>CACTHL010000727.1:1254838-2509676 GCA_902712375.1 Dioscorea dumetorum | reverse complement strand
AATGGTGAAATCGCAAGTATCAAAATGTATTGAAAACAATGGAGAAGAATCTGTTCTCCTATTGAATGTGATCTTTCACAAAAGTTACAGAAAGAATGAAAAGCTTCGATGCTGATGTGTCACAACTACCACAACAAGTCAGTGATCATGTTCAGCTGCATGATCCTTATATTCATGCTTTATACTTTTTAATAAAAATACATATGTTTGCATATTTGCATCTTTCACACTTTAAATATTTATTTTTGGATCATTATTTATGAATGAATGAATTTAATAACTAGTGCATATGTTGTACAATTGAAGCTCATTTGGTGGCTCTATTAGTGGACCAATGTCACACCCCGACCCACAGGTCCTGATTCATGACATACTGCCACGACAACCCAGGGGAGGTCAAGCACCTGCCTCAACCCCTAGATCCCCTGTTTCTTGTACAATATTAATATAACAACAAAAAACAATCTAAATCTGAAGAAAATATGACCACATCCCTATACAAGGTCAACATACTCACACCAGATATATGATCCTCTGAAAATCACAACATGCAAGGTCATGACCACAAAGTAATCACCCCAAACACTGGATATAAATCGGAAACATCACAAGGTCCTGACAGACCCAATTAGAAGAACAATCAAGGAAAAGAAAATAATATACGAGATTATGGGTCCTAGTGGATCCATCCAGTATATGTCCACAATGTTTGAGAATCATACACAACAGAAATGAGAATGCAAATAAAACTTTGCCAAACACTTTACGTTTCATGCCCCGATGCTGTGGTAACACTTGAAAAGAAGAGAATAAGAAGAGGGGATGAGTAACTAAGTTACTTAGTGAGTGCTGAACATTGAGCTATACTTCACACAAGGATAAACAATATGCAATGCCAAAACTATATATATATATATATATATATATATATATATATATATATATACACACACACATCTTTGATATACCCATCAACAAATAAGACATAAAATCATACAAATCTGAATTCCAAGTTTAAAACTCATTTTTGAAATGCTCAACGATTCACGGATTTATAAGGAAACCAGTGTAGTAATTCAAGTGTCGATGCTCGATTCAATAAAAGATGCTTATCAACTTTCACAAAAAAATGCATCAATAAAACCTTGGAAATCATTTATAAAATGGTACAAGTCTGAAAATTCAAGTCGAATAATCTTTTTAGAATGCTCAACTTTTCAAGGTTTCACAAAGTAATCAATGTAATAAATCTCGTATCACGTAATTCAAGTTTTGAAATACACTTTTTCATACTCAATGATCTAGGGATTTATAAAATAATCACAATAAATCCCGTATCATTAGTATCACTAGCCTCTGAAAATCCTCCATTACTAACGTGGCCGCGGTTAGGTCAGGAGCCACCAAGATGAGTATCTTGGTGTTGGCCGTTGGGAGTCCCGTGTGGTAACTCCGGACACCCAACACCGCACCTTTCAAGCTCTCTACGTACCCCCTGAAAAAGCGAACTCAGCCGAGAACCTCACGCCATCTCAACAAGGTCGGTTCGTGCAGACTCACTTATGCAGAAGATACCGGCGATTCTCCCCATGTCACAATTAAAACATTTGGGATATCAATCCCCCCCATAGGCTCATCATGAACACATCAATATGATAACATATATCTCATCAAGAGATCACAAATTCTCATAAATGCAATTCTCCATCCAGGAGTATATACTCGAGTAAATCATCATCAACAAAAACTGTTTTCATCAAGAACTTCATTTAAAAACATTCTTTGAAAATATGCTTCAAAAATGGCAACATCACAAAGAAATCCATTTTTGTTTCACATAAGCCCTTCATGGCTTTCATAACAAGAACAATTGTCTAAAAAGAATACGTTTCAAATACTCAAGGCTTTTGTAATAAGAATAATTCTTTGAAAATATGTTTCAAATAAAGAATTATCACATGGAAATTCAATTTGATTCACATTACCCTTTCTTGGGTTATCATATCAAGAACATCAAGCCTCAATTGACACAAATTTTGAAAAGCATATATTTCAAACCGTAGGGTTTCCAACCCACAAGAAATATGAAAGATATTTAGCCATAATCAAGAAATAAACCAAATCATAAATCATCATGATTCTATGTTTTCAAAAAAACATCTCAAGAATCCTTTGAAATCTAGGGAGTCATCATTTGAAAACATGGAATATTGTATATTCAAACAGGCATGATCATAGCTCATTAACAAATAAATTCCCACTCACAAACTTGGCGAGATTAAACCCTCCGGGTTAATTGTTTACTCGCTCTTTAGCCTTGCTCGAGGATCCACCGCCTAGAAGCATTCAATCATCCAAGAAAATCAAGAATCAATCACCATAACCTAATTCAAGATCATGAGAGGAAAAATAATCAAAATGAGATCTCATTACTTTTAGGATTTGATAAACACTCTAATAGGAGGAGTTAACAAAATAAAATCTTCACAACCCTCAAGATCACAATAAAATCAATAACAAATTTATATTATATTACAAATACTAAAAATAAATTTAACACATTTCTTAAAATAAAAAAATAATTAAAATAATAATAAAGAGGGTAACCATACCCCCCTCCTGAAGTGGTAACCATAAACCCACTTCACCTCTTACCAAACACCATGAAGTGGTTGAAGTGGCAACTTCCAGATTTCACTTCAACCAACCAAACACTGGAAGTGGTTACTGACATGACACTTCCAGCAATAACCAAACACTGGAAGTGGTTACTGACATGACACTTCCAGCAATAACCAAACACACAGAAGTCCAGACTTCCAACTGAATTTCACACTTCCACTGAAGTGGTGAGTTCCAGGAACGCATCACTTTAGAAACTCACTTGCCTACCAAACACCCCCTTAGCATATAAGAAAGCAGAATCCCTCTACTATAGATAAGATTTTCTCAAAAATCATAACTTAAAATAATAGATGGAGATAGAGCAAAAACCCTTTAATGATATGACTTCTAGAAGCAGCCTGAGCTCCACAACCGCCAAGCTTCTTGGGCTTATAGTGGTCAGGATCGGTTCGAAGGCCTTGTACCGGAGGATCTCGGGCTTCACGACCTCAATCGGGATTCCATTGAGGCGGATCAGGCTACGCCTGCGCTTGCAGTAGGTCACGTCAATCACCGTCTTTTTGCTGCGGAAATACTGGACGGATTCTTTTGCCAAAACCATGGTTGCTGCCGACGAAAGATCAATGGCACGAGGTTTGGAACTTTGACAACGGGGAGAGTGAGTGAAAGTGCGTCTGGTATCACCAACCCAAGCATCAACAAGATGTGATACGTGTTTTTTTGTCAAAAAGAACGAAACCCCTAATGGGCCCGCTAAACTAAGACAGGGGCGTGCGCATGTCTCGACTGCGGTCTGTGGGGCCGCGCACACATGGGCGCTGGTACCACCCACAGTTCGTGCTCACAATTCTCAGACATGCACCCTCACCCCGAGGATTCGAACTTTCGCCACTTGCAAAGCGTCCTCACGGGGGACCCAAATGCCAATTGACCCAAATGCCGTTGACAAGATGTGATACGTGTTGCCTCCAACATTATTTCTGACAAACGCCACTACTGAAACATCGACAAGAAACATGAAGCTGTACCTTTCATCCACCGGCTTCTCCGGCGGCATCCATTCTATAACCCAGATAGTCAAGGGTCTTATGACTTGACGATGAAGCATATATATGTTGTGAAAGCCATGAACGCATAGAATAAATACACTCCATTCACTTGCCCTGCATACCTAATTGTATATATATCATCATCCCTGTCGTAGAAACCATGTCTCCACCACGCCGACATCGCCACCAGACCGATCTTCAAATTGAGCAACTTCAGCTCCGTCAAGCTCAGCACACAGAGCCAATAGCGAAGGCATAAAACAACTCCTTAAACAATGCCATGCATCAAAAAAACAAAATTTTTTTTAGCCCATGACCACCGCCTTCCTCTCCCAATAGTATAAAAAAAAACCTTTCAAAAACAGAAGCCAAAGGGAAGCCAGTCAGAGAAACGGAGAAAGAACGTCCTTTTTTGTTTCTTGGGAATGACTGTAGAGCCTTTTCAAAACTCCCTTTCCAACTTTTTCAGGCCCCTATCCCTAACTTTGTTTTTTATTTTTTTTCCAATTATCTGGATTTGCATTGAAAAGTTTTTTTTTCATCCTTATAGTTGCACGTGTTGTATTATAGTACAGAGTGTTTGTTTGTAAAAATCATTAAAAACGTAAAAGGAAATGTTTGAGCATTCTTTTTAGCAAAAGTTTTGAAACATACAAAAAGGAAAATTGGTGGTTTATGGGGAATATTTGAGAAAAACGTGAAATTTGTAAAGGATGAGGATTTATTTACAATTTTATGGAAAAGCATATAAAAAGAGTTTGGGGTCCTTTATTCTCAACTAATATTTAATAAAATTAACCGATAAAAATAATTAATTGATTAGAAATTAGATTTTAATTATTTCTATGACTTGAAAGGATTGTGGATTCATGACTTTTAATAGGAGTTAAACCTTAATGTTAATTACCCCAGAGAAACTCATGGAAACCTTCAATGAAGAAAAAAAGTGTGAATGAGAGATAAGTAGCCATATGAGAAAACTAGATTTTGATTAATTTCAGAAAGATAATTACATGAATATATGAACTCAATTTAGAACAAAGGAGTAGAAACTCTAGATTTCTCAACCTTTCTTTCCTAATGTTCTTCTAACTTCACATAATCTAAGTTTACTTGAACTTCAATTTATCTAGACTCTTTTGAAAAAAATTACAATTGGATTTTTTTTTTTTACTTTGGTTTTCTTTGAGTTTTTTTTTTGTTTGCATCTTGTACATTACTTGGATCACATGTTGTAATTTCTCCATGTTTATAAATCATGAACATTATTTTATCTGATTTAGACCTTTCAAAACATCAACATTTCATGCTTGTGAAACTTTTAGGTGTTGGACTTTTCAAGCTCTTTGACTCTTTGACTTTTAATATCTTAAGACTCTAAGCACATTTCTCTACTCACTTAAGTTTTTCAAGTCTCGACACTCATATGCTTTTGCGTCTTGACTTATGCATCACCAAGTCATGATCTCTAACATGATTGGTCACTTACTTAACTGCATTTGCTTGTTTGCTTTTAGATAGTGATAAAGATCTCAAGTTGTGTTTCTCATTTGTGAATTACAAACTCGATCTATTTTAGTGTCGATCTCTAAAGGCTTATGCATTTAGGCTTGTGAAACCTCTTTCTCAGAGTAAAAGTTTTGGTAGGCCACCCAACTTTGGTCAATTATCAAAAGAATGTCAAAACTTCAATTTGAATAAAAACGTTACCCATCTTTAATTCAGTTTTACCGGAAGGTTACCCAAGGTATTCCGGTAACTAGCTGATGATGAGGAGACTGAAATTCCTCCATCAGCGCTTACATGGTAGACTCACTCGACGCCTCACTGTTCCACGTCAGTCATGTAAGCTACTTCAAAGAGCAACTTTCCACATCAGTCGGGTTTCTCTGAAGAGCGAGGAAGAAGGACATAAGGTTCAACTGGCTTCTCAATTCCTGTGAAAAAGAGTTTGAGGATGGAGTACAACGGAGTCACCATGGTGGATGGAGTACTTATAAACGTCTAAATATACGTATTTTATACGTACTTGTGTGTATTATTTTGTTATCTTTTTTATGATCCAATGCCCTTTTTCAGTCTAAATTGTTTTATTTCATGTTTCAGGTACAAATGAATCCTTGGTGAGCTCAACGTCGCAAATTGAGGAGAATTTGACAAAGAAATCGACGTTTTAGTGCACCGGCACTGTAGCTGCACTGTAGCATCCTGAAACACGAAGATTTTGAAGAAATCTCTAAGTCTGGGAGTCCTCACGAGTAACCTCACGGCCGTGAGGTTGGCCTCAAGCATATCAATGCAGTAGTACTGTAGCATGTACTGTAGCACCAAATGAATTTTCCTGAAAAAAGCTGGGAGCCTTACGGGCAACCTTGCACCCGCAAGGCAGCCCGCATGGACACTCGAAAGAAGCTTTAAAAGGGCATTTAGGGCTTTCTTGAAGGGGACTTTTGGCCACGATTCTCCACTATCATCTTCTAGGGCTTCAAGGCAAGTGGAGAGGGCAGATCTGAGGAGGAAATAAAGGGGAGAAGAGGTCGTGCTATCAAAGGGAAGATCTAGGAGCTTACCGGCGCGGATCCGACAAGCTCTCATTACCACCTTCTAGTCTTCATCTTAGGGGAGTTTGTTAAGATCTTTATCTTATATTTATTGTGTTTCTTGCTTTCTCCTTTGTTGATGATGATGAACTAGACTTCCAAGGTCACCGGGCGTCCGGTGAACCTTGGGATGAACTTGCTTGTATGGATGCTTGATTTGCATTTATGGTATTTGGTTTGGTTTGTGGTTCACGCTTTATGTTCTTTGATGTGTTGTTTGGCATGAGAACTCTGCGATTCAACTTCTAGATTATACTTGGTGCGTAACTATCGCCCTTGTGCTAGACTCACATAGCATGGAAGGGATTCATGTATGAATACGCCGTGACCATCGCGTATTTCATGCCCCTCCAACCATTAGGGCTGGACCTAGGTTGGGTATCAGCCCTAATTAGAGATTTCCCTAGGCGTAGTGCAATCGTAGGAGAATTTGGTCGGAAGAATTCTGAGCCAATACTCGTACTTTATTAGGGGTCATCACTGTGACCATCGGGGTGATCTACTATTGGATGTCTCTTGGCCCATCCACCATTACCTGTGTAATTTTAGCATCGATCTAGCTTTAGTAGTCCTGAGGGGATCCTAGCCCAGGACCTCGCGCTTTCATTATTATTTGGTTCCTTAAATATGCTCATGTGGGGTGCCTGAGTCCATGTGTACATAGTTATTTTTTTTGTAGTTTTAAATCTTAATTCCTATCTTTGGTAGACTAGATAGTGCTTCTAGGGGAAGTAATAGCAGCACCTGGGACCCCAGGGAATACGACCCTCTCACGCGTGCGTGAGAGGTATTACTTGACGACCCGTGCTCATGCTGACAGATCATCAAGTACACCTTGGTTGCAGGCTTGGTTAGAGAGCATAGGATTGCAGCTGTGGAGATAACGGTGGGGGACCATTGCTGAGCTCAAGTGCCGGTTTTTTATGTGGATGAATAAATTGTGTAACTTATTTCCTAGAAATCATATTTATGGTTTTAATTTTTTTAGTGGAGATTTGGTTATACATTGAAATATATATTTGCGGTCAATTGTCTTAGTGGTGTATGTATTGTCAATTGTCTTAGTGGCGTTCAATGGAGATTTTTAGATGTTTGTTTTCTTTTGAATATGCATAGTTGTCTAAAGAATTAATTGTGCAAATTTCAGAAGCAATTAAAATTTCATATTTATTTATATCTGCAGACTCCTTTTGAAACTACAAAAAAAAATATCAAAAGACGAAATAACCAATTCACACTTCTTTTGAGTCTGCAGAATTATTTTGATTATATAAAAAAAATGGCAAAAGAGAAGGACCAAAACAGACTAGTTTTGTACTTGCACCCTTGATTTGAATTGCACAGAAAATGTCAAAAGGGAAAAGAACCAATTTAGATTTGTGTTCTACCTGCAGTCTTGTTTTTAATCTGCAAAAACAAATGAGAAAAGACATTGTGATGAAGTAATTCATACTTGTTTTTAACCTTCACACTTGTTCTAAATTTGCAAAAAAGAAAATGACGAAAAACATTAAAGTCAATTATTAACCTACTTTACGGGAAAAGACCAATTCTGTTGCACTGAACTACTGTCATTTTTTTATTGTTTGAAAATAATGTCATACATAAGCACTGCAGCTACAGATTTGTAGCACATAATTCAAAACCACAATGCAGATCCATAGAATCCCTTTGCAGATTTACAAAAACACTGCATGCACAATACAACCCCTCCCAACAAACTTACAAGACTACAATGCGGACCATGTTTAAAAAATACCAAAAACAAAAACCCCTATGCATTTAGTCCTGATGCTCAAACTCCTGGTGGTAACCACACCTTCCTTCTTTCGTCAGCAACTTCTTCTTTGGCTTTATTTTTGACATCATTGTGCTTCACCTAAGATCTCATAGTACGACCACTTGCAACTGAATTTGAAGGTTGAGTGGGTATTCTTCTTTAAACCTTTCGCACCTCTTCTGCAACATCTTCCTCTATTGGCCTTGTCTTTGTTTTTCTGGCACCTCTTGTATATAATTCTTGTATCATTTACAAATTTCCAGAAGGGTGTGGTACATGAGGTGTTCCACATGAAGTTGCCCAGACCTAAGTAACAATTAGTGAGGGAAAATCACCTACCCAACTAGTAGAACACTTACACAGTACTAACAATTACCTCTGATTAAGGAGCTTAGAGCTTGTGAGTGTAGTCTCTCATCAGTCCCCCTCGGGCACGCACACACGCTTTTAACCAGCTTTGGAACCTTGAATTGAGTTTCTCCTAAGGGGAACTCAACCTTGATACCTATAATGGGCACTCTAACCAGCTATATTGAAGAAACACACACTTAAAAATAATTAAGAAATTGTATCATCCAGTAACAAAAATAAAGAAACTTGAGGGAGCAGTAATCACTGACAAAGGGTCCTGTATTGCCTGAGATTATTGCCTTGTCACTTCATTTTCCCCTTCCCCCCTTCCTTGTAACTGGCCCTGGAACCTTGAATTGAGTTTCTCTTTAGCGGAACTCAACGTGGATACTTGTTATGGGCACTTTAACCAGTTACATTGACGAACCACACACATAAAAATTAGAAAAAGACATTGTATCATCTAGCAACAAAAATAAATAAAAAAAAACTTGAGGAAGCAGTAACCTGTGACAAAGGGTCCTATACTGCCTGAGATTGTTGCCTTGTTACTTCATTTTCCCCTGAATTTGTTGCTCCATGGGGTGCTTCCATAGGATTTGCAAATCACTACAATCATGCATAGACAAATTTAAAAAATTGGTGAGCAACACTTCTTGCACCCTTTGTTCATGCATAAATCTCTAAAGACAAGGCATTAAAAAATAGTTCCCTTATCTCACCTGGAACTCATGATGTTGTAAAGTTGTGATGGTCGGCCAGCAAGTGTACGGGGTGGTCAGGTAATACACTGTGAGCAACATAAGGGTCGTATTCCTCGGAGCGAAGGATCTACCCTTACTTAATCTTTACTTATTGTCTACCAAATTAACTCACGTTTGGTTGCTACAAACTAAAAGAAGATCTTAATGAGAACCAGACTAAATGTCAAGGTTACAGAAGAATCGGGTCGTAATCACTAGGGAAAAGACGGTCACAGACGCGGGTCCCCTTGGGACTACTGAGACGAAAAGGATGCTTTGATTAAGATCGCAATTATGGTTTGACCCAAGAGATTCCTAAAGTAGGTTAACCCCAAATCTCTCGGTGATTAACCCATAATCCCATACAGGTATTGGACAGAATCTCTTTCGACCAACTCCCCCTATGATTGCACTACACCTAAGGAAATATCTCATTAGGGTCAAACTCAGTATCTAGGTTCGAGCCAAATGGTTGGAGAGGTACCAGATACCCGAATCCCTCGGCATATAGGTACATGTATCCTTTTCAAACTATGTCAGTCTAATACAGGGGCGCATCCTGCGCTTCCGAATACAACCTAGAAATTGAACTATAGAATTCTCATGTAATTCATGGCAGTCAAGCACACAAAGAATGAACCGCAAACAATACAAATTGCATTAAAAATAACTAAAGCACCAAAAGATTCATCGGCATCGGGTGACCTTGGGAACTAGTTGTTCATACAAACAAATAACAAGAAATAATCTATAAAAACAACTAAAATAACCATAACAAGAGTCCTTCGAGTGTTGGAGATGAAACGGTGAGTCGGATCATCACCGAGAGCTTCCACTGACGCTGCAATGAGGGCGGCTTTCCTCATCGTCTCCAAGCTTCTCCAAATGAAATCGGTTAAGGATCTTGCCAAATCTTGCCTCTTCTCTTGATTTCAACTCTCCAATTGATGAGAAACAGGTTCTCTCTTCTCAGATTTGTACCTTACCTTCAAGCTCCAATAAAGCCCCTTCAAAACCTCTCCAACAGCTCTCTCTCCTCCTTTGCCCTAACGCCCCTTAAGAGATGAGTTCGTGCGCGCCTTGCAGGTGCAAGGATGCCCGTAAGACTCCCAGCTTTCTCCCAAAAAATTTGATCCAGTGCTACAGTGCCCTGCTACAGTAAACTGCTATAGTGATGAAGCTCTAAAATGCTGTTCTTGGTGTCAATTTCTTCATAAATGCATTCTTGAGCTCACTTTGGCTTCTTCAGGGCCTGTAACATAAATAAAACTAATTTAAACACAAAAACCGGTGTTGGCTTATAAAATGCATGCAAAATAATATGAAAATATTATATATAGATATACACATTTAGACAATTATCAAGTTGCATTCACTTCACAACAAGTACCTGCAGTATCATCCAAGGTATTTGATCCACCAATCCCCTTTTTAGGATCCATTGATGTGGGGAATCCCCCATCATGCTCTGCAATCTAAGGTTGAACATAAAACAAAATTGTAACACAAGCTGGAGAAGTCAATGGAATCTATGGTGTGTTGCAACCCTCACCTATGCCATTGAATCATGTGATGGTTATGTGCCTGCAATAGCTGCCTTATTTTCGTTCCTTTCTGCTGCGGTATCAGCCTTTTCAATGCATAATCCAAAAAATTAATAAGTCATGATTCAATGAACCTATCATAATTAATTTTTCTTTGTGGTACATACACTAACAGGGAGTCCATGCTACCTCTTATAGTGCCTATTAGACCATGTATGCTGCATGTCATCTTCACCCCTTTCTTGCTGACTTTTCCATTTGTGAAGTACATTTCTCATCAGCTGCCTTTCCCCTAAGTAAAGTTTTCCTTCCATTTCTTTTGTTTACTAGTTGGGGTGGGATGATAGGCCTATGGTTACTCTTAGGCTATGAAACCCTACCATGTGTTGGGATCAATATATGCTTTTATATTTCCATACCAGTGTTGACCTTGTAACATGCATGTAGGTAATTTTCAGGCTTCTCTTTGTTATAAAACTGTACTGATATCCCATAACTACATGGCACCCCACTCAGCTACCTCTTCCTACAAGAGCAACCACACTCCCTCTTGTCAACCACAAACTAGCCATCAGGCCTTACAACCTTGTACTTATCCCCACTTGACCAAGTAGTGTTGTAAAACCAACTAAACTGTTTGAATTATTCAAGCTTCTTTATTATTCTAGGACAGTGTGATGTTGTTGCTTTCTTCATTGCATCCCTTCTTTTTTGAATACTTCTCATTACTTGTATCATGATCTTGTTATTCATAGTGATGACACCTTTTATTCTAGCTTCTAAAATGTGACTATTTAAACACTCATGCAGTTTGTTTAAAAGTATGTCACATTTGAATTAGGTTTGAAAATGTGCTTTACCTCAATGTTTACCTTCAATCTTTTCATATAATCATAAGCCCCTACAGACATCCCTTTTAAAATCTCAATTTCTCTCTCAAGGGCAGCAACATAGGTAGACCTAGCACAGGCCCACAATTGGTCCTTAAGGGCTTTGCCCCTATATGTCTTCCTAAAATTTGTGTGTATATGTTTAACACAATACCAATGTTCACTATGAGGAAATAACTCTGCAATTGCAAGCATTAACCCCTAAAGAGCGTAATTGGTTGCCATATCACAACCCCCAGCCAATTAAGGAAGGAAAAGTGGGCAGAATTAGCTCACACAAGTGTAGGCAATAATATGACACAAGTAAGAGCTCTACACAATTAAATTATTTCAATAATGGAATGAACATAAAATTTTTTCAAGATAAAAAATTATTGGTGCAATACCCTAATCAATCCCTCCACTTTTCTCACTCTACACTTTTAGTCTCTCTATTTAAATTTAATCCTGATTGTCCCTTTGCTTTGCATTTTGGATCAATCAAGTCCAAGTCGAGAATGGCCTTAACTACCCGTTCATTTCGTCTGACATGGTTTTATTGTGGATATTATATTATTAAAAAAATAAAAGAGAAATCCACTGTGTCTACGCTCCTTGAATCCTTCTCTGGTGCTTACACTACAAACTGCACACACGTCGATGCCTCTCCTTTTCTCTTCTGGGATAGCCACCTTCGTCGCCTCTCAGAATCAACACGATTTCAAGCTGGATTTCTTGAAGTCCGTCGGTAAGAGAATTATGGCCCTTACATCGAGCTCCGCACTTGAATCCTTCATCCATGAATCAATGCGCGTGGGACTCGGGCTGGCGCTGATTGAGAGGAGCCGCGTCACATCGAGGGATGAACTAGTGATCATGGCGCTTGTTCGAGCACAAGAAGATGATGTGGAAGAACTTGATGTATACCTTCATCTAGGGTTTTGCGTTCTACCATTGTTCACCACCGGGGTTCATCTAGCAGTTGTCAGGTAGGGGAAGCAGGTTGCTAAAATGAAGTATTTGGATTGGGTTCTCTGTGTTGTTGCTTTGTGGATGGCAATTTTGGTGTTGCGATTATTCAAACAAAGTCAATTGTTTATGCTTTTAGGATTTGCAAACAACTGGAGAAGATGAGGTCGCCCTCAGTGACGTAGCTCTTGTTGTCCAATGATGGAGATCACATTCTGGAAGAAGCCGCCGCTTTGGAGGAATGTCGTTACATGGGAGGAAGGTTTCAGGGAAGAGGCCACCGCTTCCCTTCTCAGATCTTGATCCGAGATGTGATGGGGGACATGGTGGATTTTTTTATTTTTTTATTAATATAATATTCACAACAACACCATTCTTAGCTTGGACTTGATTGATCCAAAATTAAAAGAAAAGGGACGATCAGGATTAAATTCAACTAGAAGGACTAAAAAGATAGAGTGAGAAAAGTAGAGGGACTGATTAAGGTATTACTGAAAAATTATTTTAATAGTGGAAATGAACAATATTCAATGGCATGCCATAATCAATCTCCAGTTTAATATGACAAAATTAGTTCGATTTCAAAAAGTGAGTTAGACAAAATCAAATGTCCAGTTTAAGAGGACAACAGTGTACAATAATCTCAATAACATGGTACAATTAACCAAACACTTGTCTTAACTAATGCATAATTGAACAAATCATTACCTGATTGAGAAATTAATGCATAGCATGCATAACTTATGAAGAATGCGCTACGAAATTAAAAACTTAATGGCATAGCAAACATAACCAACTCACATTTTGCCTATCAGTCATAAAAACCCATTCTTTGCTGTGAGTGATCTTCAAATCTTGAGCCAACACCTTAAAATGGGCATGAGACACACATACAAAAGCTAGTATACAAGTATTGATTGGGAATGATTAGCATGTAAATTCGCATACCTCTAGAAACCACTTCCAGTTATCTTTGTTTTCTTTGTCCACCATAACTGAAGCAATAGAATAGCTGCAATCATTTGCATCTATCCCAACTGCAACCAGCAATTAACCTCCATACAACCCCTTCACGAAGCATCTGTCCAAAGAAATTAGATGTTTGCATCCTACCAAAAACCCTGCTCTCAATGGAGACATGCAGACATATAATGACAGAAAGACCTTTTCTTTATTACTGCTGGCAATTATTGTTGACCCATGATGGGTCTTCATTAGCTCTGGACTATAATCATATAACCTTGCCATTTAGGACTCCTCATCACCATCTATAAGCCTTGGTGGTGAGATGGAATGAAGTGAGGAAAAGAAATCAAAAATTTGTGCTATACATCATGTTACTATAATAAGATCAAGAAAATAAAAGCAATTAATCTAACTTACTTTTGGGCAATGCACTTAGCCCTATAAGCTTTCAACCTACTAATGTAAACTTCATGATTGCCCTTCACAGCTTGGATGATGCATGCAATTCTCCAAGATGGGCTTGCCCTGAACTTCTCCAAGTATGTCCTTGCTATCCATTCAACACTCACATGCCTATTACTATGGTCTCTTGCACATTCATGTTGTAAAACACCTATCGTAATCTGGACTATGGCATTATCTTTGACCATAGGTGAAGCCCAGAGGTAAAAGGGGCAACCTTTCTTACAAAAGGCTTTAGATTTGTTTTAGTGGTAGGCCTTAAGTTCATCACATATCGATTTTTGATCCCATAATTTTTTACAGCCTGTTTAAATTGTTTGAAACTTCTAAATTTCATTGCAATCTTAAATTGTGGGTTCTTCATATCAACTTCATTATTAAACTCAGAATAACAAGGCCTAACGTGCACCAATGTAACCTCATCAGTTAAAGAACATGACTGTAACTCCTTAGACCTCCCACAGTCAGACTCTACATCATCACCATCATTAATTTGGCCCCAAGGTCCTCCTCCCATGTCTGCTTCAGTCCTAGCCCTCCCAGTGTTCTCCCCACTTTCTTCATCTGATTCCCCTTGAAACTATAGTCTAAATCATGAAATTCATCTAAATCATCCCCTATATCCCCCCAATCTTGGCCCCCTACCAATATCCCTTCTAAGTCAGCATCCTCTCCATCCTCATCTACAGCTTCTTCCTCTACATCATCAGCTAATTCAACCCTACCTAATTGTACAACTCATGCACCACCATCATGTAGCCAATATGACTTTCTCCATGAGCACTACTGCTACTTGCAAACCTAGCATATACATATACCTCCTTGCTAGGTCCCACAAACATTGCCATTGGCAGGGCATCTAAGTCATTCTGAATTTTCTTTAATTCTTTTCTTTGATTGGATTCATTTAACCACCAAAAAGTGCAACCTTCTACAGCTAAACTAAATTATCTACCCATGCAAATAAGCTCAATTTTGGACATTTGGTCTGTGCAACAGTAATTTATATATCCTGCCATGGCTTCTATATCACCAACCATATAATGCAATTTTATCGTAAATAGGCCTGCAGTTGGCAATGAGAGTGAATAGGCTCAATTAGACCAGTTATTTGGAAGCAATCCGCCAATACTCCTCCAACTTATATATTTGTCTACAACTTAACAACAAATACTTGCAGGCCATACCACCAAGGTGTACTAGCATTGGTAAGTCCTAACACCAAGGAAATCAATGTTGGGTACCCTAACAATACTCATGCATTGTCAACAGATGCAATTATAGCAGTAAAGTCAATATGCATATCGAAACCCATGTCATTTTGAAATGCACAATCAGTGGCAAGTATAACAAATCCCTTGGCAAATTGAGTTTAGGCATACAACTATTATTGACATATGCATCAAAATATCATCAGTGACAGGCAATTTAACTCACATTACACAATACACATTCTCATCAACGACGGTTGAGTTCACTACTCTACAAACAATAACCCAATGGTTTACACAACATCCAAACAACCCTTTCAAACTTCATGATCAGAGAGGGTTCTCCAAAAAAACTTACAGTATGCCAACGCATCCTCCCCCTCTTGTCGTCTCTCCCAATTACATGAAATGTTCGGGCCCGCTCTTCTTCTTGCTCAAGGGTGTTCGAAGGCTCCTATTCTAACCCCCCGGTGTTCTACCTCTTTAGCACTAACTTCCTTTGATTCTTTGAAAATCATCTTGCTAGACTTTTGTCGGTCTGTATCTCCCTCAGTTTCTCTATTGTATCTCCTTCGGTTTCTTTGGAAAAAGCTTTGCTGAAGAAGGGCTTTCAAGGAGATATAGAGGGCTTTGGTGACACATGCCGTTCTTCCTCGTTGTTCAGAGAAGCCCAGCTGATATGGAAAGTATCTTGATGACGTGGCTTACATAACTGACATGGAATGGTGAGGCCTCGAGTGAGTTTGCCATATAATCACTGACAGAGGAATTCCGGCTTCCATGTCATCAATTAGTTGCCAAAATTTCTCAGGTAACCTCTCGGTGAAACTGAATTAAAGATAGGTAACCTTTTTTATTCAAATTAAAGTTTGAACATTTTTTTGATAATTGACCAAAGTTGGGTGGTCTTCCAAAACTTTTACTCATCTTTCTCATCATTTGAAAGGCTTTTCCTTACCCTTGCTTAGAAATTCCTTTTATTCCACTAGATGAGGGTATTTTTTAGTTAACTTGAAAGAATTATTTTTTCATTTGTTTTTTTTTTTTTTTTTACACGGCCTGCACATCATTCATTAATTTTTTTTTCTTTCTTTCGTTTTTAGTTTTTTTGAGGAAAGATCTCCATATGAGCTACTGGTCAACATTAGGAACTATTTTCACTTAGTTAAGAGAATTCCAAGGGGTAGTGGGAATGCTCTCACAAAAAAAATAGTCTAGCATATGCTTTGGACTCCACAAAAGATTTATGGCTATCAATTAAATTTTTCACTCACTCAAGAGAGACTCAAGAGACATTGGGGAAACACTTACAAAGAGAATAGTCTACCATGTTCTTTGGACTCAACAAAGGGCATTGCAATTTTCAAATAAATTTTTCACTCACTCAAGAAAATCTCAAGAGGTAGTGGGAAGTCTCTTATATGTAGAATAGTTCGCCACTACATTGGACTCCACATGAGATAGTGGCCTTCAAAAGGGGTTTTCACTTACTCAAGAACGTCCCAAGAGGTAGTGGGGAGTCTATCATAGGCGAATAGCCAACCACTACATTGAACTTCACATAAAATAGTGGTCCTCAAAAGAATTTCACTTACTTAATATAGTTTTAAGAAGGAATGGGGTGATTCTCACAAAAAGAACAATATATCATCATATTGGACCGTAGATGAGATAGTGGTCTTTAAAAAAAGTTTTTCACTCACTCAACATAGTCTAAAAATATAGTGGGGAGACTCTCACAAGAATAATAACATGCCACTACATTGGACTCCACAAGAGCGAATGGTCATCAGGAGGAACTTTCACTCACTCATGAGAGTCTCTAAAGATAATAGGGAGGTTCTCACAAGGAGAGTGGTCTACACTGCACTACATGAGGTGTTCCAAAGGGTTGTTGTGGGTTATAATCACTCAAACTCATCCAAGAACTCACACAATAGGTAAAACAATCAAGAAAATGTGGCATAAGAAATTCATAACCTAGTTCGGCACACCACTTTCCTACATCTTGGGGACCAAGCCTAGAGATGAAAATCCACTAAAGAGGGGAATAAACATGAGTACAGTACTCTCACTCATTCTCACAAAGAAAACAAAAACCCTCTCTAAATTGTCTGATGCCCACTCATTTGATGGCTCATCTTAAATCTCAAAGCTAGGTGTGTTATATAAATGTCTCCACATCCCAAATATAGTGTAATCCTATTTTAGAATTTTTGTGGTTCCCTAACTAGGACACCTTCAAAGTTGGATGTTGCATCCCTAGTTGTGACTTAGCTTACAACGTAGCCCGCGTGCTAATCCTAAATGAGTTCTAGCTCTCCATTGCAATGTGGCCTAGCGACATCTCCAATCCTCCCAGTTGTCTAGTCTGAATCGTGAGGTTGAATCCTCCTAATCTTAATCTGTCAGCAACTAGCTTTCCTCCTCACGTCATCTCAGCAGTACTTCTTCAAGGGTAGCGCCCCACATGGCCATCTCCATCTTGCCAAAAAATAATCTTCAAAGATCTTCAAATCTACTTTCCAAACTTAATCATCATTCATCCAAGTTTGGTATTCACAATCTTCAAACTTGATCTTCATTTATCCAAGTTTTATTCTTCAATGTTTTGTTACTAAACTTGATTTCCTTTCATCTAAGTTTAGTTTTTCATGATCTTCTAAACTTTTGCTTCATTTATCAAAGATTGGACTTCAAGTTTCTCCATATATAATTATTTATTCAAATAGATCTAGCCATAATTAGCACTAATCATTTTTTTCAAAATCTGAACTTCGAATTGCTTTGCTAAATATGGCCTTTATAATCTTGCGTGCTTGCTCTTGCGTTTCTTAGTTTGTATCTACCTTTAGCTGCACATCAAACTAGGCTTCAAATAAACTAGGCCTACAAGAGAGATCCTATAGCTTGATTGATTTTCCAAGAATAACTCTTCCAAAGATATCTTTATGTCTTTATATCTCCATTTCATCTCTTGCCACATCACCATGGTTATTCTCATGGCCTCAACCGATCATCTTCGGCCATGCGGCACCTAATACGCACCAAGCGACAGGTCAGCCTTCCTTGTAAGAATAACAGTTAGTTAACTGTTGTTTACATCACAAGCACAGCATATAAGGAAGCGAGCAAAACCAGAAAACCACGATACGAGAAACAAGACACAAGAATCCCATTTTAGAGAGAGAAAACCATAAACTCTCTTAGATTGAGATATAACCATGGCCAAAAACCAACACCAAGAGGCCTTGTCTCCTCCCATAGACACAATAGACCCTAATACAAAAGCTACCCCAATTTCCCAAGGTTAACTGAGCCCTATGCCCAATACAGGTTTGGCGTGAAGTCCCGGACTTCCACTTAGCTTGCAGTGTCCTCCGACGTTACCGTAGCTTTAACTAGCCACCTTTGGTCACAACGCGCAGCAGTACCAGTCACGCGCGGTAATACCGAGTGCCATCCTCGCCCCTGGCTTGGCCACGCTCACGCTCGCGTGCCCACTTGCATACACCTGCGTAAAAACCTCGGCAAATCTGGAATTCACTCTCTGTATGATCAAGTGTTCCGCCCTCCAAGACTTGCTAGAGATCCACACTTTAAATAATCTAAGTCTATAACACTTCACTTTTGGTAGGGGCACGCCTGGCCCACGCGCTCAACGGTCATGCACATGCCCACGGTCCAGCGCACGCGCGCACTTCACGGTCTCAGCACATGATCGTGCGGGATATTCAACCCACTCTTGGTCACAACACAACACATGCCTTGCGCTCCCTGAGCTCTACCCAATCCACACAGCTGTGCGCCCTCGTGGGTTAGCCTATATTGAAATGTTCGCCTAATGACCAAGTGTAAGGTCATCAACCCTTACAGTTTCCACATCATCATCTTATGTGTTAAATGATGCCATCTACAGAGCCTAAACTCTAATAGACCACAAGCTTAAGTTCCTACAAGTTGGTCTTTTTTTCTTGTGTTGTCTCATTTTTCTTTTCTTTTGCAAAAGTCTTTCAAAATACACTTATTGCCATAAATTTATTTTTTAGTTTTTCTTATGGGACCCATTACAAAGTGTGAAATAGTGAAACCCTTCTACAGAACATATGACAATCACAATAAAGCTCACGATGGGTTATCCTTTCTTTGACATTACCATATCAATTAAGAAAAAGTCATTCCATATCAATGGCGTGCCTTTAATGAATGAATCATGATACCCAAAGGACTTGATGATACTAGTAAACTTATAGCAACTAACTTTGAAAGGAGGAAAATAAGTGAAGGAATCCTATTAAATCCATAAGAACCATCTGCATAAAGACTTGAGCCAGAGAAACATCAATCCCACAACTATTATATGAACTGAACGACTTTCATTCATCAAGTACACCCCATACCCAAATCATTACAAGAGATGGACGTTTAAAACTATTAAAAAATGATCAGATGAACTCAAAGAGGCTAGCATCCTTAGAGCAGGAGCAGTACTTAGAGAGTCAAATAATTTAGATCCATCCATAATGAAAGGAGTCACTGAAACGTGCTATTCAGAGACTAACACTTTCATCACCCTTTTTGGTGAAGTCAGAATTTCCTTGTGGGATTTACGATGTGGAGGAAGGTTGCCCATTGTGGGAGAATTTTATGAGAAGTATGTTTTCTTAAATAGTGAACTACTTTCTGCAAACAATTTTCATTTCACTCTGATAGATCTCTTTGGTGCCTATTAGTGGCTCTATTGTAATGCTTCAAACAAAAATGACAAAGTTAATTATTCCCAAGAGACAAACCTCTTTGTCATGGACTTGGATGAAAAGAATAACTTCCTAAGAGTTGTGGACATTGATACTCATCCTATCCCTCTTGTTTCTAAAGAGTGCAAGTTGGCAGCCTTTCTATCTTTATGGTTATACCTTTTCATCATTCTAGATAAAAGCTTCCATATACACCCTGAAACCTTCATGATGGCACCAAAACTAGCTAAAGGGATGAGGATTGCTTTAGCTTCTGCAATGTTCTCATATATTGGCACTGGTTTAGGTGAGATGGCGCAACATACAAAACAACTTTGTGGCACTTCTATTTTCTTACCATATAACTTTTGATGCACTTATGTTGAATCACATTTTGGAGGAACCTATGCTCATCAGATGGTACCAAGTGACAACATTAGAAATATAAAAGTGTTAAGGGAGATTCCTGATATGGCTTACATTTCAGATGTAGTAGCTAGCATATTCAACCTTGGAAGGGCTCAAAACATACTAAAAAGAGAGGAGTATCTTATCTTGTGCCCATTCACAGGTGTTGGTTTTCAAGAACGAAGGGTGGTTTTAAAACTACAAGGACCCAAATGATAAAAACAAGCTGAGTAAGACCCAAGAAAAGTACTTTATTGCTACGCCCAATAATACAATCCACACTGATTTGTGCGGCAGTTTGACTATGGCCAAGGGTCTCCCAAAGAATTCAAGTACGAAAGAGCCCACAATCTATAGTCTTTTGGTAAGCTACTAGTAATAATTTGCTACAGGAGAATGCAATCAAGATTCTACATTCAACCTCATGATTGTGATGGGCATCCTTTATATACTTATGCACACTATTGGTAGACAAAATAGCACACAACCATGAAGTCAATTCATGTTTGCCTCATTGAGAATTGACCCTTCCAAAAAGAAACTCAAGACAAAGCTCCACTTGAAAAAGAGAACTATCCTCAGTTGAAGAAAAGAAATAATCATGGTGAACAAATTTAACTTGAAAGGTTTGAACAAATTCAAGCAAGACCTTCTTAATCGCAAGCTTCAACAAGATCAAGGAATTCAACAAAGAAAGCTCAAATCAATGAAGATGGCACATCATCTCGAACTCATTCTATGCAATGACATGTTCCACATGAAACCCTCATAAAAGGTATATCTTTATAATAAGATAATTTTATTCATCACCTTTACAATTTAATAAATCAAATTCTTTTATTTATGGTTGACATTCCTGGCGCAAGAGAGCATGAAAAAGATTAACATAGTATCTTCAAATCAGGATCTAAAGTAAAGAATTATTTTTATTTTTGTAAAATCAACTTGATTCACTTTTACTCTTTTGTGTCATAGGCTTGTATAGGCTCAATTTTTCTGAGTATAACTCTTTGTCCTTAAATCATGTAGCTGATGATAACCACACTCCCATCCTTAATGCTTATTCACCAACAAGAGGTTCTCATCAAGAAGAAGAGTCAAAATCCATAGAAGTCACTCCTCTTCAGCAATTGGAAGAAACTTTAGCTCAAGAGGCTACCATCATAGGTGACCAACAAGCAACATCTTCACCTCAACAATTAGAAGAAACTCAAGTTCCAAAAGCTACCCTTGGTGATGATCAACCTTAGCCTAAAGCAAACTCAACTTCCAAGATTGTGTTCATTGATAGGTCTCCCAAGCATAAGAAGGCTTTTTCTTATGAAAATGGAGTCAACAAGTTCTTTTCATTCTCAAACTATTGGGAAGGCCTTTGGTTTGAAGTCTTTCCAAAAGGTAAAGTTATCATGTCCTCATGAGCATGAGTCTTTGAAGGAAGAAACCACAAAGCTACTCCAAACTTTAAAGTTGCATGGACTTGATATTTCAATCACAAGAGATAATATATATGAAGTACTTGATATCACACCAATTGTCCACAACATAGAGAGTGGAGGAAACAATATAAATGAGAAGCAAAAGAAGGAGTTGATAAAACGTATAGAGAATATTAAGGGAACAAGATTGTCCATCACTACAATGTCTCAACTTGTAGAGGAGGCTAACACAAAAAAACTTATGCTAGTAAGGAAGAAGCTACTTGCATTAAGAGCCCAAGAAGAAAAAGAACATCAACTCTTTCTCTCTTTCTCTCTACCTTGGAGGTTGTTGTGAATCCAAAGACCAAAAACCTTTGAAGCGTAAGACACTCATTATATTTGATCAGTGCATTTCATATATATATATATTGCATGTTTTACCCTCATCATTATTGAATATTTTGGCTTTAATTCTCCAAGTACGGTGCTATTTGAGGTATTCTTCGTTTGTCATGCAGATATCAAAGTCCTGAAGCAAGAAGAGATGTTTTGGAATAATTTTAGAAGCTAAAGGGCTTAGAAGAAATCTCATCAAGCTCAACACGGCTTGAGCACGCCTGTGCTGTACCCCGTGCAGATTGCAGGAGAATTCAGCCAAAGTCAACACAGTCTGAGTTCGCTGAGCACGGTCGTGCAAACCCCAGCACGGCCTAAGCACGCCCATGCTGCTCCCCGTGCAGATTACAGGAATGTGAGTTTTTTGGAGTTTTATTTGGCCGTAATCTGCACGGCTTCAACACGTCCGTGCTCACATCGGGAAAATATTAAAACCCTAAAAACTTAGGTTTTTGGGGAACTTTTGGTGGGCGAACAAGGGGAGAAGGAAGAAGAGAGCTTTGGGGGTTCGTCCTCTTCTCCATCAAGGCAATGTCATGCGTATAGTAGGCCGATCAGGAGGAGATTCCACGGCATTGTAGATCCTTTGACAACCACAAGGATGCAAAAAATTAGGGAGTTTTCAACTTCTTGTCTTTCAATTTCTTTGGCATTGTACTTGTTGTGTGTTGTCATGAGGGGCTAAACTCTTAAGAGAGCCCCGGGGTTGTTTGTATGACGTTGTAGCTTAAACTTATTACCTTTACTTGCAGTATTTATGAGTGTCTTGTTCCTTTCAATAAATCAAAGTTATGGGCTATCTTGTGTGTTGTTTAGTGCTTGATTGCTTGGTAGTTAGGTTCTCTTATCTAGGCTTGTGAATCGTTATTGATCGTTGCAAGCAGTGAGAGTTCAACTTAGGGCTCGGCAGCGCTAGAAACAGCATGCTCATAGCATAACTAGGTTTAGAACTGAAGACATCTCTGATAAATACTGAGAAAGACCGAGTTAGTGAACACCAGAAATCCGACCCCGGGGCCCCATCTCCTCCATCGAGTCAATTCTCAAGCTTCCCTTAGTGCATTTGTCCCTTCCTCAGTTTCCTTGAATTCGACCCAGAATCAAATCCATCATTTTCTGTTTGGTTAGATATTAAGCAGGACGTTAGTATTAGAAGCTATACCAGTCCCTGTGGATTCGACTACCCGACCCTACGGGTATACTTTAATACTTGTACGACCCGTGCACTTGCGAATACGCAAGGGGCGTACCAATATTCACCACGGGAGTGTGGTGTTGGGGTCTTCCAATCTTTACTCCTAAGTGTAATTTTCCTTGTTCATTCACGCATTTGATTCCTCGATCGTTATTTTGTTTTTTGGTTAGTTTGAATATTCATTTGTTTTAAGTACAGGCCTAAATCTTTTGCTTGAGGATATATATTGGGTAATGGAGATAATTGTAGTTAAGCCTATTAGTTATTATAAGATATTTTTGGCTTGGCACTAGTGTGATGCTTAGATGTGATGGAAATTAAAAAACTTGCCTGCACTGTTGGTTACCATTTTACTCTATAGGTGTTTGTTTTTATCATCAAAGAAAACCTCTCAAGCTAGAATTCTATTTTGTTAGCTTCAAATCACTCCTGTGGTTTGGAAATTGAGCTCTTATCACTTGTTGGTGCATATTTAGCTTTTATTTGCTTGAGATATTGGATATTTTTTATTTGTTTAACCTATTGTCCAATTCATGGATATTTGGTTTCATTTAAATTGTCATAATTGTGTCTCCTTGTAATTGGTATTGTAATAATCTTTTGGCTCAATATTCCAATCGCAAAAGTGAGTTCTAAGATTCTTATAGCCTTTGACTACTTCATTAGTTTTGAACATGACCTTAAACAAGCTCTTCTCATCACTTTATCTCAAGATTCTTCATAATAGATGGTCTCTTAGGGGCTATTAATGAGTGTTGTGTGTGTTCCACAACCCTATACAACAAGTGTAAAGGTCATCAAGTAATAGATAGATGAGAAAAAAGGGTTGTCACACCCACAAAGATTGAAGAACACTAGTACTAATCTTAATGATCCAATCTAACCAGTAATTAAAATGCGAAGTGTTGGCTTCTAGAAAAAAGTATGTAAATTAACTAATAAACTGGACTAGTAATTTGAGGAGTGATTAAATCAAAGATTGAAACAGGTGCCTGGATAAGATTTTGCTTTAATGAGTGAAAGGTAATTGAACATAATAAAGATTGGGTCTAACGATTGTAGACGGAAGGAAATTCAAAAATATGTTGAGTGCTATCTCGATACCCCTCAACAACTAATCCCATACTATAGTAGGTCAAAATCTCTTTCAAACCTATTTTCACACGATTGCAAAAAGCTCTAGAATCCCATGTCAAGGATCAGAGATAAACTGCGACGATCCTAATCGGAAGGTACATGGCGCCCTATCTCTAGTGCACGTCAATGAAACCTACTCATCTATGTGTGATCTCCTCATATAGATCACTCAATAACTAATGTGAAAACATAATGGTAAAGCCTCTCTCAATACACTAAGCCAACATCATAAAACAAAGATAAATCCAACAAACCAAAGGAAATTTAAATTAAGAGCAATATGAAAATAATGAATTCAAGCTACATCAAATCCGGACACCCAAGCAAGTTAGACCTCCATTTGGGTCTTGTTCAATATAAGGCAATAAAGACACAAATAAAACCCGAAATTCATAATGAAGAACACCCTTCTAATCCAAATAGCTCTTATCGATCACAATTTGGAAACATTAGAGTTTCATAAGTGTTGAGTAAGCAATGCTATGTTAGAATTATAGTTTGCTCTAAAGTTCAATATGGCACAAAAATTGCACCAATTTTGGTTTGTGATTTAAGGAGTATTTATTGAGTCATTAGAGTTTCTTTTATGTTATAGGACCTTTTGTTGGGAATGAAATTGTGTTCAAGTTGGGTTTAATATTGTAACAAGGTAAGTAATCCACCTATAATTTTTGTATTTTGAAATTATAAAATTTTCCTTAATTATTAGTATAGTTTATTAAGTTATTTCAAATATTTTTTAACGAACTATTTAATTTTTAATCATTTAGTAAAACAATTATTTTATTATTATTCTTATTTATTTATTCCTATTTACTGTTTAATTATATTTTCATTGATGTACATCTATTTTGAAACTCATGGTTTTGAATTCGTTAAAAGTGGATCATGCAAATAACTGTAAGGGGGAACTTTACATTATTAAAATTTTTGCTAAAAATTTTAACACGAAATCTTGATATATGTCTATTTCTTAATTTTGTCTGCAAAGTTATCTTGTTATGATTATTATATGTCTCCAAATTAGCAATGCTCATTCTTGTCAAAGAGGGTCAAACATTGGCCTTGTCAACAAGAATTTCAAAAAAATGAGACTACAATTTCACACGAGTTAGTCAGTGAAATAATAATAGCATCTGCTATACAGTCTCGGTTTACTGAAAATAAATAAATAACTTTTGTTACTTAGTCTCAGGTCACTGAGAGAGTAAATAAATGATCTCTGATATTTCTCCCCTATCCCTAAGGACAAATAAATGACCTGAGATCTATAGCAAAATTTGGAAACATATACTCTTATTTTACAATTTGGATACATATACTCTAATATCTATAGTAAATTTGCAGAGTTAGAGAGTGCCTAAAGTGCATTTTTGGAATTCGATAAGATCCTGGCTTCATTACATTTGGCAATGATTAAATTTTAGAACTATATCTCTAAGGGATTACTTTAGTGTGGATTTCGTACAAGATTTTGCTAAATCTATGTTTAGGTTTTGATTATTCTCGATATTCGAAATTAAGTTTCAAAGTTCATCCCTGATTATAAACATGATTTCTTAGCTAACAAGTTTATAAAATTTTGTTAATCTTTATTTCAAATTAGAAGTGATAGTTGGCAAGTAACTTATCTGGCTGTTAGTAGTGGGTGTAAGTAGATAATGTTGAGTTTTATAGTTGGTTTTTAGGACCCTGAGCTTTGCATCTTGGACCTTTTGTATAGTTGATCTATCTTATACTAATTGATATCCTTAAATTAGCATTCAATCAAAGAAAATAGGAAAAAGGATGCAAAAGCACTATAGCTGATTCAACAAGCACTGCATGGGTCATTGTTCTCTCTCATTTTAGTTGCAAATACTGGCAAGGAAGCTTGGGGAATTTTCAAGATTGAATTTCAAGGGAATCGTAAGATTGTGGCAGTAAAAATTCAGGCCTTGACACAGTCGTTTAAGAACTTTCATTGGAAGGGTAATGAAGGAGTGCAAGCCTATATCTCAAGGGTGAATGATATAGTAAATCAAATAAGAGGGCTTGGAGATGTTATGTCAAAACCATTAGCTGTTGGGAAAGTACTAAGAAGCATGGGACCAAGATATAATTTGTGGTTGCAGCTATAGGAGAAGCTAAAGATCTCACAAAGCTATATATGGAGGAGCTAAGTGGATCCATTCAAGCATATGAAACATTGATGTTCTGTCAAGATGATAAACCTGCAGAAAAGGTGTTTGTAGAGAAGCCAAAAGGTTCAAGGGTGAAACAAGATAGCAAATTCCTAACTAGAGATGATTTATCAGTGATCATAGGCGAAGGTAGAGGAGTATGGAGAAAAAATGTTACAATCGAGATAGAGGAGGAAGTATATATGAGAGATATGATGAGTGCATTTCATATATATTTATTTTATATCTTACTCCCATGATTATTGAATTGATCGGCATTAATTCTCCAAATTCAGTGCTATTTTAGGTATTCTTAGTTTTCCATGATGATATCAAAGTCCTAAAGCAAGAAGAAGTGATTTAGAGTGTTTTTGGGAGCTAAAGGACTTAGAAGAAATCTCACCAAGCTCAACACGGCCTCAGCACGCCCGTGCTTACAAGCCATGCAGATTGCAGGCGAATTCAGCCGAGGACAGCACGCTGTCTGATCGTTAAGCACCGCCGTGCAACCTTCAGAACGGCCGCAACACGGGCGTGTTGGACCCCGTGCAGATTACAGGAATTTGAGTTTCAGGAGTTTTATTCGGCCATAATCTGCACGGCTTGGAGCACGACCTCAACACGGCCGTACTCACATCGGGAAAAGGTTAAAACCCCAGAAACTTAGGGTTTTGGGGGACGTTTTGGCTGCAAACAAAGGGAGAAGAAGAGGAGAGCTTTTGGGGAGCCGTCCTCACCATCACAGGGGGAATGTTGCGCGAATGGTAGGTCGATCGGGAGGAGAATTCATTCCATCGTAGAGCCTTGGATAGCCGCAAGGATGCAAGAAATTAGGGAGTTTCCGACTTCTTATGTATTTATTTCTTTAGCATTCTCCGTGTTGTCTAACTTTATGAGGGGCTAAACTTTTATTGGGAGCCCCGGGGTGATATTCTGTTGTTTGTACTTGAACTTGAATACTCTACTTGCAGTATCTATGAATGTCTTGTTCCTTACATTAATGCTTGGTTGTTGGCTGGTCTAATTGTATGTTGAATGCTTGAAGTTCTTGTTATCTTATCTTAGCTTGTGAATCTTTATGATACTTGCAAGAAGTGAGATCTCAACTTAGGGTTCAACAGCACTGTGAGCATCATTCATCTATCACAACAAGGTCTTCGAATTTAGGGTTCTGAAGACATTTCTGATAAGTACTGGGAGAGTCCAAGTTAGTGAGCATCAAGAAATTAACCCCGGGGCCCCATCTCCTCCATTGAGTCAATCCTTACCTTTCCCTTAGTGCATTTCCTTCTCTCCAATCTCCTTCAATCCAACCTAGAGTCAATTCAACCCTTCTTTAATTGATTAGATATTAAGCAGACAATAGTATTAGAAGATATACCAGTCCCAGTGGATACGACTACCCAACTTTAGGGTACACTTTATTACTAATACGACCCGTGCACTTGCGGACACGCAAGGAGCGTATCAAGATAAGCTCTTGGGAATCTAAAGTCATCACAGAGCCGTATTCAGTGTTTAAATACAAGAAGTGTGGTCCCTTTAAATCTAATTAGTGGTTCAAGGACAAGACTCCAAATGTGCCATAAGAACAAGGAACATCTTATCTTTTCATGGCAAAGTATGAAACAAAGGATGAAGAGGATATTGTCTTGTTTATAGACAGTGGATGCTCAAATCATTAGATAGGGAAAAGAAGTTGGTTTAAAGACTTAGATGAAAACCAGAAGTTGTCAATGAAGTTCGGAGATAATAAAGAGATAAACGTTGAAGGGAAAGGGACTGTGACTCTTGAAACTCAGTAATGAGTGGTAAAATTGTTACATAATGTGCAAATTGTTCCCAATCTTTCACATAATTTACTCAGTCTAGGACATTTGCTAAGCAGTGGTTACTCAGTTAACTTTGATAGTACTACATACTTAATTGTTACAAGAAAACAAGGAAACAAGTTGCTTTAGTATGCAAGACAAAGAACAATATGTTTCGCTTGAAATTATATGACATGAAGAGCTATAGTCTCACTGTAAAGAGTGAAGAGAATACAAAGCTATTGATGAGTACTTTATATATATATATATTTCATACATATTACACCCGATATTTACTTCTTCTTTTGTTATTACTTATATAGTTCAGTGTTATTTAAGGTATTTTGAGTTTATTGTGCATATATTTTGGTTCTGGAGCAATTAGAAATGATTTATAGGAGAATTCACATCAAAAGGACTTAAAGGGAAGTTCGTCAAGGCAAGCACGGCATAGGCACGGGCGTGCTCTTGGCCGTGCAGTTCACATGAATTGGCAAACAAAAGGAAGGACGGTCAGAGTACCCTGAGCACAGCCATGTTCTTGCTCGTGCACTTTACGGCTTGGCGAATTTTCTGGAAAATACTGTAGAAAAAATATTGTAGCACCGAAAACTCAGAAACCCAAAATCTGCACGGGCGTACTGAATTAAGCACAGCCGTGTTTACATCAGAAAGTGGCTTTTTAAGCCCAAAAGCTAGGGTTTCAAAGGGACCTTTCTTCGGGATTTTTCCTCCCCTTTGGAAGAGACAACGGAACAGAAGAGGGGCACACCATCAGAGGCCGGATCAAGACCGAGAGATCATCATCGGAGTGGAGGAACATTAGCAAGATCATCATCGGACGCTCTTCAACGAAAATTGTGAAGCAAGAAAGGAGTTTATGATTTTCATCTTATTCTCTTGTTGTTTAATTTATGCTTCTTGTAGAACAATGAGGGGCTAACCGTTCTCCGGTGCCCCGGATTATAAACTTGGTAGATTTTGTACTTGAATACATTTATTGCAATGTTTATGGAGTCTTGATTTCTTATGTTAAACCTTCTGTTGTTTCCTTGATGAGTTGATTGATTTGCATGGCTTGTTTGTATCTCGATGTGTGTTGCTATCTTAGCGTGATCATCCTTGGTGATTGCTTCCTCAAAGAGTAGAAACCGCGTAGTGCATTCAATACCTTGTTGCTTATCTTTACCATAGCTACAACATGGCTTCTAGAGCACACAAAGAAAGCACATGATGTACCTGATAAACCTTGCAAGAATTTGAGTACAATTGACACCAAGGGATTAATCCGGGATGCTACTCGCTAGCATTGATCTCTCGTTACCTGAACCCTATCTCTCTCCCGTTATCCTTACTTTCTTTACTTTTTCTTATAATTAGTTTCAACCCAAATTACTGAGCCTACTAGATATTAGAAATTCGACGAGTATCGAAAGCTATACCAGTCCCTGTGGATTCGACTACCCGACCTCACATTGGGTACACTTTACTACTTGTACGACCCGTGCACTTGCGGATACGCAAGGGCATATCCACTATAGCATCAGATGTTTGGCCATCTCAATCTCAAGCGTTTGAGTCTATCGAGAAGTAAAAATATGGTACATGGGATGCTCGCATACACAAGTTACAGGAATATGAAGGCTGTATTCTCGAGAAGCAAACATTGAAATCTTTCCCAACTGAAGGTGCCTAGAGAGACTCTAAGGGGGTGTTTGGATGTAAGGAGTGGAATGGGAGTCATTACTTTCCCATTCCACTCCTTTGTTTGGATGTACATCAATGGGAATGGGTGAGGAGTGGGTGAGGATTGAGTGGGGAGTGAGTGGGGAGTGGCTTTGGGAGGATTGCCATTTCTCCTCCACTCATTGAGGGTAATTTTACAATTTTACCCTCTTGTTTAATAAAAAATTATAATTAATTAATATAATTAATAAATTGATAATTTTAATACTAAATAAAAATTAAGTAGATAATAACAACTAACCATCAAAATAACAATTTTACTCAAATAATAATAACTAATAATTAAAATAATAATATAACTCAAATAATAATTAAATATATAATTTTAATAATAAATAATAATTAAAGTAAAATAATAATAACTAACCATTAAAAGAATAATTTTATTCAAATAATAATAATTAATAATTAAAATAATAATATAAATCAAATAATAATTAAATAGATTATTTTAATAATAAGTAATAATTAAAGTGAAAATATTTAATTATAAAATTAAATATAATAATATTCAAAATATTTTATAATAATTAATAGTCATTATTTAAATTAATATTTTATTTTATATATAATATGATATATTTGTTTTAAGGGTATAAAAGTCAATATACAATATTTTTTTATTTTACTTTTCCCATTCCCAATGGACTACTCTCTTATACCTTACCAACCAAACACATTCTTTATTCCCAATCTTTCTCCACTCCCCCTCATTTCCATTACCCCCTCACTCCTTTCCATTCCCAATCTGGAAACCAAACGGCCCCTAAATCCCTAGAGTTAGTACCTACAGACTTAGTAGAACCTGTGCAAACTGAATCTCTTAGAGGAAGCAACTGTTTCATCAAATGATCTGAGTATTATTTATAAAAGTTAAGTCTCAAGCTCTTGAGTTCTTTAAGTAGTTCAAAACTATGGCAGAGAATCAATGTGGGTGCACTTTAAAGGTTCTTTGATCTAACAGAGGAGAGAAATATTATCAAAATAGTTCAATGAATACTGTGAAAGCATTGGGACTAGAAGAGAGCATGGTGCACCTTATACACTACAACAGAATTGGGTGGCAAAGAGAAAGAATTAAACAACCATAGAAATGTCAAGGAGCATGTTAAACTGCAAAGGTTTGCCAAATAACTTCTAGGCAGAGGCTATATCGAAACCTGTTGATCACTTGAATATGTCTCTAGCAAGAGATTCAAAAACATGACTTCATTTCAGGGCTTTAAACCAATAGTCAAACATATGAGCATTTGGCTCCATTGCATACACTCTAATTCATGTTTAAGGACTGGAGAAGTTTGATTCTGCATCTAAAAAATGTATATTAATTAGATACAACAATAAATCCAAGGCCTATCGGTTATATAATCCAATCTCTTACAAGATTGTCATTATGTAGAAACGTAAATGTTGATGAGGGATCAAACTAGGACTGAACTGTGAGCAAAGTATTCAATACTCCAATTCCACTGGTAGATATGCAGGAAGATGTAAGTGAAGGCAGTCTAATAGATTCATCAAGTCATCCAGTTGACTATCCTCCAACCACACTAGACAAAGCGACCATAGCAAACAAAGTCAACAAGGAGCACACCAAAATTTACTTCACCTCATGAGGAGTTCTCTTCAAAAGTATCTATGAATCTTGCTTGTTTGCTTTACATGTTGTAGAACCTTTAAGCTATGAAGAGGCTAAGAACGATGAAGTCTAGTAGCAGGTAATGAAAGAAGAGATCACTACAATAGAGAAGAACAAAACCTGGCTATTAGTCACATTGCTTGAAGGGAAGAAGCCTGTGGGCTAATATGGATATAGAAGACCAAATTTAATTTCCATGGAAATGTCATGAAGAACAGGGCTAAAGGATACTCTCAACAGCACGGAGTGGATTATGATGAAAAATTCTCCCCTGTTGCTCCTCTGGAGATAGTAAAAATGTTTGTTGCTTTGGCAACTCATCGCACGTGGGACATATTCCAATTAGATGTGAAGTCAGCTTTCTTATATGGTACATTGAAATAAGAAGCTTTACAATTGTAAGGAATCGAGAGAAGGTGATAGACTCCAAAAAGCTTCGTATGGCTTGTAAAAGACCCTAAGAGCCTGGTATGAATGCATAGACTCTTATTTTACAGAAGATGCCTTTGATATGAGCATCAATAAGAACATGATGTATATGAAGAGGAAGGAAGAACACGACATACTCTTAGTTTTTCTATATGTTGATGATATATTATACATAGAATCCTCTCAAGCACTCATCAATCACTGAATTCAAGAAAGGAATGAAAAACACTTTCTAGATGGAAGACCTTGGGAGGTATGCATACTATCTGATTAGGAAATTCACCATGTAAGGATGCAATATGGTCTCCACCTCAGTCCATGCTGATGAGAAAATAAATGCAGATGATGGTTCAGGTAGTCTAAATACCAAACCATACAGATTCTTGATTGGAGGACTTTTATACTTATGTCACACTTGTACAGACATTGTGTATGTAGTTGGATTAGTATCAAGATTTATGTCAAATCATCTGAAACATCACTTTGGTGCAGCTAAAAGAATACTATGGTTTGGCTTTCTCATTAGATGATTAAAGAAGTATCATAGGCAATGCTTTCATGCTGGGATGATGCGCTATTTCTTGGTGCTCGGAGAAACAAAGTGTTACAACCTTGTCAAGAACTGAAGCTGAATGCATTATTGCAATTTCAATTACTTGTTAAAGTGTTTAGCTATGAAGGTTATTGAAAGAAATCAAAATTAAATAGAAGGAAGCTACACTGATCACGTGTGATGACAAATCCACAATTTCAATTGAAAAAAATTCAAATCATCATGGCTGCACCAAGAACATTGACAAAAGATTTCATTTCACAAGTGAATTGATTACATGTGGTTCAATTAAGTTACAACAATGCAGTTCAACTGAGTAATTAGCAGATATTTTTACAAAAACTTTACCTATACATACATTCAATCATCGAAGAAGAAAACTTGGTGTCTGCGGTCTTCAATTAGGGGAGTATGTTGAAGATTATTGAAGCTTAAAGTGTTTATCTGAAGCTTAAAGATAGATGAAGCTCTACCACTATGACAAGAGTTAATAAGAGCTATGCTAGTGTTTTACAAGCTAGATGTTGTTAGTGTCTATATTTAGTCACCTTGATTTTGGCATCTATATTTGGTCTCCTTGATTTTGGTCAATCTTTTATATTTGTCTTATTTATTTTTGGTCACTTGTATATTTGGCATAATTATATTTAACCATCTATATATATAAAGGTCTGGGAATATTCTTTGACATATATATAGGCGGTGAAAGTGAAACATTTCAAAAAAAATTCATTGACACATCTGGAAATACTCGTCTCGAAATCAAAATAATATTGCTTTCATTACTTGAAGTAGTTTTTTAGAGTTCATCAAAAGAAAAAGGAAAAAATGAAGATGAAATTGGTTCAAATTTGCCCAATTGACATATCTGGAAATACTATTCTTTTCTTATTCTTTTTCATGTGAATCGAAAAGGAAGGAGTTTTATTCTATTGTTCTAATTCTTTATAGATCCAAGGATTCAATTTTTACACAAAATTGAGAATAGATCCATCTTATATTCTTATATATATGTTCACAATATACATTCAGGCTCGTCAAGCCTTATTCCTCTTCATGGTACTAGAGCCTGGTTTATAACTTTTTTTCCCTCTCTTGGTTTGTCTAGTTCTATTTCCTTTCCAATGTTTACTATTGATTATTCTTCACCCTCTGGCATTACTTCTATGCCCGCAAGAGTTATATCACCATCTTCTCATCCTACATTCTCTTTTTCCAATATTTATCAACATACTCTGGAAACACTCGACTTTTTTTAGTCTGGTGTGAACTATTCATTGTTGTCTTGAAAGGTCATCAAGTTTATGAACATGTTGTTGATTACGTCACTCCTCCTTCCATTGATATCCAAGATATGCACAATGGTTGGAATTGATAATCTTGTTTATTCTTGGATTCAGTCAATTATTTCTTATGATATTTTAAGATCCATTATTACTCCTGGTAAGCCACTTACTGCTCAAAATGCTTGGTTGAAATTGAAAAATTATTTAGAGACCATGCTGAGTCTCACATTGTGTTTTCTCGTCAAGAGTTCTATCATTTAGAAAAAACAGACTTTATCAATGAATGTTTTTCTTAATAAGCTCAAAGAGTTGTTTGATTGTCGTACTGCTCTTAGAGATGATGTTTCCAATCATGATCTTATCATACAAATTGTCATGGGTCTTGGTTCCGAATATTATCCTATCACATCTATCCTTATTACTCGACAACTATTACCCACATTTGAAGAATGCAAGTCTCTGTTACTTATTGAAGAATCCAAAATTCAAAACCAACAATCTCCACCCTCTTTTTCTTAACAAGCCTCTCTTACTCAAACTAGATCTTTCCCAAATGGTGGTGGGTGTATTGTCACTCGAGGTGGACGAGGTGGTCTTGTTGGCCATAGAGATGGATGTCGTATTTTTTATTGCGTTTCCGCAACACAGAGTGATGTGTCAACCCCTTCCGTTACCGCAAGTGCACAGGTCATCAAGTAATAAACTAGACTCCAAAGGGTCGGGTTGTCGAACCACAGGGAATAGGAGTACTAGTAGTTACTCCTCTTTTGTTATCTAGCCTAATGAGTGTAATGTGTGATGATCTAATGGCTAAGCCTAAGAGTGTCACTATAAGTGCAAAGGGACTGAAAGGACAGGGAGTTATCAATCAATAAAAGTGGGGTATCCGGACAATGTTTCCCCTAGGATTCGGGTGTTAAAAGTAGATTACACGTGTTTCTAAATGAGCAAATTGAGTCATGAGTATCCTAAGATATATCGGTCCCTACCTCCAGACCACCGATAACTAGTCCCCTACGAGGTCCCTGCGGAGAATTCTCTCGACGCCTCACACCACATATGACTGCTTAAAACTCTAGGGATCCCAAAGATATAACCAATTCCTAAAAGTAGATCCAACATTGCCTCCAGGTGAAAGATCCTTAACCCTACGTGGTCCCGATGGAGAATTCTCTCGACGCCTCCCACCACATATGGTTGCTTGACACTTAGGGAATATGGAGATAGGAAATATCTATTGGAAGGGAAAGGGGATACTCCGCTATCTCACGGCTCACCCTCTCAACCCTCTTTACTCTTGATAATTCTAAATCTAGTGGTGATCTCTCTCTTCACTAGATTGAATCGAACATGCAAGGTAATTAATAATGGAATTAAGAGCACAAGCACGTATTAAGAACATAAGAGCAAAGCTCAATATATTAACTCGAAGAAAAACACAATGTAAATCTAATAAAAATATGATTCCTAGGGTTTACATGTCCGAATACCCTCTAGGGGTTTACCCCTCCATGGAGCAGGTCACAAAGCAAATAAAATAATGATAAACAAGTTCAAAAGCCACAGAAAATAACCCCCCTAAATCTGTGATGATAGCCTTGATGGGTAGCTTCCACGTTTGGATTGAATCCACTCCGAAGCCAGGTCGCCGGTGGCTTCCTTGATGCAATGACGGAGGAAGAATCGCTCCAAGTTGGTGAGGAAAGCTTCGCGAAGCCGCAAAAAACTCTCTCCAAGCCCAAGCCACCTTACCTCTTGAAAGTAGCCTAAAAAATCCCTAAAAATTATAACAAGGCGGCTTTTATAAACTGAAGTCGAGCTTCACACGGGCATCCACATGGGCACTCACACGCCCGTGTACTGTAGCCACACGCCTGTGTGAATAGTAATTTTGCTACATTACTGCTGCATTACTTTTGCTACATTGCTTTTCCCAAAATCATTCTTCGAGCCCACACAGTAGGGTGTGTGGCTTTCTGTCCTTTGAAACCTTCAAAACCTTATCCTATTTGCGCGCAGAAGCTGGGACATGGACATACTACTACCTTTGTGCCCTTCCGGTTCATGTGATGACTTGAACTCCTCCGAAAGTTGGCAACACCTCCATGTATGCAAGCACAACTTCTATTTTTGGTCTTGAAATGTGCCATCACTCCCTATCTTTGCACAAAATAATATAAAATACAACTTATTAGTGATACAACCTGATAAAAGTGATGCTCAATGCATGCAAAATGATATTATAAAATATATGTATACAAACACTTATCAATTTTTCAACTTTTTAAACCACGGACTAATAATACTCCTCCAAGTTTTGTAGGCATTCTTGGCCCTCCACCTCCTGCTTCAAATACTGTGGAAGCTCAACATTTTCAACATTGTGTTCAAATGTTACACATGTGGAGGTTTTGAACATGTGTCTCGACTTTGTCCCTTAGTTCCAAAAGTTAATACTAGTCCACAGGCATTCACTGTCGTCTTTACTAATAAATCTAGTACTGATAGTTAGGTCATTGATTCTGGCACTTCCACTCATATGACCAATGATCCTCGTAAGCTTTGCTATTTATTGCCATACTGTGGTCCTGACATGATTTGTGTTGAAAATAGTGTTGAATTATTACCGATTAAATTCTTTGGGTCATCTATTATTCTGATTGGTTCTCATAATCTTGTTCTAAATGGAGTATTTATTTCTCCTGCTCTCACTAAAAATCTAGTTTCCATTCGAAAACTTACTGCTAATAATAACTGTGTTGTGGAATTTACTCCTTATTGTTTTTGTGTTAAGGACCTGAAAATGAAACACAAAATTCTTAGTTCCTCTAGCCAAGGTGGCTTGTATCCTCTCCATCATTCCATCAACCAACCAAACGCGTTTGGTCTTGTTGTTGTACATGTCACAAGTTCCACTTGGCATCATCGTTAAGGGCATACAAATTCTAGAGTGTTTTCACATCTTTTTCAAAACTATTTGATTTCTTGTAATTAATATGAGAATACAGATACATGTGTTTGTCATGTATATCACTTAGGAAAGTGTGTTCGCCTACCATTTGATCAATCAATCTCACACTTTTTCTCCTTTTGAATTAATGCACTCTGATATATAGGTCTTGCATGTTTTTTCACATAGTGGTTATCGTTATTTCCTCACTTTTTTGCATGATTTGTCTCATTATTCTTGGGTATATCTTCTAAAACACAAACATGAGGTTTTTACCCATTTTCTCCATTTTCATGCTCTCATTAAAAATCAATTTCATACCACCAGAAAAATATTTCAATGTGACAATGGCACTGAATATTCTAATTCCTATTTTCGGATTATTTTCCTAGCTAATGGTATTCATTTATGTTTTTCTTGTCCATATATTTCTTAACAAAATGGAAAGCTGAACCTCTTAATCGTACCATTGGAAATATTATTCGTACTCTCCTAATGCAAGCCTCTATGCCTCTTTCTTCTTGGGTGGAAACACTTTTCACAACTAGCCATATTCTTAATCTCTTGCCAAGTCCTTTACTCAATTATGAAACTCCATATGAAACTCTATACCATAAACAACCCTCCTATTATCATCTTCATAGATTTGGTTGTGCTTGTTATCCTAACCTCTTCTCTAAAGCTCCACATAAATTATCTCCTTGATCCATTTTGTGTGTCTTCTTGGGATGCTCACAACATCACAAAGGATATAGGTATTAGGATCTTTATTCTCACAAAGTTATTGTATCCCATCATGTCATTTTTTATGAGAACCATTTTCTAGTGGCTCATTCTCCATCATCTTTCTTCCCTTCTGAGATTCCCTTCACTCCTTTTCAAACAAATCCACAAGATTTCATTCCACTGGTTATTCAAGATCGCTCTTCTTCTTGCATGACCTTACCTTTTAAAGATAGTTGTACCACAGCAGCAAATCCGAGCGTTTGTCTCTTAGCTGATGACCCACCCATAACCTCATCACTCTCTCATGCTTATGTGTCTAATTCTAATCAAAAGTTTTTACCCATGTCACAAACACCTAACACCCAATCTTCCTTTCAAGAATAATCCTTATCCATACACCATCACATAATTACACAAAACTCAAGATGGAACCAGAAAACCCCAAGTTATTTTTTCTTTACATGGCACTATTTCGAATGCTCTTCTTTAAGAACCTAAGTCTACACGAGAAGCATGCCATTATCCATAACTGGTTAGAAGCCATGCAAGAGGAAATTACTACCACTATTCGCACTGTTCTTACTTATGCTCTTTCTAAAAATTGGCCTATTTGTCAATTAGATGTCAAAAATGCATTTATCTATGGATCTCTTACAGAGAATATCTTTATGAAAAATCTCTAATTTGCAATAGTAGTTGCCATCCAGAATATATATGTAAGCTTAATCGACCATTATATGGTCTCCAACAAGCTCCACATGCTAGGTACCATCGATTTACATCTTTTATATGCTCCAACGGCTTTATTAATAGTAAAGTTGATTCCTCCATGTTTGTGTATCTCCTAGGCGAAAATATGGTCGTTCTTCTTCTTTATGTGGATGATATTATTCTCACGGCTTCTTCCACATGTTTATTATCATCCATCATTACTTATCTACAGCAATAATTTGCTATTTTTAGATTTGAGTGACTTGAGTTATTTTTTAGGCATATCTATTACTCATTCTTTCTCTGGTTTATTTCTTTATCAATCTAAATATGAGAACTACTTGACCGTTGTCACATGTGTACTTCCAACTCTGTTTCTACACAAGTTGATTCAAAGTGTAAACTATTAACTGAATGCGAGCTTATATCTGATGCTACAAAGTATCACAACATAGTTGGTGCCTTTCAACATCTTACTTTCATATGCCCCAACCTAGTTCAACAAGTCTGTTTGTTTATGCATGCTTGGCAGATAAGTCATATGAAAGCTATTAAGCAGATTTTGAAGTATCTTACGGATACTATTAATCATGGTCTTTTACTTTCCCCAAAAACTTTAAACAAAATATGGTTGTTTATTCTAATGTTGATTCAGTTGATTGTTTTGACACTCGTCGATCTACCACTGGTTATTATGTGTTTTTTTGTTCCAAAACTCTTCTCTTGGTCTTCCAAACACCAACCTACTATTTTTTTATCAAGTGATAAAGTTGAATATCAGGCTATTGCTAATGTTGTGACTAAAATTACATGGCTTCATCCCCTATTGTTTGAGCTTGGTGATAAAATACCTTCTGCGATTTTGGTTTTTTGTAACAATGGCAGTGCTATTTTCTTGCATCCAACCCAGTTCTGAACAAACACGCAAAACTTGCTGAAATCAACCTTCACTTTGTTTGTAAAAAAGTGGCTGCTAGGACTGTTTGAGTTTTTCATGTTCCTTCATCCTTTCAATTTGCAGATATCATGACCAAGGGTTTACCAAATATCTTATTATCTGAATTTCACTCTAATCAGAACGTTCAATCCGCTCGTGTTCAAATTGTGGGGATGTTAGTGTCTATATTGTTCTCTTTGATTTTAGTCAATCTCTTATATTTGTCATGTTTATATTTGATCACTTTTATATTTGCATAATTATATTTAGTCATCTATACGTATAAAAATCTAAGATCTAAGAGTATTTTTAAGTATACACAGCCTTATAACAATATTCTTTATAGTTGTTAGTATGCATGAAAAGGTTGTATTCACTACACCACAAAAGGGTTTTAGAGGCGGTTTTCAAAACCTACAGAGGCGGTTTTAACCGCTTCTATAACTTTAGTGTTGGTTTTTTGAACCGCCTCTAACCTGCCTCGTATCAAGCCGGCTCTACACTTTAGAACCGGTTTTTAACAACCATCAGGGTAAGCTTTAAATATGTAGCCAGTTTTTTATCCCAAATTTAGAGGCGGTTATAACCATCTCGAAAATGTTAAGTTATAGAGACGGTTATAACCGCCTCTATCGCTAATAATGTTTCATTTTCTTATCATTGTTTTAGAGGCGGTTATAACCGTCTCAAGAATTTATAAACGGTAGAGGCGGTTAACAATTAGTGAAAATTAAAAATTACTAAGTATAGAGGCGGTTATAACAGTCTCTACAACTTATGAGTTGTAGAGACAGTTATAACCGCCTCTAAAACAATTAGAAAAAATTAAAAATTATTAAGTATGGAGGCGGTTATAACCACCTCTATAAGTTATAAGCGGTAGAGGCGGTTATAACCCCTCTATAACTTATAAGCGGTAGAGGCGGTTATAACCACCTCTAAAACAATTAAGAAAAAATTAAAAATTATTACGTATGGAAGTGGTTATAACCACCTCTAAAACTTAGAAGCGGTAGAGGGTTATATATATATATATATATATATATATCTTGATTCCATGAATTTGCAATTTCATGTTATTTATTTTTTATTGAGGGACAAGGGGATAGAGAGAAGCCTGCCCCTATCCTGTCCCATGGCCACTCACTCCTATAGAGAATTCAAAGAGTGCATGCAAACATTTCATCCAAATGACAAGTTTTTAAAAATGAAATATTCATAATAATAATCCTAATTAATCACACGTCAATAGACTATATTAACATTCATCTCAGAATTTTTAAAAACGAAAATGTACTCTTCCCTGTCTCGAACTGCAGCAAACATAAGACCTCAGATTTGATCATGCAAATACTGAATTTTGATGATCTTCACTCACTCTTCTCCAACATCCCGGAGTATATTGGTAAGTTGGTTCGCATTACTAAAGCTAATGCAGCCCTGTATACATTCTCTGTCTTTATAACCTAATATCTTTTATGTCCAAGCCTCGAGCAGCAAAGTCAGTGGCAACAAGAATGAGGGACTTCCCATTTCGAAAAGAGCTCAAAACGCAATCTCTCTCTCTGAGATTTATCACCATGAATTGCAACAGCACCAAACTGCCAAGTGAGCCTCCTAGCTAGCTGATCACAAATCCTTTTGGTTGAGCAAAATATTATCACCTTAGAACCAGGTTCCTGTGATCGAAGAATCTGCTCAAGTCGCTTCTGTTTTTCCATAGGTGTAATAACTTCTATGTACTGAAACGGCAAAAAAAAGGGCGCATCACAAAAAAAAACATTTTTCTATAATTTTCTAAATTCTAGATGTGCACAAATGTTAAAATGCTAGCCCCAACAATTAAATTTGAATCAGAAGTAAAAGGTTGTATCCATCCGTACCTGTGTAATAGCCTTATTAGCAACAAGTGTATCAATGTTACCAATATTAACCTGAACAGGATTAACAAGTAAATCTGCAGCTATTTTTCGGACCTCCTTAGACCATGTTGCAGTGAACATAAGAGTTTGACGCCGAGCTGGTATCTCCTTTACAATTTTACGTATTTGCGGTTCAAATCCCATGTCAAGCATACGGTCAGCCTCATCAAGTACAAGGTAAGAAACTTGCAGAAAGCTCACTCTTTTCATCTCTAAAATATCATTCAGCCTTCCTGGAGTTGCAACCACAACATCAACACCTCTATCAATATCTCTCAGTTGAGGACCTTTTGGAGCACCTCCATATAAGCACTTGAACCACATAAAAAATCATATACAATGTGTTAACAGCAAATAATACAAAAGGTGGACATATCAAACATAAAATTACCAGTCATCCAAGAAAAGGATGAGGTCACAATGGCAGAAAAATTAACAATAGGTGCATTTGGTTTTAACTAAAAAGTGCATAAGTGCACAATAGTGTGTTAAGTTAAGATAGAGGATATTAAATCCCACCAAACTGAATTTAAGATCATTTAATTATCATCTGGATAGATACATATTGACCATTCAACTTTTAGTTACAAAGCAAAAAAGATAAATCATTTTAGTTACATGAACTAAAGCTTGAAGAATACATGCTATTTGTTTATAGATGAAAAGATGTATATTCACTTATTTTAATATTTATTAACAATATGTGTTTATCTCAGACAATATAAAACCACCTGCTAGTTCATGGCCAAACTACCAATAAAAGCAAGATAGTGAATCAATTATCTAATGTTAACATAGCTAGTAATAATTGGAAACATGCAACAAGAACAACCATGAGAAACATTGGGAATACCGCATATGAAATTCTGGATGATCTACCAAATTTCATCAGTTCCTCTTGTATCTGTATAGCTAGTTCTCTTGTAGGTGATAGAACCAACACTGTAGGGCCCATTCTAGGATTGTTCCTGCGGTGTTTGATATGAATGAATCATGGAAGGAGATAACCCAAAGTTTTCCCAGACCCTGTTTTTGCAATGGCAACAATATCACGGCCACTTAAAGCAATTGGCCATGACTGAGCCTGGATCGGTGTGGGAGCAGAAAAACCTGCATGATGTACCTGGAAAATATTTGCAATTCTTGTGAGCAACAAATTACTCTAAATTTCCACTCTGCCACCTCTCTTCCTCCTTTTTCTTTGGTTTAGTGAAAAGGAGTTTAGCTAATTTCAGAAGAAGTAATCCCTCAGCCGATTGCTTGCAGATGCATGCAAGCTGAAACATGGAATTGGCTTAGCAGATGCATGCAAGCAGATGCATCCACTCTGCCATGTGTTTGAAATCTGCATGTTTCAGAAAAGATGAAACTTATATCAGTCTATAAAAATTAACGACATTGTGCCTAGTAAAGATAAGTGAAGAGGCCTTACATATAGTGTTCCCAAACATCGATCAACCACAGGAGCTGTACTAAAGAAACAATGTGTTATATTCTTCTTGCATCCCTAATGGTAGCCAAACCGATAGAGCATAGGTCCAGAACTCCGCATTAGTTGCCCCCACATATAAAATGCAAAGAGTCCATGTTTCCAAATGGTAATAAAAACCGATGGATATAATGAACTGACTGAAAGTCCTACTATTGTTTCTGATCCTTCACTTGTAGAATTAAGGCTAAATAAAGTTTCAACCTTGGACTCAGATGTCACTATATCTGAAGGAGTGATTTTCTGTATCCGCTCTTCCGCAATCAGATACATCTGCTAAGAATGAATATTGATTGAGGTTTAGCAAAAACTTTTCCAGAGAATGCATTCATTGTCAATTCAAAAAGCAATTAGATTGCAAAGATTGATCAAAGAGACATTCATGTGAACAATGAGAAAAGACAATAACTACCTTTCCTCTCCCATCACCAACTGGAGGTATATCAACATTACATCTGTAACCGAGTGGAATAATCCTTGCAATTGTTCTACTATCTGAAATAATGAAATGGAATTGCATTCTTCCCTACTTATTCATTTCATGCGAATATTTGAGAGGGTATGTCCCAGCAATGCTAAATTTGATTAGAACATCACTGACACTTGATGTAAAACTATCTTTAATAAAGATACATAAAGGAAAAGGAAAAGGAAAAGTCACTTAGATCTCAGCTCACATACTTGCATAAGTACAACATATTTAATTGCTAAATTAAGAAACAATAATGAATTGGTGTAAAGCAACTTGGAGCACATACGTGAGGGCACAACCAAACATTGAGGATTTCATGTGTGCCGGCATATCGTCAGGACCTGAAACAAAGATAATAAAACCTTTAAAGAAGCACCACAAGCTTCAACAAAAAACATAACAAAATAGACCATTGTATTCTCTCGCATGCTTCTGTCAACTAAAATGGCCATCCACTGGCTTAGCTGTATTTATATCTACATATTGAGTTTGCTCATTCCCTTTAGAGTTCAGCTATCTTATGAGACCTCATTTTACAAACTGCTCTCATTTTGGCTCTTGCACAGAACAGGTGCCACATTGTAAAGAGTGAGGCCTTTCGAAGCACTAATTGAACCACCCATGCGATTCTCCATTCAAAACATTGGAATATTTGGCTCTGACTAATCAGTTACCTTCTAACCTATAGCTTTATGTATGACAAAAACAGGACTCCACTCATCGATGGGGAATAAAAACAGCACATCAACAAAAGAATGTCATCCAAAGGGTCATATTATCAGAAATCATAGACTTTGCCTTTGATGGCAGTTGACAAAAAACCAAACTTCATCTCATATCAACAAAAACCAAAAAAGAACAAAGAAGAAGAAAAAAAAGCACCTTGTGGTTCACCAAGATCCTCTGAAGCTGCTTAACACCAAGAGGTGCTGCGGAGACGAAAGACACGTCCCAGTCGATGATTAAACAATAACTCCTCGTACTTTTCTCCAAAAAACTCATGAACATGTCAAAAGATGATTAAACTAAAATCCAAATTAACATGAGATGTATAGAACGTGATATGAAAAGTAAAAAGGTTTACTTCCAAATATCAAGATACAATAGGATAGCCTCCATCAAACAATGCCTATGTAATAGAATAGACAACGTCATCAGTAAATCAGTAAATCATGTTCACCAACAACGTCAGTGCAAACCGAATTCAGTTCTCCTCCACTGTTAGAAGAAATGCCTGCATCCAAATTTATACTTCAATTGACCACCAAAACAAAAATTCATTGCATAATTCAAAAACTTCATTACATTTTTATTAGTAATAAAATTTCTGTTAACAAGTTAATCAATCACAAACAAGTGACAACAATCTTAAAGACAAAAACAAATTTCATTACTTCATAGGACTACTCATTGAAAAGAAATTTATGTTAACAAACCAATCAATGTTAAAAAAAATTAAAAAAAAACAAAGAAAATCATATATTTCACTTCACAAGACTGCTCACTAAAATGGAATTTGTACAAACAAAAACAATCAATAAAGAAGCACCATAATCATCACATATATACATAGAATTTTTTTACTTGAAAGAGAGTAACTTACTAACCTTTTGAGCCACAATATGTTCATATCTTATTCACTAACATCAGTCTACTCAACGGATGCAACATCCTCAACCTATGTACATCATTGAAAAGAGATGTTTAACTTTATTGTTTAAGAATGCAAAAGAAATGAAAACATAAGACAATGAATTTACTTCCTCGGGCGGTGCTTTAGACATCCTATCAGTAAATCTTCTTTCAGCCATGAACCCTCCAACTAGTTCTTTCATATATTCCAAATATGTACTTAATTTTGCATATTTATCTTTCATCTCAGCTAGTTCCGATTTAACATTCTCCAACTCAACTTTGTGATTACTTTCAAAAGTTGAAACACTTGTGCTACTAAATTTTGATATAACACTAAAATACCTACTTGGAGTAGGTCCTAATCCCAAACCACGCACCCGACCATTATGCTCAGCTCCATAAATCTTTTGAAATACCATTTCATTAATTTCATTTTGTTCAGAATTTGCATTTGAGCTTGTGTAACTAGTTTGAAGATCATGTGCTGCTTCCTGTTAGAGCAACAAAATATTATTCAAAATAAAAACAAAGAAATAATATCACCAACTGAATTAAAATAAAACAAACAAAAAACAAAGATAATTAAATAGTACTATAAATAAGAACTTATTAATATATCATGAAAAAATGATTTCATTCTTTCTAAAATAAAATGGACTTACTAATTTCTTTCTAAATTCTTCATTTACATAACTACTATCTTTCCTTTTATGAGTTGCATCCCACATTATAAGACGATCCGGCTCTTTCCCTGTTTTGGTTTCCTATTAAACATTCAAAACTTTAGTAATTTCATTCTAACATCAATTGTAAAAGAAAATAATTCACTATTTCATTCCTAATTCGTGCAAAACTTTTTCAGCCACACGTGTGAGCATTGTTTTATTTTTTTTGCATTTCTTTTATTTATTTCAGCAAGTTCATGCACAATAAAACCATATTCCAAAATAACAAAAAATAAATTAGATTAAAAAATAATTAATAATAATTTAAGTAAAACTTATGCCAATTACCTCATTCCATGGGTTATACCATTAACGTACAAGACCAGGCCATTGTTCTTCAAAAACAGTTGAAGGTGGCTCTGCTAAAACTCGCTCTTTTGCCTTTGGAATATAAAATTCTGCTTTCAAATCACTTTTCCAATCTCTCCATCTCTTGTTTAGATTTTGCAAAATCCATATAGCCATCTCGTGTGTATAAGGAAAATCAAACTTTGTCTATCATCAAACATTAATTTAATAATGACGAACAATATGTAAAAAAAAGAAAGAAAAAATAACATAAAAAATATTGAAAAAAAATTACTATTAGGAGTTTTAGACATTTTGCTTTGTACGGCCTAAAATCTTCATGTCTCCAATTAGGAATGTTAATTGGAACATAACCACCATTCTTTGCAAGCACACCAAGAAAAGAACTTAGCATAGCAGCATCTTTGGTGCATGGGACTCCATATTTATCTACCTTGCTTATAATTTTTTCAGTTGATGTCCAGACATTTGCCATTACTTATTTTCTTGTGTATTGGAATCATTTTCTTGTCCAGTTGCTTTATGATGTGAAGAAGTAGTAGGAGCTCCTACTAACTCCATAATCTCCAAGCCTTTTGATCCTCGAGTCATGAGTTTTCCTATAAGAGTTTCATTTATTATTAGATTGCATATCAAATTTAATATTTCTATATAAAGAGAAATTCAAAATATAAACATGTACAAATATGATGTGTATTAAAATTAACATACTTGAAAATTCTGGAGTTATATGCTAAAATAAACATAAAAATATTAATTAAGGATAAAAAACCACAAAATAAAAGTTTAACCAATTATCATAACATGAATGATTGTACCTACTCATAATTGTTATAAACTCTCAACTACAAAGTTTCATCATTCAAAGGTACAAAGATACTAACATCTTCTCTAATGGTCTATACACCCATATCAAACAAATCCCTAGGCCTAGTTTTGATAACTATAGACCAATTTTCATCCTTTGGATCTTGCACGTAGAACACTTGTTCAACTTGAGATGAGAACGCATAAGGATCATGCTCTAATTTCTCACCGGTGTGAATTAAGCGAGAAAAATTTACGAGTGTGAACCCAAACTCATTTTGCCTTATACCCATATTATGGTGTACATCAACCCAATCACACTTGAACAACACAACCTTGAAATTACCATAGTAATCTAGCTCAATAATATCTCTTAATCTACCATAGTAATTTACACTTCCAACTTCCCAAGTGTTAACCACACCACTATTTTGAGTCATTCTTTTCTCTTCACGAGATTTGGTATGTAATTTGAATCCATTAATAATGAATCCAGAGTATCTTTTTGCTACTTTGTTAGGTCCCACACCAAGAGCTACAACTTCTTCTGGAATATCTGGATAATAATTTTCCAAAACCTACATAACAAAAGTTATTATCAAAAGCATTTCAGATTTGAAAAAGTAAACTTGAAAACATTTGTACAAGATTACCTCTCTTCGAAACCACAAATGAAAATTTTCATTCACTAACTTCTCTAAATCAACTTTAGTGAGATGAGAATGACGACGCCGCTTTCTTTTTCCATTTCAATGAATTCTCTACATTAATATATCACATGCTAATTTAAGAGAAGCATAATTTTACAAAAAAATTTATTGTCTGTCAAATTATAGAAAAAAACAAACACTTACCTTCGAAACTTCTCAATTTCATCACAGTGACAAAGGACATAACGATGTGCTTGAACCAAAGAAATTTCATCTAAGACAACTTCTTCAATCTTCCCTATTGGTTGACCAACACTAGAAAATAAGTATTTTACTTGGTCACTTGTAGATGGATTTGGGTTTCTCATTGGTCGATTGAATTTTGTTTCAACTTCATCAAGATATCGTGAGCAAAATGTCAAGCACTCTTTTGCTATATATCCTTCAGCAATGGAACCTTCAGGATATGTTCGATTTTTAACATAAGATTTGAAACGGATGAAAAACCTGACGAAAAAAAGTAGAATTCTTAATTGTACAGTTTATATAATAAAGAATTTTATTTTTAATATATTTTGATAACATACCTTTCAAAAGGATACATCCATCTAAAATTAACCGATCCACCGAGTTTTATTTCTTCCACCAAATGGACGATTAAATGTACCATAACGGTAAAAAATGATGGAAGAAAAATCTTCTCCATTTGACAAAGTGTCATGACAATTTGACTTTGAAGTTCTTCAAGCTCATTCACATCCATCGCTTTAGAACAAAGTGATTTGAAAATAGTTTCCAATTGACTCACAACTTCAATGACTTCTTTGGGTGGATTGCAAGCTCTTTAAGCTAATGGAAGGATGTCTTCAACCAAAACATGACAATCATGGCTTTTAAGACCACTGATTTTGCGCACTTGTAGGTTTACACATCTTGAAATATTTGAACCATAACCATCAGGCACTTTAATGTTTTTAACAAGTTGACAAAATATTTCTTTTTGTTTTGAAGATAATGTAAAACAAGCTGGATGTAGTCTTTTTTTCCCATTTTCAAGAATTTGAGGATGAAGCTCAGATCTCATACCAATATCAACAAAGTCAAGACGTGCCTTCAGATTGACCTTTGACTTATGTATCCCCAAAAAAGTTCCAATCAAATTATCGCACACATTTTTTTCTATGTGCATCAAATCAAGATTGTGGCGCAACAAATTATGTTCCCAATAAGGTAACATAAAAAATATACTTTTTTTCTTCCACCACTTCATATGATCAATAGGGCCACTGTCATTTCGACTAGAACTTTCTTCATTAGATTCTTGCACAGCACTAATTCTTGAATGTTTTGTTCTTTTGTGTTTCTTCTTTCCTATTTTCTTCTTGTTTTTCTTCTTCTTAAATTTTCCAAAAGTGAATTGATGCCCTTCTAACTCATTCAACACTTCACTTCCACTTGCTCATTTTGGTGGTAGCCTTTCTTCCTCAGTGCCATCAAATAACTGTCTTTGATAACGGAACTGGTGACCTTTGGGTCGGGAACACATGTAACAATATTTTTTACCCTTACTCAACCACAAAGAATGTGTTTTCAGCACAACATTGACATGCAAACTTCCCTTTGGTGCTCCAACCAGATAAATTTGCATAAGCTGGAAAATCATTTATAGTCCACATTAATGCAGCCCGCATGTGAAACTTTTGACATTTAGAAGCGTCATAGGTTTCTACACCTTCCCACAATTGTTTTAGCTCCTCTATTAGAGGTTGTAGAAAGACATCAATGTCATTAGACGGGCCTTTATCCCCTGGAATAATCATTGATAAAATAAATGAGTGTTGCTTCATTCCAATCCAAGGTGGCAAATTATATAGAACAAGGACAACTGGCCACACACTATAGCTGCTACTCATCATCCTGAAAGGATTAAAACCATCACTAGCAAGAGCTAGCCTAACATTACGAGAGTCTGAAGAGAAGTCCGGATATCGTGCATCAAAAGATTTCCATGCTTCACCATCTGCAGGATGTCTAAGAATTTCATCTTTATTGCGACCTTCATCATGCCATCTCATGTCATTTGCAGTTTGCTTTAAAATGAAAAATCTTTGCAGTCTTGGTATCAATGGAAAATAGCGTAAGACCTTCGCCGCCTTCTTCTTAGTGCTATCCGCCCAACGAGAAGTACCACAAATATAACACGATTCTGCACTTGCATCCTCCCCCCAAAACAACATGCAGTCATATTTACACGCATGAATCCTTTCATAATTAAGACCTAAGGTCTTAATAATTTTTTTAGCCTCATAAGAAGATTTTGGCCAAGATGAGTCTTCAACAAATGCTCGACCTAACAACTCAAGCACTTTTGTAAATGATTTTTCATCCATCCGCCTAAGCACTTTATATGATACAAATGGATCATAAAAAACAACTTTGAAAATGTCTTGCATCCCGGAAACAACTCCTCTTCTGCATCTTTCAATAATTTTAAAAAATGGCTATTTTTTTCAGCACATTCATCTCCAAATTGCTCTACAAAAGTCCTTTTTACTAGTTCTTCTACTTGACAATCATCATCATCATCACCGCGGTCATCATCATTTTGAGCATCAAGAATGTTTCTGAACAATTGACAACCTAATTCTTGATGACCAAATTGAGTAAGCATGCCCATTGTATCATGCAACATAGCCTCCATATTATCCAAGCCCCTAAAGTTTGCACGAGCATCCTCTTGTGAATGTGGAACTTTAAAATTATGAGCTAAAAAAGATGATGCAATATCATTAGGCGAATATTCACCATGACAAACCCATTGAGTATATCCCCTCAAAAACCCATCACAGATTAAATGCACTTTAACTTTATCCCTTGTTTGCCATAATGAGTTAACACAATGCTCGCATGGACAAATTATCTTCCCACCATTAGACTCATTATTAAAGGCAAAGTCGAGAAATTGATCAACTCCTTCTTGATATTCTCTAGATTGTCTAGGCTTATACATCCAAGTCTTATCCATTGGATAATAATGGCACTGAAATTTAAAAAATTAATAAGTTAAGATTGTATTATAATATAATATATTGTGAGAATAATAAATAACAAAGAAAACATATAACAAACTTATAACTAAAGTAGAATTTAAATAATTAAAAATTAAAATAAGTATAGATAAACATAATAAAAATACACTGCATAAGAACAAAATAAAAAAATTATATGTAAACACAATAACAAAATGAACTTAACAAGCTATTGTTCAAATTGTTAATTATCGGTGTTCTCAACCTTTTGTTAAAAAAAAAAATCAAGTGTCATTATCTTTTTATTTGCACAACTACGAGAAGCAATGATCAAGCAGAAATTGAAAATTGCACAACTACGAGACACTTTATAAAAGCAAACACATAGGGAAGAAAAATCCTAAAATTGAACATAAATACAGAAGCAAAATTGAACATTTTCCAAACTATCAGCAGAGAAAACACTGTGCAAGAACTCCTTGCCCTCCCCCCAACCTCTGCACAAAATATTCATGTTATACTAAACGAACAAGTTTGCACTTGAGAACAAGATAAGAGTACAAATATGTTGAAAAATTAACTCCATACTTATGAATGTATTTGATCTAGTTTATTCACATTTTGTTAAAAAACAAACATTTCTTCATTAAAAAAATTAAAAAAATAACATAGAATAAAAAAATAAAGAACGGTAAAAATAATAACAAATATTATCTCCATTGTTTTTAATACAAATTTTTTTTCCCTTCATTTAAAGAAAAACCTTGCCGCATTTATAAAGGCAATGCCAAAATGTTTAGCATGTCTTTACCATGTGATTGGCACAAAGCTCTCCTTAAATGAACCTAGGCTTAAGAAAATGTATTTGAATAGTAAAACATCTAGTTAACAGTTAGTAAGTTACTATTAAAAATAAAAAAATACATATAAACAAGATAAGTGTAATTAAAAACAAAAAATAAATCTAGGCCCCTGTATTTAAATACAACCACATAAAACAACAATTAAATATTTAGAGCACAAGCCGAATATAATCCAAACACAAAACATAAAATCCTAAGAAAGCTGAAGCACTTTCGGCTTTCCTTCATGCATGAAGAACCTAAACTTCATTTTGATGAGGGACCATGCAATTTCAATCTGGTGGACAGTTTCCCCTTGAAGTATATAACACAAAGAATACAACGTTGGCATAAAAATATACATTCAAACAATCAACATTCAAAATTCTTTACCAGTTCTGGACAACTTCAGTTAAGGCATGGCTTTTGAATTGATTTGCAAGTGCAGCAGCATGGTGATGGTCAAGAGTCCAAAAAATTATTTATTGATGAAAAATGGAAACGGTAAAACAGAACATCCAAAATCTGTCTACTAATGCATGTAGCTCTCAAATGGTAACAATGAATAAGAATGTTCATTTACATAACTTCACAACACTCTGTTCTGGCAATTATCTTATTTGTTTAGGAGAAGCTTGGCATCCAAAATCTAACATCATTTGCATATTAAACCTTCTATGCAGCAAAGACATAGAACCCCATTCAATATTTTGTTATGTGAACATGCAGCATTGGCTTACATAATATACATTACACTGGCAAATAGAAAAGATAAACAAAGTACGTTTTACAATAAGGAGCTTAAATCTGAAATCTTCAGAAGCGGAAACTAAATTTTCCAACTTCATCAGGGAAATTTCACTATATCTAGAGCACTGGCATCATAAACCAAATTTCCTGATATAAAGAATGCAATGAAGGATTAATACACTAAAAGAAGAAAACATAGATTCATTAGAAGAATAGTTAAAATGAAGAAGTCCCAAAGAGGATTTTGATTGAATTGAAAGAAGTCTCAATATATATAGTCTATTTTAATTATTTATTGCACTTTTGAAATGTTTGCACAAATCTAGTTGCAGTGAACTTCAAAAAAACATGTAGATTAAAAACTGATTATTATTGGAAAACACATACTTAGTTGAGCATGATAATATTCGAAAAGCACACTCATGAATTTGCTAACCGATAACATAAGTAAAACTAAAATTATTAGGGGAAACAATAATTGTTGTTGGACATAAAATTGTCTATATGTTAGCAACTCAAGTAAACTCACTGCCAGTTTAAAATTTTAAATATCATTGGTGCAGAAGTATTGAGAAAAACTACAATTTTAACTATTTCAGAACCACTTCTCTATGTGCTTTAAATGACAGTATAATGTTCCATGCAAGAGCCACAAAATTAGCAACAAGAACTTGCAACAGCAAACATAATTGTATTAGAAAATTTTTGTTCTGAAGCAATAGAAAAATAGGTAGTATATATAGAAAAGAGAAATTATAGAAAGAGCAAGCATTTTTGCTATAAGAATCTTGTTTTTCATGTTTTCCCAAGCATATGGAGTTTACTTTCAAGATTATGCACAAAAAAATCTACAAATCAGGATATATATACAAGAGACGGATGCTAATCAAACTCTCTCCCTCCTAACTCCTATAGACCTACCATAAGATACACATACGTACAACAATATTATTGTATTAAATATGGGCATCCAATGTATGGCTCTTTTCTTTCAAAGCTGGTTCAGTTGGGACTAGTGCAAACACACACACACACACTCACTCACTCACGCGGCACAGCGCATGTTCATAAAAGATAAACAATAAAGCCACTCACAAACAGTGAATGAACAGCATGGAGAAAAAAAAAAGAAGCAACTAAAGTCAAAGAAGACCATTCAAAGCTCTTCAAAAAGAGACCACCTTTGAAAACCCTTTGAAGTATGGGCTTGCTCTTAAACATTTAATCATGATTTATTGGTAACAGTACTACATTAATCTTTGTTTTAGCTTTAGTTAATTTACAGTAAAAGGAAGGACTCATTTCCCAATAAAATTAAGGTAAAGGGGACTCTAAAAAGCTACCACTCTTACCTCAAAAGAATGAATACAAAGAAAGATCTCCAAGTGTGCTGCAATAGCACTTATTTCTCTTGTCCTTTCTCATGTTATTCTTTCATATTAGTTCTATAACATACAACATGCTGAACTTTGCTCTAACTTTGGTTTGCTCAAACTAATTTGAATTAACAATGGGAAAGGTTTGAGTTAAACGGCCATAATTGATTATATATGATTCAAGCTCAAACAATTGTAAGCCAATTCAAGTTCAGCATGATAGAATTTTATATGTTAAGCCATAAGTAGAATAGATAGTATGTATTTTAATTTTTGTAATCCTGTGCCATGACTTGACAACTCAGGTTAGACTTGAGCTAAAGCTGAGGCCAAACTATAGTTTGAAACCAAACTACTCCCCAAGTTTCGCTTGTTTACAGCCTGAGGTGTTTGTTGCAAGAATGAGGGGTTAAAAAGGCATACAGATAACAAATTTTATAAAAATATAAATGCAGTTATGAGGTTCTATAAGGAACCAAATACACCACGCCAAAATAGTAAGCAGCAAACTCTCAAACTACATGGTTGACACACATTGTAAGTAAACAGCTTACTATACACTCAGGACATTTTAGCCAAATGTGGTCGCATATAACACAGAAAACCAAGAGATTGATGAAAACGAAAGATAAAGCCAACACAATACAATCAACGACTAGCTGGCAGGAACAAAAAGATGACGATGTGAAAGGGTGAAGCAGGCACATTCAGACAGCTGGCTGAGCCAAAGCCCAAGCTAAAAGGCACGGTGGTAGAAAGAGAAGCTCTATTAATTTTTCAAAATAAATTTAAAGCTTTGCAAAATTAGGCTTCAACTTAGGCCTCCCCATAATTTTTGAAAATATTCTGAAAACATAAATTTATTTAAAACCAATTATTACAATGAAACTCAGAAGTAGTCTTCTCTATCAATCAGCCAATTATACCGATCCAAGGAAAACCTAGAGATAGAGAAGAATACAAAGTTCTGTTTCAGCAATCACACCCAAAAACAATGCAGAATGTAAAATCAAACTAAGATTTCAAATCAACTCAAAATACATGAAAAAGAACACAGAAAAAATTCAAAAACCAAGTTTCTCACCGAATAGAGACAAATCAGAGGAGAGCTTCACAGTCCCAGGGAAACGCTAGGATCAAGCCATCTCCTTCCAAACCCTAGAAATAAAAAATAAAAAAAAAGAAGCCTAAGCTTTCAACAAATCATTACTTCACGATACCGAATTAGGTTTTATAATCAAGAAGAAAAAACCGCAATAACAAAACCTTTGATAGAAAAAATATCGAAAACAAAAGATCCTCACCTGAAAAAAAAAAGAAAATGGAGATGTATTACCAGACATGCAATTGTGTGTTGTCTTCAAAGAAAGTGAGCGGCGCCGGTGCGCGGCGGAGGAGGCGTGCGGCGGATGGAGCTCACCTTCAAGGAAACTAGAGAGAGAGAGAGAGAGAGAGAGAGAGAGAGAGAGAGTGAGGAGTGAGATTGAGGGAGAGAGTGAGAGAGGAGAGGGGGGTTTATTTTTTTATTAATTTAAAGTAGATGGGTTATTTTTAACGGGCTCTAATATTTTGGGAGAAAAAATATTTAAATAATTATAGAGGGGTTTTTTTAAAGCCCCTCTACCAAACGGCATGCCAAGCTATTGGTGTTTAGTGGTGTCATGTCAGCATGTATGTGAACTTGGGTTATTGGTGGCTGAGAACCACGTGATAAATTATTAGATGTAGTGGATGCAAGTTTGTAAGTTAATAGTAGAGTTTGTAAAAATTTCCTCAATGAATAAAGGAGAGTGTTTGATGATAGATAAAACGTATTCAAATAAACATATTTCCCAAAGAAGAAAGAAAAAAAGATTTTTTTTCCAAGAAAGAAAGAAAATGTATTGAAAATAAATAAACGTTTCTTTCCAATCTAGTATCATTATAATTTCTTTCATTTCTTTTGTTTTTTTATTAGTACTATTTTAAAATCTCAATAATAATAATAATAATCATCATATATTATGATTTGCAAGTTTTCTTTCTTTCTTAAACCTCCACCACTTTTCAACATGCTTCCAAATTATTGTCGCAAACTTAAATCAGAATAAAGAGTAGTAAACTAAGATATTATTATCAACATAAACGAATCAAAAATATTATTCCAATTACATGATCTGAAACATAGCAATAAAATGACACAAATAGTCAGTCTCTAAAACATTTTGTGCCCATGCATGACAGGGTAAGAAGCATCCAAGGCAAGACCACAAGTGCCTTGCTTAGATGTGCTATCCCTCTCCAACTTTATGTATCCAACCTCACCCCAGTTATCTCCCCATGAGTTCTTCAACGACCAATACTTAGTTCCATTTTCAACTCCATAACCGACGGCGGTGATAGCATGGTTTAGCTGACCTTCACTCTTCGCAACCCCACAGGATTCATAATCCAAGACACCGTGGCTGTAAAACATGAACTTAGAGGTTTCGACCATAACCGCGACCGAGACTGGCTGGTTAGCCACAGCATTAAGCAATGCAGTCTCATTGGAAGGAGGCACATGTTCATAACCTGTAATCTTAACCGAACTCGTAAAATTTCGACAAGTATCATCGAGTGCGGTGTATGGATAGTTATCCTCGGTTGTGAGTCCATTGGACGCAATGTATGCGAATGCATTGGTCATCAACCCACCACTGCATCCGGCGTCTTCGCCTTTCGTATCGCATGACACAAGCTCTTGCTCTGAAAGTGAGACCAAAGTTTTGGTTGTGATTTGGTTTATTCCTTCCACTGCAGCCACTGAACAGAATGCCCAACAAGATCCTACACATACATACACATATTTGTATATAAATACATATATATGTTTCGGAAGATGCAATTTTATAAATCAAAACAAATCAAGATTGGAGTCAAGACTTCCCATTTCAAATTCCAGGGATTCTCTGAAAGATCAATTCAATCAAGCCTATACATATCTGTGTTGGTGTGTGTGTGTGTGTGTGTGTGTGTGTGTGTGTGTTTGATAAAGAAAGCTTTTAATTACCACACTTTTGCTGATCTTTGACAGGAGTGACAGCACCCTTGGCAGTCCAATTGAGAGAATCAGGAACCTCAGCAACATTCTCATACTTGAAGGAGGAGGTCTTGAGAGCATTGTTAGATAAGGAAGGGCGAAAACCAGTGTACTTGGCTTTAAACTCTTCGATGGTCATGTCGGTGAACTTGTTTGAGCTAAGCTTAAACTTATGCTCGCCGGAGTTGAAGGCTTCGATGAACTCAACATTACTCTTGAATATCTCGAACCGACGTTGTTTCTCGCCAGTGTCTTTGTACACCTTGCCGTGCTCGACCATCCATTGCTCATGTCTCTCAATCATCGACTGCTCGTTTAGCCAACGAGACGATGCCATTGAAATGCAAATACTGAGAAGTAGCAAGGCAAACCATGAGATCTTCAGTGATGATATGAATGCCATATCTGTTAGTGAGAATTGAAAGGTTCTTTGCAAGTTTTTTACACTATGAGATAACGGATATTTATATACAGACATTGAAAATTTAATTTGAAATTTTGAAACGACACATGTTCATCAACATCTGTTGTGATTTTACCGGTTTTTCAGATTTTCTGGGGTTTTTTGGTAGATTGTTTTGTTGTGGAAATTTGACAAATATATAGATAAGGCTCAATTCACGTCTAAAAAAAATTATATGTTGTTAATATTTAAAATGTAGACAGACATAAGCATAATTTTATGAGGTTGTGTAAGTAAATCTGTAATTTTATAGGTTTTTATAATTAAAAATGATTTCAATTGGGAGAATATACAGTTTTATTTGCTGCTTAATTAAATATAAAATTAAAAGTTTTTCAAAATAATGAATTTTTTATTTTAAATATGAAAATCAATATTATACTATTAAGGAACCAAATGTAGATATGTGACCACTATATATATATATATATATATATATATATATAGCATACCAAAACCAAAAGGAATGCTTTACAGTGGAAGGGTTATTTATGTTAGTATTAACACTTTGGTTACATATGAAATTATAAAAGAACCAACAACCGTTGAATTTATCGGCACTCGATCCCTCATAAGGTCTCTTTGTAGTTCGTGAGAGATTGAACCAAAGTTAGGTTGAGAAATTAATCCCCAATGTTCATTGTGACGTGATTTGTCCACTTTATTTTAAAAAAATAAAAAAGATTTGTGATTATATACTATTTCAAAATCTTATAAAATATAATGTATAACCATTCCACATGAATAGTTTTCATTCCTTGCCTTAAGGAAATTATATTAAATAAGCATAATAAATAAAACTTATTTTAAAAAAAACAAATCAAAATACAACATCAAACAAAAGGGCCCTTTGGACTTAAAAGTAATATAATAGAAGTAACATAATTTATTTTCCCGAAACAGAAAAATTCTAAGATTAGAATTTCTTTTCATTTGATCCATGCCAAGCGGCATTAAAATAATAAAAATTATTCTTTTTCACAATTTTATATAAACAAAATAAAGAAATAAAGAAAGATAAAGATATATGATAAATGGCAATACGATAACATACTATCTATTTTTAGTTTTTTACAAAAAAAAAAAAAGAATTTAAATTTAAATTTAAATTTTTTGCATCTAACCAAGCCATGTATTAAGATTGGTGATCTATGCGACTTCCATGAGATTTTACTGTTTTTTAGAACAAACGGAGTATGGTTTGATTTTTTTTTTCTTTTTTTTTAATTTAAGCGTTGGGCTCGTTGCAGAGTAATTTTTGAATTTTTTAATCAAAACATATTTAATTTTCAACCTTTATTTTTAAATTCAAATAAATTAAAATTATAGAATTAATTATACCTAGTTTTACGTCTAAGCTTTAAACAGGGTGTGTTTGCCGTTGAATCCCCTTGCGTTGCGCCTCGTTATTATGGATGCTTGAAGAGTATTCTTAGTATTCCATTAAAAATTCAAACACGGAGACTAAAAATAAATGAAATTTTTTATTTTTTTAAAAACTAAAAATTCACGAGTCATTAAAAAAATATATTAACTTTTCAAAATTATATTATTGCATAATATATTCATCGGTTTAATGTAAGAGCGTTAAAAAAAATCAATCAAAATACTCTTTCACAACTAAAAATTGAAAATATATAAAATATGACTAGGTGTTGTTAAAAAAACGTATAAGAATCATTTAAATGACTTACCCCTAAACTAGCTAGCAGTACAATATAATTATAGTTCTTAAGTAAAACAATAAACATTAAATTGAATTTTAATTTGTTGCCTTTAACCACTCATAAGTTTGACAACAACGGATTTGACGGAGGGAAAGTGGACTTTGGTTTAATGGCTTTTTGGTAAAATTATAATTATTATTATGTATACAACTACAATGAGGAAGAGAGACAGAGTAAAGCTAAAGATACAAAGTATTTGGTTCCCTTTGCCAGTTGTGCATATATATATATACACACACACACATACATCACTGCAAAACTTTTGAAATTATGCATACGATAACAATGCGAGAGAGAGAGAGAGAGAGAGAGAGAGAGAGAGAGAGAGAGAGAGAGAGAGAGAGAGAGAGAGAGATACTCAGCTCTCTTTTTTTTTTGTCAAGAAAACCCATAATGGGCCCGCTAAACTAAGACAGGGGCGTGCACTCGCCTCGACTGCGGTCTGTGGGACCCGCGCACACGTGGGCGCTGGGACCACTCACAGTTCGTGCTCACAGCTCTCAGACATGTATCCTCACCCCAAGGATTCGAACTCTCGCCACTTGCGAGGCGTCCTCATGGGGGACCCAAGTGTCAATTGACCCAAAGGCCGTTAACGATACTCAGCTCTCTTTGCCCGTTGTCCTTATACATACTGCAAAAATTTAAAATTATCCATAAATTTAATATTGCCAAATCGGCTTGTGATTACAGCCCCATAAAAACAGAGATTGCTTTTAGCTTTTTCACATTGAAGAGGACCTAAGGATGGCACGAACCAAACAAACCCATAAATTTTAACCGGATGCATCTTGAAAGGGGCAGTTTTTTATTGAAGACGGGAGGATGGAGTGGAGACTTTTTGTTAGTGGGCCAGTTGCGGTTTTACCTTGCCCCACCCAGTCCCACCCCTGTTAAAAAATTAGCATATATATATATATATAATTTCAAAATTTTTCAATTTACAAATTAAAGTTGTTGTAAAAGCTATACCATTTTTTATTTAATGTAATATTGTATATTTTATAATTATTAATGTAAATAAAGTAAAAATTGTGAAAAATTTTATTTTTTTATGGTAACTCTCGTAAAAACGGGGTGGACAGAGTGGGGCGGATGAGTAAAAAAAATCCACGGAACGGTTATGGTATTGGGAAATAAAAAATTAAAAAAAAAAAAAAAGCCTCCCCCCACCCACCCCCCCCCCACATTGCCATCCCTAGGAGGGCCACAATATATCCGTATAGATAATTAAAAACTTTAAAAGTGTGTGTAAACAAATAACAATTCCCTTTTAGTTATTTTACATATAGCCCATAAAATTATAGTCCCCCATTGCCATCCCTAGGAGGGCCACAATATATCCGTATAGATAATTAAAAACTTTAAAAGGGTGTGTAAACAAATAAGAATTCCCTTTTAGTTATTTTACATATAGCCCATAAAATTATAGTCCTGTTACCTATGTGATTAGCTTAAGAGATCTTTACCGATGAATTATCAAATCAACCAATACAACGAGAAAGGCTGAGGAAAGAAATACCTATAACAATGGATTTTCAAACCCATCACTATAGGTTAGCAATTAACTACTATAGATGAGTGATGATAGACTCTAGCATCATTAAAAATGATCGAATTAATCTAGATTGATTTGAATCCAATGCATGAACTAAGCCAAATCCAGCATCTTATATAGCCAAATCAAAACTGATTTTCTCACTTATAGTTTAGTCCTATATAGCAAAATCAAATCTTTGAATCACATTTTTGGGTTAAGCTGTACTTAAACTGCAGTTGTACTTCTGGTATAAATTTAAAAATCTATAACATCTTTTTCATTTTATTGTCTCTATGATAAGTAGTTCAGCTATCACAGTGTATGATCTTTCGGAAGCTACAGTATGCTCTCAAAATATTTCCTCCAAAAGGCTATTTTGAAAGAAGAACAACTTTTAAAAAGAAATATTGTTTCACTTTATTTTATAATAAAAACATTACAAAGATAGCCATGACTCTTCACTTATAAATATTATTTCACTTTATTTCACATTTAAATAGGCTTTACAAAACTCTTGGCTTTCTAAAACTCTTCCACTTAACACATCAATAACAGCACAATAACCCATGACTCTTCAAATAACAAACATATAACTCTTAGTATAACTTCTGAAAAAACTTATTGAAAACTCTTCATTATTCTTAACTTCAATTTGATTTTTCAAATTCTTAAGTCAAGTTTATACTTCTAACATCCCCCTCTAAACTTGATTTCTTCACAACTCCAAGCATCATTCTCAATTTATAAAAAAACATCATGCTTAAGGGGCTTTATGAAAATATCAGCGACTTGATCAAGAGATTTCACATATTCTAAGTCAAGTTCTTTTTTAATGATGTTGATAAGTGTCTAAATACACCGTTTTGTAACGGTGCATTATTTATACTTTCATGCATTATTTGAATAAAACCAGGGCCATTTTATGTGTTTTTCGCATTTTTCTATTTCAGGGCATCTAGGAGCCATCTACAGTAGGAGGAGCATTTGTAGCATGAAAAGTGAGGCCAAGGAGCGAAGAAATGAAGGTTAAACAAGCTCCGGACGTCATTTGGGCACTCCTAAATGAAGCGGGCCTATTCGAGCCCATTTTCAGGCCTGTGTGCGGGCTGCACACAGCCCCCACACCCTCAGCCAGAGGGTGTGCGGCCGGCCCGCACACCAGGCCGCACACCACTCGGGTATTTAACCTGTTTGAGGGTTTTCTTGAAGGGGAGACTGGCCACCAACACTTCAAAAGATCCATACGCTCAAATCTTCATCCAAGGAGGTCGTTTTGGAGTGGATTCAAGCAGGAGAAGATAGAAGAACACCAAGATCTTCATCCTAGGGCTTGCCGACGCGGATTCGGCGAGTTACCTCATCGTCTTTAATTGACATCTTCGAGAGGGAGTTTGTGTTTATTTTTTATGTATCTTGTATTGTGTGAACTCCCTTTGCTTACCATGTCGAACTAAACCTCCCAAGGCAGCTGGGAAACTGGTGAACCTTGGGAGGAACACTTGTATGGATTGTGTTGCTTGGTTTCTTTCATTCTTATTTCATGTTCATTCTACAATGGATGGTTTCCATAGGATTGATTATGAATGATACTTGTTTGGCGGGATGCTAGCATGTATTAGGTCAAAAGATGTTAGAAGAGGGATTCATTGTATCGGTACACTGGAGGTTCCGGGTGCCAGTAGCCTCTCGTAGGTTGTAGAGTTTATCTTAGCACAATTGCTCTTAGATAACTCTAGCCGAGACTCCCTATGCCCAATGACATCGTGTGAGTATCCTTAGGACAAAGGAACTTATACTAGATTAGGGCTACACTACGGAGGTTTCAGGGTAGTCGACTTCCCAGTCTAGGCGGACCAACATGTTGCAAACCATGCATGCATTATCTCTTTATTTTATCATCCTTACTTGTGTTCTTCCCGGGGAATCCTCGCCCGGGGCCTTATCTTCTCTACTTGTTTTCTTCTCCGTGATTTTAACCTGTTGGTGGTTAAGTTTCTTTGGTTGCTTATTTTAGTTTTAATTCTTTTACAACAAAACCCTGTTTTGATTCTATTAAACAACTGTTCTAAGAGGAAGTAATAGTAGATCTCGGGACGCTAGAGAATATGACCCACTTGTGCTTGTACAAGAGGTATTACTTGACGACCCATGCACTTGCGGCCAGAGAGCCGTGCACCCGCTTTTTAGCGACGCATGCGGCCGTCATCAAGTTTTTGGCGCTGTTACCGAGGAACTTCCGAGAATATTAGGAAAACTCCTAGATATTGGCATAATCATTTTTTTTCCTTTTTCATTTCCGTGTTTGTTTTTGTTTTCATTTCCTGTCTATATTTTCTTTTCTTTTTGCTTATTTCTCAGTGGAACTTGTGCTTAATTTTAGAAATTGTTTGTTTGACTTATCCACTCACTAGTGCTCATCTCTTTGTAGTTTGGAGATTTTATAACCTGTGGCAACCCCACCGGTTATATTGAGCTTGACGAAGAGATAGAGAGGACATTGCGTAGGAGGTTGAGGGAAGCATTAACCTCATCTAACTGTCCCATTGAAGAATCAATCGAGCCCTCACCTGCAGAAGAAGAGACATCAAACAGTATGGCAGAACTAAGAAAGACACTATCTGATTATGAAAGGCCACAGTTCACTGGAGAAGAGTCCAGCATACAGATGCCTGTTGCAGCAGCAGCAAATAATTTTGACCTGGCAAGACCCATTGGAATAATACATAACTCAGTGCAGTTAATGGTTTGGCAGATGAAGACCCAAATGAGCACTTATTGAGATTCCTACAGATCTGCTCGACTTTTAAGATTAAGGGTTTGTTGGACGATGCTACTAAGTTGCGTTTATTCCCATTCAGTTTACGAGGAGCAACTTACAGATAGCTTCAAAGCCTGGCACCTAGTTCTATCAAGACTTGGGAAGATATGGTAGACAGATTTCTGGGAAGATGCTTCCCTCCTAGCAAGGCCACCCGATTGTGACAAGAAATATCGGCATTCAGTTAGAGAGACTCAGAAACTCTATTCGAAACGCATAAGCAAGTCAAGGACTTATTGCGAAGATGTCCTCATCATGGATTCCAATCGTGGATGAGAATAGAGATCTTCTACAATGGATTGCACTACGAGACCCGTCAACTAATCGATACGGCAGCCGGGGGCTCTCTAAGCAACAAGTACCCCAGTTGAAGCAGAGAAGTTAATTGAAGATATGGTGAGGAATGAGTCTCATTGGGGTTCAAGGGCCAAGGTAACATGAGTTACCGGGGTGCATGAGGTGAGTGGTCACACCGCACTCGAGGCAAAGGTAGATGCACTCACAAGAAGATTTGATTTGCTGATGGCGAAAAAAGTGAGTTCTAGCTCCGCACCCGTTATGTCTTGTGAGATTTGCGGAGTTGGGCACTTGGCCACCCTTTGCCCCATTACAGTTGCCCCTAGTACTCCTACTGAGCAAGTAGACTTTGTGAGCCAGAGTCAGAATTTCAAGGAGATCCTTATGGAGCGACATATAACCCCGGGTGGAGGAATCACCAAAACTTTCAATGGGGGAATCAGAACCAGCAAAGGCCTCCACACCTACCTGGATTCCAGTATTCACAACCACAACCAAAAGAGAACCAGGTTTCAGTTGAAAAAGCACTTGCAAAATTCATGATAGCTACAGAAGCAAACCTCAGGAATGTCCAGGCTTCAATTCAGAATTTGAAAAAACAGATTAGATAATTGGCAAAGGCAGAATTAGAAAGGCAGCAAGGTAGTCTACCCAGTAATACCGAAGAAAACCCCCGTGAGCAGTTGAAAGCTATCACTTTGAGGAGTAGACGAGAAATTGAGGTTCTACCCACTAGTGGGACTGTGAATGAAAAGAAAAAAAATGTTGTGAGAGTTGCAACTCCGAAAATGAGAGTTGATATTGAGGACAGCAACAACAACTTACCCGAACCTCAAACGACCCAAGTTCCACCGGTACCAGAATATTAGCCCAAAGTCCCCTATCTAGTGAGGTTAAAAAAGAGTAAAGATGAGGACCAATTCAAGAAGTTTCTGAGTCTATTCAAGCAACGCCACATAAATATTCCACTCGTTAAGGCATTCGCTCAAATGCCTAAGTACGCAAAATTCATGAAAGATTTGTTGACAAACAGGAGGCAATTGGAAGAAGCATCCAGCGTGGCTTTGAATGAGAGTTGCTTCGCCATCTTGCAGAGTACGCTTGATGAGTGCATTTCATATATATTTATTTCATGTCTTACTCCCATGATCCTTCAATCTATCGGCATAAATTCTCCTTATTCAGTGCCATTTGAGGTATTCTTAGTTTTCCATGCAAATATCAAGGCCCTAAGGCAAGAAGAAGTGATTTGGAGCATTTTCAGAAGCTGGACTTAGGAGAAACCTCATCAAGCTCAACACGGGTGCAGCACGCTCGTGCTTCAAGCCATGAAATTCACAGGAGATTCCAGCTGAGAGCAACACGCAAATTGTTCGCTAAGCGCGGCCGTGCAACTCTCAGCACGGCCACAACACGGGCGTGTTGTACCCCGTGCAGATTACAGGAATTGGAGTTTCAAGAGTTTTATTCAGCCGTAATCTGCATGGCATGGAGCACGGCTTCAACACGGCCGTGCTCACATCTGGAAATGCTTTAAAACCTCATAAACTTAGGTTTTTGGGGACTTTTTGGAGGGCGAACTAAAGGATGAAGAAAGGGAGAGCTTTAGGGCACCGTCCTCATCTTCACCGAGGGAATGTGACGCGTATGGTAGGCCGATCGGGAAGAGATTCCACGACATCATTGAGCCTCTGACAGCCGCAAGGATGCATGAAATTATGGAGTTTTCAACTTCTTGTATTTTAATTTTTTTGGCAATTATCTTGTTGTTTAATGTCATGAGGGGCTAAACTCTTAAGGAAGCCCCGGGGTGGTCTTATCTGACGTTTTAGCTTGAACTTGAGTACTTTTCTTACAACATTGATGAATTTCATGTTCCTTCCAATAAATCTTTGTTATTGGCTTTCTTGAATGTTGTTTAGTGGTTGAATGCTTGGAAGTTTGGTTTTCTTATCTTAGCTTATGAATCATTATTGATAGTTGCAAGAAGTAAGATCACACCTTAGGGTTCAACAGCACTATAAGCATCATTCATATAGCATAACTGGATTTAGAACTGAAAACATCTCTAATAAATTCTTAGAGAGTCTAAGTTAGTGAACGTCAGGAATCCAACCCAGGGGCCCCATCTCCTCCATCGAGCAAATCCTTACATTTACCTTAGTGCATTTCCTTTCCTCAGTCTCCTTTAATCCAACCTAGAGTCAAATCCATCTTCTTTACTTGATTAGATATTAAGCATAACGATAGTATTAGAAGCTACACCAGTCCCAGTGGATACGACTAGCCGACCCTAAGGGTACATTTTACTACTTATACGACCCATGTACTTGCGGTTACGCAATGGGCGTATCAAGTTTTTGGCGCCGTTGCTGGGGACTGGCAACTTCTAGGAATTCTGTCAAAGCTTAGTAATCCAATCGCTTATCTTGTCTTGATTTTTCATTTTTCCTTAATTTTCGAGTATGCTTGCACTTTTTATTTTATTTTATTGCTTTGTTTTCTTTTCTCAATAATTTTTAATTCTTTCAGTTTTTGCAGTTTGGCGGTAAATTTCAGCACCTAAGTCGTTTCCTCCTTGAAACAGGAAATTCTATTATTAAGATGGAAGACCTTTTGAATGCATTGAAGGGACAAGAAAATTTTTCATTCAGAACAGAAGTAGGAGATCATGATGCTGGTAGGCAGTTATTAGAATTACTCTCAAGTGTGCCGAACGAAGATCACTGCAATCTAACTCTGGAAGAAGCAGTAAGGGCTTACAGTGAGAAATCTTGGGAGTGGTCGAGGAGATTTTTTTTTATTGATGAGGTAGCATTGACTGATAGCCAGAAGGAGCTGGAACATAATGAGGAGGTCATGTCGGTAAATTTGTACAGTGGACCAGTAAAAGGGTATGATGGTCTACATTTGTTGGAAGATGAATTCACACAAAGCAAGGCCTTCCAGGATAGTTTGGACAGACTGATTTGGGAGGATCAATCAATAGGCACGAAAGATTCAGAATCTGATAAGGAAACTAGCTTTCCAACTCCAGGAATCGGAATTACAAAAACTGAGCTAAAAAAGTAACCCGATCATTTGGAATATGCTTTTTTTTGGGGGGGGGGAGGGGATAAACAACACCCAGTAATAATTTCAGCAACGCTAGAAGATTAACAAAAGGCGAAATTATTACAAGTACTTACCACATACAAGAGGGCTATAGCTTGGTCAATTTCAGACATCAAGGGAATTAGTCCATCATTTGGCACGCATAAAATCCTTATGGAGGATGAAACTAAGCCAAGGGTGCAACCATTGCGGCGGTTGAATCCTAATATGCAGGAGATGGTCAAGACAGAAGTAAAGAAACTCTTAGATGCTGGAGTTATTTACCCTATCTCGGATAGCCCGTGGGTTAGCCCTGTACAAGTGGTGCCAAAGAAGGGAGGTATGACAGTGGTCCAGAACAACAAGAATAAAGTGATACCTGCTCGTACAATTACTGGATGGCGGGTCTGCATTGATTACCGTAAATTGAATGAGGCTACTAGGAAAGATCACTTCCCTCTTTCATTTATCGACCAAATGCTAGAGAGTCTTGCGGGACACATGTATTACTGTTTCCTAGACGGGATGTCAGGGTACTTACAGATTTTGATTTCACCTGAAGATCAAGAGAATACCACTTTCACATGTCCCAACGGCACTTTTGCTTATCGTCTCATGCTGTTCGGTTTATGTAACGCTCGTGCCACATTCCAACGCTGTATGATGTCAATTTTTGACGATTTCATCGAGGATATTATGGAAGTCTTCATGGATGATTTTTCAGTTTTCTGTAATTCATTTGATAACTGTCTGGCTAATTTGAAAAAGGTCTTGGCTCGATGTGAAGAAACAAATCTGGTACTCAGCTGGGAAAAATGTCATTTCATGGTCAGTGAGGGAATAGTGTTGGGGCTCAAGATCTCAAAATCGGGAATAGAAGTGGATAAAGCGAAGATTTCCACAATTGAAGGGTTAGCGATCCCTACTACCACGAAGGACATCAAAAGTTTCTTGGGGCATGTAGGGTTCTACAGGTGTTTCATTCAAGACTTTTCAAGAATTTCAACGCCCATGACAAAACTTTTGAAGAAAGATGCTCCTTTCAACTTTGACGCCAATTGCCAAGCCGCTTTTGAGTTATTGAGGCAAAAGCTAGTGGAAGCCACAATCTTAAAGGCACCCCTCTGGGATCGACCCTTTGAACGGATGTGTGATGCTAGTGATCGAGCTGTAGGAGCTGTGCTCGGACAGCGGTATGATAAACAGTTCCACCCAATATCTTACACAAGTAAAATGTTGACTTCAGCCCAAGAAAACTATACGACGACAGAAAAGGAACTCTAGCTATTGTCTACGCCTTTGATAAGTTCCGCCCGTATTTAATGCTCTCTAAAGTGATAGTGTTCACCGATCATGCAGCATTGCGATACTTGATGACTACAACATATGCTAAGCCAAGGTTGATACGATGGATTTTACTTCTACAGGAATTTGATGTGGAGATACGGGATAAGAGAGGCATTGATAATGTGGTGGTAGATCATTTATCCCACTTAAAGCATTCTGGTAATAGTGCGGGTAATTCAGAAGTTGTAAATGACTCCTTCCCAGAAGGACATCTATATCTAGCAGAAACAAGAGAGCCTTCGGATGCATCTGTCCCATGGTTCGCTGACATTGCAAATTACTTGGCAGGGGGAGTGATCCTAGAAACTTTCTCTTATCAACAAAGAAAAAAATTCATGTCAGATGTTAAGCACTATGTTTGGGATGATCTGTGTTTATATAAGCTATGTGCGGACGAAATGGTAAGAAGGTGTGTTTCAAGAGAGGAAGGATGGAATATTTTATCACAGTGCCATGCGGGGGTGTTTGGAGGGCATTTTGGGCAGAACCGAACCATTGAGAAAGTGTTAGCAGCCGGTTTCTTTTGGCCCTCGCTTTTCTGAGACGCCAATACTATGATAGAATCTTGCGACGCTTGTCGGCTGAATGGTAATTTATCTAAACGAGATGAGACGAAACAAACACCGATTCAACAGTGTGAAGTTTTTGATGTGTGGGGCATTGATTTTTATGGGCCCATTCCCACCCTCAAATGGGTGTCGGTATATACTGGTTGCAGTTGACTACGTGTCTAAATGGGTGGAGGCCCAAGCACTTCCTACTAATGATGCAAGGGTAGTTGTGAAATTTCTAAGAAAGTAGTTTGCTTGTTTTGGTTGTCCAAGAGCTATTATTAGCGATCGCGGGTCTCACTTCTGCAATGCTCAGTTCGAGAAAACTTTATCACGATTCGGCGTGACCCATCGTGTCGCTACAGCCTATCACCCTCAATGAGCGGACAAGTGGAAATCACCAACCAGGAAATAAAGCGAATTTTAGAAAAGACAGTTCACTTCAGCAGGAAGGAATGGTCCGACAAGTTAGAAGAAGCTTTGTGGGCATACAGGACCGCATATAAGACCCCCACAGGGCATGCACCATATCGGTTAGTCTATGGCAAAACATGCCATCTGCCGATCGAACGGGAGTATCGAGCCTATTGGGCCATTAAGAAGCTGAACTTTGATCTAAAAAAAGTAGGAGAAAAGAGAACATTCCAATTAAATGAGTTAGACGAGTTCCGACAGGCAGCATATGAGAATTTTGTGAATTACAAAGAGCGGGCTTGGAAATTGCATGACAAGCGGTTAAGGATTGATAAGCAATTTGAGGTTGGAGATCAAGTTTTGTTGTTCAACTCCCGTTTGAAGTTGTTTCTCGGGAAACTGAAATCGCACTGGTCAGGTCCGTACCAGGTCGCGTGCGTCTACCAGTATGGAGCCATCGAAATATATCACCCTGATCACGGAACCTTTAAGGTGAATGGACACCGTTTGAAGCACTACATCAGTCCAACTGCTTTATCAGATGAGAAGGGTGTCGAGAGCCTCCTTCTAATTCAACCCACTTGAATTGCGGGTCCGTCAGGCTCGGGACGGTAAACACGTGCTGGTGGGAGGCAACCCATATTTTTCCATTCGGTGAATTTCGTTGTGTCACTTTAGTTTTCTTTGTTTTCGTTTTGTTTCAATTTTCTTAAGCACGGGGAGAACACACCGTGTTGCTCCCCGTGCATTTCACTGGTGTTCAGTTGGTATTTTGGGCAGGTCATCAGCACGGGTGTGCTTCACTCGAAGCACGGACGTGCTCTTTTCTTTTTGCAGGGCTCTTGTTTCTCTTTTAATCCGAGCAACACTGGCAACCCTAATTTCATTTTGGAATCTTCTCCGCCGTTCTCCTCCACATCTCATCTTGTCATCTTCAGCTCTTCTTCGTCATGCCCACAAAAAGGCTCGCATCGCGACCGGCATCCCACCGTCCTCGACCCACATCCACCAATGACCTCCCTCCATTTTCCACCCCATTTCAACGGCGGCGATTTCAGAGGCTCTCCCAACAGCCGTTTGGTGGTTTTCGCATGCTTGATTGGCAGGCACTCAGGGAAGCAAATTTTGCCTAGGAGGTTCATCAGTTGCTACATGTGGGATCTTGGTACAAAGTGTTTTCTATTACTGAACCTGCATATCGCGAGTTGACAACCGAGTTTCTCGCCACATTCGAGCTGAAACGGGGGGAAATTAGTTGGGAGGATCCAAGTGCTTTACAGTTTCAGTTGTTGGGGAGGGCGTTTACCATGAGCTTTACTGAATTTGCCATCCGGATGGGGGTGTACGATGAACCATTCACCTTATCGCTGGAGTATCAATCTTTGACGTTTTATCTTCCCCCTGGTGAGTCACAACAAGATTGTTGGAGACGGGTGAATTCCGACTATCTCTTGCATCAACCTGCCTGGTCTAGAGTCTCCATGCTCCGATCTCCTGCATTACGAGTCATCCACACTCTCCTGAGTGGGACCCTCACGGGTCGGAGCGAGAACACGGGCGTGATCACCAACTCTGAATTCACCTATTTGGTCAGTATGTGTGATGGCATTCCATTTCACATGGGTTATGTACTCGCTACTGCCTTTCAGCACCAATCCAAGGATCACCGCACGAAAGCCATTTTTGTTGGACATTACATCACTCATTTGGCATGTCGCATGCACTTGCTTCCATCTAACTGCTCGTTCACCGTCGGTGGACGGGTACATCCTATAAGTACACGCACCCTGTGGGTTATGGGGCTATTTCCACCTCCATATGCACCAACTCAGTCGGCACCTCCTCCAGCGTCATCGCGCCCTTCCACCTCAGACTCTGATTCCTCCGACATTTCCTCAGACAGTGCATTCTACCAGTGGATGCTCCGGAGTTTTCAAAAACTCATTGACCACTGCCCTTCTTCTGCTGCCGAGCTCTCTACCTCTCGGAGTGTGGGTGTGGATACTGCTGACCTCCCATCCGAGTCTGACTCCGACTCTGAGAGCACCGGATTTTGATCTTTTCTTGTCTTTGTTCTGTTTTCTTTTTCTGTCCTTGTACTTTGCTTTTATTTTCTTTCTTTTGTTCTCTTTGAGTCAGTTAGCAAGGGGAGTCCCCTACTAAGCTGATGTCTTTTTAGTGAGTTTACTTTTTCTTTTGTTTTTCTGTTTTATCTCTTTCTAATGCTTGCATGCTTCATTCAGGATGTATGGATACTTATCCTGTGGCTGTATCAGATGGTTTCCCCTTGATGGTGCTCACAACATGCCCTTCTGTGGTACTCGACTTATTTATCACGGGAACCTCTCCTTCAATTTGGTGAAAAATTTCCCAACCTTTCTTTCCTCGCACTTGTTTAATATTTTTATGCTGCATATGCTATTTTGAACATTGAGAACAATGTTTCATTCAAGTGTGGGGGAGGGTTGTGTATTTGTGTATTAATGTATTTAGATGTTGTGCATGACTTAGGACGATCTATGAAATGTCGTGGTTAAGAATTTCTAAGTTAAGGAGTCATTGAGCATGCTAGTGCACTTTTGTTGAACTTAAGGTTTCATTTTGCTCTTACTTTGGAAACCCTAATGCTCACACTTAGCCTCCTGTTGTGGGTAACTCTGTTAGAGGAAGGGCTAGTTCTAAGGCTTATGAAAAATTAGATGTTGACTCCAAACTCAAATAATAAAAGCTAGAAAATGAGAAGAAAATTCAAAAAGTGAGAAAAAGAAAAGAATTTCAACAAGTCGGATTCCTTTTAGGATGCCCTGTGAAATTCTTGTTAGAAAGATGGTAGAAAGAGCTATCACCTTAGAAAAAGCGAAAGCCGCACTTGAATAGTCGGATCTTAGGCATTACAAATGTCATTTTTGATGACCTACCAGGTGAAATGGCTGCCTCTAGGGTGTATGAAGCTACTACCCAGTTTAGGAGTCATCTTGAAAAAGTGAAAAATGATAGCTTGAACTAGACCTCCTCGAGAACAGTTTTGACACACTTGGTGAGGCGGTACACACACACGGTAGTATGAAGTACGAGTAAAATCTTTCAAGAGAGCTTTCAAAGGACTAAGACACTAGCTACTCTTGACTCCTCAAACTTTAGGAATTTTCTAACTTAGCTGAGATCAGAGGTCATGCACTCATCACTTTGTTAGGGAATTAAGGTTGCTTGAGGACAAGCAACGATTCAAGTTTGGGGGTATTTGATGAGTGCATTTCATATATATTTATTTCATGTCTTACTCCCATGATCCTTCAATTTATCGGCATAAATTCTCCTTATTCAGTGCCATTTGAGGTATTCTTAGTTTTCCATGCAAATATCAAGGCCCTAAGGCAAGAAGAAGTGATTTGGAGCATTTTCAGAAGCTAAAGGACTTAGGAGAAACCTCATCAAGCTCAACACGGGTGCAGCACGCTCGTGCTTCAAGCCATGAAATTCACAGGAGATTCCAGCTGAGAGCAACACGCAAATTGTTCGCTAAGCACGGCCGTGCAACTCTCAGCACGGCCACAACACGGGCGTGTTGTACCCCGTGCAGATTACAGGAATTGGAGTTTCAAGAGTTTTATTCAGCCGTAATCTGCACGGCATGGAGCACGGCTTCAACACGGCCGTGCTCACATCGGGAAATGCTTTAAAACCTCATAAACTTAGGTTTTTGGGGACTTTTTAGAGGGCGAACTAAAGGATGAAGAAAGGGAGAGCTTTAGGGCACCGTCCTCATCTTCACCGAGGGAATGTGACGCGTATGGTAGGCCAATCCGGAGGAGATTCCACGACATCATTGAGCCTCTGACAGCCGCAAGGATGCAAGAAATTATGGAGTTTTCAACTTCTTGTATTTTAATTTTTTTGGCAATTATCTTATTGTTTAATGTCATGAGGGGCTAAACTCTTAAGGAAGCCCGGGGTGGTCTTATCTGACGTTTTAGCTTGAACTTGAGTACTTTTCTTGCAGCATTTATGAATGTCTTGTTCCTTGCAATAATCTCTGTTATTGACTTTCTTGAATGTTGTTTAGTGGTTGAATGCTTGGAAGTTTGGTTTTCTTATCTTAGCTTGTGAATCATTATTGATAGGTGCAAGAAGTAAGATCACAACTTAGGGTTCAACAGCACTGTAAGCATCATTCATATAGCATAACTGGATTTAGAACTGAAGACATCTCTGATAAATTCTGAGAGAGTCTAAGTTAGTGAACGTCAGGAATCCAACCCCGGGGCCCCATCTCCTCCATCGAGCAAATCCTTACATTTACCTTAGTGCATTTTCTTTCTTCAATATCCTTTAATCCAACCTAGAGTCAAATCCATCTTCTTTACTTGATTAGATATTAAGCATAACGATAGTATTAGAAGTTACACCAGTCCCAGTGGACACTGCTACCAGACCCTAATGGTACATTTTACTACTTATACGACCCGTGCACTTGCGGCTACGCAAGGGCGTATCAGTGCTCTCGCTAAAGGTTCGAGATCCTGAGGGCCTTGTGAATGAGTGCAAGATTGGGGACTCAGTTATAGAGAAGGCCCTCGCTAACTCTGGGGCAAGTATCAATGTCATGCCCTACAACTTGTTTCTGAAGTTGGGGATGCACGAGCTTGAGCCCACGAGAATGGCGTTACAATTGGCGGATAGATCAGTGCATCGTCCCCGAGGTGTTGTAAGTGACGTATTGGTGAGTGTCGAAGGACTTGTATTCCTGGCTGATTTCGTCATCTTGGATGTCCATGAAAATTCTAAAGTGCCTATCATCCTTGGAAGACCGTTCTTGGCAACCTCTCGTACCTTGCTTGACATTCAAAACAGCAAGATGATGCTTAGAGCCGGGAACGAAGAGGTGGTGCTTAAACTCCCGGATGCAATGAAACACCCCAAGGAGCGGGATGATACATCTTATGCTTTTAATGAGGTTGAACTAATTGTTTCTGATTGTGTGCAGGAGGTGTTGTCGATCAACCCACTCAATGAATATTTGGCAATGGGCTAAGAGGAGATAGGAGATGGAGGAAATGAAGAGCCAAGTCAAGCGAAGCTACCAGATCCTAAGGCAAAGAAGAAGAAACCAAAGAAAAGTAGCAACCACAAGGAACCACCTTGGAAGAAAGCTTGGAAGAAGGTGACCAAACCAAGCTCTTCGAATGAAAAGAACAAGGTGAAACCCGCTTTCACAGTTGACTTGGGAACGCATAACGTTGAAAGCATGATCTCACTCAACCTCTCTAGCTCATCTCTTTCATTCTTCTTGAGCCAAGGTATGAAATCCTCCTTTGAACACCCTTGAAATGCATGAACATGACTGTCAGGCTCGTGACGTTAAACAAGCGCTCTTGGGAGGCAACCCAAGTTCATTTCTTTGTATTTTCATGTGTTTGCATTTTTTGTTAGTTGGTTGGTTTATTTGTGTTTTTACTTTTTTGTTTGAGTGGTTGTTTGTATTGATTTTTGTGAGTTTGATAATCAGGATCTCATTCTAATTTTTGATGTATATTCGGTTGATGTTGCTTGATTTTCACTTTTGTCTGTGAAATTTTCCTGTTTTATAAGTTGGTAAGCGATTGGTGTATCTATTTTTGTAAAAATAAACTTAGGAAAAATCGAGATTCGACACTTCTGAAGGGTGTGTGGGAAGTCTACCCACTGCACACACCTGCCAAAGGGCTGTGGGGCCTACTGTGCGTCATTCCCCATGAAGAACACAAAGCCAGTAATGCTTTTCTGATTATTGATGAGTGCATTTTATATATATTTTTTACCTGTTTTATACCCACTATTTCCTTATTCTCAAGTCACTATCTTGCTAGTTTAGTGCTTTTTGAGGTATTTTTGGTTCATTATGCAGTTATTTAGGTCCTGAAGCGATAACAAGTATTTTCTAAGAGGATTTATAGCAAAAGGACCTAGAAAGGAGTTCGTCAAGGCAAGCATGGCCGTGCTTCCCAGCCGTACAAATTACAGAAGATCCAAGAAATCAGAAGTACGGTCACACTTCTTAGAGCACGGTCATGCAGATGGAAGCATGGCCTAAGCACGGGCATGTTCCAGCCCATGCACTTCACTACTTAGTGAAAATTCAGAATTTCCAATTTCCCGTAAACTGCACGGCTTGAAGCATGGCCGTCCTTGCATCGAGAGCTAGTTAAAAACACTGAAAGTTAGGGATTGGGGGACGTTTTGGCTGGAGAACGGGTGGAGACGAAAGAAGAGACTATTGTACAGTTCTCATCACCTTCAAGGAAGGATTCACACGTGAATTGTAGGCCAATTTCAAGAGCGCATTCTCATCGTAATCAGGACCTCGGATCTCAACAAGGATGCAAGCAAAAAGGGAGTCTTTGATCTCTTTTGTATTTGTTTTCTTTGGTATTATCTTGTTGATTGAACCCATGAGGGGCTGATCTTCTTGAGTACCCTGGGTTAAGAACTTGGTTGTTGATTGTATCTGAACTCATTTATTGCAGCATTTTTGGAAGTTTTTTATCCTCTTTGTTAGACCTTGGGTTGTATGCTTGATTTTGGTTGATTATGTAGCTTGAGTGTTTTCCGACACATGTTGCATTCTCAGCTCGTTTATCTTAGTGATTATCTTCAAGAAGAATAGAGATTGCGTCGTACCCTCAACCTCATCCCATTTATCTTCCCCATAGCAGCAACAAAGGTTCTAGAACATAGGACCTTGAGGCACTCCTGATAAACCTTGCAAGAATTTGAGTACGATTGACACCAAGGGATTAATCCGGGGTCCTATCCCTAAATGAGCAACTTATCAGGACCTTCCTCACTGTTCTTCTCTTCCTCCTCCTTTCCCTTCTAAGCCTTAGTCCCTTTTCACCTCAATTTTAGTCGACTAGATATTAAGTAGCGAGAGAGTACTAAAAGCTATACCAGTCCCTAAAGATTTGACTACCCGATCCCCTTGGGTACATTATACTATTTGTATGATCCGTGTACTTGCAGATACACAATGGGGCGTATCAATCATCAAGATCTCCGGCAAAATCACTATCACAATAACCCATCAAATTAAATTCTTTGGGCATTGATAAAGTACGATCTGTGTACTTTATCTTCTTTCTCTTCATTTGCATATACCAATGGTTGCTCAATGTAAACGTCCTCTTCAAGATAGCCATTGATAAAGGCTGATTTCACATCCAATTGATGTATTCTCTAATAATTCTGGGCTACAAAAAAAATCAACAAATGAATTGTTTCTATGCGAGCAACGGGAACAAATGCCTCTTTATAGTCAATGCCTTGCTTTTGCTTGTACTCTTTGATAACAAACCTCATCTTGTATCTTTTCACTTCACCTTTGGCATTCATCTTAATTTTGTACACCCATTTGACTCCAATTGCATGATGATCACTTGGAAAAGAAACAAGTTCCTAAGTATCATTCTTTTCAATGGCTTGAATTTCTTCATCCATGGCTTGAATCCATTTTTCATCTTTGCTAGCTTCAACATATTTTAAAGGTTCTACATCTGCATATGAACACATCAAGTTAGTTTATAAAGTTCATCAAGATTGCAATATCCTGGAGGCTCGACACTTTTTGGTGAAGATGTTGTTGATGATGATCTTGATGATGTTGATGATGATGCTTGAGAAGGAGTTGATGGAGTTGGTTCATTTCTATCTTCATGAACTACCTCATTTTCTTCTTCTTCAAAATATGGAAGAAAATCATAAGACCCTTCCGTTTTAATACTCCAATCGCACGATGCTTCTTCATTAAATTCCACATCTCTACTAATCATAATTTTTGAATTACTTGGATTTAATAACTTGTAATCTTTTGAGTTTTCATTATAGCCAATGAAGATATACTTCCTACTTCGATCATTAAGCTTCAACCTTTCTTGTTCTAAAACATGTACATGAGAAATAGAGCTAAAAACTCTTAAATGTGATACGATGGCTTTCATCCACTCCATGCTTCATGAGGTGTGGAATCCTTCAAACTTCTTGTTGGACTACGATTTGAAAGATAAACCGCACATGAAACAACTTCAGCTCAGGGATCATTAGGCATCATCTTGCTTTTCAACATGGTTCTTGCCATATTAAGAATCGTGCGATTCTTTCTTTTGCCTACTTCATTTTGTTGGGGAGATTTAGGAACTATTAAAGGGCAACAAATTCCATGCAACTCACAAAAATATTTAAACTCATTAGAAGGGAATTCTCCTCCCCTATCAGTTCTCAAAGCTTTGATCTCAATGCCACTTTTTTTCACAACCAAAGCTTTGAACTTCTTAAATGCATCAAAAGCTTCGGATTTATACTTCAAAAAATACACCTATGACTTTCTACTATAATTATCAATAAAGAGAATGAAGTAAGAGCTTTTACTAAGCAAATGAGGATTAATTAGATCACAAACATCTGCATGGACAAGTTGTAGTGGTTGGTTGGCCATTGAAATAGATTGCTTTGGGAAGCTCTTTCTTAAATGCTTGCTAAATAAACAAGCTTCACATAGTTGTTCAGGATGATCAATGTGTGGAGCATCCTTCATCATCCTTTTCTCTCCTAGAGCTTTAAGCTCTTCAAAATTTAGATGGCCAAATCTCATGTGTCAAATCCACGAAGGATCACCGACACATACCTTCAAACGCATGGCTTCAGTATTTTGTAGGTTTAACATGAACGTTCTATTGCTAGCCATATACACTTTGGAGATGAGATTACCATCATGATCCCGAAGCTGAAGAGTATTGTCCTCCATATATATTTTGCATCCATTTTCAAGAAGTTGCCCAATACGGAAGATGTTACTCTTAAGTTTTAAAATATAATAGACATTTGAGAGAAGTTTATGACCACCATTTTTTGTCTTGAATAGGATCATACCTTTGCCTTTGATCTCCACCGTTGTATCATCACCAAAATGGACCGTTCCCATCACATTAGTTTCAAGCTCCACAAACTTGCTCCTATCTCCCATCATGTGATTGCTAACTCCATTATCAAGGTACCATGTATTGGCTCCACCTTTTGGCTCATCTTTTGCTGAAAGCAGTAAAGTTGGCTCGGCCAACGCTTTATCAATTTCTATAAAATTTGCCTCCCTATTCTTGGAAACCATTCCTAAGAATAATGGTCATTCTTTCCACAAGAATAGCACTAAAGTTGGTCTTTATCAATTCTCCTTGTGTCATTTCTCCCAAAATTACCTCTTCCTCTTCCTTGTGCTCGTGTTGCTCCACCACGATGAGGATAATAAAATTTATTGAGTTTTGCTCACCTTTTCCTTTATCTTGGTTCCATGGATTTTCACGACCTCGTCCACGACCATGTCCTCTCGCATAATTTGCTTGCTTACTTCCAACTCTTTTGACAAAGTCCTTTTTAGATTTTAAGGATAGCTTCGAGAACAAAGCTTCTTCTGCTACTTCTTTTTTTTCTTAGTTCACCCTTTCTTTAGAAGCTCGTAAAGATCCACCAAGCTCATCAATGGTCATCTTTCTAACATCCTTGGATTCTTCAATACCCACCACCACATAATTGAATCTTGAGTTAAGACAAAGCAAAATCTTCTCAACAACTTGAACATCTTGTATAGCTTCACCAAGCCTTCTTATTTAATTCACCACCACTAGAACTCTGGTTATGTATCCTGAAATAGATTCTCCTTCCTTCATGTTCAGTGTCTCAAACTCAACTCTTAGAGTTTGAAGACGTATGCGCCCTCTTAACTTTATCAATTTCCATTATTAAATTGCGGAGAGTTTGCCACGCCTTCTTCGATGTAGTCTCATTTGCTATCTTCTCAAACATTTTTTCATCCAACGCTTGATGGATTACTATGAGAGCACATTAATCTCTATCTCTCTCTCTCTCTTTCTCTCTTTCTCTAAGGCATCCTTCTCTCCTGAAGATAATCGTGCGTCATCTACAGACTCTATATGGCCTTTATCAACTATTCCCCACACTCCTTGTGAACTAAGAATTGCTTTCATTCTAAACGCCAAGTTTTCATAATTTAGTTTGGTAAGTTGTGGATATTAGAAAGACATCGAAACTCTTTTTGATGCCATAGGTAGCTCTGATACCACTATGTTGGAAGCTATAGTGGATTCTCAAAATATTCCCTCCAAAACACTATAATGAAAGAGGAATAACTTTTAAGAAGAAATATTGTTTCACTTTATTTCATGATAAAAACATTACAAAGATAGCCATTTAAATAGGCTTTACAAAACTCTTGGCATTCTAAAATTCTTCCACTTAACACATTAATAACACTTTATTAACCCATGACTCTTCAAATAACAAACATATAACTCTTTGTATAACTTCTTATAAACTTATTGAAAACTCTTTATTATTCTTAAACTTCAATTTGACTTTTCAAATTCCTAAGAAGTCAAGTTTATACTTCTAACATGATCAACCACCTGACTGTTGAGTTAGCTATTGAAATTTGTAATGAAAGCTATATTATTTACAGAATATGAGACGAACCGATTGTTAGTAAATAGCCGTCTATCAAACTATATATTTCAAAGGGTCTATTCATGTCGGCACTATGAATGCATGTTATGAGAGCATTTGTTACTCGAATTACCCTCATGGGGTTTCACCAATCCATACCAACCCTTGATTGGGTTTTCTCGAAGATTTCCATCATCTTATTACGAAGCCTTGCTCCTCTCCTCCATCGTTACAACCTTGAAAGTGTGGTAGTTCCTAAATTTAGAAGCTTTTGAAGCTTTGATCTACTGAAGTCATCAGTTCTAGAGTCCTTTGATAAGTGCTTTATATATATATATATATATACACATTATACCCGCTATTTACTTGTTCTTTTACTATTATTTTCTAGTTTGGTGCTACTTAAGGTATTCTTGAGTTTATTGTGCAGATATTTAGGTCCTGGAGTAATTAGGAGTGATTTAGAGAAGAATTCACGATAAAAGGACCTAAAAAGGAAGTTTGTCAAGGCGAGCACGGCCTAAGCACGGGTGTGCTCTTGACCGTGCAGTTCACAGAAATTTTCAAGCACAAGGAAGCACGGTCAGAGTGCCCAGAGCACGGGCGTGCATACCTGAGCATGGCTCAAGCATGGGCATATTCCAGCCCGTGTACTAGACAGCCTGGCGAAAAATACAGACTCGCTGAAGACGTTTATTTTCCCGTAATCTGCACGGCCTAAAGCACGACTTAAACACGCCCGTACTCGGGTCAAAAGTTAGGTTTTAAGCACCGAAAGTTAGATTTTGAGAGGACTTTTGGCAGAGAGAGACGGCTAGAGGCTAACGGGCGAAGTTTGTACAGCAATCATCATCATTAGGAGAGGATTGAAGCGCGAATTGTAGGCCAATTGGAGGGGGCAATCCTAGCGACACCAAACTCTCATATTTCAACAAGGATGCAAGCAAATATGGAGTCTTTGATTTCTATTGTATTTGTTTCCTCAGTTATCTTCTTGTTGACTGAACCTATGAGGGGCTAACCCCTTTTTGGGTGCCCGGGTTGGGAGGTTGTGTGTTAGTTAAACTTGGATTCATTTATTGCAGCATTTATGAAAGTCTCTATTTCTCTCCGTTAGATCTTTGCTTGTTTGCCTAATTGTTGATTGTTGAGTGGGTTGAATGCTTTGAGTTGCTTGATTTTTACTTAGCTCGTATATCTTGATGATTGATACAAGAAGTTAGGAATCGGCTCATACTCCCAGTCCTACTACATGTATCTTCCACATAGCATAACAAGACTCTAAAACATAGGGATCTTGAGACACTCCGGATAAATCCTACAAGAATCTAAGTTGAATCGCACTAAGGGACTAACCCCAGGCCCTATCCCCTGGTTGAGCAACCCAGGATCAATTTTCCTTGTGATTCTTCTCTTTCCTTCTCTTTCCTATCTAGGCCTTAGTCCCATTAATCCTACTTTTAATTGACTAGATATTAACAAGCGAGAGAGTATTAGGAGATACACCAGTCATTGTGGATTCGACTACCAGACCCTTCGGGTACATTGTACTACTTATACGACCCGTGCACTTGCGGATACGAAAGGGGCGTATCAAGTTTTTGGCGCCTTGTCGGGCACTGGCAACTTCTGAGAAATCTCACAGTCTTAGTAATCTAATTGTTTATTTTCTTTGTTCCTCTTATTTTTATCTTTCCTCCCCTGTTTGTCTTTTGTTTGTTTTTAACTGGTTGTTTTGCATTAGTCTTTGTATCTTCGTCTTGATCTTAATCCGTGCTAGTGACCGTGTATTGTGCGTGCGTTTCTGGCTATTATCAGTTCTCATCTCTTTTTCTTTCTTTTGCGCAGGAACACAGGCATTAGTGTATGACCCGAAGGTGATTTTATCGAGATGGAGGATTTACTATTTGCGCTGAAAACCCCACAATGTCTCTCATTTGGAGCAGAAGTGAGTGACCGTCACGCAGAAACGCAGTTGATATAATTACTCTCTACCTTTACAAGGGAAGTCAGTACAAGCATAACACGCGAAGACCAGGACAATATTAGCTTGGAAGAGGCAGTGAATGCTTATAGTGAGAAATCTCAGGTGAGGTCGAGCGATCAATTTACGAAACAGGGGGCTTTGTTTGGTGAGTAAGATGGACAACAGTACAGAGAGAAAGTCATGGCAGTGGGTTTGTGCATGAGTCGAGACACTGGCACAGAGGCAGTTGATGTTTTGTGTAAGGAATTAATAACAAAGGAGGGTGTGTTAGAGATTTCGACTGATTTGAGTTGGGGAGAGGAAGCAGTGAGTATCACAAATTCAGAACCTGAGGGGGAAGTAACGTTCCTGTCACAGGAAACAAAACTATGGAGCCTAAGCTAAAGAAAATACATGATCAATTGGAATACGCCTTTTTAGGTGAAAACACACAATTCCTAGTGATAACTTCAGCAACACTAGAAGCTGATCAGAAGGAAAGGTTACTCCAAGTACTTACAATGCACAAAAGAGCTATCGCTTGGACAATTTCAGACATTCGTGGAATAAGTCCATCATTTTGTAAACACAAGATCCTTATGGAGGACAAAATCAAACCAAGGGTACAACCTCTGAGACGGCTAAATCCAAACATGTAAGAAGTGGTCAAGACAGAGGTCAAGAAACTTCTGGATGTAGGGGTGATCTATCCTATATCGAATAGCCCGTGGGTTAGTCATGTGCAAGTAGTTCTGAAAAGGGAGGTATGACAGTGTTTCAGAATGACAAGAACGAAATAATACCTGCTCGCACGATCACTGGGTGGAGGGTTTGCATTGACTATCGAAAATTGAATGACACCACTAGAAAGGATCATTTCCCTCTCCCATTCATAGATCAAATGTTAGAAAGATCGGTAGGGCATATGTATTACTGTTTTCTGAATGGGATGTCGGGCTAACTACAGATTTCGATAGCACCCGAAGATCAAGAGAAGACCACCTTTACATGCCCCTACGACACTTTTACCTATCGTCGCATGCCCTTTGGACTTTGTAATGCCCCAGCAATTTTTCAACATTGCATGATGTCTATTTTTGACAAGTTCATCGAAGACATCATGGAGGTTTTCATGGACGACTTTTCAGTGTTCGGAGACTCATTTGATGGTTGTTTAGAAAACTTGAAGAGGGTACTCTCCCGGTGTGAGGAAACAAATCTTGTACTCAGTTGGGAGAAATATCATTTCATGGTTCAGGAAGGGATAGTTTCGGGACACAAGATCTCGAAATTTGGGATTGAAGTTGATAAGGCGAAAATTTCAACAATTGAAAAGCTACCTACCCCAACCATAGCGAAAGACATTAGAAGTTTTTTGGGACATGTGGGCTTTTATCGGCGGTTTATTCAAGATTTTTCGAAGATATCAACACCCATGACCAAACTTCTGGAGAAGGACGCTTCCTTCAATTTTGGTGCCAACTGTCGGGCCGCTTTTGAATTGCTAAGACAAAAGCTGGTTGAAGCCCCCATTCTGAAATCACCAAGGAGGGATTTACCTTTTGAATTGATGTGCAATGCCAGCGATAGAGCGGTGGGAGTAGTGTTAGGCCATAGGAACAAACAATTTCACCCCATCTATTATGCCAGCAAAAATTTGACTCCAGCGCAAGGGAATTATACCACCATCGAAAAGGAACTCTTGGTAATTGTCGACGCTTTTGATAAATTCCGATAATATTTGGTCCTTTCCAAGGTCATAGTGTCTACAGATCATGCAGCCTTACGCTATCTGATTGCCAAATCTAACGCTAAACCCCGCTGATACGGTGGGTCCTTCTTTTGCAGGAGTTCGATATGGAAATAAGGGATAAACGGGGTGCTGAGAATGTAGTGGCTAATCACTTGTCTCGTCTTGATAACACAACGGATGATCTGGAGTAGCCGGGGGTCGTGAATGATTCTTTCCAGGAGGAACACTTGTATGTTATGCAATTGCAAGAGCATCAAGATGTATCTGTACCATGGTTTGCTGATATCGCAAATTATCTAGCAGGGGAGGTGACCCCCGCAACCCTCTCGTATCAACAAAGAAAGAAATTCATGTCTGATGTTAAACACTATGTGTGGGATTACCCATTCTTATACAAACTCTGTGCTGATGCGATGGTGAGATGATGTGTTTCCCATGAGGAAGGTTGGCGCATTCTGATACAATGTCATGCTGGCCCAGTTGGAGGGCATTTTGGCCCAAATTAAACTGTTGAAAAAGTGCTAGAAGCTGGTTTTTTTTGGCCCACAATGTTCCGTGACGCTAAGAAATTGGTGGAATCATGCGACGCATGCCAGTGTAGCGAAAACTTGGAGAAGAAAGTTGAAATGAAGTATCCAACAATGCAAAGTTTTTGATGTATTTAGTATTAATTTAATGGGTCCGTTTCCTTCCTTGAATGGATATCGATACATCTTGGTGGCTGTTGAATATGTATCCAAATGGGTTGAAGCCCAAGCACTTCCTACTAACGACGCAAGGGTAGTAGTAAAATTTTTAAGAAAACTATTTGCTCGATTTGGCTGTCCCAAAGCTATCATTAGCGATCGTGGAACACACTTTTGTAATACTCAATTTGAAAGGGTTATGAAACGATGTGGGGTGACTCATCGCATTGCTACCGCTTATCACCCTCAAACTAGCGGGCATGTTGAAGTCACCAATAGGAAAATAAAACGAATCCTGGAAAAGACTATTCAGTGTAATAGGAAGGTCTAGTCTGACAAGTTGGATGAAGCACTATAAGCCTACAAAACCGCATCTAAGACTTCCACGGATCATACACCTTACCACTTGGTTTATGGTAAGGCATGACATTTACCGATTGAATTGGAGCATCAAGCATATTGGGCTACTAAGAGACTAAATTTCAATATCATGAAGGTTGGGGAGAAAAGGAAGTTTTAGCTAAACGAATTAGATGAGTTCCGGCAGATTGCGTACAAAAACTCTATTCTTTACAAAGAACAGGTAAGGAGATTACATGATAAATGATTAAAGAGTGAGAAACAGTTCGATGTCGGAGATCAAGTTTTGTTATTCAATTCCAGATTAAAGTTATTTCCTGGAAAGCTTAAATCATGCTGGTTAGGTCCATACCGAGTTACTCAAGTCAACCCGTATGGTGCTGTCGAAATCTCCCTCCCGAACAATGACACTTTCAAAGTTAATGGTCATCGTTTGAAGCATTATATTTCCCCGGAGGATTCGTAATTGAAATGGTTCTCACAGTTGGTACCTTGCTCGACCCCCATGAGGTAATAACAGGTATGTCAGGCTAGGGACATTAAACAAGCGCTATTGGGAGGCAACCCACAATGGTTGGTTTGGTATATTCCTTCGTTTCTGCTTTCAGTCTTCTATTTTTCTTTTTTTGTTCTTTTACATTCTAGTTTAAGCATGGGGGGAGCACGCCCGTGTTCAACCCATGCATTTTACCGAATTTTGGGTTTCGCGCATCGCGTCACTAACACGGCCATGTTTCTCTCGAAGCACGGCCGTGTTCTCTTTTTCAGGGTTTGAGTTTCAATAAATCAGTTGAAATTTGTGCGAGCCCTAATTCAGCCAGAGTCGCCGCCTCTCCCGCTTTAGCTCCCACCATGCCAAAGAAGCGTGTCACCACAAGGCCCTCCTCCAAATGACCTAGACCGCCATCTGTTGTTGAGCAAGCACCGTCATCTCTTCCCTTTGAATCGACGAACCACCGTCGGCGATATCAACGGTTCCTACATCAACCGTTTGGGAACTTCCGGACCATTGATTGGCATGCACTGCAAGTGTCGGGGTTGGCCGATGATGTTCACCACTTGCTCCATATGGGATCTTGGTGCAAGCTGTTCATCATCGCGGAATCGGAATATCGTGAATTAACAGCAGAATTTTTAACTACTTTCGAGAAGAAACGCGGTCAAGTCGTATAGGATGATCTTGAAGCATTGCAGTTTCAGTTAATGGGGACACGCTACGTTATGAGCTATACCGAGTTCACAGTACGTATGGGATTCTATAATGAGACGTTCACTCAATCTCATTCCTACCGCTCCTTGATTTTCTATCGACCTCTTGGGGAACCACATAGCTACTGTTGGCAACGTTTAAGTTATGATTATTCATTGTATAACCCAGGGTGCTTAAAGGCTTCTACTCTTCGATCCCCCACATTGCGTGTCATTCACACTCTTCTTAGTGGGACTATTACGGGGCATGGAGATAGCACTGGGGTAATTACCCATCGGGAAGTTGATGACTTAGTCAGTATGTGGGACGCCATTCCATTTCATTTAGGCTATGTGCTTGCTACTGCATTTCACCACCAAGCTAAAGACCGCCGCGTGGGAGTTATCTTTGTGGGGCCTTATATTACACATTTGGTGCGCCGCATGCACTTATTAAGGTCTTGTGCTACTCTCAATGTTGCTAGAAAATTTCAACCAATCGCTTTAAGAACGCTACAGGTGATGCGACTTTTTCACTCTCCGCACTCACAGGTTGTGGACATGGCTCCTAGCGTCATCATCACCCTGTCATCAACCTCAGATTGGGATTCATCTGATATTTCTACTGATGTCGCTTTCTGCCAGTGGGTGGTGCGGAGCCTACAGAAATTGACCCAGCATTGTGGCTCTTCCACTTCATCTGCTATCGCCATTACTTCGAGGAGCATCGGTGTGGATACCGCTGACCTGGCCTCCGACTCCGAGTCTAGCACAGAGAGCGATAGTTTCTGACCCGTGTTTTCGTTATCTTTATTTTCAGCACCTGTATTTTGTCTATCAGTTCAGTATTTTTAGTTTGTACTTGTGTTCAGTTAGCAAGGGGAATCCCTTACTCAACTGACATCTTGTGTTATGTCATGTTATTTTATCTACTATTTTTGTTGTTTACGTTTGTGCTTGAACTCTACTAATGCTTGTATGCTTCAACTCAGGATTGATGGATGAGCAACTGCTGTTCTTTGTAGTATGGCATCCCTGGGTGATGAATTTTGGGGAACCCTTTCTTGTCATACCAGAAAAATTTTGCCATCACCGCAATCCAATGGGGATCTTGCCTCTTTTCTTGGTGAGGTTCCCCAACTTCTTCCCAAATTTTACTTGAAGCTTTAAGTATTATGCATGTTTTATTCTTTTAACAATGTCATCAGTTCTAGAGTCCTTTCACCAATCCCTTCTCCACCCCCCAAGTTTGTTCTTTATCATATTTGTATGTTTTCCTTAATCGTTTTCTAGCGTTATTGGGCATTCATCTATAGACCAAGTTTTTCTTTTCCTTCTCATTTGGCCCTTGTTCTGTCATTGTTGTTGTTGTGACATTAGGAGCTTACGTTAAGTAAGCATATCATAATATCTTTAGATATATGTTTAAATCTTGATGTTTGGTTTCCTTGTCCCTGCTTGTATGTTGGATAATTATTCATGGTTTTGTTGCTAATTGGTAGTCTTTGGGTTGCTTTATTGCATTTTGAACTTTTACAACTCCAATGTGCTTTATTGTATTTTGAACCTTATATTAATATGCCTTTTGGATTACACTAGTATATAAAGATTGGGTTTAATTGTGTTGCCCATTTCAATCATATACCTTGAAAGTGGATCATTGACTAATAAAGCAAGATTTGCTCTCTGAGTTATTGTTGTTGGGTTGCGGGCTACATACCATGTAGGGATTTAAGGATATATATGCATAAAGTTGTGTAAATGTACACAAATTACATTAATAATTGTGCGTATATTATCATATTAAATTTGAAGGACCTAATTGTAATGATTCAAATAATTTTTGGATAAGGTCCTAATTATCTAAATTAGATGTGTAGATTCATATAATAACATAGAATTTCTAGGGAGAACAAAATTATCAAGTATATGATGGGTAAACTTGTAATTAGTTTGTCCTTATAAATAGAGTATGGTCCTTAACTGATGCAGACAAACAATTTACAATTCAAAATTATGGTTTCTCTTAATTAGGGTTTCTGTCTCCCTTCTCCACAAATGCTTCAGCTATTTTTCCTTGTTCCAAAGCAATTTCAACAAGATCCGTATTTTCATAAAGATTATTCCTATCAAGTTCCTTCAAATAGTATTAGAGCCATCTTATATTGGAGTTGTTTGGATCAATTATGATTAGGATTTTATTTATTATGTTAAACTTTCAATAAGCAAAACTTAGGCAAGCCCCTAATCATGAAATTTTTAGTTTTTTTGTTGTTTAAATTAAAAACAAAACAAGCCGAAGTTGTTAGGCATGTAATATTATGTATTAAGATATTGCATGTTTTTGCCCATGATTTATCATGCTAATGTGATGCCCATGTATGTTTTTAATGTTGATCTTCAATCACAAATGCCATCTCAAGACAAACAAAATTCAAGGACTACCTCAACATTTATAATACTTCAAAGCAAACAAAAGCAAATATCTCTTGCTTTATGCATGCTAAAAATCGGAACCTACTTTTTATTGACATGTTGACATCTAATCACAAAGCAAAGTTGAAAACCAATAAATATTTTATTCTTTATTTAACCAAATATTATGTTTTAGAACAATCCAATATCTCCTTTAAGATTATAACATTCACATTGATAAGAAACTCCCAACCTCCTTTCTATTGAAACCAAGTTTTGATTGATGAGAATGAGGATTTGACCCACTTACGTCTAGCTTCTCATTCTCAAAAAGAAGATACAAAACTAAAAATTAAGGTATATCAAAATACCTCATATTGCTTTATTCTTTTCTCCTTTAGTAACCTTTGTTTGTTGCACCTTAGTGAGACTATGGTTTCCCATTGTATTGTGGAATAATATTCACTCAATTCTCATGTAAATAAATACTCACACAATAAACCAAACAAACAAGAAAAACAGAGATATAAAATTGGTAAGCTAGTTCAACACATCATTTGCCTATGTCTGAGGGCCAAACACGGAGATAAAATCCACTAAAAAAGTAGAATAAACATGAGTACAATACACTCACACATTTCACAAACGTATACAAGAACCACTACAAAAAAATTGTGTTATAGCGACTAAATTTAGCGGCGGATTTATAAATTAGCCGCATTAGACCTCTATAGATGTGGATTTTAAAATCCACCGCTATAAGTTAACATTATACTAAATCTAGAGCGACTGATTTATATATTTGCCGCTATAGATATATTTTTAGCGGCAAATTTCTGAATTAGTTACTGTAAATATAAATTTATTTATTACTTTTTAACAATATTTTTTATAGTGGTTAATTTATATATATATATATATATATATATATATATATATATATATATATATAATTTTAAAATTATTAATTTTCCGTTTAAAATAATAAAAGCCAATTAAATAATAATATTTTAAATTTAATCACATTAAAATATTTTATGAAATCATAATTTTTATTTTATTAAATTATATTGGGATTATGAATATAAATTATTTAGAAAGTGAAAAGATTTTTTGGAAAGTTTGTTAAGGACTTAGAGGGTTTTTTATGCTAAAAAATAGTTTTCCTTTTTCAAAAAAAAAGTTTTGCTTTGTTTATATATATATATATATATATATAAATGTTTTTTACTAAAATTTGTTTTAATTTATATTAAATTGAAAAATTAAATATGATCAATTAAATTTTAAAGACAATTATTTTCTGCCCCATATTATCTGGTGCTTGGTTAAAAGTTGGGATAGTAGATTAATATATTTAATTTGAGTTAAATTATCTAAATATCAATATTAATATGTATTAATTTTTGTTTGGGATAGCATATATTCCATAATAATTAAACCCAACTAATACTAATTACACAGTAATTAAAAAATATCAATATAATTTAAAATATTAAAGAAATAACTTTCAAATATTGTTATAAAATAAATCCACAAGTTTTCACCCTCATTTGGGGCATTTTGAAGGGTATTGTAAGTGACACTAATTTTCCAAGACAAATTAGAATATAGGAAAAAATCGGAGAAGAAGGGAGAAGCATATAGTGAAACCATTCCTCATTCCTCATTCTTCATTCCAATCAAATTTCTCACACTTGGAGAAGGGAGAAGCTTTGGATTGTGTGAGCGTCAAGGTAGTCTTCTTCTTCTTCTCCGATCTCTTCTTCTTCTCCGCCGATCTCTAATAGTTGCTTTTGATTATCGTAGATCTAGGTTTTTTTCGGTTCAAGTCGGTCGTCGCTCGTTGCTGAGAAGGTAGGAGCTTCGGATCGGTGTGAGCGTCGAGGTAGTCTTCTTCTCCTCCGATCTCTAATAATTGCTTTCTCCGGTGACAACTCCGTTAAGATTGCTTGGGCATGGGGAATTTGGTGGGTTTTCAGGATTTTCTCTTCTTTCTCTGTTTTGAAGAGTAGTTTATAGGTTTTAGGGCTTGATTAGTTGGTTTGTATTGCTTTTATAAAAATTGAAAGGTTGAACATCTCATAAGATTAAAAAGAGAGAATCCAATGAGGTGTTAATTAAAATCAAGATTACTAGTTTTGAGGAACTCTAGAGTAAACAACACTAGAGTGAAGAAACTTCCTATGCATTCAATTCAGTAACTACATATGAAAAAAAACTATATTAAGTTAAAGAGCATTGCAATCTCACATGAATCAATGGCTATATATATATATATATATATATATATATATATATATATATATATATATATATATATATATATATTGTGATAACTCACCTTCATGGTTATGATTTAATTATAGTCTTGTTGTTGTTTGATGTATAAGAGTGAGAGTGGGAGTGTGTATAGGTCTTATAGAGAAAGAACCAGGAAGGTGGCCCCTTGCATTAGTTACAGAGGTTTTCAAAGGTGATTCAAGCCTTTTGCAGGCTTCACTGTGTATCAAGTTGTTTGTATATATATTTTTTTCAGGGTAGCTTTTGCATAGGTCTGTATAGACAAATTTTTTGAAATCCATGTCAAAGAATGGTATTGTTTTACTTTTCCCATGGGCACAACATCTAATGAAAAATGTTGATATATAATAGCAATTCTTGCTATTCAATGTAGGTTTGTTTCCTCTATATGTTCTAGTTTCCTTAACTTGAAAGATGAAACTATTACACATGGACACTTAATGTTATTCTTTTTACTATTAACTAGTATTGAAGTTGCTGATTTTTTTATGATGTATAGGTGATGATCCTGCTTTAATTCTATACACCAGTGGTACAACAGTTAAACCCAAAGGTGTAGTCCACACACACAAAAGTATAATTTCCCAGGTAATAATTTGTATACAGTTATACTTCTAGCTTGAATTCTTAACTTGCTTTCTATATTAGTGTTTTCTGTCCTATTTGGTAGCTTATCACCAGACTGACTTTTACAAGTTACCTTAATCCTGTCATGTTATGGTGACTTGTAGGAAAAGATTCTTCGTATGGTAAAAGTTGATTGACTCCTTTTGTCCTGCCAAGATGCAAATGCTTTATTGTTCTGTTTAATAGACTGTGTTTATACATGACTACTTGATGAACCATTGATAGTATGTACTGATAGCTTGCAAAATGTTACTTATGTATTCATTTGCTTCTTACTAGTTCTGTTAAAATTCTGACTCTATCTAATGTCTTATCTAGTTACAATACTTACAGTTGACATTTGGCTTCATTTTCAAGTCCAAATTCTAACTGAGGCATGGGAATATATGCCTTCAGATCAATTCCTGCACTGCCTGCCCTTACACCATATCCAATGAATACAGATTTGCATGAAATTAATTATATATATATTTTTAGTTCACTTGTTATGCCTCTATTCCATCCCAACTCCAAATTACTGGCCCATTTTTGTGAATTAAAAGCACTATATTGGCCTTTTTGATAGCTTATCATGAAATCCTTAACTTCTAAGACATGTTCATGGTCTTTTCAATGCTCTACTGGCACCTCTTTATGCTGGTTCTGGGGTAATGCCTTCTTACTCTATTTTTCATATGAGATAATCTTTTCAATGATCATGTCATGTTATTAAGTGATCCCATATCATGGATTCATGCATCATTTTGTTCACAAAAAAAAGTAAATAAATATAAATAAATAAATAATAAATGAATTCATGCATGCCTCTTTCTTAAAGTTTAGAATCTGTAATGATGTCATCAAGCTGTCATTGTCCATAGAAATCTTGTTTTCCTTTTGAAGGTTGAGTTCTTGCCAAAATTTAGTGTCCGAGGAGTGTGGCAGAGATGGTGGGAATCATACCCAAGAGATGGAAGTAAATCAAAAGATGCTATTACTCTGTTCACTGGAGTAAATTCTCTTTCTGCACTTCTGTTTCTATTATGTTTGCTCATATTTGATAGCATCACTAGTTTCCTTATGGTCTTTATCCATTATTTTCTTGAGAGATTTGTGCACGTTGGGAAGATCATTTTGTTCTTGTTTGGAAAACCTTTTACCACTTGCAAAATTCTGTAGGTGCTATCCAGGGGCAATTTTTTGTGAAGTATTCTTGCTAAAGATTTAGCATCATACATATTTAGCCACTTAATTGTGAATGGACTTGCAATTTAAGATTTCACTAAGAACAGTCTATCAATCCATGTTATTCTTAGTGTACGAAAGCTGCCATTGATCAAGGTATGATTTTCTAGAAGTTATTTGGACCGTTTGATGCAGGATCATGGATGTATCAGCAGAATGTGTTCTCTTTATTAGTTTTTAAACCCACTTCCTTGATGCATCATGATATACTACTGCAAATGGACAAAACATTTGTTCACAATGCTAATGTTCAAGTTTGCTCAATAAGCAGACATTTTGGCTTCACTTTGATGCTTTCATTTGTTGTTATAGTATCCTTTGCAATATTTATTTGTAGGTTCCCACTATGTATACCAGGCTGTTGCAAGGTTATGATGCAATGGATCCAGATATGAAAGCATCTTCTGCTTTTGCAGCAAATAAGTTACATCTCAGGGTAAATAAATCTAAGAATATTTTCTTCAGACTTGATTAGCTTGCCTTTTTATGTGAATGCCATACTTGAGTTTTCAAGAATGCCTAATTAAAAAATGCACAACTGATGGTCTGATGGTTCTGTGTTTTATGTCTGATTGCAATGAGTTTTAATTAATCATTAAGTTGCTCTAGTTTTAGAATTTGATTGTTTATGTCATGCCAAAGTTCTTGATCATCTGAAACTTTGTTTTTTGCCTTATCTTGTTTGATAAATTTACATATATTGTAATGGAGCCTTGATACTCTAAAGAACCATGTAACACATACATCTTTCAAGAGACCAATCTAGTATGCTTCTTGTTGCTGGCTTTTTAGTTTGTTGTGATATTGTCCAAAAGGTATGGGTGGCGTGTGTGGAGCAATAATGAACAAGAAACTAACAACCTTTTTTAATAACAAGCAAGAGAAGACACTACAGTTTAGCTACTACATGCCAATTTGTTTGATATCCTCTTATCATCCACTCAATTTCCAAGATTACATCTTTCACCAAAGCCCTTCATATAAAGCCATGTTTGAACCTTAAAGATCCTTATGAAATGCAGTTCTATGAGTGCTTAGTCAGAGGTCCAGGTTTCTGTGAATATGCACTGTTTGTAGAATATATAATACGGGGGTAACTTTTCTTTTTGCTTCCATTAAACCCTGCATGCTTCCAGTTACTCAGAGGACCTCTTCCCTTTTGTTTTTGAACACAAGCAGACCCAGAGTGATTTAAGGTTGCTAAGTAATATATCTAATCAAGTTTCCATGCTCCCTGTTGCGTCTACAATGACATTCTTGTCTATGTTTACTTTCTTTATATTTAGTAGCTTATACTTTCTTATTGTTGTAAGACAATGTAATGTGACACATTTCTAGCATTTTACTAATTACTGATTTAAGTAGAGATCACCTTATGGGTATTCATTTGCACTTTATGATCTTTTTAATTATCTGCATTCCGTTATGCTATAAAATTGAACTGTTCAACCTTTGTATATAGTGATGGCTAGTGCCATATTTCTTTTATTTTATTCTCCCCTTGAATTTACTGTATTGTAAATCAATAAAATGAACTGTATAAACAAACTTAATTCATATGATCTTTTGTCTAGATGTGTGGATCATATGCACTTCCATATCCTGTTATGAAACAATGGGAGGAAATTATAGGTCATCGTCTCCTGGAACGCTATGGTATGACTGAGGTCAGTGTTTTAATCCAGTTGTCAAATCTCACCTTTTGTTCATCTAGATATACTATTTGAAATGCATCTCTTAATATTGAACTGTGAGATGACTAACAACTTGTTGCTTGATAGTTTTTCATGGCACTTGCCAATCCTTTACATGGTAACCGGAAAGGAGGCACGGTTGGCAAACCTCTTCCAAGGGTGGAGGTATGTTGGAACCTTAACATGGTTGCACTCGTCCTTATTTAAATTTGATCTGAAAGTCTGCTGGATCCCATTGATATTATTTGAAAGTTGTCATTGGATAAGATTCTAATTTGCTACATATATGTTGTAACCGTGCCTAATGCATTTTTTTTTCTCTTGAATAGCTTTTAGATTGATTATTTGTCGTAGAATGAAAACTCTTATGTTACATCTCACTCAAGGGGACCCAAATAGGTTTACTTCATACAACGTGTGGAACACCAAACTATGTTGCCCCAGAGGAATATTTTGATGTGCATATAAACTAGAGGTCCATAAATATGGTATGCTTCTTTGCTGATGGTGATTACACACAATCTGCAGGTAATCAATGACAAAGGTTATGATGGCGCGAAGGCAGATCTCTGGTCATGTGGAGTTATACTTTTTCTTAAATATGTAGGTATTGTTTGATATTATTTATCGTAAAACTTGTAAATATGGCGCACAGATTTGATCTTGAACCAGGTTGGGTTGTGAGAATTTGAAACCAAAACCTTGCTTTGATTATTTGAGAGTTTCACATTTTTGTTAGCAATTGTAAATGCTGAAACATGGATTGCATGGCTTTTGTCTTTCTATTAACCATTCTTCACTTAAATTTGTGTTCCACAGGAAGGATTAGTGGCACTGACAAAGTACAACAGGCCTTTGCTAGTTCATGTGGAGTTATACTTTTTCTTAAATATATAGGTATTGTTTGATATTATTTATCATAAAACTTGTAAATATGGCGCACAGATTTGATCTTGAACCAGGTTGGGTTTTGAGAATTTGAAACCAAAATCTTGCTTTGATTATTTGAGAGTTTCACATTTTTCTTAGCAATTGTAAATGCTGAAACATGGATTGCATGGCTTTTGTCTTTCTATTAACCATTCTTCACTTAAATTTGTGTTCCACAGGAAGGATTAGTGGCACTGGCAAAGTACAACAGGCCTTTGCTAGTTCATGCAGAGCTTGTTCCTGATTCTGATAGCATCGCACAACTTAATGATGGCATTTCAAATGTTCGATCTTATGCAACATACCTTAAGACAAGACCTGTTGCATGGTAAATCAGTGCACATTTCATTGAAGCAGTATAAATTCTTTTAATTATATTTATTAGTCTTTTTTATAATGCAATTTTCATATATCATTCATTGCCTGTGCTAGTCAGAATTAATAGGAATAGAATGTCATGTTGTGTAAAAACATTCTCAACTTTGTAATCATTCTGAAACATTGTAATATTTGTCTGACATAATTATCTACATGTCCAACCTTATAGTCAGCAAAGACATCTTTTTTTTAGACAAAAAGGTACAATAACGTCTATGCTTTTAATATATATATATATATATTTGCAGATATCTACCTGTCCAACCTTATAGTCAGCAAAGATATTTTTTTTTTAGAAAAAAAGGAACAATAACGTCTAAGCTTTTAATTATCTTGACACCCACCAATGAAACTTAGTTGAGCACTTTAAATTTTACACCTATATAAAAACATCTCCCAAGCAACAAACTACCACAAACCTCTAAAACTCCTCATTTCCTCAAATCATTCAGCAAAAGAAAAGGGAAAAACAAGAAACAATGGGTGGAGGAAGAGATGGAAAAACTCCATTACTGCCAGAGCTCCCAGAAACACCTTATGATCAAGATGAAGAAATCCATAGAACTGGTAATTAAGTCGTTTAATTTATATTATTATTACATCAAGAACTTAATTTGTTGTTATCTTAATTTGATATGTTTGATTGGTAGGGACTTTAAAGACTGCAATAGCACATATAATAACTGCAGTGATTGGTTATGGTGTTTTGTCACTTGCATGGAGTACTGCACAGCTTGCATGGGTAGCTGGTCCTCTGGCAATAATTATCTTATTATTCACTGCATCTTGGTTTTGGTGATCTCATTGTAAGTTTCTGCAGCATTCCTGCAATTGAAGATTTAAATCAATGCCTTGAATGTATATATTCTTCAAAATTAAGTCTTATCTAAAGGACATATTGTGCCCCATTAAATGGATTTTTGTTGCGGATCGTTTGACCTGCCATTGTCTGCCATATTAGCAGCAGCTTCTAATTATCATTTTCCATGCATCTTTCAGTTGGGAGCCTGATCCAGCTAAGGTGGACCCAACAAAAGGTAGCAATAACAGAAGGAAGATTGACATACTTGCAATGATAGTCAGCTTAATTGGTTCAAAAGATCAGCTGGTGAATGAGTACTGAGTTATGTTAGCTGAGAAGCTCCTAAATAAACTAGATTATGATTTTGACTCTGAGATACGAACCTTAGAGCTCTTGAAGGTTTGTGATATGTCTTCCATTGACACTTGTCCATTATGCTATTTATGTTAAGAAATATTTAAAGTAAGCAGGGGTGTGTTTTGTTGTTTGATTCCATATTTCAATTTGTTCTTTTTTGTAGTTGACTTCCTGATCACATCCTATCGAACTTATGGTTTTGTATATCAGATACACTTTGGAGAGAGCAGCATGCAGAAGTGTGAAATTATGCTCAATGATTTGATTGATTCAAATAGGATAAATGCTAATATTAAAGCATCTGTACTGCAAGCATCCCAAACTGGTACTTTGAGAGTAGCTAAATATTTTCTTCCATAGTAAGTTTAATTGGTCTTTAAAAAACGAGGAATTCATTTTTGGTTGTTATTTGTCATAGGTGCAAAGCAAGGAGAAAATGATGTGTCTTTGAACCTTCTTGACGCCACCATTTCATCTTCAAATTTTTGGCTACCAATCCAGGTTTGTTGTCTTATTGGAAACACAGGATAGTGGCATTAAGTAATTTAAATACTCCAATGAAAAAACTATTGATGAAACTAAAGAAGAAATGGAATGATGGAACATGAAATGAAGTCTGCACCTTTGTCTTATTGATTAGCATGCATTTAATTTACATCACTAATAAAAAGGAGTAAGAAATTCTGTGATGATTTGATTCCTTGGTCAGATACTTTGATTTCTTGCATTTCATTAACATCAAGCTGTAATGCATTAGTGCTGATGCTTAGAACTATGTAATTTTAGGGGAATGAAGCGCAAAGATTTGCTCTTGCGGCGATATTAGAGGAAAGAAGATGACAGAACATATGGTGATGTCGTAGATGAAAACTAGAATATTTATTTTGGCCTTTGTTGAATACACTAATTTTTCTTATGTATGTTTAATTTATTTTGTTGTTGTAATAGACTAATAATTTTTGTATATATGTGCATATGTTTATATGTGTATGTTTTCTTATAATATGTATACTGATTATAAAAAAAATATTGTTATTTAGTTTATCATTTTTGTAACTTTTATTTTGATGTTTCATATATATATATATATATATATATATATATATATATATTATTTGTCTATATTAGAATCATATTTGATTAGCTATTAAAGCATCTACTCAATTCATACGATTTAATATTTTGGGTAAACTGAGAGGTTTATAGCGGCAGATTTTTTTTACCGCTATAAGATACATAAAAAATCTATAGCTACAGAATTATTCCGCCTCTATAGGATGTGTAGCGGCAAACTTTTTCTGCCGCTATAGGATTTATAGCGGCAAAAGTTTTTGCCGCTATAGAGTATTGTGTAGCTTCAACTCGAACTGATGGGATAGCGGCAAAAGTGTACATGTGCTGCAAAAAACTTTTAGCTACCAAGGTTTTAGCGGCTAATTTGCTATCCGCCGCAGTAAGGGTATTGAGGCTAAAACAAGATCTATAGCGGCAGATTTTTCCACCGCTATAAATGCTATTTCTTGTAGTGAACATTCTCTAGATTGTCCGCTGCCACTTTCTCATCCACTCACCAGAGTCTCTCACTTCAGTAGCTCATCTTAAATCATGGAGCAGGATCTCTTATATAGACGTCTTCATGTCCCAAATATAATGCAATCATTTTTTAAAATCATTACAGCTTCCTAATTTGTATATCTTCCAAACTTGATGTTGTATTTTCAGTTGCAACTCAGCTTGCATCACGCCCAGGCTGCAAATCCTGATTGAGTTCTAGCTCCCATTGCAATGCGCCCTCGATACGTCTCTGGAAGGTTGTCCAATCTGAGTCAATGCAGCTAAATCTTCATGATCTCAATCCGCTAGCAACTAGCTTGTCTTCTGATGTTACCTCATTACTACACTCTTCAAGAATAGCGCCCTACATAGCTTATCTCCATCTTGCCAAAGATAGTCTCCAAAGATCTTCAAATCTTATTTCCAAACTTGATCTTCATTCATCCAAGTTTGGTCTTCATAATCTTCAAACTTGATCTTTATTCATCCAAGTTTGATTCTTCAATTTTTTTTCTTACTAAACTTGATCTCCTTTCATCCAAGTTTTGCACATTATAATTTTCCAAACTTGATCTTCTTTTATCCAAGTTAGTTCACCATGATCATCCAAATTTTATCTTCAATTACCTTGCTATATATGATTTTGAAAATCTTGTTTGCTTTCTCTTGCCTTTTTAGTTTGTGTCTTCATTTAGCTTCCTACTAGACTTAGGCTTCAAATAATATTAGTATTAAAGTAGTTAATCTTCTTATGTTAATTCACTTGCCAAAGATAGATTGTATTCTCTTTTAGATTTTCTCCACATGATCATTGCTTTTACTCCAAGAAAGATTCTTCAAGTTTATTTACTTGCCAAAAGTAACTCCTCTAAAAATTGTCTCCATGTCTTCATGTGCCATATTATCATGCCACCTCATCAAAGTTGCCACATCCTCATCATATTTGTCAAATGATACTAATTACAGAACCTAAACTATAACATATACAAACAAAATGTTTTTACTACAAGGATATTAGTGTTTGTGTTATGAACAATAAATTGTATTTTGTATTACAAGAATTATCAATTAAACTTGTTAAAATGAAAGGAATTATTAGCTAATTAATATAAAAAAGGAATTTGTTAGTTTAAATCTAATTCAAATTTAAATTATCTTCATGATACTTTAAAATTAAACACATTTAAATAATCATAGTAGTCCATAACATTATTATTTGAATTCTATGATAATGATTTACTTTAAAAAAAATAAAGTGGGGTTAACTTTTGGAGAAATGATATATATAGACTAGCACAAGAGGTCTCAGATTTATTATTCTCGAAAATCCTTAGCTCCATCAATAGAGAAATCGGGATAGATTGGAGGAGTTCTTTGTTTTTCAAGTGTAGATCTCAGTCTCTTTGTTTGTTACTAATTTGCTATAAATGGTAGTAAGTGATGATTCTTTCCCTATTTACTAATTATTTCATTAACATAACATATTAGATATTGTACTTTAGATTTTGAGGTACGTCTTATTTATATATTTAGATGTCATATGTGAACCATGCATGAAAAAGATGAGAATGTCATTCTATGACCCATCTCCCAGCTTGACCTATACCCCACTCATTAACTTGATTCAAGTTATATGGGATTCAGTTGGTATAAATGTATTCTCACCTAAATGAGTTAATTCTGCTCAAACTATCTATTAATCAACACAATCCATAGATACAACTCACAAAAGTTGTATGATTACACCCTATAATAATTAAAAGGGAAAATTACTGTTCACCCCTCGGGAATTTCAAAACTGGCCAAAAACCCCCTCCTATTTTTGCACACCCCGGACAGCCCCTCCATTATAGTTTGGTTCCCTTCTACCCCCCGTCCGTCACATGAAATGGGTCCGTGTTACGAAAATCCATTTTTGCCCCTGCAAATGGTGGGAAAAAAACCCGCCCGATCACATCATGTCATGTCTGGCTTTTATGCATACATATGTGAGTTTTTTCCCCCTTTATGGTTTCTTGTTCGCTTAGAGAGCTTAGAAGGCGAATTACATAATTTTGTTCTTGTTCTCCTTTTCCTTCTGCTAAGTCGATATTATGGACAGTTTTTGTGCCATTGCTAGATACAACGGGGAGGGACGAGTGCTGACGTTCACCGCGTCAACTGAATGGGCGTCAGTGTTAGGTAAGATTTGTGAGCGCTGGGGTCTCGATGTTTGTCGCGCGAGGGTGAAGTTCATCACACCCGATGGACATAATACGGTTTGCCCAATAGAGAACGAGGTGGACTTCCAGCGCATGTGTCATGTGTTCTCCATCCTCAAAGGCGGTGTAGTCGATATGGTTGTCGAGACGGATGACGTGCCACGGCGGCCTTCCGAAAACGAGTTATTGTCGTGGTAATGTGTTGCTCTAAAACAATTATGCGGTTGTATGTCGGTTAGTGTTTAACACTACCATTATCTCGTATTAAAGAATGAATTATCCGTTTAAATTGGGCGTCTCCGATTAATTTATCATGTTTCGTGTAAACTATCATACACCGTTTGCATTATTACATCTCGTTTAACTATGCCTCGTTAACGTGTAAATATTAACTTAGGCATTTAAATAAGTGGACTTTATGCTTAAATTCGATCGTTTGCGTTTGAACCGAAGTGCCGGGCAGGAATTCGGAATGCGGGAGCGCTTCTGTCCCACCACATGGCGACCCGGATGGTGTCGCATGCCCGCCATCGTCGTCGGATCGACATGAAGTGTTGTCGTTGGACGTCGGACAACGTTTTGATGGCGTTGAACATTTCCGAGATACACTTCGCAATTTTGCTATCGGTCGAATTTTGATTTCAAATTCGTGAAGAACGAAAAATACCGGGTCACTGTGTGGAATGCGCGGCCGGTGGATGTCAATGGCGCGTTCACGCATCAAAGGAATATAATAGAAATACCTTCAGAATTAAGACAACGGAGCCGACGCACACCCGCGGTGGTGGAATTGGGTCGGGGTCACACCCGAAAGCGTCCAAAAATGGGTCGGCGCACGAGTGATTCGAAGGCGAAGGACCGGCCCTTGTACAAGGCCATCGACATTCGAAGGACATGTTGCGGGAGCATGGTGTCCACATTCCATACAAGCGAGGCTTGGCTGGGAAAAGAGCATGCCCGGGTGATCCTCGACGGCGGCGACATCTCCGGCTACGATCTGTTGCTTTGGTACGTCCATAAGGTGGTCGAGACAAACCCCGGCGAAGATCGCGTTTGTGGAAAGAGACGGTGAGCGTTTTAAACGTGCGTTCTTCTCTTTCGGCGCGTGCATTTTGGGGTTCAAGCGGGCATGGAGGCCGCTCTGTTTTTGTGGATGGTACTCACCTCCTCGGAAAGTATCGGGGTACTCTCTTGGGTGCCACAGGGAAGGATGGGAACAATGGCTTCTTCCACGTCGCCTTCGCTATTGTCGACAACGAGACCGACGCCAATTGGACGTGGTTCATTTCCAAGTTAGGTGATGCTTTATACGACGAAGGAGACTACCAAGAGACAATTACATTCGTTTCGGATAGGTCAAAGGGCCTTGTGAACGCTGTTGCGAGAGTTTTCCCTTCATCCCCGCACGCGTACTGCCTTCAGCACTTGGAGGCCAATTTTATGAAAGCCAATGGCAGACTTGGGAAGGCATTGAGGGAGGAGTGCTGGTCCATATGTTTTCGTATCGCGTGGGCGACGACGGCTAAAGAATTCGATGACACCGTCAATGAACTGCGGGCCGAATTATCTGTTCAAAGGTGACCGATGGGGCGAGATGTATTCGAATGTAGCTGAGTCGTTCAATGCGTGGATCAAAGAAGCTCGACACCTACCGGTGACGAAAATGGTCGACGCTATAAGGTACTCGAAGGTTAAATACATGTAACGCTTAAGCTTACCCGTTACACTTTAATGTTCGTTATCGGTGTTTAACATGCACCGTCCCGCAGCTTTGATATCGTCGTCGGTGTTTAACATTCACATTAACCCTTTAGTCCGGTAGAATCCTGTATAAGATAACAAATGTAAATATCATTGTCTCGGTTTAAATACCGTCGTATATGTTTTTCTTCTTCGATCTTTAGTTTATTACTGTTCTGTTTACTCCGATGTAGTGGTGTTTAAATATTCATATATTCGCGTAAATTTCTTTAAGATTTCCGATATTCGTTGTGCAGGTACAAGCTGATGCGCATGTTATGCACTCGCCGTGAGCAAGCGAACAAATGGGATACTTTCTTATGCCCGGACATACGTTCAAAGGTTGAGACGCTTGTGTAGGATAGCCGAAGTCTTCACGTTGCTCGTTGTCTCGCCGATCGTTACGAAGTGATTGACCAAGTCACAGGAACTCTGTAGACCTTGCCGTAGAACTTGCTCATGTCGCAGATGGCAAGTTTATGGCATCCCGTGCAAACACGCTTGCGCTGCGATATTGGTGACGGACAACAATGTTCATCGTTTTATTAGCGATCACTTCACCGTCGACACTTACAAGTTGGCGTATAAGGAAGCTATATTTCCCATACCCGACAATGAGAGGCCCACGGACAACAATCGAGATCTGCTTTTTGCGGCCGCCCGTGACGAGAAGGCAACCCGGTCGTCCTAGACGAAGGAGGATCGAGTCGCAAGCGTTTGATGTCCGCGAGTTACATTGCAGCCGCTGCCACGCGTCCGGTCACAATCGTAGAACTTGCAATGAAAGTGTCGCCGATTAGGCTTCGTAAAAAGATAATCTTTAAAGAGCACACATTTATTTGGTTATGACGCCCGATATTTAAACATAGAATAAACGAATTTCGTTGTACCCACTGAAGTTTTAATCGAATAAACCTAATGTTAAATGGTGACACATTTAAAGAGTCACACACAAATTGAAGCGTACGCAAGGGATGTTAAACGGGAAATATCGGTAATAAACGGTAACCAATAACGCTAAACAGGCACATCGCTTGTTGTCATTCTTTTGTATTTGAACTTCCGGAAGGAATGTAAGATAGTGACGCATAAACAGAGACGTCATATTTAAACAGATACGGCGGCGAGTTTTACACATCTTTGGCGGAATGTTTAACGGAGACGTTGTATGGTAACACAAATTGAAGCGTACGCAGTGGATGTTAAACGGGAAATATCGGTAATAAACGGTGACCAATAACGCTAAACAGGCACATCGCTTGTTGTCATTCTTTTTGTATTTGAACTTCCGGAAGGAATGTAAGATAGTGACGCATAAACAGAGACGTCATATTTAAACAGATACGGCGGCGAGTTTTACACATCTTCGGCGGAATGTTTAACGGAGACGTTGTATGGTAACACAAATTGAAGCGTACGCAGTGGATGTTAAACGGGAAATATCGGTAATAAACGGTGACCAATAACGCTAAACAGGCACATCGCTTGTTGTCATTCTTTTGTATTTGAACTTCCGGAAGGAATGTAAGATAGTGACGCATAAACAGAGACGTCATATTTAAACAGATACGGCGGCGAGTTTTACACATCTTCGGCGGAATGTTTAACGGAGACGTTGTATGGTAACACAAATTGAAGCGTACGCAGTGAATGTTAAACGGGAAATATCGGTAATAAACGGTAACCAATAACGCTAAACAGGCACATCGCTTGTTGTCATTCTTTTGTATTTGAACTTCCGGAAGGAATGTAAGATAGTGACGCATAAACAGAGACGTCATATTTAAACAGATACGGCGGCGAGTTTTACACATCTTCGGCGGAATGTTTAACGGAGATGTTGTATGGTAACACAAATTGAAGCGTACGCAGTGAATGTTAAACGGGAATGTAAGATAGTCCGAATTAATGACGACAAGACGTCATTAGAGTGAAATCCCAGTACCAATGCTAATTCATTACCATCTCTTTCCCAATTACATTTGAATTCAAAATCCACACGTAAGCATCAATGCACGGAGTACGTTAGGCAAACTTGCGACCCCTAAACTTCTATTTAAACAATAAACGGAAATCAAAGGCACATCCACATATTACACACAGAGAAAGAAGTATGTACAAGTCCCTCCTCAACCGGGCTCGCCAGAGAACCCGCCGGCCGTCGCCGGAGTACTCAACCGTTAGGGAGGGCCCCGACCACATCCCCGCCTTCTTGGGCACGGTGTCGGTTGATGGGACCACTTACTACAGCCCTTACCCCGCGAAAACATCGAAGGACGCCCAGAACACTGCGGCCGAGGTGGCGTACAATGACCTCCGTATTCCATACCCTGGGAGGATGAAAACGCGTCCCACCGCTACCGCCGATCGACTATGTGGAGGTAAGTCATACCGTAAGACTTCTGCGTCCATGTTACGGGAAATTTATTTATTTTCTAAATTGTTAAAAGCCTTCATTGCGGGGCCTCGCACCGCAACGCCTTCGATGCGGCGCCTTCACTCAACCGCGAGCACTCCAACGGCGAAGAGTTGGAGTGCTTTCTGAGGACATGCTCGTCGAGCTTGCGGAGAAGGAAGTCGTCCTCTCCGAAAAACTCGACCGACTAAGAACCCGCACGGCCCAAGTGAAGAAGCTCATCCGGGGACCGAAAGCGATATGATAATGTTTTTTTCAGTTTTTAGATGTATAAATTAGTATGCCTACGCTGGTTGTAATAGAACTCCGGTCCAACTAAAAATTTTGTGAAGGAAAGAAATTTGTTCCCTTGTTACGTTTTGATCTTTAAACCGATACGTGTATATTTCAACATCGGCACTAAATTATAAACGTCGACGCCTGTAAAAGGGTGGGCCACAATATTTGAAAAGCGCGAGTGTTTGTAAATAGCGAGAATAGTTTTCACACAGAGTCCTCGATGTGTGAAGAAGACAATTCAAACATAAACATCGAATGTTAAGTGAAGACGCACGCTAATAAGCGGTGTCATGCAATGTTAAACGGGGAGAACCCTCGTTCTCGTTCGTCGATAGTTAACCGCAGATATCGATAGTTAAACGGTAAAGTGTAAGGGTAAGTGATGCCGATTATATTTAAACAATGATGGCGAGTTTCATAGATTAAATACCTCATTGATGTTTACAAAATAGGTTCAAAACCAGAAAATTTGCATTGGAAAATGCTGAAACGTCGCATGCATAAATGGAGTTGAATTTAGGCTAGTTACGGTATAACGTAGTCAGATAAACTAGGCAATGTGAATTTATTATTAATTACTCCAATTTAATGTTGAAATGCGGGTCAGTAAAGCGTGAACGTAATCGATGCCATTTACTATATTCCATTTATTTCACCGAAAACCAATGCCTTTTTTTTTACAAATAGTTATGGTTGTATGTAAGCATCAAGCCGAAACAAGATACAGACGCAGATATTATCCACATCCCACAACAATGTTTAAGTCACGTCTAGCAGACTTTTACCAGATGACACGCCGGCCCTCGCCGGAGTACACCACTCTCCGTGAAGGCCCCGATACCAACCCCGTCTTCCTGGCCACGGTGACGGTCGACGGGACCCCTTTCTCCGGTTCTTCATCTGCGGAAAGCGCCGAGGAGGCGCAGAACATTGCTGCCGAGGTGGCGTTCAAGCAGCTGTGCCCTTCAGGCAGCGTGGAGATTACCAAGGCCCTGGTTGCTGACGATGACGTATCGCGACGCAGTGCCGCATACCGTAAGACTTCTCGGTTGAGTGTAAAAACAAAAAAAGAGCCACCTTCCATACGTAAACCTTCAACTCTTCATTGCGGGACCTTCACGAGCCGTCGGGGATTACACCGGTGGTGAAGAGTTGGATTGGGTTTTCGAACACTCGGTCCGTTCACTAAACGCAAAACTTGAAGGAATAAAATATCGAAAGGCACGTGTGGAAAAGCTGCTCCAAGATTTGAATGACAAGAAAAGGGGGGAGTGAGATTATGTTCGAGTTGATGTCGTTTGTAAATTGCGCCATCTAAATGGAGTTCTCTATATTTAAACGGAGTCGTCTGAATCCAAACGTAGTCATTAATATTTAAACAGATTAATCTATATTTAAACATACAAACCTAAACGGTCATTTTTATTATTCACGGCGTGACTCATTAGCCAATATTAATTACTTTCACCATTAATTATGAAAACTAAAATCAGTCGCACATCTATTTCAAATTCATGTAATTTCCGTTGCGAGAAGCGTAGGTTGCGGATATTTGTGAAGCAATTATTGTCACATCGAATCGAATAGCAAACGGAGACTTGTATAATTACACGGGAACTCTAAAGAGTGAACAGCACGAACTATAATTGAACAGAGCCAACGAAGTTTAAACGGAGAGCAAATCATTTTGGCAGGCCTTTATATTTGAAAGTTAACACCGACTGCTAACCAGATACTATTACCTTTAGCGCACAACTAATATGTTTATGTTAGGATCATGAGTTACATGATAATGAATTACGCAAACTTATTTTATTGTCGATGACTGATATGTGACAATAGCGACATGAAATTTTTTTTACCGCAACGTTAAACGTTAACAATAGCGACAAGTTAAACGACGGATTCGAAAGTTAAACGTTATTCTTAATGTGAATGGTAAGTCCTAAAGTTAAACAGATACGTAAACGGGGGATATACATTCTGAGTAATGCATGCATTCGACGAAGTGTTGTGAGATAGCATTGGGAAAGTGTGCATTGGTTAACCCGGCGGTGGACGTTACTGTTATCTGTTACGATTAAATTCGCTGTTTTGGAATTCAAACGTCGAATAGTTATTGGCATCAGACTCGAGAAATAGTGCAAATGTCCGTTGAATACATTTGTATTTAAAGAAGAATCGGAAACAAGAAACGCACCCAGATATTACTCGCAGATCTAGCAGTATGTATGTGCCAATTCTCAACGCGTACTGCCAGAAGACGCACCGCTCCACGCCGGCGTACTCCACAACCAGGGAAGGCGCCCCGGGCGCCTCCGCTTTCGTGGCAACGGTCACGGTGGATGGGACCACGTTTTCCAGCCGCAGAACCGAGAGAACAGAAGAGGCAGCCCAGAACGTTGCTGCCCTGGTGGCGTTCTACGAGCTATGTCCCGCGCAGCTTAGGACGAACGGTGCGTCCCTCGCTGATGTCTATGCTTCTTTAGAAATATTTATCTAAATCGTTCATATCTTCTTTGCAGGGGCGATGACCTATCCCCGGGAGCGGTTCCTCGAAGATTTGGTCGGGGATTTGACGGAAAAAGCAGCATCTCTCTCCGCGAACTCGAGCGAGTGGTATCCCATAAGAGGGATGTGGAGAGGCTGCTCCGTACGCGAAAATGTATAAAACGGAATGACGGTTTTTGACCCGCTTAGTGTAGTTTTCATCCATCAAATAAGAACTTTTTGCTTAGTGTGATATTTTAACTTCGTTCTTACTCTCTCGAAATGTTAACCGTTGCGGACGCATGTTAAACTGCCACGCATGAATTTTAAATGGAGAACAATGTTCCTTAAGCAAATTCTAACCATTCGTGCGCATGACAAGCACGGTTTAAATAGAGACGGACGCGAGTAAACCCTATCATGAAACGTTTAAATGGTAATATTCAACGGGAACGGTGATATTAAACCAGTAACGGCGAATGATAAACACAGATTGCCTTCTTGGCCTGATAATTCTAAATTTTAAACGGTTACAACAACACGTAATTGGTGACACACTGAAAAAAATAAAAATTCCGTACTTGAGGACCCATAGCGCGGTTCATGAAGACAATTAAAAATTTACATATAATAGGGACTCTCACCTTTAAAAACAAACAGCGCAAGTAGAATAGGGTCTCACCCGTCGAAGAATAGCCGCCATATTAAACAGGGACTGTAATATTAAACATGTAACGACAAAAGCTAAACAGAGAATACCTTGTTTAACTGCTAGCTCTGCATTTTAAACGTAGACAACAACACGTAATGGGTGACATACATTGAGAAAAGAATTCCGTGCTTACGGACCCATAGCGCAGTTGATGGAGACATTTAAAAGTTATGTATAATAGGGTCGCTCACCTTTAAAAGCAGACAACGGAAGTAGATTACGGTCTCTTTCATTTAACGACAGCCTCCATGTTTTAAACAGGGACATAGGGAGTTAAACGCTTACCACTAATATCTAAACAAGGAGTATGTGATCAACCCGGTCCCCCTGGTGTTAAACGGTAACGGTGTATATTGCACGGAGATCCGTATTGTTAAAGTGTAACACAATGTTTTAATAGTGACAGCATCATTTTTTTACAGAAGTACTTAATTTTATAAAGCAGCGACGACCCTCAATCGGTACCATGGAATTTTAAGCAAAAAATGATTGAATATGAAACAATAACGAACATTATTAGATGTACATTGAAATTCCTGCCATGTCGTTGGCAAAGAATGAATTGAATCAATTGAAATGAATTTTGACAAAACTATTTTACTTCCCCACAGCTGGACCCTCCCCGCGTTGCTTGATGCCGGATGCTCATCCTTCCTTAAGTATGTGGGCAGCGTACTTCAATCGCAGATAGGGGACGTCCGTGTGCGCTATCCGCAGCTTTTCGCCGCGGAGCAATTGCTCGATAAACCGCATCACGTAGACGGCGCAGTCGACAGTGCCTTTCTTTTGACGCGGTGTGTCGTCATCGTGAACAAGCGGGTACTGTGCCGTCGCCGTCGTGCCGTACTCCATTTCGAGACAGGTGTCGAATAGTTCCCGCTGTCGCATTATACAAACCGATGTTAGAATAGAAAGCATCTATGTCACTCGATAATCGAAATCTATATCGCAGAGAGCTTACCATTGCTACCGCGTCTCTGTTGTACTCTTCACTTGGGCATGAGGTGTAATGCCTGTACTCTTTCTTGTTATTGTCGAGCACCACGACATGGAAGTGGCCATTCAAGATTATGGGAAGGATGATGATGTCAACGTCATTGACGACCTTGGTGGCATCTCCGATCATAGCCAAAGTCGTCTCATGTGCGTCTTCCACCTTCGACATAAACAACGCCAATGGTCGAGTGATGGAGGCGCGCTTCTTATGAGGATATGGCTTTCGTTAAGTGTGTCTTGTACGATGCACACGAAGGCGTCCAACACATCATCTGTCACCATCTCTTTTCCCGTCGATCGAACGAATAGGTTGGCCCGGGTGGTGCCGACATAATCATTCCTCCGGACGGAGGCTGCGGTTAAACGGCAACACATGCGATTGATTAATAACACGTAGACGTTAAGTGGAAACAACACATACGTAAATGATAATGTATAGGGGTAAACAGTAATATCGTTAGTTAAACGATACATTACTAGGTTATATGGTAACGACTGTAATTAAACGGAAACGCAACAACGTAAATGGGATGATCTCTATATAAACATTAACATCTACACTATCATACTTACTCGTCCATGGGGAAGTTGAGGAAAATCTTGATCGGCTCCTTCTCGAATACGTCGAGGCGCGATTGACCGGCGTATTTTTCTTCGCCGGAACAAAGTCTTTCCGCACTTCTTCATACTGCCTGGTTGGCGAAGGTGACCGATTTCTTTTTTTTCTCGGCGACGTTCCCTTCGCCCCCGGCAACAGCTTTATTGGGATCATCCGTAGATGCTTCTTGCTTTGTTGCGGGATCGCGCCCACACTGGATGTGGCAATGTGGGTCGGCCGTTCCTCCGTGGGAAGGAGCTCCTCCACAATAGAGGCAACGGTCTTCTCAACCGCGGCCAAGGCAGTCTCATCAAGGGGAAGCACACCCTCGGGTGGTTCTTCATCTTCAAAATTAGTGGCCACCACCCTGGATGCGCCGTTGTCGGCCGCGGCTGCCGGCTCCACCGCGACGGGGATTTCGGAGTCTTCCGCAGACGCGGCATTGCCAACGGGGTCTACAATCTCCGCCACCGGGCGGTGAAGTCATCAACCGCAACGGTCTCAACAACCGCATCGGCCGCCGGTGGTGCTTGCCATTGTTTCATCCTCGGCCGGTGGTGGACACACGGGCGGTATACTTTTCGTCGCCTTTTGTGCAAGCCTCTTCATACGTGGCCTCGTCATACGTGGCCGTCTTGGAATGGCCTTCACGACGAAGTCGTCGTCCTCAATTTCCAACGGCTCATCCGTCCCGGGCAAGTCACGTATTTGTCCCGACGGTGCGGCCCTTTCAAACGAATCAAACCTTGCCTCCAATGCCTCAACCCGAGCGACAACTCGGGGAAAGCGTTCATCATCACCTGGCATGCCCGCATAAAGGATGTAGTCACGTCGTCGGCCGATGACGTCGGTTGGGCTACCGCGGTCGGGGGACTCCGGGGATCCGGGTGACTCTCGTTGTCGCGGCCGGTGCGGGTGTTGCCAATTGGCGGGGTAGGTGAGGGCCTATCCGACGCCGAGGGTTGCGTGTTGGGCTGGAAGGGGGGAACCACGTCGGCGCGAACGGGCGGAAGGGGCTGGCATCTCCGCTTGCAGTCGTGCAAGTGGCTCCCGCGCAACAGCATCTATCCGCCAATTGGCCCCAACAAAAGTCTCCTCCACAGCATTCGCCGGGACCAGCTCAGGAAACTAACATATATAAAGAAAACAATCTCAGACAAATCATTCAATTTGATCCAAAACAAACGTATTTAAACATTTGACATATATACGTAAACGATATGGCACACATTTAAACGGAGTATAACAAGGTTAAGCGAAGACACCAAGCGTTAAACACAAACTACATTTCCTACACGGATAAGCCTATCGTTAAACATTAACTGCTCTTTGTAAACACATTAACACTGATTTATTACCTCTTTTCCTTCGAGAGCTGACCAACTGGTTTCTATCGTCGCGTGCTTCCGGTAAGTACTTTCGCAGTAGCACAGTACCCTTGGGGTCTTGCCGAAACGGGCTTTCTTGCCGGTTCCGGTCACCTCGTAAAACCAGATGGTCAGCGCGATCGAGCAACCCTTAATGTACCCCGTGTTTACCTTCCCCCCTCGCATCCGGCTTGCACTTGAGCGGCGGCTTGTGGAACGTCCTCCATAAGCCATTTGTGCGTCGCTCGCGCCCATGCGTACCGCCCCATGCCGGGTAGATCGTCGACATAATCAACGATCCAAGTGGGCACCGAGCATGAGGTATTCGGGAAGAGGATTGTCCCCATGAGGCACGCCATCAAGAGTTTCACAAAATCCTCCTCTCCCCCATCTGTCCAACAAGACGCTCAAGAGTGCGCCTAATGGCGTCCCTGTGTCTGTCGAAGCTTTTCGAAAAATATCTCCCTTCGAAAGGCGACGGTGTCTTTTTCTTCTTAAACGGGACGGCGTCTCCGTCGCGGCGCAGACCCATAACGAGAGCCACATCCTCGGGCTCGAGCCGAGCGAGGCTCGCCCCGATCCCGAATTTATTGGTGCGGCCATCGTACTTCTGCGAGAAACGAATCGAGAAGGGCCCTCTCTTGGAATACGGCTTCCACCTCGGTGAATGCCGCAAACGGTGTCCTTTGGATGATCTCCCAATGTCGAGAGGTCATGTGGACTTTCAATTCGGCCAAGGTCTCCACCACCGGTGTCAAGTAGCATCTCCCGTTGACTAGGTTTACCGCCATAATCACAACACCGCAAAAATGACAACACTTGTTAAACGAGATACATCAAACGCTACACGAGACAAATGTTTTACACGAAAAGCTCAACACTTAAACAGAGAGATGCACCGTTAAACGGAGACAAACTCTTTTAAACACGAACTCATTTCATCACACGGAAATCTCTTTTACAAACCGCAACCATATCAAATGGAAGGGGAAACGCACATTGTAAGCATTACACAAACAACAACAACCGATATCTCTTTCAATGATCGTGTGCACAACCGAAAACCCTAAACCCTAAAACCCTAACCCTAAACCAAAACCCAAAACCCAAAACCCTAAACCCTAGCAACCCCAAATGAGAAATTCCCCCGCACACTAGAACCACGCAAAACAAAACCGAGGAATATCTCTCGTAACAGAGTACTTCATATAAAAGCCTTGCTTTAGACACGGCTTACGCCATACCTTGAGCCGCAAACCGATGGAAGTGCGGGATACTTGCGCACGGTGGACTGAAGTTACGAGAGGATGTCGAAGCCGAGAGAGCTTCGGAGAGGGAAAAGCTGAAGAAAGTTAAGCAAAGAAGAAAAACGAACACTGCTCTCTGTCTCTCTTGGGATTCCCATTACGAAAAACCCTCCACTTCCTCTCTAACCGGCTTAATGATTGCACCACGATTTCCCATGCAAGGTAGGGGCAATTCCGTCCGTGAATTTGAAAAGTAACTCCGTTAACCACCGTTTCATTCTTTGGGGGTTTGAAAATCATTGTCTTTAAAAGGAAGGGGTTTTTATGGATTTGGAAATTAACGGGGTGTTTTTGGCCATTTCCCAAACTTTGGGGGTGTTTTTCGCCATTACCAGTAATTAAAATATATAAATTTACAATAATTAAATTTTAAGATAATAATTTTACGGAAGACAACTCCCTCGAAAATGAGAATTTTTTTTTTTATATTTAGGTTGTGTTTGATTACCTTTTTTTTTTCCTGAAAACATTTTTTACGGGTCATTTTCCAGCTACATAGGCTGTTTGTTTGCCAAAATTTTTCGTGTAAAAAGTTTCCTCTTATGTTGTCACGTGACCCTATTTTCTTTCAAAATAGGGGAAAACTTTTCTTGTCTCCACCATGGAGAAGTTTTCGAGGGAAAATATAAAGTGTTATGTGAAAAAATAACATGTGGGGGCTAATTTTAAAACAATGAAGGACCTATCTGAAAAATTTTCATTTAATTGATTTTTTTAATTATTAAAATTGAAATTACAAATAGGGCATGGCGTCATCGCCATCCCTTCTTAGACGGCAATAGAGGCGTGAATGTTTTTAAATATATTTATATTTTCAAGAAATAATTAAAAATGTATTAAGAAAGGGTATAAAAATAATTATCAAATATTTTTTAAATATTATTTTAACAATTTAATAATTTTGAAAAAATGTAATGTAGTAATGAATTAATTAGAGTAAAACACGCCATAAAAATTTGAATATTGAATTTTTGTGTACATAAAAAATATATATTACAAAATCTTAACAAATGAGGTTTCCAAACGTTACATTTTCCGAGGAAAATAAGAGCAATCAAACAACAATCGAAAATTTTTGATTTTTTAGTTAAAAAATAATGCCAATCAAACGACTATTTTTCATTTTTCATGGTTTTTTTTCACCCATTTTCTATGTTCTCAATCAAACACAGCCTTAATTATTTGAATTTTACGAATTAAATATCTGCCAAACAATAATGCTACCTGTTAAAACTTTTTCAACATTTTAAATTACAGATATTCCATATATATATTTACACATATATATTTCCTGCTAATTGGAGAGATTTTATTTTTCTTTATATCTTTTTATTGACCTTTTATCTGTATGAATAATTATTCAAATAATTTTGAGAAATATATAAAATTTTCATATATTATGATATAAAATCCTTCTAACATTAGATTTTATTTAAAATATTAACCTAAAAATCAGAATAAACTAAAACAAAAAATAAAATTAAATAAAAAATAAAAAATAGAAAAATAATAATATATAAATTGAGTGATCGTTATCGCGGCGCTGCTTCTTTTGTCACTTACCTTCTCGAAACTCTCGAAGCTCGATTCCATTTCCATGGCGATGACGGCCACCTCTCTCGGCACCTCCAGGATCCCCTTTCCCCCTTCCACCCTCCAAGCCCTAACCCGAGGACTTCCCTCCATCTCCTTCCTTTCTCTTCCCAAACCCTTCTTCTCCACCTCTTCCACTTCTTCTTCTTCTCCTTCTGCCTTGCGCGCCCCCACCTTCAATCACACCACCCGCCGCCGCCTCATCTCCGTTCGCGCAGGCATCGAGAATGGCCCTGGTGATTCCAAGCGTTTCGATTTCGATCTCTTCACTATCGGCGCTGGCAGCGGCGGTGTCCGTGCCTCTAGGTTTGCGGCGTCGTATGGTGCTACGGTGGCCATTTGTGAGCTTCCTTTCTCGACGATATCATCGGAGAATTCAGGAGGGGTTGGTGGAACGTGAGTTTCTTTTGTTCTGTTTACTGTATTTGTTGTGACCATTTATGGTTCTATTTTGGAATTTATTACTATTTTTAGGATATATGTCTTAGAACCCTAGATCGCTATTATTAAAAATCTAAGATATACTGATAATAACTTGAAGCTGTCTTGAAATTAGTTTTCTTAATTTAATATATCATGTTGTTTATTTGGGCATTGGGAATGTGGAGGATTTTAGCAAGCTGTTACAAAGGACTGCCTTTGTAGCATGGTAGTGAAGGAGGCATTTAAAAGAACAAAGAACAAGAAAAAGAAAAGTTTGAATAACAGTTCTAGTTGATAATAATAGTTGTTGAAGTTCATCTTAGAGATAGGATTTGATACATTAGGATATCAGCACCCTTAGGAATGATCAATTGGAATAGATATGATAACCATGATCAGTTATAGAATACTAGCACATTAGTTTTGATAATCCTTTTACTTTTTGATACTGTTGCTATGAATTTCTGTGGACCATTTTTTAAATGGAATTAAGATGAACTTTTCTGGTATCTGAAGATATATAAAGCAGATGGTTGTAAGATTATATCTTTTCTTAGTGACATGCAGGGCTTCTAAGCACTAATTCAAAGACCATCATATTCCCACAATACTTTCTTTGAACGTGCATTTAACTCCTTAGTCAGGGGTGGGGTTTGGTCTTTTGCTGAGAACTTATTCTTCTTACGGTTTTAAGATGGAAATCAAAATCGTTGCCACAAGATTGCTACATTTAAGCCTTCCCTCATTCCCCATGATAGTTAGCCTAATTCTGCTGGTGTTTTGTAAGGAATAATGGTTTATGCAAGTTTTGTTTAGCATATCTTAAATAGTTCTCTAGAATCAATTACTGCATATCTTCTTTAGTTCATCCCCCCACATTATTAATCTTTTTAATTTTGTAGTGAGATTTCTATTGAATCATCATACATCAAGTATATTTGCTTGTTTCCTTGATATAGTTGTGTGCTTCGAGGATGTGTACCCAAGAAGTTATTGGTCTATTCCTCCAAATATTCTCATGAGTTTGAAGAGAGTCATGGCTTTGGATGGAACTATGAGTCTGATCCTGAGCATGATTGGAGTATTTTGATGGCCAACAAGAATGCTGAGCTGCAACGCCTTACTGGAATTTACAAGAGTATTCTTAAAAATTCCGGAGTTACATTAATTGAAGGTCGTGGAAAGGTTGGCTGATGTTCTGGGACCAGGTTATTCTAGGAAATTTTCATGCTGCAACAATAATTGAAGTAGATGCAAATATGGTTTTATTTGTTGTCAATCTAATTTTTTGCAGATAATTGATCCACATACTGTTGAGGTGAATGGAAAGCTCTATTCTGCAAGACATATACTAGTATCAGTTGGGTCACGACCCTTTATCCTTGACATTCCTGGAAAAGAGTATGCAATTGATTCCGATGCTGCATTAGATTTGCCTTCAAAACCTGACAAGATTGCTATAGTAGGAGGTGGGTACATTGCTTTGGAATTTGCAGGGATCTTCAATGGGTTGAAAAGTGATGTCCACGTTTTTATCAGGCAAAAGAAAGTGCTAAGAGGGTTTGATGAGGAGGTAGGAAGCATATATTTTGTCAATTATTGTTACGGATTTCCAAGATTTAAGGAAGCAATTTTTTTATCCTTTATTGTGAATTTGTAGATTAGAGAGTTTGTTGCTGAGCAAATGTCTCTGAGGGGTATAGAATTTCACACGGAGGAGTCCCCTCAAGCAATTCTCAAAGCATCAGATGGTTCATTTTCACTGAAGACTAATAAAGAGACCGTTGATGGGTTCTCCCATGTAATGTTTGCAACAGGTCGAAGACCAAACACAAAGGTTTCCTATCTTCTGGACCTCTCTTTTCTTTTCCAATGCAGACTTCAGAGACAGTGGTTACATATTCTCATGCGGTAACCGTGCCTTTTTCTCTAAATATGGCGCAGAATTTGGGACTAGAAGAAGTTGGTGTTGAATTGGCAAAAAATGGAGCCATAATGGTAGATGTAGTTTTGTCAGTTTTATTTTCATTATTAACTGTTTAGAGAACTGTTTTAGTTCTCTTATTATTGATCATATTATGGTAATATTTTATTTTTAACCACTTAGGTAAATGAGTACTCTCAAACAGCTGTGTATTCCATTTGGGCTGTTGGAGATGCTACTGATAGAATAAACTTGACTCCAGTTGCACTAATGGAAGGGATGGCATTTGCAAAAACTGTGTTTGGTGGTGAACCTACAAAGCCAAATTACAGGTTTGTGTACTTTACATTAATTGTTAATGATTCATTTTAATGAAGTTTCATATGTTTTTACCTAAACATATATATTAGTGAAAATTCACATCTATTACAACTAGAGAATATGAGAACTATGTTAAGAATATAAAGGACAATACCCTGGGTATGTTAAGGTTCCAAGAGAAGTTGGCTATAGTATGTTAGGTGTCACAGCCCCAGATTTCGGAATCAGAGTTCCAAATCCGGAATCGCCCCGCGCGGCTGTGCGGCGCTTGTCGCCCCCGGCACAAGCCAGCCTCTCCTGTTGCCGGACAATCCAAATCCGGATTTCACGCAGCGGATAGCCTGTTAACATGCAATAAAGCAAGTATACAAGCTCACTCACACAAGAGAAGACCAAGAGTAAGAGAGAAACTCGAAACTCTCTATAAATGAGAAAGAATCAATATCATGGCCAAGGCCTACAACCAAGCTCCCAAGCTCCCCAAAGCAAGGGTTTCCAAGGCTTTCAAAGCCAAAGCAAAGCTAGGGCTTCACCTCCAAGATCCAAGCTCTCGGGTCCCCTTCACAAGAGAAGAAAACAAGGCTTTATAGTCAATCTCATGCAAGAGATATCATCCCCATGCTTAATCTAAGGGTGGAGGGAAGGTCAACGGTCCTGTCAAAACAAGCACCACAGTGCCAGCTACAGTAACCGACTCACTGTTCCTACCCTTATCCCCTGGCTACAGTGCTGCCTCTGCATCAGCCCGGCTGATCAACACTGCCAGCTTCCGAGGTTAAGTTGAGGCTGATATCTGCCTTGGCACGCAGCCCACCCGGCCACGCCTGGATCAGATCCGGATTCGCCTGTCTGATTCCGGATCTGCCTCCCTGATTCCGGATCAGCCCGCCTGGTTCCGGATCAGCCTGCCTGATTCCGGATTTACCTGCCCAATTCCGGAACAGCCTGCATGGATCAGCTATAGCCATCCCGAGGTTAATATAGCCCATCCCCAACTCAGCCTGAAAATGGCTAAGTGTTGGGCTTCAGCCTTGGTAGCGCATACCCACGCTGCTTGGTTTTACGCATGTCCACGGCCTCACACACGCCGGTAGGACTTGGCCACGACCTCGCGGACGCCCTCATCCGCCTTGGAGCCGGAGCCCCCTTACATTAGGATAGAACTAGGTAAAGTAACAAGTTGATATAAGAGAGACTGATATATTATACCATAGATATAGACAGTGCTATGCTAACATTTCGAAGACCCTATTTCCTATCCAACATAGGCCGGCCACAAAAAGTTTTGAACAAGTATTTGTCAACCACCAAGTATTGGCACATGTGAAGCAACTTGGAAATGGGAGTTGCAATGGGTATGTGAAGTGGCTATAGAACAAAACAACCATACATGAGAAGCACGACACCAATAATTGGAGCAGTTTCATGTGGCTAAATGTGATCAATGTGGAGAAAAGAAAATTAGTTTTTTGTTCACCTCTCTTTGGAATGAAAGTGCAGGAAACATTTATATATATATATAAATATTCTTTTTTTTTTTGCAAGAAAAGAATAGGAAATGCTAGTAGTGTTATCAAGGCACTCGCTTAGGTGCACCTAGGCGTTAAGGCGAGGCGCAAAAAGGGAGTAGCGCCTTTATACCCTTAGGATGAGGCACTTTTAATTACTCGCATGCTTTGGCACTTTTGTTTGAGGCTCAAGGCGCAAAAATGATGCGCCTCATTGAAGAGTCTGGTATATTTTTCTTTTTTTAATAAAAGACTAATGTACTATGAAAACCATAGCCTCACTTATTTCAAATTATCCAGAGAGATTGGATGTAATATTGTTAAAATCAAGCTTATCCAAATTTCAAATGTTGGTTGTAATATTAAACTTTATTTAAAAACTTATTCAATACGATTTAATAACTTCTTGTTAAAATCAAAGCATACAAGTTTAAAATATTATTTACAACATTAAATTTAACTAAAAACTTATCCCTTAAATAGTTATCCAAACTCAAATCATATATTCATTAAATTAGAGTAATATTCTAATATTAAAATAAAAAATATATAATAATAATTATTTGAAATATCATTCTCATCGTACTAAGGACATCTTTGTTTTTTGTTAAATTAGCATGAAAATTTTATAATTTTATATGAATTTTATGGAAACGACTTGGATGCAATTCAACCATATCTTGACTTAAAATAAGTGTGCCAACTAAGCATATAGTTCACTAATGATTTTTAATTAGTTATATTTGTAATAGATTTTAGGAAGAATGGATCAAATTTTATAGTCATTAGTCTGGAAGCAATCTTTTGGATGTTAATAACATTATTATCTTATATTAAACTTAAATCTATTGTGTGTGTATATATATATGACTATAGTCTGGAAGCAATCTTTTGGATGTTAATAACATTATTATCTTATATTAAACTTAAATCTATTGTGTATATATATATATATATATATATATATATATATATATTTTTTTTTTTTTTTTTTTTTTGTGTGCATGTGCCTTGCTTCAATCCGGTGAATGCTTTTTTTGCTCCTTGCGCCTTGGGCGATATAAAGGTCTTAGCACCTAGGCGCTTTGCACCTTTGACAACATTGAATGTTACTGGTCGGGAAGACAAGAAAAATAATTGAAGAGGAATGAAGTGGGAAAGAAAAGAAATGGTGCTTAACTTAATACATTTGTTTTGCATTGGCATTGAAAACTTTGATGTTACACTCGACTTTGGCTCTAAATAAGGGAAGAGTGAGGGGATTTTGAAGAGAGGAACATTTAGAGAAGAGAAATAAATAATAAAGATATGACTATGTACCTTTATGGTTTGTACTGACGGTGAATAAAATGCAAATTGAAGGGACACTAGGTATCCTGGCTTTGGTGTCATTTAAAATAGAGAATGTAAGCTAGGTTAAGATCACTTGGATGAGTCTTTGAACATATGCAAGCTAAAAGAGAGGATGCCACCTTTTCTTTAGATACAATTATCTAAAGTAGCAGCCTAATATAATGGGATAACCTAAACAACTATAAAAAATTAAGGCTTTATAGTAATAAATCTAACAACATCAATGTTATAATGCTTTCTTAGATTCATGCTTCTTAAAATCGTTTGAGGTGTAAGCCTTGACATGCCCCTCAATGTGAGGTGCAAAGTAAAGGTTTCAAGGCATACACCTTGTTCTTTATAATTAAAACTTAAGCCTCAATGTAAAGAAGCACATGCATTGAAACGTCATGCTTGAGTGTGTTCCATGCGCGCACCTTATGAGAAAAGGAAATAAAGATAAGGATAATACTGCCTAAGCAATTAAAATAGTATATAGATATTTTTATTAAAAAATAGGATAACACTTTGCCCAAGCAATTAAAATTGTGTGTGGATATTTATCTCAAAAGACAAGGACAACACTAGCCAACCAATCAATCCCATCATCTTTTGAAATAAAAAAATATATAAATTTCAAAATAAGTTAAAATCACACTTCTTTTTAAAGAAAATATTTACATATTATAAATTTCAAAAACAGTATTCTTATGTTATGGATTATGTTTGGAAGTATTATTATGTTATGACTTATGTTTGGATGTATTATTTTATTATGACTTAAGAGTTTGGACTAATAATTTGGTAGTTTTTGTTATTCTTGTGATCTTGACTATGGGATTATGGAGATTAGGAATTACTGCTAATATTTTTGTCATTGGTAGACGAATTTGTTAGGTTTCTTTTGAGAAAAAATTGAGGCTTACGTCTCACCTCATACTTGACAAGTGCCTTGGAACCTGCCTTTAGTTTTTAAAAACATTTAGACTTAACTAAGAATATTATCATTTTATCAATTATTTATTTATTTATTTCAATAAGAGCTCCAAGAGAAAAGTTAATGTTACTATTAGTTGCTGGGGTGAGCTTCTATCATTTCAGACAAATACCTTTGGCATATTATTTTAAATTTCTTGGGTGGACTTTATATTTACGAAAGTTGGTTTTATCTTATGGGCATTATGACAGAGTTGACTGTTGAAAGGAGTATGATGTCGCTAGTAGTCGTTCATTTCGAATAATTGTATAACTTAAATGACACAATAAAGGCTTTTTCAATTCTTTTAATCACTGATTTATGGATCGGATTCATGGTTGGGAACTAATGATTGGTTCGGTTCACACAATAAGTTGGTTTTATCTTATGTGCATTATGACAGAATTGACTGTTGAAAGGATTATGACGTTGCTAGTAGCCGTTCATTTGGAATTATTGTATAACTTAAATGACACAATAAAGGCTTTTTCAATTCTTCTAATCACTGATTTATGGATCGGATTCATGATTGGGAACTAATGATTGGTTCTGTTCACTACAATTTTGGATTGGCTTATAACGATCAAATTGTATCTGGTCTTATATATGTTTTCTTTGATGATCTTCTAATTATCAACTGGCTACCCCCAACTCAACAAACCTAGTCTTTCAAGAAACGATTTCTTCTTTTTAAGCCTCAAGAATGGAAACCAAATATAGGTATGGAAAGTAAAGGGTGGGTTGTCACTTCTTCTAGTCCAAGTGGCATATGAAACAAGAAAGGGAGGAGCCTTATGGGCTTGATAACTCAAGCCTCAGTTCTTAGCATGTTTTTTTTTGTAAATATTATTATTTCTTTTTGTTCATATAGACCTGTCTGCACTCTACGCTCTGCCATTTGTCGGCAGGATACCCATTTTTTCAACCTAATGACACTTGTATCTGTCAGCTAGTAAAAAGATGGGCCTTATATTTATTAAGATTTGTATGGAATTGTGCAGTGTTCAGAAAAATGCTTATAACTAACTTTCAAGGGGAAACTTCTGAGCATGAAAATTAACAAGCAAAAACAAAAGGTTGGGCATGAAGGGTATAGGAGAAATAGAAATGAGTTACATAGCTTATCTGATTTTATTTTGTAACAATAGAATAGGTATGGTCTCCATTTTTGTTTGCAAATTGTAGTGGGATTAACTGAAACATTTATGCAAATTCTTAAATTTGAATGTCAAGTTGATTGCTAGTATTAATGTTGCTTATTTAGGCCCTGTTTGGTTACAAAATAAAAAAATCTGGCATAATTTTATTACGTAGGAAATGCAAGTAATTATTACAGAAATTGTAGCATATTTTATTATTACAGAATGAGTGTTTGGTTAACAAAATAAAAAAATATCACATAAATATTTCACCACTTTATAACGAGAAAAAGTCACACACTTCAAAATAAAAAAATATTCCACTCCGAGTGGAATATTTTTTTATACCATAATTCTCACATTATGGCATAATTTTATAGTGTAAATTAGATACCCAAACAACCATTATGGCATAATTCTGTGAAAATATTATATTATGCCATAATGTATGGATTATGGCATAATATTTGGTTATCCAAACAGGGCCTTAGAATGCCAAATCTCTAGAATGTAGTGCTTTTTGATAGATGCCAATAAATGTTATCATGGTTAAAAAGGACTATATAGTTTGGTAGATGCCAATGAACCTCATCATGGTTAAAGGACTATATAGGTCTTTATAATGCTTTTTTTCCCCATTGTCTTCATCCAACCAAACAAATAAAAAAAGTTTTCCCTTGCCTCATTTGCCTGTTCATATTAAAATTATCCCTTGATCCAGAATACCCTAAAGGACTGAATTACACCTCAAAACTTATCCACAAGTTGCAGAAATTAAAAGAAGATTAACCCAGTCTTGGGTGATACCCATATGCTTTCTGTTCCTCTATCCCCAAGCTTTCAGATGTACAACCCATTCTTATGTTTATTGGTAACTTTGATCTTCTTAAAATATTTGACATCAACATCCTTGATTTTGGCATTGCTATGATGAGGGACTATTTTTTATCTTGCTGTTGAATAAAAAACCAAGGTCCAATAGCTGACATTAATGCTGCTTATGTTAGTATAGGACAAAATGGTTGATAATACTCTGAACCAGTATGAATCTCGAGAGAAAATAGAGCCGCTTTTGTCATTGCTTATTCTGTGAAATTTCATTGCAGATCTAATTTTTGGTACTCCATCTTACCGTTCATGTTTTGGATACCTCTTCACCAAAATATCGATGCTCCTGAAACATATCAAAGTGGAGAATATTATATATTTATGAATTTAAAACATAAAAAAGTATTCTCTCTCATGTGTTTATGGGAATTCATGCATAACTGGGTCAAAGTTTTCACTTTGTGGAACTTGACAAGTTAGATGTGTAAACACTAGGATGGGGCGTGCATGAAGCTTTGACATCATAGCCTAGGTTCAGGTTTACAGTATGTTGATTTCATCATTTTTGCATTAGCTTAACCCAATTGCATTAGGCTTATCTTCGAAATAAATTATAATTCTTGTCTACCCAAAGCTTCTCAACCTGGTGTTTTTTAATTTGTGACAGTGCAGTACCATCAGCTGTGTTTTCTCAACCACCAATAGGCCAGGTTGGTCTTTCAGAGGAGCAGGTAATGCAATGTTTGGCATTTAAGCTTTATCTGAATTATCTAGTGCTTTTTATTTGTTAATACCATCAAATGATTCAGGCAATTCAAGAATATGGCGATGTAGATATTTTTACGGCTAACTTCAGGCCATTGAAAGCCACTCTCTCCGGTCTTCCTGATCGTGTCCTAATGAAACTAATTGTTTGTGCAAACACCAACAAAGTTTTAGGAGTTCACATGTGTGGGGAGGATTCTCCTGAAATTATACAGGTTGCATTTTTTTTTGTTTTTGCGTAGAAACCTTTTCATTCTGTATTTATTCAATATCCACCATCATTAAACAAGGTTTACATTTGTCTTCAGGGTATTGCTATTGCAGTTAAAGCCGGATTAACAAAAGCAGATTTTGATGCCACAGTTGGCATTCACCCTACTTCTGCGGAGGAATTTGTTACGATGAGAAGTCCAACTAGAAAACTCCGGAGAAGTCTTGCTTCTGAGGTTTGGCACAGAATTTCATTTACCTGCATCAGATAGTGGAGTTTTTTGAATACTTGTTGGTTTATTGATTATAAGTGACTGAGTACTCCCTTGGTGGTTTGTTGAACCAAACCATTTATGATGACCATCACATTAGCAATTGATATTTATTTCTCTTTCTGATATGAGTTTGACTGCTGCTTTTCTTTTACACTTTCGATGCCTACTTTTAGGGAAAGACTGAGGAGATCAAATCTGCGGTGTAGAATTTTCACACTGGATGCAGGTATAAAAAAATTTTGCTTGCTAAAATAATGCCTCCATGTAACTTTCATGCTTTATTGATATATATTTCTTATGCCTTGAAGGGATATATAAGGCTCATACCATTGTTCTCTTTTACTTAAGCTCTCCAAAACCTAGATTCTCTTCTTGTTGCGCATATTACTCATATACCTAATATAGCTGTAATGTTGAGTTTTGTATAGTTACTTGCTATTTAAGTAATCTTGACACAAGTAAAGTGAAATTTTGAAAACCTTAATAATAAATTTGTGTTTTATTTTGCCACTCTCATCCACGAGGATTTTTTTCCCAGGTTTGAACAACGTTATTTGGCTTGAACTCTGCTCACTTCACTTGACAATTTAGGTCTGGTTCTTGTTGTCGTACCAAGCAAGGGAACATTTAAATCCATGTTGGATTGGTTTTCACTATATTAATCTGTTCTGATTGCATGTGCAGAACTTGTCGATCACAATAGAGTTTCCGGCAAGTGCACTCAGGCAAGCAAGGTTGTAATGCAGGCCTACAATGAAATTGGCTTATATTGTCACTGAAAGCCCAGGTCAAACATTGTTTGTGGTGATCGTGTAGAAAATGTTTTACAATGAAGAAGTTTAGGAAGTTGAGGGAATACTTAAAGGCATGGATACCCCCACCTATTGCTAGTTGCACAAACATACTTTGAAAGCTAATTTCGAATTCTCCTTCTTTCATTATTGTAGCGAGCCTCGTAGCTAGGGGAGTGATACAACAATATGAAAGGAATGGTCTTCCTTTCTTATTCCAGACTCACATGAAGGCAAAATGAAAAAAAGAAATGATCTCCTTTTTTCTTGTTGATTCTTTGGGAGTATCGAATTAGAGAAGGAATTATTTCCCTTTCTTATTCTTGGGTATTATGAATAGGAATGACAACTCACGACCTAATTTCGTGATCTATGCCGTACCAATAATTCTTGTTTAGATTTGAAATTAACTAAAGTTAATCTGTTGCATCAAGTATTGTGCTCAAATGAATCATTCAATGCCTAATTTGATCTCCAAACCAATAACAATGATGTTTGGGCATCATTGGTATTACTGAAAATGAAAAAATCAGCCCACATGAGAATTCATGAAAAACTGTAGACTGCTTCATTTGGTCACCCATTTTGGACTATGGGATGTTGGTGATTATAACTAGGCATGCAATGAAGATCTATACATACTATTAAAACATATAATCTACTCCTAGAGTTTTTCATGGAACAAATTTAAATACTTTGTTAGATTTAAGTTTTTGTTTATATTAAATATGATATTAATAATTGAAAATTTTTAATTGCACTGTTTGCATAATCAATGTCCATGAGACCCTTCAAAACTAAGGTATGCCAACATTTTCCATTATATGTCTATATACAATATTGTCTCAAAACCCTCAAAATCGTAAAATCTCCAATGTGGAGCAAGGGAATTTGCCTAGTTCTGTTGTATTTCTCATGCCATTGGCAGGTCAGAGCCAGTTCGAAGTTTCCAATGATTATGCAAATCATTTTGTTAAGAAGTCTATGAGTTTTATTGAGAATTATATTGATGATTTATATATTGTGACGATGAAAAGATATTATGTAAAGCTGTCTGTAGTCAAACTGTTTGTAGGTACTTTAGGCTTAACTGAATTAAGCTTGAATTCAGCTTGATTCTGTTATAAATAAGTTAAAGCCAAACAAAATGATTGAGAGAGATGTCTATTAATTTCAAGCTTAGCTGAAGTATTGGTTGTTTAATTGAAGTTTGGTTCATTCATCCTTGGGTCATTTTCAAATTGTTTGCAAATTTATACTTCCACAAGAAGGTGGTGGTATCAGTTATGGGTGCACTCAGGTTCTTTTGTTTTAGATATGATAGGTATCTTAGCATTAGGAGATTCTATATTTGGTATTATTAATAGTTCGAAATTATTTGTGTCCCCTTAATATTATTATTGGGAAATATCTTATACCTAGCAGTGCAATCTATATAAGCATAGTTCCATGTGTTTAATATAGTAATCGGTGTGGAGAAGGATTATAATATTTGGATTTATTTCATATACGGTTATCTTCTTTTTCCATGTCATCGGTTCTCCACTCATGGCTTCATTCTCATATGGACCATGATTATCTTTTCGGTGAAAATGCACTTTTAGTCCCCTACAATACCCAAAGTCACTTTGGTCCATGAATTCGAAAATTGTGCATTTTGGTTATCCAATTAGACCCACTTTTTGCCCTTCCATGTAACTTTGTGTTATTGCTACATGGCATCTAATTTGACAAGGGCATAGTGTTGGCCTGGTTGATGATGTCCCTACTAACGTGTCATTTAAACATAAATAAAACTATGTAGGTTTTTAAGATGACATAGAAACAAATGTGCCGCATCTTTTTAACCATACGTGAACACCATGTTGTTGTCATGTCAACACCAGGAGTTTGATAGAAGAACTAAAAGTGGACATGTCGGTATAGGCAGGGATCACAATGCACAATTTTTGAGATTAAAGTGACTTTTGGAGTGTAGTTGTTAGATGAAAGGGGCATTTTCATCCATCTTTTTCTCTTATTCTTCACTTAGTTAATTGGTTTGTTTGTGATGGTGGTAGTCGAAATAAAATAGCATATATTGAAGGGGCGTATTAGAGTAACCGATAGTCCCACATTGGTTTAAGTTAGTAAATTTAGATCTAAGAATGTAAGCCTAAGTTTCTTATTCTATAAGCTTAAGCTTTTACATTGAATCGTATTTAGATACTATATGTTTAGTTTACATCTAAAATTGGTAATACATGGATACTGTGCATTTATGACTTCAAACTGTAGCATAAAGGATTGTTAATATGTTGCATGTCAATATACATATTTAAGTTGATTGTTTCTTTAACAATAATCAATATTTTTATTGAAAAGAAAATAAAAAAGTTATAAGAATTGCCATCGTAGAAACATTTGTCGAAACACCATTGCTGTGTGGCAGAATGTTAAAATCATTAACTCTATAAATATATTATTGTGCTCAAAATTTGATTATAAAATATAACAATGTGACCTTTAGATTATTAAGGAAACAACCCCAAAATATCAGTCAGTAGCATGGGCTTAGTATTTAATTTCAATATTCCTGTGAAGCTGATGTTACATGCTTGATGGTTAACAAAATAAAATTAATCAAATGACATCTAAGTAGATGATAATGTTTTACCTAACTCTAGCTTTACATGTTCATTGAATAATTTGTAGCCAGTCTCATTGTTCAAATGAGATTTTCTGCTATTCTGGATTCAAACTTTGTAGCTCATGATTACTAATACTAAATGCTCATATAGGTAAGACATTCCATCATATTTCATAGATGACAGAACTTGATATCTATTGAATTATTACAATCTCAGTTTATCATCCATTTTCCTTTTTATTAAAACTATCATTGTGATTCCAAGCCAATGGAATTTGTCTTTAAGCTCTTTTGTATCAAAAGCTGATGATCTTGAAGCGACTTTTCAGCTTTCCCTCACTTTGGTCTCGACATTTGTTTGTTGATTTTGTTTTATCATTTAAGGCATTGAGCTATATTAGTGAATTAATGAAAATTTTGAGCTATGTTAGAATGAGGTTGTTGTTCTCGAGTTTTCTTTTTTTTTTTTTCAAGAATTCTCATATTTTTCTTTTCAGCATTATTGTAAAAGTGAAGCATCAGCCAGTGTTCACATATAAGCGAATAAAACTTGTTTTACTATTTTTTTCCTTGCATTATACAAACCTTGAGTATCTTTTAATCTCGATGTTAGGTGCTGTGTATTTTATTTCTTAATGATTTCAGTAATCAGAATCCTTGACATTTCCTAACATTTAGAATATGTGCATCATATCTCTTAAGTCTTCTTATTGCAGTAGCCAATATGGTACCATTATGAGAAAATTTATCCCAGTGTTGTAGTTAAAAAAGAAATGTTCATATGATGTCATTTAATAAAAATTATACATTACAAATAACCTTGCCCTTACAAGTTTAATTAAACAAAAGGTGGGAACTTTTATGCGATTTATGATATATTAGATTGGCATTCTTACTCCCAAAGCCTACTGAATTTATGTGACATGACTCCACTGTATGACTTAAAAGCATTTACTCACCCACTTGAAACTTTTATGCAACAAGAGTTATTGGTTGAATTAAAGAGGGTTTACTTCTTACTCGAAACTTATCATTGTCCATTGAACCACTGTCCATAATTTCAGTATATTAATCAAATATCATGTGTTCATATTTTTAGGTGCACTCGACGATTTCCGATGTTGGGATGCTTGAACGTAGAATGAAGGTGCTTTCGAGAGAATTTTATCACTTGTTCAAGATGTATCTGGCCTGAGATTTGCTTAAATTTTGGCCAGGTAATCGTTCGCATTTTAAGCCTAGCATTAGTGATAAAAGAAAACGGTATGCATTTGTTTTGTAGCTAGTTTACATGTTTTGATCTTTATTTATGGCAAGTGTATGATTGGTTTGTTTTATTGCCTCATCTGCGATATCATATTGGCTTGTTCATAGATGTCGCAATATGTTATCAGCTATACCAATGTTTTTGTGCAGATTACATGCTTCATATTACTATTTCATCACAATTATGTAATTTACTTTTGAAATGAGTACAAAAAATATAATTTGATTTTTTTTTCAAAAAATATATATAAAAGAAAATTCTGATTTCAGCTTAAAGCCCAAAGATTTCTTTCATTTTTGTTTTGGTTGTAAAACGGAACTTCTCAGTATGAAAGTGGAAATGCAATTAAAATTGATTGTTTCTTTTTAATTTCAGATAAAAGGGGTTTTTTTTTGGATTCGGGGGGAAAAAAGGCTTTAACTACCTAAGGTGGTCCAGTATTTTGTTATGTTAGAAGTTTTTTTTTAATGAAAATATCGATGTATAGATTTTAATTACAGATAAATCAAACAGTGTTGTTAAGTTTGGTCTGTGCTGCAAAGGTAGCCAAAAAAAAGTTTAAAAAGATCAGGTACTCTGAATATCTGCTTTTTGTTTAGAAACCTCCTAGAAAGGAAAAGGAAGAAAGTTCCCTGTAAATTAAGTTTCATTACTGCTAAAAATATATTAATTAATTACATTTTTGTAAAGAAAATAATTAGGGGCCGTTTGTTTCACCGAAGTGGGCACCGAAGTGGCCGAAGTGGCCACTTTCAGCCCACTTCAGTGTGTTTGTTTCACTGATTTGAACCCGGAAGTGATGATGCGACAACTTATGAGTTCGGTCACTTCGGTGTCTGACTTCAGCTGGAAAAGTCCCGAAGTCACCACTTCAGCCCACTTTGCAATATTTTTCAATGATAAATAGAATAATTATTACCATGGTAATAAAATAATTAAATAACTACTCTCACTAATTAATAATTAAGCACAATATATTAACCGATTTAATTTAATTTAATAACATGGTATTAAATTAATTATGTGATGGACAAAATTTTTAATTTAATAAATAAATTATTTATTACCATCGTAATAAAGTAATTAAATCATTTAATTAAATCATATGATTTAATTAAATAAATGTAAAAAATATGAAATTGCAACTTTATCCCCTCACCGAAGTGGTGATCATATCCCCACTTTAACCATCCAAACACAGGAAGTGGTATCTGAAGTCCAGTTTTCAGCTTGAACCAAGCACACTGAAGTGGATAGTTCCAGTTGAACTGTTCACTTCCACCGAAGTGCCACTTCCAGACTTCCACCACTTCGACAATTCACTTCCGAACCAAACGGCCCTTTAGTCTAAAGAGATTTGAAAGGAAAACCCAATTTATCATTGGATTAAATTTCATATTTCAATCTTTTTCCGGTTGTACAATTACTCCATAAGGTATTCTTTTTACTAATACTCTTTTTATTACATACACATCAGACTTGCGAGAAAAGCGTTGTGGATTAACCCCATGCTGTTCTTCGTGTAGTACATCAAACAAATTAGAAGAAAGTAAAAGTGACACACTAGAAGAATTTAGTAGATCCCTATTATTTTATAATATACTATCAAAACCTTCTTTTCAACAATTAATAGATTCAAACTATATTTACAACCTAATATCCTCTGGAAATTTAGACATAGATGATATTCTAAGTAAATTAGAAAAAAAAGAAATCATTGGAGAAAAACCTACCAAACATTGGGAAATGAATAAAATTCTATGTACAATAAAGGTAAAAGATCTTGAATTTAGAATACAGAATAAAAAAATAGTCTACAAATGAAAATATTAAAGAATATGAAATGCATATAAATGAGTTAATAAGACTAAAACTAATTAGAAGAAGCACCAGTAGACATAGAAGTTCAGTATTCTTAGTAAATAAGCATAGTGAACAAGCTAAAGGGAAAAGTAGAATGGTAATAGACTATAGAAGACTAAATGATAATACAATTGATGATGCTTATAACATACCAGATAAGTCTGAATTAATAAATAGTATCCAAAAAAGTAAGATTTTAGTAAATTTGATTGTAAATCTGGATTTTGGCAGATTAAAATGGATCCCGAAAGTATAGAATGGACTGCCTTTACTTGTCTCTTAGGACATTTTGAATGGTTAGTAATGCCTTTTGGTTTAAAAAATGCACATAGTATATTTCAAAGAAAAATGGACAATATTTTTAGTAAATATAGAGAATTTTCTTGTATTTACATAGATGATATCTTAGTACACAGTAAGAATAAACTAGAACATATTAGTTATTAGTCCTAAGTGAATTTTTAAAAAATGGAATACTAATTAGTAGTAAAAAGGGTCAATTTTTTAGACAAAATATAAAATTTCTAAAAGTAGAAATAGGAAATGGTAAAATAAAATTACAACCTCATATAACTAAAAAATTTTAGAAACCCCTTATATATCAACTGTTAAAGAACTTCAACAATTCTTAGGATTATTAAATTATGCAAGACCTTTTATAAAAAATTTATGAAAAATGGTATGGCCTCTTTATCGTAAAACATCATTAACAGTAGTAAAAAAATTTAATGTAGAAGATTATAAACAAATAGATAAAATAAAAGAAGCAGTAAAAATTTATCAGACTTAAAATTACCTTTAGATAATGACTATTTAATAATAGAAATAGATGGATGTGAATTAGGATGGGGAGCTGTTCTTAAATCCAAACCCAATAAATATGCTCCAAAAAATGAAAAAATAATTTGTAGATATAGCAATGGAAAATATAAAGAAGAATGAGTGAATAGTAGCATTGACCAAGAAATATTAGCAGTAGGATATGCCCTAGACAGTTTTAGACTAGTTTTAATAAATAAAAAAGAAATATTAGTAAGAACATATTGCGAAGCTATTGTAAAGTTTTTTGAAAATAAAAATAACAAAAGAATTAGTAAAAGAAGATGGTTAGCTTTTAAAGATCGTATTTTAAATGGTAATTATAAAGTCCAATTTGAGCATATCGAAGGTAAAGCAAATGAAATAGCAGATAGATTATCTAATTATAATTTTCTTGAACAAGTTTTAGAAAAAATCCCATAAACTAATAATTAATTTCTTGCATATGGAGAAACATAAGGCAGTGGTCCGAGTGCATCCATATACCAAACTTCCTATGCACCCTATTGGTTCTCCTCTTTCTTTCAACCTCCCTTTAACTCTAGTTCTAGATCCTCAAGAAAGAAATCTTATCGATAACATCTGGGCAAATAATAGGAACCCTTCTTTCCCAAAACTCCTCACCCAACTCAGTGACTACCTCAATACAAAAAATTTAAAAACTCAGCTCAATGATCCGAATTTACGACCAAAATCTTTGGACGCATTTCTCGAGCTATAACAGACCAACCAGATCCTTTCATGAGAGGTAAGAGATCTCAACAACAAATTGAAAAATTGAAAAAAGAGATAGAAAAAACTAAAGAAGAAAATGAAATAATGAAAAATGAATGGGAAAAAGAATATAAAGAAAAAGAAGCAACATATGAAAAAATTCCGGAAAAATTGACTCCAATGAAAAGTGTGATTATGGGGATGGTCTACTCAACAAAAGAAAAAAGAATGTAAGAGATGGTGCTGGCCCTAGAAAATCTTGCTACTTCAGATATAATCCAAGAAAATATAAGTTTTTGCCTCACAAAATTTGAAGGACAAGATCACAAGGGCACCAAAGCATGTATTTGCAAAGAAGGATTTTCAATTTTACAAGCCACTATAAATCTGAGTGATTGGAAAGAATATAAGAATGATGACATAACAATCACACCAAGAGCACTCTATGAATATGGCCTGTTGATGAAAGTTTTGATAACAGAACAAAGCCAAATCAGATATCTAAAGGATTTCCCATGGAAATTGACTCATATGATAAAAAAATTGATGGAATTCCACGATAGATATTATGTAGTTGGCAAGTGTTCCCCCTTCTTTCAGAGGTTATCCGGCCCCAGCACAACACTATATAAAAATTGATCTATATAGATATGGCATGCCAAGATTGTTCAAATGGGATAAAGAGATATTTTCACATCAAATTCAATGGATGTATCAGAAAGAATAAAAAGATGGAGGGCCTATGCTATAGGAGCAGCACCAAAAAGATTCATAGGATGTTATCTTGCTGGAGAAGAAAGAAACTTAAAAATTTATTCCCAATGCAGTAAGAGACAATACAAGTCACCCATGCAATGAGTCATAATTACTGAATCAGAAATGACTGAGCATCTGAAGATAACTTAAGCAGCCTGGTTAGAAAGGACATTTGGAGACAACCGCACTCAAGAGGATTTCTACAATTTCAGGGGACTAGGTGATGACGCATTTGATGAAATAGATGAGGAAAATTTGATAAATGCTATGGAAGGATAAGGTTCCGTCTTTAGTCATTGCTCTTGAAAAAGAGAAAAACTGTACGGAAACATTTTCCAAATTCCATAAATACCCATGTAAAAAGAGGTATTATTGTAAATTAGTAGGTTTTGTTTTCTACAAAAGAAGGGTGTCTGTAAGCTTGTGAAGTATGAGAGTGAGTGAAGGTGTGGTAATAAGAGAGTTTGCCTGTCTGTGAGCTTGTGTCTGTAAGTGAGTTTCCTCTTTAATAAAATAATAGTTTTTTAATAGATATTTTAGAGTAATCTTCAGATGCTCAGTCATTTCTGGTTCAGTAATTATGACTCATTGCATGGGTGACTTGTATTGTCTCTTACTGCATTGGGAATAAATTTTTAAGTTTCTTTCTTCTCCAGCAAGATAGCATCCTATGAATCTTTTTGGTGCTGCTCCTATAGCATAGGCCCTCCATCTTTTTATTCTTTCTGATACATCCATTGAATTTGATGTGAAAATATCTCTTTATCCCATTTGAACAATCTTGGCCTGCCATATCTATATAGATCAATTTTTATATAGTGTTGTGCTGGGGCAGGATAACCTCTGAAAGAAGGGGGAACACTTGCCAATTCTAGGACCACATAATATTTATCATGGAATTTCATCAATTTTTTTATCATATGAGTCAATTTCCATGGGAAATCCTTTAGATATCTGATTTGGCTTTGTTCTGTTATCAAAACTTTCATCAACAGGCCATATTCATAGAGTGCTCTTGGTGTGATTGTTATGTCATCATTCTTATATTCTTTCCAGTCACTCAGATTTATAGTGGCTTGTAAAATTGAAAATCCTTCTTTGCAAATACATGCTTTGGTGCCCTTGTGATCTTGTCCTTCAAATTTTGTGAGGCAAAAACTTATATTTTCTTGGATTATATCTGAAGTAGCAAGATTTTCTAGGGCCAGCACCATCTCTTACATTCTTTTTTCTTTTGTTGAGTAGACCATCCCCATAATCACACTTTTCATTGGAGTCAATTTTTCCGGAATTTTTTCATATGTTGCTTCTTTTTCATTATATTCTTTTTCCCATTCATTTTTCATTATTTCATTTTCTTCTTTAGTTTTTTCTATCTCTTTTTTCAATTTTTCAATTTGTTGTTGAGATCTCTTACCTATCCTGAAAGGATCTGGTTGGTCTGTTGTAGCTCGAGAAATGCGTCCAAAGATTTTGGTCGTAAATTCGGATCATTGAGCTGAGTTTTTAAATTTTTTGTATTGAGGTAGTCACTGAGTTGGGTGAGGAGTTTTGGGAAAGAAGGGTTCCTATTATTTGCCCAGATGTTATCGATAAGATTTCTTTCTTGAGGATCTAGAACTAGAGTTAAAGGGAGGTTGAAAGAAAGAGGAGAACCAATAGGGTGCATAGGAAGTTTGGTATATGGATGTACTCGGACCACTGCCTTATGTTTCTCCATATGCAAGAAATTAATTATTAGTTTATGGGATTTTTTCTAAAACTTGTTCAAGAAAATTATTTCTAGATAATCTATCTGCTATTTCATTTGCTTTACCTTCGATATGCTCAAATTGGACTTTATAATTACCATTTAAAATACGATCTTTAAAAGCTAACCATCTTCTTTGACTAATTCTTTTGCTATTTTTATTTTCAAAAAACTTTACAATAGCTTCGCAATATGTTCTTGCTAATATTTCTTTTTTATTTATTAAAACTAGTCTAAAACTGTCTAGGGCATATCCTACTGCTAATATTTCTTGGTCAATGCTACTATTCACTCATTCTTCTTTATATTTTCCACTGCTATATCTACAAATTATTTCTTCATTTTTTGGAGCATATTTATTGGGTTTGGATTTAAGAACAGCTCCCCATCCTAATTCACATCCATCTATTTCTATTATTAAGTAGTCATTATCTAAAGGTAATTTTAAGTCTGATAAATTTTTAACTGCTTCCTTTATTTTATCTATTTGTTTATAATCTTCTACATTAAATGTTTTTACTACTGTTAATGATGTTTTACTATAAAGATGCCATACCATTTTTCATAAATGTTTTATAAAAGGTTTTGCATAATTTAATAATCCTAAGAATTGTTGAAGTTCTTTAACAGTTGATATATAAGGGGTTTCTAAAATTTTTTAGTTATATGAGGTTGTAATTTTATTTTACCATTTCCTATTTCTACTTTTAGAAATTCTATATTTTGTCTAAAAAATTGAGCCTTTTTACTACTAATTTCTGTTCTATTTTTTAAAAATTCACTTAGGACTAATGACTAATATATTCTAGTTTATTCTTTCTGTGTACTAAGATATCATTTATGTAAATACAAGTAAATTCTCTATATTTACTAAAAATATTGTACATTTTTCTTTGAAATATTCTATGTGCATTTTTTAAACCAAAAGGCATTACTAACCATTCAAAATGTCCTATGGAACAAGTAAAGGCAGTCCATTCTATAGTTTCGGGATCCATTTTAATATGCAAAAATCCAGATTTACAATCAAATTTACTAAAAATCTTACTTTCTTGGATACTATTTATTAATTCAGACTTATCTAGTATGTTATAAGCATCATCAATTGTATTATCATTTAGTGTTCTATAGTCCATTACCATTCTATTTTTCCCTCTAGCTTGTTCACTATGCTTATTTACTATGAATGCTGGACTTCTATGTCTACTGGTGCTTCTTCTAATTACTTTTAGTTTTAATAACTCATTTATATGCATTTCATATTCTTTAATATTTTCATTTATAGACTCTATTTTTTTTATTCTGTATTCTAAATTCGGGATCTTTTACCTTTATTGTACATGGAATTTTATTCCTTTCCCAATGTTTGGTAGGATTTTCTCCAATGATTTCTTCTTTTTCTAATTTACTTAGAATATCATTTATTTCTAAATTTCAAGAGGATATTAGATTGTAAATATAGTTTGGATCTATGAATTGTTGAAAAGAAGGTTATGATAGTATATTATCCAATAATAGGGATCTACTAAATTCTTCTCGTGTGTCACTTTTACTTTCTTCTAATTTGTTTGATGTACTACACGAAAAACAACATGGGGTTAACCCACCACGCTTTTTTCGCAATTCTGATGTGTATGTAATAAAAAGAGTATTAGTAAAAAGAATAGCTCGTGGAGTAATTGTACAACCGGAAAAAGATTGAAATATGGGATTTAATCCAATGATAAATTGGGTTTTCCTTAGTTTAAAATCTCTTATACTAATTATTTTCTTTACAGAAATAGAATTAGTTAATATATTTTTAGCAGTAATGAAACTTAATTTACAGGGAGCAAGTTGTTCGGTATATGTAAAAAGATTTGCATCCATTTGTTCAGCTTTGAATTGTCTTTCTAAAGGGATAGGGTGTATGTATGATGGCGGAGCTAATTTTTTATCTAGTATTGTATTTGTACATCTCGTATCTATTAATCCATCTACTTCTAATATCCAATCTGCAATTTGTATTTTACATGGAATTCTAATACTCGTTATTAAGGATGTTTGTTCTATTCCTAAATTTTCTTCTAAAGGTTTTTCTTTATTTATATTATCTACTAAATTTTTTTCTAAGAGTTTTTATTTATTTATATAGTCTATAGTTATTTTGCCTTGTGGTTTTCTACAAGTATCAAGGTTATCATATATTTTTCTATAAATATTTTTAACTTCTAGGCTTATTTTTGGATGATTAAGTATTATATTCCTAACTAGTTCCTTTTTCTAAATTTTTTATTCTTTCCGAAAGAATTTGTATTAAATTTTCTAAATAAAATATTCGTAATTCTAATGTGTCATACCTATTTATCCTAGTTGGTTCAGGTGTTGAAGAAGATTCGGAGGGAAGCTGATTATTAACTATCAAACAGAACCTACAGGATTCATTTAAATACTCACTACATCTAAATCTTATTTTTAAAGCAGGATAATACCCGCATGTAAAACAAGGTTTATCACTACTTCCACTATTACTAATCCAATTGTGGGTACAATTTTTATTCATCAATTATAAATAATTCTATAAAATTTTCTAAATTAATTTCAAAATTATCTAACTCTGCTTCTGTTAACAAGAAATCTTATGGATCAATAGGATTTACAATTCCTTTTAATTTTCTTTGATGTTTTCGAATACATTCTAAGTCATCTCCTAGTCTGTCTAAGATTATTCCTCTAAATATTTTTGTAGTGTCATAGTTCTTTATAATGTCTATAAACTTTAAAAACATATATATTAAAAGTTTTAATTCTTTATTAATTTGTTCTGGATTTTCTATACTAATTTTATTATACTTTTCTCTTTTATACGAAGGACTTTTTCTTCTCGTTATAATTGTTTTAGCGTAGATTCTAATTTATTAATTGACTTATATCTATTTCATTCCAATCTTTATGTTTTTTATTGGATTCTAATATTTCTCCAATTCATTATCATCTGATCCACTGTTTTCTTCTTCTATACTATTAGGGTCTATATAACTAACTATGCTATATATGCTTTCTGTATCACTAACATATTCATCTATATGTAATAAATCTTCATTTACACAATCTATTAATATGGATTCCTTATTATGATAATTATTTTTCTTTGTACAATCCCTTACTAGGTGATTATTACTTCCACATGCAAAACAACTAAGTTTATTTTTATTTTCTTTATTTTTATTAAATTTTCTGACATGTTTATCTTTATTTAAATAGGGTTTCCTAGAACTGTCGGTGGAATGGAGTTGATCTCCAAGTTGACATACCCCTCTCCGGGTGGTATTGTATTGCATAATTTTCTAAGTACTTCAGCAAACTGATAATACTCTTGAAATACGTCAACATGACATACCTCCGTAATGATAACTCGGGCGATGAGCCCGTGCCTGAACCGTGAGATGAAGGATAAGGGAACCTCTCCTATTGCTGTATCTCTCCATCTAGAGAGATTGATCGAACACCTGTAGATTGTAAAACCTTGATCACATCTACAAGTAGGGTCCTTGTGTTTGTTACCTTGGATGGCGATTCCGGTGAGTGCTATTCCAGGTGGACTGATTCTGTCTTCTGACATCTTCTTTAGCTCTACGGCCTGGTTAACGAACTTTTCATCAAGGTGCTGTAGAACTTTCTAAAACACAACATCTTGAACTTCTGTTAACTCTTCAGGAAAAACCTCGAGTTGTCGCAGTTTTTCCTTCCTGCTGTCTTCTATTGTCTTGTACAGGACTCGTATTTCATCATGTTGCTCTGCTATGGTATTCTTTAGCTTGGTAACTTCTTCCTCTCTGATCCTCAGCTCTGTTTTGAGCTGTTTAATCCTCCTTTTCTATTATACCAGGAAGTCTACCGTCTGCGGCTTGAACGACAGTGGGGCCTTTGTCTTTGCTAAAGGCAAAGACACGTGCTGATTCTCGATCTCCTCATTGATTTTTTGAAAGAACTTGGCTAGTTGATGGAGCAATGGAAGTGGTGCTTTTTGGTCTCTGCGATTGGCCCACAGATTATTTACCATTACTTGCTGGTGGAGATTTATCACTGCTTTGGTCTTGAAGTACATGGGTGAGTCTAGTGGAAACATCGGAAGGTTGAGTAGCGTATCAAGGTTGAGTGTCCTGGCTGCCATATTGCGCTTAGCTCTCTCAGAGATAAGAAGTCTAGGTTTCAAAGCCTTAATGATTTGTGGAGTTTTGGTATCGCTCATAACATGGTTTCATTTTGGGAGTGGAGCTTGGTATTTATAATGCGGTGGTCTGGTTACCCCAGATTCTCCCCATAACCGAAAAAGATGGACCTACTGGTTTCTGTAGCCACCATCCGAGTTAAAAGAGGAACGAACCTGTTGTTTTCCTGGAAAGATTCTCCGGACACCACCATACCTAAAGTGTTGAGGAACTTACTGGTTTCTGTAATCCCCACTTTAGATATGCTGATGGACCATCCTACGTCTGAAGGCCTGAGTGTAGGGTGCCATACCTTAGCTGGCGCGGTCCTCGAAAGTTTCGTTTACCATTCTACTCAGCTGATCTGCAATAAAGTTGTTAGTGCCTTTGATATGTTCAATATTTACTTTAATCTATATAACATAACCATCTATTTAGAGATAACTTATTCTCCGATTTTTTATGGTAAAATGAAACAATTGCTTGGCAATCTGTCCTTAAAGTGCACTCACTTGCAGAGATGACAAATAATTTAAATTTCTCCATTGATTTTATTGCTGCTAATATTTCTGCGTCTGTACTTGTTACTGGAGTGACATAAGTTCCACTATCATACCTGCTTACCTGCTCTTCCTTAATTGGATTTTCTTTTGTGGGTCTATGTTTTAATACACAGCTCCCCATCCTCCTATTATTCCATCTGATTCGATAATTAAATATGCACCCTTAGGTGACAATTGTAATGGTTTTATTTTTCTTACTATATCCTTAATCTTCTGGACTAACTTAATATCTTCATTGTTGAATCTCCTTTCCCATGTTTGCTTTGTTTTCATATAAAGAGGTCATGCTAGTTGGCTTAGGTTAGAAATAAAATTCCTAGCATAATTCAGTTGTCCAAGAAATGATCTTATCTGTGTCAGGCCTTCCAGCCTGTCTGAATATCTAATATGCTCATAGTTATATGCTTTTGCAATTCTACCTGTCATTGTCTTATCAGGGCTCCTAAAAATTCTATTCTTGTGCATCCTAACTTTAATTTGTTTTAAGAAAGAATCAGCCCGTGCTGTCTGCAGTCATTAAAGAATATTATAAGATGTTCTATGTGTTGGTCTATGGTTAGGCTAAAGACCAATATGTCATCAATATATACTACTATAAAGGAATACTTTCTAAAAATATTATCCATCTTTCTTTGGAAGATTTGTGGAGCATTCTTTAGGCCGAATGACATCACTTTCCATTCATAGTGGCCATTATGCGTAATGAATGCTGTCCACTTTCTACTTTCTTTTTCCATTCTTATCTGCCAAAAACTACTCTTTAAATCAAACTTACTATAGACAAATGTATATTTAATTTTTTGCAAAAGTACTTCCTTATTTGGCAGAGGATACTTATCCTCCTCTGTGTTATCATTTAATCTTTTGTAATTGAAAACCATTCTTCTTTTCCCTCTGATTATTTCAATATGTTTATTTACTATGAAAGCTCTTGTCATGTGCGGATTGTTAGTTTCTTCTATGATTCCTAACTGCAAGAGTTCCCTAATATGCATCTCAAACTCTTGTTGTTCATAAGGTGTTGCCTTAATCACAGGACACGTTATCCTTAGTTCTGGATTTATAATTTTCAGTTTATATTCTTCTTTTGTCCTATCTATGAATCTCACAGGGTTTTCTCCAATAATGCCTTCATGCTTTAATCTGTCTAATATTGGGGCAAGTCTTTCTTTTACGCTACTTAGCTCATGATAATCAATCTAGAGCTCACACTGCTCCTCCCATTCTATCTCCTCATGTACTAAGATATTAGGTTTATATGGTGTAGTTGATATAACGTCTAATTTCTTAAATACTGAGACCAAATCACCCTGACCAATAATACCTCCTGATTGGTGCCGTATAAAGCCCATACCTAAAATAAATTGAGTCGGCTTATTCTTCTGGAAAGGTTTTAACCATGTGAATGGTAATACATAGGTCTGGTTATTAAGTTTAACTGTGCAGTCTGCTAATTTTTTAGTTAATATGATATTGTTTCCAAATGCGTCATACACTACCGAAGATTTAACTACATATTCCTGATACTGCGGGGGAACTATATCCTGGGATATATAATTTTTACTAGCCCCAGTATCCCCCCAGTATCCATAATTCCATCAACAGGGATTCTAAACCCATCCCTAAATTATATGATGAAATGTAAATTAAGTAGGTTATTGTATCTTCTATCCTGACTTACTGTCATTATATCTTCATGAAGATTTTCTTCTTCATCGTCTTCCTGCATGATTACTATTCCTTTCCCTTTGGATTTATAAGATTCCAATTCCTTTGTCACCTTTTCTAATTTATCCTCTAAATCTCTTATCCTATTCAGGAGCTGTCTTATTAATTCCTTATCTATATTATCTTCATCATATCTTAATTGTTTGCTATGCCTAGGAGACTCATTATTTGGGCTAGCATCATATTCTTCAAAGATAAAGCCATAATGGTCCTAGGCACATCTTCTACAAAGTGAGGTCTGACCCTTGAAACAGGTTACTTTATGCTTTAATATGTGAAACTAAAAACACTTATCACATCTATTTTTATAATTGTACCTAAAAGGTTCAAAGTGGTGATCACAAGAGACCACTTCCTCTGTGATGTGATATGTTTCTAAGAAGTACTTTGGATTTTGGTCTAAGCTATATCTTAGGGTTTTTTCTTTACTCATAGGTTAAAGGGTAACTCTTCAGTACTAACATATGGGCCATACCCATAATAAAAATCTCTAATTTCTTTTAAAAATCTGTAAAGCATCATTATCCTTTCATATCTCTGTATGTCCTGATTCTACTATAACATAATTGTTCATAGGTGTATAGGTTTCTAATTATCACATAAAGTAAAGGTATGGTATTCATTTCAAAATCTTACCATCCTCTCTTAACTTTAGATTCACTACTTTCTGTAGGTTTTTCTCCTGTATAAAATCTATTATTTCTCTAACATTTTCTCCTGTTGAGAGTAAATATCCTAAGTTTACTATCATGAGATCTATTGCTTCTAGTTTCTTCTTACTGTTATCTTTTTCTTTGAGAATTCATAAAACTCTTATTCTATCAATTTTTGATAAAGTAACTGTTGTTCCAGGTTATCTTTATCTACTGTTTGTTTACCTAGGGTCATAAACTTTTGCTGTTTGCTAATCCAATCCATTTATCCATTTTCAGGAAGCCATTCAATATTTCCATAAGTATCTTGGAAGTCTACTAGATTTCCAACTTCTTCTAACCTGTCCATCTGGTCTTCACCAAAGATACTACATATATCACTGTCCTTTTCACTATCATTACTATCTAGGCTTACTATATCGAATTCATCTGCTAACTCTAACTCTTGGAATAATTTTAATCTTTCCTTATTAACTGTCTTGTTCCTGCATTCTCTGGCATAGTGGCCTTCTACACCACATACGTAGCACTTGCATTTTCTAGGCGGCTTATGTTTCTTAAACTTCTTTACGTGGTTATATTTGGGCTGTCCTTTTCTATAATATTAGCTTCTCTTTAATCTTCTTCTAGGTTTATACTTCTTGTGTACTGCTGGGATATATATCTTGTTACAATAACTATAACTTGAGACTTGTCTAGTGGCTTCAGCTTCTAGGCATTTGTTCTTAAGGTAATCAAATGTAAACAAGATTGTTGGTCCTATACCCGTAATCTCATCATTTCCCGGATCTACACATGCTTTGGATATCAGATCACCCAAAGGTTTTGGTAACTTATTAAACCATCGTTTAGTTAATTCTGTACCAGAAAAGGCTCTGTCTGTTTTAGCGGCTAAAGCTAAATACATCTGGCTGAATTTTACTATTTCATTGAAACTTGTGATCTGGAGCCTTTCGAGATCTCTGGCTGCAACGTATTGTAACAACGTTTCTTCCTAAGCGGGATATGTTCCTAGAACAATAGACCTGATTTGATTTGTAATATTATATGGATTATCTGCCATTTTGGTCATATTATGATATTCTTGAGGGTATACTATTTTTCAACTATTTAGAAGTTCCCTAGCAGTTGTTCCTAATAAATTTTCAATAAAATTTATAGTTGCTAATTCATCTAATTGGTAGGAAATTCTCCCTATTGCATTCATGGCATCTGATTCCCATCTATCAATGAGTTCGGGCCATTTTTGCGGATGATCTGCTATTAAGACGAGCATACTACCTTCATTATTTTGTCTTGGCATTTCTCTAATTACTTCCAAAGGATTTGGTTTTCCTCTACCACGTGGGTAAACCCTTTCTGGGCCAAATTGGTGTCTAGTTGGATATTGAATAGGCTGAGATGTCTTCTGATCTGTTAAGACAAAACCTGTTGGTGCTAGACCTGGTGGTGCTGAGGGTCCTGCCTCACTCATAGTACTTTCTTCTTGTGTGTGGATCCCCTGGGTTAAAGGCTGAATTAAAGGCTTTTCATGCTTTTTTATTAATACATCAATATCTAACTCGTCTAGTTGTCTAATAAGTTCTTCATCTGTATATTTCATATAAATCTCATCTACTTGAGTTTCTATCTTTTCATCATTCCTCCTGGGCTAATCTCCATAGGGATATCGACATTTTATTAAGAAATGTACATCCTCTATGTCATCTGAAAATATTTCAAAATCTACTTCCCAGTTGTAATCTGGGTAAAATTTGTAAAAATCCATCATATATAATTACTTTCTATATTCTGGTATTTCTTTTGTAATTCTGTCTTCCAATTTTCTAAAAACTGGATGTCATGTCTTCGCCATCTCCTAATTAATTTTGTAGTCTTTATAGGTATTCTATGCGGCCTAAGACATTCATCATACTTTATTCGTTTACTACTAGGTTCACCTTCATCTTCAAGGATCTCTTTTCCTTTATACCTCTTGTCTCTTTCGAAAGCTAAAAGCTCTTGGTACTGATGTTCTCTTTCTATATTATCTTTGGTTAATAAATATCTTTTGACTTCCTCTAACCATTCATATCTCAACATATGAACTTGTTCTTGTACCGTGTATCCTGACCTCACTACATACTTATGTAAATGTTCTAGATGGCCATCTACATCCTCTACCGTTCCTTTTTCCAATAAAAGATTCATCCGTACAAGTTTCTTATTCTATCATATAATTCTTCCAACCTTTTTTCTTCTTTACGCAATTGCTTAAGCTTTTGATAATATTCCCTTTTAACCAGGAACTTTTGTATGTGTGAGAGGTGTGATAATTGTAATCTGTCTTCATAACCAGAGATTACATCTAATTTTTCTTCTACATATGTTTCTATTTCTATTAAACAAAACCACTTCTCATAATATATCTTTTGCCTTAGTGTCAACATATGATAAGGCAGATTATTTGTAAGACTACTAAAATATTGGCGTCTCCTAATTATAGGATCTAATGTCTGAGATTTCAATAGATTCTTCATCTAATACCTAATTCTGTCTACTATTTTGTCATAATCTTCTCTTAACCTTTGTATTTTTGCTGCTTCATACTCATGGAATTCCACCTGATCATTCAATAATCTTTCCCTTGCACTTAATCCCAATCTCAAATAGTACTGTGCATATCTTTCTTTTTCTAAAGCTTCTTTATAATATCTTCTTTGCTCTATAAAATATTCCAAAAATATTTCTACTCGTGCTAACCAATGATATTTTTGTAAGATAATCCTTGCATTATACGATTCAAGGTTTATCTTTTCTAGTCTATTACTATGTTGTTTTCTCATCTGGATTATTATTTCCAGATCTTCAATTTTTACTAAATCCTTCATTGATCCGAAGTCTCTTCTTCAGGAACATGATCTTCAATTGCTAATCTTTTGTTGTACTTTGCCACTCGGAAGCTTAACCTGCCATCTGAGTGTTCATAAAATTCAGATTTTTCTGGTCTTAAGGTCATCGGTAATAATGGTTCTATTGTCCATTCTTGACCTGCTAATGTGTCAGAATCGTAATATTTTGCTGGTATTGCTTGTATTCCTCTACTTCCTAATATATTCGTAATATTTTCAACCCTGTTTGTTTTTAATGTATATCTTATAGTATTATTTTTTGAAATTTGACCTGTAAATGCTTTTGTGATGGCTATATTTGGCTCTATATCTATCATGTTACAGCCACTGGTCCTGACTATTAGTTTAATAAATTTAAACAAAGTACTAAGGGTTACTATGTAATCTGGTGTCATATATGTTGCTTCAAAATTATTATTCATATCCACTTCTGCTAATCCTATGGCAGACCTTGATACTGAATCAATGTGTCTTATGTCCACTAAGCTGAGCATCACTTTTGTACCTAATCCTTTCATGTGCATTCCGGTTATTCCTAATAGTACCATACCTAAATGCATTACCGTATATCCTTGACTAACTAACTTATCATAAATGCACGGTGTTGTAACTTATCATATTTTATAATGGTGATCCCTTCGATCATTCCCTCGAGCTCACCAGAAATCCAACCACATGACCGAGACGACAATGAGGTACACTTAGATTGTGTGCTAGATGACATAGCACAACAGAAACTAGAGAATATGATGGAAGGATAGCCGTCCATCAAGACAAGTCATTAATCCTAGAGATATCTAAATCAGCATTCCGATATAAGTCTCCAGAAGTTTGTGTTTTGTACAGTTGTGCTTTATTGGGTTGTAAGTTTGTGTTTTCTTGAGTCATTATCCGAAAGGAATCCAAGACTTTAGTCACTATCCACTCAGTGGAAAAAACTGTCCTTGATTTCCCTAGGATAAGTTAGTGGAGGGTAAGTGAAGATGTCAAGTTCAAGATAGGCTAAGATGCCCACCTCTTGAGAATCTTTACTTTATTCGCCACTTTGTGTCACTCTAGGATGGTGAGTCACTGAGATTCCCATTAGTGCTTGTATGAGTCATCCCCCACTGGAGGATTTGTTTGTAAGAGTGCAGAAGGGTCCCCTTTGTTTATATAAGGACCCTCAGTTTCATTTGTAAGGATAATCTCGGATCTAACACTCTTGAATCAATAAGAATCCTTTGTTTTATCACCAATCCCTGTTTCGCTCCTCTAACCTAACACTCTGTAGCTCCATCTACCTAGTGCATCCTCGCTTTGCTCCTCTGACCTAACACTCCGTAGCTCGAGCTACCTAGTGCATGCCCCCCTGACTTTGCTTTTTTTGGGGTTTTGGGGCTAACATGAATTTTTCTATGAGTTTACAAAGTTCATTGATTTCATCTATTTGAGGTTCTTTAGTTTTGTCTAAATTTCTTTTAATATAATCCAAGGTTGACAGGATTGTATCTAATTTTATAAGATGTTGTTTTATATTAGTTCATTTTCCAAATAAAGAAACTCATGTAGGGTATTTGAGATTAGTCCCCTCCCCTTCTGCTACTTCTTCTACTTCTATGTGTTCCTATCAAAATAATAATAATAAGACTGTAGGTTGATGTCACTGTTATCTTACTCTAGATATGCTCGATATTGATGGTTATCCTGAGATCGAAAGTTCATGCGATGCCTTCATAAACCCAAGTATGGTTTTTAATTTTTTGAGTAGCGGAAACCTTGAAATTGATGCCCTCATAAGTAGGTGGGAAAAGGACAATATAATAGGAGAAAACCTTCAACACAATTGGGATAGAAATAAAATAGAATGTAAACTATAATTTAAAAAACCCCAAATATAGGATAGGGAGCAAAAAGATTGAAGCAACATGAGAAAATTATAAAGAATTTCAAAAGGACCTTAAAGAGTTACCAAAACTAACGGTTATACGAAAATGTATTAGTAGACATAGGGGTCCAACATTTATTGTTAATAAGCATAGTGAATAAGTAGGAGGAAAATCTCCAAAGGTAATAGATTATAGGGGATTAAATGACAACACAGTAGATGATGCTTATGATATACCTGATAAATCTGAATTAATTAATCATATTCAATTAAGCAAAATATTTACTAAATTTGATTGTAAATCAGAATTTTGGCAAATTAAAATGCACATAGATAGTTTAGAATGGACATTCTTTACCTGTACCTAAGGACATTTTGAATGGTTAGTAATGCCATTGGACTAAAAAATGCTTTAATAAAGAAAATGGATAATTGCTTTAATAAGTATAAAGAATTTTTTTGTGTCTATATAGATGATATATTAGTCCACAGCCTAAATAAAGAAACTCATGTAGGGCATTTGAGACTAGTTTTGGATGAATTCTCTAAACAAAGTATCATAATTAGCAGTAAAAAAAGTACAATTTTTAAAGTAAAATATAGAATTTTTGGGAGTAGAAATAAGAGAGTTATATTAAACTACAACCACATCTAAGTCAAAAAGTCTTAGATTTTTCACAAATAGATGATATAAAAACTTTACAAAGATTTCTAGGCTTGGTAAATTATGCCAAACTCTTCATCCATAATTTAGGTAAATTATTGAAACCATTATACGTTGAATTAGGAACATCATGAATAAAACAATTTAATTAAGAAAAAAAATAAACAAATTGAGAAAATCAAACAAACAATAAGGTCATTACTTAAGCTAAAACTTCTTTTAGAAACAGATTATTTAATTGTTGAAACAGATGGATTTGAATTAGTATGGGGAGCAGTTCTAAAAAATAAACCCCATAAATACTCACCAAAACTTGAAGAAAAGATATGTTGATATAGTAGTGGCCAATATAAAAATATAGATTAATATCTAGCATATACCAAAAAATATTAGCTGTAAATTATGGATTAGATAGTTTTGGGCTATTCCTTCTTATTACAAAGGAGACTTTAGTAAGAATTGACTATGAAGTAATTGGTAAATTTTATGAAAATAAAAATAGCAAAAGAATAAGTTAAAGACGATGGCTAGCATTTAAAGATATAATTATTAATTTGGCCTATCAAATAAAATTTGACCTTATAAAAGAAAGTGATAACAATCTTGCAAATAAATTCTCTAGAAATATAATAGAAGTAGAAAACCCACCTTGAAAAGATAATTCTCACAATTGATGGTTTTCTTCTTTTTCAGATGGCTTTCACAAAAGATAAGGAGACCAGGCTTCCTATTATTTCATATAATAGCCCACTTACTTTCAACCTACCCGTAATGCTTAACCTCGATAAAAATGAAAGAATTTTCCTTGATAACCTTTGGGCTGATAACTGCAACGCCTCCTTTTCTTCCATAATGACTCAGTTTGCTAACTACCTCCACTTGAAAAATACCCATTCAAAATTGGCTAAACCTTGTTTGAGACCTTAATCTGTAGATGCTTGCCTCGAGCTAAAACATACGATGGAGATACTTTAACATCAATTTACAGAGCAAAAAGAACAATACCAAAAGCTACTCAAAACTACTACTAAACTTGAAGAAAACACCATCATTAAATAATGATGGGAGAGAAAAGTTGAAAAACAATGGAAGGAGAATGAAAGTAGATTTTCTCCAAAGCTGGCACCTATTAAAGAAACGATAATGAAATTGGTATTCAGTGAGAAACAACTAGAAATGGAAAACCTAGCCGAAGCAGTAAAGGAAATGATGGGTTAATTTTTTTGTAGGTCACTAAGTTTTGAACTTTTTTCATTAAGGTAACCATGTTTTGATTTGTATCAAAACGGTTACTAACTTTTGATTTTGTTTCTCTGGAAGGTTACTGGCGAGTGACCATAACCTTTCTGCTGACGTGGCTACCGGAATTTGCCTAGTCAGCATTAAGTTGCCACGTAACCAGCTGGCGTGACGACCGGAAAAAAAGATTATATTTTGGTAGGTTACTGAGGTTTGGACTTGTTTCATTAAGGTTACCAAGTTTCAATTTGTATCAAAACGGTTACTACAATTTGATTTTGTTTCCCCGGCAGGTGACCCGCAAGTAATCACATCCATCCTGCTGACGTGTTGACCGAAAAAACACAATCAGCCTGATGTGGCTATGTCACTAGGATGCCACATCAGCATTTGTCCACGTAATATAATTTTTGGCCACATGGTGAAGTGGACAAATGCTGATATGGCACCTGGTGACGTGGACAAATGCTGATGTGGCATCCTGGTGACGTGAACTCATCAGGGTGACTGTGTTTTTTCTGGTCGACATGTCAGTAGGATGGATGTGGTTACTTGCGGGTCACATGCCGGAGAAACAAAATCAAATTGTAGTAACCGTTTTGATACAAATTGAAACTTGGTAACCTTAATGAAACAAGTCCAAACCTCAGTAACCTACCAAAATATAATCTTTTTTTCCGGTCGTCACGCCAGCTGGTTACGTGGCAACTTAATGCTGACTAGGCAAATTCCGGTAGCCACGTCAGCAGAAAGGTTATGGTCACTCGCCAGTAACCTTCCAGAGAAACAAAATCAAAAGTTAGTAACCGTTTTGATACAAATCAAAACATGGTTACCTTAATGAAAAAAGTTCAAAACTTAGTGACTTATAAAAAAATTAATCCAGGGAAATGATTGTAACCCCCTGCTCTACGACCAATACGACTCAACTTTATGCTCATCAGATATAAAGAATATCCTCATGAAAATTCTCCTTACTGCGAGTGCAAAAACGGTTTCTCTATTATCCAAGGAACAATTGATCTAGCTACATTGAATTCGGAAATCCCATTTATGGTTAAATGTGCGATAGTATCACCAGACACACTATTCCAATATGGGTTACTTAGAAAATTAATAATAACTAAGGGAAAGCAACTCCAGAAAGTCACACTAAACTGGAGGTTGAAGAAGCTACTATTGGATATCTTTGCTGAAGGACTGATGCTCAAAGGATATGCTCAGGTGGATATTTTCTCATATGCACCAGAATTCACACACAAAAGACTCTGCATTGCACAAAAGGAAGTAAAGATTAAAGTTATCAATTATTAGCAGGGAGCAATAATCTTATTTATCCCAAAACATTTTGAATCTTATATTATTCTAGGAGAAATCAGGACAAGGTTACAAAGATGGTGAAATTATCAGCTGGCTATTCAAAAATATGAAAATGGTTATCTCCTAGCAGAAGACTATAATTTAAAAATCTATGGAGGATATGATATGCGCCGATTAAGAGTTCCATTTGTGGGCCAAATCAACACCAGACTTGAAGAAACCCAACATCTCAGAGATAGAAGAGCCTAGTGGATGGCTACTGAGATTGGTGACAACGGTGTTGAAAGCATCCGAATGCATCCAATGGAAGACAATGGTGATGACCTCGGGATTGACGATATTGCAATCGCAAATCTCAAAAATATGATGGAGATATAATATTATCTCTATCTTTATCTTTATTTTGTACGACAGGCCTTTAGTCACTACCAGCTCTTTTAAGCTAGAAAAACTGTGCCCACTATGTTTTATTCCTTGCTTCGCCCCTAAGCGTTTGTAAGTAAGAGCAGTCCCTCTTCTCTTATAGGATCATCGATCCAAAAAGCTCACTTGTGTGCAATAAACCTCTGAAGTATTTCTTTAAGAGTTGACTTTTTAATCCTTCTTTAGATATAGAAAAATTTATTCTTGTTTGAGAAAAAAATGCACAAGTAGTCTTTATTCTCTGATAGGGAAAGAGAAATCTTTCTCTAAGGTATACCATGAAGGTTGATGGTAAGCAATCACGGTTTGATCTCCATTGAACTCTATATGAAGAAGTTAAGAAGAGTGCATGATGTATGAAGTTGTAAAAACCCCAAGAAATGCAAAAGGACTAGCGAAGAAAGTACCCACCAAGGTAGGAGGCCGTTAGGGGAAAGAAGTAGCGCAAGTATAAGCATGAAAATGGGATTCTTGCAGGTTGTAGTGCCATGCTTCTCTCTAAAGCATACCAGAGTCTAACAAGGAGATCTTGTCTTGAAAATAGGTAAGCTGGTTATGGTACACCTAAGGGAAGTAATTTCTCGAGTACCTAGTAAGAGACCTTTTATGAATGATTTCAATCTTAGAAATATAAGTTTATTGTTATCATAATTATAGCAATTTATATAATCAATATATAGTAGAAGAAGGTATTAGTTGACAGATTAGTTTTTATAATAGTATGTGTATTTATTTTGATGTCCGCACTATAATTTATTATGAATCTTTACTTACCTTGCATTAATTAGAGATGGTTCCTATTATAAGGATAATCCATCTCAGCTTTATCAGCTTTAATAAATTATGAGATATAGTCTAAGTTATATTATCTTTCAATTTTTATTATTGATCTTAACAATAATCTGCCTATTAGCGTATTACATGCCAGTATTAATTAACATAATAAGTTATTATATAGCCTTAGGTTCTCATATCATTGGAGGATATATTATAACTGGTATCACATTAAACTAAATATGGAGGCCTCAAATTTGGCAAAATGGTATATAGCCTAAGAAAAGAGGAGGCAAAGATTACAAGGTGGATAGGAAGACCCGGCCTGGTCTGCTCATTTCTCTATTGCTTAAAGGGATATCATTGTATACCTTTTCGGAAGGCATGCACCATTAGATCCTAGGCTTTTTTCCGGATTGGCTATGATAACAGTTCCACAAATATATGAATATATATGTAATAATTACCTAAATTTATATAATGCTCACAATAATGAAGAAAATGTCACAAAAAAAATAATTTACAATCATTTATTAGTAAGTTATTATGATTTGTTAGTAATTATTCATACCGAGTATACCAATCCTGGAGAAGATTGTTACCCATACTATATATATATATATATATATATATATATATATATATATATATATATATATAGTTTTTTTTGTTGTGTTTCTTATTCCCAATTTTCCATTCAAAGAAGTTATTATTGGAAACGACTTTTTGTTAGAATATGAACCTTCTATGCAAAATAAAGATTTTATTATAATAAGAATAATAAAATTAATAAATTAGGAACAATACAATGTCAAACTTTAGAGGAGCAATTAGAAGATATAAATATGGAATATACACAAGAAAAAGAGAGTGAAAATAATATTGGGCAATGGATTTTAAAAGAATTAGAACATATATATGGAGGAAATCCTTTAGAAAAATGGTATAAAAATAAGATCTATGCAGAAATAATAAAACCTATGGATCCTAATGATATACTTGGAATTAAACAAGAAGAATTTCAAAAGCAAATAACTGAATCACTAGAATTACAATTAATAAGACCTAGCATATAAGTTCATATAGTAGTGAGGGATTTTCGGTAAGAAATGAAGTTGAACAAGAGGAAAAGCTAGACTTGTTATAGACTATATATAGGAAATTTAATTAGAAAACAATGATTGATGGATATTATATTATATTCCAGATAAGCAAGGTCTAATAAATAAAATTGAAGGAGCAAAATATTTCTCTAAATTTGATGGTAAAAGTGGATATTTGAAAAATTAAATTGAAAGAAGAATCTATATCATTATCAACATGTAGTACACGTAATATGAGTGAATTATTCTCCCTATGGGATTTGACAATGTTCCGCAAATATTCCATAGAAAAATGGGTAAAATATTTTGAAATATCATAAGTAGATATTAGTATGTATCGAAGATATATTGATATATTTGTCATTAAAAGAATGACACATAGAGTACAATACCATATGGAAAATTCAATGCTTAATAGTAAATGCAAGTTCTGAGTTAAAAATGGAGTTGCAACATCATTATTACAAGCATTATCTAAATGTAAAAGAAAAACTTTATTAACAATTTCCCGTTTTTCATGTACTAATTTAGGCTAGTGTATTCCGTATGAATGATAACTAACAAGTTATAATAACTTACTAATAGGGGATAATAAATTAATTTTTTATTAAAATTTTCTTCACTATTGTAAGTATTATATAAATCAAAGTAAAGATTATGTATATAATTATATACTTGGGGTATTGTTATCATAGTTAATGAAAATAGGGAATACACGAATCCTGAAGAAGATAGTTTACCCATATTATATATACCTAGCTCAAAATAGTAGACCCCTTGAATTGGTATTAGAGCCTTGTTATAAAAATAAAATTTGAGTATTTAGATTAAGCCAAGAAGGTAATTTAATAGACTTTGAAGAAAACATAATATGGACCCCCTTAATGGATAACTGATAATGGATAGGTTTCCACAAGAAGATAGACCAATAGCTTAGACATATACTTTAGATCAGAATCCAAGATTTCTTTATGCTTAATATCATGTAGTGGAAGATTTTTCCAAACGTAATCATATCTTTGAACTTCTTAGGTTTAATCACACAAACAAAAATGTGATAAATGTTATCAATTTCATGTCCTTAGACATAGAGTGACATGTTTCCGGTGCCAACTTTCACTTTGCAGAGTCAATGGCCTTTGGGTCAATTGGCATTTGGTTCCCCCGTGAGTACGCTTCGCAAGTGGCGAGAGTTCGAATCCTCGGGGTGAGGGTGCATGTCTGAGAATTATGAGCACGAACTGTGGGTGGTACCAGCGCCCATGTGTGCGCGGCCCCACAGGCCGCAGTCGAGGCATGCGCAGGCCCCTGTCTTAGTTTAGCGGGTCCATTAGGGGTTTCGTTTTTCTTGACAAAAAAAAAAATAAATAATAAATAAAAAAAAAACTTTCACTTTGCAGAAAGTGCGTTAATAAATAACCTATTTAATTGAAGGTATCGATCTCCCACTGATGCCTCTGAAGTTTAATAAAATTTTCAGTTTTTAATTCTCTTTGCTCCACCTCTAATCCAACACTGCATAGCCTTATTTGACTCTCAGGTTAGGACCTTTGAGGGGTAAGCCCCCTTTGGGGTTGCTCCTGGATCCATTAGAAAAGATGGGGTAAGTTCATAGAGGAAGTCTCTTTCTTTCTTAGTAGATTTTCCAAAATATCTTTAAGTTTTCCATGATGTTGACTCCCCTCTTGAGTTATGAAGGCCTTCTGAATTTGTTGTCCGGTAAGCACTCCATGTTGTCAACTCCCCTTTTGACTTATTAGTTCTGACCAATGACATCCAAGTATCATTTCCTGTTGAGTTACTTTAATTTCTTAATATTTAGTAGTAGAAATAGTCCATTAAAGTTATACTAATAATTCCCCCGGGAATTAGTAAGTTAGTATATTTTAGTTGCTACGGGAAAAATATATAGTTCATTCCTACAGGAAAAGGATCATAGCATCTTTCTTATTTTTCTTTTATTTTGGTGAAAAGCTAAATCTAAATACTCAACTTCTATTTCCATAACAAGACTTTGATACTATTTCAATATAATTTGCCGTTAAATAAGAAAACCAATTTGATTACGAGAAGTGAACATATAAGTTCAACAAAATTTCCCTTTAAAATTGATTAAAAAAAATAAAATTAAAGGCTCATTTTTGTAGAAACCATTTTCAAACTATCTCTTCTTTCTTTCGGTAGGGAAAAAAACATTTATATTGTGGATTAATTCATTTTTGAATAATATGAATAAAATCGTGCTTATCTACAAATCAAATTGTTACTCATCGCTAATTATATAATCTACTATTGCTAATAAAGTTGTTTCTTTATTACAAAAAAAAAAAGAAAAAAACGGTTAAATTGTCTTAATGATCTTTACCCTATATTATGGTTTTGATTACATGATCTTATATGTCTAAGAAGATAACTAGTAAGTTACGACATATTTTACATTTTGGTCTTAATTCTATTTTTCGATTATCTAATTTTTTTTCTACCTTTCAAAACGGTCTCAATCCCTAGGATAATTTATAACTTGTTAAGTAGCGGAAACCTCGAAATAGACGATCTCATAAGCCGTTTAGAAAAGGATAACTTAAAAGGAGAAACCCCCAGCAACATTGGGATAAAAAATAAAATAAAATGTAAATTAGAGCATAAAGTTAAAGAATATGGGATTGTTAGTAAGAAAATAAAAGCAACAAATGATAATTATAAAGAATTTGAAGTGTATATTAATTAATTATTAAAAGTAGGAGTCATACAAAAAAGTATAAGTAGACACACGAGTCCGGCATTCACTGTCAACAAGCATAGTGAACATCACGACAAAAAAACAAGCAACTGAAAAGGTTAGAGGAAAATCCAAAATGGGCATAGATTATGGGAGATTAAATAATAACATGATAGATGATGCTTATGATATACTGGACAAATCCGAATTAATCAATCATATCCAGACTAGTAAAATATTTAACAAATTGACCATAAATAAGGTTTTTGGCAAATAAAAATGCATCTAGAAAATATAGAATGGACAGATTGTGCTTGTCCATTAGGACATTTTGAATGGTTAGTTATGTCCTTCGGTTTAAAAAATGCACCTATTATATCTCAAATAAATGGATAGTTGTTTTAATAAAGACAAAGAATTTGTGTTTATATATTGATGACATATTAGTCCATAGACAAAATAGAGAGGCTCATACAAGACATCTACGGTTGGCTCTAAATGAATGAAAGGAGAAGCCAACTATTGCTGAAATATATTTGTCCCTCAATGATATGATAATAGCGAAATAGAAATTAATTTTTTAAACAACAAAATAACTGACGAAGGTATGCCCTAAAGAAAAGTAATGCAAGAAAACCACATGTAAACAAAAATCGGCATGCATGAAAGTTTGATAAAACTAGAGATTATAAAAATTAAATTAAGTTTTTCGCTTAGGGCAGTAAAGATCACCTAGTAAGAAATTTTACCAAAAAATTACCATAATAGGAAATCAATTTTAACCGAGTGTGTAAATAAAGACTTGTTACATATTGATGAATATGTTAATGATACAGAAAGTATTTATGGTATAGTTAGTATAAAAAAAAAATACAAAACTCAACATGACATTGATAATGAAGAAACATATATTATTACAACCTTAATAAATCAAAGCTCTACTTTAAGAGAAGGTAAATTAGATAACCTAGAAAAATTGGAGCAATTGGAGGAACTACTAAAAGATTTGTAAATGGTTTGCCTCCATAAATGCAAAAAATAATAGCGGTGGTAATGATAAACCCTGCATTTTTCAATTTAGATATCCTCACATAAAACTTAGATATCTATGTTCTAATTGCTTCTTAGAGAGTTGTAAATTTTGTTTAAACAAATTCATAGACATGCTAGCCCCAGAACCAAAACCCCTTAGGTCTCTAATAATAGATATAGTAAAATTGAGTCACCGATAATCTCTTTAGAAAATCAAATAAAGCAATTGAATACCAAACTCGAAAATCAAGAACGTCTATTAGATGATTTCTTCAAACTTGATATTGTTAAATAATAACCTTTATCAATTGGTAGCAAATAGGTACAAGTTGTACAAAGTTAATAAGCTTTCACATGAATTTCGTATGTACTCCTCTACATATCCCGGAGTCTTTATATATGCAGACAAATGTCGACAAAAGCTTCTAACCCAACTTTGTAGTATTAAACAACAGCTTGTAGCTAGCCTTATCCAAAAATAATTTCGGAATAAGCAAGCACCTTCCAATGTCGCCATAGAACCACTACAAACTAGCCTCCCAAACTTTAGGCAAGAAATTATATTAAGCCAATATGAAAACAAACAATCTAGCTCAGTCCTGCATGGTTTTTATATTAAGTGTTGTCTTTCTATCCAGCAATGGTACTTAGACAGCCCTACTTTAATTGACACCAGGTGTAGTAATACAATTTTAAATAGTAAATTAGTCCCACAACAATACCACCAACCAATCCCATTCAAATCCCAATTTTATGCTGAGAAGATGGATGACAAATTGTTAACATATGATCTCCAACTCCCAAGATATAAATTACAACTTTATCAGGCTGATACAACTTTAATCTTATTTTCCAAACCTTCTAGGGTTGTTATTTCACCCCTCTTGGACTACAGTTTGCAGCCGCTCGTTTTCTCCCTTACACCTCAAAGTTGCCCGCAAAAGCGTGGTGGGACACCTTCACCTTCCCTTTGCCCCTGTCAAAAACACCACCATGATCCCTGTAGTTGTTATGTTACTCTTGATACATTAGATTATCCAGATTATCAACATTATAGAGTAAGAGGAATTGACTTCAGTAGATGAAAATCCCTTTGCTTACTTAAATCCTAGGATAATTTATAACTTGTTAAGTAGTGGAAACCTCAAAATAAACGATCTATAAGCCGCTCAGAAAAGGGTAACATAAAAGGAGAAAACCCCAGCAACATTGGGATAAAAATAAAATAGAATGTATATTAGAGCTTAAAGATCCATAATATAAGATTGTTAGTAAGAAAATAGAAGCAACAAATGAAAATTATAAAGAATTTGAAATGCATAATAATGAATTATTAAAACTAGGAGTCATACAAAAAAGTATAAGTAGACATAGGAGTCCGGCATTCATTGTCAACAACCATAGTGAACAGGTTAGCGGAAAATCCAAAATGGTCATAGATTATAGGAGATTAAATAATAACAAGATAGATGATGCCTATGATGCACCCAACAAATCTGAATTAATCAATCATATCCAGACTAGTAAAATATTTAGCAAATTTGACTGTAAATAAGGTTTTTGGCATATAAAAATACATCCAGAAAGTATAGAATGGACAACTTTTATTTGTCCTTTAGAACATTTTGAATGGTTAGTTATGCCCTCCTGTTTAAAAAAGACACCTGGCATATTTCAAAGAAAATGGATAGTTGTCTTGATAAATTCAAAGAATTTATGTGTCTATATCTAGATTACATATTACTCTATAGCCAAAATAAAGAGACTCATATAGGACAGCTAAGGTTGGTTCTAAATGCATTTTCTAAGCAAGGTATAATAATCAGTAGTAAAAAAGCACAACTCCTTAAGAGGAACATAGAATTTTTAGGAGTAGAGATATGAAATGGATATATTAAGCTTCAGCTGCATAGAAGTCAAAAAGTAGTAGAATTTCCACAAATAAGTGATACCTTACAAAGATTTTTGGGATTTGTTAACTATGCTAGGCCATTCACCCATAACTTAAGAAAACCAGTAGGACCTTTATACGAAAAATTAGGGATATTAGGATTTACACAATTTAACTCAAAAGATATAAAACACGTAGGAAAAATAAAACAGGTGATTAAAATGTTAACTAATTTAAAACTCCCTTTTGAATCATATTATGATTGTAGAAACAGATTTGTGTGAATTAGGATGGAGAGTAGTTTCAAAAAACAAACCTTATAAATATTCACTTAAGGGAGAAGAAAAAAATTTGTAGATACAGTGGGGACCAATATAAAGAAAAAGGATTAGTGTCTAGTATAGACCAAGAAATATTAGTAGTAAATTATGGATTAGACAGTTTCAGGTTATTCCTTGTGAGAAAAAAAAAGAAATCTTAGTCAAAACAATTGTGAAGCAATAGTGAAATTCTATAAAAAAACTAAATGTAGTAAGAGAATCATCAATTCAGCTTATAAAATAAAATTTGAATATATTAAAGAAAGTGACAACAATTTGGCAGATAAACTCTCAAGAAATATCATGGAAGAAAAAAACCACCTTGATAAAGATAATCCTTATTCTGTAAATCTCATAAATAATTTTGTTTTTCAAATGCCCTTCACGAAAGATAGTGACAATAAAGTTCCCATTATTCCCTTTAATAGCCCACTTTCCTTTAGTCTACTTTCACACCTCAACCTTGATAATAATGAAAGAATTTTCTTTGACAACCTTTGGGCAAATAATTGTAATTCATCTTTCTCATCTATAATAACTCAGTTTGTTGATTACCTCCATTTTAAGAACACCCAGTCCAAACTAGCAGAACCTAGTTTAAGACCCAAATCTTTGGATGCCTATCTTGAACTTAAACACATTGTGAAAATTCTTCAACAACAATTAGGAGATTAAAAGGAGTAATATCAGAAGCTACTCAAAAGCAACATCAAACTTGAAGAAAATACTGTCATGAAGTAACAATGGGAAAATAAAATTGAGAAACAATGGAAATAAAATGAAAGTAGATTTCCCTCTAAATTGGCACCAATCAAAGAATCTATAATAAAGTTGGTCCTCAGTGAAAAACAACTTGAGATGGAAACCTTGGCAGAAACATTAGAAGAAATGGCATTGACCCCTGCCTTACAACCAGTAGGACTAAATTTTGTGCTTACAAGATACAAGGAACTCTCTCATGAAAAGTCTTGTTATTGACTGTGTGGAGAAGGATATTCTATTGTCCAAGGAATAATTGATTTGGCTTCATGGAATTCAGAAGTTCCTATAATGATCTGAAATGCAATAATTTCACCAGATTTATTATTCCAATTTGGGTTGCTCAAAAAATTGATAATAAGAAAGGGAGAACAACTCCAGCAAGTGACATTGAATTGGAGGCTGAAGAAACTTTTACTGGATATTTTTGCAGAAGGATTAGAGCATAAAGGCTATGTGCAGCTTGATATCTTCTCATGCCTGCCTGAATTTACGGACAAAATGCCATGTTTCACATAACATGAAGTAAAAATCAAGATCGCTAATGCTAGCTATATTCACTCCAGAACATTTTAATGCTTATATTATTCCAGGAGAAATCAGGTTGAAATTAGAAAGATGGAGGAATTATTAGTTAGCCACACCTGAATATGAGAATATTTATCTTCTGGAAGAAGACCATAACCTAAAGATCTTTGGGGAATATGACATGCGTCGGCTTAGAATCTTGTTTTTGGGCCAAAGCATCAACAGGCCGAAGAAACACAGCATTTGAAAGACAGAAAAGCCCAACGGATGGGAATCGAAATTGGAGATAATAGGCAAGAATGATGAAGATCTTAGGAATATGATATTGCTATTGCAAATCTCGAGAATATGATGGAAACATAAATTATCTTCTAATGTGGGCCTTTAGACACTACTAGCACTTTTTTAGCTGGAAAAACTGTGCCCACTATATAAAATAGTTGTGTACTTTATATTTTCCTTCGTTTATAAGTTTGTAACAGTCTGTAAACTTCTATATAAGGGAAGTCCCCCTCTCATGTAAGGATATTGATCTAGAAAATCCTAAGTGCAATAACATCTCGAAGTATTTCTTACTTTTGAAAATTATGCTCTTAATTAGATGTAAGAAAGGCTTATATTTTATTAAATGAGTGAGTAGTTTAATTTCTTTGAAAGGGAAAAAGAAATCTTTTCCTAAGATATACCATATAGGCTGATGGTAAGTAACCAAGAGTTGATGTCCAGGCCATTATTACGATGTTGTCAGGTGAAGCCACTTGAAATCTATATGTGGAAGTTAAGAAGAGCCCATGATGTATGAAGTCTACAGAAGTCTTGAAATGTAAAAGGACCGGCGAAAAGAGTACCCGCTGAGACTAGAGGTCGTTAGGGGGAAAAAGGTAGCATAGGCATGAGTATGAAAAACTATTGCAGATTGTAGTGGCATGCTTGCCTCCTAAGCATGTAGAGTGTAACAAGGAACTGCTAGCGGGCAAATCTTGTATTGTATCTTCGTAAGAAGGCTACAACTTCGTCAAGAAGTAGAATTTCATCATCTAGGTTTTCGGGGAAGTGAATGTTCCTTCTATAAGCCATAGTTTTTAAATTTTTGTTATTAAAAGAAAAAAAGATGGAGAAGGCAACTACTATCCTAGGACGACTCACCACAAGTGGCCACAAGAAACTTCTTTGATTTATTATTTCTAAACTTTTTAATAATTTATTTTTGTAATTAAAAGTAAAAATATATTATAATAAATCCTTGGGACAGCTGTTGGATTAACCTTAAAAGTACAAAAACAAAATAATAATATCCATATCCAGTTCGAAGTTTGTATGGATCGGGCTTCAATCGGTTTGTCAACATTGACTTTGGATCAAGCTTCCGTTGTCTTAAGTTGAAGACCTTAGGCCAAATGATGAGAATGAGTAATACAACTCAAAATTATATTATACACTTGTCCTAGTATAAAGAGGTCATTCTATATGTATCGTAGTGAAGAATGAATAATAAATAATAGGCAATCTAGTTTACTAGGAACCATAATTAGAAATATGCGCATCTAAAAATTAATATTTACATTATATCAAAACTTCTCAATATCTCTAACAATGGCATTTAAATACCATAGTTAAATTATATTACTTACAAATCATGAAACCCACTTGATAATGTAAATATTAATTTTTGGATGCACGTATTTAATTTATTTAAATACCATTTCTATACTTTCATTAATATCTATGCAGACCATTTTATTCTCGCCCGACATTTAATAGTATTGACTTGCTCATGAATGATAGTTTAATTACTTTCAAGGATTTTAAGTGATTGTAGATTCATGGCTTCAAGTAGGGTAAGACCCTAATATAAATTATCCTAAACAAAATCAATTAAGAAAAATCTGAACAACAAATAAATTGAGATATTCTAGAAATTAATTTTATTAATTTCAAAAAAAAGTTACATAACTACATGAACTTGATTAAAAGTACAAATGCCATGATCTCTAGTTCTTTTAGGTGGTGTTTGGTTGAATATCATTCTAAATGCAGTGGATTTTTAATTACAATGTAACTGACAGTATATGGTTTTTAAAATTTAGTGAAGTCAAAGCTAGTATTTGGTTGGATGTTTATGGAAATACTATATTATAAAATTTAATATTATTTTAGTGATTTTATGTACATATTTATTAGTTTAACTATTAAATTTAAATTTATTTGTATATTTATCAAAATTTTATTATATTTTAAAATTTTTAATTTAATTATTAACTCAAAATTTTTTTTTAAAGATTTTTATCACTTATTAACAACTTATTTAATAATTTTAATTATTGTAGTGATCAACTTAACTATTAATTTTATTATTGAATTAATTATTTAAGTTATTATTAAAATTTATAAGTTTTCCACTATTCATGGATATTTAATAATATGTGTTTGTCTTTAGTTGGTCATACATAGGTGACATACTATGCATGTGAATAAGCAAAAAGACAATGGATTTGGTTTTATGGCGAATTTGGCTATAAAACAAAATCTATTATTGGATGTAATCTGAATTATATGAGCTTTTGAAATCCTGTATACCAAACACCGAATTTTCAAAAACCTAGTAACTCAAGTTACATGTAACTCGAAAGGCCTTCAAACAAACACTACCTTAATGCTACTTTTCTAATTTTTTTTTCTTTTTTCACATGATTTGAGTCTTCTCAGTGTCATTTTTCTTTGATTCTTCTGCCAAACATGACGCTTAATGATACGTCCCTTGCGTGTCCGTAAGTGCACTAGTCGTACTAGTAGTATAATGTACCAAATGTGTGGCTGGATAGTCGAATCCGCAGGGACTGGTATAGCTTCCAATACTCTCTCGTTTCTTAGTATTTAATCAATCAACAATTAGGATTGAATTGAGACTAAAAGGCTAGGGACGTGGGTAAAAAGGAGAAGAGGGAGACAGAGGAAATTTCAAACAAATCACTCGATAGGGAAGTAGGGCCCCGGGTTAATCCCTTGGTGATGGTTTGTATTCAAGCTTTTGCAGGACTTATCAGGTACATCTCATAAATCTATGTCTGCTCTAAGAGCTTTGTTGGAGCTATGGCTATGATAAACGTTAAGATAGCGATTTTATTATGAGGTTCAAGCACTTCGAGGTAGCAATTACACTATAGCAATTACGCTAAGGCACAAACACACGCCAAGTTTATAATCACGCTATGCAATCATGCACATCAAGTTATGCAACACAAGATTTAACATAGAAACTACTAAGACTCTATAAGCATTGCAAAATAAGCATTCAATACAACCATTTAGCTAAGTTCAAAACCAGGGGCTCCAGAAAAAGTTAGCCCCTCATGGGTTCACTCAACAAGGAAATAAAGAAAGAAACAAATACAAAGACTCCCTATTTTCTTGCATCTTCGTAGAGTTTCGAGGATCTAACTTGACGAGAGTCCACCCCTGATATAGGCCTCCAATTGGCTTTCAAATCCTCTCCAGGAAGTGATAAATATATGCAGAGGTTCCTCCCTTAGCCTCCAGCCGTCGCCTAGACAAAAGGCCCCCTTCCAAACCTAGTTTTCGGTGCTTTTAACCTAAGTTTGACACGAGCATGGCAATGCTTAAGTCGTGCCCCCGGCAGTGCAGTTTACGGGCGTATTAGGAATTCCAACCATTTCCAAAAACTTGGTAGGCAGTAAAGTGCACGAGCTGAAACACGCCCGTGCTTAGGCCGTGCTCCTATCTGCACGCTCGTGTTCTAGGGACTGTGCCCGTACTTCTCAGTTCTTCATTTTTGTTCAAAACTTCTGTGATTTGCACGGTTGAGGAGCACGCCCATGCTTAGGCTGTCCTTGCCTTAATGAATTGCCTTTTTAGGTCCTTTTGTGATACAAACTTCTTCAAAACCCTTTTAATTGTCTCAGGGCCTAAATATCTTCACAATTAACCAAAAATACCTCAAATAGTACCGAACTACGAAGATAATGTCTAAAGGACAAAAAAATAGTAGGTATAAAATGGGTAAAATATATTTATAAAATGCACTCATCAAATACCCTCACACTTGAATCATTGCTTATCCTCAAGCAAAACTTAAGTCCCTACAAAGAGATGAGTGCATGACCTTTGATCTCAGCGGGGTTTGGAATTTCTAAAATTTAGGGAACATTGAGTAGCGAGTGTGTATGTTAATTGAAAGCTTATGAAACAGTTTCACTCTTACTCTGTACATCCCGTGTATGTGTGTGCGACTTAAAAGTGTGTGCCTCAAGTATTTTTGAAGGGCTTAGCTAGAAGGGACCTTGATTTCAAAACTGACTCCTAAGCTAGGTAGTAGCTTCATACACCCTAAAAGCAGCTATTTCACCCGGTAGATCATCAAGAATGACATTTGTGATGCCTAAGATCCGACTACTCAGATGCGGCTTTCGCTTCTTCTAGGGTGATAGCTCTTTCTACCATCTTTCTTGTTATTTTCAGAATTTAATAGGGCATCCTAGAAGAGATCCGACTTTTCAAATTTTTTTTTTTATTTTCATTTTACTCTTTTTGCTTTTACATTTGAGTTTTTGGAGTCAAAAATTTGTAAAGGCCTTGAAACTAGACTCTCTTCTAAACAAAGTGGCTGCACAAAATTAGGTGAAGTGATGGAATCTTAAGTTTCCAAAGTAAGAGTAAATTTATCCTTAAGTTCAACAATGTACACTAACATACTCATTGTCTCCCTAGTTTAGAAATTCCTATCCAAAAATTCCATGGATCGTCCTAAGTCATACACGAACATCATGAAAACATAAATATAAACCCTCCTCCATACTTGAATTAAACATTGTCCTCAATGTTAAAAGGAGAAATTAGGTAAAGTAATTAAAAGATCAAGTGTCATTGCCTTGGGATTTGCTTCGTTTATCTTTTCAACTTGAAAGAGACATGTCTTCAGCAAACCCTCTTCTTCTATCGCCTCCTCATAAACATGTCGTCCGTTCAAACATTTATCATTCTCGAATTAAAGCTCTACTCCCTCTATTTGATTCTCTACAAAAACTTTTTCTGTCTCTCCCACTTCCTCATTGTTCTCACCAACTTCTTTGACATTTTCAAAACGAATTTCCTCAATAAATTGTTCAGTTTGGATTTGTCGGTTGGGGCCCAGTTGATTTTGAGGTGGAATTTCAAAAGCTTGAAGGTTGGCTTCATTGTTTTGGATAAAGTTTTCCAACACATTCTCCAAATTCAAATTTTTTCCCTGAAATTGCTCCTCTAGGTTTTCTAGGCTAGGCTTATGCGCTTGTGGTGGAATGTATTCTTCAAATTCGAAGTGTGGATTTTGCCATTGTTGCTCACACACATTCCATCGGTGTTGGGGTAGCTCCCTTGACTTGGATGATATCTGTTATAGTAGGGATAGCTTTGTTGTTGTATAGATAAAAATTCATCATTCCTTGCATTGAGAACTTCAATTTGAATGGCCAAAGCTGCAATTGGATCAGCCATCTCTAACTCTTCAATGGAACGCTTTAATCTGTCCTCCTTGCTAAGATCTATATCATCAAGCCTATCCTCCTGACTCGCAACTTCTATGTTTTCAATACTATCTTTAGACTGAAGAACACATCCTTCCACTTCAATCATTAGAAATTCTCTTTATGAGTTGTTGTTTGTGTTATCATCCTTCCCATCACCTTAAATTGAAGTGACTTGGAAGTCTCCTTTAGGGGTTTGCAACATTGTCCACCGGTCATAATTTTCATCAAAGAACTGTGTCGTACCCTGTATCACCTCCATTGACATCGGCATGACTTGTTCCAAACTCTGTATCTCTCCTTGATTCACCTAGTATATAGGATCCCATGGATTTACTGCGCATTCCCGTTGTAATGATTTTTCTTGATAAGAAGATATGACCTCTTCTACACTGCAATCACCATGGAAACCCTCAGTATTACTGGCATAGTCGGTTTGAGCAAACTGAGATAACAGATCCACCAAATTTGGCTCTGGTTGGAGGTAATTTGGACAATGGTCAAAAGAAGAAGAGGAATGATGGTGTTCCAAAGCTGCGAGCAATTCTTCGATAACTTAACCCTCCTGAGGTGAAAAGTGCCTGCAAAACAAATTAATCAGAAAGCAAAACAAAAAAAAGGAGAATAATTGAATGAAATATATACATAAGTAAAGAAAAATGTCTAGATTACTAGAAATGTAAACTTTCTCAAAAGTTGCCAGTCCCCGGCAACGGCACCAAAAACTTGATATGCCCCTTGCGTATCCGCAAGTGCACTGGTGGTACAAGTAGTGTAATGTACCCGAAGGTTGGTTAGTCGAATCCACAGGGACTGGTATAGCTTTTGATACTCGTCGGATTTCTAATATCTAACCGGCTCAATAATTTGGTTTACAAGCTATTTACAAATAAAAGTGAGGATAACGGAGAGAGAAAGGGGTTAGGTAACGTGAGATCAATGCTAGGAAGTAGCGTCCCTAATCAATCCCTTGGTGTCAATCATACTCGAATTCTTGCAAGTTTATCAGGAGATGTCTTAATCAACCTATGTTCTTGAGTCTTGTTGCACTAATGTGGATGATACATGTAGTGGGATTGACAACATGAGCATATTTCCAACTTCTCGTATCAATCATCAAGATATACAAACTAAGTGAAACCCAAGTAACTCAAGCATTCAAACTACTCAACAACCACCATTCAAGCTAATACCAAAGATCTAACAAGGAGACAATAAAGACTTCCATAAATGCTGCAAAAAAAGAATCCTACATTTAACGACCAAGTTTTTAATCCGGGGCACCGGAGAACGGTTAGCCCCTCATGGTTCTACAAGAAACATAAGGTAAACAACAAGAGAATAAGATATAATTCATAAACTCCCTTCTTGCTTCACAATCTTTATCGGAGGGCGTCCGATAATGATATTGCTAACGTTCCTCCACTCCTACGACGATCTCTCGGTCAAGATCTGGCCCTTAAAGGTGCGCCCCTCTACCGTTCCGCCGTCTCCCCCAAAGGGGAGGAAAAACTCCAAAATAAGACCCCTTGAAACCCAAACTTTTGGGCTTAAAAAGTGACTTCTCGATGCCAACACAGCCGTGCTCCAGCCATGCTTCAGCCCATGCAGATTTTGGATTTATAAGTTTTGGTGCTACAGCACTTTTGCTACAGTACCTGCTACAGTGCTTTTGCTACATTGTTTTCCCCCTGAAAATTCGCCAGGCCGTAAAGTGCACGGGCTAGAACACGCCCGTGTTGAGGTCGTGCTCCAGTCTGCGCACCGGTGCTCAGGGCACTCTAACTGTACCTCCTCGAGCTTGCCAATTCCTGTAAACTGTATTGCCAAGAGCACGCCCGTGTTGAGGCCGTGCTTACCTTGACGAACTTCCCTTTATGTCCTTTTGATGTGAATTCTCCTCTAAATCACTTTTAATTGCTCTTGGACCTAAATATCTGCACAATAAACTCAAAATAACTTAAATAGCACCAAACTATACAAGTAATAGCAAAATGACAAATAAATATCGGGTGTAATGCATATGAAATATATATATATAAAGCACTCATCATCATACTAAAGAGAAACAGTGAGTGCTCATCCATACATCCTAATAAATAGATGCAAACATTAGTGGAGTCCCAAACAATAAGAAGAAACAATAGTCCAAAATAACTGAAATCACAAAAACAAAAGAGTTCAGTGTAGTAGGGGACTCCCCTTGCTAACTGAATAGAAGTATAAAAGTAGCAACAGAACAGCGAAATGAGAAGAAATACAAATAACGAAAACTGAAATAAAAGTAACAGAGTCGAAATCAGTTGCTCTCGGTGCTGGAGTCGGAGTCGGAGGCGAGGTCAACTGTGCCGACCCCCACACTCCTGGATATCATTGTGGTGGATGTAGATGCCTCACAATAATCGGTCAATTTCTGTAGGCTCCGCGGAACCCAACGGCAAAAGGTGGGGTCGGAGGACAAGTTAGAATAATCCCAATCCGATGCCGGTGATGGGGTGTTGGCTACGCAATTAGGAGTTTACGAAGCTTAAGTGGCGGTAGGGTCTACAGCTCTTGGGTGTGGACGGTGGAACAATGCCATGGCTTGTAATGTGCTTAGGGTGATAGGTCGGATTTTCTAGCAACACGCAAGTGATCACAAGTACTCAACAATTGCATGCGACGGGCCAAACGTGTAACATATGGCCCCACAAAGATTACCCCCACTCGGTGATTTGTGGCTTAGTGATGAAGCGCAGTGGCGAGCACATAACCGAGATGAAATGGAATGTCATCAGCCATACTAGCTAAGTATTCGAAATCACGATGATTAATCACTCTTGTACTGTCACCTCGTCTCGTAATGGATGGATCCACTAAGTAAAGTATGAATGATGCGCAACGCAGGAGATCGAAGGGTGGAGGCTTTGGAACTCCGCGGATCATATAAGGAGGGGTCATTACTTAAGTGTCTCCTGCATTCCGCTTGTGGTTCCCTAGGGGGCCGATAGAACGTTAGGCCTCGATAGGAGCTTGATTGAGTAAAAGCCTTATCATAGAATCCCATGTGCATGGTGAACTCTGTGTAGCTCATGGCGTAATGTGTCCCCATCAACTGAAACTGTAATGCTCCTGGGGCGTCCCATAAAATTTGACCGCACTTTTTCTCAAATGTAGCTAATAATTCCGCAGGTAACTCTTGATATGCCGGGTCGATAATGGTGAATAGTTTGTGCCATGACCCCGCATTTAAGATTCGATGCACATCCTCAGCTAAACCCGACTCTCGCAATGCACCCCAATCAATAGTTCGAAATTTTCCAAACGGTTGATGCACAAAGTGTTGGTACCACTGCTGGTGGGCTGGTGATTCGAAAGGGGGTTGTAGTGGTGCTTTTCCAACATTCACGGCTATAGGTGGTCGCTTGAACAAAGGCCCTGTAGTGACCCATTTCGTAGGCATTATGTCTGTACCAAAATAGATTATCAGAAACCGAAACCCACTAATTGAAAGGAGCACCGCCGTGTTCAAAGGAACACGCCCATGCTTCCCACAATCGCCCCTCCTCCTTCACGAGACCTACAACGACGTGAAAGAACTCATTGGTTGAATGTTATGTGATTCAACATAATTAATTCAATAAGCAGGACCAAGATCTAAAATAGATCCAGCACAAGACCAAGAAAACAAAATAGTAACGAAACCAAAGAGATCAAACCTTGCGAAGCTCTAAATAGGGGTACAAAATGACAAACCACAACGGAAGAGGTGAGGACCGAGTGGCAGGAGTCGAGTGTGTGAGCCCTACCGGCGAGAAACAACTTAGCAACTCTTGCGATGAAGACAAAAAAGATGAAAAGTTAAACGGTGAACTTATTAAGACAAAAAAACCTAAGGGGAGCACGGTCGTGCTTCGACTGGACAACCGTACTTTCGAGCACGGTTTGAACACGACCGTGTTTAAATTACACTAGGACACAAAGAATATCTTCAAACTGCACAGTCGTGAAGCACGCCCATACTCTGCCCTTACTCATGTTGAAAAGATCCTCAAGTCCTAATTTTCCCATGTCAGCTGAATCCCAACTACAAAAACGCCTAAGAAAGGGGCAAAAAGAGTGAAGCAAAGAAAAGAAACAAACAACAACAACCTGGAAGAAGTACACAACGAAAAGCAAAAATCTTGGGTTGCCTCCCAAGAAGCGCTTGTTTAAAGTCACGAGCCCGACAAGCCTGTTTGTACTTCATGGGGGTTTGTGCAAGCCGATTTTGGGTTGAATCTTCTAGTAGATAGCCATCTCTAGGAGTATAACTTTTCAGCCGATGACCATTTACTTTGAACATACCCTTACTCGAGTGTGAGATCTCAATTGTTCCATAAGGATAGACTTAGGTGATGCGGTAAGGGCTTCACCATCGAGATTTCAGCTTGCCAGGAAACAGTCTCAAATGGGAATTAAAGAGCAAAACTTGATCACCTATGCTGAAGTTCTTGCCATCTTTCAATCTTTTATCATGAAATTTCTTTACTCTAGCCTTGTACAAGAAAGAATTTTCATATGTGGACTGTCGAAATTCTTCGAGTTCATTCAGTTGGAACTTCCGCTTCTCCCCAACCTTAAATTCATCAAAGTTCAACCGTCTGGTGGCCCAATATGCTTGGTGCTCCAATTCAATAAGCAAATGATAAGCTTTCCCATAAACCAACCGATACGGCGTAAGGTCAGTATATGTCTTATATGCCGTGCGATAGGCCCATAATGCTTCGTCCAACAGCTTAGACCAGTCCTTTCTCTTGAATTATATAGTCTTCTCTAGGATTCTTTTGATCTCCCCATTTGTGACTTCAACTTGGCCACTTGTTTGGGGAAGGTATACCGTGGCAATGCGATGAGTAACTCCAAACCTCTTCATTACCTTCTCAAATTGGGTATTGCAAAAGTGTGTTCCGCGATCACTAATGATGGCTCTCCGACAGCCGAAGCGAGAAAACAACCTTTTCAAGAATTTAACTACCAATCTTGCGTCGTTAGTTAGTAATTCTTGAGCCTCTACCCATTTGGAAACGTAATCAACAGCTACCATAATGTAGTTATCACCATTAGAAGAGAGAAAAGGGCCCATAAAATCGATCCCCCAAACATCGAAGACCTCACCCTGTTGAATGGGTAATTGCTTCATTTCATCCCTTTGAGCCAAATTGCCACTCTGCTAGCAGTCATCACATGACTCCACAAATTTTTTAGTGTTACAGAACATCGACGCCCAAAAGACACCAGACTTCAGAACCTTCTCTACTGTGTGATTTGCGCTAAAATGCCCACCAGCTACTCCTGTATGACAATGCGCCAGTATTCTGTGACCCTCCTCATGGGAAACACACCTTCTTAACATCAGGTCAACACAAATTTTGTATAAAAATTGATCATCCCACACATAGTGTTTCATGTCTGCAAAGAACTTCCGTTGTTGACATGTAACATTTGTAGGTATGACCTTCCATGCTAAATAATTACTTATATCAGCAAACCAAGGTATATCTGAATCTTGCTGTTCTTCCCCTTGTATGTGGTGAAGATGTCCTTCCGGAAATGAATCATTCACTTCCCATTCCCTTTTTGGGTTGTCTTCGGTACCTTCCAGACGAGACAGATGGTCAGCTACTACGTTTTCGGAACCCCACTTATCCCTTATTTCCACATCAAATTCCTGGAGAAGAAGCATCCATCTGATAAGTCGTAGCTTAGCATCTGGTTTGGTTATGAGGTGACGTAGGACTGCATGGTCAGTGAACACTATCACCTTGGAGAGGACAAAATATTGCCTGAATTTATCAAAAGCATAGACCATAGCTTGAGGGTTTTTTCAATGGTGGTATAGTTTTCCTGCGCTGGGGTTAACATTTTACTTGCATAGGAAATTGGGTGAAACTATTTGTCGTATCGCTGGCCCAAAACCACGCCATTGCTCGATTGCTAGCATCACACATCGTTTCAAATGGTTGATCCCACTTCAGCGATTTCAAGATAGGAGCTTCCACCAACCGCTGTCTTAACAACTGAAAATCTTCTAGACAATTGGCATTAAAATGGAATGCGGTGTCCTTCTCCAGAAGCTTTGTCATAGGTGCTGATATCTTCGAAAAGCCCCTAATAAACCTCCGATAGAAACCCACATGTCCCAAAAACTCCAAATATCTTTCATTGTGGCTGGTGGGGGTAACTTCTCTATTGTTGAGATCTTTGCCTTGTCTACCTCTATCCCATATTTCGAAATCTTATGCCTTAGAACTATCCCTTCCTGAACCATGAAGTGACATTTCTCCCAGCTAAGTACAAGGTTTGTTTCCTCACATCAGGCCAGCACTTTCTTTAAATTGCCCAAGTAGATGTCGAACGAGTTTCGAAAGATTGAAAAGTCATTCATGAAAACTTCCATAATATCTTCCATGAAATCATCAAAAATGGACATCATGCAACGTTGAAAGGTAGCTGGAGCATTGCACAATCCAAAGGACATACGTCTGTAAGCGAAAGTGCTGTAGAGACATCTGAAGGTGGTCTTCTCTTGATCTTCAAGTGCTATTAGAATTTGCAAATACCCTAATATTCCATCCAGGAAACATTAATACATGTGTCATGCTAGCCTTTCCAGCTTTTGATCTATGAACAGAAGTGGGAAATGATCTTTTCTGGTGGCCTCATTCAATTTTTGATAATCAATGCAAACTCGCCACCCTGTGACCGTGCGAGTAGGGATTAGCTCATTCCTTTAATTTTGGACCACTGTCAGACCTCCCTTTTTTGAGACTACTTGCGCAGGACTGACCGACGGACTATCAGATATCGAATAAATCACCCCACATCAAGTAGTTTCTTCACCTCTGCCTTGACCATTTCCTTAATGTTGGGATTCAATTGTGTCTGTGGTTGCACTTTCGGCTTAACCTCGTTTTTCATGAGGATCCTATGTGTACAGAATGACGGGCTTATTCCCTGAATGTCCAAGATTATCCATGCAATAGCCCTTTTATGAGTTTTTAGCACTTGGAGTAACTTTTCTTTCTCATCAGGTTCTAAGTTTGCCGCTATTATTACCAGAAATTGCCTATTGTTTCCCAAATAAGCATACTCCAGATGATCAGGTAATTTCTTCAACTCTGACTCGGCTGGTTCAGTGGTTAGCGACATCAGAGGCTCCTTCTTTACGGACTCTGAAATTACAAAATCAATTTCTTCATCTACCCCGTTAAGGTCGGCTAACATGTTGGTGCTATAATTAATTACTGCTAGTTCCTGATGACAAGGCCGGACTTCATCTACCCCATTAAGGAAAGCAACAAGAGAATGAGATGAAATCTACAAACTGCCTTTTTGCTTTACAATCTTCGTCGCGGGGGCGGGGGGGGAACCAATGATGATCTTGCCAACATCCATCCACTCCCACGACGATCTCTCGGTCCAGATTTGGTCTTCTAAGGTGCGCCACTCCCCTTTCACTTCGCCTCCCCCAAAGGGGAAGAAAGTTCGGGAAGAAGTCCACCTGAAACCCTAACTTTTGGGCTTAAAACGTTAGTTCCTTATGCAAGAACCACCGTGCTTCGCCCGTGCTTCAGCCCGTGCAGATTACAGATAGATGAAAAATTCCAGTAGCTTTAAAAACTCGCCAGGCAGTAAAGTGCACGGGCTGAAACACGCCCGTGCTTAGGTCGTGCTCTCATCTGCATGCCGTGCTCTGAAGGCTATCCTGTGCTTCTGAACTCTTCATTTCTCTTGAATCTCCTGAGAAGTGCATGGCTGAGAAGCACGGCCGTGCTTGGGCCATGCTTGCCTTGACGAGTTGCCCCTTTTGGTCCTTTGGTCATAAAATCTTCTCCAAAGCACTTCTAATTGTTCGAGGACCTAAATATCTGCACAATTAACACACAATACCTTACATAGCACCGAATAAGACAAATAATGGCTAAAAGACAAGAAAATAATAGGCATTCAATGCATGAAATATATGTATAAAATGCACTCATCACTTAACTGTTGCTTTTGACTTTGTTGACTTGTGGCCTTCTTCAAGCTTTTGCTTGTTTGTATCTTCAACATCAGTCAGATCTCAAGTTGATATATCTCCATGTTTGTGAATCGCAAGATTGATTTCCTTTAAATTCTTTTAAAACTTCGGCATTTCATATTTGTAAAGCTTTCAAAATTTTGGCCCATGAAACTCTTTGATTCATTGACTCCTTGATGTCTTGAGACTCATGATCTCAATTGCCAATTAGTTTTGAGTTTTTTTAGCCTCAACTCTCCTATTCTTTTAAGCCTCAACTTGTACATCACTAAATCATGACCTCCTACATGATTGGCCACTAACTTGACAGCATTGACTTCCTTACTTTTAGAACATCTTGTGGACATCATGTTGTAATCATCCTGTGTTATGAATCACAAACTTGATTTCCTTTATTTTTTATAGTTGAAAGATTTGGTGTCATATACTTGTATCATTTGAAAGGCTTTTGTTCTTACCCTCACTTGAAGAGCTTTTTCTTCCCACTAGTTGATGGCATTTCTTTCCTCCATAGTTAATTTGAGGGAATTCCTTCTTTTTTTATGACAAAGGAGGTATGAGCATCATTCAATGGTTTTCAAGGAAAGATCTCTATCAATTCATGTGAATTTTAAGGGAGAGTGAAGAAGTTTTTCACAAAGAAAGCAAACTACCACTGCATTAGACTCACAATGAGCATTATGGTCTTCAAGATGAGGTTTCCACTAGTTCATGTGAGTCTTAAGGGGCCGTGGGGAGATGCTCACAAAAAGAGTAGTCTACCATTACTTCAGGCTTCACAGTGGGCTCATAGTCTTCAGGTGAGATTTCCACTCTCTCAAGCGATCATCTCAAGAAGTAGTGGAGAGGTTATCAAAGGGAAAATAATCTACCATTACTTTGAGCTCAGCAAAAGATTGTGGTCTTCAAAGACTGTCACTCATGCAAGTGAACCTCAAGAAGCAGTGGGAAAACCCTCACAAGGTGAACAATCTACCACTATTTTATATTTTACAACGAGCTGGTGGTCTTCAAGAGAAGTTTTCATTCTCTCAAGTGAATCTCAAGAGGTATTTGGAATGCTCTTACAAATTGAGCAATCTACCACTGATTTAAACTTCACAAGAGTTTATGCTCTTCAAGAAATATTTTCAATATCTTAAGTGGTCAATCTCAAAGGTCAATGGGAAAGTTCACATAAAGAGAACGATCTACGACTACATTTGACTTCATAAGAGTTGATGGTATTCAAGAACTATTTCTACTCTCTTAAGTGATCGAGTCTAATAAGATAGTAGGGAAACTCTTACAAGAAGTGTAATCTGCCACTGAATTGGACTCCACAAAAGATACTTTGGCCTTCAGGAGGCTTCCACTCATAAGAGTGTCAAAAGGCAATAAGGAGGCTCTCATAAGAGTTTGCCTTTGCAATGGATTCAACAAAAGATGTGGTTTTCGAAAGCCTTTTAATCTCTCAAGAGAATCTCAATAAGCAGTGAAAAGGCTTGATGATTATCCCGCAAGCGCACGGGGTCGTCAAGTAATAAACCACTCGCGCAAGCACGAGTGGGTCGTATTCCCAAGGGCCCAAGGAGCTACTATTACTCCCCTTTCGTCTATTTCCTAGCCTAACACTACAAAAGATAAATAGTGATTGCGAAAAGATAAAAAAAACTACTAATATGAAATCCGGGCTACTACTACACACATTTAGCGAACAAGGGAGAATCAAACACACGAAGAGGTGATTTGGACAATGAATTCCCCTAGAGTTGTCATTAGGTCCTGAATTTAGGATGAAATGTTGAGATGGTAGCTGGGCCAAGAGACTCCTAAAGTAGGTCAACCCCGATGGTCACGACGATCAACCCCTAATCCGATAGAAGTATTGGATCGGAATCACATCCGCCCAAATCCTCCTATGATTGCATTAAACTTAGGGAAATCTTTAATTAGGGTCAAACACAATATCTATGTTCATCCCTAATGGTTGGAGGGGTACGAAATACCCGATGGTCACGGTGTATTCATACATGAATCCCTTTCAAGCTTGGTGAGTCTAATACTAGGGCAATGGTCATGCAACCTAGCATTTCCTAGAAATGGCACACCGAGTTCTCATGTATACCAAGGCATTAAAATACACCAAACATGAACCACAAACTATAAGATTCCATAAAAGAAATACAACATCCAACAATACATCACAAGGATAATCATCCAAATTACAAACAAACACCCCTAGAGTTCATCATGTCCAAACCACAAATAAGTTAGTTCCTCATGAAAGAGGAACACTTATACAAGTTCAAGGAGCAAATAAACAAGAAAATAAGGAAGAAACACTCCCTCTAGCTTTGGAAACCCTTGAATGGATGAAGACCTTCAAAATACACCTTGATGTCTTGGATCTTCTCTCCAAACCTTCTCCTTCGATGTGTGCCTCCCTCTTGGTGAAGATTGTGTCGTAGATCGCCGGAAATGGCCGGCAAGGAAGGTGGGGCGCCGGCCCTAGAAGAATAGATCCAAGGTCCCCTTTTCCATGCCCTAAAAGTCTTTAAAAAGGGTGAAAGTCGCGACTCCTCACGGGCTGCCTCACGGCCGTGAGGTTGCCCGTGAGGCATCCAGAGAATTTTGCAGAAACTTTTCACCTCGGTGCTACAGTATTTCTGCTACAGTACTGCTACAGTGAAAAACCCAAAAACGTCGTGTTTGGTGTCGAATTCTTCCTGAATACGTTCTTGAGCTCATTTAGGGTCTGCAACACAAAATAAAGAGATTTAGACTATAAAAAGGGCATTGACTTATCAAAAAGATAATAAAATAATACAAATGAATACGTATAAAATACGTATATTTAGACGTTTATCAAGGCTCACATAAAAAGAATAGTCTATCATTACACTGGAGTCTACAAGAAATGTTATTGTCATCAAGAGACTTCAACTCACTCAAAGGAGTCTCTAGAAGTAGTAAGGAAGCTCTCACAAGGAGAATAGTCTATCATTGCATTAAATTCCACAATAGATGTTGCGGTCTTCAAAAAGCTTTTACTCACTCATGAGAGTGGTAAGAGATAATAAGGAGGTTTTCACAAGAGTTTACTGTTATATTAGACTCACAAGAGATGTTGTGGCCTTCAAAAGTATTTCACTCACTTAAGAGAAACTCAACAAGCACTTAGAAAGCTATGATAAAGAGAATAGTCTACCATTGCATTGAACTTCGCAAATGATATTGTGGTCTTTAAGAGGCTTCCACTCATCCAAAAGAGTCTCAACAGGTATCGAGAAGGCTTTCACAAGTATAACAGTTATGATTGTGTTGGACTTCACACAAGATATGGAAATGGACTTATAATATATGAATAAATATCCCTCTTCTTTACTAAATTTTACTCACTTTTAGCATTTTAACCACTCTACATTTATTTTCTACAAACTAAAGCCTTACTTCTACTTATTTTTATACCATACTTTCACAATTTACTCAAATAGAGCGCTAAAATTCTCATTTTTCACAATTTTCTCAAATTTAAGAGATAAACCCAAACTTTTCACATTTCTCACATCTTATTATTTTTGCAGTAAAGCCCAAAATATCCCCAATTTTCTTTTTTCTACAAATCTTCCTCGTTGGCCCAATTTTGTTGCTTGTTTTTGTTTTTTCCTTTTTTTTTCTTTTAATTGACCTCCTTTTGGATTGCTTTCTAAATTCCTACCGGACCCAAAAAAAAGGATTACATCTAAACTTTACCCTCCAGCCTCCAAACTTATCTCTAACTTTAAGCAAATAATTTTCCTTAATCAATTTCTTTATGCCATACTCAAATGCCCACTTAAGAGAATCCCATGCATCCTATTTCTATCAATTCCACATATAATCTGAAAACATATGTCTAATTCATCCAAAATCTCCACTATTGCTAGAACTCCACACTAAAACCAAAGATGTAAAAGTTAATCATGAAAATTTGAATTATGAGCCTAAAACAAACAAACTCCATAAATACATTTCATATTGTGAGCTTGATTAATAATTAAAAGATGTCATGTCATGATTCTTGGGTACATGCATAAAGAAAAATATTATTTGCGACACACAAATTTGTGATCCATAAAAGTGTTACAAATTTGTGACACATTTGCAACAATTTGTGGCAAAAACATCACACTACAAATCATAGAGCATCACAAAAAAATGACCATTTGTGAGCATCACAAAATGTGTCATAATATTTATGGTCCAAGACCAATGTTTGCAACATGTTCAAGTAAATATCATAAATAATGTATGTAATCTAATTTGTGACGCATTTCACGACACACTGTTTGCAAAAACCTATTCTAGTCGCAAAATGTATCACAAAATTTAACAATAAAAAATTGTATCGCTGAGCCAAAAAGTTATGTTTTGATTTGTGGGTAAATATAATACAACTCATCCCTCTTTATCTTATTGTCAACCCTCTACTTTCATTTTCGTTACTTTAGTCATAAGTTTTGAAGATTTTTTAACAAATCAAGCATGACAACTTGGTAATAGTGTTTTCAAAACTTTACTCTTAGTGATTTAACTTGGTACATCTCTCTGTTTCTTCTCCTCACTCTCTAAAATTTTGTTTAGAGTTTGATTTAATGTTTGTGGTGATTTGAGTTATAAGTGTTGCATTAATCAACTTATGTTGTCTATTACTTTTTCAAATTAGTCATGATTCTTGTATTACTATATTAGTTTGCATTGTTTATTGATTTTGTATAAGATGGGACGAAGGTCTAACTTTTGCGACGCTTTTTGGGATATTTTGCGACACTGCTTTCGTTTTTTTGTGTTGCAATATTGAGCAAAATGTATAACAAATTTTCCTATTGCTACCCTATCTAATCATATTTAAAAAATATTGTTGATTTCAGGAACAATATCATTGAGAGAATCAAGAAAATGGATGTATAATAGGAATATGCCAAGGCATGGTGCGACAACTGATAAGTTTATTGTGGGTGCAGCTGAATTCATTAAATATGCAAGTTCACAATCTGGGCAAATGGATGGATCATTAATAAGGTGTCCATGTAATAAGTGTGATAATTTGAAATTATTTTAGCCTTGGATAAAGTGACATTTATTTTTTCTCGAAAAGATTCACAACCAATTACTTTAATTGAACTTATCATGATGAGACAATGTGGCATGAAGAATAGCAAATCATGGTTAATCAATTACCAGAATAAACTAATTGGTGGGATCAAGGACTTAGTGGTTTTGAAGACATAGGTCCTAACTTTGATCCACATTGGGGTTTCGATAATACTGATAATTATAGTACTGAAAATACATCTATAATGCATAATGAAGCAAGCCCAAGTGTCTAGCCACCACTCCAAGAGGCACAACCGTCTGTTGATGGGGAATTTATGGTCCTCAATGTGACGATCTAGCATATATGTGTGATAGTTTGATTCGTTTGCGTAAAAATGTTGATAAACCTTTATATGTTGGATGCGAAACTTACACGCAATTATCTTTGGTTGCTAAAATGTTAAGTATGAAGTTTGAATACAACCAATCTGTGAATCACTTTAATGAGAATGTTAGAGTGTTTAAGAACTCATTGCCTCGAGATAACACATTGCCTGAGGAGTTTTATGATTATAAAAAGTTGATACATGACTTGGGTCTATCTGTGGTGAAATTTGATGCTTGCAGAGAGAGATGGATGCATGTTATTTTGAAAAGATGATAAGTATGAAGAATTCTGTAAGTTTTGTAAGTTGCAAAGTTATAAACAAAAGGAAGGTAGACTTGATAACCCTATGTGTAAAAGGGTTACACATGCTATAGTGAGCTATTTACCACTGACTCCAAGTTGCAAAGATTATATGCTTCACAAGTGACTGCATCGTACATGACATGGAATGCTATCATGAAACAAATAATGGGGTCATGTGTCATTCTTCTCATGCAGAGGCGTGAAAACATTTTGATAGAATTCATCCAACTTTTGCTTCGGAACCTTGCAATATTCTATTAGGCTCTTGTGTTGATGGGTTTTCTCCTCATGGTCAATAGGGCAATCTTATTCAGGTTCCTCGGTTATTATTACACTTTACAATCTTCCTCCAGGGGTGTGCATGAAAAGCCTTATATATTTTTTGCTTTAATTTGTCCAGAGCCTACAAATCTGAATAAGAATATAGATGTCTTTTTACAACCCTTGATTGAGGAGTTGAAGCAGCTATGAGGTGTTGAAACTTATGATATCAAAACATGTGATAAGTTTAACGTGAGAGCTACACTTATGTGGACAATTAATGATGCCCAATATGTATAGAGATATCTAAGGCATTTTATTTAGGTAGAATACCATATTTAGTCTCTGTATTTGACTCAATCTACCCCTTTAGTCCCCCATTGTAATTTGGCCCCAATTGATCCCTCTATTGATGATTTGAGGCAAATTAACTCCAACCTATGATTGGCGTTTTTTTCTCCATCATGGATAATAATCTAAAGGTACAATACCACATTTACTCCTTGTATTTGACTCAATCTACCCTTTTAGTCCCCCTACTATAATTTGACCCTAATTGGTCTCTCTATTGATGATTTAAGAAAAATTAGGTCTAACCCATGACGGACGCTCTCTCCTCCGTTATGTGATGGATTTAATTTGCCTCAAATCATCAATAAAGGGACTAAAGTTGGTAAACTTAATTCAATAGAGGGACTAAAGGGGGAAAATTGTGTCAAATACAGGGACTTTATAAAACTTTAACAATGCCCAGTCAGCAACATCAGACGGAGAAGAGAACGTCCGTCATGGGCTAGACCTATTTTGCCTCAAATCATTAATAGAGGAACCAATTTGGGCTAAATTATAATAGGGGGACTAAAGGGGTAGATTGAATCAAATACAAGGACTAAATAGGGTATTCTGCCTAATCTAATTGTTTAAGAATACCCTATTTAGTCCATGTATTTGATCCAATATACCCCTTAAGTCCCCCTATTATAATTTAACCCTAATTGGCCTTTCTATTGATGATTTGAGGCAAATTAGGTCCAACCAATGAGGAACTTTCTCTTCTCTATCATGGATAATATCTAATTATTTAAAAATATTTAAAACTTTCATAATATCACATCAGCAACATCAGACGGAGAAGAGAACGTTCGTCATAGGTTGAACCTATGTTACCTCAAATCATTAATAGAGGGACCAATTGGGGTCAAATTACATTGGGGGGGACTAAAGTGGCAGATTGAGTCAAATACAATGACCAAATTGGGCATTCTATAAAACTTTCATAATGCCACATCAGCAACATTAAACAGAGAAGAGAACGTCCGTTACCGGTTGGACCTATTTTGCCTCAAATCATCAGTAGAGGGACCAATTGTGGTCAAATTATAATATGGGCTAAAGGGGCATATTGAGTCAAATACAAGGACTAAATAAGGTAGTCTACCTTTTATTTACAACATGGTAAAAAAGTTAGCTACTTTGATTGTGATAGACCATTTTTACAGAGGAATCATTCATATAAGAGGGATAGGTCATCTTTCATTCAAGGTAAAGCAGAGATGAGTTGTCCACCTCCAAGATTGACAAGAGATGAGATTTGAAACCATGTGTCACAATATAGAACTGTCGTCGAGGGTCCTTGAGGCAAAACCCCTCAGTATGGCAATACTCACAAATGGACCAAAAAATTATTTTTTTTGAGAATTACCATATTGAATGACTAATATGATTTAACACAATCTTGATGTCATACATATTGAAAAAAATGTGTTTGATAATATCATTGACACAATATTTGATGTACCTAGAAGAACTAAGAATAATTTGAATGCACAGAAATATTTTCACATTCTTTGTGATTGTAGGGGAATTGATGTTCTTATTGATAACACAGTGCCTCGTAAGCCAAAGGCAATGTACACATTGACAAAAAATGAAAAGATTAGTGCTTGTTTGGCATTGTTGCTAGTACTTTTTTTTCTTTGTTGCCAATTTCAAATTTTAAAAATAAAATAAAAAAAAAAACATGTTTGGTAAGGTGTTTTTTTTCCATAAATTTTGGAAACAACACCCATGTTTTCAAAAACAGTGGAAGCACATGCACACTAAATTAAGAATAGCATCAACAATACCATAACTAAAAATTCTTTCAAGATAATATGACAATATATTGACATAAAAGTTGCAAAACGAATATAAATCAGCAAATAAAACAATACACCTTCAGAAAAAACATTGAACATGCACTATGAATATAAATCCACAACAATCACATATATTGGTTAAAGCATGCATACTGTGGAAATAGAAAAGCATAAAATTTTCTCTATGCATTTGAAAGGTGCAGATTACTAAAGTTACATGTGGAATAAGTTTATTATTCATTTAAACATTGAGCAAAAAACTAATGTTATCACAGTCATCACCCTTCAAAATAGTGGTGGAATTCATCTCCTCTTGTAGCATATGCTTGCTAATTGATATGCTAAATATATAGTTTTCATTGTTGAAACTTATATTCAAATAAAATTTCAGCTTATTCAAATTTATATTAAAAGAAAAGAAACAACTTAGGAAAACTTACATTCAAATAAATTTTAGCATCGTTAAACATAGTTACATGTAGATATTTAGTCAAAATCTGAGGACTGTCATCTATGACGCACTTTCGCACATCATCCCAACCAAACCCGCTTGTGTTCATCATGTCCACTACTTCATTCAGCTTTATAGACCATCTTTGTTAACCACGTGCTTGATAGTAATGTCAATGCCAGGAATGCTTATCTTCATTCTTTTCATGGCCTCCATGTGTGTGCCGTTCTTAAATGTCCCATTCTCACCCTAACACTAATTCTTCCTAAATGGATAGTAAGACAATCTCGTCATTCTCTGTCCAAATTCGTCTACATTTCCTTGATGTACCATTCAGCTCATCGTTACCAGTCTCCTTGTCTCCATTTCAATATAACCTAAAGAAGAAATACAAGATTATGGATATCACGTAAATAATTGCATTATTTTAATAACAATAAACATCATTCAAACTATGCAATGAAAAAAAAAAGGTGAAAACTTAAGAAAAATCATAGATACATTCAAACTGTTGAATAATGATGCTCAGAAGCTTAAGCTGACTGATCAATAGATTCAGCTACTATGTACGTTCTGAATGAACGGTCAATGGGGTGCATGAATGGTCATAGTTGAGTAAAGCTTGGAAGTTGACTCTTTGGCATCATAGTTAAGTTTCTTGTTTAGTTTGTTATGTCAGCAAGTATGCTGACTTGGCTTAGTTACTTTCTATCTATATATATATGTGTGTGTGTCTTTTGTATTCTGGAAGTTGAGCAAAATATACAAAGCTTGCTTCTCTTTTGTATCATCAGAGTGAGCTTCACTCTTTATCAATATATTTTGTATGTTTGTTGGTATTACTGGATCCTCTGAAGCTTGACAGTGGCAGAGCTTGGAGATACAAGATGGCCAGTTGCTACCCTTCAACAAGCCTCTCCCAAACAACCAAAGTTCTTCTCTTCAAAGGCGAGAATTACAACTTGTGGAGTCTCAAGATGAAAACCGTTTTCAGATCCAAGGATCTGTGGAACATTGTGAAGAAGGGGTTTGCTGAAGAAGAAGACAACCATCGGATCATAGAGATCATGAAAAAGGATGGCAAGGCTCTGTACATAATCCAACAAAACATGGATGAGAGAGTTCTTCTCAGGATCATAGAGGTTACCATTGCGAAGCAAGCATAGGATATGTTGAAAGCTCAGTACCAGGGCAACTCAAACAACGTCACAGTCAAGCTTCATTCGTTGCAACATAAACTTGACTCTACTAGGATGAAGAATAGTGAGAAGATAGAAAACTACATCACCAGAGTTCTCGATGTTGTATATCGAATCAGAGTAGTAGGAGAAGAAGTTTCAGAGAAGGGTGTGGTGACAAAAATTCTTAGAAGTCTCACAAAACATTTCACTAACGTTGTTTCTTCTATTGTTGAAGCTAGGAACCTGAATAACCTCGCAGTTGATGACCTCTGTGGCTCCTTTGAAGAGCCATGCATCTATCCTCAATGGTGCAGAAGAACAAGAACAAGAAAAGGCGAGAACCATGCCTTTCAGATATCACTCTTATAAAGGAGGAAGAGGTCGCGGGCGTGGAGGTTTCTACAGAGGAAGAGGTAGAGGTCGTGGATGAGGAAGAAGCTTGGACTCTCCTCATTCCACTGAGAGTAAACAAAACAAGGGTGTTCAATGCTTCATATGCAAGAAATATGCGCAAATGAAAGCACAATCCTGGTACAAAGACAAAGAAGCTAACGTTGCAGAAAAATAGAAAGAAGTAGAAGAAGGTTTGTTGTTCATGGCGAGCTCTGACTTCAAATCAAAGGCCAGTGAAACTTGGCTCCTTGACAGTGGTTGCTCTAACCACATGTCAGGGAATAGGAGTCTCTTCCATTACCTTGAAGATATTCCACACCAAACGATAAGGCTTGGAGACGGGAACACTTTTCAAGCCATCGGAGTTGGTTCAATAATTCTCAAAACAAACTTAGGCCAGAAGAAGACCCTTCACAAAGTTCAGTACGTTCCAATGTTGGCTCACAACTTACTTAGCATGGGCTAAGTTATAACTTCAAGTTATGAAGTGCAGTTCGTTGATGGAAAGTGCAGTGTGAGGGACGTTCATACTAACTCCCTGGTGGCAAGAATCAACATGACAACCCATCGGCTCTTTCCTCTGCAAGCTGATGATGTTGTTTCGGCTAATGTGGTGCAAGGTAAGGGAGATGCTTCAGAGTTATGGCATAGAAGGTACGACCACCTTAACTCTAAGAACTTGAGTGCTCTGCATCAACTGGTGGAAGGCTTATCAGTAATCAAGTACACAGACTCCTACGAAGCTTGCATACTTAGAAAGCAAACTCACCACTCATTTCCAAAGGGGCAAGCTTATCGAGTGAAGGAACCACTGGAGATTATCCACGTTGTTCTTGTAGGACCAATGCAAACACTCTCTATTGGAGGTAATCGGTATTGATTTCTCTTAACTGATGATTTTTCAAGGCACAGCTAGGTGTACTTCATCCAAAGCAAATTTGAAGCTCTGCAGAAGTTCAAGATGTTCAAGTTGGCCGTGGAGAAGCAACTTTCATAGTTAATCAAAACTCTACGTACTGACCGGGGAGAAGAATTCACCTTCTTGGAGTTCAAGTCTTTCTGCGAAGAAGCGGGGATCAAACGCCAGCTCACAGTGCCACATTCTCCACAGCAAAACGGAGTTGCTGAATGGAAGAACCATACTGTGACAAAGATGGCGAGAACGATGCTGAAGCAGATGGAGATGCCAACGAAGCTCTGGGCAGAGGCCGCATCCATCGCTGTGTACATCCTCAACCAATCTCCGATGAGCGCGTTAGAGAAGATGACCCCGTATGAAGCTTTGACCGGGCGTAAACCCAATGTTGACCATCTCAAGGTCTTCGATTCCATGTGTTATATGTTGGTTAACCCTCAAAAGTGAAGGAAGCAGGACGCCAAGTCATCAAAAGGCGTCTTCATTGGATACTCTGAAGAATCAAAGGCCTATAAGATGTTAGATCCAGATTCGAAAAGAGTCCACATCAGCAGGAATCTAACATTCTTCGAGAATAAAGGCTGGGATTGGAAAAAGTCAAGTGACTCAGCAGCATCAACTTTCGCGCCCGCCTCTGATGTGGAAGAAGACAATAAAGAATAATCATCTAAGCAATTGGATGGAAGTTATGAAGGGCTAGAGATTAATCCTCCATCCTCTGAAAATCAAACAGACCCCGCCGATCCAATTGGAGGAGAAGAGACACCGGCGAGATACCGGAATATTACTAGCATATATAACTCATGTTCTTTTGCAGTAACAACTGCAGATCCAATGTTGTTTGAAGACGTGGTGAACGATGATGAATGGGTCACCACTATGCAAGAAGAGATAAAGGCTGTCCACAAGAACAACAACTGGGAACTCACCACCTTGCCGGAAGGGAAGCATGCCATAGGATTGAAATGGATTTACAAAACAAAGTATAATCCGGATGGCTCCATACTCAGAAAGAAGGCATGAATAGTTGCTAAGGGTTATGCTCAGCAAGAGGGAGTGGATTTCGTTGAAGTCTAGTCACCACTGGCGAGGATGGAAACGATTCGCATATTCTTTGCCGTTGGAGTTCAACGGAGGTGGCGCATTTATTAGCTCAATGTCAAGACGGCCTTTTAAATGGGAATTTAGAAGAAGAGGTATATGTTGATCAACCAGAAGGATTCATAGTTAAAGGAAAAGAAGACTGCGTCTATAAACTCCGGAAGGCTCTGTACGGGCTCCGGCAAGCCCCAAGAGCTTGGTACAGCCGCATTGACGATCACTTCATTCAGACAAGATTCATTAGAAGCTCCAATGAACCTATGGTTTCTAAGAAGATGAGTAAAAGTTCAAATGTTCTGCTTCTCTGCCCATGCGTTGATGATATTATTTATATGAGTTCCTCTGCCGAGATGCTATCACAGTTCAAACAAAGTATGATGAAGACATTCGAGATGTCAGACCTGGGAGAATTAACTTACTTCCTGGGTCTGAAGGTGAAGCAATTTGAAGGAGCTCTATTTGTTTCTCAGCAAAAATATGCAAAAGATATCTTGAAGAAAGCCAGAATGTTAAATTGCAAATCTATAAACCATCCAATTAATACTAATGAGAAGCTCTACTTGGAAGACAATTCAGGGAAGGCAAATCCGTCGCGTTATAGAAGAATAGTTGGAAGTCTTCTCTACTTAACTCACACCAGGCCTAACATTTCGTTTGCAGTGAGTATGGTCTCTCGTTTAATGCAAGCACCTACCATGCATGACCTCGAAGCAGTAAAAAGAATTCTACATTACATTGCTGAACTTTAAATTATGGCTTGCACTTCACTCACTCAGAGGAATTCAAACTAATTGGATATACAGACAGTGACTGGGGAGGTTCAAAAGTCGACAGAAGAAGCACAACAGGCTGGGCCTTCTTCCTCGGTTCAACAGCTATTGCAGGGTATTAAAAGAAGCAGCCCATTACTGCTTTATCTAGCATTGAAGCTGAGTATATCTCAGCTACCTCTGCTGCTTGTGAAGCTGTATGGTTGCGCCGTCTCTTGGGAGACTTAAATGAACAGGTGACAGGCTCAATGATCATACACTACGATAATAAATCGGCCATTTCAATCACTAGGAACCCATCCTTGCATGGGCACACCAAACACATCGACACACGATTCCATTTCATCCGAGATCTTGTGAGCAATGGAGAAATTGAAGCGGTGTATTGCAATACCAGTGAGCAAACTGCCGACGTGTTCACAAAAGCCTTATCTCATCAGACATTTGAGTATTTCCGAGACACACTGGGAATGAAGAGACTTCTGAGCAAGGAGAGAGTGATGAATGATGATGCTCAGAAGCTTAAGCTTACTGATCAATAGATTCAACTACCATGTACGTTCTGAATGAATGATCAATGGGGTGCATAAATGGTCATAGTTGAGTAAAGCTTGGAAGTTGACACTTCGACATCATAGTTAAGTTGCTTGTTTAGTTTATTATGTCAGCAAGTATGCTGACTTGGCTTAGTTACTTTCTATTAGATATATATATATATATGTGTGTCTTTTGTATTCTGTAAGTTAAACAAATATACCAAGCTTGCTTCTCTTTTTATCATCAGAGTGAGCTTCACTCTTTATCAATATATTTTGCAAGTTTGTTGGCATTGCTGGATCCTTTGAACCTTGACACAAACAAGTGTAGCTCAAGCACACAAAGGAAGTTACAACAATCAAGCATGATCCACTACAAGGTTATCACATAACAAAAGTTACAATCAACAGTCAACTCATATCATACTAGTTACCACTCTTAGGCCTAAATTGTTTACACATTTCTTGAGCAAGGTCATATCTCTCTTCAGTCCACTCATTACTTGCGTCAACAATCGAAACTAATGGTTCCTCCCCCACGGCCATCTCGTCATCCGCAAATGAAGCATATTCCCCATTTTATGCCACCATGTTAATGCGGATGAAGTTGTGCAATAGACAACACACTAGAATCATTTGAATTTGCATTCTTATAGGGTAAAATGGAGGACTACTTAGTATGCCCCATTGTTTCAGTCCACTCATTATCTCTCTATGACATTTCTTTTCTTAGCATGCTTATAATTGAACAACTCTTCATAATTTTGAGGTTGGTATCCATAGGCAGCCCAATCTTGAATATGGTACCGCCTATCTCTGTATGGGCAAGGAAACCTCCCCCATTCATGTAACACCATCAACAAAATGATATGAATCTAAGAAACTTACAATCAATTTGATATTAGGATTTTCAAAATTTTTAATAACAAACAACATATAACAAAAATTAATTATTGGTATACCAACTGTGACTTTCAAACCATCTTGCAAAATTATGGCATCATACGATACCCTACAATCGGAAGCTGATCTTTCCTATCCTTAGATATTTGGTGCGAGTCCACCTTTCCTTGTTCAATAACTAGGTCTATCTGTTGCATTCGTGTTATTGGTATATAGGTACCATCTAAGGCACCTAAACACCCTTTACAAACGCATTAGAAAATTGTAATCTCATTAAATTACATGCAATTAAAAAGCACATAAATTTATATTTGTTGGTGCTCAAATAAAGTATACCTTGAACCACTTCCACTTGCTTTCACTGCTATTGTCAAGAACTAGTTGTGGTTTGACAAATAATTCATCTTACAACTGTAAAACAACAGCTAACACCCTATAACAGTATTGACCAATAGTTTGACTAGATCTAAAGAATCTTACTTGGATATTTCTATTGTTTCTGTGATGGGCTAGGACATTCAAATAAACAATAACTTGCTCCTCAATTGTAACTCTACCAATTTGCACCAACCCTTCCTATTCCCTAAAGATATCTGCATTTAGTTTGCTATTTCAACTACCAGCACATCTAGAACTTTTTCCTTAATCCAACAAAGAATCATCTTATCTTATTAGGAAACTAATTATCTTGATATTTTTAACTAATTATTATCAAGATAGAGTATGTTCATTATAATTAGAGATAAGAAGCTTGTGATCTTAACATAATAATCTTTTTTTTCTTTAACAAATAAACCTAGAAGATTTGCATAGAAGAAGGCTAATAAGAGTAAAGAAAATAGAAGGGGAAATTTGACAAAAACAAGGGCAAATTGGATACCTCTCTTGTGTGCATGTGCTCTCAACCGGTGGATCTTGGAGGGTACCCAGAAACCCTACAAGTCTCAAACAGAAGAACAAACAAGAAGGAGAAGGGGAAGAGAGGAGGAGGAGGGTGATGTAGCGAAGGGGAAGGCCGGAGAAGGAGGAAGGAGAAAAGATGGTTAACGGCGTTGGGTGAAAACGGTGAAATGTTTCGGTTGGGAATGGTGGTTTTAGTCAATTATTGTAATTTTTGAATTTGAAGCGAGCAAAGTTGATTTGTATGTGTCGTCCTATAATTTAAAATTTGTATCATGATTTTAATGGGACAAACATTTTTCCAATTTATGTTTACTCAAACATGTTATGTCATACCCTAAGCACATTTGCAAATTAACAAGAGACCTTTAGAGAACATCTTTAAATTTTTATTTTCATTTTTCATTTTTTTTATCATCAACTAAATTTTTTGAAAGTTTTAGCCAATATCATTGCCTTTTGTTTTGTTGTTTTTAGGGATAAAATGAATATATAATTGTTGATGTTATATAATAATCTTTAAATTTTTATTTTTTCCAGCATGAACTAAATTTTTAGAATTTTGTAGCCAATATGATTGCTTATTTTTGTTGTTATTACAGATGAAATGAATATATACTTGTTGGGTGTTATATAAACAATGTTAAATAAAAAATATATTTTTCAAAAAAAATATATTTGACATATCTTATCTATGTTAAGTGAAGATTAACATATTAGGGAAATATAACATTCAAAAATAGTTTTTAATGGCATGCAACTTTATTTTATATTACTTTCAAATTAAACACTACATAATTTAAAAACCTTTTTTGTTACCTTTGTCTCAAATAGGATATAATTGAGAACTTCATTTTTTCATTTTTACATTACCATACTTTATCATACTCTATGAAACCCTATGGATTTTTTAAAGAATAATCCAGAGAATCAAAAATAGTAAAAAAATGTTTTAAAAATCTAAGACTGAATATATGTGCTATTAGTTTAAAAAGATCAACTCAATTGAGATGCACAAAAACAAAAAAGTGAAATTATAAATAAAACAACATATTTAGAAAACCATTTAAAATAATTAATAGAAAAAATTAGAGGAAAAGACACGGTCCACAACGAAATTATCGCTCGCTCAAATTAATTCCTGGTTTATTAATATTTTTATGAAAAGGTATTATATTATCGTTTTCTAATTGAAGATACATGACCAAATATTATGAGTTAATTCATTGCTATTATAGTAAAGCATAAATTATAATTATTAAAATAACAGAATTATCTTTTCCATTTCTTAAAATAAATTTTAAAAAATTAAGTCAAAAATAGTCTTCTATAACTCTATTATCTATCATTGGAATCATGAGAAATATACATATCCTAAATACAATGTTTGTTGCTGTCTACTAAAAATTATTCAAGTTTCCGCCGGTTAAGAACATATCCCTGATCTGCTCTAGCTGCTGACTTTCTTTTTGTGTTTAAAAAAATAATAATCTAAATAAAAACATAAGAAAAAAAGCCATCCATGATTTTCTTACAGAAAGTCAAACACAAAATACAAAAAGGAAAAAGCATAATAATCAGCCGTATGAACCTCTAATATTCACAAAATAAAAAGACCATTAACAACTCCCCATCCCTGTTATCAACCCTGCACAGCCAGAGCTTGCAAATGCTCTATAAAAACTTGCAAGCTCACATCATCAGTAAATACAATCTCGGATCCATTCACCAACTGAGACTTATGAGTAACCAAAGGGTTCAGCCTCGCAAGCAAAAACCTTGCTTGGCTCCCGTGCTGATTACATCTAATGAGCTTCGGCATCGGAATTCGATCCTCAACAACAGCTTTCGCGTCCAATTCCGGTGCCTCGAGTAGTTTTCTCAGGTTCTCATGGTTTGGGTCTTTGTCATATCCAAGCTGTTTCCATTGTGCAATCTTTGAACCATAGTGAATCACTACGTGGAAATATGAATCGAAGAGAAGAATAACATCCGGTCTGATTGAGCTGACATCAAGCAGAACAGGAATAGGAGGTCCTTCGAGCGAGTACTGGAAAAGAGTAGGTTGGATCATGATTAGGGATCCAACCACCCCTTCTCTGTTGAGCATTAACCTAAAGAAGGCAGTTTCATCTGGTGCGCAGTTGAAGACATCAATAAATTGGGACCTTCTTAAATAGTAGATGAACTGAGGAAACAGCGAGAAGTTCGAAGAAAGGCGAAAGGAGGATGGATCTTCAGGTATATACTCACCGAACTTGGATGAGAAGCGGACTAACATCTTATCCAACCATCTGATAACATCTCGGGCATAGTATTCTTCTGACCTATGAATAGCAAGCCGGGCCATGATTGTAGCTGCTGCTTCTTGATCAAAACCTGTCGTGATTTCTCGTGACCGGGCAGCAGCCCATCGCCTTGCAGCAGTAGTGACTCTCAAGCAAAGCCCACCATTTCCATGGCGATACCGTGTCATGAATTGGATAAAGAAAACCTTTGATGGCTCCACCTTCTGACCAGTGCTAACTTGGAAAATGAAGGCCAGACATGTTTTGCTCGTAAGTGTGCTCATCTTCCATGTGTTTGTCCCTCCCTGGCCAATTTCTTTCTCACTTACAGAGCTGCTCTTTTTCTTAAGAGACATGCAAGGCCCTAAAGCTCCACATATCTTAACCTCCTTGGTGGTCACAACTTCGATGGTTGCATCAAAATGCATATTGAGATGGTCGGTTTCTTCACGCTGAAAAATGTGCCTCAAGCACTTCTTGAACTGCTCTGACTCAAATGTCTCCATCAGTATCATTAAGCCACCAGATGTCTCAATAGGATATCTCATTTCAGCAGCTCCAACCTGGTCAAGGGAGCAAGCAAATAAATCTAGGACAATAGACCTGTCAGATAATCTCTGAGATAATTGTTTGTAGAAGCTACAGGCTTGCTCCGTAAAAGAGGCATGGCCACTACAAAGATCTCGGTGGGTACGAATGGAATGACTAAGATCAGTCTCTACAATCATCCCAGGACCAACTGTTGCTGGACCAGATGTGAAAACCATAATTCGGCCACCTGAATTACAGGTGCAGCCTTCCATAATAGCTACTGCAGCTGAAATGGCAGCACCAGTGGCTCTTAGAGGGCGATGACCAGGTAATGCATTAAATAAAATAAGCTCTTCAATAGCAGTAGTGATATTGAACTCGCATTCTGATACTGGAAGAAGAAAACTTTGCTTAAGCGACTGAGACATTCCTAATTTGTGATGATGTCGGCGAGAAATGCCCATAAGGTCTTGAATCTAAAGAAAGCAATATACATAAAGATAATTGAGGATTGCATATGGCAGTCAATAAGTCACAGCTGCAATCAGGCATAAATATTCAGAAACATAAACACCATCAGCACGGGTCAGAAATGGTAATTCAAATTGCAAAAACAAAGTAGATGACTGCAGTGAAAACAAGGAAGTCTTGGTCGCCACTAGTAAATTCTGGAGAAAATGTTATCATTGAATCAAGATATAAATCAGCTGTCAGTAAGACAGACAAGAAAGTGCAACAAAAATAACCTCCTCGATAAGCATTTTCTGATGCTAACTCCAGTGAAAATAGCAACAGTTACCTAATGCATACAAATGAAAACCTTCAGCTGTTCAGCTGTTCAGCATGATCCTAAGTTGAGTGCAGAACAAAATATCACAACCTAATGTACCACGGAACAATGATCAACTAGACTGCAGGTTTCCTGGCTGAAATACCAAGAGGAAGCACTTAAAACTAATAGTTTAAGCTACTCAAGCCATTTTAACTGTCTTATATTGTCACAGGTTGGAAATGTCCGCATAATGGACATGCAAGAAGATCTCATTTTCAAACTTCTCATTATTTCACCAGATAATCTATTAGCTGAAAGGAATATATCTTCTCAATCATTCAAACATTAACAACCTCCAAAAACTTCGATGGAAGAAATAATAACATTTCTCGTGAAAGGAGCTGAGTTCATCTACAAGTTACCAAGTGTAACATAATAGAGTGCAAGAAAATAATAAGATCCTTCTATAACCTAGTTATCATAACTGTTACAAATGATGTTGTATCATTCAAATGGGCCACGTTTTAAAATTTCTAGCTCAAAGATAGTTTCCCAAGTAAGTAACTGCTTACCATTGCAAAAATTGTCTCCTTTTCCTTGACCAAAAAAATTCCTCCACCTATCTTCGTACTAACTACAAACTGTCTGGCTAACTACCATCCTTTAGAAATAAGCATACAAATTTCCAATAGCACACCATCCCAAACACCCACAAAAAAAAAAAAAAAAAAGGAAAAATCCCTGCACTCAATTATGTCTTATGATATAATAATATTTTCTGTGACTAAATGAAAATTCAATATGCTTACTCAAAACACATAGTCAGGACAATTGGCCATGTCGATTGTGCTAGTTCTACTGCTTTACATCAGAAAAAGCCACAGTTTAGAAACTTTACAATTTTTAACATAGAAATGGAGAAGGTTGTGTTTGTTGGCCAGTATGTCAAAACTTAGGGTTTAAAACCTGTAATAAAGATGCATCAAAGCTATTATCCCTATATAACTTCGCAACCTAAAGTTCTTGCATAGCATTGGCACATGTAAATTTATTCCTTAGAAAGCATGATTGTCAAATGCCAAGAACTACACAGGTTAGAAGAATCAAGTGAGATAACTATTAATAACAATTTCAAATTTCACAAAGAAAGCTATCATTCTCTTAAATCTTCACTCTAATAAAATAATTTCTTATATCTCACTAGAGACCATACAAAAACTTTGTAAAGAACAACAAATAACTATTACAGTTTTGTACTCTAAAGACTTGACTGAAACTCATCTTCTCCACAAAAATAACAGAGAATGGAATAGCCTCAATAATGAGACGGACATGGAAAAATAAAATAAAATAGTACTGTTGGTCACTGAACTATACCTCAATAATCCTTTTGGTCCCAAAACTCAAAACAGATTCATCATTTTTCAAATGGATAGTTCAATGTGCTCATCAGCACCTGACCTAAGGATGTGGATGATCCAAGAATACTCTCCCACAGTCGTGTCCCTTCCTGGGCCCATTGAGAATTAGAACTAACTAATCTTAAGGCAAAGGATCAAGAAACTCCCCGTCAATAAAAATAAAATTGCACTAATAATCCCTAAAACAAAATCAGCAATTTTAGTCCATGTTAAATAAAACATTTTACACTCGATCCAAAAAAAAAACATTTTTTGTTTACAGTGACCAAAACTGCATTTATACCAAAACAACATGCATCATATACAAACACATAAAAAAAGAAAAGAAAAGAGAAAACCAATCAACTAAAATGTATGGCTTCTAAAGTTTGTCCAAACTTCAGCCATAAATAGTGGTTTTTTGAAATACTTGATTACCAATAACAAGCTACATCGATCTTTGCTATATAACAATTACCAAGCCAGAAACGGTTAGAATATGAAGTCATGAGCACGCACTACCCAATTCAAAACAACCTCTCATAAGATGACTGAACATCACCTTAAAGGCTAAAGTTATTCAATTCACCTGCACATAGTGTTGTCAGAGGTCCCAACCACAGATAATCAGGAATTTCAACACATTATCCAAATTGCTACAACCAACGGATTCAAAAAAGAAAAAATACAAAATAGTAATAATAAATAAATCAATCCAATAGCAAAAGAACCAATTTAAAAACCAAACAGAAAGCAAAAAAATTAAAAAGAAAAAAGAATTAAATACCTTCTCTGAGCTAAGCTCGCGATCACCACAGAGTACCACAACTCTTAAACAATCACTAAACCCAAGATCATGCACCCATACCATGGCACCAAACGAGACCAGCCCCACCAGCGCATTCTCCGGAAGCTGCGCTACCACATGCAAGATCTCATTTCTAAGCGCCCGGAACTCCGATTCCTCCGTGCAAGCATCGATCACGAAGACGAACGTCTTCGTCTCGGCGACCGCCTTCGTGGCATCGAACCCCGCCCACAACGACGACGATTCAAAGGAAGCAGGGTTCCGGCTGAGTAGGTACTCAACGGTGCTGTGAGTGGGGAAAAGCTCGGCCGGTAGGTTGTGGTCGGCGATGCCAGCGTAGGAACGGGGGAAGGGGTTGAGGGTGAGACAGAAGGGGCAGGACCAGAGGGCGGAGCGGTAGTCGACGCGGGCGTAGGCGTTGAGGATAGAGGAGCAGGAGGAGCAGGACAAGGGGTCGTAGGGGAGGAGGGGGAGGTCGGAGACGCGCATCAACGGAGTGAAGAGAACGCTAGGGGGCACGACGAGTTCGGCGGAGGAGGATGCCGTCGGCGGCCATGAATTCCACGGCCATCGGAGGCCTTCGATCGCCTCCAGCTCCGCGAAGTCCATGCCTGCATTTCTTAGGTTAGGGTTACGGTTAGGGTTTTGTTGTTCATTTTTTTTTCTTTCTTTTACAAAAAGAACCAAAGAAAAAATGATTTTGTAGAATTTGACTCTGCTGTTTATGGTACGTTTCAGACTCAATTAGTAGATGGTGTTGATATCTTACCATATTGGTGAGTTCTGGTTTTAGTTTTTGTTATGAATACTGTAGTAACTAACAAACACCCACCATGTTAATGTAGCAACCACTAATAATGTTACTATTTCATCAACCACTTTGTTTTGGACGTTGAATTGTTTCAACGGTCCATTCATATATAAATACCCCTAAGTCTTGTAAATAAAATATTCAATAAGAAAAATAATAATAATAAGTGAAAAGAAAGACAGATTTATCCTAGACAAGTAAAAGTGTTAGCTTGCTCTGGACTGGTGAGTATTATCCGGGACAAGTAGTCATGTTGAAAGAGGCTTAAATCTTTTATTTCTATAATATTTATCTCACAGTCATGCCATCTCGTAAGATCTAGAGAACATCTGATGACAGTGAAGCCTTGTTCACAGTAACACCCTGAGTTCTGGTTCCTTGAAGGTGTTTCCTGCTAATGCCATACTAGTAGGAAGTTCTTCGTTTTTGCAAGTTGCCTCAAGATTTCTTGTTTGGCTAAAAACTGCATGTATTGAGAGTACATGACCATTTTAAAGATTATTTGTTTTACTTTTGATTTTTTTTTAGGAAATAGTTCAAGCTTTTCCATTCTCTCTTTCATGTTTGCTACTATCATCTTTTGCATTTGATTGGTCTCATTTTTGAGTTGTTTCACAGAGCCCAAAGCCTTCATCATTTCTTCATTTCTAAGAGAATCTCAATCTCAAGCTACGTAATATTATGTTCTTGTTCTACTATATAGTCAAGAGTTTGGTGTCGCAAAGAAAATTTTATACTAGAGTTGTCAAGTGAGGGTGGCAGAGGTATATGATGGGTTTCTTCATTGATATGTTGAAATATTTGGGCTAATTGGTGGAGTGAAGGAATTAGGGCTTTGGCTTCATGACTGTTAGCCCAAAGGTTATCAACAACAATATGCTAGTGTAAGGTAAGATGAGCTTGGGTTTTGAATCGCAGTGGGCAATTTAGTGGAAAAATAGGTAAGTTTAGGCTAGGTTCAAGAGGATAGTGATTGGCTTGGTAATTTTTCCAGCCATTCCTACAAAAATAAAGTATTGTTAGCTCAAAAATAATTTTTGCTCAAAGTCAGGTGTAACCAAGTTTTCACCATAATAAAGAATGCGTATGGTTCTACTGATTTTGTATCCATAGTCTTTATTATTCGAATCAACAAACCTTCGGTTGTTATTGCTATTGGGATTGATTTCCATAATTTCCACTAGTAAAGAGTAAACACATCTAATCCTGCTTGTTTTGCGGTCACAATATCTCTTAACGCATATGGACAAATTATGGTCTTGGGTTAGAAAGTCTTAACTCCCATAGTAATAGAAACTCAAAGAGTCCTACTAGCTTAGCAATCACCGTTTCTATTATCATGAATGGACAAGTTATGGGTTTCATCATGAATTTTTTATTTTGAAAAGATTCTTTAATCATTCTACTAAGTTTTTCTGAAAGAAAATTGTCAATCCTTTTGATATGTTCTATTGTTACCCTAAAACCGTTTCCTATTATGTAATCTACAAAGATTAACCATCTATTAAGAGATAGTTTACTTTCAAATTTCTTATGATAAAATGAGATAATAGTTTGGTCATCCATCCTTAATGTAAAGTTTGAGGCAGATCTTATGAATAATCTAAATTTTTCTAAGGCCTTGATAGTTGCTAATATTTCGATATTAGTGTTTGAAAAGTTACATTATAGGTTTCACTATCATATCTACTGATTTTTTCATCTTTTATCGGACTTGCTTTATTTAGTATAAATTTTAATACTGCTCCTCATCCTCCGATTCTTCCATCCGATTCTATAATTAAGTATGCTCCCGGAGGAGGTAATTCAAGGGGTTTAATTTTTCGTACTATGTTTTTAATTTTTTGTACAAGTTTTATATCTTCATTATTAAATCTCAGTTCTTCCATTTGTTTCTTTTTGTTGTATAGGGGTCTGCTAACTAGATAATTAAGGTTTGATATAAAATTTCAAGCAACTTTCCTAAGAAATATTTGATTTGTGTTAAACCTTCTAATTTATCAGGCATATCGAGAATACTGGTTGAAATATGTTTTTGTAATTCTAATCTTCCTTTGACCTATTATGACTCCTAAAAATTCTATTCTTCGACGGCCAATTTTCATCTTTTTTTTCCTAATAAAACCAGGCCATGCTTTTGACATTTTTTAAAGAAAATAAGTAAATGTTCTAAATATATTATGTGACAATGAAATGATCATTTCTAAATATATTATTCATTTTTCTTTGGAGAATTTGAGAGGCATTATATATATATATATATTCTTTATTTTATTCATTAAAGCCTCTTTGTTTTGCAATGAATATTTATCATCCTCCGTATTATCATTTAATCGTTTGTAGTTCAATACTATTCAACTTTTTACTCTTATTATTTCACTATGTTTATTGACTATAAAAGCTCTAGTCCAATGCGGACTCTATGTTTCTATTAAATATCTAACTGTTTTAATTGTTGAATATGAAGATCAAATTTCGCTTGTTCATATGGTGTTGCTTTAATAACTAGCCCGGTCCGTCTGAGGTCAGGATCTAATTTTTCCTTAAGGGTTTCAACTGATTATATTGTACTTTAAGTTCACAATTTTCCTCCACAATCTTGCTTTCTTTTAAATATACTTGTTTTTTCTTCTATATATGAAAGAGTCTCTTTTACGAATGGAGTTGTGCATATCATATCGGCTCTTTTAAAAATGAGAACTAGATTTCCTTGAATTATTAATCCTCTTGAATGATTCCTAATGAAACTCATTCCTAAAATAAATTAGGTTGCTTTGTCTTTATTGAAGGGTTTTAGCCATCTTAAAGGTAGTGCATATGTTTAATTATTAATAAGGGTTAAACAGTCTACTAGTTTATCTGTAAGGAACATGTGGTTTCCGAAAACATCTCGGACCACTGATTGTTGAATAGTTTTTCCTTTGTACTGGTGGGGGACTGTTACTTCTGAGATATAATTTCTGCTAGCCCCTGTATCTATAATTCCTATTACAAGGATTTTATGTACATCTCTAAATTCAAAAACTAAGTAAATATTTAATAAAGTATTATTTCTAAATCCTTCAGGATAACTATATAATTCTTGTCCTTATTGGAAGTATACTTCATCATCCTTTTGTCCTATCCTTATTCCTTTTCCTTTATCTTTAAGTTGTTGGTTTTCTAATGTCAATCTTGTCACTTTAGAATCTAAATTGTTGATTCGTTTTAACAACTGTGTAATTATTTCTTTGTCTGTGTTATTAGGATTTAAAGTTCCCATATCCTTTTCTCTTTCTTCAAATGTGTAATTAAATAATTCTTTTGCACATCTTCTGTAAAGGAATAAATTACAGATTTGGCATGTGACCCTACGTCTTAATACATGAAATTTCCAACATTTATCACATTTTTCTATATAATTATATTTAAATGGTTCAAAGTTATGTGTGAATTTAAAAAAGTCTTCTACCAAATTATATTGTTCTAATAAGAACTTTGGGTTATTATCTAAATTATAAGCTAATTAAATTCATTTGGATATCCATTTTGGAGTACCATAAGCCTCATCAAAATCTATTAGATTTCCTATTTCAATAAGTTTATGGACCTCATTTTCTCCAAAGATGGGACAAATACCACTATCATGCTCACTATCATTATTATCTATACTTACAATATCAATTTCATCTACCAACTCTAGTTTTTTATACATATTCAATCTATCTTTCTTAACTTTGTCACTTTTACATTCTTTTGCATAGTGTCATTACATTCCACAAATATAGCATTTACATTTTGTGTGAGGTTTTTGTTGTTTGAATTTTTTAACATGATTATACTTTGGTCTACGATTCTGTAATAACTTCTTCATTTAAATTTCTTTTTCTTCTTCTATTCTTTATGAATTGTGGGAATATATGTTTTATTGCATTAACTATTATTAGCTATCTACCTTGTTGCTTCAATTTCAAGGCATTTATCTTTTAAATAATTAAAGTAAATAATATTGTTGGTCCTATTTCTGTGACATTTTCATTTTCTTTTTCTACTCATGATTTAAATATTATATATCTCCTAAAGGTTTCGGTAATTTGCTAAACCATCTTTTAGTTAATTCATTACTGTCAAAAGTTCTTCTGGTTTTAGCTGCTAGAGAGATAAGCCTGGCTAAATTTAACTTTTCACTAAAATTACTTATTTGTAATCGTTCTAGATCTCTTGCTGTTGCATCCTGTAATAGATTGTCTCCTCTAGATGGATTAGTACCTAATATTATTTGTTGGTACCTATCTTGTGGCATTATAGGCGTTATCTATCATTTTTATCATACTTTGGTATTCTGTTGAATAGTTTAATTTCCAACTATTAAGCAAATTTCTTATTATAGTTACTAATAGGTTTTCTATAAAGTTTGTGACACTAATATTATCCAATGTATGATATATTTGTTTTATTGCATTGATTGCATTTGATTCCCATCTATCTATTAATTGGGGCCATTTTTGCGAGTGTACAATGCTCAAGATTAGCATACTTCCATTACATAGGGAACGATAGCTAAAGATATATTTGCTATACCTGTGTCCACAGTGGCTTTCTGAGTGCACATTTAGTATAGGTGGTCAATAGTTGAGTCCATATCGTAGCTTTTTTCATTCAACCATGGTGGAAGCATTAACTTGTGGCCAAAATTGGTTATCAAGTCAATTAGAAGGTAAATTTAATAATTTTAACTTTCTATTATAATTTTGATCTATAACTTTGGCTCTTTTTTTGTGAGATTATTACTTAGATCCAAATTTAACTTCATCGAATATTGCTTCAAGTTTTTGAAAGGAAGATGGTATCAATTCCATTGCTCTTGATTTGATATGGTGCATTATAAATGTATTTATTTTCTCTCTAGCTATCATAAATATCTTATACTATTCTTTTTAACACTATTTTTAATTATATTCTTGTAGGATTGATCACTTAAGCATCGAAGGTTTAAAGGAGCAAGCTGGACTACATGAGAGATTTAAATGATGTCTTTTATTATGGTTTGAAGTAAATTTCTTATGTTATAATTCTATAAATTTGGAACTTGTTGGCACACTATATGAATGGATGATTTTGGCTTTCATATGCACATTAGAAAACCCTGGAATGGCTCTAGTTAACATGGAGTAAACATATGGATGCTTTTGACTTTAATGGTACTAAATAACAGTGAGTATAGGTTTTCCTAGTGCTTATAAGTACACGTTATGATTATGTTGGCATGTTCCTTCAAATTGGATGCTTATAAGTACAAGTTAGATTGGTATTCATTTGAAGCTTATTTTTATGAATTCTGGTCCTTGTTATTTCTGATGTTTATGTTTAATTTATACAGACTATAAGATCATAATCGGAGAAAGTTTCTCCTTTGTTGGTATTTTTATGAATTATGAGCATTGTTATCTTTACAAATTCTTATCAATATTATTTCTTTTAAATTCTTGTCTGATTTCTGAATATCATTTGCTTTGATTGACTATGAGATGATTGGATGCTAGATTGCCATGCGAATGGTTGCAAGATTGATGTTTAATTTGGTGTGATTTTCTCATTGTTTGGAGATTCTTAGTGAAGCCTTCTTCTCATAAGTATAGGACTATAAAGAAAGTGGCGGGGAGGGGAGGGGTGGGGTCGGGGCTGGTGCATGAGAAAAAATCCGTGGTAACAGCTATGATCTTCAAAATGTTACTATTTGGATGGGGCGTAGGATAGGTAATGGTTCTAGTGGGGCGGTGATGGTAGAGGCTTGCCCCACCGCCATTGCCACCCATAACCAGCGTCAACGTCACTATTTCACAACCCATTTTGTTTTGGATTGTTGGATCGAATTGCTCTTAACCGTCCATTCATCTATAAATACTACCTTATTTTTGTAAATAAAATATAAAAGAAGAAGAAAAAGAAGAAAGAAAGAGAGAGAGAGAAATTATAAAAAACAAGAGAGAAGCAAGGTTTTTTCTTTTTTTGGTATTAATTTTTTCTTTATTTATGGAAATCTATATATGTATCTATTGAGAATGAATTATTAGTAGTATTTAAATTAGTTTTATTTTTTATCTTTTATTTTTCAATTTACTCCGACTCATTGACTATGTTGATTTGGTTATTTTTATTTATTTTTATATTGTTTTATATTTTTTTAATTTATGTAAAAGATTTTTTTCTTTTGTTAATAAGAAAAGATGTAATTTTTATTAAAAAATCTTGACTTGCTTAGAGGGTTCATTTCTGAAGCTAGGGATTTTATGGTGAGGAAGTTAGCGTTGAGAAAGGACTGGGTGAGCAGGTTCCTGTCCATGATAGAATGACCCGTGTCGTAGATGGCTGTTATGATCTTTGTACCTTACTTTTTTCGTTAGCATTTCTAGTGACTTGGGTAGTTCCTTTATGTTGCTATGAACTTACTGCATGTGTCGTCTTCCATTATCTGCATTATCTGGACTTCACACTTGCATTATTATCATGTGTTGCATGTAGGTATCGACCTTGGTGTGCATCATGTTGTTGTTTTTTTTTTTTGCGTAGTACTCTTCTTTTATTTGCGTTTGGTTTCGCATACATTGCTTGGTTATCCATAATGAAACTGTTGCTTTGTGATGGAGATCGTTACTGCTTTTTGCTTTTCTGTAACTGACGTGTCCTGTTGTGCTTGTTGCATTTGATGGTGTAGGTCTTCGCATCATGGCAAGTACATCATTAATTTTCCGGCACTGAGGCATGGCTCCCGTGGGGGTGTAATGCACTGGCGAGGCAATGAAAGGGAAAACCCTTTCTTTTGTAGCCAATTGCATGTTGGACACCATTTATGGTGGAAACCATTTCGGTTGGTCGTTTCTAATAACTTGCATGGTTTTTTTTTTCTTGCAAGTGGGTTTTTGTGTCTCTGTCATTTGGCTAGTTTGATTTTGTTCCAGGGTTTGTTTTTTTGTTCTTATGATTAGAAGCCTGTTTTAGCAAACTGGACTTTTTCCCTAAGTATGTGCACTAGTGGGGCAATTGTGGGAACCCCACCTTTTGCAGCCAAGAGGGAGTTTGAGGTAATGGTTTTTCTTTTTATCCGATAGCTTGTTGTCTTGGGCTTTTTGAACTCCATTGATTTTGCTAAGGTTGAAAACCTTAATTTTTTTTATATGTTTCAATCGTTGTTATAGCTGCAAGGCTGCACTATATGCTTCTTCGTTCTGTGGGCGTTAGAAACTTGAATTTTTTTACATGTTTCTTTTTGTTGTTGTAGCCGCATTGCTGCACTGTTTGATTCTTCATTCTATTGGTATGTTCAATTATGTTTTCTTCACAAGTGTGTGTATGTAGAGTTGTAAGCAGAAATGGTTTCAAGTTGAGTCAATGATGTGCGATTTGGAAAGTAATGTGACCTAAGCCATGTTGCTCATGGTGGAGTACACTTGTGTTATTGGATGGGGGAATTTCTTCAGCTGCAGGCGCTGGCTTTCCAAATTATTCGCAACATTTTATTCAAAATTATTCAATTCAATTCAATTTTTATTTTTTACATAAATCTGGTAATATAATTCTTACACTTTTTTAAAACCGATTTTTTGTTTAACAACACATAGAACCCAAGTTAATCGAAATTATTGGCAAAGGAAAATTGATTTGGTAAGTCTATGTAATAAATGTAGCAATAGTTTTGGTATGCTTATTAGACACAAAGGGCGTTATTCTTTTTTAATTTTGATCCTGCTGGTCAAACCACTCCTTTTCAATTACAACAATTCAACAAATTCATAAATTCTCTCAAAAGAAAATTTCTCATTGCCTCTCTTAAAGATGCAAGTGGGGCGGGGAATCCCCGATAGGGCGGGGATTCCCCAAAACATTCCCCCCGCGGGGCGGGGAGCGGGGAAAAATTCCTCCCCACCTACCAGGGCGGGACGAGGGCGGGGAATACTCTCCCCGCCCCGTGCCTCGCGGGGATCCCCCAACAAAAAAAAATATTATATATTTTTAGTGTATTTATTAAAAATTGTTTCAACATTAATATAATATTATATATACAATCAATAAATATTTATTTGTTAATATTTTTAGTCTTATTATATATTTACAATTTTGTTTATTATTGAAGGAGGAGTTATCATGTCAAGATGCTAGTGGTAGTGAAATCGGATTCTCAATATAAATGATTTGGAGGAAAAAGAAACAAATTGATGGATGTATGAAATTATTGTGCTAGTTTTGCATTATGAATTTTATTAATGGATTTGTAATTTTAATTTAGTTTTAAACTTTATGTTATTTGGATTACTTAATTTGTATCTTAAATTCTTAATGTTGTTATTTCATCATACATTATATTATGACTTGTTAGGATAAATATTTTGTGCGAATTTTTTTTTATATATGATGTGCATGTTGTAAAAACAAATTTTGAGTCAATGTTTTGGGCGGGGCGAGGCGGGAATTCCTCGTGTTGCGGGGATCCCCGCGGGGGAGTGAGCGGGAGGGTTTTTCCCCTGCGGGGAATTTTAAACCGGGGAATCCCTGCCCAGTGGAGAACGGGGATGGGGATGGAGATGGCATTCCCCGCTCCGCCCCGCACCACTTCCATTCCTAGCCTCTCTCTGCTTTCCCTCCTATTCTTTTCACCCAAAATTTGAACTTCATTTCAGCTTTTTATTTAACTTTCTTCGAATTTATTCATTAAAAAAATAAGAACATAAATATTTTAGATAATCTGTCTCTATTTTAGAACAATATATAATTTAGATAATTAATGCGAGTTATGATGAGATTTAAAAAAAAAAACAATTTTTTTTTTACCACACATCATATTCAAAATATCTCAATATTTTTGGCAAACAGTTGAAATTAGACATGATCAGTTCTTATAAAAAAAGGTTTGGAAAAAAGTTTTTCTTGATATTCTATAAAAAACAAAAAAGAAACAGGTATATTTTCTAAACAAATCTATACATCTATTTAAAATAGTTGTATAATATGCTTCAAGATAGTTTAAGAGCTAAATAATTATAGGACATGGTATGCCAGAAGTCCGCATTTTGTGTCCAGAGCTAAATGGTTCATTAGAGTGATTTCAGGAAATAAATACTGGGTTAATGAACATTTTTTAAATATTATTTTAAAATTATAAATTATTTTCTAATTATAGGATATATAACATATATTATACTATTTTTCAAGTTTTAAAATAAATAATTTGAAAAAAAAACATATTGTTAATTGATTTTTTTTAATTGAGACTTTTAATTGCAGATAATGTAAAGCCAAATGCTAATAATTTTTATTGCAGTGAGTTATTTAATTATAATGTCAGAGTTTTCATTATATATTTATATGTAATATCATCTCAAAGCATAAAAATTTATAAAAGCATGCAAAGCCACGGAATTTGCCTAATGTTTTTAATTTTAATTAAAAAAAATAGAAAACATGCATGGCAAACAGCCTTATAATGACAACGCTCAATGTAATTATTGTAAGAAATTGCTTTGTGGGAAGTCAAAAAATGAAACGAATTATCTACATATAGAAATATGTATCCAACGAAAGATTAGCCTAAAAGAACAGAAACTTATCACATTTAAGATGCTGAAAGGCAATAGGAAATAGCGCCGCCAGGGTCTAGGGCGTGACATGTATTTTATGTTTTTAATGACTTTAATTTTAGTTGGTAATTTATTTATTTTTATCTAAAGTATTCCACCGCTCTTGTCCGTCTGGCGCATGAAATGATTATAATTTTACTAAAATAATAATTTTTGTAATTTATGTCTCTCCTCCACAAAAGTGATTAGTGTCAAAAGACACACATATATATATATATATATATTATTTTTACCATACAAGACACACGATGATCAACGTCTCATAATTAATATTGGGCCCAATGTACAATCCGTGAATAATTCTGCATGCACAAGAATTTTAAACTTTCACAAGACTACTAGTAATTTTTTAACTATGTTTGGTTTTTATTTTCCCATCTAGATCTACAATAATGGGCATAACTATCAATGCATTCATTGATCATTACCTTCCAACAATAAAAAGCAATCGTTGTGTGCCACACAATTCCATTCTTCATCCTCTTTCTCCAATTCATCCAACAACAACCAATCTCCCTGTGTGCCACTCTACCACAAGCTAAGCATGGCAACACAAAAACACATAGTAATGCTTCCATACATGGCACAAGGCCACATCATCCCCATCTTCCGCTTAGCAAGGCTCATAGAACAAAGATACCCAGACTACACCATCACCATTGTTAACACTCCTCTCAACATCCAAAGACTTCAATCTTCACTCCCTCCAAACCCCAACATCCATCTCGTTGCCCTCCCTTTCTCAAGCTCCGACCATGGCCTCCCTCCCAAATCTGAGAACAGTGGCTCCTTACCAGCTCACCTAATCCCTCTCCTCTTATTTGCCACCGACTCCTTTGAACCCCATTTCAACCATCTCATCTCCAACATGATCAAAGACGGTCACCACCCAGTCTGTATCATAGCGGATATCTTCTATGGTTGGACTGTAAACACTGCAAAAGCTCACAATATCTTCCATGCTACCTACTTGCCTTCGGGAGCACTTGGCTCTGCACACTTTCTCTCCATACGAAAGCATCTGCCACACACCAAGACAGACGCCATGGAGTTCAGTCTTCCTGGCTTCCCATCATCTTTCAAGCTTCACCGAACTCAGCTTCCGAGTTCTGCAAGATCAGTTGATGATTCTGATCCAGTGATTATCTTTCTCCGGAAGAACATAGAGCTCTCATCCATGTCTGATGCATTTGTTTGCAACACTGTGGAGGAGGTTGAGACCCTCGGGTTGCAAGCTCTCCGGTGTAACGCCGGGGATGTTCCGGTGTATTGCGTTGGTCCTCTCGTTCCACTTGAAGGCCGAACCGAAAGAAGAATATTAGAAGAAGAGTTTGAGGCTTGTGTTCAATGGCTTGATAGTCACTCTCCTTGTTCAGTCATCTACATATGCTTTGGCTCAGAGAACAACATCTCAGCATCTCAGATGATGGCACTTGCCGACGGGTTGGAGGCCAGTGGCAAACCTTTCATTTGGGTGATCAAACCACCATTTGGATTTGCCATGAGAGGGGAATTTAGAGAAGAGTGGTTGCCAGAGGGATTCCAAGAAAGAATGAGAGTCAGTGGACAGGGTTTGCTGGTGAAGACATGGGCTCCTCAACTTGAGATACTGGAACACAAGTCCACTGGAGTGTTTATCAATCACTGTGGATCTAATTCGTTGCAGGAGAGCTTAAGTCTGGGAGTGCCGATCATCAGTTGGCCGTTGGATTATGATCAGTTTTGCGTGTCGAAAGTGATGGTCGAGGAGTTGGGTGTATGTGTGGAGCTTGGTAGAGGTGTGGAGCATGTTGTTGACAGAGCGGAGGTTGAGAAGGTGATTAGATTGGTTTTGGATGCAGAGAAGGGGAAGGAGATGAAGAAGAACGCTTTGAAGTACATGGAGATGATGAGAGAAGCCATGAAGGATGAGGGAGGTGTGAAGGGATCTTCGCTCATCGCTCTTGATGAGTTAATCAAGTGTGTATCAGTTAAGCGAGTGTTCTACCCGTTAAAGATTCAACTTCTTAGAGATGCAGAGCATGTGTGATCCATCTACAATTCAATAATTATAAATAAGGGCACTGTGGAGTATTACTAGCTAATAGAATTAGAAATGAGTTTTCTTGTATCTTCGTCAAACTCTGTGTGTGTTAGAGCGCTACACCTTGCTCTAATAAATGAACTTTTCTTTGGGTCTTTTTTTTTTTCACATAATGTTTGTATTCAAATAAATTACATACAAATTTAAGAAAGTTTACATGCTTCTTCTTTCACAACCCATATTTTAATATATATTTTCTACTTAAAAAAAATGCTATTTTATTCTATTATTCATTCCCATGTTTAAGGCCAGCCAAAATATAATAGTGGTAATGGTAAAACCATAGTTTGGGAAATATAATCAATTGAAATTTGATAATAGGAAAGCGTTGAGATAGTGCTGATATACAAAATACATATTATGGTAAAGTACATCTTGTAAAATATTAAAATTACAGTCCAAAAAATGTTATTAACAAAGAAATAAATAATGGTTTTCACAATTTGGGGATCAAACATGTGACATGGTATTTCATTCTCGCATAAAATATACCCTATATCAGTTAACGTATAAATGCACTTTTGATCTTTGATATATCTTCAAAAAAAATCATTATTTTTATGAAAAAATATAATCAAACTTGCTCTGTTTTTTTTTAATAATCTAGATCATCTAACTCATTATTCACAACATCAAAAGAAATAATTTTTTAGTTCGATAACCTTTGTAGATATAATAACATATTTATAGAATTAAAAAATTCACTATGTGTAAATAATTTTATTTTGATCTCTTTTCTCTTTTTTTTAGCATTTTCTCTCTTTTCCCTTTAAATTTTTATGTATTTATTAAATTACTTATTTACATTTTTTTCTATACCAAATTATGTTACATTTTTTTGTATTTCTCTTTAAATTTTATGTATTTATTTAATTATACACAGAAAAAAATTATAATACACAGCATACAACATAAGTCCTACATGAGTGTTAAGGTAGATGGTGATGGTGATGACAGTTTACTAAATTTTGTCCAGCAAGGTGAAGATCTGAGTTTCTTTCCTTCAACATAAAATCTGTTTTAACATTTCTTTGTTTCTCATGATAAATTTCGACTTCATAGCCTGGTTGCTATAACATCAACATCATCATCATTATTATTATTATTATTATATAGCTTTTAGTTAATATTAATATTTAGTAATTAAAATTTCTCATATTTAATGATGGAGAAAGGCGTTGAAGGAGGGTTGGAGGTGGGAAGGCAAGTGGGTGGAAGTGGGAGTGGGAGGTAGGGAGGGAGAGGGAGAGGGAGAGGGAGAGGGAGAGGGAGAGAGAGGGAAGTGGTGGAAGTAAGAGCCTGTTTGTTTCACCGGATTTGTTGGCGAAGTGGCATGAAATGCTGAGTTCGGTCTGAGTTTTGCTCGTTTGTTTCGTTGAAGTAAGTTGCTGAAGTCATGATGTGACACTTCCAATAGGCTCCACTTCAACATTTTGACTTCGGCGAAAAATCAACCGAAATCGGACTTTGGCAAATTGTGCTGACGTAGCCGAAGTCCAACTTCGGCCAACCACTTCACGTGGGGGTGTTGTAAACACCCCATCTCTCCCGTGACCTCAAAGAGCTACAACCCCCCCCCTTCTCTTTCCCGTGACATCAAAGAGCACAGCACCCGTGACCAAAGTCTTCTTCTTCTAGGGTTTTCGGCCGTCAACTACAAAGGACATCCCAAAATCTCTAAGTCCTTTCTTCGGTTATCAACATAGCTCTTCCACCTATATTGAGCTATCTTCAACCTGTCTCGAATCAGCTTCACTTTCTCCACAGTTTCATCAATCAATTCTACACTCTGCCCACCTCATTCCAACACAAAGGTGTTCTACACTTCCGTCCATACAGCACTTCGTACGGCACCATGCCGATACTAGCTTGGAACTGTTGTTGTAGGCGAACTCCACAAGTGGTAAATGCTTGGCCCAACTGCCCTGGAAATCTAGAACACAAGCTCTTAACATGTCATTGTTTATATAAAAATTTTGATATCCCAATTTTAATCAAAATAGATTCATTTTAATTACATATATCAAAATACAATGAAATCATAATAATATTGGGTTATGATAAATATTAAAAAACATTGGTAGATCCCAAGTGATCTAAATTATTCAAATCCCAAAATCAGACAAGAGCACAGATCTCGAGGCAATATAAACATTCAAATCTCAAGATCAGCCTAGAGCACGGATCTCGATGCGATCTAAAATACATAAATCTCAAGATCAGCCAAGAGCACCGATCTCAACGAAATCTAAATACTACACAAATCACAAGATCCGCTTAGAGCACGGATCTCGAGCCAATCTAAAATACACAAATCTCAAGATCAGCCAAGAGCGCCAATCTCGAGGCGATCTAAAATACATAAATCTCCAGATCAGCCAAGAGCACCGATCTCAAGGCATTCTAAATATTCAAATCTCATCATAAGCCTAGAGCACGGATCTCGAATCGATCTAAATACACAAATCTCAAGATCAGCCAAGAGCACCGATCTCGAAGTGATCTAAAATATTACACAAATCACAAGATCAGCCTACAGCAAGGATCTCAAGGCAATCTAAAATACACAGATCTCAAGATCATTCAAGAGCACCGATCTCGAGGTGATCTAAAATATTACACAAATCACAAGATCAGCCTAGAGCACGGATCTCGAAGCAATCTAAAATACACAAATCTCAAGATCATCGAAGAGCACCGATCTCGAGATGATCTAAATATTCAAATCTCAAGATCAGCCTAGAGCACGAATCTCGAGGCAATTTAAAAAAATATAAATCTCAAAATCAACCCAGAGCACCGATCTCGAGAATGTAATAAATATATATATACATATTTCTCAAGATCAATGAAGATCAACGAGTACAAGTAAAGATTAAAGATTGCAAACTATATATATATATATATATATATATATATATATATATATATATATATATATATATATATATATATATATATATATATATATATATATATATATTTCTCTTAAAACAATAGAACCATCATTTCAGCATACTATTATCAAGTATTTCATTAAACCAAAAAATAAGTATATTTATATAGTAAACTCTTAGAATGTGCAATCACAACCCACTCACAAACTTAGGAGATCGACTCCTTACGACGCTACTCCTCCACCGAGCTCTCACCACCTACACCAACACCAGCCACAAGGGCTCAAACTAAAAGAAAAACACAAAGGAAGGACAAGCATGAATCTCTTCATTCTACAAACCATAAAACCCTAACTAGACTTGGGTATGCCCTGAACTTGTCCGTACAGGTTCCAAGGAGTTTCTATGGAGATCAATTCACCCAAACAACTAAGAATACACAAGTTTAACCATGAAATTCTGATTGCTACAATAACCCAAATTTCATGATTAAAGAAGACAATTTCATTAAAATAGAAAAAGGTTGATCTCTATAACCACTTCAATAAACAAGATGGAATAGAGGAAAACAAGCAAATAAAACCACATTTTCATCAGAAATTGACCAATATTCAAGAGCTAAGCCTAGGGCAAGCATGATCCTTAAAATCAACATGAAACAAAGAAAAAAAAGGAGAGAAACTTACTTTCAAAGACCTTCAACCAAGGGAGGAGAAAAAGGCCTAGGAGTGGTTGCTTCTTCTCAATCCGAGCAAAGCGGTATCAAGGGACGAAGAGGGAGCAGAAGGGAAAGTAGAGGAATTAGGGCTCAAGTTCAGAATTTATATACCCCTGGAGGTACATGGCAAAGTACACAGTAGTGTAAATCTCGTTCTGGCCGTGTAACTCTCTGGATGGAGTGAAAATCGCGCATTCAGGGAGTTGCACCGGTGTGTATTTCAATCCCAGCTCGTGTAATCACTTAGGGAATTACATGGGCAAGTACACTGGCGTGTAAAACACTCGTGTACTCAATCTAAAAGATGCATGAGCAAGTACACGGGCATGTACTTTCAGTTTGGTCCGTGTATTTCTTCTGAATGCGTCCAGAGAACTACACTGATGAGTACATGGACATGTACTTTAAGTTCAGTCCATGTACTTTCTCAAAACCCATGTTTTGATAAGTTTTCAGTCCAAAATGACCAAAAATGAGTCAAGGCTTAAGACACAACTAAAGGGCACTTAAATTACAACAACACAGGCACAGAAAATGAAAACACCACACATCCAATCCTTTTTCATTTTACTTGATGCTATGAATCCCATCTCCTTATACCCTTTTGTTGTTTCCAGATACACTGGACAAGAACAAATAGATTAGCCCTGATTACTACCAGAATTTCTTCCACTTGTTGAGCTCATAAGATCACCATCCTCTTCTCCGGCAAAGACCTCAAGGTGATCTTTTATTTTATCCTTATTAGATTTCAAACTTTGATATTAGTTGTGGGGATACACCTTTTTCCCTTATTTGTTTTGATGATTTCTCTGAGCTTTCTTGGATGATTTCTTAGATCCCCATTTATACATAGAGATTATAATGTCTGTTGTTTTGATAGTGCTCGGACTTGAATTAGCTTTTAGAAACCCACGTTTTTGAATAAACACATTCCTTTTGCTGTTGTGGTCATGTGTGCATATTGTGTGATTTCTATATTCTGCTATGTTTGCACTATATCACAACATCCATTGAAAGCATTTTCTGCTATGTTGGGCTGCTCAGTCAACTCAATTAGCAAACTCTGATTTGCTGACTCATAAGAACTTATGTTGAACTGGAAAGTGGAAGTTGGTGTGACTGGCTGTGATTGGCCACCTCCTTTAATAGCCGCGCACTTTTGTCTGAACAACCATTGGTGTTTTGTCTACCTGGTAGCCATTGATTGGCTAACTAGATCTTTTAAGTTTCCTTTTGGCTACTGTAACTTGAGGTTATAAGAACCTCTCTTGTTTTGTTATCTATTGAATGTTTTTTAGAGAAAACACAGATATTCTAACTCCTTTTATCTCCTTCTGAAAACTATCTCTTCCTCTGTTCACACACTCTTACCCTCATAAAACGTTAGCAGTGGTATCAGAGCCAGTGAGGGCGAGTGATCATGGGAGAGTGGTGTTTAGCAGCAGAAGGTTCAACGGTGAACACTCCTTTTTTTAGATGAGAGAATTACAATCTCTGGAGTCTCAAAATGAAGACTCTGCTCAGATCCAAGGACCTATGGTGGCTTGTGGAAGAGGGTCTCCGCAAGGAGGAAGATGAAAAAAAACTGAATGAAAATAGGAAACTTGATGCCCATGCATTATATCTCATCCAGCAATCCTTGGATGAGAAAATACTTATCCGTATCGCAAGAGCATCCACTGCACAGCAAGCATGAATATCCTTCAGACTGAGTATTAAGGGAGTGCGAAGATCCTCACTATAAATCTTTATTCTCTGCGTCAAGACCTAGACAACATGAGAATGAAGGGAGGAGAGAAAGTGCAAGACTATATCAGTAGAGTACTTGATATAGTGTATAAGCTTTGGGTGATTGGAGATACCCTGACAGATCAAGATGTGGTGTTTAAGATTATGAGAAGTTTGACACCAAGGTACAACCATGTTGTTTCATCTATAATGGAAGGCAATGATATTGCAGCCATGACGATTGATCAACTAAGTGGGTCATTAAAGAGTCATGAAGCCATCCTTGCAATTACTACAGAGAATGAAGGAGAATGAGCCCTACAGGCAGAGGCTGCTGCCCACTTTGGCGGAGAAAGTCGCAATACTACATTCAGAGGAAGAAGAGCTGGATTAAGGGGAAGGTTCAGAGGACGTGGAAGAGGCCGAAGCTCAGATAGGGCAATTGCTGCAATGCCATATTTGCAAGAAGTACGGGCACATGAAGGCCCAGTGCTGGTATAGAGACACTGAAGTAAATGTCACAGAGGAAAAGATTGCAGTGGATGAGCAGAAACTCTTTATGGCAAGTGAAGGAGATCGTGCAGTAAATCCCTCAGTCTGGCTCATTGATAGTGGGTGCTTAAATCATATGAGCGATAATAGAGATCTGTTTGTTCAGATTGATCATGGAGTAGAGCAAATGGTGAGGCTTGGAGATGGCAAGACGCTCAAGGTTGCAGGAATTGGAACGGTGAAATTTCAAACAAGCAGAGGGAATACGAAGCTGTTAAAGAATGTACAATTTTTCCACACCTTACGCACAATCTTCTCAGCGTAGGTCAGCTGATTTTGGACTGTTAGTCAGTCACCTTGGTCAACCGTGAGTGTTGTGTAAGAGATAAAGATGTAGACAAGTTGCTGATAAAGGTTCCCATGACCTCACACGGCCTCTTCTCGCTTGAAGTGGACGAAGTAGGAGTGGCTCAACTAGCCAAGCAGCAGCCAGATGTTTCTGTTTTGTGGCATAAGAGGTTCGGACATCTGAACCATCAAGCTCTGCAACAAATGGCAACGAAGAAAATGGTATTAGGGATACCTCATAATCTGGTAACAAGATCATGTGAAGAATGCATGCAAGGAAAGATGGTCAAAGCTACATTTCCTAAGGGACAGGCAAGACGAGCTTAAGCTCCACTGGAAGTGATCCATGGAGACTTGATAGGCCCGATGTAGGTCTAGTTAATTGGAGGTAACAAATATATATTTCTTTTAACTGAAGATTGCTCACGTTACAATTGGGCATACTTCATTCATACGAAAGGATAAGCAATGCAGCAATTCAAGGTGTTAAAAAACCAGGTTGAGAAGCAGCTCTCTCGATCCATCAAGGTCTTCCGGACAGACAGGGGTGGAGAATTTACATCAAAAGAGTTCAACTCCTACTGTGAAGATCATGGAATTCTTAGGCAGTTAATAGCTTCGTACTCACCCCAACAGAATGGAGTAGCCGAAAGGAAGAACAGGACGGTGATTGAAATGGCTCATACCATGCTCATAGAGAGGAGTATGCCCACTGAATACTGGGCATAGGCTATGTCTACTGCCATCTATGTGTTAAATCGGTCTCTGATTAGTGCTGTCGAGAATCAAACTTCATATGAGAAGTTAATGGGAGCAAAGCCGTCAGTGACTCATCTGAAAGTGTTTGGCTGTGTAGCATATACACTCACAGAAGGCCATGCACGTGGAAAACTAGATACAAAGGGAGAAAGGTGTGTTTTTCTGGGTTACAGTCCGGAGTCAAAGGCATATCGTGTTCTGTTTTCAAGCACCGGACGGGTGACAACTAGCGTAAATGTTACCTTCTGTGAAACCACGAAGTGGGACTGCGAAGACAAGAGGAGTGACATTACCTCCACTATACAAGGCCTGAGTGTACCTGGCGGTGAAGACAGTAACAATGAGGAGAGTGTCAACACTCCCATAGACAGTGTGCCCCTACTGAAGAAGCAAGTGCAGGCGATAATAGTGAGAGTCATCAGAGATATAGAAACCTTGCTGATATTTATAGCTCCTGTTCACTTGTACTTGCAGATGAAGATCCTGTGATGTTTGAAGCAGCTAGCGAAAGCAAGGAATGGTGTGAAGCAATGCAGGAGAAGATGAACTCCATCATAAGAAATGAGACTTGGGAACTTACAAGTCTTCCAGCAGGCAAACGTCTGGTGGGACTGAAGTAGATCTTCAAAACAAAGCTCAATGCTGACAGTACTCTTCTCAAAAGGAAGGCTAGATTTGTGGCCAAAAGTTACAGCCAAAAGGAGGGAGAGGACTTTACAAAAGTATACTTGCGAGTGGCCAGGTTTGAGATAGTTCGTTTAATCATTGCAGTGGGAGCTCAAAGAAGGTGGCCAATTCATCAACTTGATGTGAAGTCGGCATTCCTCAAAGGAGAGCTCAATGAAGATGTGTTTGTAAGTTAACCAGAAGGGTTTGTTGTTTCAGGGCATGAAGAGAAAGTCTAGAAGCTAAAAAAGGCCTTGTATGGGCTCAGACAGGCGCCGTGAGCATGGTATAGTAAAATACACCTTCACTTCAAGAAACTAGGGCTAGAAAGGAGTGACGATGAGCCCACATTGTACACTTAATGAGTGAAGGATCAGGGAATGCTGATCCTCTGCTTGTATGTGGATGACATCATTTATATGAGTAACTACACCAGTGTGCTGATCAAATTCAAAGAGGAAATGATGCAATCCTTTGAAATGACAGACCTTGGATTGTTGAGATATTTTCTGGGACTCGAGGTATCACAGCAAAGAGGAGCAACGTATGTGTCTCAGCGAAGGTATGTAGAAGCATTGCTAGCCGAGTGTGGAATAACCAACTGTAAGAGCCTACCCACACCTGTAAATCCTAATGAAAAACTAAAGAAAAAAGATGGATCAAGGCCAACAAATGCAGTAAGGTACCAAAAGATTGTTTGAGGGTTGTTATATTTAACACACACCAGACCTGACATTCAATTTGCTGTGGGAGTAGTCTCCAGATTCATGCAAGATCCAACACATCATCACATGGGAGCAGTCAAACGGATTATGCATTATATATCGGGTACATTGCACTTAGGTCTCAACTACAAGCAAGGTGATGAATTCAAGTTAGTTGGGTATACAGACAGTGATTTTGGAGGATGTGTGGATGATAGACAAAGCACTATAGGCTGGTTCTTCTGTCTTGGCAATGCTGCTATATCATGGAGCTCAAAAAATAGAATGTCGTTACACTCTCTAGTACTAAGGCCGAGTACATGGCGGCGGTGTCAGCTGTTTGTCAGGCCATCTGGCTTCGAAGAATTTTAACTGATCTTAGTATAAATTAGGAAGATGGGGCGGTGATTTATTGTGATAATAAATCAACCATTTTACTTGCCAAGCATCCAGCAAATCATGGATGAATCAAACATATAGACACCAGGTTTCACTTCATCGGAGATCTCATATCAGATGGGACTATCATACTCATTCACTGCTCAACCGACGAACAGCCGGCCGACGTTCTCACCAAGTCATTGTCAGTGCCAAAGCACGAAGGATTCAGAAGAGCACTTGGAATGACTGAGCAAGGGGAAGCTGTTGAAGCTGCTCAGTCAACTGAATTAGCAAACTCTGATTTGCTGACTCAGACGAACTTATGCTCAGCTGGAAAGTGGAAGTTGATGTGACTAGCTGCGATTGGCCAGCTCCTTTAATAGCCGTGCACTTTTGTCCGAACAGCCGTTGCGGTTTTGTCTACCTGGTAGTCATTGATTGGCTAACTAGATCTTTTAAGTTTCATATTGTCTACTGTAACTTGAGGTTATAAGAACCTCTCTTGTTTTGTTATCTGTTGAATGTCTTTTGGAGAAAACACAGACGTTCCAACTTCTTTTATCTCTTTCTGAAAACTATCTCTTCCTCTATTCACACACTCTTACACTCATAAAACGTTAACAATATAACCATATGTTTTAAATTATTCGAACCCAAAAATATAAGGCCATCATTGTAATCATTGTCATCCAAAGAACACAAGGAAAATAGCTACAATGCCATAAACAGTTTCTATTTTCACAAGAACATGGGCATCAATTATCACAAACTAATCCCAAACACAAAGACATGCAAATCTTCATGTAACACACATGAATGAAGAAGAAGCCGATGATCTAACATTTTAATTAAAGGGAAAGACCAGATTCCTCATCCTCTTCAAGGGTGGATGTGTACACAAAATAGAGTGACCAAATGAGCCCAAACACACCAAGAAGGATCCATCCAAGCAAATTGTTGCTCAGGCCAAGGCTCAGCCCTGTCCCCTCTGTGCTCAGCCTCTCATCGACAAGCGCGAGAACCGGGTTTGACACACTCATCACTCCGGCAGCTGCCAGAAACGCCGCACCCATCCCCGTCGGTCTGGTCGTCTTCGTCTCTGATGAGCATCTCACTCTACCACCCCTCATTGTAGTTTGCGGTAGTCCTTCACGTATAATTAATTATACATACACAGGTTGCTTTGAGATTAGTAAATTATCTCTAAAAATTATAAAAACAAAATGTCATTAATAATTCGTGGAAACAAATCCTATTCTCCAACTAAAAATAATTCTGAAACAAATCCTACCATAGTTTTGACAATGATTAATTGTCAAAACTATAACATTATAGTTCGCATTAATTAAAAGAAGACTACAAAATATTTTTAGATAATTAAGCACACTCACACTGCACTATTTGAAGCAATGATAATTTTAAAATATTTTTGGTTATCTACTCTAATAAATATGGAATAAGTGCTACGTGAATTTTACCGAGAACTGGTGCGGCTCTTGGTGTGGCCACAGCCCTGGAAGCTGCCCGGGCTACAATGGAGGTTGGGGTGGTGAGAGGGCTGGTGGCCATGGATGTGCTGAAAGTGAAAATGAAGATGAAGATGAAAATTTGGAGGTTTGATTTTAAATGAAGGGGATAGAAAAGGAAGTGTGAGCAGGGAGTTCTGTGGCCATGCATGCAGCATTTGATTGGTGGATGGATTCAGCTTGTGGCAAACTTAATCCTCACGTACCCAATCAGCGTTTTACACGTGTGCAACGTCTCATCTTCAAAGCTGCCTAGATGGTTGCTAGCTTGCTAAAATGTTTATATATTTTTATTACTGTTTTTGGAGACTGTCATGGCTCCGTTATACATACGTTGGTTTAACATATTTGAGATCCTGTCATTATTTTTTTTACAATAAAATATCCGAAATTTTTTAACTATTTTGAACTTTTGCTTAGTTAAAAAAAAAACTAAAGTGATAAAATTTCACATCCATCTGATGAATCATTCAATCTTAAAAGACACTGGATCTGGATAAGAAATTTCATGCATAGAAACTCAAAGAACTCAATACAGAGACAAGAATGTAGCTAATTATTTTTAGACTGATCCATTGATGAACATAAAACTAATAGAACCATATTGTGCCACAACAAATTTAGCTGACAAATCACCCACAAACAACTCTTATTAGTGGGTTAGTTGATAAATGCTGAGCTATATGAAGATTTCATCTATGAGGGAATGAAAAAATGGGTGAATTTTTAAGGTGAATTTACATGAGAGATGGCAAGGAAACCAGGGAAGCGACCCTATCAAACACCTGAGAATCAATCAATGCAGGAGCACGATGTCGCCAATCATTGCCAATAATTACTATCCATGAATGTTGCATTGTTGAAAATATGGCTTGTTGTAATCCAGGAATTTTGTCCAGTAACTTTTATACTTTCCAATAGCAATGTCAAGCCATGGCTTCAAGTTTCCGTCATAGTGTATGACTGCAGCTCTCTCGATTTCAGCTCTTCCGATGATTGAATCGAGGCCAAGGCCAGGTAAATGCCACTGCCTGTCAAGCGCCACTGTTTGGTTGTAGAAGATAAGTTGGCCTAATGGTAAACTTCCTGCCTTCCATAACTGCCTTCTTTTCCCCTGCAAACCCATGGATGCAATTAATAATGATGATCCCACTATTTTTTTTGTTTTTTTTTTGTGTCCGCTCGCAAAGATAAAATGTAATTCCAGACATCGGTCACTAAATACCACTGCAAAGTATAATTCCTAACAAAAATGGCAAATTGAACTGAGAATTTAGCACACTAGAATTAAGAATAGAAATGTCTCATGACTCACTATATACCACTGCAATTATTATCAAATGATAAACTTTATGTGTTAGTTTGTGATTGATAGTTATAAAAATCCTTAAAAACTTTTCACTATACATACACATATGCACACATGCATGGAAATTAGGAATGTGCGAAGAATTTTATATATTAAAGCAAGATGTAAGGCAGTAAAAACTAAATGCTCACAAGCCTTTCTTTAGGCATGAAACTTGCATATAGGTGCAAGAAAATACATTGTCCACCAGCAGCTATAATGCTCTCAGCAGCTATAATGCTCTTTCAGCAATGTAAGTCTCCGCATAAATCAAAATTTTAAGAATCATTACAGCATCATGTGCTGTTATCTACAATATATTTAGTAGTAAAATTAGTACTTCGCAATCTATGAGCACAGTGATGCGTTCATATGAGCTACTTTTGTAATATAAATAAATCCAATTGTGTTGATGGAAAATAATGGCCAGCCAAACATAAATATGGTGTTCACTTACCAGTTGAAGCCATTTGTTATATACTCTTGATAACCCATGTCGACGCCATGATCGTAGATCAAACATATTCATTCCAAATGCCCATATGCATTTCTTGGGATGGAAGTTCTTTGCAATAATTAGATCAGAGAAATTAACAAGTGTTTCCAAACGATGAGATGATTCCCCTCTACAAGTTTCAACAGCTCCATTTACTTTTCCTTTCAAATCTAAATTCCACAACCCTCCCAAGTCTCTTTGAACCACCACATCATGGTCCAGAAGCAAAATCTTATTCAGATAAGGGAAGATCTCTGGCAAGTAGAAGCGAAGATGGTTAAGAGGTGAAGAGAATCTCGGGTCTTGTAAGCCTGGTTGCTTTAACATTGAACTGTAATTAGATGGCAACCATTTAAAATCTTCATAGTTCTGTATATGAATTGTGGCTTGACCAGGGGGGTTCATCAAGAACCACATCATCATTGCAGGAAAATTTAAAGAATCAGTCACCACATGGAAGACATTCTTCTCTGGTTCCTGTTAACAAGATGATAACAGATAAGATTACAATCCAAAACTCGAGTCGCAATAAATCAGAAAAATTGTATGATGAAGAATGAGGATTGATAGTTACCAAAAAATGCTGATCACAACTAAAGCTAGACAAATAAACTATTAACTGGAAATATTCATGGTATCCTCAAAAACGACTAGTTATAAACCCAGACAAATATCAGTTATACAAGCATTCACAAAGTAGTGAAGATTTGTGACATAGGGAGAAAATGATCCCAAGATATGACAGTTAGAATGTAATCTTTTGTTTATCAGAAAACAATTGGGCCATCAAGACCAAGAAAAGCCAAAGAAACGAGCATACAAACATGTCTACAGAGAAGAAAGTTGGACATACATTTTGAAAAATGTGTCAAAGACCAAAAATATACATAGATACATGTGTATACATTGTGCTTGACCCTCATTTAAGGAAAACTTAAAAAATATTCACTATTTCATCATCCGTGCATGTATCAAAGGACATGCTGAGATTGCCCTATTTTGTCCAACCAGTTCACTGAAGAATGCCTAAGACTGACATTCCAAAAGCAAATCAGCTCACACTATGAAAAAACTTAGAAAACGAGGGACAAATTTAGCATTTGAAAAACCATTCAATGATTACCATATACCCAGAGTAGAACGATACCATTTAGTGTCACAAATATGAATGGTAACAGTCACAAGCAATCGGCTCAAATGATGTCAGACTCAGAAAACAAGGGGCAAAATTGGCATTTGAAACACCATTCAATGAATACCATATACCCAGAGTAGGGCAATGCTATTTAGTGTCACAAATATGAATGGTAGTAATCAAAACCAAATCAGCTCAAACCATCTCAAAACTTGGAAAACGAGGGAAGGTTGGCATTTGAAACACCATTCAATGTGTACCATATAACCAGAGTAGGGTGATCCTCTTTAGTGTCACAGATATGATTGGTACTAGTCAAAAGCAAATCATCTCAAACCATGTCAAAACTAAGAAAACAAGAGACAATCGGCATTTGAAACACCATTCAATGAGTACCATATACCTGGAGTAAGGAGACACTATTTAGTGTACAAATAAAAATGGTAGCAGTGCCCCCATCACCTCACTACCATTTGGAGCTAAAATTGCAAAATGGGATTCACCACAGGTCCACTAGAATCTCTTTTGCAAACCAATTGTTTAAGCAATTCCTTTCTGTAAGCTATTTTGCCTATGACTCTTTTAAGTTGGATATTTTATCTACAACTAAACTTTCACATGACTATAGAAAAAGTTTTAGCAAACTAGAAATAACATGTATGTTCAGTTTTAGTTTTACGTCATACAACTAGGAAAATATCTTCTCAACATATTAGCTAGGTGGCCCGTGAAGAATCTTCTAGTTTTTCAAACACTACTAAAATCTTTGATAGCTTAAGTGGTGATAATGTTCAGGCAAACAAGCACACAAAATTGTAAACCTTTCAATAAACTCAGGAGCCATGTGTAAACACACAAATCTTGATGAAGGTGCGTATTTGATCCATGTTGGGAATGCACATAAATTATGAAACAGAGAACCTACATGCCATAAAATATAAGCAAACACCAAGCAGAAATATCGTTAGGGCATAATGCATATTAGATGTAATTCTCAACAGCCACAACTTGCAAATAATAAAGGAATTAAACAAAAGAAACCTTGCTAAAAAAACTATTTGTAATCCAGATAGTAAGAAGGATGGTGAGAATTTCTTACCTTAGATGTAGAGACAGTAGAATTCACAACAACAGCACAAGCAAGTATGTTGTCAGAGAATATGACATAATGATTAAGATTCAGATTTTGCACATTTTGTCTCCTAGGAAACTCCCGCTCCTCTGACTGCAGACTGAAGTAGTCGCTAGTGAGTTTCATGGAAAGACAGTGAAGACCTTTAGGAAAGGTTCTTGCAGCAAGCTGTGTAAGATACGATACTTGACCCTTCTGGGCCCGCAGCTGTTCCTCTGTATTGTACGTCATAGAACGCAATTTTGATGCCATAGCTGAGCAATCAGGATAGGCCTTGCTGGCTTTAGACAAAGAAACTTCCATGGCTTTCATTTTCTGCAGAGCACTAAATAATTTTTCTAATCCATTAGGGAGAATAGCAGAATTGGCAAATCACGTAAATTTCATCTCCCTACATTTACTTATCAGTTTTCATACTATACTTCCTATGGGCATAGATGTTCTGACTTTCACATTAATGTTTGACAAATACAGAAACTAAGTAAAAACTTCACCTCCTAGATAAATCTGAATCTTTGTTTGCTTGACTAACCACCCTTTCTATCTCCTTTATCCGTAACTTCAGTTCTCTCACCAATCGGGAGTTGCTGCTTGCTGGGGCAAAATGCAGGTACGCTTTGGCCGTAATTAGCATATCCTCCATTGTTTTAACTTTCTCATCGATAACTGGGGGAGGTTGACGTTTGTTTTTTCCTTCCACAGTTGATCGATTAGCTAGACCTTCCACCTACATCCATGGCACCATCAAATTAAGCATTAGCGTGCTTAAAAATTGCAAATGGAGGTAGTATATCTACACATTACCACCACCCTTCCTGGAATACATCAATTCATCCCCAATCCAAATGTAGCTAAGAACTTTTTCATCAAGAACAAAAACCACTAGGCAAAGCAGATGTTTTCCTTAGAAAAATAATGGAGTTTGAAGCCAACAAGAAACTAAAGAGTTCATTTTTTTGTTGGCATTTTGATTGCTACTCTTCTGAATTCTTTTTCCTTCTGCCAGTATACTTAGATTTATTTTGCTCGTCACCCTAAAGAACCTGAATATTTTAGACAGAAATCAGGTCAAAGCATCTATGTTAACACTGTTATTTTCTAGTCTGTCATAAATTAAAATGGGCAATCAATCTTTTTCCATCATCTTTTTTATACTTAAACATGGTATAAACTTTAAGTATTATATATGACAACTGACATTATATCGGCCATGGTCAACTAAAAACAGAACTGGTTCGGTTGTGACTGAGATCCAACCAATTTTTTAATTGGTCAAGCAAAAGGCTTTAGGAGGGAAATAGGTATTAAAAATGTAAACTGACATGGGGTTGGAAACTTCCCTCTGTTTATTCTTTAGCATATACAGGTCTCATGCCGGGCTGAAACAAACACTATCAGATCTCACTGGAAGAACTCAGGGAGGACAAGGTAGCTCAAAGTAGAAGACTGAAGTAAGATTTTGTGTTTTTCAAACATGACGTCTTCCTAAATTTTAAAATTTTCAGATAGGAAATGAAGTAGGCAAAGGAGAGTACAGACTAAAATGTAGCATCCCATGTAGCTTAGATTTCAGTAACCTGGACCAAGTATCATCATAGTTAAAAATTTAACCAGTGCATAATATATGATAGTTCACTTCATAGGCACTAAGGATGACCTTGAGCTTTAAGATTCACTTGGTACATGAGATATTGAATCTTTGAAAAGAGACTAACACAATAAGCACAATTTTCACTAATTAGTGCACGTTAGGTGGCTTCACTTCTAATTTCCAGTATAAGAGTGTGGCAGGCCGGCCTTAACTGAACTTACACTATAATAAAGATTTCAATAATACAATTAAGATAAGCGCATAAATTATGAAGGATTTCAATGAAATTCAAAAAATAACGATCTAATTTGTAAAGATAGTCACTAAATAGCAAGGTGGACATACCAACAATAAAATGACAAGCTAAATATTTCTTCTTCCCGTATGCAATTGGGAAAGAAATTCAACAGGAGTGGGAAAAGATGGATGAAGACAAGGGTGATACAGCTTCCATCAGTAAAGCTTTGCTGTTGATCCTCAATTATTAGGTGCCGTTTGGTTGGAGGATAAAGGTTTGGATTAAGGGGATCTTTTTTGAAATTGTTTTCAAGGGAAAAGCTTTAATAGGAACTCACCAAACAGACTTAACCAATCCTTATCAAAATAAATATTTTAAGAAATTTACTTTTCTAGTTAATGTGGATTATTATTAGTATTAACAATTTTCAAAAATTAACTACTAAATATATCTAATTAAATATCAAACTCTGTGAAAACAAAAGGTTGGCCAAATAATATTGACGTGTTTTGTTGTAGGTTGTGGAAAATTCCCAACACACACTCTCTTGGAGAGGCTAACATATAGATTAATCTTTCAATTGATGAAGGTCTACTTTTGCATTTCAGACACAGAACAACAATGGCTACTCCAAAGACAAGTAATACTAGGTTTCCCGAGATTAAAGGGATTAACAATGGTTAGGTTGGCTCATAGATGAGAAAATAATTTTACCAAGAAATGAAACCAAAAACTGTCTATAAAGGTGTTCGATCAGAAAATGAAAAAGAACCATATATGCAGAGTAATCGCTTAAACTGCAAGGCACAGGAAGGAGAAGATCTATTTTCAATACATGAGATTTAGGTATGCTCAATTTTTGCTAGGGCCTAAAACAAGGAAGATCTTCCAAATAATGACACTGGATTGCTCACCAAATGCCAAATAATATATTCTCCAGTGTTCATTCAAATATTCCTCGGCCCATTTGACACAGAAAAGAAATTAGATCGCTTCCTATGTAAGGTACAGCAGATAAAATAATTCTGGTTTCTAGCATAACCAAGTTTTTTTTTTTTTAACAAGACCGTCCAATTCATGTTTTCAGTTACTTCCATGAGCTAAGCAATTGAGTCGCAATGTTACAAACTGAAAAAATTCTAATAATAACCAGCACAGACTATTTGAACGATAAGATCTCTAATAATGAAACTGTAATTTGAAAACATTCAGAAGCATCATACTCTATCTCCAACAGATGCTGATCCATTTTGCTTCTGAAGCTCTCGGCCAACACCATTTCTATTATGGGTATCTTCAATACAGAAAAGGTAATTACAAACTAGACCAAAAACCAAGAAGAAATTCCAAAAAGAAAAAGGGGACAGATGAAGAGCAATCACCTGCATTCAATTTGTCAACCCAAGCGGGTGGATTCACAGTAGAAGCATTCCCGCTACTGCCAATATGATGAAAATCCTTATCCTTGAAAACTAATCCTGCAGGCTCTTTTAATCCACGGCCTAAATCCTTAGTTCAAACACACAAAGAAACCAAATAACCCACCCATTAAAAAAATAATAAGTAATCAAAATGAAACAAAAGTAAGGGCTTCTTCAATCTATAAATCGGAAATACAAACCTCTTCTATTGAATTAACCTTCAGAGAATCAGCAGATAGCTTCTGCATTGACAAAAACTCCAAAATATAAGCAAAAAAGCAAATCTTCAATGCATCAATCCATAAAATCAAAGAAAAAAATAAGAAAAACATACTGGCGGAGAGAAACTCCTCACGATCCCAGATGAGTCATCAAAGAACTCCTCGTTCTCTGTGTACGCAAACGCATACAAAGCATGAGAAAAAAATGGAATAAAAGTGAATCAGATGGATGATAGAAAAGGGTCAAGCGCACCGAGGGAGGGCGTGAAATCCAAGATCTTGGTGGAGATGAAGACGACGGGGGCGAAGACGGAGACGCAGAGTAGGGCAAGGATCAGCGCCCGTGACCGTTTCAGTCGATGAAACATGGCTCGCCGGCTGTTGTTCGTCCTCACTCTGCTCCTTCGCCGCAGCGGGAACGGGCATTTGCAGGCCTAGAGCTAGGGTTAGGGTTAGGGTTAGGGTTTCATGAGATGGAGATGAAGGAGAAGGAGAAGGAGAAGGACGGTGGAGAGTGAATGTTTTTGATGTCTTGGTTTCCGGTGAGAGGGAAAAAGCTCAGCAATGTGAACGGGGGTGTGAACAACCAACAAGGAAGGAATATTTATATATTTATTTATATATTATTGAATATTATATAAATGGTTTTATTTATTGAAATATTTTGTTCATCATTTTCATTTTATTTGAAAATGGAAAAATAAAAACTAGCCTTGGCTTTTTGGTTGATAGTAAGTCAAATTAAATGTAACAGTATAAATGAAAATACTGAATTTATTTTTTATGTGTTTGGTTTGATGTAGTGTGAAAGGTATGGTCACCATGTAACTGGTGTGGTGAGAACACCTCAATTAGTTTTTATTACTAATTATTTAATACTTATTACAAAAATTAATTAACTTAAATACATTATTTATTATAAACCACGCAGGCATGGTAAATTTTGAATAAATATCTAATAAGCTTCTCACACAAAATGGCTGTTTGATTAGTTGTAGTAGCTGTGATGTAAGTGATTTTACATGTAATTGGTTGTTTGATTTGATGTAAAAGCTCTATTTATATGTAAGTGAACTTACATCTCACTCATTTTTAGAGGCTATTTGTTTGGCTGGATTTACAAATACTTGGATTTGGAAATCTTTGGATTTCAAAAATCCTTTGTTTGTTTCAAAGGATTTCAGAAATCCTTATATTTCCAAATCTCAACAATTATGGATTTTGGAATTCAGCCAAAATAGCCGAATTTCAAAATCCATGAGTTTGAATCCCTCACATGAGACTCACGTGAGGGATTCATGGGAATTTGTAACGCTTCCGCCATCCCTTCCATCCCATTCTTAATCGTTGGCTATCCTCATCTACGAAATCTTTTCATTTCTCATCCAATCGTTGGCATCGTTCCTTGTATTTCCAAATCCCAACAATCCATGAATTTGAATCCCTCACATGAGACTCACGTGAGTAGACATGGCCACGGTTCAAGAACCGCCGGTTCCGATTCAAAAAAATCTTGAAGCGGAACCGAACCGCCTAGGCAAGGTTCTTGGCTGTTTCGGTTCTGGTTCCAGTTTTGGCGGTTCTGGTTCCAGTTTTGGTGGTTCGGTTCAATGGTTCCGGTTTGGCGGTTCAAACGGATCAGGTTTTTTTTGTTAAACTAAATAATTTAATATTTCAAATTAAATGAATACAAAAATACAATAATTAATTTAATACAATATTTTATTAAAAAAATAAAAATATTAATAGTTCAAAACAATATTTTGCAATAAAAGTACAATAGGGGAAGAAATAAAAATAAAAGACTTGAACTTAATTATATCAAGTTGCCTACGTATCCTCTAGAGGAATCAAAACCCACGTAGTTCTTTTATTTTTATTATACATATTTCTCATATTTTTATAATGTCTAATTGCTTGTATCATCGTCCGAGGAGTTGGATATAGAAGCCGCCGTTATTGCACCAGAGTCATCATTTGCCCACTCGTATAATGATGATGAGTATATAAGGTTATTTTGACTTTGTAGTCTAGCTCTTTCGTCAACAAGGCAAGTTTGTGCTTCCAATGATTCTGAACCTAACATTGATCGTCTTTCATTTAAAATGTTACCTCCATTACTAAATGTTTGTTCAACTGTAATGGTTGAGGCGGGAACTGCAAAGAGTTGTTACATGTAATTACTTAATTACATGTAATTACTTAATTAATAAGTTATTAATTATATTAACAAAATAAAAACATAATATATATATATATAATCGGCGGTTGAACCGCCGGTTCCATGGTTTTCAAATTCTGAAACTGGAATCGAACCGTATATGAAAGTTCCGGTTCCCCTTTTTTGACGATTACAGTTCGTTTTTTACGGTTCGGTTCCACAGTTTCGGTTCAAAATGGCCACGTCTACATGTGAGGGATTCACGGGTATTTGTAATGCTTCCTCCATCCATGCTCCTCTTCCATCCCTTTCTTAATCGTTGGCCATCCTCATCAACGAAATCTTTTCATTTCTCCTCTAATCGCAGCATCGTTGGCCGAGCAACAACGGCGACAGCTTCTTTTAATTGTTCGTCTTCTTTTCCTAATTTGTATATGATAACTATATTAAATTTACTTTATTATTACAAATGGATATTTAATTTCAATAACTCATTATATCATTAATTAGTTATTATTTGAAATGGATTTTATCATTAAAATTTTTTTAACAGATTTATCTAGCAATATAATATAAAATTAATTTATTATATTATATTCATTATTTTAATAAATAATTAATATATTTTATTTTATTATAATAAATTAAGTATATATTAATTATATTAATTACTCATAATATTTGAAATTTGAATTCATATTTACATAATATATATTAATTATTTATAATATTAGGGTGGGGTAACCTCACCATGGGTGACCATAACATGTAATCCAGACAATAATACATTAAACCAAACACATGTTTTCCAAATCCAAATTTACAAATCCTTCCAACCAAACACAAGATTATGTTATCCAGCATTACAAATACATTCAACCAAACACTGTTTTGACTCCCCTAAATTTACAAATCCAAGGATTTCCAAATACAAATCCGCTGCATTTTCAACTACATCCAATCAAAATTTGCTATAAGTTGAAATGCAGTAAAATAAGAGGTATCCACTTACCACCATTTTATCTTAAATATAATTATAAAAATATTTAATAAATTAAATTATCATTATAATTAACAATAAAAATATTTTTAAGCAATACAATTTTAAAAAATATTAAATTTAAAATATTTAATATTTTAAAAAATATTTTTATCATTAAAATACTTTAAATAAATACTTAATTAATTATTATGAAAAATATTAAATAATTAGAACTAATATTAACATGATTATGATTAATAGTATTAAGATGATTACAAAAATAGTTATTTATGTTTTATTTAATTTATTATTGTATTTTAAAATACCAATTCTTATTTAATTTATATAGAAAAAAATATTTTAATAATATATACTTAAATTACATTATATTTTTCACTTTAATAAATCACCACTGAATTAATTAAAATTTTAAATTAATATTAATCTTAAATAATGAGAGTTAATATAATTAATAGTTTTTAGAGATAAAATTTAAGCATATTATAATTAAATATTTATATAAATAATATTAAATAATTAGTATTAATAATTAGTTTTTAGGGATAAAATTTAAGCATATTATAATCGCACTCCTTAACTTACATCAAACCAAACAAAAAAAAGACAAATATAACATTTTAAATTACAACAAACCAAACAGATATATGTAAGTTAAAATACAGTATTTTCATTTACACTGTAATTCTACTTACATATAAATTTACTTACAGACAACTAAACAACCCCAAATGAATAACTAACTACGCAGACGTGATTAAACCTTCATTTTACAGCACTGTGAGTTAAAATACTGTAAAATGAAGGTTTAATATAAAACTTTTCACTGGTAAGAGTAACTTTTATAACAAACCAAATATCAAAAAGCAAGTTTCACGTGTAAAACATCTTACATCATACCTACTTACATCAAAACCAAACAGTCCCTATGTTTCTTATTGGAATTTATAGATTATTTTTAATTTTAAAAAACATATAAATTAATAACAATGTTTTTTAATAATATATAAGAAATTATTATTATTATTATTATTATTATTATTATTATTATTATTATTATTATTATTATTATTGTTAGATCTACATAACACCGAAATTTAGTCATAATAGCAACTTCATTATAGACATCCAGGAGGATCATGAGCCATTTAAATAAAACCTGCTCTTTGTCCTAACGAATGTTAAATTAATTAGTAGTAATTATAAAACATGAAAAAGTATGAGACGACGAGCTTTAAGATGCTTCTGGCCGGACTCTAAATACCTAATTTTCAAAAACATAATAAGTATAACAATAGATGGTTCACCCCTAAAAATTAGGTTACATCTAGCTTTCTAGATAAAACCAAATTCTTGATGTTATGAGTGAATGGTACCCATCAAAGCTCATGAGGGGCAAATATCTAACAATTACTTCTGCTTATTAATGAATATATAATATTGGAAAATGAAAGCACACCCATTTGCAATGAGATGCCATCCCAGACATGTTGTACAAGATTACAATAGGTGTAATACCTTATTTAGTTCTTGTATTTGACTCAATTTGTCTTTTTAGTCCATCTATTATAATTTGACCCAAATCGGTCTCTCTATTAACGATTTGAGGTAAATTAGGTTCAACCCATCCCGGACGTTCTCTTTTCCGTTATGTGCTGGACTTAATTTACCTCAAATCATCAATAGAGGGACTAAAGAGGATAAATTGAGTTCAATAGAGGAACTAATTAAAGGGGGTAAATTGAGTCATATACAGGGACTAAATAGGGTATTTACCTCAAACCATTAATAGAGGGACTAATTTGAGTCAAATTATAATAGGGGGACTAAAGAGGCAGATTAAACCAAATACAGGGACTAAATAGAGTATTCTAACTAAATTAAAATAGGGAAAATTATGTCTTAGTATTCTAAAGTTTCAAAGCTTCCTAAAAAGTTCTTTTAACATTTGAATATTTTAAACAATCTCTTTTTTCTAGTTTAGATCATTTTTAGTCTCCGTAGTTCACTCGGTTAGTTTATTTTATTTAAAATTTTAATTTTGCCCGCTTATGAAATATTCTTTTCTGTTTATTAAGTATATTTCTTGCTTATGATTACATGTTTATGTATAAACACATAGGTTTTCAATTAATAATATGTTACTTTCTAATTTAATAATTATTTTTAATATTTAGTATCTTACATTCACATTTTAATCATGCGTGCTTCCGCTTAAAAAGTAGTGCGCTGAGTTAAAGGGTACGTTCATTATTTGACCCTGGAACAAACAGTGTTAGTTGACAGAAGAAATAAAAAAAAAATTATCGAAAAAGAAAAGACCTAAAATGAATATGAAAGTTACATGATTTTTTTTTGTTTGAAATAACAAAATTTGAGAAGAACTTTTGGGAATTACATGCTAAAAATTTGTTCACTAAACTCCCACGTGAGCCTCATAAAAATCACATTCCCTCATTTTGGTGGAATTACTCTCCCATGGCAATGTTACTTTCCAACAAAAAAACTCTACCATGTTCCTTATGTTAATTTCCTGGAAAAGTTAGGTACTTTCCCATGTACCAAACGCAACCATAGTGCAAAAAAACCCAGCTTAATAATATGCAAGTGGTCAGAGTAGAGACCTTCCTATACATGATTTATCTTCCGATTTAAAAACCTCACTGTAATGCTACCTTAATCTCAGAAATAGTAACCCAAACCTTCCATATTAGATTCAATCATTCCCTAGATGAAGTTATTTGCGCACACTATCAAAAGTTTTGAATATGAAACAGAGGGGGACCAAGCCCAGGCCTCTGGAACAAAATCATCAATATAGAGAATTTTAATTTGCTACCATCCGTGCAAGGATCATAGTCTTGGATATTGAGGACTAGTCTAAATCCACTATGAGCAAGAGAATAAGTTATCATAAATATAAGCCAAGCTTAGTTATCTTATAAATGAAATATACAAAATATATCTTTTTTTTTATATGAAACAGAAATGGTATTTATAAGTTTATGTAAATTTGAATTTTTTTTCTTCTCAAAACTCAACCCATTAAAAAAAATTTGCAAACTGTAAAGAAAAATTTAGAATCATAATATTTTATCTTAGAATTATTATTTTAACTTTTGCAGGTACCCTTGCATAATAATTTTTTTTATATTTTCAGAATCATTTTTATAATTTTGAGATGGTTACAATAGATGTTGTGCTTACTGTAAGGGGCCTCGGCTCCAAGGCGGATGAGGGCTCTGGGGTTGTGACATTTACCATGATTGAAAATTAGATAATTAATGTTTAACAACTAACAAAAATATATTTAATTTGCTAATAAATACAAACCCATAAACAAAAATATAAATATAATTTTTTTTTTGGAGGGATGTGGACAAACCATTTCAAAAGCATCCATATGTGATGTTTTATTATTTCAACCTATTTGTATTCTCACTTTGCATAGATTCAAATATATCTTTTAAGTACCTACATCAATACCGTAAGTGAGTAATTTGGTACCAATAAACCACAACATCATTCGTAATATAAATGTAAAATTATTAAGCTGTTTTTTATACATTTATATAAGTTTAATTGATGAAACAACATATATTAAAGGATAATAAACTCTTACAATATAACGGAGTTATATACAGAAATCAAAAAAAAAAAAATTGCAGACATATGAAATTAACCAGTAAAATTTCAAATTGGAAAGATCTGTGCGCTTTATCTAAAATAGGCAAAACAAAGGGGTGACTGACACGTGGTATTTTGAGATGTGTGTTTTTGATGAAACATTAGTAAATACCTGCACGCAAGGCACTAATGACGACGTCAAGGCAACGATGCCCGATCCGATGCACGTGATGTCAGCGTCTCACATGGCCCCCTTTCTTTTTTGTTTTGTATTTATTCGGTGCAATTGTTTAATAGCCCCTCTATTTTTTAAAATTCATTTTAGTTTCTTTGCGTCAAATTGTAATTTTTCAATCCTTTTACAATTTTAATGAACTATGTCAATATCTTTCTTAAGAGCTTAGGACGTATTCATTTGAATGTAAGTGGAGAGAAGTGGAGAGAAGTGAACTGACTTTCTTCACTTCTGATATTTTTTTCCCACTTCCTCCACTTCAGACTGAGTGAGCTTTAGTTATAATTCACTTCAGCATTTTTTACAGCGAAGGGGAGGAAATGAGTTCTTTATAAAACTCACTTTCCCCCACTTCCAAAGACTCTTCAGAAGTGACACCACTTATACCGAAATGAATACTATTAGTGGAAAAATAAGTACTTCATGAAAGAGACACTTTCTACAAAATGAACACATGGAAGTGGTAGAAGTCATATCGCTTCCACTATTTTCCATCACTTCAAGGAAGTGGCACTTCCTCCACTTCCTGATTTGCTCCCACTTACGACGAAATGAACATGCCCTTAGTGTGGTGTTTTGGTTTTTTGCAAGTGTCGTTGTTTAAACTGTCTCAGAAATGTTGTGCCATGAGTTTTGACGTGTTTTTTAGTCGTTTTGGGCTTAAAACATAGTTCTTAAAGCAAGCACGGCCGTGCTTCTTGACCATGCATTTCATGGGATGTTTTGGACTTTGTTTTCAACAACCTGTGAAGTACACAGGCAGAAGCACGCCCGTGCTCCGGCTATGCTTCGAGAGCACGTAGGTGCTAGGGATTGACTTCTTGCCCTAAGTTTCTAGTAAAGTGCATGGGCATAAGCACTCCCGTGCTTTTGCCCATGTTCTTCCTAGGGTATTTAAAAGTTCTAAACTTGAGTTCTAACTATCCGAATTTTCTTCTTCTTCCTCTTCTTCCCTTTGTCCCTTTTACTTTGGACGAGAGAAAGCAGCCGTTGTTTGATCTCTCTCTCGCCTCTTGGCTGAAGATCCTTAAAGGTAAGCTCTCCTTTTCTCTCATCTTTCTTCTTGTTTTCTTTGGGTTGGATGAGCATGTTAGCCCTAGGTTTTTAAATATTGAATCTTAGCTTGTAGTCGTTGAATTGTTGAGTGCCTTATTGGATTTCTTTCACCCTTTTCTTGCATTTTTGAAGTGATGTGAAGATCCACCCTGTCTACTTTGTTGAAGCATTGTTTCCCTTGTTCTTGGACTCGGGAGAGGTTACTGTAGCAAGCTACTGTAGCACCACAAATTTTTTTTCTAAACCCTTGCTTTCTTAGTTGTTTTGGGAGTTTATCTCCATAGAAGTGTTTTGAAACCCTTACGGGCAAGTTCAGGTTATACCAAAGTTTTGTTAGGGTTTCTTGGCTTGTGGCATGAAGAAGTTCATACTTGTTTTTCTTCTTTTGTTTTCACTTGGTTTCGAGCTCTTGTGGCATGTGTTGGTGTAGGTGGTGAAAACTAGACCCGAGGCAATGAGTCGGTGGAGGACTAGCACTATTGAGAAGTTGATCTCCATAGTCAGTAAGTAGGCTATGATTGCACATTCTAGTATTCTACTATGTAAATATACTTATGGATTGGTTTAATGAAATCCTTAGTTTTATCATGTTAAAATAATGGATTGATGGTTTTAAAAAAAGTTATGTTTCCTGTTTTATGAATAAAACTCCTGATGAATTGATGATTTGAAAGGAATTTTCATACCTTTTATTTTACAAACAAAGCTCTTGATATTTGATGAAAATGCTTTTGGCTATATTCATACATCAGATGGCAATAAACGGTTGAAGTTTTATACATGTTATACTCTTGATATGAATTTATATGATAGAGATGTTTATCATCGATATGTGGTAATTTGTCTTGGAAAAGGACTCTGTGGTAATAGGGTTGGAACCCACCTGCTGCAGTAGGGGGTCCTCACAATCTAGCCTTTACCCCTTGTTTGGTTCAAAGAGGGAGTTAGGGGGAGGGGAATGAAGGGGAGTTAGGAGGGGAGGAGGATGGAGGGTTTGTAAAAACATTATGTTTGGTTCATTGGAGAGATGAGAATGGGTAATCCAAATTTTTGTTTGGTTAGATGGAGAAGTGGGTGAGAGTATAATGTATATTGACCAATTTGCCCTTTTTAAAAGCATTTTTTATAATTTAATTTAAATAAGAATTATCTTATATTTCACAAAATTAAATTGCAAATTACCGTAATTAGGATAACATTATTTTGAGATAAGAAACTATAATCACCTATATAAAAAATTAAAAATCTATTTTATTTATTAAAAAAAATTAAAGTGGGGGTTATAAACTCGGGTTACACAAGAGTAACATTATGATTTATAATTAATTAATATAATAAGATCATGGATAATTGCACTAATCTATTATATTGGTTAATATTAATATATCAAATATATTATCTTCAAAGAGGATATATTTTTTAATATAAATAAGTTTTCAATTTAAAAAGAAAAAAAGTGGGGAAACAGTCTAGTGTTAGCAAGTATTTTAAATATGATATATATGTAATATATTCAAAAGACATGGGTATTTTGGTCAAAAAAAAAATAAAAATAAAACCTATTCATCCAAAAGACCCCGATTTGGAAGAGTGGGGTTTGGAGGGTTTAGAGGTGCATCACCCCTCCAAACTCCTCATCCTCCTCTAAAATCCTCCAACCAAACAACCCATACTCCTCCAAACTCCCTCTTAACCCTCCACACCCCCAAGCAAACACCCTCCACATCTCCCCAAGCAAACAAGGGGTTAGAGGTGACGTGGTGGACTTGCCTGATTTGTCAACTTCAAGTGGCGCATAGAGTCTTGACTAGACGAACATCAGGAGTCCGTAGTCACCATACGGCCCCCATGGGTTAACATCAAAGACATGAGTGCTTTGGTGGCTCTGAACTTAGCCGGACCACAGCTAGAGTTTAGAAAGATTTCTAGACCACTTTTCGATTACTTGAGATGGAAACTTCGTATTTTGAGAAAATTAGTCTTTATGCATAACAAAATTATTCTGATGACGAACATCGTGTTTTATGGTTTTAAAATCGTGTTATATTTGTCATACAATTTGAGTGTTGAAACCTCTTTGAGTAAAATGGCTTTTATATGTTATATATGATTTCCTTATACATGAGTATAAATTGTTATATGTATATTGTCTACAATACTCCGATATGTAGGTATTATTGCAAAGGCTTGGTTTTGTCGTTTTATTCAATAGTTGTACTCCATAGAATTGTGTTGACCCATTCACTGAGTGACTCTAGTTACTCACTCTCTCACTCCCTTCCAGGTGCTAGCTAGTAGTGGCGTTGCGGGGGACCAGAGTGTTGTGAATTCTCCAGCTACTTTCATTTTTAATCCCTGTTTCTTGTATGTTTGTTTCTTAAATATATGCATTGTATAAGAACATAGATCCACTAGTGTATTTGACACTAATGCATGGCTTGCATGCTTGTCTATATTTTTTGGAAACATTGTTATATTTATAACAAGCATGTTCCTTTGAATCCGGTATTCAGGTTTTCATTTGATAGCTTCCTCTATGCTAATCGTTAAGCTATGTTATGTATGTTTTGAATTCGTGATCTCTGTCTAAAGTTGTTCTTCCCAGGTTTTGGTTAGCTTTGCGGTGACTTGAGGGTTGAGTGGCATGGGTGTCCTTTCTCGGGTTATCGCGGCTTTTGTCGTGTGCCGGTCCCGCGAGACAGGCGTGACATTAGGGCTCATTTAGTTCGGAAGTCATCCACCGAAGTGATGGAAGTCTGGAAGTGGCACTATAGTGGAAGTGAACACTTCAGCTGGAATTATCCATCTCAATATGTTTGGTTGTATTGAAAAAGTAACTTCTGAGAGTACTTCTTGTGTTTGGATGGTAGAAGTAGGAATATGGAAAATCTCACTTCATCATTTTTTGGTGTTTGGTAATACCGAAGTGAGGATATAATTACCACTTCGGGGTAGAGGTACGGTTACCCTTTCTATTTTGAAACTTGTACATAGAAGCTCATGTTCATTTAAAAAGGTTGATTAAGTTATTACGAATAAGTTAATTAGTTTATTAACAAGTTGATTAGTATCTTGATAAATTATTTAAAACTTTTACTTAATGATACGCCCCTTGCGTAACCGCGAGTGCACAGGTCGTACAAGTAGTATAATGTACCCAAGGTTCGGATAGTCGAATCCACAGGGACTAGTGTATCTCCTAATACTATCTTACTACTTAATATCTAACCAATGGAACTAGGGTGAAATGACTTTAACTTGGAAAGGAGAGGAAATCGAGGGAAGAAGGATCACACGAGAGGGAAATTGAGAATTGCTCAATGGAGAAGATGGGGCCCCGGGTCAATCCCTTGATGCTATCCAACTCAAATTCTTGCAGAAATTATCTGGAGTGTCCTTCACGAACCCTAAATTCTAGAATCTTGTTGTGCTATGTAGAGGATACATGAAGTGTCAATGGAACCCTAAGTTGATTTCTAACTTCTCGCATCAATCAAGAGATATGCGGGCTAAGCAAAAATCACGAACTCAAAGCATTCAAAACACCCAACCATCATCAATGAAGCCAACAACCAAAGATCTAATAAAGGGGAGTAAAGACAACCATAACTGCTGACATAAAAGAATCCAAGTTCGAAGCAACACTCAAGTTCTTAACCCGGGGCACCCAAGAAGGATTTAGCCCATCATAGATTCAAACAACAAGAGAATAACCAAAGAAACAAATACAAAAGAGAACAATGACTCCCTATTTGCTTGCATCCTCGTTGACGTCTGAGGTTCTAATGTCGGTATTTTCTCCCTCCAATTGGCCTACAATTCACGCTTGATTCCCTCTTGAGTGATGATGCGACTGTACACTACTCTCATCCCTTCCGTCTCCTTTTTCCGCGTCCAAAAAGTGCCCTAAACCCTAGCTTTCGGTGGTCTTTAAGCTTCTCCCGATTGAGCACGGTCGTGCTTAGGCCGTGCTCCAAGCCGTGCAGTTTACAGCCAAATAAAATTTTCAAAAACTCGCCAAACAGAAAATCTGCTTTTGAGACTCTAAACATATTCTTAATGAGCTACTGAGTCTTATAAATATAACTATTTTCTAAAGGATATTATTATTATTATTGCATATACAAGTATTGAAATTCAAAATTACTTAAGGAATCCAAATCTCATAGCAGACAAGAAAAAAATAAATCTTATTTTATCAATGACAAATGTGGTTAAATCCTTGATGAGGTTTGCTCAATATGGGAAATGAAAGGCATGTAATGGTTAATTTCAACCTAGTTATCTGGCAGTTGAGAAATGGACCTATAAGAAGTTGCTACATTGCAATATCAAGAGTTGAGCTCACCTCACATTGAGTCAAAGAGTGAAATTGTAAAAAAAGCAATGTCATGCCATTCAAGCAATGTTAGGCCCAAATGCAAGTGGTTTTGGTTGAAATAATAACAATAAATGCATTGCATATGTTAATGTTTTTAAAGATTTAGTGAATGCCATTTTGTTGTATTTGCAAAAGTTATGATATTCATGATTTCTCTTATGCATGCGTTGTATATGTGTAAAAATTATTTGTTTGTTTGTTTGTTTTTAGAAACTTAAGGCTATTAGACTAAAGAACAAGTCTTTCCATTTCTTAGAGAAGTCAAGTCAAGTCTTTGGTAAAGATTGAGCCACTAGGGATGGTGTAGAAGTGCCCACCGATACTATAAAGAGATCGAAAATAAAGAAGCTATGATAGTTATTGAACTCATTATATGAGTTAACTTTTATGATTTAGAATTTGACATAAACATGAAGGATGGAGAAGGAAATGCAAGTGTAACCTCGAGTCCAACTAACGCAACCAATGCAAATGTCACATGGTTCACCTACCAGAAAAATTAAGGGCAGATGCTCCTTCAATCAAGGTGTTGACTTTGATGGGTATATAAGCACCATGAGCTCCATTAGGACTTATATTGATAGGTGTGGAAAGCACTTTTCAAAGTTTATTAGTTGCTTCTAAATCATAACTAATAAGGCAAAGGTAAAGAGTGAGGGTTATGCTACACTAGTCAAGATTGAAGTCTTATCCCAAGGAGAAAGGTTCTGATGGACTGACTGTGTCTAACACTAGTAAAGTCTCATATTTTTTTCTCACTCCCTTATGCATACAAGAAATAATATATTGATTGGGTTTTAGGGGTTGTCAGCAAAGTTGAAATTTCCTTATAGACCCTTAACTAGTAAGGCGTCAATAGATTTATTTTGGTTGACTATGAATAGATTTATGAGGATGTTAGTTTTTGAGTAAAAACTTTTGCCATAGAGGTTATAAATTACATTGAATTGATTTACTTCAAAATATATGCAAAATCATTTATAGCTTCAATGTTGCTTTAATGGAGGGTACATTGTTGTTGAAAGCCAACTTGTTGAAATTTGTATGTTAACTCATGTTCAATTTTTATAGTTGAACTGATAAGGTTGGTTAACATAAATTTTACTAACGTCCTTTTAGTTAAATATATTACAAGAGTTTTCTTCTATCACTTTAAGTATATACATATATATAATGTGCTATATGCATTAGGAAATTTTTTTAGGTTCAAGGGTATTTTGAGATTTTCGGTGCCTTATCAAGTGAATTACTATGGCCAACTAAATGTGGTAATAAAAAATTGCTACAACAATTTTATTCATACAACATTCATGAATTTATTACCATAGTAATCTCCTTATGTGGTAATATGTCAATACTGCTAATCAAACGACTCCTAAAAGATATAGAAAGCTTCAACAGACATTTCTTTATTATTAAAAAAGTAGCTGGCATTCAAAATAGAAAGGGAGAACTATTTTAAGACCAATAGCAACTCTCGTAAAGTTATATCAAAACCCTCTATCTCAAATAGAGTTTTTCTATTAAAGAAATCATTCAATATGAGAAAATTTGAAATATCGTATGTTCATGATCACTTGAGATTTCAATCCCATTTGTAACCAACTTGAATTTGTGAAAATTGTCTTTGATGAAGCCATTAAGGTTTTTATTTTCTTATGTTCATTAACTTATAGTCAGAGTGCTTTAGGAGAAGGGTGTTTGGTGATTCTACTAATACAAGTTTATCATTATAAAAGGTAGACATATGATTCTAAGAAGGGGAATTTCAAATCAAAGAGGAAAATCAAGATCTAAAGGGAAAATAAAATTATTTTGTTGGAACTACAAATTGAATGCCATACTAATAAAGATTGTTGAGAGAAAATAAGAGATGGTGCTAATGTAGTCAGCATGAATAATATACACATATCTACGTTTATCCATCTTTATGAGGGTAGTTTATTGATTTTAGAGCTTCATTTTGTTATATTGCTCATAAGAATCGGTTCTATAATTATGTGTAAGGGGATTTTGAATATATTTGATGAATCAAAAATTACAAACTCTTGGGTAATAGTTAGCATTGTCAATATTTCATGAACATCTATTATGGCCTATGCTACAGTTATAGCACCACGGAAACGATCTTACATCGAAACCCTATGACTTGATTTTTCTTTTCCATGGTCAGCTATGCTTCTTCTCTATCATCGACAATCGAAGTCTTTTGTTATCCACCAGCTAGTTTCCATTTGGTATAGGGTAATTTGTAGCTTCATAACAAGTTTGTTATACCTTAATTGTGAAAAGTTATCAACATAATGATAGGCAAATATGCAACTAAGTTGTAGACCTACAAATCTCTACAAAAGCATGTACGCTTTGCATTGGTCTAATAGGCGAGTAGATCAAAGTGCATACTAATAGTCTCCCAACTCTCAAGAGTCTTGCTTCATTAAGTACCTCCTCAATTCTTCCCACTAATTGTACATCATTGTCATGACTATAAACTTATCGAAAATTGAAAAAAATTTATATAGCTACATAAGAATGTACGTTACCAAATAAATAGGTAGCGGAATGATCTTCTACGATAAAATACCAAATACCTGCACTAGATGCAATTTCATATGAACTCCTAGGAGGTTAATTTATTAATATTTTAGATTTTAAATAACCGAATAGGATAAAATACTAAACACCTAGTTTGATCTATCAAGTAGCTACAACATCATACACTACTTTAGGTATACTTACCAAATAGATAGGCTACTAAAATCACCCATTAAGATGAAATATCAAACTTATACCTACGTTGATATACTGACTAGTTATGTCATATAAATTACTAGGAAGCTACTCTAATAAATGTGTAAGATTCTACATTACTAGATAGATTAAGATACTCAACATCTATGTTGTTATATTGAGTAGTTTTAATCTCATATGAACTACTTCACATATACCTTATCAAATAGATTACGTGCCAAAATGACTTGCAAATAAGAAATACTGAATACCTGCATTAGCATATCAATCAATTACAATGCCATATAAATTACTAGGAAGGTACCAATTAGACAAATAGGATTTCATATTACTATATATGATAAAATACTGAACACCAATGTTGTTATCTGGAGCAGCTATAATATCATACAAATTGTTTCAAACATACCTTACTAAATAGACAAGGTGCCAAATGTCAAACATATCAAAACACATGTATTGGTATAATACCTATAAGCTCCAATGTCATATGAATTACTATGAAATACCATATCATGCATATGGGATTCTAAATTATTAGATAGAATAAAATACTGAACACCTATATTATTAAACATATAAGAAGGTATACTATGTATGCATGGTTAGACATTGAACACAGATGAATTTATACTATTCATGGCCATGTCTTCTATGAGTTGGTGGGCGGCTTCTGGCGTCTTGTGACCCAAAGTTCCTCTTGAGGAGGCATCAATGTGATGTTGAGTGTTGGGATCCAACCCGTTGTAAATTATGGTCTATCATCCATGTTGTGGACACCTTCGCGAGAGGTCCTTGAACCTCTCCCAAGTCACAAAGAAAGACTCTGCATCGTACTACACATAAGAGGATATCTCATTGCAAATCCCAAATCACAAAAAAAGACTCTGCATTGGACTACACATAGGAGGATATCTCATTATGGAGCTTCGCTGATTTTGTGGGAGGAAAGTATTGTGCAAAGAAGGCTTCCACCATCTCGTCTCAAGTAATAATGGAGGCTCAGGGTAATGATTGGAGCCATTGTTCGGCTTGGTCCTTGAGTGAGAAAGGAGAAGCTCTCAAGAGAATAGCATCATCCGACACTCCGTTGATCTTGAGATTGTCGCACACCCCTAAGAAATTCTCGATATGGTTGTTTAGGTCTTCATTGGCCAACTCATTGAACTGTGCGGACTGTTGAATCATCTTGATGAATGCTGGCTTGAGCTCGAAATTGGTAGCCGCAATGGGTGGTCTAACGATGCTTGACTGAGTGCCAAGAGTAATAGGTCTTATAAAATCTAAAAGAGTCCTCTGTTGCACATTCTGTCCTACCATCTCTTCAGATTCCTCAATCTCTACCTCAACTATTGGTTGTTCTTGCTCAAATCCCACCTCGGGCTCTTGCTCTCTAACCCGTCTATGTAATCTACGCTCAATTTCAGGATCTCTTTCAACTAATGTCAATGGGTTCCCTCAAGTCATAAGCTAAACCTTAAGCCAAAATTAAAGAAAAGTGAGAATAGTGAAGGGAAGTAGAATAGAAGTAGATAAAAAGTAAAAAAGCAAAATTGCTAGATTAACAAAGTCCTAGTGTTGCTAATATCCCTTTCCTTGGCATTGGCACCAAAAAACTTGACACGCCCTTTCCATGTCTACCCTAAGAACACATGTCGCTCAAGTAGTATAATACACCCAAAGGTCAGGTGGTTAAATCCACAAAGAATAAAAATACTAGTATTAGCTAATTCCTCGTTGTCTGGCCTCAATCAAGTGGTGTGATAGAAAATTACACAAGCAATTTAATTAAGGATAGAAGCAAGCAATAAGAAATAAGAAAGAAACCAATCAGTAGTGAGTAGGTACCTGGACAATGTTCTCCTAGGATTTTCCTTAAAGTGTAGGATTTAACTAATGAACCATAATTGAGATATGTTGAGTCGTGAGAATCCTAAAACACACCGACCCCTTTCTCAAGGCAACCAATGACTAGTCTCCTAAGAGGTCCTGGCAATGATCTCTCTTCTAGTCTCACACCACATATGACTCCTTGGAGCTCTCGAGATTCCCATTTAGACTAACCAAATTTCTAAAAATAGATCAAACCCTTTCTCAAGATGAATTACAGCTAATCCCTTAAAAACCACGCAGTGATCTATCTTTTAACTAGAGTTTTTCCTATTGCATCACTCTCAGGGAATATGGAGGTGGGGATAATTAAGTTGAAAGGGATTCCCAAAGAAACACTCTTCCACCTTAAAGTTCACCCTCTCTACTCTCTTCGATCTTGGTAAATCTAACTCTAGTGGTGATCTCTCTCGTCACTATAGCGATTCGAGCATATAATCAGGCTTTCACAAATATGGATTACATGGCATTAAGAACGCAAAATTAAAACTCAATAATAATCTCAAGTTAGGAAATCAAAAATTAAATCAAACAAAGATAAATCATAGGGTTCACATGCCCAAGTACCCAAAAGGGTTTAGCTCTTCATGGGGGAGCGATACAATGTTCAATCAAATAATGAATAAAAACAGTATCAATAAATGTAGATTAAACCCCCTCTCAATCCAAGATGACTATCTTGGTGGATTACTTCCAAATCTTCAAGGCATAGCTTCATCGGCAAGAGGTACGCTGACTCGAACGTGTCCAGGTGACTCCCTTTATATCTTTAACAATGGAGAATTCAATGGACGTCGATGGCGAAGCCTCTCTTTGAGTGCAAAGACCCTTTTCTTAAATCCTACCCCCCTCCCTACTCAAACTTGCGCAAAACGATATGAAAAAAAATGGAACTCGGCCCCTTTTATAGCTTGAAATTGAAGAGGCACATGGGGGTGTAACTACTTGTGTGACAACCTGTGTGAGGCAACAAGGCATTGCGGCAAGCAGTGTGCCTGCCCTTGTGGAGCCACATAGGGCCATGTGGTGGGGTGTGTGGCGTTTTGTCTTGCTGAAATCTTGGGCTTCTCTTCTAAAGATTGTACACAGGCTGGTACATGGGTGTGTGCCTATCCCTATGCCCTTTTGGTGATTGAACACTGCTCTAAAACTCTCAGAAGTTGGCACACATGACCATGTGAGTCTCCAGAGCCCCTGCGGATGCCTCTATGGTTTGCAGAAAAGCTCACACCACTATTTTTGTTTTTTTCCTTCCTAAGGTGCTCTTCACACACCCTAGTTGTGCCAAAGAGCAAAATATACACATTTAGGTGCACATATGTGATAAAAACCATACCCGATCAACATAAAATACTATAGTAAAATATATATAGACAAGCAATTGGATTTTATAGTGTAAGAGGATGGGGTTGTGTTGATTTTTTTTTTTATCAAATTGTTTTTTTTTTTTTTTTTTTTGTCTTCCTGTGTGTTGGTTTTGAATCTTCTATTTACTATAGTATGCTTTCTAATCACATTAATGATCAAGTTTTTTGTGATCCCTGATATTGCCTCCATGCCACTTTATTGTGCATTTATTCTAGCTACTTGTTGGAGAAAACGCTTTGCATTTATTTAATAGGATGACCATTGCATGCTTAAGTTCCCTTGTCAATCTGTCATAGCTCTTGAATTTGTTTCCCTTCACGATAATGTAGAATCATGTAGTTTGATATTTGATTATTTTTCTTCAACCGTTTTATGTCTATATATATATTTTCTAGTTGCCTTATAAATATTGTCCTTAAAATGTCCTCGTTGATGTTGATGCTTCCATTGTGTTAATTAAATGATTTTGTTGCATAGCTTTAATAAGCTTTAGTATTTACTTCTGCCATTAGTTTCAGCGGTTGCTTTGTTTTTAAAACCCTTTGTACTTATACAAAAGCTAAATATTTTGTTTTCTAATCCCTTTCTGGTTGTTTTAATTAAAACAATTCAACTGTAATGTTATCTTGATGGATAATGTTACAGTTATTTTCTTAGTAATCAAGTTTGTACAATTTTTTTTTCCTTTTTAACTCTTCCAAATTTTACATAATATTGTGAAATAGTTCATGTATATAACCCAAAAATTAAAATATTTTTATAAGAACATTTTTTAAGATAAAGAATATTATGCTTTCATTAGAGCTAAAATAGAAAAAGAAAAAAAAAATCTTACAATCTCTCTTGGATAGTGATTATATTTTTTTTATAACAAATCAGACAACATGGATGTAATTTGACATACAATATTTTCTTTCATATGTAATTTTACTTTTCTATTTACAGTAAACCAAACAACTCATAAATAACAGAACAATTGTTTTAGTAAAAAAATAAAGTTATATATCTATCTATAGTAAAATTTTGAGTAGAAAGAAAAATCTAAAAGAGAAAAAAATTAGAAAATTAATAAACCATACATTTTACGGGTAATTACTTATAAATCCCCCACAAGTTTGTAGTTTCCCGGATGGTCCCTGATATGTTTCACTTTCCTGTTTAGTCCTTCCTTTTCAATCTATTTCCATTCAAATCCAAAACAGTGAAACGGCCGTTATGATGAAGCCAACGTGGAGTGGAAATGTCTTTTTTGCCCTTTGTGCAAGTTTCAAAAAAATAGCGTGGAAATGTTGAGAATACCCTCAAGCCTTCGGGAACCGTCGAACGGTTGAGATAACCCACCGGGGAAACCGTTCAAGCGGCTCTTTTGCTTCTTCTTCTGTTTCTTCTTCTCCATCTTGCGCCTACGACTCTCTTCTCCTTGTTCGGTGTTCGAAGACGGTGTTTTTCCCTTTTGCGGCGACGACTGACTTGCCACACGTCCGCCTTCGCATTGTCGGCCTTCTGCAAACACTGCGAGACTTCGTGCAACAAAAAACAAGCGAAAAAGGTAAGAAGAAGTTGGGTAAGGAGAAGTCGACCGACGTTTCAGTGTATTACTTTAGGGTTTTTGGACTTTCTGTGTAGTTTACTGTCTTCCTATGTAATATAACCATTTTGAGTGTAACATCTGATCGTTTTGTGTAATCTGAACTGAATACAGAAATGGCTGAAACTCTGGTTAACGGTAGGTGTTATTTGGCCCCTGTCGTGGATACCATACATGGATTGAAAAACGTAATGAGCAACACCCACTGGAAGTTACTCCGGCAGACCCCTTTCGCGCACCTGATGGACCTGCCGGCCGTGGTCCAAGAAAGGGGGGTTCTGGACGCACTACTCCGTGTATAAGATGCACGAACCGGAAGGTTCAAGATCGGGGAAAGCATGCTGCAGTTCAGGCCCGAGGACATCGCCCGTGTAATGGGGGTCCCCAGCGTGGGCGAGACTGTGTCATTAAAGCGTGAGGGGGAGGAGGAAGCCTCTGAGTTTGAACTTTCCTATCTGAATAAGTTACACAAGCGGCATCGCGATGCTATCAACGAGAACTTGTTCAAACTTGTCAGCGGGAAGGCTGGAACGGAGGAGACTTTCGTGAAGCTCCTCCTGGTATTCTTGATGAGCACCATCTTCTTCCCCAACACCTCTCTGAATGCGCCCACCTTCTTAGCCAGGTACGCCGATAAATTAGACACTATCGGCGACTACGCCTGGGCGCATGCCATCCACAGATGGGTGATGGATGATCTTCCTAAGACTGCCGCACGGGTGCAGCTGTGTTACCAAGGGAAGATCAAGAGCGCCGGATACCTGAAAGGGTGCTCGGTCGCCCTCATTGTATGGTTCTACGAGGTGTCCGGCAGCGTGAAGAAACAACGCGTTGGTCGGACACCCCGTATACTGTGTTACGGGGACAGCACATTCACAAAGTCGTCCTCAATTGATCCGCTCTTGAAATCACTGGAAGGGAAAGAGGCGAGTTCTCTTCTAATCTTTTGAATGCCTAATTGGTTGTTGTTTCTGGTTGATATTATTGTTTTATGTGTAATATTGTTCCTTTCGGTGTACTACTGCATGTTTCTGTGTAAGATCTTACCGTTCTGTGTAATATTCTTTGTTTCTGTGTATCCTACGTATGTTTTCGGTAATATCCTACTTTTATGCTTAATATGCTTAGTTTCTGTGTATAATGCGTATGTTTTGTGTAATATATAACCGTCCTGTGTAATATGTTACGGTTCGGTGTAATATTGGACCTTCCCATGTAACATAGTCTTGTTCTATGTAATCTACGATTCTTAGGCTGACATCTTATTTTTGAATCCTTCGCAGTTTTTTGATCTCGTTCCTTCCGACGCTAAAGAAACGGCACTTGTTAGTGCAACTGTACAGGGGGCTCAATCCCCCGATTTAACAAAGAGAGCCCGACGGCCTTCACCGGCGAGGAGGGCGGCAACAAAGAAAGAAGGAGGCCAAAAGGCCGAAGAAGAAGAAGAAGAAGAAGACCTGCGAAAGCAGAGCCGCCGACGAAGTGTCGGGAGACGGGGTGGGGACCACTTCGCCAAAGCCAATGTCCGAAAAAGGTCTCGCCGTTAGTCGGCGGCGGAGACGAATGACAGGCCGGACGACGCCCCCCGCGGCGACGATGATGTCCGAGTTTTACTCCACCGCCTTCTTGCCGAGTTCAATGTGCTGCGGGCTCGTATGGACGAGCGCGATGCAAGAGATGCTCGGCGAGATGTGTCACATGAGCGGCCGTCGGCGGTGGAAGAGGCAGACGTCAACCGGAATGAAGACGTCGTCCTTCCTCGTCCTTCAGCTACCCGTCCTCGGTCAGGTACGCCATTCAAACGGGTTGCCCGGAAGGTTACCCGTGGTGACACCACCGAGGTAATATCTCCGGCGCCAGCAGAGGCCAGTATAGAAACTCAGGAGCCTGAGGTGCCGCCCGTTGGTCCAGTAGAAGCCCAGTTGGATGCGCCGACAGCCGCTTTAGAAGTAGACACGTCTACGGCCGCCGGGGACGTAAAAGATGCAGCTGAAGAGGCACCCCTGCCGGAACGGTTCTCCAAGGAAGGGCCAAGTGATGAGGGCCTCGCTGAAGAACGATCGATTGATGAGGGACCCGATCGGCGTCCCCAGAAGAGGGCTACACCGAAGAAGGCCCCAGCGAAGAGGGCCCCTCCCAAAAGGGCACCACGAGCGAAGCCCCCGCCAAGGGAGATGCCCTAAGGAGAGGTCGGTCTCAAAAGCAGGCGCCCACACGCATACAGTTGTCCGACTAGTCGGACGATACGCAGACAGTGCCGCCGACAAGGAAAATGGCCAGAGGCCAGACGCCGATGACCCGCGGGAGAAAGCGTCCATCCCCATTGGGGCAGTCATCTGATTCATCGGACGACTTATTCCCGGCGGCGATGCAGGCCGTCGACATTCTTCTTGAAACACTTTCCGCTGGGAAGAAGAAGAGAGCTACCAAGAACGGAGACACACATCTTGCGATCGTACCGTACGATCCCAACCCGACAACTCGGCCTTATACCGAGATGCAAATCCCGCCTAGGCGTGATTTCATGCCGACGAAGAAGACATACCCTGGCTTCGCAAGGCTCAACCAACTCGAACAGGCTGCCATTGATCTCTTCTTGAACACACGCGTCGACAGGTAATGTTACATGTAATGTGTAATGTTTGCATTTTCAGTGTAATATATAGAAACTATGTGTAATATTTATTTTTTCTGTGTATTATTTAGTGTTTCGGTGTATTATCTATTGTTTCTGTGTAATATAGCGGGTTCCTGTGTAATAATAGTAATTTCTGTGTAAGTTGATATTCTATATGTTTATGTTGCAGTTCGGTCGTCTGGAGGGATGACTATGGGTACACAACCCGTCACAACCTCTTTATCCTTCTTGAAGGGAAGGAAGAAGTGCCCGACGACGTGGTCACCGTGCTCGTGCTAATGTTGCGTGAGGAGTTGTTGACAAATCCTCTCGCGCATAAGCGGCGAGCGATTATAACGTTACCTCTGGCCCTTGCGATGCGGAAGTCGGAATACGCAGCCGACCAGTCGTTATGCATGATGGAGGACGTCATCTACGGTCATAAGACCGCGGAATTGATTCTTATGCCCATCATCCTCCATGGCCATTACCATCTCCTCGTCCTCGACATTGCGGGGCAGACTTACATGCATTACTCTTCCCTTCAATCTAAGACGTATGATGACGACGCTATAGAAATGGTAAGTTAAATCTGTACAACAAAGGTTAGTTATACACGGATAATACACTGACGCACTAATCTTTCTCGGTTTCTAGCGGGAGCTGTTCGAGTTCGTTATCGAGGTAAGCACTGGCGGGAATCCCTTCAAGGCACTACCAATGATGCATGTCCGGTCTTGCCTGCAACAAGAATCTGGTAGTGTGGATTGCTTGGTCTTCTTGACTCGTTACATGGAGCAGATAGTTGATAACGAAACGCTCGACATCCCCCCGCCGGATGTCCCATTCCTACGTCTTCAATACGTCGCATGGATATTGCTTGACGGTGTTCGCCAGAAGGCTAGTACAACTGACAAGGGACAAGCGGCACAAGGACAACGCACAGACGAGGACGGGCAGGCTGGCATCGACAAGGAACGCACAAGGTCGCAAGCGGCCGTCGCCCCCGGAAGTGAACAACTACAAGGCACAGACGAGGACGGGCAGGCTGGCATCGACGACGAACCCACAAGGTCGCAAGCAGCCGTCGCCCCCGGAAGTGAACAAGTACAAGGCACACAGGACGATGTAACCCCCCCAAACTGAATAATTTATCAATTCATATCAAACAATACGTGTAATATAATGACTGGGTAGTTATGTGGTAATGCACTTAATATCATCAGCCTTCACATATGCGTGCATGGAATCCCTGCGTATAATGATGTATATTACACAGATCAAACGTATATTACACAGAAAGTACAGTATATTACACAGAAAGTACAGTATATTACACAGATAAAATGTACATTACACAGAAAGTATCTTATATTACACAGACAAAATGTATATTACACAGAAAGTATAGTGCAGTACACAGATAAAACGTATATTACACAGATAATGTGCGCCGCACACAGACAAGCTATATGTTATACAGATAGTAATGTTTACTACACAGGAATGTACCAGGTATGAGGTTAACACAATTAGCAACTCAGTCTTCAGCAGGTCTTCAGCAACTCAGTCCGCTATGACCGCGTTACACGAGCGACGGTTATGGCCAGGTTCGTGGCACCGACTACAATGTAAATCGCGGACTTCGAATCCCTGTGACTCAATCCGTTTCCTTCGTGGACGGCCGGGCCGTTTTCTGGAGATTGGCGGCCGGATTCGCAGTTCTCGATGATCGTCAGATGGTTTGTCTGTGTCGGGGATTGGATATATAGGTTCAGAATACGCACGGCGGTACCATTCCACTGTGAAGTAATCTGCAATGTATCTGTGGATGTTCGTGTCTGTTTGCATGATCGCCGCACATGCGTGCTTGCATGGGAGCCCATGGGTTTCCCATTTCCTGCAAGAACACTTCCGTTGTTGAAGGCTGACTGAATTGTTGTCGTCGTTAACAATTTCGTAAATGTCAGGGGTTGAACGTCCGACCCTTAAGAACCTGCTATCTTCAATAATCTGTTCGAGTTTTTTGTGTATCTCTGGGCATAATGCCGTATCCCACCCCTGTGATTGTGCGCATCTGTCAGCAATCATATTCATTAGTTTGAACCTGTGGGAATACACGTACACGCACTTAGTATTGTGTGTGAAGCAATTACACACATAAGCATAACAAAGTAGCAAAAACAAAGATCACACAGAAGCGTAAACCATTCCGCAAGCGTGAAGTATACTACAGAGGAAGTTAGCAAAGTACACAGGACCATAATACATTATACAGAAACGTCGAATATTACACAGGAACGTACTAGGTTACACCGAAACATACGATATTGCGCAAGAATGTCGTATGTTACACAGAAACGTAATATATTACACCATAATGTGAAATATTACACAAACATCACAGAATGGAAAACGGGAACTAGAGAATCACATGCGGAAGCTCACCGTATCGAGTCAACCATGCTCGTAACGGGGAGATGGCGAGCCTCTTTGATCCAGGCGTTAAATGACTCCGCAACGTTGGAGTACATCTCACACCACCGCATACCCTTAAATAAATAATTACACCAGTGATCTATGTCGGACTTATGCAATAACCAATCATGGGCCGCTGGCGATGTCATTGGCAGCTCGTAAACGGCATCGTCAAACTCTTTCGATGTGTACTCGTACGCAATTTTGACAATTATAGCCCAACAATGCTCTCGCAACGTTTTGCCAACTTTAGCATTCGCTTTCATGAAGTTTGCCTCCAAATGTTGTAGGCAATACCCATGCGGTGACGATGGGAACACTCTCGCGATCGAGTTTATAAGACCCTTCGACCGATCCGATACAAATGTAATAATTTCGGAGTAATCGCCTTCACCGTATATTGCATCACCGAGTGTGGCAAGAAAATAAAGTCCAATTGTCTTCTGTTTCGTTGTCAACAATTGCAAATGCCACATGGAAGATGCCTTCATTCCCATCTTTGCCGGTTGCCCCCAGTAGTATCCCGCCGTACTTGCCGAGCAAGTGCGTTCCGTCAACAAATAACAATGGTCTGCACGCCTTTTTGAAACCGACTAAAGAAGCCCGAAAAGAGAAGAAGGCACGTCTAAATCGCTCTCCGTCCATGTCAACCGTGACAACGCTACCGGGATTCGTCGCAGCCACTTTGTCTGCGTACCATAACAACAAATCGTAGCTGCTCACCTCACTGCCATGAATGGCGGACCGAGCGACCTCCTTACCCATCCATGCAAGTTTGTATGGTAATCGCACGCCGTGCTCACGAAAGATGTCCTTCTGTATGTCGATGGCGCGATACAATGGCCGTTCTTTTAGTCTCCGCATAATACGGTCCCCGACCCACTTCTTGCTAGCTTTCGGGTGGACTGTCGTTCCGATGCCCCCCGCCCGCAAGTGTGCGTCCCTTGCATTGTCTTCACTCGGAAAGAATCATCGTTCTTCTCTTTGGATGGGTGGACACGCCACTGGCAATCCGGCGAAGCACACCTCACAGTCGTACGAAGTCTGTCGTTCTTTATGAATGTAAAGTCGAAATTGTTCCTTATTGCATGGCTGCGCAAGGCATCCTTGAAGTTATCAACACCATCGAACCGGTGCCCTACTTGCAATGTGGAGCCATCAGATGTTTGTGAACATGGAGTAATACTGAGCGCACCTGCGGGACGATATTGGGACGAGAACGACTCCTTGTCCGCATTCATGCTTTCTGATATTGACTCCCTACGGATGGCGACGCGTTAGGTATATTACGAATATTTCACATGGTGGTATAATACACACAAAAGCAGTGGAATACATAAGAAAGCAGTATCTTACACAGAGAACCTATATATTACACAGAAAGTACATATGTTACGCACAAAAGATATATACTACACATAAAAGATGTAAGTTACACAGATAAGCAATTTAATACACAGTAAAATCATAAAATACTCTAGATTACACAGAAAATCCATAGGTTACACAGGAAACGTATTCCCGCGGGAAATCAGCAGTAATACACAATACACACGAACATAGTAAGAGCTATCTCTGTTGCTGGATTACGTGGGTGGTAAGGAGATGTTATTGGCTGTTTCCGCTGCCCCACTGACTTCGTCAACGATGATGTCCACCACATTCTTCTTGAAGGTATGATGTATTTGGCACATGCGTCGGAAATCCACATCTGACTCAATTGGGCAAACCGTGTTGTACGCGTCGGGCGTGACAAACTTCACAACGACTCAAGATGGATCCAAAGCCCATCGCTCGCAGATCTCTACGAGAACAACCTCCCAGGCTGTCAGGACCGTGAATTGTAGTAGCCGTCCTTCGCCTTTGAAGCGAGCAACGGCACAAAATGTCTCCATCGTGGCTAACACCTGCGTAGATGTCGGTTTTTGGGTAAAAAAACAAAAACAAAAAAAAAATGATGGAGCCCAAATGCAGACAGTGCTTACTTGTGGATTAATCTGTGCGGACGACGACAAGATCACTGCGAGAGAACAGAGAAGAACAAGAGGAGAAATAGAATGAAGATGGAGATGAAGATGAAGTATAGTGAATATGATGGAGAGGAGCCTCGGGAGAATTCTTGATGTGATTGGGCGGGAATGAAAAGCAAGGGCACTTTTGCCATTTTCAAAAAAATACACTCACGGTTGTCACGGCAGGGACTATAACGTATTACGTGGGAAAAATAGGGACTGCAGAGGAAGTGCAAAAGTCAGAGGGACTGCAGAGGAAAAGGGAAACTCTTGAGGGATTTAAAAATAATTTTCCCTACATTTTATTCTCACTTGGTTTTCCTTATCAATAATGTAAATCCATTTTTCATTATTGATTCTCCAGCCACCATTCAATGGAAACACCGACAAGCCAGAGAACAAAACAACCAATGATAAGTGAGGGCCCATCACATAGATAAGGTTTTATTTTATTTTATTTTGTTCTTTTTCTCTTCCATTTTTCCATCTATAAATAAATAAATAAATAAATAATATATCTATCTATGCATATAATATTTGTGAAAATGTTTGGCTAACTGGTTTTCTAAGAAACACTTTTTGTGTCAAATAGTGGAACACCATGTAAAGGTGTGGACCTCTTTTATTATAGGGAAAATTACTGTTCACCCCTCGTGAATTTCAAAACTAGCCAAAAACCCGCTCCTTTTTTTGCACACCCCGGACAGCCCCTCCGTTATAGTTTGGTTCCCTTCTACCCCCCGTATGTCACATGAGAGGGGTCCATGTTATGAAAATCCATTTTTGCCCCTGCAAATGGTGGAAAAAAACCCCGCCCGATCAAATCATGTCATGTCTCACATTTACGCATACATATGTGAGTTTTTTCCCACTTAATGGTTTCTTGTTCGCATAGAGAGCTTATAAGGCGAATTACATATTTTCGTTCTTGTTCTCCTTTTCCTTCTGCTAAGTTGGTTTCTGGATTTGAATTCCTCCGGTCACCCGATATTATGGACAGTTTTTGTGCCATTGCTAGATACAACGGGGAGGGACGAGTGCTGACGTTCACCGCGTCAACTGAATGGGCGCCAGTGTTAGGTGAGATTTGTGAGCGCTGGGGTCTCGATGTTTGTCGCGCGAGGGTGAAGTTCATCACACCCGATGGACATAATACGGTTTGCCAAATAGAGAACGAGGTCGACTTCCAGCCCATGTGTCATGTGTTTTCCATCCTCAAAGGCGGTGTAGTCGATATGGTTGTCGAGACGGATGACGTGCCACGGCAGCCTTCTGAAAACGAGTTATTGTCGTGGTAATGCGTTGCTCTAAAACAATTATGCAGTTGTATGTCAGTTAGTGTTTAACACTACCATTATCTGTATTAAAGAATGAATTATCCGTTTAAATTTGGCATCTCCGATTAATTTATCATGTTTCTGTGTAACCTATCATATACCGTTTGCATTATTACATCTCTGTTTAACTATGGCTGTTAACGTGTAAATATTAACTTCGGTGTTTAAATAAGTGGACTTTATGCTTAAATCTGATCGTTTGCTTTTGAACTGAAGTGTTGGCAGGAATTCGGAATCTGGGAGCGCTTCTGTCCCACCACATGCCGACCCGGATGGTGTCGCATCCCTGCCATCATCGTCAGATCAACATGAAGTGTTGTCATTGGACGTCGGACAACGTTTTGATGGCGTTGAACATTTCCGAGATACACTTCGCAATTTTGCTATCAGTCGGAATTTTGATTTCAAATTCGTGAAGAACGAAAAATACCGGGTAACTGTGGAATGCGCGGCCGGTGGATGTCAATGGCGCGTTCACGGATCAAAGGAATATAATAGAAATACCTTCAGAATCAAGACAATGGACCCGACGCACACCTGCGGTGGTGGAATTGCCTCGGGGTCACACCCGAAAGCGTCCAAAAAATGGGTCAGCGCACGAGTAATTCAGAAGCTGAAGGACCGGCCCTTGTACAAGGCCATCGACATTCAGAAGGACATGTTGCGGGAGCATGGTGTCCACATTCCATACAAGCAGGCATGGCTGGGAAAAGAGCATGCCCGGGTGATCCTCGACGGCAGCGACATCTCCAGCTACGATCTGTTGCTTTGGTACGTCCATAAGGTGGCTGAGACAAACCCCGGCAGCATCGCGTTTGTGGAAAGAGACGGTGAGCGTTTTAAACGTGCGTTCTTCTCTTTCAGCGCGTGCATTTTGGGGTTCAAGCGGGCATGCAGGCCGCTGCTGTTTGTCGATGGTACTCACCTCCTTGGAAAGTATCGGGGTACTCTCTTGGGTGCCACAGGCAAGGATGGGAACAATGGCTTCTTCCACGTCGCCTTCGCTATTGTCGACAACGAGACCGACGCTAATTGGACGTGGTTCATTTCCAAATTAGGTGATGCTTTATACGACGAAGGAGACTACCAAGAGACAATTACATTCGTTTCGGATAGGTCAAAGGGCCTTGTGAACGCTGTTGCGAGAGTTTTCCCTTCATCCCCGCACGCGTACTGCCTTCGGCACTTGGAGGCCAATTTTATGAAAGCCAATGGCAGACTTAGGAAGACATTGAGGGAGGAGTGCTGGTCCATATGTTTTCGTATCGCGTGGGCAACGACGGCTAAAGAATTCGATGACACCGTCAATGAACTGCGGGCCGAATCACCCGAAGCGTTTCAGTGGTTGATTCACAAATCCGACATGTCACACTCGTCGAATTATCTGTTCAAAGGTGACCGATGGGGCGAGATGCATTCGAATGTAGCTGAGTCGTTCAATGCGTGGATCAAAGAAGCTCGACACCTACCGGTGACGAAAATGGTCGACGCTATAAGGTATTCGAAGTTTAAATACATGTAACGCTTAAGCTTACCCGTTACCCGTTAATGTTCGTTATCTGTGTTTAGCATGCACTGTCCGCAGTTTGATACCGTCGTCGGTGTTTAACATTCACATTAACCGTTTAGTCCGGTAGAATCCTGTGTAAGATAACAAATGTAAATATCATTCTCTCTGTTTAAATATCGTCGTATATGTTTTTCTTCTTCGATCTTTAGTTTATTACTGTTCTGTTTACTCCGATGTAGTTGTGTTTAAATATTCATATATTCGCTTAACTTTCTTTAAGATATCCGACATTCGTTGTGCAGGTACAAGCTGATGCGCATGTTATGCACTCGCCGTGAGCAAGCGAACAAATGGGAGACTTTCTTATGCCCGGACATACATTCAAAGGTTGAGACGCTTGTGCAGGATAGCCGAAGTCTTCACGTTGCTCGCTGTCTCGGTGATCGTTACGAAGTGATTGACCAGTGCAGTAACTCTGTAGACCTTGCCAGTAGAACTTGCTCATGTCGCAGATGGCAAGTTTATGGCATCCCGTGCAAACACGCTTGCGCTGCGATATTGCTGACGGACAGCAATGTTCATCGTTATATTAGCGATCACTTCACCATCGACACTTACAAGTTGGCATATAAGCAAGCTATATTTCCCACACCCGACAATGAGAGGCCCACGGACAACAATCGAGATCTGCTTTTGCGGCCTCCTGTGACGAGAAGGCAACCTGGGCGTCCTAGACGAAGGAGGATCGAGTCGCAAGCGTTTGATGTCCGCGAGTTACATTGCAGCCGCTGCCACGCCTCCGGTCACAATCGTAGAACTTGCAATGAAAGTGTTGCCGATTAGGCTTCGTAAAAGGATAATCTTGAAAGAGCACACATTTATTTGGTTATGACGCCCTGATATTTAAACACAGAATAACTGAATTTCGTTGTATGCACTGAAGTTTTAATCGAATAACCCTAATGTTAAATGGTAACACAAATTGAAGCGTACGCTGTGAATGTTAAACGGCAAATCTTCGTAATAAACGATAACCAATAACGTTAAACAGGCACATCGCTTGTTGTCATTCTTTTGTATTTGAACTTCGGGAACGAATGTAAGATTGTGACGCATAAACAGAGACGTTCTATTCAAACAGATACGGCGGCGAGTTTTACACATATTCGGCGAAATGTTTAACGGAGACGTTGTATTGAGTCCATTGTGATATTTGAAGAGTTCATTGTGAGTTTAAAGCATGTATTGAGTCCGAATTAATGACGACAAGACGTCATTAATTCGAAATCCCAGTACGAATGCTAATTAATTACTATTTATTGGTGCAATTACATTTGAATTCAAATTCCACACGTAAGCATCAATGCACGGACTACGTTAGGCGAACTTCCGTCCCCTAGACTTCTATTTAAACAATAAACGGAAATCAAAGGCACATCCACATATTACACACAGAGAAAGAAGTATGTACAAGTCCCTTCTCAACAAGCTCTGCCAGAGAACCCGCCGGCCGTCGCCGGAGTACTCAACCGTCAGGGAGGGCCCCGACCACATCCCCGCCTTCTTGGGCACGGTGACGGTTGATGGGACCACTTATTACAGCCCTTACCCTGCGAAATCAGCGAAGGACGCCCAGAACACTGCGGCCGAGGTGGCGTACAGTGACCTCCGTATTCCATACCCTGCGAGGATGAATACGCCTCCCGCTGCTACCGCCGATCGATTATGTGGAGGTAAGTCATACTGTAAGATTTCTGCGTCCATGTTTCAAAAATTTATTTATTTTCTAAATTGCAGTGCCTCGCACCGCAACGCCTTCAGATGCAGCGCCTTCACTCACCCGCGAGCACTCTAATAGTGAAGAGTTGGAGTGCTTTCTGGAGGACATGCTCGTCGAGCTTGCGGAGAAGGAAGTCGTCCTCTCGGAAAAACTCGACCGAGTAAGAATCCGCACGGCCCAAGTGAAGAAGCTGATCCAGGGACTGAAGCCGAAATGATAATGTTTTTTCAGTTGTTAGATGTATAAATTAGTATGCCTACGCTGGTTGTAATATAACTCCGTTTCAACTAAAAATTTTTTGAAGGAAAGAAATTTGTTCCCCTGTTATGTTTTGATCTTTAAACCGATACGTGTATATTTGAACATCGGCACTAAATTATAAACGTCGACGTCTGTAAAAGGGGGGGCCACAATATTTAAAAAGCGCGAGTGTTTGTAAATAGTACGAATAGTATTCACATAAAGTACTCGATGTGTGAAGAAGACAATTCAAACATACACATCGAATGCTAAGTGAAGACGCATGCTAATAAGCGGTGACATACAATGTTAAACAGAGAGAACCCTCGTTCTCGTTCGTCGATAGTTAACCGCAGATATCGATTGTTAAACGGTAAAGTGTAAGGGCAAGTGATGACGGTTATATTTAAACAATGATGAGGAGTTTCGCCAGTGAATTCGCAGTCATAGATTAAATACCACATTTATGTTTACAAAATAGGTTCAAAACCAGAAAATTTGCATTGGAAAATCCTGAAACGTCGCATGCATAAATGGAGTTGAATTTACCCTAGTTACGGTATAACGTAGTCAAGGAAACCATGCAATGTGAATTTATTATTAATTACTCCAATTTAATGTTGAAATGCGAATCAGCAAAGCGTGAACGTAACCGATGCCATTTACTATATTCCATTTATTTCACCGCAAAACCAATGCCTTTTTTTTCACAAGTAGTTCTGATTGTATGTACGCATCAAGCCGAAACAAGATACAGACGCAGATATTATCCACATCCCACAACAATGTTTACGTCACGTCTAGCCGAATTTTGCCAGATGACACGCCGGCCCTCGTCGGAGTACACCACTCTCCGTGAAGGCCCCGACACCAACCCCGTCTTCCTGGCCACGGTGACGGTCGACGGGACACCTTTCTCCGGTTCTTCATCTGCGGAATGCGCCGAGCAGGCGCAGAACATTGCTGCCGAGGTGGCGTTCAAGCAGCTGTGTCCTTCAGGCAGCGTGGAGATTACCAAGGCCCTGGTTGCTGACGATGACGTATCTGACGCAGGTACTGCATACTGTAAGACTTGTCAGTTGATTGTAAAAAACAAAAAGACCCACCTTCCATACGTAAACCTTCAACTCTTCATTGCAGGGCCTTCGCGACCCGTCGGGGATTACACCAGTGGTGAAGAGTTGGAGTGGGTTTTCGAACACCTGGTCCGTGCACTAAACGCAAAACTTGAAGGAATAAAAGATCGAAAGGCACGTGTGGAAAAGATGCTCCAAGATTTGAATGACAAGAAAAGGGGGGAGTGAGATTATGTTCGAGTTGATGTGGTTTGTAAATTGCGCTATCTAAATGGAGTTCTCTATATTTAAACGGAGTCGTCTGAATCCAAACGTAATCATTAATATTTAAACAGCGTAATCTATATTTAAACATACAAACCTAAACGGTCATTTTTTGTTACTGATAGCGTGAATCATAAGCCAATATTAATTACTTTCACCATTAATTATGAAAAGTAAAATCAGTCTGACATCTATCTCAAATTCATGTAATTTCCGTTGCGAGAAGCGTAAGTTGTAGATTTTTGTTAAGCAATTATTGTCACATGAAATGAAATAGCAAACGGAGACTCGTACAATTACGCCGGGAGTCTAAAGAGTGAACTGCACGAAGTATAATTGAACAGAGCTAACGAAGTTTAAACGGAGAGCAAATCATTTTGGCAGGACTTTATATTTCAAACTTTACACTGACTGTTAACCAGAGACTATTACCTTTAGCGCACAACTAATATGTTTAAGTTAGGATAATGAATTACATGATAATGAATTACACAAACGTATTTTATTGTGATGACTGATATGTGACAATAGCGACATGAAATTTTTTTACCTCAACGTTAAACGTTAACAATAGCGACAAGTTAAACGAAGGATTCGAAAGTTAAACGTTATTCTTAATGTGAACGGTAAGTCTTAAAGTTAAACAGATACATAAACGGGGGATAGACATTCTGAGTAATACATGCATTCGACCAAGTGTGGTGAGTTAACATTGGGAAAGTGTGCATTGGTTAACCCGTCGGTGGACGTTACTGTTATCTGTTACGATTAAATTTGGTTTTAGAATTCAAACGTCGAGTAGTTATTGGCATCAGACTCGAGAAATAGTTCGAACGTCCGTTGAATCTATTTGTATTTAAAGAAGAATCGGAAACAAGAAACGCACCCAGATATTACTCGCAGATCTAACAGTATGTATGTGCCAATTCTCAACGCGTACTGCCAGAAGACGCACCGCTCGACGCCGGTGTACTACACAACCAGGGAAGGCGCCCCGGGCACCTCCGCTTTCGTGGCCACAGTCACGGTGGATGGGACCACGTTTTCCAGCCGCAGAACAGAGAGAACAGAAGAGGCAGCCCAGAACATTGCTGCCCTGGTGGCGTTCTACGCGCTATGTCCCGCGCATCTTAGGACGAGGGGTGCGTCCCCCGCTGATGTCGATGGTGTAACAACTGGAATTACTGCATATCGTACGGTTCAGCTATGCGTCTTTAGAAATATTTCTCTAAATCGTTGATGTCTTCTTTGCAAGGGCGATGACCTATCCCCGGGAGCGGTTCCTGGAAGATTTGGTCGGGGATCTGACGGAAAAAGCAGCATCTCTCTCCGTAGAACTCGAGCGAGTGGTATCCCATAAGAGGGATGTGGAGAGGCTGCTCCGGTACGCCAAAATGTATAAAATGGAATGACGGTTTTTGTCCTGCTTAGTGTAATTTTCATCCATCGAATAAGAACTTTGCTTAATTATGAGAACGCTCTCTCATTCAGAAATTTTAAATTCGTTGTTACTCTCTCATAAATGTTAACCGTTGCGGACGCATGTTAAACAACCACGCATGAAGTTTAAATGGAAAACAATGTTCCTTAAGCAAATGCTAACCCTTCGTGCGCATGACATGCACGGTTTAAATAGAGACGGACGCATAATGAACACTATCATGAAACGTTTCGTAGGGAATGGTAATATTCAACGGGAACGGTGATATTAAACCAGTGACGGCAAATGATAATCACAGAATGCCTTCTTGGCCTGATAATTCTAAATTTTAAACGGATACAACAACACGTAATTGGTGACACACTGTAAAAAAATAACTCCGTACTTAAGGACCCATATCGCGGTTGATGAAGACATTTAAAAAGTTATGTATAATAGGGTCTCTTACCCTTAAAAACAAACAGCGCAAGTAGAATAGGGTCTCACCCGTCAAACAATAGCCGCCATATTAAACAGGGACTGTAGTATTAAACATGTAACGAGAAAAGCTAAATAGAGAATACTTTGTTCACCTGATAGCTCTGCATTTTAAACGGAGACAACAACACGTAATGGGTGACATACATTGAGCAACAGCCTTTAAAAAGTTATGTATAATAGGGTCTCTTACCCTTAAAAACAAACAGCGCAAGTAGAATAGGGTCTCACCCGTCAAACAATAGCCGCCATATTAAACAGGGACTGTAGTATTAAACATGTAACGAGAAAAGCTAAATAGAAAATACTTTGTTCACCTGATAGCTCTGCATTTTAAACGGAGACAACAACACGTAATGGGTGACATACATTGAGCAACAGCCTTTAAAAAGTTATGTATAATAGGGTCTCTTACCCTTAAAAACAAACAGCGTAAGTAGAATACGGTCTCACCCGTCAAACAATAGCCGCCATATTAAACAGGGACTGTAGTATTAAACATGTAACGAGAAAAGCTAAATAGAGAATACTTTGTTCACCTGATAGCTCTGCATTTTAAACGGAGACAACAACACGTAATGGGTGACATACATTGAGCAACAGCCTTTAAAAAGTTATGTATAATAGGGTCTCTCACCCTTAAAAACAAACAGCGCAAGTAGAATAGGGTCTCACCCGTCAAACAATAGCCACCATATTAAACAGGGACTGTAGTATTAAACATGTAACGAGAAAAGCTAAATAGAGAATACTTTGTTTACCTGATAGCTCTGCATTTTAAACGGAGACAACAACACGTAATGGGTGACATACATTGAGCAACAGCCTTTAAAAAGTTATGTATAATAGGGTCTCTCACCTTTAAAAGCAGACAACGGAAGTAGATTATGGTCTCTTTCATTTAACAACAGCCGACATGTTTTAAATAGGGTCATAGGGAGTTAAACGTTCACGACTAATGTCTAAACAAGGAGTGTGTGAACAACCCGGTCCCCTGGTGTTAAACGGTAACGGTGTATATTGCACGGAGATCCGTATTGTTAAAGTGTAACACAATTTTTTTAATAGTGACAGCGTCATTTTTTACAGAAGTACTTAATTTTATAAAGCAGCGACAACTCTCAATCGGTACCATAAAATTTTAAGCAAATAATGATTGAATATGAAACAATAACGAACATTATTAGATGTACATTGAAATTTCTGCCATGTCGCTGGCAAAGAATGAATTGAATCAATTGAAATGAAAACAATTTCAACAAAACTGTTTTACTTCCCCACGGCTGGACCCTCCCCGCGTTGCTTGATGCCGGATGCTCGTCCCTCCTTAAGTATGTGGGCAGCGTACTTTAATCTCAGATAGGGGATGTCCGTGTGCGCTATCCGCAGCTTTTCACCGCGGAGCAATTGCTCGATAAACCGCATCACGTAGACGGCGCAGTCGACAGTGCCTTTCTTTTGACGCGGTGTGTCGTCATCGTGAACAAGCGGGTACTGTGCCGTCGCCGTCGTGCCGTACTCCATTTCGAGACAGGTGTCGAATAGTTCCCGCTGTCGCATTATACAAACCGATGTTAGAACAGAAAGCATCTATGTCACTCTGACAATCGAAATCTATATCGCAGAGAGCTTACCATTGCTACCGCGTCTCTATTGTACTCTTCACTTGGGCATGAGGTGTAATGCATGTACTCTTTCTTCTTATTATCGAGCACCACGACATGGAAGTGGCCATTCAAGATTATGGGAAGGATGATGATGTCAACGTCATTGACGACCTTGGTGGCATCTCCGATCATAGCCAAAGTCGTCTCATGTGCGTCTTCCACCTTCGACATAAACAACGCCAGTGGTCGAGTGATGGAGGCGCGCTTCTTATGAGGATATGGCTTTCTGGTAAGTGTGTCTTGTACGATGCACACGAAGGCGTCCAACACATCATCTGTGACCATCTCTTTCCCGTCGATCAGAACGAATAGGTTGGCCCGGGTGGTGCTGACATAATCATTCCTCCAGACGACGGAACTGCGGTTAAACGGCAACACATGCGATTGATTAATAACACATAGACGTTAAGTGGGAACAACACATACGTAAATGATAATGTATAGTGTTAAACAGTAATATCGTTAGTTAAACGATACATTACTAGGTTATATGGTAACGACTGTAATTAAACGAAAACACAACAACGTAAATGGGATGATCTCTATATAAACAATAACATCTACACTATCATACTTACTCGTCCATGGGGAAGTTGAGGAAAATCTTGATCAGCTCCTTCTCGAATGCGTCGAGCCGCGATTGACCAGCGTATTTTTTCTTCGCCGGAACGAAGTCTTTCCGCACTTCTTCATACTGCTGGTTGGCGAAGGTGACCGATTTCTTTTTTTTCTCGGCGACGTTCCCTTCGCCCCCGGCAACAGCTTTATTGGGATCATCCGTAGATGCTTCTTGCTGTTGCGAGATCGCGCCTACACTGGATGTGGTAATGTCGGTCGGCCGTTCCTCCGTGGGCAGGAGCTCCTCCACAATAGAGGCAACGGTCTTCTCAACCGCGGCCAAGGCAGTCTCATCAAGGGGCGGCACACCCTCGGGTGGTTCTTCTTCTTCAAAGATAGTGGCCAGCACCCTCGATGCACCGTTGTCTGGCGCGGCTGCCGGCTCCACCACGACGGGAAGTTGCGAAACTTTCTCAAATGCGGCATTGCCAACGGGCTCGACGATCTCCGCCACCGGGGCGGTGAAGTCATCAACTTCAACGGTCTCAACAACCGCATCAGCCGCCGGTGGTGCTGCCATTGTTTCCTCCTCGACCGGTGGTGGACACACAGGCGGTATAGTTCTCGTCGCCTTTTGTGCAAGCCTCTTCATACGTGGCCTCGTCATACGTGGCCGTCTTGGAATGGCCTTCACGACGAAGTCGTCGTCCCCAATTTCTAACGGCTCATCCATCCCGGGCACGTCACGTATTTGTCCCGCCGGTGCAGCCTTTTCAAACGAATCAAACCTTGCCTCCAATGCCTCAACCCGAGCGACAAGCTGGGGGAAAGCGTTCATCATCACCTGGCATGCCCGCATAAAGGATGTAGTCACGTCATCGGCTGATGACGTCGGTTGGGCTACCGCGGTCGAGGGGACTCTGGGGATCCGGGTGATTGTCGTTGTCGCGGCCGGTGCGGGTGTTGCCATTGGGCGGGGTAGGTGAGGGCCTATCCGTCGCTGAGGGTTACGTGTTGGGCTGGAAGTGGCGGAACCACGTCGGCGCGAACGGACGGAAGGGGCTGGCCTCTCCACTTGCAGTCGTGCAAGTGGTTCCCGCGCAACAGCATCCCTCCGCCAATTGGCCCCAACAAAAGTCTCTTCCTCAGCATTCGCCGGGACCAGCTCAGGAAACTAACATATATAAATAAAACAATCTCAGACAAATCATTCAATTTGATCCAAAACAAACGTATTTAAACATTTGACATATATACGTAAACGATATGGCACACATTTAAACGGAGTATAACAAGGTTAAGCGAAGACACCAAGCGTTAAACACAAACTACATTTCTTACACGGATAAGCCTATCGTTAAACATTAACTGCTCTTTGTAAACATATTAACACTAATTTATTACCTCTTTTCCTTCGAGAGCTGACCAACTGGTTTCTATCGTCGCGTGCTTCCGGTAAGTACTTTCGCAGTAGCACAGCACCCTTGGGGTCTTGCCGAAACGGGCTTTCTTGCCGGTTCCGGTCACCTCGTAAAACCAGATGGTCAGCGCGATCGAGCAACCCTTAATGTACCCCGTGTTTACCTTCCCCCCCTCGCATCTGGCTTGCACTCGAGCGGCAGCTTGTGGAACGTCCTCCATAAGCCATTTGTGCGTCGACTGCGCCCATGCGTACCGCCCCATGCCAGGTAGATCGTCGACATAATCAACGATCAAAGTGGGCACCGAGCATGAGGTATTCGGGAAGAGGATTGTCCCCATGAGGTACGCCATCAAGAGTTTCACAAAATCCTCCTCTCCCCCCCTCTGTCCAACAAGACGCTCAAGAGTGTGCCTAATGGCGTCTCTGTGTCTGTCGAAGCTTTTCGATAAATATCTCCCTTCGAAAGCTGACGGTGTCTTCTTCTTCTTAAACAGGACCGCGTCTCCGTCGCAGCGCAGACCCATAACGAGAGCCACATCCTCAGGCCTGAAGCTCAGCAGACTCGCCCCGATCCTGAATTTATTGGTGCGGCCATCGTACCTCTGCAGAAGCGAATCGAGAAGGGTCCTCTCTTGGAATACAGCTTCCACCTCAGTGAATGCCGCAAACGGTGTCCTTCCAATGATCTCCCAATGTCGAGAGGTCATGTGGACTTTCAATTCGGCCAAGGTCTCCACCACCGGTGTCAAGTAGCATCCCCGTTGACTAGGTTTACCGCCATAATCACAAGACTGCAAAAATGACAACACTTGTTAAACAGATACATCAAACGCTACACAGAGACAAATGTTTTACACGAAAAGCTCAACACTTAAACAGAGAGATGCACCGTTAAACGGAGACAAACTCTTTTAAACACGAACTCATTTCATCACACGGAAATCTCTTTTACAAACTGCAACCATATCAAATGGAAGGGGAAACGCACATTGTAAGCATTACACAAACAACAACAACAACCGATATCTCTTTCAATGATCGTGTGCACAGCCGAAAACCCTAAACCCTAACCCTAAACCAAAACCCAAAACCCAAAACCTTAAACCCTAGAAACCCCAGCCGAGAAATTCCCCCGCACACTAGAACCACGCAAAACAAAACCGACGAATATCTCTGTGTAACAGAGTACTTCATATAAAAGCCTTGCTTTAGACACAGCTTCTGCCATACCTTGAGCTGCAAACTGATGGAAGTGCAGGATACTTGCGCACGGTGAACTGAAGTTACAGAGGATGTCGAAGCAGAGAGAGCTTCGGAGAGGGAAAAGCTGAAGAAAGTTAAGCAAAGAAGAAAAACGAACACTGCTCTCTGCTTCTATTGGGATTCCCATTATGAAAAACCCTCCACTTCCTCTCTAACCGGCTTAATGATTGCACCACGATTTCCCATGCAAGGTAGGAGCAATTCCGTCCGTGAATTTGAAAAGTAACTCCGTTAACCACCGTTTATTATTTGGGGGTTTGAAAATCATTGTCTTTAAAAAGAAGGGGTTTTTATGGATTTGGAAATTAACGGGGTATTTTTGGCCATTTCCCAAACTTTGGGGGTGTTTTTCGCCATTACCAGTTTATATATATATATATATATATATATATATATATATATATATAAAATACGAGTCGAAATTTCATAAATTATATATTTAGTATATTATAACGTAAAGTTAAAAAATAATAATAAAAACTATACATTTCTTTTCGGATATTCCACATCAAATTATTTGTTTATGTCAAACCTCACTGGTTCAAATGATAAGCAGCACTAACACATATCTATTAGGAAAAAAAAGAAAAAAAAAAAGTAAGAGTTTGAATTTCATTAAAAAAATATATAATTTTTCGAAAATTTGGATTTTCTGTACGGACACCAATAATCTGAGATGAGAGAATGGAAATAAGTCAAGACATATCTGTGTCTTTTTGTTAAAATTAAATAAATAAATAATAATTGTTTATTTATTATAATTTATCATTTTAATTCTGATGTTTATCAAGAGTTATCCCAACACTGTTATCTTTCAGTTCTCCTACAAAAGCCACCCTATTTTTTTCACTGGACAAGACCCCTTGTCACTTCTTGGCAAGTGGCATGACTTAGGAGAATCTCCTCACCTATTTTATAAGATTTTAATTATTTAAATAAATGTATCTATTCATAAAATTTTAATAATTATAATTATAATTTAAAAAATAGTTTAATTAAAATTATTTTAGTTAAAGGGTAATTAGTTCGTGTAAATGTTTTCTTTTCAAAAAGAAAATTCTTAAAAAAAATTTAATATATAATTTTACTCATTAATCAAATACACTTGTTATTAAATTTCTTTTTGATATGAACTTCCATTATATGTATTTATTGTGGTTTTATACTTATTAATATTTAGCGTTTGATTGCCTAAATTTTCCATGGAGGTGGTCACGTGACCATATTTTCCCTTGGAAAAATTTTTCCTACCTCAACCCTAGGAAAAATTTTCCAAGGAAAATAGAGGGGTTTTTTTGGAAAATTAAATAGCTAGGATTTTTAATTAATTCAGGGGGTGATATGCAAATTGCAAGCTATATTGACCATCATCGAGAGATCGAGAGAGAGAGAGAGAGAGAGAGAGAGAGGGAGAGAGAGGGCGTCTGAGATCTTCAAGGTTTGATTTTTTTTTTTTTATCAAAATAGGAATAATTTTTTTGATTAATCACTTGATAAAAATTATTGATTTTATATTAAATAGCATTTTAGGTAGCCAAAAGTACAAGGCCTAGTCTTTTTATTTTTAAATTTGAGGTTTTATTTAACATACAATATCTTTGTGAAAAAAAATATGCAAGTGTAGAGTTGTAACAATGGTTCAAAACTTCATTTGGAACCTGAATAAGAAAATAAAAATATTTTTTTTAGTATAAAAATATCGGTCAAATTTATATATATACTGCATCTTAAATTTGTTTATATTTTCAAGAAATAATTAAAAATGGTTTAAGAAATGGTATAAAAATAATTATCATTGGTTTTTAAATATTTTTTTAATAATTTAATAATTTAAAAAAAAAATGAAATGTAGTAATAAATTAATCAGAGTTAAACACTCGAAAAAATTTTGAATCAATTTTGAGATTGAATTCTTGTGTACACAAAAAATATCTATTACAAAATCTTAAACAATGATTTATTGGGATTAAATAGCATTTTAAGTAGGCAAAAATATTTTCATGGAGAAATTTTCCATGGAAAATATGACATTTTCCATGAAAAATTGATGCAATCAAACAACAAATGTGGTTTTTTCCATGGAAAATGTTATATTTTCCATGGAAAATACAAGCAATCAAACAACAAAATCAAAATTTTTCATGGAAAATTTTTGATTTTCTGGCTAGAAAATAATGCCAATCAAACGTGTATTTGTTCGTTTTCCATGGAAAAATTTTCTTTTCCACCCATTTTCCATGTTGCCAATCAAACACAAATAAAACCTCCATTTTATCTGACCAGTAACTGTTTCCGCTGGTCTTATTTTATGAATATATATTTCAATTAATTTATAAATTATGATTGTTGTAAATATTCAAACCACCGTTTTTAATCTGAAAAGTTATATTCACAAATATCCTTCTATTTTTAATAATTATAAACTAAAAAATTCAAAATTTTGAAAAAAAAAAAGAAATAATAAAAAATTCTTAATTACTAATAGTGTGTTTGGATGCGAGTTTAGGAGGAGAAATTAAGCAAAGGAAGGGTTTAAAAAGGTAAGGTAAACATTTCCTTTATTTGGATAAATTTTTTATTTTAATGAAAGTAAAACGAAGAATTAACTCTCATCGGAGGGAGAAAAACCTTAAAAAACATTATAATTTCTTAAAAATTATAATGCCCTCAATTTTTTAATTAATTATATAACTTTAATTTATAATAAGAGTATAACTAATTAATCATCTTATTATATATATATATATATATATATATATATATATATATATATATATATATATATATATATATATTAGTTTCGTTTTCATTCTATAGTGAAATAAAGTTTATTAAATAACTTTTATTTTCTTTCACTCACCCAATTTTGATTATTTAAATAAAGACTCAACCTTTCCTTTCTCCTCATTTCTGTTTTCTCTTTTACTTTTTTTTTTATCCAAACATTAGGTAAGGTCATCATTAAAAACAATAAACACATAAAATGAGTAACTATATATATACCTACATATATTATTATTATTATTATTATTATTATTATTATTATTATTATTATTTTAAACTAGTTTCACAGCAAAATGAGAAATTTCATTGCCAAACATTCCAAACGCACTAGATGCGATGCTAATAGGGGTCCTGAATATGGGAGTGGGTTTGCAATTTAATCCCCTCATGCTCAGATGAGTACGTATGAACTGAACGATGGATTCTCAGAGTGTATAGGGTTTTGTCCAAAAAATAAAATAAAATAAAATAATTATTGAGTTACTTGTTAACAACTCAATTATCAATCATAGAGAGTCATGATAATCAAAAGAAGAAACCCAACCAATTAACTATTTCGGTTTCCATGACATTGTCATCCCTGCTTTTAATAAGAATAATTTTTTTTAATAATAAAACACAAATATTAAAAGACTTGAGACTCTTGACTTTTGTTAATGAGAAAAATTTTAATTTGTGAGACATGCATGAAAACCCACGTTCATGCACCTGCCGTTCTTGTTACGCAATCTTACGTAAATTAATAATAATGTATTTGCGTGCCTTAGGATCATTAACAACTATCTTAAGAGTAGACATGATAACAATTCAGAAACCACTGGCTCCGGTTTCTTAACCGCTAGTTATGATTTAAAAAAATTTTGAACCGGAACCGATGCAGTTCGGTTCCAGTTCGATTCTGATTCTAACGGTTTGGTTCAATGGTTCCGGTTTGACGGTTCAAACGGTTCAGTTTTTTTTTTGTTAAACTAAATAATTCAATATTTCAAATTAAATGAACAAAAAAATACAGATTAATTTAATATAATATTTTATTAAAAAAAATAAAATTATTAATAGTTCAAAACAATATTTTGCAATAAAGTCTAGTCTTTGGTTTTTACTTTCTAATAAATTCATGATCTATTCATTTTATAAAAAAAAAAATATAGCTTACAATTAAATTTGCTCACTCATATATATTAAATTATAAAAATAATATGAAAATCTACTAAGGAATTGAACATTTTTTTCCCTCAAAAAATTAATTTGGTAATAAAAAAATCACAAAAATATACTAGTTATATATGTCATATTAAGTTCTCTACCCTCCAATCATTTAAATTATTCATGTCTCATTGCAAATGTCTACCATGCTATAAACCTATAAATCAAGGCTATAGAGTTTGGTTTTTTATAAATGCTTATTTCAAGGACAATACAAATAAGCAATTCAATTAGTATTAAAAATAGAGATTCATCTTTATTAAAGCTCTTTTAATTTTTACGTACTCCTCATTAATTAAATTATTTTAATAAATCTATATTTAATTTATTACTAATAATTTGTGGCATAATCAATTAATTATAACTTATTTTCTTGCATGAGTAATAAAGTTTCGCATGGCACAATATATATAAGTTGGACGAATGTCACGAATCAAACCTAATCGGCTAATCAAGTGTTCAGAATCAGACATAATTAATAATCAATTTGGTTAATATCTTTAATTATTTATTTAAAATATCTTTAAACATGTAATTACTTAATTAATAACTTATTAATGATATTAACAAAATAAAAACCTAAGATATATATATATATATATATATATATATATATATATATATATATATGATTTAGCTGGAACCGGCGGTTTGAACCTCCGTTTTGAACTTTTGGTTGAACCGTCGAATGGAACCACCGGTTCCACGGTTTTTAAATTTTAAAACCGGAACTGAACCTTGTACGAAGGTTCAGGTTCCGGTGTTTTTACGGTTCCTGTTTGGTTTTTGACGGTTCGGTTCCACGGTTTTCGGTTCAAAATGGCCATGTCTACTTAAGAGATTGGAGTTGCACAATTGCAAAAATGGTAGGTTCAATAAAAAATGAAAATGAAAAAACAAATTGATAAAAATTTAGGGTTTAGTAGTCAAATATATTTTTAAAATGAAAAATTTTTATAAACTATGTTTACCCATTTAATTTATATAAAATGAAAAAGAAAAGCAAATTGACAAAGATTCATTTTAGATAAAGCAGAGATAAAGTAATACTTACATTCTTCTAATCATGGCATAATAATTATTGTTTCAAGGGAATTAATCACTTGTGTAAATTAATATTATAAAGTTGTCAATTGCTAATTAATAATAATAGTAAAAATTTTACTTTTTAAATGAAAAGGAAATTTCATAGATGTCTCTCTTTATTTTCATTCCGATTCTTTCTTTTCTTTATATGTTTTTTTTTTTTTTTTTTTTGACTTTCTTACTATTAAAATTAATAGAGTAAAAATTTATACTCTATATATACAAGAAAAATATTTATGCATAATAATTGATGGATCTAGTGATGTGGATGCCAAGTTGGCATCATGTCAACATTGACTTAATTTTTTTATCATTTAAGTTTTAATTGTAAATGGTAAACCTAAAACTTCTTCTTGAACTCCAAATTATAAATCGTATTGTGGTTTACCGTTTAAGGGTTAAGGCTTAAATTTTAGGATTTAGGACTTAGGATATTTAGGGTTTAATATTTAGAGTTTAGGATTTTGAGATTTTGGACATAGGGTTTTTATAGTATTTAGTTTTAGGATTTTATGATAATTCCTAAACTCTAAAGAATTATAAAATATTAAGGATTTAAATGATAAAAAGAAATTAAGTTTTGTTTTTAAAAAAAAGATGGCGTGAATGCTGCATTGATGCCAACCGGGCATTTATGTCATTAATTAGGCGTATCTATTAGGCCTAAATATCACTAGTTTTATGTATAATTAATTTTTTTTATGAAGATAACTCCATTTAAAATTTTTAAATATACAATTATCTAAGACACTAGATTGTAATTAGCATAGATTTTTAATGATAAATTAAAGGTGATTTTAATTTTCTTGGTAATTAAAATCATGTGAAATTTTCCCAAAAAAATTTTGGGATCTCTTCAAGAAAGTTAAGGTTATAAGAGAGATCACCACATCACACCATGTGTCACAAAGTGTCACCTTGGAATATTATGTTAGCAGCCATATATAAAAACAACCACTATATAAAATAAAAAAATAACTATTGTTTTACACTAAACCACTTTGTAGATATACAAATGAAAAAAAAAATATTAAATCAGAACTAATTTTTTTCAATCAAATGCACAAGTTTTCTAAATATACCATAAGACTTCACCTTGTCTTAAGAGAGAATATTCAACTTTTAATTTTTAATTATCGCAAGGGAAAAAATTTGAGTTTTGGTCTCCTCTAGTGTAATAAATAGACTATGAATGGGATTAGCAAAGCCAAATGATTATATTTGTTAAAATAAAATTAATATTTAAAAATAAAAAATATAAATTAAATAAATAAATAAAATTTTAAGAATTAAATTAAAAAAAAAGAAGAGGAATCCTTGAAGACACGTTGTTGTCGCACATAAGCACGCCAAACACACACCCTTCATTGCTTCCATTTCCATCTCTCTCTCTCTCTTTCTCTCTCTCTCTCTCTCTCTCTCTCTCTCTCTCTCTATATATATATATATACACTTCGCATCCTCGTCCCCAATCCACTCGCTCTCCAAGGCCTCGCCGCCCCGCATCTAGCTTCTCCTCCACTCCAAGCGCCCATCTTTGCCCTAGATCCCACCGGTCAATGCGCTCTGAGTCGTCTCCGGGACAACAGGCATGCAGCGCGGGCGGAGAGGCGGGCCAGTCACACGCGAAGCGGCGGCAGCGGCCAGGGAACCGCCGCCGCAAGTCGTCAGGGTGAGGAGAGACCTTGTGGCTGCTTGCATGACGTGCCCCCTCTGCCACAAACTCCTTCGTGATGCCACCACTATCTCCGAGTGCCTTCACACTTGTGAGCTCCTTGGAGACACTCTTCTCTTCGATCCGGGTTGTTTGATTGGTTTGGGACGTTGGATTTGGTGTTCTAGGGTTCCTTGATGTGGGTTTTCGGTTTTCTTCGTGGGTTGCTCTTTTGATTTGGTTTGCTCCGGCGTGGATGCGTGTCTCTGTCTTGTGGGAGAAAAGGAAGTTGCTTTTTTTAGGTTATTGTGTTGCATGTGGCTTTGTTTTCCTTTTTGGACGTGGGAATAAGTGGTATAACGTGGTAATTTGAAACCTTTAGATGTATTGGTTGTTAGTTTGATTTCTTGGTTGCATGCCCTCATTCTCTGTTTTATTGGATTTGAGAGCTCCGATGTTTTCTGATGATGGTTTGTACTTTGCATCGTCTACTGATCAGTTTGGGACATGTGGATGGGATTTTAACGTGCAAATTTGGTATTTTTAATGGTGGATTGTGATTTTTATTTTTGTTCGATGAACATAATTCAATTTTGTGATCTGGGCGCTTCTTTTGATGAAATTTGGTGACACTGCCAGAAGATGGTTGTATAGCTCAAATTTATATCGGCTGTGTGTTGCATATTCAACTTCGTGATGTTCTTTTGGAATGCTCATGTTTAGTTTCTCATGCTGCAGTTTGTCTGGAAGAAGGTTTGAGTGGGTGCTGGCAGTATTTGGTTTTCAGACATAGTTTATTTGGGAAAACTCTCAAGCTCTCTGTAGGTTGAGTTGATTGGGGCGGCTTTAGGAGTGTAACTTGCATTGTTAAGAGAAATTTAATTTCATTGATTCAGTCTCATCTGCCTGTGGTTAACTACCGAACTCTTGATTTTCATTGTCTCATGTTGCTTATTTAATTTACGCGCTGGCATAAACCAGCAATGGATCAGCTTTGGACCAACTACATGCGATGCTAGTTGCTTTGTTAGTTAATAGTGCTAGTTTGTGATGCAGGACAAATATTATAATTTCCTTTTGGTTTTTTGAATGACCTTTTAGCAGTTGAATTTGATTTAATAGGCAGTAAAAAGTGTACAAAATGCTTTTAGTGTTCTTACATTAGGGAGCAGCCTGACCTTGTTCAACACAATTTTACTGGTGCTCAGGTGGTTTGATTATGTCTGGAATATTGCGATTGCTAAAATAGTGAATTTCTTAGTTTAATGTGTTTCTTGCTCTGGGTTCTCCTTTTTCCCTTGTTTGTTCAACTTGTGTTGTCTGAAATATTACAAGAGAAATATCATTTAGATTTCTGAGCACAGGATTCCCTCTTCACTGAAATCAAGCATTCCTATTTAAGCATTTCTAGGGAGACGTTTAACTTATTTTACGTGTTTGACTTCAGTGTATCATTTTTTTATTTAATTCATTAACATACTTAAGCTTTGGTTTGTGTAGTTACTTTGCAATCCATAATTCTTAGAATTGATTGATGAGGCAAGGTTATGTTTACTAACCTAATAGAACCGTGTACAAATTTGGTTGTTTTGGTATAATAATTTTATTCCCAAACAAGGAGTGGAATGCACATCAGAATGGATAGGTGACACACTATTCAGTTAGATGAACCAGGCTATCTAATCCCCAACTTATATCTCTTATATTTTGTTAATATCTCTCCAATTTGTCTATGGGATTCCCATGAAACTCCAAATTTAAAAGGAATAAAATAGACTGAAGATGGAGTAAAACTCAGTGAGCTTTATGTATTCCGGTGCCGTCATATCATCCTACAAATACATTATTAAGCTTCTCATATTCATATACCCATATAAACTTCAGGAAAAATTGCACTGACTCAACTCTCAGTGGTTTTAGGCCTTTTCTTTAGGTAACTAGATGTGCTTAAACATGCGATGTGTTTTAAGTCTTCAGAAATTATTTACACATTTGATATATTTTAATCTTTTTTACATTATTAGCAACTATTATCTGACTCTTTCTTATTGGAACAGTTTGCAGAAAGTGTATTCATAAAAAGCTCAATGAAGAGGAGGTAGATTACTGTCCGATCTGCAATATTGATTTGGGTTGCATCCCTGTTGAGAAGCTTAGGTACACTTTGTTTTTTTGTTTTTTTGGTTAATATAGTACACTTTGAGTTTTAGCATCCAATAGCTTCTTTTCTTACAATGATAGCATTGGACATTCTGGTTACACTGGGACAACTTGTCTTCTGGTTTGAGCAAACAATTGTTATTCCTTTGTACTGAAATAGCTTTTGAACAATGGGTGGTAAGGAAATTTAGGCTTTGAGAAGCAAGTTGGTGAATGTTTTAACAGTTATTTTGTGCATGTCACTTGCTCTTTTTGTGTAAATTCCTCTCAAGTTCATAAAAGATTAAAATCAAATATGCTTTTCCTTTATCATAAGCAAATCAAGGGTTTCATAAGCAAAATGACTTGCTATTTGTTTAACTTTTTGAAACAGTTTTAATTTCGTCTGGGTTTTTTGAAAGATTCAGTCATGCTTCATATATCTGCCATATCCACTTTATCTGCATTCTTATTGTTAGCTGACGATATAAAAAACTCAATGGATTTTATGTGAAGAAGTATGTAATAACATACTAATGTATAATTTAATGTCAAGGAACGAATGGTAAATCAGTGTGGCATGAACTGGTGTTGTCATGTGAATCCTGCAAGAAGCATGTGTATATCTTATGATGCCATTTTTACTGTGGTTTCTGTTAGAACATGTTTAACATTTTAGATATATTTGGTTGACCCATACCGTCTCTTAATTGCTACTCCAAAAGGAGCCCATCTTGGGGGAAGTGTTGGGGTTTTGGTGTTGTGTGGCATGGCACGGGCGGCACCCATATAAAGTGAGCTTTTATCCTGTGTTTAAGATTAGTGGTGCAGTATTTACATTTAGACGGCCATTGCTATTTAAGTTGTACAATTATGCTCACACTCTTACCATGTTATCTATATGCAAAAAATTGCTACAGAATAATAGAATCCGGTGGTATCAAATTCTCTTTTTGTTTGCTTTTGGCTCATTTCCTGATATATCTTGTTAATGCCATATTGCACTTGGTAGTTACCTGATGTTTCTCTCTCTAAATCTGCTTTTTCTGGAAGAATGTTCTTACTAGACTGCGTAAACGCATGATATGCTTTTTTTGACGGTTACTTAAACCTTTATAACAAACTCAGTAGTTCTCTTCAATTTTTTAACTTGAGACCAACTTATTATGAGGATAAAATTCATTATATATATTTTTTTAGTTGTTTATCTTGAACTTATCTTACAGCCTATAACATACTTCCACATACTTGTATGCAGGCCTGACCATAACCTACAAGACATAAGGGCTAAGATTTTCCCATATAAAAGGCGAAAAGTTAATGCACCCGATGTTACACCTTCTTTCTCTTTTCCGGTCATAAGGAAGGAGCGATCTCTATCTTCATTGGTGGTCAATACACCAAGAATAGCAACCCAGAATAGCTTGACAGGAAGGAGATCTAAGGCTGTTGGTAGAAGAGCTGCTGCTCTGCGTGGTCCAAGTCTAACAGTTACCGAAATCAATAAAAAGGAAAATGATAATGATGAACGGGCAGATAACTCTAGTTCATCTGAGACCCTGAGCAAGATGACTCAAAATAGAAGGCAGGTAAACAGAGTAATTCTTTTTTAATGTTGCCATCGAAGTGAGATCATAGTTTGCTAATATGTTTTATATGAAGTATGTATGGAAGTCTTTGCTTTGATTGTGGCATTAAAAATGCGTTTCTTTTTATATTTTCTGAATGCTTCTTTTCTACACAGAACTTTGCAAAGGCAGAGTCATCTGGCCAGACAGATCTTCAAGATTCAGAAAGTGGCAGGGATCCTTTTATTGATAGGGCTGAGCTCTGGAAACCCTTGAATTGCCTGGTTGAAGCTGCTAACAGAACAAAGGCGCTCAAATCAAGCAGCCCACAATGCTCTGTTGTGAAGGCAGAGCAAATTAATTTTCCAGATAGTGAAGCATATTTCAGTAAAATGAAAGTTAGGGAGCATATTAACAAATCCACTGTTCTAGATGACAAGAATGCCAGTATGTCCACTACCCAAACACTGGTCAGATCAAGAAGATTGAATGGAGCTAGTCGGAGAAAGAAGGAGCTTGAGACATCAGTCCAAGCACTAGTTGATGCTGGTGGTAAACGTGAAAGGAGGAGAAGCCCAGTGTGGTTCTCATTGGTTGCTTCCACTGACAAGTTAGAATTTTTTCCTACATGGCTATGGAATTGTGTTTTATAATCACAGATCCTCTGCTTCTTTTCTAACATTGTGCGCAATCATTCAGAGAAGGAGATTGTTCATTGCCCCAGATCTCTGCAAGTTACTTGAGGATTAGGTGAGTTTATTTTGCAATCCGTATAAAACCCAAATAATTCAATTCTTGTTCCATATTATCTTTGGCTGCTTTTCAATTATTTTGATGATTTGGTAAGCCTTCATATTGCAAAACATGCAACAGTTCATAATGTTAAATTGAGTGCAATGACTTGATCTAACATTTGTCTGTTAGATATTTTGTGTCGCACAGTCTACAGGTGTTACGTCAGTTTCTATTTTCTTATAATTTCTGGACTAGTCTTGTTGAAAGGAAATTTTCCCTGTAATGATTTTCTTCATACTCATTAGCACAATGATCCCTGATTTTGGTAGATTGTTCATTGTTTTGAATTTCTAATGTCACTACATTATTCCCAAACAACAAACTTGAGACTGTGGTTGTGACTTTTTTGTTGAACCTTCTCTTGTTTTTGGATAGTTTTTAAAGTGGGAATAGCGATACATATAGGGAGGGTGATGGTCAGTGGATGAAAGACATTAGACCTTTGGTTGTAAACTTGAAAGAGTTTTAGCATTACCTTGTAGACGGAACCCATGAGAATCGTATATCTTTTCATTAAATCTGTCAATCCCACAGCATTTCTGTATATTAAATGCCATTAATGTTTTTTTTTGTCTTTTTCTCTACGATAAGGGGCAATGTATCCAGGGTAGCTTATTATGTCTTAGGATTTTCTTGATTGAAAATTGGTGATAGTACTTGGAAACTGTTTAGTAAAAGGTTTCCATGAAAACTTTATTGTTTCTTTCCCATTTCTTTTTCTTTGGTGCTTTATTTCTACTTGGAAGCTTTCCTAAACATTTGGGTATTGATCAGGTTTATTTAACAAGAAACAGTTCATCTTTTATTTGAAGTTTATTTTCAGATTTTTGAATTTTAATTGTCCTTAGCATATAACTCACAAGGATGGGTAATACATATAGAACATAAACTTTCATAAAATCAATTGTAGCTATCAGCTCTCATATTGAAGAAATAGGGAAATCAGAATCTCTAAGATACAGAAGAGGGGGTTTGATTATTTTCCATGATTTGATCAGTCAAACTTTTTCTCTAGTTAGAGAGGGTGCCAACCTTTCTTTATGTATTTTTAGGTTTTCCTATCCCTCCCCTCCTTTTCTCCAACAAAACTTGTACTTATAATGAAGGTGTGGGAAGGGAAACATTTTTAGATTGTATCTATTGTTTGTTGGTCATCATTTGCATGAGGCAGTGGGACTTTACAATAGCATAACCAGTAGTGTGTTTTTCTCACAATCTGATTGGTTTATTTTCTCATGGTTTACAAACTTGAAAGTTGAAACTTGAAACCATTTTCATGCTTCAAGCTTTCTAGAAATGACCTAGTTTCACATTTCATTTGCCTTATGCTATTTCAAAAGATACATTAGAGCTAACCTTTCCTCTAGTGTTACAATGGAATGAAAATCCGTTTGTTATGAACTATAATAAAGTATTAGTTTTACAATTCAGTAGCAATTAAAGATATCGAAATACCAGTGACATGCGTATGCAAGCTATCCAAGTAGATCTGGACTATAATATCTATTTTCTCACTTGTACATTACAAATATCATTATCTGGCCATGAAACATAGTTTGATGGCAAATACCCCTGTCACCATGATAGTTTGATTGAAGAATTTAAGTTAATAGAGGGCTCATTGTTTGGGGCATACCTTATACAAGCATTTTATATGATGTTTTAGCTGCTTGCTAAACATTAAAATGGTTAGTTCAAGCTTAAAATTTTTATAAGAAATATTGTTTAATTTATTGGCCCTTCGTATGATTATGATCTATTTCCCTCTCATTAGATTTATCTTGTTCTACCATTTTGTCTGCATATTTTTCTACCTTCATGGCTTCATTTTCTGTAAGCAATGTACACTAAGTTATTAAGGAAACTCGACTCTTGAGTAGCTTTAATTTATGGTCTGGGACTTAGCACTTCAAGCAACAGAAATATTTTTATTAAAATAGAAGGTGGTTAGTTGTTCATGTCAAATTATATGCTCTTGTTTTCATCAATGTTGTTGTCAAACAAAAAGTGCAAGAATAGGTATTGTTTATGGCATCTATTATTTTCTGCTTTGCGTGGGACTTCATAACTATTCATGAAACTCCTGCCTATTGTTTCAGGAGACTTGTCAAAGGTTTCAGTTTGTTCTATTTGCCCTTCATGACCTGACCAAACATTGTCAATTGTTTAGAATTAAAATTGTATAAAGAAATGTTTTGACATCTTTGGTGGGAAAAAGAATCTGTAATGGTTTAAAACTGCCACAGGCTTCTAGTGGCAAAAGGACTCCCTTGCAATTTTTATTCATCATATTTTCACTGATGAGGATTAGCTGTTAGGGATTTTTTTATGGCACTTGTTCACGTTTGAGAACAGTCAAACTTCCTGAATGCTAAAATCATTTTTTGGGAAGTAATCAGTGGTAATATATTGATAATTCTGTCTTCATCTTTTGCCTTATATATATATTGAATGAGTTCATTTAACTCTAATGATCTTCTGGGTCATTTCTATGGTTTTGTTTATATACCCCTGAAATAAGTTTATACAAGAGTATCTTAATCATTTCTTGTCTGACTTGATGAATAATAATAGCAATATAATGTATATCCTAGAAAATTTTATTGGTGCTGCTATGTTGCTGCATAACATGTTGTTCTTTGTGCATCTCCCACTGTCTTTGTGGACTGCCTCACTGTTGAACTTATTTAATTTAAAGTATGGTTGAACTTCAAGTAGCTAATTAAATAACAAAATTGCCCTGGTTTATTTTGAGGGACATGAGTGCAAACTACATTTATTTTCAAAGGTTTATGTAATTGCACATATCTGCATGTGAATGATGTTATTTTTGAAATATGCATGCAATCATTCTTATTTTTCAGTCAGGAGTCTATGTTTTGCAGTGCTTTCTGGTTTGTGGGATACAATGCCCATCCTTTGGGTTATTTCACCTTTCTTTTGCACTAGTCCTTTTTAGCTAGTGGTAGAAATACTTCTGTAGCATGTTTACATGCGTACAATTCATGTTTCGAGCACAATTCTTATTATTTATTTGTTCTTAATGTGAATATCCTTTTTATTACTTTATTGCAACTTAGATACATCATTCTTTTTATTTTTTGTTTTATTTTTCATTTGTTGCCATCATGAACATAAAAATCCGAAGTGCTTTTACTGAAACAACATTACTTTACAATTGGTGGCATCTAAATACAGCATATTTTAGGTGAATGTCATTGAGTTCTATTTATTGAAATTTTTTTATATTTTCCAGAACTTTTTCTGGCATGCATCTTATAATTAATTTATGATCATAGGGATGGAAACCTGCCAGTTTCTTTCATCCAAAAGTACCTTGTAAAGAAACTTGGTCTTGCAAGCGAAGCAGAGGTGAGTATTCAATGTTATCTGAAAAGGTCAATATGTTAATGTGATCTGGATAACCTATTTGTTAAATGGTAAACAAGCATGAAAATATAGGATTCCTGCACATGCTTATGGTTATCTAGGTTAATTTAATAATAGGTTTGTAAAGCAAATGGCTTTGCAATTACATGACCTTTTTAGTCATGCATAATGTCTTTCAGAATGCATTTGCTGCACATTATTCAATTGATGTTATAATTTTATAGACCCATTTAAGATGGAGGACACACATCAGGAACAAATCAGTTAGTATGGAGGATGCATGTCATGATTGAATTTGTTTGGAATTGTAAATTGAACTGTCAATAAATGGGCCTGCTTGCAGGTAGGTTGAGTTTGGTTTGATCATTTAGTTTACAACCCAATTGAGGTCAATCAGCCCTTGTTTGTTGTCGGCTATATGCATCACAAAAATCACAGCTTTGCTTATAGCAAAGAAGAAAGTAAATGCTTTGGTTATGCATTGAGAGACATATCCTCAGGCTTTGTGGAACACCTCAAAATTTAAATTTAATGTTGTTTGAATTGTTGATTTCCTTTGATATGAGGGTTCAAGCTGCGCTGATCATAACCAGTTCACCTTGGTGTCTCTTGTTTGGCTTAGATTTGGCTTGGGTCCAGCAAACCAATCTCAACTTGACTTGGAATTAATTTGTGACAACCTCAACTAAGTCTTCGTGCACCAATGCTCAATTTGTTTACAGAAAGTCAAATTGGCTGCATCTTTCTTTTGTGATCCTAGTTCAGAAGAACGCATAGCTTACTAAGTGTGCCTTGCAAAATACTGTGAGCATCTAAAGTGTGAGATCTGGACACCATAACATAACTAGATGTTCTTGATTCTTTTCTTCTAGAATTTGTTTGGTACATTTGAATCTTGAAAACCATTAGATTGCGATATTTTTGGATCTTATGCGTTGTGTGGAATCCTATGAGTTTTTGACATGAAGTTCATAAGAAACAGTCTTGTCAACAATGAAACATATTTACTAATCGAGTATTCTAGCCATTGAGGCTGGTGCAAGCCCATATGGCTATAATTTGATTGCATTATCTATGACAGCGAGATTCACTGACATTCAAGATTGATCAGAGCATTTCAGCTGAAGTCACAGCCTTATGAATCACCTGCACTATATGCTTCACTTCTTTAACCCTCAGTGTATTACTTATTATCCCAGTTTTATAGATAGAAGCTTTGACCTCCCAATTATAAACATATCTTTTGTCTATAATACTTTGGAAGATATCCAACCTTGAATTGTATAACTTTGGCTTCCTGGTCTCTTTTCAGATATCTCTTTCGCACAACAGTTTGTCTAAAACATTTTAGATGTTCTTCCCTTACAGAAGCATCTTGGGTATAGAGTTTAAGTTTGAAAAAACAGTTACTAGGGAACAAATACCAGTTGTAAGTACCTAGTATCTGGAAATATCCAAGGTGCAAATTTAGAAAAGAAAATCTGTTATGGGGACACAACCACTCATAGTGAAGCAACACAACTGTATAAATCTTTTTTTCTGTAGTTAAAGCTACAAAAATGATAACATGGAACAACCATTCATCAGCCTAATATTTTGGATTGAGAGTGTGCAGTACAGTTTGAAGAAAAGCTATTCTTGATCCTGCGCTACACCATCATGTTCATACATTTGCTTAAAAACATGTGGTTTTTTCAAACACCAAGATCATTCTTTTCATGTTCCAAAATTCTCTTTTGCACTTCTTCAGGGATATTATCCCATTTCTTGTGTGCTTTGTGAAGCATGGAGTTGTCTGTGTTGCAGTCTCGAAACATATCAATGACCAGCTTATGAAGTGCAAAAAATATCCAATTTTGTTTGATCGTAAATAATTCAACTGAAGGTATTTCATTCTTTGTTTTTTTTTTAGTATCATTTTCCCCTACAAGTTGTCCAATCTTCTTCAATTACCATCCTCTACAAAGCCATCTTTATATGGTGAAAATTCATTTCACCAAGCTGTATGTTATAAGCAAACCTTGCCAAAACTTTTATCATTGAAGCAAAGTTACAGTTTATTACAAAATTCCTAACCATTCTCGTATCATTATTAATTTTCCTTATTCAATCAAAGCATTGCAAATTTTCAATATCATCTCTTAATGCTATGGACCTATATTTTTGAACCCAAATTGAGGGTTGTTGTCAAAATTTTTATCAATTTGCGTGCCTTAACCTTTGCAAAGAATGCACTGTCGGTAATGAGTCATACCACATTAGAATCCCCAACTTTGGACATGACTTCTGTGAGAGTTTTTGCTACATCCTTGACATTAATTAATTTATTTATCCTCGTGGGATCTATGGCTTCTTTTTTGAAAAATAGTACAAATCTTGAAGCCACAATGAAAACATCCAACTCTTTTTCATACTTTTCTTTTTCCATGCATCACTCATGATTGATATGCTGTTTTGTGAGCTAGATTGTTCGATAGGGCTTCATAAGCATCTAAATTCCAAAGTTGATACATGAACCTTTTATGAGTTTCTTGGATATTAGTTGGATACATGAACTTTTTGTCCAAGCACTCTGTGACTTCTCATCTATGTAATAACCTTGTCTTTTTTTGTTTCTTGGCCTTTTCTTTTTTTCTGGTTTGTGGCTTTTGCGCTTGACATTTCAAATTGTTCTCCATCTGAATTCTTGGTTCTCAATTCAAGGTTTTATTTGTAATGTTTCTGTCCTTGTTTGCTTTAATTATACTTCACTACTTATACATTCTAATCATCTTATTTCTTATACGTTTTCCTTTAACCAAACTGTGCAAACCAAGCACATGGCAAATTAGCTTGATTTACTAAATCAACCGATAAAGTTGAATGTCATGTTCAAATATTTCTTTGTGACCAACAAAGCATTTGACTTGCCATGGCAGGTGGAAATTACATGCAGGGGGCAGTCGATCATTCCCACAATGGCCCTGCACAACTTAATAGATCTTTGGTTGCGGTCAGGGTCTTCATTGAAAGTCCCGGCATTCCTCGGCACTTCAGCCAAGGAATTCGTGATGGCCTTATCGTATCGCCGAAAAGTCCAGTCCCTTTGATTGCCTATCCAAACATGCATTCCAACAAATGCTCAATATCACATGACCATTGTGCTACTACTATGTGTTTCATTATTTTTCCGTTTTCTATTTAGATATAAGGCATCAGTTGCCCACGTTTTTAATCGGTTTTCGAGAATGGGATTTGTTTTTCCCCTCATAAATGTCTTTTCTTTTCATTTCACAATTTAGTTTTCATTTCTGCAAGATGATCAAGAGGTCATGTATTTCTAGCAAAATGTAATGTAAGTGTTTAATTTCAAACATTAGTTATATTTGCAATGTACAAAAGAGAAATTTTATGTATGACTTTGGCTTGAAATTGCAAGATCATGTGTTTCAGCGTTGTGTGACGCCTCTGAAGTACTACTAAATTTGGAGTTTGACTGCAAATTTTAGCATGTGATGATATGGCAGAGTAGGCGTAGGGTTAGGGTTTGGCAACTTCATCATGAAGCCCGGTAGAAAATTTAAAATCATATGAGGACCTCATTGTAAACTGAATGAAAACTTTATAGTTTTTAGTTTTGTATCATCCAATAATGTTATGGTTTGTTTATCCTCACAAAGCCCTGAAATTATATATGAAGTCCTTGTAAAGTTTTTTCTTTTTTAAGCCAACATTCTTAATAAAATCAACTTGTGGGAACTAAAAAAAAATTCCAGGAATAGAAATGCAAAAATAAATCTTGTTGTTTGTAAGGTTGATTTATAATTTTACTCTGCACTTTTTTAGAAGTCCTTGCACAAGTATGCATTTTTATAGAGGGCTATGCGTGAATATGATTATACATGTAACTTGTTTTCAATAAAAGTATCATTTTATTTCAAGTTAAAAATTAGAAAAGAAAGTAATAAGTAAAAAATCAAATTAAAAGAGACAGTGGTAAGCAATATTTAAATACCATGCATATCTATAAATAATTTCACTATTTCTGAGGGGGTGTCAAGTTAAAAACCCTCCCTTCTTCTATATGTAAATACATACAAATATACACACTTTAATTTATAAACAATATCCCCTAATACAATACGTATATATATATATATATTAAATTATACGGTGAAAAAAAATCAAAAAGATCTAGTTCCCTTCCTAATTTAAGTCCAAGTCCTAATTTAACTCAAACAATATCCCCTAATCCTAAATCAAATTCACTATACTTCCAAGATTACTATATATAAACACACACATTATTAATATTCTTATTATTATATTATAAGTAACATACAAGCAGTGTTTGCTTGATTGAATTGTGAGATGGGAAAAAGGATGGCAGCTCATGCATTAGATCATGTGGCAAAGAAGCTTCTAGAAGAGATTGAGAAGGTTGATACATCACCGGGAGTGGTGCCGGAGCTGACTCCGGTGATGGACGCCGCCGTCGAGTTCGTTAAGCAGTCAGAGATGCTTCTAGAGTGTCTTATTGATGGCCCTGGGAAGGCTAGCTTGATTCAAGAGACACTACTTGTTCAAGACTCCATTGTTTCTTTGCATGCCTTGATGGAACTCTACGCCAACATTCATCCTCATGATGATGATGATGATGATGATGATTTTTATGATTTTTATGATGATGATATTTATGATGTTGATGAGGAGGAGGAGGACTGTGGTGAAGAAGAGTTTGAGTTCTTGTTTGCAGAATTAAGAATAGAAAATTGAAATTGGATGGTTTTAGTTTTATTATGACATATGGGTTCATGAGTGTGTAAGATTCATGCATACATGCATGGGATTTTGTATTTACTGCTTTGGAGTGTTTTTTTTTTTTTTTTTTGTTTTGTTAAAATTATTCTGAAATTTTTAATTGGCCTATTTTTTTCTCTATTATTATAAGATTGATTGATTTATTTATTTTGAAAATGGAATTATTATTTGTAGGCTTTTTTCCCAATATGTGGACAAGTTACGTGAAAGAAACATTTATACATAGGTGTGGAGTTTATATCTCATATATTTTGTATTTTTATCTTGCATGAGATGAGATTCAAATCAGTCTCATTATGCGGAACCCGATGACAACAGAGGCGGTTGGCTTTTGGTTTTTTTTAATATATTTATAAAAATAAAAAATTAGTTATTTAATGTTGTAAAAATAAGGGAAAATTACTGTTCACCCAGGAATTTCAAAACTTCCTAAAAACCCCCTCAAACTTTTGCACACCCCGGACAGCCCTTCCTTTATAGTTTACATTCCCTTTCACCCCCTATCAGTCACTTCAAGTGGGTCCATGTCATGAAATTCCATTTTTACCCTTGTAAATGGCGAGAAAAATACCGCCCAATTACATCATGTCTGACCTTTTATGCATACGAGTGTGCATTTTTTTTTTGTCTTATTGTTTAATTATCCCAGTCTCTGTTTAACTCAATCAAGTTTTCATTTAAAAACTGTCTTTTCCGTTTAAATTATTATGTTTATGTTTAAAATTTTGATCACACTAGTTAACCATGGAACAACCTAAACATCTTAATACCTAAAAAAACAACAAGTTAAATCCATTATTGAGAATTAATATTCTTTCACATGATCCATCTATCTATATATATGCAATCAATTGAAATGGATGTTAAATTCATGTTTATGAATGTTAGAATATTTGATAGTACTGCATCAATGATCAAAATCTTATTATATAATAATATTTATTAAATTTTAAATTTTTTTAAATAAAATAGAATTAAAATTTTGATGTTTATCTAAATATCTAAAATAAATTCAGCAGTATTCACAAAGTTTTAAGCAGAAATATAAGTTTTTAAACGGAAACTCAATTCTTAAACAGAGAGATATCACTTGTTAAACAGAGACCGAGTTTTTTAAAGACAAACCGCAATATTTAAACGGAGACATACTTTTTTAAACTAAAACTCATTTTTTAAACGAAAATTTCATTTGTAAAACTGCAACCATATCAAATGAAAGGGGAAACGTACATTACAAACATTAAACAAATCATAACAATCGAAAAATTATTTCGATCGTGTACACATACGAAAATGTAAAACAAAACAAAACTGTCTACGATGCCTTGAATCAAGTCTTCAATCTATGGCGAGTCGACTATGTTGCGCTTCGCAGAGCTGTACGGGGGTCAAGAACTTGCAAGGCAGTGAGCAAACCGAGTGACGGCGAGACACCACCTGCCAGTGACGCTGACGAGAAGTTAACGCCGGTGACCACGTCACCACCACAAGTTATTCCAGTCCATGAACAATAATCAGTGTTGTCAAAGCTCCAGTTCTCCAGCAAATTCAAAGGATCATGAGAGAACGAAGCTTTCACTTGCAAAGAGTTGGCAAAGAGTTTGAAAAGCTGAAACAAGGAGAAGAGATGCAGCCATTGTTACAAGGAGGACAAAGCTTGCCATGATGTTGTTTGTTTGCATGCATGCATGTATTGTATGACATGGCATTGCATGGAGATGGTGAGGGTCTTTGAAGAATGTGAGGCTTTAAAGTGGCATGAAATGAAGCTCTTCTCTCTTTGCATGTAAAGTGAATCATCATTAATGTGTTTGACGGAAATATTTAAACAGAAACCGCAATATTTAAGCGGAAATATAAGTTTTTAAACAGAAATCTCAATTCTTAAACAGAGAGATATCACTTGTTAAACAGAGTCAAGTTTGTTAAACAGAAACCATAGTATTTAAACGGAGACATACGTTTTTAAACAGAAACCTCAATTCTTAAACAGAGAGGGTCTTTGAATAATATGAATCTTTAAAGTGGCATTAAATGAAGTTCTTCTCCCTTTGCATGTAAAGTGAATCGTCATTAATGTGTTTGAGTTAACCAAGATGATCATGATGTAATTTGGACCTGATCACATTAAATGAAGCTCTTCTCCCTTTGCATGTAAAGTGAATCATCATTAATGTGTTTGAGCGGAAATATTTAAACAGAAACTGTAATATTTAAGTGGAAATATAAGTTTTTAAACAGAAATCTTAATTCTTAAACATAGAGATATCACTTGTTAAACAGAGCCAAGTTTGTTAAACAGAAACCGCAGTATTTAAACGGAGACATACGTTTTTAAACAGAAACCTCAATTCTTAAACAGAAAGGGTCTTTGAAGAATATGAAGCTTTAAAGTGGCATTAAATGAAGCTCTTCTCCTTTTGCATGTAAAGTGAATCGTCATTAATGTGTTTGAGCTGAAATATTTAAACAGAAACCGTAATATTTAAGCGGAAATATAAGTTTTTAAACAGAGAGATATCACTTGTTAAACAGAGCCAAGTTTGTTAAACAGAAACCGCATTATTTAAACGGAGACATACGTTTTTAAACAGAAACTTCAATTGTTAAATAGAGAGGGTCTTTGAAGAATATGAAGCTTTAAAGTGGCATTAAATGAAGTTCTTCTCCCTTTGCATGTAAAGTGAATCGTCATTAATGTGTTTGAGGTAACCAAGATGATCATGATGTCATTGGGACCTGATTACATTAAATGAAGTTATTCTCCCTTTGCATGTAAAGTGAATCATCATTAATGTGTTTGAGTTGACCAAGATGATCATGAAGTCATTAGGACCTGATCACATTCTTTGATCCAATTAGATTTTTAAGGTGTTAGGTTTCAAGTGTTTTTTTGTGACCATTTTAATTCAATTCTTAAACAGAGAGATATCACTTGTTAAACAAAGACCGAGTTTCTTAAACAGAAACCGCAATATTTAAGCTGAAATATAAGTTTTTAAACAGAAACCTCAATTTTTAAACAGAGAGATATCAGTTATTAAACAGAGCCGAGTTTGTTAAACAGAAACCGCAATATTTAAACGGAGAAATACGTTTTTAAACAGAAACCTCAATTCTTAAACAGAGAGGCATCACTTGTTAAACAGAGACCGAGATCTAGCTTGAAGATGCCAAAGGAGCGTTCCGAGGTCGGCCCTAGCTTGAGATGCTCGTCATAGAGGGAGAAGAGGTAGGTCTCCACGGGACGGCCTGGCATCATCAGCGTTCCGGCCGTGGATCTCAGATGCGCTACCAGCCAAGTGGTGAAAGCCTTGGCGTTGTCAACGCTCGCTCCAATCTCTCCGTCATCGCCTTTGTATAGCCAACCGGTCTCCACCACCACGATCTCCATCGTGGGGAATCCGGTGGCGTCCAATACCGCCCGCACGACGTCGACCTGGGCGTCGAACATGTTCATGTAGTTGATCTTGGAAACCCTAGGACTCTTTGAGGACGGAGACGAGATCGGAGTGGAAGGCGCCGGTGGATGGGGGATCGGATTGGGCTAGCACCGCCATGGTGTGGACGGTGGAGATCTTGACAGATGGGGCGGCGGTGGAGAAGGCGGAGTGAAGGTTTTGCATCGCCGGGAGTAGTTGGGAAGTGAGGTAGGAATCGCCGGAGCTGAGGACCTCGTTTCCCACGGAGACGACGGAGATGGAGGAGGTTGGGAAGTAGGTGAGCACGTTGGCGGCCGCCCATTGGGAGGCCGCGGCGGGGTCGGCGGCGATAGAAAGGATGTCGCCGTTGGCGACGCCGATGACAAGGAAAATGTTGGAGTGCCACGACTTTCTATGCAATGGGCAATTTCGTCCATAAAATTCAAAAATAACTTTATTAACCATTATTATATGTTTTGGGGGGTTAGAAAATATTATGTTTAAAAGGAAGGGGTTTTTAGGGATTGCCAAATTAACGGGGTGTTTTTGGCCATTTCGCAAACTTAGGGGGTTTTTTTGGCAATTTCCACTAAAAATAATATATGTTTATATATCTCAGCATATAATTATTATTTGGTTCCATGCTCCGCCGATTAAGAGTTAATTGAAAAGTTTTACTCAAAAATTAAATTATCATTTACCTTCTATTCTTCATTAATTTTGGTAAAAAGAAAAGGAAAAACAAAGATCAATCTATATTTTTGTAAATTTTACAAGTCAGTTTTCAATTTTAAAATGGATATACTTGTTACAAAATAAGGGAGGTTATTTTTTTTAATCTCGGATAAAAATAGTAATCCATATGTTAGTGAAACTTTATATAATTTTAAAAGACTGTTCACAAATATATCTTGTAATTTTGTATTTTACTAAATAAGTTCGTCTGCTTTATGCAAACAATATTAAATTTAAAGTGGCAATTTTATTTTATAATCATTAAAATAGTTATCATTGAGAAAAAGGTTTATTCTATTGTAGTATTGCTGGATGGAAATTATGAATTTTCTTCAATGAAATTTACCAATTAAACACATCCAAGTTATTCCACCAATTAGCGCATCTAATTATTGAAATACATAGCCAACTATTATTTATAAAACAAATATCAAGAGCTTAATTAAAACATGTAATTAATTGAAATATATAAAATTTAAAATTTAAAAAATATTTAATCTTAATTAATTATTAATTAAGTTAGAGTTGGATAAACTTCAGATAAAAAACTTAAACAAAATAGATAAGGTTTGTTAAGAACATCATGTTTAAATAATGATATGGAACTGGTTGATAAACCTATTTTAGAAATTTTTTTAATTAATAAATTTTCTATTATTATAGTAGCTACATAAAAATTTAATTCCAACATACCTTAGAAACATCACTCACTCTATATAAAGATACATCCAATATGTAAGTATGCAAAACTTTGAAAGACAACTAATTTCTATGCATAAAAGTTATTTTATTAAAAAATATAAAAATTTATTTATTATTATTTATATAAAGCAAAATGATGTTATTTAACCATATTTGATGATAGCTAATTAGCTATTACTATATGGAAACTGTACAAAGTTTCCGTTATATGACATGAGGATTGTTCTTTTTTTTAAAAAAAAATAAATAAATAAATAACTAAATAAATAAATTAATAAAATAAATAAAATAAATTATCGTTCAATATATGCCACTGTGAAATCAAAGCTCCTAAAAATGGCTTCTACTGCTGCTGGCCATCGTCTTCTCCGGCGTTTCTCCTCTTCGACCAAGAGCCTAAATCCAAGCACCATATCGCCATGGATCGACGGCTGGTCCTCCACCCACCCCTACCTCCGCCCCTTCCCCAAAAAACCCCGTGATGTGCTTGACTATTCCAATGACGATGCCTTGTCCAGCGACGACGATGAGGTCGGCACCAGCCGCAGCACAGGAAGCACCACCATGCGTCTCATCCTCAACAAGCTCCAGAATCTTGGCCTCATCGAGGTCTCCAACTCCGTCAGTGGATCCCAATCCCTCTCGCCCGAGAAAGGCTCCGTGGAGGACATCTTCCATGCCGAAGATGGTGTTCTCCCCAATCCGAGAGGTGGGTTATCTCTTGATTTCAGTGAAGAGGTTCACCGATTTCTCCCTGGGTTGCTTGGGGTTCCCAAGGAGGAGAAGAGGCGCGAGATTGAGCTTTCGGAGGACGAGTTGACGAGGCTGAGGGATTTGGGGTCGGGGATCAAGTCGAAGGTGAAGATCAAAGGTGGAGGAGTGACGAGAGAGGCTGTCGATGCGATCCATAAGAGGTGGCAATCTGAGGAGGTCGTGAGGCTCAAGTGCGAGGGTTCTGCGGCACTTAACATGAGGATTTTACATGAGAGTCTGGAGGTTTGAGTTCTTGTCTCTCAAAATCTCTTTTTTTTTTCTTCCATTTTATCAAAAAAATCTTTTCGTTTCTGTTTTGAATGGTTTTTATAGAGAATTGTGCAATGGGTCTCTGTGTGCATTGCCATTTCTTTTTCTAGCAATGTTTGAACTGGGCATGTTGAACTGGATGCTTGAGCTTTGACTTTTACTTCAGATGAATTGCTCATGCAGGACAGTCTTGTTGATGTAGATGACCGTTTGCATTTAAGGTGGAGCTTGTTTGAAGATAAGTGGAAATAATTTAGATTTCAAGTTACAGTAGATGGACCTTAAAAAATTCATATTAAAATAAGTTTGTGCTTAGTTGGGGGTTTAGGGTTTAAGATTTTAAACTTCTGATGGCCAAATATAACCACCCAAATACCTAGTTTTTATTTAAATATTTTGGGTGTAGATTGCTCTTGGTAACTGCGGTATTGTTATCAGTAAATCTGATGTGAAATGTTCTCTTAGAACTTATGTAGTTGGTTGCTCCAACAAGTATTCAAAATACTCTTGTTACCATGATAGTCATTGTTTAAGTTCTTGCAGGCTTTAATCCAATTGATTTAGTACGTGAATTTGGACATTTGCCTGTTCATTCCTAATGTCCAAAATACTTCCGTACCATGTTTTTGGTGTCCACTGTTCAATTGCATTTCTTCAGTTGACTCCACTCCAGTGTGGTGACATCCATTTCTGTATTGTTGAACAGAGAAGAACAGGAGGAATGGTGATATGGAGGTCTGGAACTTCTATTTTATTATACAGAGGTGTAGGATATGGCTTTCCTCATATAGTGAAGAAAAAAATACAAAACCAGTCAAGTCAGTGTAGTGAGTTCCTTAGAGACTGTAACATGCAACCGCCAGTTGAGGGTAAAAAGGATGCTGGTATAGTGCCAGAAAATAAGTCTCAAACTGAGATGGAGAACCTATTAGATAATTTAGGTGCACGTTATACAGATTGGCCAGGATCAGATCCATTACCTGTAGATGCTGATTTGCTTCCTGGGACTGTTCCTGGTTACAAACCTCCATTTAGGGTTCTTCCCTATGGGGTAAAATCATCACTGGGTCCCAAGGAAGGCACAACATTGAGGAGGCTGGCAAGGTTATTACCACCTCATTTTGCCCTGGGTATGGGTTATTCTATTTCTTTTAACTTGTAGTTCTGTGTACATTCTCAAGGTTTTTTCGCAAACTATATGCTACCATCATATTTGCAGGGAGAACTAGGCAATATCAAGGATTAGCTGCAGCCATGCTAGTGTTGTGGGAAAATTGTCCCATAGCAAAGATTGCTTTGAAGCATGGGGTACAGTTGAAAACTAGTGCAAGAATGGCTGAAGATATCACAGTAATTGTTTTTCATACTCAGCATTAAAAAGTTTTTACCTCACTAGAATATTGTATTATCTCAATTTTAAACTTCTTCATCCCACCTATTTAATAGTTCTTTACATGGGTTATTTTAGAGCTTGTGTCATTTATAGCAGGAAATGGTTCCTCTCAAATAATGGTCTGGGGCAACAGTGGTTATAATTTTTTTCTTAATGAAAAGGATATTTAAAATTTAGGAGAATTAACTTATCCCACTAATTCCTTGCTGTATAGTCTACCAGAGTATAGATTCTAACAATGCCTTAAAGAATGAGGAAGCTAAGACATGATTCAATCTGCTTGTCTTGTCTCCATGGAAACCACTTGAATATGTTTTCAAACTCCATACTTACTAAAATCAGCACCTGTGAAATTTGAATATATATATAGACACACACACACAGACATCAAAAATTGCATGCTAAACCCTAAACATATTGATGAAAATTTGTGATATGAAGTCTACTTGGATGTTTTATGAGAAATTGTCGCGGCCTTAAGCGGCTAAGCCTAATTTGTCATTCATGGGGATGCCTGATGAATACTTGTAAATATTGTCCTCGTGTGGCTTTGCATGAGCACTATCATTATTTTTCATTCAAATTTGAAACGAGCAGCTGCTAGGAGTCATGTGCTTTGTTCAATTTATGATTTCTAAACAGGTTGTTTTTCCCGATTTCTTTCGAGCAGAGTTCTACATCCATACGTAATCTCTTTGTTTTAAGGACAGCAGTGTTCTTGTGCAATTTATGCACTCGGGGCTTTGCAAGATATCATCGTACTTGAGGCATAGAGTTGTAATAAATTATTAATCCACTTAGGAGAATTTTACAATGAAGGATAATTTAATCAAGTGAAAATTGTGCAAAGTATTCACTCTGGCTGAGGTAGGAAGCAGTTTCCTGCGTTCATAGCTATTGTAGATTGCATGGGAATTCTATTCCCATTTAGATATCATTCACCAAATGTATAAATTCATAATCCTACCCAGGGGATTCTGAACTAGTTTATTAATTTGTGTAGTTTCTGCTAAATTCCATTTGTAAAGCTGGTCACCTAGAACTGTCTGGTTTATCACCCTGGTATATGTGATTATGCGAAATCTATTTTGCTCAATTACTGGAGACATCTTGTAGTTTCAGTTCATTTTTTCCCATTTCATTTTCTCGGTTGATATTTATTATTCCAACTAAGTGTGAAATTCATAATGCCTTAATTTTAAATATATGACATTTGCTATTGAAAGAGAAATGCTCATACAAACTTCTGATTTTCTCAGGGCATGACAGGGGGTACCCTTCTTTCTAGGAACAAGGATTACCTTGTCTTCTACAGGGGGAAAAGTTTTTTGTCATTAGAAGTGACACAAATGTTACTGGAGTGGGAAAGATCAGCAAAGGCTCTCAATGTATGAATGAAAACAACAATTTGCTTTTGATTTTATTTTCAGTGTAAACAAGAAACAAATGTATGTTAATTTAGCAATCACTCCATTAATGTAACATCAAGCATATTTTGTACTCTGTAAGCACAATGTATGAATGAAAACAACAATTAAACTGTCATTGCAGTGAATAACATGATTTAATTTGACATTTTAATCAACAAAAGTTAAATACAAGAACATATATTAACATATATTACCAATCAAAAGTTAAATACATGCTGACACTGTAGTTAAAATGAGAACAGATGTTACAACCAATTGCCCAGCAATAATGAAGGTTGAACCATGTGGAGATGAGCACCCCACAAGATTGGAAGAACATATTGATTCATCATTAGCATGCAATTATGACAAATAGCAAAATGGTAATGGAGATTGCCAAAACTAATACAATCCTCATATTTGATTTCAATTCATTATTTTTTCATCATAAGCTTCAAATAAAACAAATTGGAACCTAGTTCTCCAAAACCAATTAAGTCTCTATCCATCTCAAACTCCAGGAAAACAATTATAACATGTATAATTTATAACAGATGCACCCTGCATAGGTAGATCAGCTAATTAATATGATCACTAAATTAACATTGGAATAAATAACTATTAACCATACTCAATTTAGTGAGAATTCACAGCATCATTTTTTTTTTTTGTAACTGCATGGATCAATCCTTGCAAGGAACACAATAATATAGATAAACGTGTTTTTTTTTTTTTTTTTGTAAATAAGTAATTTTCAGGTTAAAAAATAAAAAAAAATTCCAACAAATAATAATCTTACAAAATTAAGGTCCATTTGGATTCACTCATTCAAAAAGCACTTTAATTTATGGTGGTGTTCTTTTCATTAGTGTTTAATTCATGCCAAATATTTTTTGTGACTCTGGAAATGCTTTTCTCATTAGCATTAATTTGATACATTTTACAAACCATCAAAATTATTTTTCTTTTTATCTGATTTATTTCATAAGCGATCAAATAATTTTTACAAGCCTGGTCGGAACCACACCATGCCTAGTTTGTCCATTTCATTTTTAACTTTTAGTTAAAAATAAATAAAAAAAATCCAAAAAACTTTGTAAAGTTCAAAACTTATAAATAGTAAACAAGCAAGAAAACATCTTAAATTAATTATGCACGTAAAAAAAATTAAAACTAAAAATAAACGTCATTGGACCTATTCACTTAAATTGAGGTGGAATCTATTAATATATATGTATTGGATCCGGAAGTATTTGATTTAAAAAGAGAAAATTTCCGGAATTGGAACAAGTGAAGTCAAAGGCAGTAATCCACTGAAAAAGAATGATAGAGGCACCAAGCTCGGGGTCAATTTTTTTTTATTGGAGCATCAAACTATAACTTATTTTTATTCTGGGCAATAAATTTTAATTTGTATAAAAATGACCATTCAACTTCACTAATCCAACTTCACCAGAGAGATTTTGATTTATTTTTTATGATGTGGATGGCGGTAATTTTTTGTCAACAGTTGATATAGAATTATCAGCTGGATGAACAACTGTTATGTATGCATTAATAGAGAAAATTTATAAAAAATAGACCAAAATTTTTCAAGTGATCGTTCGGTAAAACAAAATTGAAGCTATATAACCACTTTGATTTTAATTGAAGTTTGGATCCCAAAATAAAAAAAGACTATAGTTTTGTGCACTGCTAAAAAAATTTACCCCACCAAACTCACTTCATCATGCATACCATTAGATTCTCATGCCAACAAAACTATGACAATATACTGCTTTCAAAGAAATAGTAACCAAATTAACTTAGGATAAAATTTCACCCTTTACAAATTCAAATTCTAAAAGTTTACCGTTACAAAAAAAAGTTCTCGACTTTATTTTTATACATATTTGTTTTATAAATATAAACAAATGCTGTGTTAGGGGCAAGCGCACATATGGAGCATAATTACAAATTTAATAATGCTTGTGATTTCACCTTGCATAGACTGGGATTAAAATAGTCTCAACAAACAGACCTAATATCAATAAACTAAATGGTGGGTGATATATTTAATTACTTAGATATAATATTTATTTATTTATTCAGTATACAAAGCACTACACATGCTCATAAGCATATTAATAGTTTAATAGTCCACATCCGCTCACAATTATATAATAGCAATGGAGGAAGTCCAAAACAACAATCAAAATAAATAGTCCAACTTGGGATATAAATAGTTTTCTTCACATTTATTTGTTTGTATATATATATATATATATATATATATATATTTTCAAATCAAATGCATGGTTTTGGTTTAAATATTGGTCCAGATAGAAGGTAGCTAGAAGGGACCAGGAAACAGAACATGCAATGCAAGACCGTGTTGTTGCATTCCAAACAAAAACACATGCAAAAACGTACTCCACTATTTGACCCACTTTTTGTGGCTGTTTTTAAGTTAACTCAGTTTATTCCTATGATTATTCTACAATGTTTGAATCAGACCCGGTCTTCATATTAAAATTCAACTTTAAGTTCAACCGAGTCATGGGAGTTAATTGGATTAAGGACCTTGTTGAATTTTATCATTAGAGTTAGGATTTAGTTTTTATTGGTAATTTATTTCTTGTATAATTAACCATAGAAATGTGTCATAATTTAATAAGAACTAAAAATTTAAGTTCGTTAAAGAAATTTTTTTTCCCAAACTATATAAGACTTAAATGATGGGGGAGAGCGTAGGGGCCCAAACAATAGCATGTTTGCCTTCTAGACGTACAGCCTAAACCCACCAGTGCATGCTCAAGGATGTGAGTTCCACATACTCAAGCTACGCTAAGCACACCATCACTGGAAGAGTAGCCATCATTTTCGCTACGCTAATCACCAAGAGAGTGAAGATAATTTTGTAATTTTAATTTAATATAAATTTAAAAATAGAAGTTTTAACTGCTAAACACATTTTGGAGATTTAATAAATTTGAAAGACATTTCAGGGAATTGAAGAAGTTGAAGAGAAATAATGATACTTTTTGAGTTCTGCAAAAAAAAAAAAAAAAAGTAAAAACATATTTTCCATATAGCTACATTAACAATCTCCCCTTGTAGTTTATGTTATCAACTGGCTTTAATTAGTTGTCAATTCATGACAATAAGATTGGGAGTAAACATTGGGAAAAAGGAGTATTAAAGGAGTGTTAATTTAGAGGGAAAGGGAACGTCACTTCATAATTTCTTTCACTTTCTCCAAAACCAACACCAAAACTAATGGAAGCGATACTAACTTCCAATTACTTCAAGAAAATACCATGACTCCCTTCTTCTTCACTTTAGATCAACTCTTTTCAAGTGATTGTTCTCTAAGGTAGTGTTTGTTTGGAGGGATTTGAAATTATATGTAACTTGAGTTATTAGGTTTTTGAAAATCCAGTGTTTGTTTCACAGGATTTTAAAAACTCATGTAACTCGAATTACATCCAATAAAGGATTTGGTTTTACGTTCAAATTGGCCGTAAAACGAAATCCCTTATCTTTTTGCTCCCTCATATGTGACTTATATGTGACCAACCAAAGAAAAAAAAATATTATTAAATATTTATGAACAGTAAAAAAACTTATAAATTTTAATAATAAATTTAATAATTTATTTAATAATTAAAAATATTAAATAACTTGTTAAAATTAGATGAAAATTTTAGAAATGCACTTTTTGTTGGGTTAATAATTAAATTCAAAAATTTTAATAAATTTATAATGAATTTAAATTTAATAGTTAAAGTAATCAATATGCACTTAAAATTATTAAAATAATATTAAATATTATAATATAATATTTTCAGATACATTTAACCAAACACTAGATTTGACTTCACTGAATTTTAAAATTTAGGTATTTTCAGTTACACTGTAATTAGAAATCCACTGCATTTAGAATTACATTCAACCAAACGCCACCTAAATGTAAAAAAAAAAACACAAATAGTTTAAAATTCCATTATGAAAATTGCTAAAAGCACTTGAGTTAATACAAAGGTGTAACAATCAATACTATCTTGGTATGATGGTAGGTGTTACGGTCTCAACCGATCAATTTCGGCGGTGCGGCACCTGAGTCATCAACTCTTACAGCAGGACACAATGGTAATGAATGGATAGATACCACGTGTATATTGTGAACATTGTCATTGTTTAGAGTGGCTCTAGTATTGTAAAGTACTGTTCATTCATTGTGCATATGGTCCCCACAACTGTCCATCCATTGAGGGTTACATGATAGGGGGAAATACTTATGATACTTTATGTGTTATCATGGGCAGAGTCGGTCGTAGACATAGATGACCAAAAATTATGTATTTTTATATTTATTAGTATTTTATCCACGAAAATTCAAAAACATATGTTAAAAGTCTTGAAGGTTCTTTTCTAAAATAAATACTAAATTACAGGAAATTCATTTTTACAAAATAGGACCCAATAATTTCTTAGGGCAGTCATATTTCATATTTCTTTTAAATATTTATACTTAAAAGTTTTCATTATTATTATCACTATCATTTTATCTGCACATATTCATAAAAGTCTTAATTGTTTTCTAAAATATAAAACGTATGGTGTCCAATGGATTTATGATAACATTAAATTACATTGATTTTATCTAGTCATATATGTGATCTATAATTTCTTATTGCGTAATTTAATATTTAAACAAAATAATTAAAAATATTGATTTGCTTAGACCTCAATTTTTGCTAAGACGGATCTTGATTTTGGGTACACATAGTAGGTTTTCATTGTCCTACTACATGTTAGCTAATTTTTTACGGTATATTTTTAAAAATTATTAAACTACCATAATTAGTGCATTTTTGTACCTCCTTGTTCTTTTGATAGGGTTTGCTGTAATTGTCAAAATAATAATAATAATAATAATAATAATAATAATAATAATAATAATAATAAATAATAGAGATGAAATATTAGCTTGATATATTTTTCAAAAGAAGTATGGTTTTAATAATCATCTAATCTATTAATGCTTTTTTAATTAATGTGTAAGGTTCGCCCTTTCTTTGATTGGAGTCTTTAGTGATAAGCCATGTTTTAGCCACTTAAGCTAGTTTAATTAGAGTTAAGCTTAATCAGGGAATCTTTTATATTTCAGAGCTTTTTTATGCGCCTTAATTTTCAGATATCTTCGGTTGATTATTGAGAGCATTATTGGTCTACATTGCTGGAGCATTATTAGGTTGCGTTATTGAGCATTATTGAGTTGTGCTATGAGTTGCTTTAAATAAAGGAAAGGAAAGGGTTTGGTTGCAACCTACCACTGCTCTTCTACTTCATCGCTTAGTTTCTCAACGACCTCTTCTTCTTGGCCGGAGCTCGGGTGGATCCGACATTATTAAGTTAAAAACTGTATTTCTAGATCAGGTAGGCTATCACACCCATATAACTACGTATTTCTAGTATTTTATTTATTTATTTTTAAATATTTAAAAATTAATTTTATTCCTGAATTTATTTGGTTGTACTTTGTATTTTCTGCGGTTTTTAATACATCTATATTCTTGGCAATTTGCCCAGCGAGGAGGAATAAGTCCTAGCCATGTACACATGTTATTTGTAGTAGCCCTACAGAGCATGCTTGTCCATTCTGACTGTGGTCAAAGATCCGGCTTTGGCTATTGATATTCTGTATGTTCCGACTTCACAGTCCAAGACCCAGCCTTGAGTTGTTGATTTGTTTATTAGTTAGGGAGTTGTACATTTCTGATTTTCTGCGTGTTATCAATATTCTGATTTTATTGTATTTGTTTATTCATTTTCTGTACTTCGGTATGATATTATACCTTTACAGACATTTGTTCTCTCTTTGATTTTGACTGTGTTACCTACAAGTTTTTGCCTATCTATATTTTTTGTTACTGTTGCGATCCTATTGATCCCTTGCGGCTCATGTACTTTGTGATTTTTTTGTTTTCAGGTGAAGAGTAAGGTTAGGAAGGGGGGGTTGTTCTTGAGTCTTGTCTATGTAGCTGTCATTTCTGTTTTCAATAATTCTCTTCTGTGTGAGTGAGATTTGTATTCTTGTTTCATACTATGAAGTGTGGCATATTGCGTATCTGTAGGGTTGTTAAAGCCCATACTCAAATTATTTCTGTTTTCCATCAATTATCTATATTTCTGTATTATTGCTTCTTTTCTTGTCTGTTAATGATAAATCTGGCTGGATCTGAAATCTGAGGCCTTGCATCCAATGGGGCCCAGCCCTGTTGGATAAGGCCTGTCTGTCAGTGGGCCTGACTTTAGGGTTGGGGCTTGACATAATGCCCCTTAACAGTTAAGTTATATGCTTATGAAGATACTGCTTGTTAGTTGTTATGCATATATTTGGTTGTGTTTGATAGGCAGACGTATCTTGAGCTGTCCGCAACTTTGACTGAGTATCAGATAATATGAGATAGCAAGTAATTTTGTTTCTAAAATTTAATTAATAATGTTTCAATATTACTTTGATTTATTTATATAAATTAATATTAAATTATGTTTTGGTTAAAAAAAATTGAAGAATCAAAATACACATCCAACTTAACTCATATACCATAACTCCTTGCCCAACATTATTGATGAGAATAGACTTGTATTTATTTATTTGGAAAAATGGATACACCACCATCATTGATAATGGAAAAAATATATATTGACCCAAAAACAGAGAGTAAAAGAACCACAAAAAAAAAAAAAAAAAAAAAAAGAAAAAGGAATCAATGTCTACTAACCCTGCATAGTACAATAAAGACAAAATATAACAAAAGAGACTCCAAAAGTCTTGGGTGAGATAAAAGCATGATCTCCCTAAACAGTAAAGAAAAACCATGAGACCTACACTGTCCCTAGAATAGAGGTCATAGAATGGAGGTGTCCTTGGTCAAAATGGCCGCTTCTTCTTCATGTAGGGTCAGGAAGTCGAGGCTGTGCTTCACGATAGTTGTAGCATCTTCTAATTTTGGTTTCTTTGAAACAGAGTTGCAATCATCCAAAGAAGAAGCATAAAGTTAATTTTTAACAATGACTAAATCTGCCAAATAACTGCTTGAATAATGAGGTCCCGAACCTCTTTAGATTGCCATGAAGTTTGGCACTCCAATTGGCCCATAAATCACACATGGTACTAGGTGAAAATTTTAGTCTGAAAAGATGCCCAAAGGACTGCCATATCTTATTAGCAAAAGGCCACAAAAAAAAAAAAAAAAAAAAAAAAAAAAACAAATGATCCATCTTTTGAGGCCTCCTACTTTAGAGAGATGCAAGGAGATTCGACCTAGGGAGTCAAGAATAACAGGATCATTCATCATATTTGTGCGTTGAATGTGAGGTCCAAGGTCAAAAATAGGAGATGAGTGTTAGCCAACAACTATGGCCAAATATATATTGGAGCTTGACTTTGGACCCAAGGATCAAACTAGAAGAGTGTTCCTACAAAAAGGAAAATGCAGGCTTTAAATGCCTCCAAACAGTTCAAAATGCCATTCCACAAAAAGGATTTTCTCTTAAGATGCTTGTGAACAAGGTTCCAAGTGGCTCTTACTTGGTAGTAATTACAAAGGATCACTTTGTCCCCACACTAAGGAATTCTTGAGGAAACTTTCTAGCATCATTTCCCTAAGAGTGCTTTATTAAAACCTTCCAAGTTTAGGATTCCCATCCTCCCTTGTTAGGAGTATTGCAAAGCTTTTTCTAGCTCACAAGCTAACATTTGGAGTGATCAATATCCAGCCCTGACATTAGGAAGTCTCTTAATTATATCAATGAATTTCGCTGCCCAACTGTAGAGCTTATAAATGGACTTCCAATAGGAAAGGATAGCTGACAGGACTGAGTTAATTAGTGTGATTCTAGCCTCCTGGAGAAAGATGTTTAGTTTTCCAAAAAAAGAGGCAAGACCTTATCACATAGATGAGTTGGTCCCAATCTTGTTTCTTGGTCGTCTACCTGAGATAGGGGCTCCCAAATGCGTTAGGGGAAGAAAACCTGTTGAATAGTTAAGAGTTTGTATATAAGACTCTTCGTTGAGTTGTCCCATCATGGTATGATTGTTTTTTTTAAGGTTAGCCTCCAACCCTAATATCCCCTCAAAATAGAAAAGAATTAGCTTAACCATCCTCAAATCTTCCTTATCACTAGCTGTTAGAACAATCAAGTCATCAACATTTTGCAATCGGCACATTTTTCTTAATTGCCCTAGTGGAACACTAATGCTCTGGACTAAAAGGCGTGTTGAAACATAGTACTCAACACATCTATGACCAGCACAAATAGGAGCTGGACAGAGTGTCTCCTTGCCTTAATTTATAACGGTACTTGACATACCCATATTGTATCCCATCAATAAGAATTGTAACTTTGGAAGAAGCAAGAATGGTTCATATCTAGCCAATCCATCAGGGTCCAAAACCCTGGGCTTTTAGAAAATCTAGGAGAAAATCCTTGTTGAACATGTTGAAAGCCTTTGCAAAATCTACTTTTAAAATGTTTCCTCGAATCCTTTTATTTAGGAGACTAAATATTCACTCCCTAGCCATGGCAATAGAATCCATGATTCAATACCCTTTAATAAGTGCATATTGAGCACTCTCAACCAAGGAATCTAGCACAAGGCTAAGTCTAGTGGCCAAGATCTTTGAAAGAATTTGAAGGGAGAAGTTAATAGGGTTAATTGGTTTGTAGTTGTTGGTAGTTTCTGTATTATCAACCTGGGGAATTAGAGTAACACTAGCCCAATTAACTTCTCGAAATTAGCTTTACCTAGGTAGAAGTCCTCATAAAGTTTGAACTTATCACTATTGATAGAAAACTGGTCTTTTACAAGAAGAAGATATAAAATCCATATAGTCATGGTGCCTTGTTAGCACCTAGATCAAAAACCACTTTCTTGATCTCCTTAAGAGTCAAAGGGTCATCCAGATGGTGAAAGTCAATCCTTTTTTTATGGGCAAGCAGCCTCTTTTAGGAGAATTTAAAACAAAACATCATTGCAGAGCCAAATTTCGAGAGAGAGATCGGAAAAGGCTTGTCCTATTTCCATGCTTCGCTCCAACAATGGATTCCCATGCTTGATTCTGGGTATGAAGTTCCTATTTCTACGGCCATTGGCAACAACATGGAAGAATTTGGTGTTTCATTGCCTTCTTTAAACCAAGATAACCTGGACCACTACTTCCAAAGTCAGTCCTCCTGTTTCAATAGCGAGTCTAGGGACAATTTAAGCTCCATTTCTATCTTATGTTCACTGGCAGAGAGCTAGGAGACTCTTTAGCGATCTCCAAGGATCTAGCTTTTACAACAAGGCGAATTTCTGGAGTTTGGTTGATCTAAAGATAAGTTTAACCAATTCCTGCAACTTACGCTTTAGCTAAGAGAATTTCTTTGAGAGCACAAAGGGCCAATAGCAAAATGGATGTAGCTCACTCTATTAAATTTGAATAAGGACACTTAATCCATCTGCAACATAACATAGTTACTCAACGACGAAAGGCCAAGGATGGAAAGTGTGTCCCCTTGATTCCAGTCTCTTAGGCACATGGTGGGAGCCCAATTTAGGAAGCCTTGTTTGAGAAACCCTAGGAAAAAAACTTACCCACTCAGAGTTGACTAAAAAGCAGCCTAGGCCACCCAAATCTTACCCAGTTCTCCATTAGACTATGTATATTTCTTGCCAAAGACTAAGGGGCTTGAAGACAAGAAGATATCTTACAAGCTCATTAACCCAACAGATATCGTCTATATTCGAATTCCTATTATTTTTGTCTTAAAGGGAGAAAATGGTATTTAAATCCCCACATATTATCCAAGGAAGCTAGGTATGGGTATTGTAGTCCCTCATTTCATCCCAAAGGCCAATTTTTAGATTCTGCGAATTAGGTCCATAGACAATAGTTGTATAAAAGCCAATTAGAGCTTTCCCCCAGCATTGGTCAATTTAATAATTAGGCAAAATTACTTGAGTGAATCACTTGACTCTTGACAACCGATCCGTTACATATATTTAGTATTGTAAAACTAATAAAAGTTATAATTTTTTTTGACGTAAATGAAGCAATTTTTTTATATGAAAGCCCTCTACGGCCTTGACAAACTTTCCAAAGAAAATATTTTCATTCTCTAATCAACAATGAACATTTATTAATTTAAAAATTAAATTTTTACAAAGATATGTTTATAACTCACCCTAAAGTAGTGTTTGGTATCTTTCCGTAAAAAATATTCCAAAGAGAGTAATTCTTAGGAAGATGGAGGTAAAATCTCTGGAAAATAAAATTGGAATGCTTAGTATACAAAGGAAAGTATTAATTACAATACATGGAAAATTATACTCTTGGTGTCTGATACGTTGGCACTTTCCCAGGAAATGTTTTATTAAAATTCCAATTTACCATTCAGTTAGTTAACTGGCTAATTCATGGAAATCTGATAGTTAACCATGCTTAATAAGTGGGTACTTAAGCTCCTCTTAATTCCTGTAAAAGAAACATCTATTTAATTATGTTTTGGATTTTCTTATTGAATGTCAAGAAAAAAACTATACAGTAACTTGAAGCAAAACAACTCAAGTTCACAATCAAACCTCTCCTGATCCACTTAGTCAAATAGCCTCTTCAAGTCTTCATGCTGAAGCGATGGGAATGGAGCTGGTCTTGGACCAATGTGGGAGATCCAATTTGACGCCACAAAGTTTGATGAGTGACTGCATCAATTTAGTCAATTGTCTCCAATATGGGGATGCTAGAGTCAACTGGAGGATTGAGGATACCTTGGACAACATTCGAAGCTTAATTGCTTGATGTCTAGGCCTGGAACCGGAAGTTATTGGAAGAGAATTCAATGTTGTGGCTGATGCACGGCAATGCATGAAAGGCGAAATCCGCAACTTGCTCTATTTTACAAGAACATGGATATATTCAGATGGTTGATGGAAGCCCGGACGTGAATGGAGCTTCGTTTTTAATTGTTTTAGTTGTTTAAAATTTTGTTTTCTAGCTATTATGTAGCTCCTTTCTTTCACAAACAAAAAAAAAAAAAATTCAAACCTCTCCGAAAAGTAAACAAAAACAAATGCTATAATAAAAGGAAAGAAAGTAAAGAGAAAAAAAGGAGAGAGAGGGGAAAAAAAAAATAAATTGAAGGAAGGAAAAAGTAGTGTAAATGAAAAAAAAGTGATTCCATCGGATAAAAAAAAAATAATAAATTTCATTTGGTCCACCAACTTCCTATAAAAAACTCTAGTAAATTGTAAAAGATAATTATACCCATTACAATTTCATGGAAATTTCTCAAACACACCCTAAGTTGTTGACATAAGGAACACTTGTATAAATTCTCATTTCTCAATATCTAAACTAAAATATTTACAAATTTTTTTCTTTAAAAATACTGATATGTGGAAATTGCCAAAAAAAACCCCTAAGTTTATGAAATGGTCAAAAACACCCCGTTAATTTGGCAATCCCTAAAAACCCATTTCTTTTAAACATAATATTTTCTAACCCCCCAAAGCATATAATGATGGTTAATAAAGTTATTTTTGAATTTTATGGACGAAATTGCCCATTGCATAGGAAGTCGTGGCACTCCAACATCTTCCTTGTCATTGGCGTCGCCAACGGCGACATCCCCTCCCTCGCCGTCGACCCCGCCAACATGCTCACCTACTTCCCAGCCTCCTCCATCTCCGTCGTCTCCGTGGGCAACGAGGTCCTTAGCTCCGGCGATTCCTACCTCACTTCCCAACTCCTCCCGACGATGCAAAACCTTCACTCCTCCCTCTCCACCGTTGCCCCATCAGTCAAGATCTCCACCGTCCACACCATAGCGGTGCTCGCCCAATCAGCCCCCATCCACCGGCGCCTTCCACTCCGATCTCGTCCCCATCCTCAAAGGAGTCCTAGGGTTTCCAAGATCAACTACATGAATATGTTCGATGCCCAGGTCGACGCCGTGCGGGCGGCATTGGACGCCATCAGATTCCCCGCGATGGAGATCGTGGTGGCGGAGACCGGTTGGCCATACAAAGGCTCTCTCTGTTTAAGAATTGAGGTTTCTGTTTAAAAACGTATGTCTCCTTTTAAATATTATGGTTTATGTTTAACAAACTCGGCTCTGTTTAACAACTGATATCTCTCTCTTTAAGAATTAAGGTTTCTGTTTAAAAACTTATATTTCCGCTTAAATATTGTGGTTTCTTTTTAACAAGTGATATCTCTCTGTTTAAGAATTGAATTAAAATAGTTACAAAAAAACACTTGAAACTTAACACCTTAAAAATCTAATTGGATTAGATCAGGTCCCAATGACATCATGATCATCTTAGTCAACTCAAACACATTAATGACGATTCACTTTACATGCAAAGGGAGAAGAGCTTGATTTAATGTGATCAGGTCCCAATGACATCATGATCATCTTTGTCAACTCAAACACATTAATGACGATTCACTTTACATGCAAAGGGAGAAGAGCTTCATTTAATGCCACTTTAAAGCTTTACATTCTTCAAAGACCCTCTCTGTTTAAGAATTGAGGTTTCTGTTTAAAAACATATGTCTCCATTTAAATACGGCGGTCTCTGTTTAACAAACTTGGCTCTGTTTAACAAATGATATCTCTCTGTTTAAGAATTGAGATTTCTGTTTAAAAACTTATATTTTCGCTTAAATATTTCTGCTCAAACACATTAATGATGATTCACTTTACATGCAAAGGGAGAAGAGCTTTATTTAATGTCACTTTAAAGCTTCACATTCTTCAAAGACTCTCACCATCACCCATGCAATGGCATGCCATGCAATTCATGCATGCAAACAAACAACATCATGGCAAGCCTTGTTCTCCTTGTAACAATGGCTGCTTCTCTTCTCCTTGTTTCAGCTTCTTCAAACTTTTTGCCAACTCTTTTGCAAGTGAAAGCTTCATTCTCTCATGATCATTTGAATTTGCTGGAGAACTGGAGCTTTGACAACACTGATTATTGTTCATGGACTGGAATAACTTGTGATGGTGACGTGGTCACCGGCGTTAACCTCTCGTCAGCGTCACTGGCATGTGGCTCACTGCTTTGCAAGTTCTTAACCCCCGTACAGCTCTGCGAAGCGCAACATAGTCGACTCACCACAGATTGAAGACTTGATTCAAGGCATCGTAGACAGTTTTGTTTTGTTTTATATTTTCGTATGTGTACACGATCGAAATAGTTTTTCAATTGTTATGATTTATTTAATGTTTGTAATGTACGTTTCCCTTTTCATTTGATATGGTTGCAGTTTTACAAATAAAATTTTCGTTTAAAAAATGAGTTTTAATTTAAAAAAGTATGTCTCTGTTTAAATATTGTGGTTTCTTTTTAAGAAACTCGGTCTCTGTTTAACAAGTAATATATCTCTGTTTAAGAATTGAGGTTTCCGTTTAAAAACTTATATTTCTGCTTAAAACTTTGTGAATATTGCTGAATTTATTTTAGATATTTAGATAAACATCAAAAATTTAATTCTATTTTATTTAAAAAATTTTAAAATTTAATAAATGTTATTATATAATAAGATTTTGATTATTGATACATTACTATCAAATATTCTAACATTCATGAACATGAATTTAACATCCAGTTCAATTGATTGCATATATATAGATAGATATATCATGTGAAAGAATATTAATTCTCAAGAATGGATTTAGCTTGTTATTGGTTTGGGTATTAAGATGTTTAGGTTGTTTAATGGTTAATTAATGTGATCAAAATTTTAAACAGAAACATAATAATTTAAACGGAAAAGACAGTTTTTAAATGAAAACTTGATTGAGTTAAACAGAGACTGGGATAATTAAACAATAAGGCAAAAAAATGCACATTCGTATGCATAAAAGATCAGACATGATGTGATTGTACGGTATTTTTCCCGCCATTTGAAGGGTAAAAATGAAATTTCATAACATGGATCCACTTGAAGTGACTGATAGGGGGTGAAAGGGAATGTAAACTATAAAGGAATGGCTGTCCTGGGTGTGCAAAAGTTGGAGGAGGTTTTTAGAAAGTTTTGAAATTTCCGAGGGGTGAACAGTAATTTTCCCTTTCATGGAAATTTCTTAAACACACCCTAAGTTGTTGACATAAGGAACACTTGTATAAATTCTCATTTCTCAATATCTAAACTAAAATATTTACAAATGTTTTTCTTTAAAAATACTGATATGTCCTCTCCTTCCCTTTTCATTTTGCTTGCCAAGGTCGGACTAGGCCCCTTATGGCGGGCTACTTACTAGCTCACCGAGAAAAAGGTTAAATTAATTAATTAATTAATTAAAACTTCTCTAAAATAAATTTGAAGATTTTATAAAAAAAAAATGCAAAAGCTATTCATGTTTTTTAAATCAAAATTTCAAGACCAGTGTGTTCCCCCCCCCAAATGAGGTAAAATTTTTAGTAGAGCACCAAAATATAGTTTTTTTTTTTATTTTAAGGTCTAAACTTCAATTTGAATCAAAACGATTACCCAACTTTAATTTTGCCTCATCGGGTGATCACATGAGAGATTCCAGCTTATTTTGATGATGCAAATATTGAAAATTCTCTGTCAACACATATATTGACACACTATCCATCTAGCTAAAAATTTTATGTCACTTACTGACAGAAAATTTCCGACATCCACATTATCGAAAAATAGACCGGAATCATTTTGATGATCACTTGGTAAAACAAAATTAAAGTAAAATAATTATTTTGATCCAAATTAAAATTTTGGTCTTAAAAATAAAAAAAAGTCATAATTTTGACACCTAACCAAAAACTTTACCTTGCAATCATTTCCTCGTCTCAAGCCACGCATCATAATGCAAAAATAATTATCTTTTTTTTTTTTTTTTATCAAATTGACCAAATCCACTGCTCAACAAATAATAAATTTTTTCAAGACAAAGAAGGACCAATTGCACATTGGAAGAGCCATTAAAGAAGGAAATGCGCGGCTAATCACCCAGCAAGAAGCCAACAATTTTCCCACGTGTTTTTTTAACCCGACCCATCACGTGTTAATACACTGAACATTTGACCATGTGTTTTTATTACGCGAGTGTAAATACTAGTCTTGATAGTTGACACACGCATATTGTTATTGGCGGCATATATATATAAAGGAGTGCATGATTCTAACTGAAATTTGAAGTTCTCATATACACCAGTTGGTTAAACAAGGGGTTGTAAGTGGTATCCATGGATCCCTTCTTCATTTTTCAAGAGGAAACCATGCAACTAGAAGTTATGGACTTCTTATCTCAATCACCGGACCCTTTTGCCCTCCTCCCGGATGCTGTGAGAACAGACATTCAATCTCCGGCCAGTACTGTCATGCCATTGGAAAAAGAGATGACAAGGTGTGTTGCACCTTGTTTTGTCGAATACTCGAGATCGATAGATGAGAATGTGAGGAGAAGAAGCTTAGAATTAAATTTTAGTGAACAAAAGAAAAATGTTCATCAAAGAGTGATTGAGTATTTGAGAAAAATTTCAACACCAAACAAGTTGGAAACAGATAAAAAAGTTGATAAGAAAAGTAGCCAGTTATTTCAGCATATGATGAAGGAGAGATTGCGAAGGGAGAAGATTAGTCAATGTTATGCGGATTTGCACATGATTGTCCTTCCTAGACCTAAGGTAATTCTCTTCTTTTTTTTTTTTTTTTTTTTCATCTTGAATTCATGATTTGTGTTTGATTTCGTACCCATTTAGTATTTATTTATAAATGTTTAATGCAATAGGAATCAAGAGAGTCGTTATCTTACATGATATTTTTATTTTATTTTATTTCTTTTCTTGTGAGTTTATGATATAGGTCCTAATCTAATCATACAAGTCAATGAAATAAAAATTTTTAATATTCACACGGATAAAATTCTTAATATAAATATATATATAGAGACTTAGGAATAACATAGAAACTACATGGAAGCATGATGATATGCAATTAATGCATCACTTTCTCTTATTCTTTTCTGTTTTTTTTTTTTTTTTTGTCTTTTTTGTTTAGGAGTTGTTGGAATAATATTCACCATTTGATTTTGAATCATAAGTGTAGTAGTGTTTGACACTCAACCCCATATTTCTTTCTTAATTTATTTCTTTCTTTCTTCCCAATAAGAAGGATTTATTTATTACATATAACCAACTTTGATAAGGCAAGGGTTCTTTTCAAATGTTACCGCGTAATTAATCAAGAAGTTTATTGTGGAAAGTTGTAAGACTAAAAAATCAACACACGCCATAAAGTTTGTTTAATAGTTCTTTAAATCTTGTAAATTTGTTTGATGATTAATTAAAATTTATTTTGTAAATAGGGAGTCAATTAATTTCCACATATGATTAGAGAGCTAGGTATCATAGAAAAAAGCATAGTCAGAGTTATTCAGAATTATACTATATTTTGGCTCCTAGATCCAAAGTGTTTATTGTTCTTTCATATAAATTTATATAAATGTTAATTTTTTTTTTTTCATTTATTCATATCAATTTGTAAGTATGATTTTGTTATATTTGTAGGCCAACAAGAACTCTATAGTTCAATCTGCTGCTGCCTACCTCAAGGAATTGAAAACAATTACAGAAGAACTTCATAGGAAAAACAAAAATTTGAGAGAAAGATTGGACGCCAAAAATATTTTACAATCAAAAGGGTTGGATCTAAGAATTGAGCATATGATCAAAGGCAATAATATGAAAATAGAAGACGCAAAGTTTGAAGTTCGGCTGATGAATCCAGTGTCTACTATCGACTCGATGATCGAAGCTTTGCGATGTTTGAAAGGAATGGGAGTGCTAGCAATGAGTATCCAATCAAAATTCTCCGAAGACAAGTCCAACACTATGATGATCATAAATACCAAGGTATTTCCACAATGTTCAAATGCTACTTCAAAATTTATCTCAAAATAGTCAATATATATATATATATATATATATATAACTCTAATTTTAATACTTATAATACATATGTAATTAGAGTTTGACGAAGACTATCAAGGAATATTGATTGAAGCCAAATATGGCATGATTATAGAAAGTTCATTTGCTTGAGCTGCTCTTGTTGGCTTGCCATGGGAGTTCATTTGCTACTGATGCGGTCAGGTCAATATATATCAAGATGATTCGGCAGTGTTCCGTTCTAACAAAAGTAGGCATGTGGTGGTGAACTGCTTTACTAAATGTTTGTGCCTTTTCTCTTGATTGTTGTTGTGTGCATGCTTGATTATTGAAAATTTACTAATACACAACCTTTAAAGGAACTAACACTATATCTATCTACACACATATTCAGAGGGTGGTTGGTTATAAAAACTTGGCAGGTTAGCTTATACACCTTGCTAACCTATAGAGGGCCTTGTGCAGGCGCACACACAAGCTACAAACCTATAAATGGTTGTTTCTTCTTGCTTAATTAGCACTCAACCAAAGCCCTTCTTAATCAAGTTAGCCTTCTCCCCAAAAACTACACAAGCTTCTAGTAGAAAACCAAGAACTCTAAAAGAACGAAATAAAGAAATAAAGAAATAAAGAAGAAAAAACTTAGACAACTTTACTCAAACAATCTTTATATCCCAAGTTCTTGATGACAAAGACTTTCATAGCCCTTCCACTAAGAATTTGTCACACTTCGTCCCATGGGACAGGCACGAGACAATCGCTATGACAACCCGAAGAAGGACACCTACGCCACTCAACACTCAAATCGGTGCAAGGCTAATAAACACTAGGAGGAACATATTTGAATAGAGTTCACAAGTTCAAAACATACATAATAGAGCACAAAAAAATAGCACAGAGGAAGCTACCAAACAATACTCTGATAGTAGAGTTCAATAAAACATGCATGTCATGATTACAACAAGGTTTTTAAGAAATTATACAAGCATACAAACCATGCATAAAGAGTGACAATTATACTAGTGGATCCATATCCTTATACAATACATCATGTTCAAGAAAAAAGTACATAAAATAGGGGTTAACAAAGATAGATAGATAATGCTCAGTACTCCGGTCCGCCGCAACGCCACTACAACCTAAAGCCTGAAATTGGGGAAGAGGGTAATTAACCAGTGTCAATCAGTAAATGGGTTAGCACAATTCTATCGAGTCCAAATACTCGATAAAATGACAAAACTAAGCTTTTGAAGTAATACATATAAACTAGAACATATATATAACCCATATATAACATAGAATAACCATTTTGCTCAAATAAGGCTTCAACATTCATAACTCATGAATAACATAATACGAGTTTAAAAATCATAAACCATGATGTTATCATCAAATCAATTTTGCGTTGCATAAAAACATATTTTCTCAAAATACGAAGTTTGCATCCCACTCATTCGAATAATGGTTTAAAAATCTCTCTAAACTCTAGCCGTGGCTGCGGTTAAATTCAAAATCAACAAGGTACTCAATATGGTGACTCCGAACTCCCGATGTTCATCCAATCAGGACTCTACGCGCCACATGAAATAAACAAATAAACTGGGTCCACCACGCTACTTCTAAAGGCTAACCTGTGAGGACCTCTTACTGCAGCAGGAGGGTTCCAACTCCATCACCCACAAAACCACAACAAAGTGTATCAACAATATAATTCATGTAATTTATTTCACAGAGTCTTTGTCCAGGACAAATATTCACATATCGGGGATGAACATCATTATCATATAAATCAAAGCCAAGATTATAACATGTGACTGAAGTTTCTCAATTCAATTCAATCCAATAGACCAACATAGCCATAAGCATTTCATCTAGCATCGACAGTTTTACTTATAAATAGAAAGTATTGAAATTCCTTGTAAACAAGTTAAATCATCAGTTCATCATGATAAATCCAAAGATTTCGTTTAAATCAATTATGAATATAGATAGAAATCTACTAAATTGTGCAATTATATAACCCACTCACAACTATGGAGATTGACTTCTCAACGGTACTACTCCTCTGCGGCTCTTTGCCTCGGATCGAGCTCTCACTACCTATCACCAACACATGCCACAAGAGCTCAAAATCAAGAGAAAAACACAAGAAAAAAAATGCATGCATAAACTTCTTCAAACTACATGCCATGAAACCCTAACAAGGCTTGGGAGTGGCCTAAACTTGAGCTCTAAAAATGCCAAATAATCTCTATAGAGCTAATCTCCCATCACAACCATGAAAATAAAGGTTTTGCAAAAACTTTCTCGGTGCTACAGTAGCGCCGATTTTAAGAACAAGGGGAAATCAAGGCTTCAACAAGATGGAGGGAATGGAACTTTGCATCCACCTCATGATACAATGAAGAATGAAGGAAGTCAATCAAACCACTCAACAAATTCATCATCAAGCCAAGATCCATTGCCTATAATTTCTAGGGCTAACATGCTCAACCAAAACCAAATAGAACAAGGAGAAAGATGAGGGAGAAAGAAAAGCTTAGCTTCGAAGGATTTTCAACCAAGAGTAGAGATGGAGGTCAAGCAAAGGCTCATTCTTCTCATCCACAGCATTAAGAAAAAGGGAAGAAGAAGAAGAAGAGATTTTTGAGAATTAGGGCTCAAGCGCAAGACTTTAAATACCCCTAGAAGTACATGGCTATGTAAATCCTAGCCTACCCGCGTAATCTCTCTGAATGGAGTGAAAATTGTTCATCCAGAGAATTACACGAGCATGTACGTTCTCATAACTCATCTAGAGAGTTACACGAGCAAGTATACGGGCATGTATCTCAGTCCATTTTCTCAGAACTCAGATTTTTACTTTTTTCAGCCCAAAATGACAAAAAACAAGCCAAAACTCAAGACACAACTATTCTGAAACAGTTTGGACAAAAACACAAAGGCGGAAAAGCTGAAACACCACAGAATTGACAAGTTGGATGCCATTGATCTAAGGGATTATATTGGTTGTCAACAAACTTTAACTCTCTCGACTACTATTAACAAAAGTTCGGTTTAGCCCACTTTGATGGATGAAGAGTGTGCAACATGTGACATCTTTCCTTGCCTACTTGGTCACACCCTTGTCACATCCACTTTATAAGCTTCAATCTTGCCCTTGGTATTCCACAGTGTGAAATTATGCTCCCAACTTGCCTCATTATCTAGCCATCCTTTCCATTGTAGAAAATGCTTAGTGTAGCTTAGATGCTTGCTCTTTACTCCTCTACATTATGCTTAAGTTCAATGACAATGGCAGTTGGAACTCAATTGGATTCCCTTTAACTTGGGTTCTCTTCGTCTTCCTACTAGGGCTTAAGTAAACTTATATGAAAGATTGGTTAGATCTCTAAGTGGAAACATAAGGTTAACAGGGAGGCATACTTCCCTCCTCGCTTCTTCACTAAAAAGGGCCCTCATAGAACCTAACAAGTCCCTTATGTAACTTATTAGATGTTCAAATCAAATAAGGAAGAGGTTTCACAATGACTAAGTTCCCTTAAACTCCAAGTGCCTCCTCTTAGGATAAGCCTATTTTTTTTCCTTTTTTTCTTCTTTTTTTTTTCTTTTGTTTTGACGGCCGTTGCTAGGTAAGCGTGCACTATGTTCCTTTGTTCATGCAAGTCTTTAGAAAATTTATAGGTTACCAGGCTCGGAGCCTTATATCCAATAGCAAGAGTGCGTGGAGTCAGAAGCTATTGTCCCATAGCAATTTTGAATAGACTAATCCCAATTGATTCATTCTTTAGGGTAATGTCTTATAGGCTAGCTCAATCCCCTTGACTAGAACTTATATAGAGCCTAAGGTACATCTTCAACAAGGCATTCATCCTTTAGTGTTGCCTTCAATTTGAGGATGACAACTTGTGCAGAAGTTGAGCTCAAACCCCATCAGAATAACTCTAGTCAAAACCTTCCAGTGAAGCTAGTGTCTTTGTCAGAATAACTCTAGTGCCTTCAAAATGCCCAATACTTTTACTATATGGGTGTGTTTGAATGGGCGTAATGATTTCTCTCTGATTCCCACACCCATGTTTGGCTAGGTTTTTAGGAGGTAATCATTACCCTGGAGGGGTCACAATTGACCGTCCAAGGGTAATTTGGAGGGACTGGTTCATTCCCCCTAGTAAAAGTCTTTTATGCCATTGTCAAACATCAAAAAGACACTATATGAAATTAATAGTTATTTAAAATTAATTTTTAATTAAACATTAATCAATATTTATATGTTCATTATTTTATAAATAATAATTATTTAAAATAAATATCATTTATAATTAATTAAAATTTGAAGTACGGAATGAAATTAGTAGTTATTTAAAATTAATTTTTAATTAAACATTAGTCAATAATAATAAAATAAAATTTTATTTTTTCATTATTTTATAAATAATAATTATTTCAAATAAATATCATTTAAAATTAATTAAAAAATTATACGTACGGACTGAAATTAGTAGTTATTTGAAATTAAGTTTTAATTAAACATTAGTCAATAATAATAAAATAAATATTTATGCATTCATGATTTTATAAATAATAATTATTTGAAATAAATATCATTTATAATTAATTAAAAATTAACTTTTAATTAAACATTAATCATTAATAATAAAATAAATATTTTTATTATTTTATAAATATTAACCATTTCAAATAAATATCATTTGTGATTAATTAAAAAATTATAAGTACGCAATAAAATTTAATAGTTATTTGAAGTTAAGTTTTAATTATACAATAATCAATAATGATAAAATAACTATTTGCGTTTTCATTATTTTATAAATATTAATTATTTCAAATAAATATTATTTGTAATTAATAAAAGTTATAAGTACGGGATGAAATTAATAGTTCTTTAAAATTAATTTTTAATTAAACATTAATCAATAATAATAAAATATATAATTATGTTTCCATTATTTTTATAAATAATAATAAGTATTAGAAATAAATATAATTTTTTTATATAAAGGGTAAAAAGGTAATATTAATACAACTCCATTTTTACTTTTCCTATTCCTAATAAATTATCCCTCCAACCAAACATTTTTTTCATTACCATCCCCTACCCATTTTTTTTTTCACTTTTCTTCATTATTTTATTCCCCTCATTCTATTACGGTAATTTAAACGCGCTCAATGTGTAATATTTGCATTATTGAAGCATAAGATACCTGACAAGCTACCCCCCTTGTTTGAAGTTTAGAGTGAGTAGAAAATTTTGTTGAAATTATGAGGAGAAAATTTGCGCCCTATGTGTTTTATTGTGTGTGAGAGAGAGAGAGAGAGAGAGAGAGAGCTCACATTAAACAACCACAGGAGGAAGTCTTACGGCATTATCTCTCCAAGCTTTCTCCTCATAATTTCAAGACCAGCTGGCCTTGATCGTCAAGCAAAAGCCCCCACCTTTACGGATGCCAACTGATCTCCCTCCAAATACACCCCCAACTCTCCTGACCAAACCAACTTCAACATCCTCAGTGAACCAACTATACTTGGTCTGTCTCCAATCCATCAATGCATCTCTTCAACTTGAAGGCTGCTTCTTGTTCTACAGCCATGAAGATTTCAGAGGAGGAGAGATGATGTGATTGCAGATTTGGAGGCATCTACTGGGTTTAGAGTGAGTAGGCCAGTCTGGACTGTGCAGGGTTATGCTCAGTGTTTGGAAGATTTGAACTCTCGTGACTGCCGACGGTGCGTCGAGGTGGCTGTGCAGCAGCTTAAGGAGGCTTGTGGATCAGCTGGCGGCTGATTTTTTTATCTTATTTGGCTAAGTGTTATGCTATAAGTATTGGGTTGCTAGTTACTATTCTTCTTCTTCTTCTTCAGTTTAAACACAAGAATTAGAGAATTGTGGTTGTTATTTTTTAGTAAGCACTTAATTTAGGGGATTTGGTGAATCCAACTTCGTAGCTCTGAACTAGATAGACTCTTGCACTCGTATAACTCTATATTTCTGGAGTATAATTAATTATGTAATTATTTAGAAATTTATTTATTTTTGAAAATTATTGTGTTATTTCTGTTGGTGTTTTTATTAATGGTAATGGCCAAAAACACACCCTAAGTTTGCGAAATGGCCAAAAACACCCCGTTAATTTCCAAATCCATAAAAACCCCTTCTTTTTAAAGACAATGACTTTCAAACCCCCAAAGAATGAAATGGTGGTTAACGGAGTTATTTTTCAAATTCACGGACGGAATTGAACCTGACTTGTATGGGAAATCGTGGTGCAATCATTAAGCCGGTTAGAGAGGAAGTGGAGGGTTTTTCGTAATGGGAATCCCAAGAGAGGCAGAGAGCCGTGTTCGTTTTTCTTCTTTGCTTAACTTTCTTCAGCTTTTCCCTCTTCGCAGCTCTCTCTGCTTCGACATCCTCTGTAACTTCAGTCTACTTGGATCACTCGTGCGCAAGTAATGTGCACTTCCATCAGTTTGTAGCTCAAGGTATTGCAGAAGCTGTGTCTAAAGTAAGGCTTTTATATGAAGTACTCTGTTACACAGAGATATTCGTCGATTTTGTTTTGCGTGGTTCTAGTGTGCAGGGGAATTTCTCGGCTGGGGTTTATAGGGTTTAGGGTTTAGGGTTTAGGGTTTTCGGTTGTGCCCACGATCATTGAAAGAGATCTCGGTTGTTGTTGTTTGTGTAATGCTTACAATGTGCGTTTCCCCTTTCAATTGATATGGTTGCAGTTTGTAAAAGAGATTTCCGTGTAATGAATGAGTTCTTGTTTAAAACAGTTTGTCTCCGTTTAACGGTGCATATCTCCGTTTAAGCGTTGAGCTTTTCGTGTAAAACTTTTGTCTCTGTGTAGCAGTTGAGGTATCTATTTAACAAGTGTTGTCATTGTTGCAGTCTTGTGATTATGGCGGTAAACCTAGTCAACGGGAGATGCTACTTGACACCGGTGGTGGAGACCTTGGCCGAATTGAAAGTCCACATGACCTCTCGACATTGGGAGATCATTCAAAGGACACCATTTGCAGCATTCACTGAGGTGGAAGCTGTATTCCAAGAGAGGGCCCTTCTCGATTCGCTTCTGCAGAGGTACGATGGCCGCACCAATAAATTCAGGATCGGGGCGAGCCTGCTGAGCTTCAGGCCTGAGGATGTGGCTCTCGTTCTGGGTCTGCGCTGCGACGGAGACGCGGTCCTATTTAAGAAGAAGAAGACACCGTCAGCTTTCAAAGGGAGATATCTATCGAAAAGCTTCGAGAGACACAGAGACGCCATTAGGCGCACTCTTCAGCGTCTTGTTGGACAGAGGGGGGGAGAGGAGGATTTTGTGAAACTCTTGATGGCGTACCTCATGGGGACAATCCTCTTCCCGAATACCTCATGCTCGGTGCCCACTTGGATCATTGATTATGTCGACGATCTACCTGGCATGGGGCGGTACGCATGGGCGCAGGCGACGCACAAATGGCTTATGGAGGACGTTCCACAAGCTGCCGCTCGAGTGCAAGCCAGATGCGAGGTGGGGAAGGTAAACACGGGGTACATTAAGGGTTGCTCGATCGCGCTGACCATCTGGTTTTACGAGATGACCGGAACCGGTAAGAAAGTCCGTTTCGGCAAGACCCCAAGGGTGGTGTGCTACTGCGAAAGTACTTACCGGAAGCACGAGACGATAGAAGCGAGTTGGTCAGTTCTCAAAAGAAAAGAGGTAATAAATCAGGGTTAATGTGTTTACAAAGAGCAGTTAATGTTTAATGATAGTCTTCGCCGTTTAAGAACTGTAGTTTGTGTTTAACGCGTGGTGTCTTCGCTTAACCTTGTTATACTCCGTTTAAATGTGTGCCATATCGTTTACGTATATATGTCAAATGTTTAAATACGTTTGTTTTGGATCAAATTGAATGATTTGACTGAGATTTTTTTCTTTATATATGTTAGTTTCCTGAGCTGGTCCCTGCGAATGCTGAAGTGGAGACTTTTGTTCGGGCCAATTGGCGGAGGGATGCTGTTGCGCGGGAACCACTTGCACAACTGCAAGAGGAGAGGCCAACCCCTTCCGTCCGTTCTCGCCGACGTGGTTCCCCCACTTCCAGCCCAACATGCAACCCTCGGCGTCGGATAGGCCCTCACCTACCCCGCCCAATGGCAACACCCGCACCGTCTGCGACAACGACAGTCCCCCAGATCACCATAATCCCCCCGACCGCGGCAGCCCCACCGACGTCATTAGGCGACGACATCACTACAGCCTTTTTGCAGGCATGCCAGGTGATGATGAATGCTTTCCCCCAGCTTGTCGCTCGGGTTGAGGCATTGGAGGCAAGGTTTTAAACGGCTGCACCGTCGGGACAAATACATGACGTGCCCGGGACGGATGAGGCGTCGGAATTTGGTGACGACGACTTCGTCGTGAAGGCCATTCCAAGGCGGCCACGTATGAGGAGGCCACGCTTGAAAAGGCTTGCACAAAAGGTGAAGACAATAATGCCGCCTATGTGTCCACCACCGGCCGACGAGGAAACAATGGCAGCACCACCGGCGGCTGATGCGGTTGTTGAGACCGTTGCAGTTGATGACTTCACCGTCGCGGTGGAGGAGATCGTCGACCCCGTTGGCAATGCCGCGTCTGAGGAAGCCTCCGAAATCCCCGTCGAGATGGAGCCGGCAGCCGCGGCCGACAATGGCGCATCGATGGTGGTGGCCACTATCCCTGAAGAAGAAGAACCATCTGAGGGTGTGCCTTCCCTTGATGAGATTGCCTTTGCCGCGGTTGAGAAGACCGTTGCCTCTATTGTGGAGGAGCTCCTGCCCACGGAGGAACGGCCGGCCGACATTGCCGCATCCAGTATAGGCGCGATCCCGCAACAGCAAGAAGCATCTACGGATGATCCCAATAAAGCTGTTGCCGGGGGCGAAGGGAACGTCGCCGAGAAAAAAAAAGAAATCGGTGACCTTCACCAACCAGCAGTATGAAGAAGTGCGGAAAGACTTCGTTCCGGTGAAGAAAAAATACGCTGCTCAATCACGCCACGACGTATTCGAGAAGGAGCTGATCAAGATCTTCCTTAACTTCCCCATGGACGAGTAAGTATGATAGTGTAGATGTTATTGTTTATATATTGATCATCCCATTTACGTTGTTGCGTTTCCGTTTAATTACAGTCGTTACCATGTAACCTAGTAATGTATCGTTTAACTAACGACAGTACTGTTTACCGGTATACATTATCATTTACGTATGTGTTGTTCCCACTTAACGTCTATGTGTTATTAATCAATCGTATCTGTTGCCATTTAACCGCAGTTCCGTCGTCTGGAGGAATGATTATGTCAGCACCACCCGGGCCAACCTATTCGTTCTGATCGACGGGAAAGAGATGGTGACAGATGAAGTGTTGGACGCCTTCGTGTGCATCGTACAAAACACACTTACAGAAAGCCATTTCCTCATAAGAAGCGCGCCTCCATCACTCGACCTTTGGCATTGTTTATGTCAAAGGTGGAAGACGCACATGAGACGACTTTGGCTATGATCGGAGATGCCACCAAGGTCGTCAATGACGTTGACATCATCATTCTTCCCATAATCTTGAATGGCTACTTCCATGTCGTGGTGCTCGACAATAACAAGAAAGCGTACAGGCATTACACCTCATGTCAAAGTGAAGAGTACGATAGAGATGCGGTAGCAATGGTAAGCTCTCTGCGATATAGATTTTGATTGTCAGAGTGACATAGATGCTTTCTATTCTAACATCGAGTTGTATAATGCGACAGCGGGAACTATTCGACACCTGTCTCGAAATGGAGTACGGCACGACGACGACGGCACAGTACCCGCTTGTTCACGACGACGGCACACCGCGTAAAAAAAAGGCACTGTCGACTGTGCCGTCTACGTGATGCAGTTTATCGAGCAATTACTCCACAGTGAAAAGCTGCGGATAGCGCACACGGACGTCCCCTATCTGAGATTGAAGTACGCTGCCCACATACTTAAGGAAGGACCAGCATCCGGCATCAAGCAACGCGGGATGGCTCCAGCTGTGGGGAAGTAAGATTCTTAAGCACCGGCGTTATTCATCAAATGTAAAACAGTTTTGTCGATATTGTTTTCAATTCAATTGATTCAATTCATTCTTTGCCAGCGACATGGCAGAAATTTCAATGTACATCTACTAATGTTCGTTATTGTTTCAGATTCAATCATTTTTTGCTTAACATTCCATGGTACCGATTGAGGGTCGTCGTTGCTTTATAAAATTAAGTACATCTGTAAAAAATGACGCTGTCACTATTAAAAAATTGTGTTACACTTTAACAATACGGATCTCCGTGCAATATACACCGTTACCGTTTAACACCAGGGGACCGGGTTGATCACACACTCATTGTTTAGATATTAGTAGTGGACGTTTAACTCTCTATGACCCTGTTTAAACAACGGCGGCTGTTGTTAAATGAGAAAGACCGTAATCTACTTTCGTTGTCTGCTTTTAAAGGTGAGAGACCCTATTCTACAAAACATTTTAAATGTCTTCATCAACTGCGATATGTGTCCGTAAGCACGGAATTCTTTTGTCAAAGTATGTCACCCATTACGTGTTGTTGTCTCCGTTTAAAATGCAGGCTCTCCACATCCCTCTTATGGGATACCACCCGATCGAGTTCTGCGGAGAGAGATGCTGCTTTTTCCGTCAGATCCCCGACCAAATCTTCCAGGAACCGCTCCCGGGGATAGGTCATCTGCCCTGCAATGAAGACCTCAACGATTTAGGGAAATATTTCTAAAGACGCATAGATGAACCGTACGATATGCAGTACTTCCAGTTGTTACACCATCGACATCAGCGAGGGACGTACCCCTCGTCCTAAGATGCGCAGGACATAGCTCGTAGAACGCCACCAGGGCAGCAATGTTCTGGGATGCCTCCTCTGTTCTCTCGGGTCTGCGGCTGAAAAACGTGGTCCCATCCACCGTGACCGTGGCCACGAAAGCGGAGGCGCCCGAGGGGCCTTCCCTGGTTGTGGAGTACACTGGCGTGGAGCGGTGCGTCTTCTGGCAGTACGTGTTGAGAATTGGCACATACATACTGTTGGGTCTGCGAGTAATATCTGGGTGCGTTTCTTGTTTCTGATTCTTCTTTAAATACAAATGTATTCAATGGACGTGTGAACTATTTCTCGAGTCTGATGCCAATAACTATTGGATGTTTGAATTCCAAAACCAAATTTAATCGTAACACATAACAGTAACGTCCACCGACGGGTTAATCAATGCACACTTTCCCAATGCTAACTCATTACACTGCGTCGAATGCATGTATTACTCAGAATGTCTTTCCCCCGTTTACGTATCAGTTTAACTTTAAGACTTATCGTTCACATTAAGACTAACGTTTAACTTTCAAACCCTTCGTTTAACAATTTGAGGACAGGTAAAAATATTTCATGTCGCTATTGTCACATATCAGTCATCGACAATAAAATAAGTTTGTGTAATTCATTATCTTGTAATTCATTATCTTAACTTAAACATATTAGTTGTGCGCTAAAGGTAATAGTCTCTGGTTAACAGTCGGTGTAAACTTTGAAATATAACGGCCTGCCAAAATGATGTGCTCTTCGTTTAAACTTTGTTGGCTTTGTTCAAGTATAGTTCGTGCAGTTTACTTTTTGGAGTCCCTGTGTAATTGTACGAGTCTCCGTTTGCTATTTCATTCCACGTGACAATAATTGCTTAACAAATATCCACAACTTACGCTTCTCGCAACGGAAATTACATGAATTTCAAATAGATATGAGACTGATTTTAGTTTTCATAATTAATGGTGAAAGTAATTGATATTGGTTTCTGATTCACGCTGTCTGTAATAAAAATTACCAATTAGGTTTGTAGGTTTAAATATAGATTACGTTGTTTAAATATTAATGACTATGTTTGGATTCAGACGACTCCGTTTAAATATAGAGAACTCCATTTAGATGACTCAATTTACAAACGACAGCAACTCGAACATAATCTTTCACTCCGCCCTTTTCTTGTCATTCAAATCTTGGAGCAGCTTTTCCACACGTGCCTTTCGATCTTTTGTTCCTTCAAGTTTTGTGTTTAGTGCACGGACCAGGTGTTCGAAAACCCACTCCAACTCTTCACCACTTGAGTAATCCCCGACGGCTCGTGGAGGCCCTGCAATGAAGAGTTGAAGGTTTACGTATGGAAGGTGGCCTTTTTTTTGACACTCAACTGAGAAGTCTTACAGTATGAAGTACCTGCGTCAGATACGTCATCGTAAGCAACCAGGGCCTTGGTAATCTCCACGCTGCGTGAAGGACACAACTGCTTGAACGCCACCTCGGCAGCAATATTCGGCGCCTGCTCGGCACTTTCCGCAGATGAAGCATCAGAGAAAGGGGTCCCGTCGACCGTCACCGTGGCCAGAAAAACGGGGTTGGTGTCGGGGCCTTCACGGAGAGTGGTGTACTCTGACGAGGGCCGGCGTGTCATCTGGCAAAATTCGGCTAGACGTGACTTAAACATTGTTGTGGGATGTGGATAATATCTGCGTGTGTATCTTGTTCCGGCTTAATGTTTACATACAATCATAACTATTTGTAAAAAAGACATTGGTTTTCGGTGAAATAAATGGAATATAGTAAATGGCATCGGTTACGTTCACGCTTTACCGACTCGCATTTCAACATTAAATGGGAGTAATTAATAATAAATTCACATTGCATGGTTTCCCTGACTACGTTATACCGTAACTAGCCTAATTTCAACTCTATTTATGCATGCAGCGTTTCAGCATTTTCCAATGCAAATTTTCTGGTTTTCAACCTATTTTCTAAACATCAATGTGGTATTTAATCTATGACGCTCACTGGGCGAAACTCCTCATCATTGTTTAAATAAAACCGTTATCATTTGCCCCTACGCTTTACCGTTTAACTATCGATACCCGCTGTTAACTATCCACGAGTGAGAACGAGGGTTCTCTCAGTTTAACATGGTGTGCCACCGTTTATTATCATGCGTCTTCCTTTAACCTTCGGTGTGTATGTTTGGATTGTCTTCTTCACACATCGAGGACTCTGTGTGAATACTATTCTCACTGTTTACAAACACTCGCGCTTTTTAAATATTGTCGTCGCCCCTTTTACAGACGTCCATGTTTATAATTTAGTGCCGATGTTCAAATATACACGTATCGGTTTAAAGATCAAAACATTACAGAGGAACAAATTTCTTTCCCTTCAAAAATTTTTCATTGAAACAGAGTTCTATTACAACCAGTGTAGGCATATTAATTTATACATCTACAAACTGAAAAAACATTATTTATCAAAAATTTCCACGTCCACCTTCATTTCGCCTTCAGGCCCTGGATCAGCTTCTTGACTTGGGCCGTGCGGTTTCTTACTGGGTCGAGTTTTGCGGAGAGGACTACTTCCTTCTCTGCAAGCTCGACGAGCATGTCCTCCAGAAAGCACTCCAACTCTTCGCTGTTGGAGTGCTCGCGAGTAAGTGAAGGCGCTGCATCTGAAGGCGTTGCGGTGCAAAGCCTTGCAATGAAGGCTTTTAACAATTTAGAAAATAAATAAATTCTTTAAACATGTACGTAGAAATCTTACGGTATGACTTACCTCCATATAATCAATCGGCGGCAGCAGCGGGATGCGTATTCATCCTCCCAGGGTATGGAGTACAGAGGTCACTGTACGCCACCTCGGCCGCAGTGTTCTGGGCGTCCTTCGCTGTTTTCGCAGGGTAAGGACTGCAGTAAGTGGTCCCATCAACCGCCACCGTGCCCAAGAAGGCGGGGATGTGGTCGGGGCCCTCTCTGACGGTTGAGTACTCCGGCGACGGCCGGCGTGTTCTCTGGCAGAGCTCGTTGAGAAGGGACTTATACATACTTCTTTCTCTGTGTGTAATATGTGGATGTGCCTTTGGTTTCCGTTTATTGTTTAAATAGAAGTCTAGGAGTCGCATGTTCGCCTAACGTACGCCGTGCATTGATGCTTACGTGTGGAGTTCACTCTAATGACGTCTTGTCGTCATTAATTTAGAGTCAATACATGCTTTAAAGTCACACTGAACTGTTCAAATATCAATCATTGTGTGTAACATTTTAACCACTATGTGTACCATACAACGTCTCCATTAAACATTTCGCCGAAAATGTGTAAAACTCGCCGCCGTATCTGTTTAAATATAACGTCTCTGTTTATGCGTCACTATCTTACATTCGTTCCCGAAGTTCAAATACAAAAGAATGACAACGAGCGATGTGCCTGTTTAACGTTATTGGTTATCGTTTATTACCAAGATTGTCCGTTTAACATTCACTGCGTACACTTGATTGAGTGTGTGACTCTTTAAATGTGTTACCATTTAACATTAGGTATATTCGATTAAAAATTCGGTGTAGACAACGAAATTCGTTTATTCTCTGTTTAAATATCAGGCCTTCATAACCAAATAAATGTGTGATCTTTAAAGATTATCCTTTTACGAAGTCTAATTGGTGACACTTTCGTTGCAAGTTCTACGATTGTGACCGAAAGCGTGGCAGCGGCTGCGACTCGATCCTCCTTCGTCTAGGACGCCCAGGTTGCCTTCTCGTCACAGGCGGCCGCAAAAGCAGATCGCAATTGTTGTCCGTGGGCCTCTCATTGTCAGGTATGGGAAATATAGCTTCCTTATACGCCAACTTGTAAGTGTCGACGGTGAAGTGATCGCTAATAAAACGATGAACATTGCTGTCCGTCAGCAATATCGCAGCGCAAGCGTGTTTGCACGGGATGCCATAAACTTGCCATCTGCGACATGAGCAAGTTCCACTGGCAAGGTCTGCAGTGTTACTGCACTGGTCAATCACTTCGTAACGATCAGCGAGACAGCGAGCAACGTGAAGACTTCGGCTATCCTGAACAAGCGTCTCAACCTTTGAATGTATGTCCGGGCATAAGAAAGTCTCCCATTTGTTCGCTTGCTCACGGCGAGTGCATAACATGCGCATCAGCTTGAACCTGCACAACGAATATCAGAAATCTTAAAAAAATTTACACGAATATATGAATATTTAAACACAACTACATCGGAGTAAACAGAACAGTAATAAACTAAAGATCGAAGAAGAAAAACATATACAACGGTATTTAAACCGAGACAATGATATTTACATTTGTTATCCTATACAGGATTCTACCGTACTAAACGGTAAACATGAATGTTAAACACAGACGACGATATCAAACTATAGACAGTGCATGTTAAACACAGATAACGAACATTAAAGGGTAACGGGTAAGCTTTAGCGTTACATGTATTTAACCTTCGAATACCTTATAGCGTCGACCATTTTCGTCACCGGTAGGTGTCGAGCTTCTTTGATCCACGCATTGAATGACTCAGCTACATTCGAATACATCTCGCCCCATCGGTCACCTTTGAACAGATAATTCGACCAGTGTGACATGTCGGATTTGTGAATCAACCACTAAAACGCTTTGGGTGATGCGGCCCGCAGTTCATTGACGGTGTCATCGCATTCTTTAGCCGTTGATGCCCACGCGATACGAAAGCATATGGACCAGCACTCCTCCCCCAATCCATTCCCAAGTCTGCCATTGGCTTTCATAAAATTGGCCTCGAAGTGCCCAAGGCAATACGCGTGTGGTGATGAAGGGAAAACTCTCACAATAGCGTTCACAAGGCCCTTTGACCTATCCGAAAGGAATGTAATTGTCTCTTGGTAGTCTCCTTCGTCGTATAAAGCATCACCTAACTTGGAAATGAACCACGTCCAATTGGCGTCGGTCTCGTTGTCGACAATAGCGAAGGCGACGTGGAAGAAGCCATTGTTCCCATCCTTGACTATGGCACCCAAGAGAGTACCCCGATACTTTCCAAGGAGGTGAGTACCATCGAGAAACAGCAGCGGCCTGCATGCCCGCTTGAACCCCAAAATGCACGCGCTGAAAGAGAAGAACGCACATTTAAAACGCTCACCGTCTCTTTCCACAAACGCGATGCTATCGGGGTTTATCTCAGCCACCTTATGGACGTACCAAAGCAACAGATCGTAGCTGGAGATGTCGCTGCCGTCGAGGATCACCCGGGCATGCTCTTTTCCCAGCCAAGCCTGCTTGTATGGAATGTGGACACCATGCTCCCGCAACATGTCCTTCTGAATGTCGATGGCCTTGTACAAGGGCCGGTCCTTCAGCTTCTGAATCACTCGTGCGCTGACCCATTTTTTGGACGCTTTCGGGTGTGACGCCGAGCCAATTCCACCACCGCAAGTGTGCGACGGGTCCATTGTCTTGATTCTGAAGGTATTTCTATTATATTCCTTTGATGCGTGAACGCGCCATTGACATCCACCGGCCGCGCATTCCACAGTGACCCGGTATTTTTCGTTCTTCACGAATTTGAAATCAAAATTCCGACTGATAGAAAAATTGCAAAATGTATCTCGGAAATGTTCAACGCCATCAAAACGTTGTCCGATATCCAACGACAACACTTCATGTTGATCTGACGAGGATGGCAGGCATGCGACACCATCCGGGTAGCCATGTGGTGGGACAGAAGCGCTCCCAGATTCCGAATTCCTGCCAACACTTCAGTTCAAACGCAAACGATCAGTATTTAAGCATAAACTCCACTTAGTTAAACGAAGAAGTTAATATTTACGCGTTAACAAACATAGTTAAACAGAGATGTAATAATGCAAACGGTATATGACAGGCTAAACAGAAACATGATAAATTAATCGGAGACTCCAAATTTAAATGGATAATTCATTCTTTAATACAGATAATGGTAGTATTAAACACTAACTGACATACAACTGCATAATTGTTTTAGAGTAACGCATTACTACGACAATAACTCGTTTTCAGAAGGCTGTCGTGGCACGTCATCCGTCTCGACAACCATATCGACTACACCGCCTTTGAGGATGGAGAACATATGACACATGCGCTGGAAGTCGACCTCGTTCTCTATTGGGCAAGCCGTATTATGTCCATCGGGTGTGATGAACTTCACCCTCGCACGACAAACATCGAGACCCCAGCGCTCACAAATCTCACCTAACACTGACGCCCATTCAGTCGACACGGTGAACGTCAGCACTCGTCCCTCCCCGTTGTACCTAGCAATGGCACAAAAACTGTCCATAATATCGGGTGACCGGAGGAATTCAAATCCAAAAACCAACTTAGCAGAAGGAAAAGGAGAACAAGAACAAAAATATGTAATTCGCCTTCTAAACTTTCTATGCGAATAAGAAACCATTAAGGGGGAAAAATCTCACAAATGTATGCGTAAATGTGAGACATGACATGATGTGATCGGGCGGGGTTTTTTCCCACCATTTGCAGGGGCAAAAATGGATTTTCATAACACTGACCCATTTCATGTGACAGACGGGGGGTAGAAGGGAACCAAACTATAACGGAGGGGCTGTCCGGGGTGTGCAAAAAAAGGAAAGGGTTTTTGGCCAATTTTGAAATTCACGATGTGTGAACAGTAATTTTCCCTTTTTATTATTATTTTGTACTTGCTATTTATTTATTTAATTTAATTATGTTGTGAAACGATTTATTGGTATTTTACCATCTATACTCTATTTTATTTACTACGGTTTTTAGTACATCTCCATTTCTAGCAATTACCCAGCTAGGAGGAGTAAGTCCTAACCATGCGCACATGTTTCCTGTAGTAGCGCTACCGGACATGTGTGTCTATTACGACTGCGGTCGAAGATCCGGCTTCCGTTATTGATATTCTGTATGTTCCCACTTCACAATCGAAGATTCAGCCTCGAGCTGTTGATTCTGTTTATTAGTCAGGGAGATGTATATTTCTAATTCTCACGCATTTTCTGTATTTTTGTCTATTATATTTCTATTTCTGCAATTATCTCTTAATTCTTTTGTTATGTTGCGATCCTACTGAGTCTTTGTGGCTCATGCACTATGTGTTTTCTTTTTCTTAGAGGTGAGAAGTAAGCTTAGGAACAGGGGGATTTCTGTGGTATAGTCCTTGTAGATATCAATTTTGTTTACTATAATTTTATTCCGTGTGAGTGAGATTGTACTCTTGCTTCAAACTATTAAGTGTGGCACTTTGCGTTTCTATAAGGCTGCTAAAGCCCATATTTGAATCATTTCTATTTATTGTTATCTGGTATGTATTTCTGCATTCTTGTTCTCTGTTTTGTCTGTTGGGGTTGACTCTGATTAAATTTGAGATCTGGGGCTTTGCACGCGGTGGGGCCCAGTCCCGTCGGATGTGGTTGGTCTGTCAGCGGGCCCGGCTTTGGAGTTGGGGCGTAACAATACGTATGAAGAATAGTTAGCCATGAGGGTAAAAACTTGTAGAGAAACTTTACTACAATATTTGAAAATTTTTTCATTAAAATTTGTAAATCATATTGATATTGTTTTAATTATTGTTTAATTAGTGCTTGTTGGGGTTTTTATAATTTTTGTAAATAATAATTATTACTATTTTGTTAAATTATGTTCATTAATTTTATAGTATCTACATTTTATCTCATATTTAACAATTAAATCATACATAAATAATATTTAAATTAGTATTATTAAAAATTTATATAATAATTTTCCAACCCTTGTCAATTGCATCAAGGTGGTATTCACAAATACTATCTAGTTAAAATAATAATTGTAAAAGACTTTAGAAGACAGTTAACAAATGTCATTAAATAATCTTTATAACAACATTTATAAATGACATTTTATTTTAGAATTATGTATGGTGAATAACTTCTATCAACATGTATAAATGTTGCATCAAGTTGGTATTAACAAATCGGATTTTTTTAAACCAATGTTTTTTAAATGTTGTTATAAATAATTCAATAAACTTTTTATAATTGTTGCCACATAATCTCTATGCCAACCGTTATAAATATTGCAATATTTCAAAATTTATATGTTGAAAAAGTTGTAGCCACAAAGATTGGAATTTAAATAAAAAGTGATATACAATCCATATATAAATGTTGAGATAATATCTATATTGAGATTATTTATAAATATTGGTAGAGTATCACAATAAAAGTGTTGGAATATATAGATACTGAAAATTTTTTCTGAACTGTTACAATAAAGTATACCCACTGTGATAATTGCAACATATAGTTGGCATCTGTTAAAAATATCTGTGCATATCTATTTCAGCATTTTGTCACTATTTTATGACATATGACAAATATCATAACAAACCATTTTTGTTATAGTAAATCAAACCGCATCAGAACAATCAAGAAAGCAATTAGCAATAATAAAAGCTAGGAGTTTTACCATGTCAATAGAGAAAACTCATAGGTAGTGTTTGTTTGGAGGATTTTGGAATTACATGTAATTTGAATTACTGGGTTTTTGAAAATCCAGTATTTGATTTACAGGATTTTAAAAGACTAATTCATATTACATCCAATAAGTGATTCAGTTTTACGATCAAATTGGTTGTAAAACCAAATCCTTATCTTATTGCTCTTTCACATGTGATCTCTTGTGATTTATATGTGACCAACTAAGAACAAATAAATATAATCAAACATTTATTATTAGTGGGAAACTTATAAATTATTATAATATGTTTAATAATTTATATAATAATAAAATTAATAGTTAAATGATCGACACTATACTTAAAATTATTACATAACTTGTTAAAAATGGATGAAAATCTAAGAAATATTATTTTTGTAAGGTTAATAATTAAATTCAAAATTTTTAAATATAATAAAATTTTAATAAATTTACTAATAAATTTAAATTTAATAGTTAAAGTAATTGATTTGTACTTAAAATTATTAAAATAATATTAAATCTTATAATACAGTATTTTCATATACATTAAACCAAACAATAGATTTGATCTCACTGAATTTTAAAATTCAAATACTTTCATTTACATTGTAATTAAAAATCCACTGTATTTTGAATTAAAAATCCACTGTATTTTGAATTACATCCGACCAAACACTACTATAGTGAAATTAAAAAAACAACAAAACAAGATAACCATTGAGAACATTCCCCAAAGAATTTCCCTGCCTTCCTTCCCTCTCTCTCAATCAAGCCATAGTCTTGTCGTTATTTTGATGCCGCCTCTTTCCCTCTTTCTCTCCTTTTTTATTTCCTTTGTGCCTTGAAATCAGCATAAAATCCCTTATGGGATGCATATCCCGAGGAGTCATTACACTAGCTTGCCTCCATAGTGCTCGAGCCCAAGAGCACCAACATAAGGGTGAGCGTGCGTAGGCGCCTGCACATGTGCAAGAGCATTCGCAAATTACTCCACAGTATTATTACTAACTAGCAATCAGGTAAATAAGACAAAAATTATAATTTTAATTTAATTTGGATTTAAAAAGTAAAAGTTTTAAAAATGAAGAATGTTTTGCAGATTTGATAAATATAAAAATAACTCACGAATGATGTTGTATCTCCCATTTACATCGACAATAACTCATGCATGCATATCCCTTGATAGACATGTTCTAAGTAAATAATTTATGTGTAATAGAGATACTAATAACTATTTATTTTTTTTACCAAAAAAAAAAAAAAAGACTTTAGACAGTTGAAAGTGTTAGAAGTCCCCTGGAGACATGTTTCTCTTTGAGAATTATACACTATTTGATTCCAATTTAAAAAAGAAATCATCTGCTGTCACAAGCTTTGACCAAGGACTAGATAACATGGGATAGAAAATAATTGTCTTTAAAATTTAATTGATTATATTTAATTTTTTTTAATATATCTATTTAAATAATATTAATTAAAGAAACTTTTATTAAAAAAAATTTTGAATAATCAAATGCAACCCCAACTTAACTGATATTACCACAACTCTCTTCTCAGGATTTTCGATATATATATAAAGCAAAACTAATTTATTATTGTCAAAATTAATAAACATAAAATTTTATTTTTAACATAAACAAAGCAAAATTAGTTTTTAGCATAAAAGACCTCTACGTCCTTAAAAAACTTTCCAAAAAAATCTTTTCACTTTCTAAATAACAATCAACATTTATTACTTTTTTCAAAAATTTAAAATAATTATTATATTTATTTATTTAAAAATTAAATTTTTATATAAATATATTTATACGTAAGTTGTTTAGTAAGTTCCCAACCAACCCTACAAGTTTTTTTTTTTTTTTTTTTTGACTAATAGACCACAAGCACCCTCAGTTACGGTGGCTTATGGATCTTCTAGAAAAATCTCTCCGTTATGGAACCCTTGAAAGATAAAACTATTGTTTCCCCCACAAGGACCCACACCATGACCTAATAAACATTATTGATTAAACAATTAATAGTACCTATGTCCAAGTGTATAGTATAAGACTTGTGTCCTCTCCCAGGAATAGCAAAAATAGAATTAACCAGTCGTTTCCAACTCGATCCACTCGGAACAGGGCCATTTTTGTTTTATTGGAGATCTGGGAACGGGGTAGGGCGATGTCGGTTTTATCTTGCTCAGTCCCACCTTGCTCTCCCGCCCTATTAAAAAATTTGCATATATATTCTTATATATTAATATATACATATAATTTTAAAATTTTTTTATTTATAAATCAAAATAAATAAAATTATATTCAATAGTTGTGTATTTTGATTAAGCTTATGTATTAATGGTTTAATTGCAACAATACAGTACTTCAGAAATATCCTTTGCTATAACTTTGACTTATTAATAAATAGTATATATTATAAGGGGTTTTATAAAACAAATTTCCTAAATTAAAACTACAACTTAGACTACATGAAAAGAAAGCACACTCTCAGCCGTCGGATCTTCTACAAAATCATGATTCTATCACTCATGCTTCTCTAAAATCTTTGCTCTCTTTCTCCTAACCCTAACTGGTCTAACGGCTAAGATCCCATACCCGTAACCCAATTGACCCACTTGACGTGCCCTTAGCCACCACCATTCTCACCAGCTCGGTTAGCTTTATTTTTTATGGCAACTCCGATAAAAATGGGACGGGGCAAGGTGAATGCAAAAGTCCCCAGGGGCATGGATGGAACCAAGGGGGGGCTAGCAGGGGCTTCAGCTCCCCCTCGGCACTTTGGTTAAACCAAACCAACTAACTATTGCATCGAACTAATACTCATCCATTTGATGATTGTATCTTGGCCGTTCATTGGAAAACCAATCTTGACTCTTGAGGCTGCCTCGAACTTAAACCACTCATCTTGATAAAATTAATCTCTGCCGTTCATTCTTTCCCTCTCGAACCCAACCAACATTCAAACACTTGAAATGTCAGTTTTACCCTTTAATCAAAATCTATTTTCAGTTTTCCACCATAACACTTAACTGCATCAAGTTTTCAATCTGAGTTCACTCTCTGCTTGGCTGCTTCTTCACTAAGTTCACTCCATCCTCTCTGCTTTTTCACTGAGTATGTATATTAGATTATTAGTATTTTTTTTAATTATTGGATCATCCAATCAATGATCATGTATTACTTCTTATTGAAAACGAGAATGAATGCATACAATTTATGGGTGAAATAAATAGAACATGAATGATAAACGTCATTTTTATAAATATGCCTACAATGTGTTTGATTAAATGCCTTGATGAGTTAAAATGTTAAAAATATCAAATATCAAATATTAATATGTATCATAATGAATGTATAAGTAAATAATGTTTAGTGTTAAATCTATATAGCAAAATGCATAACAAAATAGGTTTCAATAAGACTAGCTATACCAAAGGTTTCATATTCATAGAATTATAAATATTCATTAACTATTGACAATGAGGCGATTCTACAATGTTTTTAAAAAATGCAAACTCGTCGTACTCAGTTACCTCCTCTGAGTAGCATGTGTCGCACAGATGACAGTTCTAGCTCGAGTGTGCATAGATAAATGTTTTATGTTTTTTTGTGATTGTTTTAATTAAATGTCATAATATCTCACTATTTTGTATCGAATACAATTGTTATTTTGACTAAAAATGTTTTTTGACATTTTGCCCTTAGCCCCCCCATTAATAAGTTATGGTTCCGTCACTGCCCAGGGGGGTGTGGCTATTGGCATCCCTGCCTCTCCCCTTGCACTCTTATATCATACAATTAGGCTACTCAATGGTTGACCACACATACGAGTTCACTTTATACAGATGTATCCACTCTTGCCTTTTACTTTTTATTTTTTTGTTTTTGGTTTTTTCTTCTATGCATTTTTAAGCTGACAATATCATGCATGCTTAATAAAGAGACCTCCCATATCTTAACTAACTAGATCTCACAAAATTAGAATTTCCCTAAACTAAATTCAAAGGATTTTTACAAATGCAAAAAAAAAAAAAAAAAATTAATTTTTGGGCAAGTTATTTAAAAATTTTGTTTTATACTACCTAAACAATACCCATCTTCATAAGCAAGCGCACTCATGTCCTCATCCCAAACCTCGCATCATATTCCCAAAATAATAAATATATATTTTTTAGTTATTAAATTGACTGACCCCACTGTTCAACACATAATAATTTATTTTTAAAAAAATTAAAAAAAAGGGTCACACCAGATGCTGATTGAAAGAGCACTTAAGAGAAGCAAATGTGAGGCTGAGGACCCAGCAAGAAACCAACAATTTTTCCATGTGTTTTTAAATCCACATCACTTGTTTAAGGCCTTGTTTGGATGGGCTCTTAAAAAAAGTGCTTTTTTTAAGTTTTGTGGAAGCACTTTTTTTAAAAAGTGCTTTCAAAGTAAGTTAAGTGCTTTTATCTGAAACAGCTTCTCAGAAGTGCTTTTCTAAGAAGCATCTATGAGGCAGCTTCTGAAAAAAGCTGAATTTTAGTTTTTTTCACAGCTTCTGCTTTTCCCCAAAAACCCAAACAAACATGTTTTTTAAAACCCAGAAATGCTTAACTTATAAAAAAGCACTTCTGGGCTTAAAAAAAGCCCATCCAAACACCTCCTAAAACTCTTGCCATTTGACCATATGTCCTTATTAGACTTGTGAAAATACTAGTCTTGATAGTTGACACACACATATTGGTGGCGTATATATATATATATATAAGTGCATGACTCTAACTGAAATTTAAGGGTCTCATATCAATTGGTTAAACAAGGGGTTGTAATAAGAAACATCCATGGATGCCTTCTTCCTTTCTCAAGATGAAATTATGCAACTAGAAGACACATACTTCTCAACTTTTTCACCGGACCCATTTGCCCTCGTCCCGGTTACCATCGAAACGAACATTCAATCTCCGGCGAGTGTGTTGCCGTGTTTTGTTGAGTACTCGAGGTTGAGAGAAGAGCATGTAAGAAGAAATTTAGAATTGAAATCTAATGAGGAGAGGAATGTTCGAGTATTTGAGGAAAATTCCAAAGTCAAAGAAATCAGAGATCAAGATCAGAGTTGAGCATATGATGAAGGAGAGATTGTGAAAATAAAAAATTAGCCAATGTTACGCAGATTTACCCTTGAATCTCTTTCCTAGACCCAAGGTATTTTGGTTTTTTTTTATTTTGTTATTTTTATCATGTTTCATCTTTTAGCATATTTATTTTCACATGTAAAACATAATGTGATCTGTGAAAGAGCAATTAAGTTATTTCTTAAAAGCGTTAAATAACTCAATGTGTAATTATCGATAATATATATTTAATGAACGATCATAAACAATCAATACACTAAAAAATAGTTTTTCATTATAAATATTAATTATTATTTTTATTTTATTCTATTTTTATTTCTTTTCATGATTTAAAATCATGATTGGCCAAATCATACATTGAACGGCATTCAAGTCAATGAGATAACTTTCTCTATCTTTTTTCTTGTTTTTTTTTTTTTTTTTTGAAGTTTAATAGTCAAATGGATAAAACGTCTAGTACAAAGGAATAACATAGAAACTACATGGAACCATGGTATATGACACATGGGATTATATATATATGATCACTTCCTCTTTTTCTTTTATTTTTTCTTCTTGATTGGTTGGAACACCCAACGAACTGATGTCAGAGTTTGGATTATTTTTTCCCCAAGTGTACTGTTTGACACTCAAAACCTTATCGCTTTATTTATTTATTTATTTATTTTCTTGCCAACCAAAGGCACTTATTATATATATATATATATACATAACTTGACCGACGTTTGATAAGGAAGTCCTTTGCAAAATCTTTAAATATAATTAATGCAGATGTTTATTGTGGAAAGTTGCAAGACTAAATTAATACATGGCATAAAGTTTGTTTAATAGTTTTTTAACTTTCACATTTTTTTTTTATTTTAGCTAATCTGAGGTAAGAAAAAGACATTTTTTATGCATGCATCAAGGTCCATGCCAGCAAGTGGTTAATAGATTGATGAAAAATATGACAGCAATTTTTGTATTTATGAACAGAATTTTTCATCCATCATGAAACAGAAAATTAGTGAAAAGCAAACGGAAAAAATATATCAATATTGTTTTTTTTTAAAAAAATATTTAAATTATAATACGGCTCAATTGAAATAAAATTAAAATCAAAATTAGAGTATTTGTAAGAATGATATGATTATATATATGTGCCGAAATCTGTCTCTCCTTTAGCCATAGGTTTTCCGGGGACCCAAAACCCACTAAACAATTAATAAACAATTTGGTCAAGGCTTCTCTCCCGCACTCCATTAATTTGCGGCTCCATATTGTCACATGTCTTTTTTTAAAAAAAAAAAGTCACACGTTTTCGTTTACTTTCCAAACGGGATTATATATTTGACCACGTGCGAATATCTAAATCACACATACACACGCAAACTTAGGTATATAAGCAATAAAACTTAGCATCACTCATGTATACATCTCAATTAATGGACTACTTTTGCTTCCAAGAAGAGTTTCTTGAAGCGGAAGCGCTCTACTGCTCGGTCTCTCCGGAGCCACCTTTCGACACTGTCACAGCAATCTCCGATAATAATTCTTCGGCTTTTAAAAGGTACCATCGGTCTTTAAATGTCATTAAAAAATACGATGACGCTCCGAATGTTCATCGGAGAGTCGTTGGCATGTTGAAGAGCATCTGGAAGTCCAATCCGAAGCCAAAAATTTGTAAAATGGATGATGGTGGTGGTGGTGGTGGTGGTAGGGAGTTTCGGCATATGATGAGAGAAAGGCATCGTAGAGAAAAGCTCAGTCAGAATTACTCGGAATTATACTCTCTTTTGGCCCCTAGATCCAAGGTTTTTTTATTTGGTTTTTTTTCTTCTCTTATTTATATATAAATCATGTTTGATATTTATCTATTGTTTTAAATTTATTTATAAGTGTGAGTTTAATTTGTTTGTTATCTTTTTGAAGGCTGACAAAAACTCCATAGTGCAAACCGCGGCGGCATACATCCAGGAATTGAAAATAGTTAAAGAAGAACTTCATAGGCAAAACAAAAGATTAAAAGAAAAGATGGACACTGAAAGGATGGAAGAAGAGAAGATTGAAGTGCCGTTAGTGAATCAGGTATCTACTATGGACTCAGTAATAGAAGCTTTGCAATGGGTGAAAGGAATGGGAGTGGACGCAACGAGCATAAGATTAGAATTCCCAGCAAATGAGATCACCCCTGTAATGGCCATAAACACCAAGGTATTATTTTCCAATTTTTACATGTTTTTTCATTTCGAATTAATAAAATTTATGTGAGTGTAATCATAGTTATCAATAGTTAACTATAATATCCCTTTTTTTTTGTTTTTTTGTTTTAATTTAAATTGAAATTAAAGTGATTATTATATATGTATATAGGTGGAAAAGCGAGAGGTGGAAAGAAGGGGAGTGTGGGCCCCACCAAGTCAGCGACAACAACAATTGCGAGTCCGTGTGGAGAATTGAGAACTCGCTTGGGTGCTACTTTTGACTAGGTAGTTCTCGTGGGGCCCACCATTTTGGCATGGTGCTCTTGTGTTTTTGTCCTTCCAAATATTTTGTAATTTAACACTGGAGTAATATATATCTTTTTTTAATAGATGGTTGGAATTTTAATAAATGGTTGAAATTTTAATAATAAAAAAAAATGTGTATCTTTTCCATGATTTGTTCTCATTATGACAATATATATATAATGCTTTCAAATAAATTTATTTAATAAATACATTGTCTGAGTTATTTAATTTGTAAAGTAAATATTTTTGGAGAAAAAAAAATTTTTTGTCTGAGTTTTTTTCAAGAGTATTTATTTTATATGAAACAAATTAACAAATACAATGGTTTAATACAAATGCAAATGAGACCTAAAATTATTTTTGATGATTCTATTGTTACTGCAACTTTGATTTTGTTCTTGGGGTTTCTTATGTTGTTATTAGCTCTTATTATTGTTGTTCCTCCTAATCCTATTGTTTTTTTTCTTATTTTTGTATATAGATTGTTATACATTATAACTGAAAAAAATAAAAAATATAACTATTCTTTGATTTTTTTTTTCACTTTGCTAAATGACTGTTAATATTTTTTTGGTTTTCTTAGTTTATAGTTTCTTTTTTATACTTTCAAGCAATTAAATATTTTGCTAATGGCCAAGTTTCTTATGAGCCTAAGATTTTTACTGTTTTCATTATATATAATTTTCTGGCCTTGAAGAAATGGAATGAAAGGAAAAAAAGAAAAATGAGTTGATATCACCTTCTCTTTACTGTGAGTTTGTGTGGATGTAATCAAATATCTTTGATATTTAAAATATAATTTTTAGAGTACATTAATAGTACTCTTATAAAACAAATTAGTATGGTAGCTCATTGAACTTGATTTCAGTCAAATTTTCCAAAGTTCTTATTAAAAAAAAAAAAAAAACACAGAAAAAGGAATTCAGGAAAGTGCTACTTGATTGCCTCCAGAGTAGTAGTCCTTCACCTTCAAAACCATACAAAACTCAAGAATTCCAAGTTCCCTTAGTCAACAGTATCAGGCACATGTTCAACAATAATCCAGACATGCATTCATGGAAGCTTCAGTCACCAAAAGTTTGATCATCAGGTTGTACACCTTCATGGAAACTTCATCAACCAAAAAGAAACATGAAACTAATGCATCAGAAAAGCACTCGGTTCACACCGATTCGATCGATTGTTTTTTTGTCACAGTTAGCGGGCTGATCTCAAATCACATTCCACCGATGATTCTTGATTTGAAAATGTACATCTTTGATGAATAGAAACCGATCAAATGCCAGACCGACCGGCATTTGGCTGAGGCCGAATACGAAAAACCTTATCTATGTGTGCCCGGACTGCGTTACAGAACTCGTATGGTTGTGCTCGCCTTCGTATGTGACAATGAGCATCGACGGGTCTTCCAAGCATCTCTCGACATGCTTCCTCGCAGGGCAGCCTCGCACACTGCTACATTTATAGTATCCCCTGCATAAAATTAGAACTCGCATTCCATTAGGTTCGATTCAAACAACATCGAACTATGTAAGATATGCCGAATTACTGACACATTCAAGACATACAAAGAATTTCACTCATGCTAATTACTAGAATGCACAAGACAAACAATTGATTTTTAGGTAATGAGATGATGCAATGCATAAAAGCAACACCATTTGCAATTATATACTAAAACTCAGACATAGCTTGCATAAACGATAATTGCGACCGGATTTAGAAATGATATATCAAAGCAATGTACCTAGTGAATAAATCATATACCTTGGATGTGGAGAACCCTTAATCGGCTTCTGCCCATACTTCCTCCACGAGAAATCGTCCGGTGGGATATCGGCAAGCTTGTTACTAATAGCAGGGACCTTAATTGATCTTTTCACTCTATGCTTCCTGCATTTTCATCATCAAAGATATTAACATCAGTTCATAACAAAACACAAGAACACTGATATCAGCACAATTCCTACAATGCCACAAGAATGAGCAATTAAACCAACCGTTTCTTCGAACAATGACACCGGCCACTCGAAGCACACTTGCCACTCCCATTTTCCCCTCTACCAAGACACCTCCTCTGAGTATTTGCATGTAAATTCACAGGTTCAGAGGATTGAGGGCCACTGATTAAATGAAATGATTTGCCATCCAAACTAGCAACACTACCATCCATGCTCAATGAAGACACAAAGGACCTGGTTGAAGAACCAGTCCCAGTACAGCTAGAGTTATCAAACTTGAGATTAATTCCACTATTGTGCCTCCTAAACATTTCAGCCTGAAACCTCATCTGCTGTTGCTGTTGTTGTTGTTGTTGGTGTTGTTGGAGAGCATTCTTAGAAGCAGAACTCAAATCCAAAATCTGGCTTTGATGAACATTTTTGAGTACTCTCAGAGGTTGACAAGAAGAAGAAGAGGAAGAGGAAAACCGTAATTGGTAATCAAGGAAAGTTTGGTTTTGATCAAATGGAGAAAACTCTACAGTTTTCTTCAACCTCTTGACTCTTGCATGACCCACGCCATGAGTGAGCAAAGATATGACTTTCTTGAACTTAGACACAACTTCATCAGTTTCAGCCATTAAAGTCCTGTAAGGAAGCTCTTTGGACTGTGATATGAGCTTGAGGACTCCATGGCAGCTCTCCACTGCAACTCTGTTTGCTTCTTCCACTTCTTCCATTTTCAACATCAAAAGTAGCATACACAGCACCAATCTAGAATTCTCACATACACAGAAAATCAGAGAAAGAACAGCACACCATGAAATCAAGATTAACAAAAAAAAGAAAAAAATGAAAACATGATTGAACAGCTTGAGAACAAAAAGGACTGACCAAGGTCTTGTTTCTCCAGCTCCTCCCATGGTTTCTTTGCAAGTGGTGGATGATGTTTGGAGCACCAAACAGAGAAGAAAGTCCTCATTCTCCATTTCTTTATAAATTTCAGATTAAATTACCTGTTAGACCCCTGGACTTTAGTGTCATGTCTTTATTAGCCCTTACATTTATATGCATGTATCCTTTAATTATATATAGTAAATTAAAAACAAAAGATTTTCATTAAAAGTGAAATTTTTTTTGAGGGACTATTTATTAATTTCAATTTAAGTATTATATATATATATATATATTTTTTTTTTTAAAAAAAAAAAAAGATGTGGGCATACACATTACTAAATTTAAGATATATAAACTAATTTACTTGGTGATTTTATAAGGTAAGTATCTATATTTAAAAAAATATATACGTTTTCAGAAAACAACAAAATGAGTTCCAGAAAGGAGTAAATGAAACAAAGAAGACTTGTGGGGGTTGTTTTAACAAATATATATTCCGAGTCTGACACGGGGAGCAGCTTCGTCAGAGAGGGAAGATAGTGAAGTTACACGCGCCTCACTACACTACACGCCAACAGCGTTCATAGACCGTACGATGGACGACGATGATCTGAGATGGACGGTGCCGATTCTCTCGGTCGTTGGCGGATGGTGAGATCGGACGGCGTGGGGCCCTTCGCGGAATCGCGCCTGATGCTTTCAAAGATGTGGGGCCCACCGAGAAGAGCATCCCCGAGAGGGGAGGGCGCGCGTCGGGTTAGCCGTTGATAAGTGGGTAACCAATAGTGGAGTGACACGTGGGACGGTTTTCTATGTTCGAAGGCGCGTTCAGCCGGGCTTGTTGACTAAAATAGCTGTAGGGGGCCCTCCACGGTGGGCCCTTTTTTGGAGGTACATGGTTGACTCTGAACAGGGTACCACCTTGGGGGCTACTTTTCTCTTTGTTTCTACAGTACCGAACCGGGTTGGAATGACCCACTAACCCAAGAAATGTTCTCATGCTCTAAACCAATGTTATTGGAGCCGGACCAAACATTGAACCGGTCAAAGTGCCGGATCACCGGATTATCGGTTCAACTACCGAATCAATTGGGTCAATGTTGACTCAATTTAAATATTTTAAATAATTTAATTTAATATAATTAATTAGATAAAATATATTATAATTATAACAACAAAAATTAATACAACAAATAAGTTATACAAGTAAAAGTAAAATACATAAATTTTAATTTTCAATACAATTGATATTGATACATAAATTGTTGAAGCCTGATTACATTGCTTGAAAGTGATCACAATATCACATAATGCTTATATAGTTATAATCATATAACACATCAAAAATTCAACCAAAACAAATTCTAGCATGAAAAAAAAAACACTACAAACAAAAAATTTCATAGTTTCACACTTTCACTTGCAAATCCGGTTCAACTAAAGAACTAATGGTTCACATTGATTTTTACCGATTTAATTAAAAAACCCGCGGTTCACACCAGTTCTTATCGATTCAACTGCAAGTCCGGTCTAACTAGAGAACCGGACTGGTTCTGGTACCGGTTCATCAATTCAACCGGTCAGACCGCCAGTCCGGTCTGGTTCTAATAACACTGTTCTAAACAAATATCATTTTTCCTTCCTTTCCAAAACACTTTCATTTTTTAGATTGTGAAAAATATTCAACTATTTGAACGGAAAAAATCACATAGAAGCATAGCAAGAACCGTTGGGATAAATTCCCATTTAGTTGTTTATATAAAATATTTTTATATTTTACTGAGAACACGGATTTAAACTCAGCTAAAAAACAATAGTGTTATAAAACTTATGTTTGTGCTCCTCGTATATACTTGTCCCTAATATGTAATTTATTGATATTTATTAAAAAAATAAAAATAAAAAAGTAATATTATATGAGTTGGTGCATACAGAGGGCTTAGTTGCATCGACTGTTCAATACGTAGAACTCATTATTTTTTTTTTAACTCAAATGTAATGGGCCCAATTTTTTAATTAAAGATTTTTCAAAATAATTTATTGCGAATCAGTAATATATTTATTAATGATATTTAATATTCTATTAAATAAAATATGTTTATAATATAATATAATGTAAATAATTAAAAATATGAATAAGAAGATTGTGGGTTCTATACTATGTTTAACTATTATGAGAGATAGTTAAATTGGTAAAAATTTAATAGATTGATGAAGTATCATGGATATCAAACTTTAAGATAGTATATCGATGAAATTGTCCTTAGATCATCTCATAGAAATTTATAAATCTGAGTGAATAATGCATATATCAATTACGGAAAACAAAACTTCACTTAAATCAAATCAAATCAAATCTCTTACATTATAACATATAAAAGAATCCATATTTACCCTAAATATTAAAAAAAAAAATCATAACTCTGGTTCTCTCTTGTATAGCGGTCTAATTTAGTTGTTAAAGAATCCCTATGAGCCTTGCTTACTCACAAAGACACCTTTCTAGTATTTTTATTGACAAGAATTTTACCATGTCAAGTTGATTATTTGGAATTTCTAACAAAACAGAGAACAAACAGTATTCGAAAGAATTCATCTTTCTTCAGCCTCCAAACGAATCAACAAAATCGATATCACCAGCATCATTTTATATGACATGTTAATAAAGGAGTTGTCCAAACTGAAAGGAGGAATAGAATTTGGCATCAACAAATTTGCTTATATATAGTTGAAAGTTAACTTGTAAAATTTGTAAAATAATAAAATATAGTTGCATTAATTTTTCTCCTCTTTTGGTTGGTTAGATAAATAAAGAAAATGAGAGTGCATGATAATTAAGTTTTTTGAGAAAATTTTTTACCACTTTTTAAAGCAAAAAATACATAATAAATTGGTGATTCATTATATAAAGAAGACAATAGATTTTACATCTACGTACGTCTCTAGGATAACTGTTAGTTCATCATCATATCAAATAGTTACGATTAATGCAACTGCCTCCTCCACCTCAATAGTCCCCTCCCATGTTTTTTTTGAAGATAAGAACCCTGGGGCTATTTTATTGAAAGCTAAGAAAAACAACAAAAGAGTTCAACAAGACAATAACAAGAACAAACACAACTAAAATCTTAACCAAAACCAAAATTTGAAAAGATTTTCATCAACCATCTCGGCAAGTCTTGACCTTGATGAAATAGGCTTAAAGCATGTAAGTTTAAGCTATATCTAGCTAATGAATTTGCAGGTTGATTCCACTTCACAGGAATGAGATGAACATCAGGATCCCCGAGCTCATTTAATCTTTGCTTCACAGCTAACACTTGATCATGAATTCTCCAATCCCAAATGACTGAGTTCCTCTTTAGGCTGTTAGCTAGCTCCATATTATCAATGAGAATATGATGAACTTCTGCATGTAGGTGCACAGCTACTTCAGTTGCCACATTGATAGCTTGAATTTCTGCACTCATATTTGTGTCAGCTTGGATAGGTTTGCAACCTGCAAAATAGATAATACTATAAGAATTTGCCAAGAAGAAACCAATCCCATTTACCTGTTTATCTGGACTCCAGTTTTTGGACACAAACAAGACAGAGGTTCCATGTTGAAAGTTGTTTAGGATGAGACTTCTGCCTTGCTGATTCCCCTGAACATGAATGAACTCAATTGCTTGTGAAAAAGCTTTGCAAGTTATAGAAATCCAGTTCAGAGACAAAGATTTAAAGATAACATCACAACGGGCCTTCCAGATGTGCCAAATTGTAGTTGCAATAATAGCTCGATCAAACCAGGTTATAGTGGGATCCAACAACCAAATGCCTGAAGTGATACCATTAGGAAATTGCAAAGCCTTATTCAGCTTTGAACTCTAAATGCTCCAGATCTGTTGGGTTTTAACAGAAAGATGAAACAGATGTTCTGCCGTCTCATAATCCAGTCCACAGAAAACACATAAATTCTTTGGGCCTAAGTTAATGTAATGCAAATAGTCACTAGTATTGACTTTACCCTTTAAAATGAGCCAAATAAAATGCTTGATGCGTGGGGCGATTTTGAGAGCCCACAGGTTCTTCCAAACAGTCCAGTCATCAGAATGACCACTATGGGTGTTAAGAGCATGATAAGAGATAGTGGAGATTCTATTACCATTAGCTTTATAGGACCAAACCCAATGGGAGGGGGTATTATTATTAATTTTGCTCAATCGTTCACTAAAGAAGATATAATTCTCCCCAAATAGATTTCTAAGGCAGAGACTGTTCCAACTTTCATCACAGCAAAGGTCTGAGATTTGAAGACTGTTCACATCAAGGTCCATATTTAAGAAGGTAGAGAAATAAGCTAAGGGAATTTCTGAGCACCAAGGATAAAAAAGAAAAGAGGTAAACCGAGTGTTAATCGAATTGAGGCGCATGAATTTTTTGAGCTTGGAAGCTGAAATATTAAGGCCTTTGAAATAAGTAGAACTGCCAGCCGGAGCCTTGTCATGCCAAAAGTTATGAGACCCATACTTATTATGAAGAAATAGTCCCCTCCCATGTTGCAAGTCTCTCCCTTTTCGCTTCCTCCCTAACAAGCCTCTCCCATCCCACAGCTTTTCCTCTTTGTTGCTGAAATGCTCATCCTAGGTTAGAATAGTGAAAATTTCATTATGATCAAACATAACTCTATTTGCAAATAAATGCTATAAAATATATCTTCCAATTTAGGAGAAAAATCGGAGAAAATTGACAAAAATTAAACTTTTAATCTACTAATAACTCAACCACTTCATCAAATTAAACACCAAACAAACTATTTTCCTTCTTATTCTCATTCCATTTACTTAATTGTGTTAATCCAAACAACCCTTTAAAATCAAAGAACTTGAAAACTAAACTCTAATATCAGAAGGAGAAGGAGAGCAAAGAATCACCAACAACGGAAGCAACCTCGACAATGGAAAGATGTTATAGCTTGGAGATCTCATCCAAAAACATCTTGTTATCGAAGTTTAAGGGTAACTTAGCAACGACATGTCTGGTAGTAAGGGAAAGGAGACTGTCAAGGAAAGGGGAGAGAAGTATGGCAGTAAGGAGCAAGAATGGGGGATGAAAAGATGAACCTGGTACTGAGAATGAGCATGGTTGAGGGGGCAACATCTGGGAGTATGTCAGGTAGAGGGAAGATAGAGCCTACACAGTGGTCGTTCGTTCAATTTAGTGAGCAAGGCCCTTATATTTCAAATTTAGGAATGTTCTTAAATAACCAACCCGCATATATATATAGACACACATGGTATGCGTAATTATTTTATAAGAATTTATAATAAATCATTAAATGTTGCGGAAGTTAAATTTTATTTCTCAAAAGAGAGAGTTAATCACCTTTTTTTTAAATATTACAAGACATGTTGATTTTTGCTTTATTTATATTTTTAATACTTTTTATTAAGAAAAGTTAGAAAAGAAGGCCACAGGCACGGCCTAGAATTGAGCGCCATAGCAGGTGGACCACATGACATTATTTTGTGTTTCTTTAAATATATATATTTAGAAATTATATTTCTTGGTTTTTTTATTATTCTACATGTTGAAATCCTATATTATCTCTTAGGTTTTAATGTATGTGTGTATATATATATAATAAAAATTGTATATTCTCTTTTTTATATATTTATATATTTTTATAAAAACATATTTATTATTTAAAATTTGAAATTTTAGAATGTGTTTTTTCAACTAATGCGACAAGCACATATACAATTAAAGGTAGCCACAAAACTGGGATTGATCGTTTAATTATGAACCTTCAACTAGTGATGTAAAGATTGGTTTTCAGCCTATCTCTCACATTAGAAACTTAAATATGAGAATGAGACAAGAATTAACATCTTCAATGTGTAATGTAAAAGAATGATTAGAGGACATCTTCACTTTTCCAATTAGGTTTTGTTGGCAATCTCCCATAGTGCAAATTTTTAATCTATCCTATGCTAAGAAGATTTTTCATAAGCCTAGGAACATAATAAGCATTATCAATACATTGTTTGGACTAATTTTTTGATATTATATTGGGGATATCTTTACTTGTAACTAGAATTTTTATATTATTTCTAAACTTCATCTTTGAACTAAAACTGTCATCTAATGTTGAGAATAACTACTTTTGGCTTCACATATGATTGGTGCACCCTAAGTATGGGAGCTAGGTATTCACTTAATTCTCCACTACTATATCACATGTGCTTAATATAGCATTCTCATTTTCATTTCCCTATCAGAATTTCTTACAAACATAGTATATTGGCTGCCTCCAACCCCTTTTCTGCTCATACATTCAAATTTATAATGTTCAAATCACCCTATTATTTCTTTGAACATTATGAACATCTTTTTCTTATTGAAATTATAATAGAATTTTTTTTTCATTTTCTTACATTGTCAATTGATTTTGTAAAACCTTCTCAATATGATTTTTGATTTTTCCTTCAACGTCATTTAGGAACTTGTAAAGAGCCCATCCTCTCACCTATGCATGGTAGATAGATCCTTAGATATCGATAACTGCTAATATATACTCAAATGGTAACGTAAGAGATCAAACTGCATTATGGATTTTTTTTTTTTATAGTCAATCTTCTTGCCATTGCTTTTCATCTAATTAACTAAGAATAAGTTTTATGAAATTAATAATAAATGGATTCCAATTTCTACATATGAAGAAGTTCAAACGGTATCAATAATATTCTAATGGATTGGTGAACACATCACACACACCGGCAATTGCCGGTAATTGGCACTGTAGAATATCAAATAACTTGCAAATACTCGAAGTTTGCACACATGGTGCTTTACAAAGAGTTACTGACCACATAAATTAGGTCCTTCTAAGACTCAAGATGACTAATTTGACTCTAACGTAGAGTTGATAACTATAATTAAATTAAATTCCTATTTCATCTAAAACTAAACCTAAATAATTAAACATGACCTCTTGTTTATCATAGACACCATCGACCTTTCATTGATGTGTCTTTTTATATTAGAATTATATACATTTTCCATAGAATGATTGTTACATATATTATTCGTTCCAAGCTTTTATTGCAAGTCACCAAATACGTTAAATTTATAGGAAAATTATTCATTGGTCCCTCTAAGTTTTGATTCTTTTTAGACAGTCGCTCTAATAATCAAATATACTTTCTGGTCATTCCTTTTCTATTAAATCACTTTTATTTAAATCCTCCCTGATAATAAAGCCTATTAACTTCTTTGGAATCTCTGAAATAACAAAGGAGGGAAGGGGAATTCCCTCGTAATCCAGGCAGTCTTTTGTCTTGATATTCTTTGAATACTTTTTTGTCACTTCTCAGTTTGCTTTATGTTCTTCTTTTCATTTAGTTCCTGTTCTACACACTCGTGTGAGGTACAACCATTTCTTCTTGTTGATTGGCTCACTATCCTCTACAATTAATTTGAAGATGCATATCAGCTTCCATCTAAGGCTATAGTGCTTTTGTGAAATTGTAATATCAAAGGAGGAGGTGTGAGGTAAAGTGTGAAGGAGAGTCTATGGAGAAAACCTGCAAAAGTATGACTTTTATTATCGTTTTCTGATGGGTTTCACTTATCTTTTATGTAAAGCATTTTCATTGTAAGTTATTAACAGGAATGGGTTTTGCTATCATGAGACTTAAAGCAGGTCGAGTCCTATATTTTACCTTGTTGACCTCTTGGGAGTTACTAGATGAGATATGTGAATATTGGGCTCTTGAGACTTCCCAATGAAAGTCAAGTTTGTCATACTAAATGCACATTAAGTAGTCTTCTTCTATTTTGCGGAGGACTTTCTATGTATGTGCAACATATATCAGATGATCCCTTGTGCTCTTTGTTACCGTTGTAAATATTGCGTCCATTTATTTTATGCTCTCTGATTTTATGTTACTAGATATGTGTCACGCACATTCGAAAGTATATATTACGTGTACTTGAGTGCCTTAACAAGGTCTTAGTTAGGGAGCAGGGTGTTAGGCTACCCTTCTATGAGGAAAGAGATTACTTAGAGAACTCTCCATGGAAATGATGTGGTAAGCTATAATATGTTGGTATAGTATGTAGGCAAGGTAGCTGAGATGAACCTCGATAGTGTGTTCATTATTGGCAAATATGGTAAGGAATCCATAAGTTATTTTTTCCCTATGGTTATGTTCTTGATTTCAAGAGGAGATGTGACCATTGTTGTTCTTGATGGAACTCACTTGCTTGAGAAATATAAGGGCACCTTGTTGGGTGTGATTGATAAAGACCCAAAGAAAGAGTCTTCTATGAGGTGTTCGCCATTGTTGATAATAATGAAAGTTAAACTTTGTTCCTAGCCACTCTTGGGGCTGCATTATACAAGGATGATAATTACTACAAATTCATTACTTTCATCTTTGGTAGGTCTAAGGGCATGTGAACATGATTGCACGAAAAAGTCTTTTCCTCTCCTTCACATGCATCTTGCTTGTGATATTTGGAAGTAAAATTTCATGAATGAAAATGATAGGCTTGGCAAACATTAATGGAAGAGTGCTAGGCCATCTTCATTGGCATTGCTTATGAGTGCATGTCTAAAGAGTATGACAATGCTGTAAATGACTTTCTATTTGCATCAGAACAAACATATGGTTGGCTACTTTAGATGTCTTATGTGGACTACTATTCAAATTATCTAGTCAAAGCGAAGTGGTAGTGCAAGTATTACTCCAACTCGATAGAGTCATTTAATGCATGGATAAAAAAGACATGGTATCTTATTGTGATAAACAGAGTTGACTCAATCAGATATAATATTCTTTTTTATTAGTTTTGGATATCATATTTTTCGAAACAAGGGCCTTAAATATTTTGTGATTTTTCTTTAAAATTTATTTTTGGTTTATTATTGCTTTCTTCTTCTCAATCTCATATATTATCACTTTAGAAACCAATTTCTATTTATTTTTGAGTTCGAAGTTAAACCCAGACATTTAGCATGGTCATTATTCATGGAATATAGGTTCAAGCTCCTGAATATGATACGTGATCACTCCAAATACCCTCGATAATGGGGAACCCATCCTTGCTTTGAGATATATAGGAAGATTAAAAACATTGTTGAGAACAACCACTCCATTTGAACAAGATGGTTGGATGGGAAACATTGCAAGTGGTCAAGCAGCAAAATAACTCCTCTTGCTTGTAGTTAAGAACATTTTCTTACCAATTGGAGCAAAAATGAGAATGTTATGACCGAATTTGTCAGATCTCGTTGGTACATTGGGAAAGCTACAAGAAATCTATCAAAATTTTACAATTCCTTAAGTTTTTCCTTATGATGCATTTTGAATTTGAAAAACTTAACCATCAATAATTTATATCTTGAAATTAGCTTTTCAACATTACTTGGATCATTTCAATTATAGCAAAAATAAGAAAGTTATGGCCCAATCTGTGAGACACCACAAGAACTCATGCAAAGCTAAAGAAATAGACCCACATCGAAAATTCTCCATGTTTCTCTTCTTGATGCCCATTGAATATCCAAAACTTTCTCCATCGTGAATTTAGATCTTGAAGCTAGGCTTCCAATATGTTGAATCGTGCTGCTAACTCAAGCAAAGTTACAAGAAAAAGACCCATGCACGTAATTCTATGTTTTTTCCTTGTGATGACTTTTTAATTTCAAAAAATTTCTCCTATAAATAACTTAAATTTTGAAGTTAGATTTCCAACGTCACTTGGGTCATACAAATTGAAGTAAAATTTAGAAAGCTATTGCCGAATTTGTGGAATCACGTAAGGAACTCGGGTGAAGATATAAGAAACTAAGTCGACCCTAGAATTATTTTGTGCAAAGCATTTCGATGTTAATTTTTCTTTTGATTGATTTGTGTTTTGTGATTGTATTAAATATTCTTTATTGCAATGGTTGTCTATATTGCAAGATCTCGGATTACCATTTTTACTCACTTGTTTGAAGATTGAGAAATCCATCTAGTGTAGATTTACCTTATATAAGGAAGTTCTGAGGATGCCTAGAGATAATATGATTAAAAGTTCCTTCCCAAAATTCTTTTGTGCTAAACTCAAAAAAGTTAATGCAATCGTGGGGAATCGCATTTACCTTTAAATGCACTGCTGGACCATCTTCAATCCATATCTTATCAATCGTTAATTTAACATTCTTATCTAGATCTTTATTGAAATCCTAAGGGGATTCGTTAAGGCTATGCAATAAAACAATTGCTAGTGCTAGTACCTTTTAGTCCTTGTGGGTTTAACATCCTACTCTCTGGTATATATTTATTACTTGATACCACCTGTACACTGGTGCAATCGTACAATTAATACTTATGTAGCTATCAGGTAGACAAACAAAAATGTTTATTGTAATCATTATTTCACTGTGGAAACATAAGGGTTAACATTAGGGGATTCAATATTTCCTATTCAAGATCATTATAAGGCAACTGGTGACACTCGTGATATCTGTTTGTGCACACCAATCATAAAGAGGCAGTAGAGCATCCTAAATGAGAAATGATTGAATCACAGGTATTTTCCACCAGACAACTGCGTAGCTATTGTTGCTATGAACTTGGTTATAATCGAGGATCTTGTAATATAGTTATAGTTGATTAAACAAGTGCACTTGCCTTACAATTTCTAAACTTAATTTTTTTGTTTATTTAATTAAGGAAAAGCCTTTTTATAACAAAAATAGCATGTAACATTTGATAGATGGCATTGTACTTTGTTTGGTTCCTAAAAAGGAAATTGAGTCTTACAAACAACTAATACCAACTACAACATGCACTTTAATGTTAAATAGAAGTTTACTTCTAATTTAAATAGTTGCAGGTAATGGTAAACCAAAAACGAAAGAACAAGCAAAAAAAATATATGCCACTAAAGTGTTAAATACAACTACAAATGAATGTGAATAAAAAGTGAGTGAAAACTACTAAATATGATAACAGTCCTATCATTTTCTTAGGTATCACAAATGGTATTTGTATGCGATTCAAATGTAAACTAAATGCAAGATGAGTTGATAAGTCATCTAAATACCTTTTTATTTTTATGAATGGTTCGTCCTATTTCTGCATGGGAGGGTTTTTCTTCCTTTTCACGTGGAGCAACTTTTGTGACAAGTGGAATATCCACCGAGAATGGTGGACTAGCAACATCTATTGCTTCTATTGTTGTTATGATTATCAGTGGCTATATACTAGTGTATATGTTACATATTACAATCACCAATGTGACACATCAGCTTGTGGCAAGTGTATTTGCTCACCATTTAAGATCTGTTTTATGAACCACATCACAAATATGACTCAGTCAAAATTATCCTCTTTTTGTTGTTGGCAATCATGCATTTGTATTAGTGGGTAACAGTTGGTTTCACTTACATCAAGTTTGGTGGAGAGAAAGCAGTCAAACAACATCCTCTATAATAAAACATATGATGTTAATGCATATTATCTTGGTCTTAACAATGGATTGATATATGTTATTTTGTGACAAAGAAGTCATGGAACTATTCCTTTTTCTCCTTGTCCAACACGAGGAAATCGAAGTGGTGGTTTATAATGATCTATATTAGGATCATATCCATTGCATGGCAGTTGTTTAATACATCAATCATTAACTTCTTGAAGGAGTAAATGATGAAAACTTCTATCAGATTATTTTGGATCATTTTCTTTAAATCAACCAGAGCATAGGGTAGTCAAAGGTCATATAACCAAATTCATCAATCCACACAGTTGTCTTAGGGCAAATATTGAAGATTATCAAAGTAAAAGAAATCACATCACACTAAAGTCCTACACATTTAACAAAATTTAAGATATTTCCAAGCAATAACAATTATATAACAAAAATAGTAAATAGTAAACACACAAAATCAAGATTTAAACATAAAAAAATGTATAAAAGAGACTTAAGGCAAATAATAAACAAAAAGTAAATAAAATAAGCAATAACACAAAATAATAGCTAGTATTAAAGATTACTAAACAAAAAAATGATAAAAGGTTTATGTAAAATAGTGGACAACTTGATTATTAAATACCTAAGAAACACGAAAAATGAATACTTTAGTATTATATAAAATAGTATTTTGTCTTGTCTAACCTGCAATTTATGAACTAATCCAACAATAATAATGTCTGTTGTTAAGTGCACATGCCCATGAAGTAATATAGTGCGCTAGAAAGTGAGATTGTCAATCGGGGGAGGACTTGGAATCACTAGTACGAGATACTCATGTTATCTACCCTAATGAAAATCGTGGTGAGTGAAAACTGAAGAATATTAACAAAATACTAACTAAAGAAATTGGCGCTAAGACTTTATAGAAAACCAAGTGTAGAAGAAGAGGTGCTTGGGTCAAGTGTGCCCCTAGTGCACTAATGAAGTTCAAGACTAGGATGTTGATTAGACAATCGATACCAATTTGATAGAGGGAATTTCTAAAGTATACTAATCCCTTTCTCAAGGTAATTAAGTTAGTCCCATATGGAGCAGATATAGATATCCCTAGAACTGCATTAATATTCTTTGAATTCCTTTGAAAGGTTAATCCTGAGTTCCTAAGATAAGCCGATCCTTTTTTTAAAGTGACTAGCCATAATGCAATGCTGATTGGAATTTCTTCCTAACTGACTCTCCCTATGATTGTATTAATGATTAATAATAAATCATAAGAAGGATTGACCCTACTTGGGAGAATTAGGACAATTGCATTTCAATTTTAAAGCATTCTATCTCTAAGTGGACTCATGATTCCCTCTAGCTGTGGTAAATCTATGCATAGTGGATTTCTCAATCATCACTCATGTGAATTGCTCATGAATTTCGGAGCTCTCCCAATATAGTGATCATGACACCAATGCACACATAATTGATAGTCAATCATAATATTAATATAAAAAAGAATACATCTAAATTCTCAAAATAAAATTGCCCTAGGTTTCATCTAGTCCAAACACCTAACAAATTAGTTCTTCAACATTAAGGAATAATACTCTAATTCAAGATAAATTAAAAACAATGGAAGGAACATAATGAAGTCCCACAAATCTTGTTATCTTCTCGGATCAGTGAAGTTCCAGCAAGAAATTACTAATATCACTTCAGGAATCTCTCCACGAATGACTTCCTTGACATCTTGGATCCTTAGTGTGCTTAGTTATCCTTGGATTGATTGAGGAAAGGGCTTTTCTACGCTTCCTTCCCTCCTGGAGTTCTTTTTCTTCCAAAGTCCCCATAAACTCAAAATGGTGTATTTATACTTTTGCTTTTATGGCATTGGCTTACTAGCATACGAGTCTAGGGTTAAATATTTTCTGAGCTTTGTTGGTAGTTAAAAAATCACTTATGATTATAACTGTAGATAGTAAGGTGTGCAAGCTGGGATTTATGGTCGTAAGCATAGACCGTAAGTATGGCCATAACACTTTTAGAATGGGTCTTATAGCCAAAAAGAAAGCCGTAATTCAATTCATAATTATTGACTCTGGTACGGGGTCACTTGTCCAATTGTTAAGGGCTCTGCTTATGATCCGTATGGGAATAAGTGGCTCTTATGGTTTTATGGAATGTTTAAAATGCGATCATATCACTGCAGAACAGCCCCAAAATGTTACCTAATGCTTTATTTGCCCTCTACATGCCCTAAATACATGAAAAAACAAAGTACCACATGGACAAAATTTTATATAATAATCATTGCAAGTGTCAATAATAATAATGATTATACCTGCACACTCAAATCTTATTAGTAGTGTTTCTAGGGTTGCTTATTTTATCGATTTCCATCCATGAAATACCAATAGAATAGTTCCTCATCGGGATAACATTGGTAAGTATTGGCATCCCATGTTCATTAATGTTATCATTTTTCCTTTGCAATTGTCATCGTATCTACAATAGTATTGGTTGGTTCCTTGTCAGAGTCTCTGTCCTATGGTGTGTGTTGAAAAAAAGTACTTCATTTTTCAAACTGGATTGGGATTCTCTTATATTATAGACGTCGACCAATAAATTATCGTCATTAAGTGCAGTGGGTGCAAAAGGACTTTGGCTAATCTTCTTGTTCCCTTTGAACCTTTGGGAAGCATTCCTTTGATGGGGTGGAAGGAGAGCGAGTTGCCCAGTCATCACCAATGTTATATGTGTATTGCAGGTAATTGATGTTTTGATAATTAGTTTCTTTATGGGTCTTTTAAGAGTGAACTTGTGGCTTGGTTTGCCCCCAAAAATCTTGATATTCTTCTACCATGGAGAATGTGATTTCGTTGGGGCGCTCATTGTGGAGGTGATGCAATATTCATCTTGTCGCATGCCCTTACACTAAACTGTAAAATACTAACCCCCTCTTCAATGACTCCATTGTATCTCACTCAAAGATCATTGGCGAGGCTATGGTTTGGTGCTGCAAGAATTGGAGCATTTAGGATCCCGTTTCCTCGCAGGACCCCTTTTACTTTCTGCTTCTTTCTCACTATCTTGATAAACATTGTAGGAGGTAAGGTGGAAAACCCTTCCATAGCTGCCCTTGGACAGCTATTGTGCCCTTCTGTGTAGTTCCTACAAGGTTAACGAAATGACTTCAAAAAATTGGGAGAATACATGCGGCTAGCTAATACCAAATCTGGAAATATTGAAAATGAGCTTCGCAGTCAAGCGAAGAAAAACTACCATATTTTAAATGAAAATGCTCAAGTCTAAACATTTTACCAAATCTAAATACTTTCTTAAAGTACTAAAAACAAACAACATATACGAATGAGTAAAGGATAATCTTATGTTATACAGTATAGATCACAATAATAAACTGTTTAAATGAATATTAGGTGTAAAAGTATAATACTAAGCATTTATAGCTTATTTTCACTAGAAAATATATATTATAAATATAAATGATAAAAGAAGATCATCAATAAATAAAGTAAACAATAAAGTAATATATGGAGTAGAAATAGTCAATAATAAAGGGAACACAATAAAACAACTAGGTGTGGCTAAAATTGGAGAATAAAGTGTGCTTACTTTTCTCTCTACAAAGGAGTCAATAAGGAGACAATTGATGTCTGCTTCTTGAAGCTATTCTAACCATAGCATTAAATTCGTAGTATTTTTCCATATTGTATCTTTTTTGCTATGTTATTCACTTTAAAATCTAGACAATCATTGCAACAATGCACCCCCTCAAGTAGCCTGTCTTCTATGCTTTCCCGAAGCACTGGCTATCACAAAGCAATTGCCTTAGGGTATAGCCCATCAGTTATTTGTTCATGGGTTGTGCCCATGTATATTGACTTATTACAACCAACTCGTCAGTGTAATGGGCCACCTATGTCGAGGCTAAGCAAGATGGAATAGGGAATATGGATGTATGATGCACACAAAACATGGGTTGATGTATCAACCCTTTGTGTTACCACAAGTGCACGGTTTGATAAATAATACAATGAACACAATGGGTGAGATTGTTGAACTATAGGGAACAGAAGTACTAGTAGTTGCTCATTCTCTGTTATCTAGCCTAATGAATGCAGTGTTGTGATGATGTAATATGCAAACTAATGAGTGTCACTGACAAGTGCGTTGGGATAAAATAGAGGGAAGTCTCAATCAATAAAGTTGGGGTATACGGATAATGCTTCCACTAGGATTCAGGTATTAGGTATCCTAAGGTGAGATTTACAAGTGTTTCTAGATATAATAATTGAGTCGTGGGTATCCTAAGATATATTTGTCTCTGCCTACAGGCCATCGGTAACTAGTCCCCTATGACATCCAGGCAAAGAATGTTTTCGACATCTCACACCACATATGACTGTTTAGCACTCTAGGGATCCTAAAGATATAACCGATTCCTAAGAGTAGATCTAACCCTGCCTCCAGGTGAAGGATCCCTAACCCGTTATGAGGTTACGGTGGAGAATTCTCTCAACGTCTCACACCACATATAGTTGCTTAGAGCTTAGAGAATATGAAGATAGTTAATATTTATTGGAAGAGAAATGGGATATTCAGCTATCACAAGGCTCACCCGCTTAACCCTCTTCACTTTTGGTAATTCTAGACCTAGCAGTGATCTCTCTCATCACTAGAGCGAATAAAACATGCAATTTAATTAATACTGGAAATAAAAGAATATGCAAGCATTAAGAACGTAAGAGTGAAACTCAATAAATTGAAATTAAAGAGAAACTCAATTGAAATCAAATTAAAATAAGAATACTAGTGTTCACATATCTGAATATTCTCTAGGGGTTTAGCTCTCCATAGAGCAAGATATAAAACAAATAATCAAGAGATAAAAGTATGCAAAAGTAATAGAAATTAACCCCCTGTACTCATGACGATGGCCTTGATGGGCAGTTTCTACGTCTTGATGGAATCTACTTCGAAGCTAGGGTCACTATGGCCTCCTTAATGCTATAACGGTGGAAGAATCAATCCAAGTTGGTGAAGAAACGTCCCCTTTGTCTAAAGAACTCCTTTTAAGTTCCAATCGCCTTGCCCCTCAAAAGTTGCTGAAAAGATCCCTAAAAATATGGCAAGAAATCCTTTCATAAACTAAAATCAGGGTCTCACACAGGCTCCCACACCACCGTGTACAATAACCATACGGCAGTGTAAAAATTCCACATGATCGTATATAGTAACTTGCTACAGTACTGCTACAATAATTTGTTATAGTACACTATGCTGAAAATATTTTTTGAGTCCACACAGTTGGGCACACGCCCGTGTGGTAGGGTATATGGCTTTTTGTCCACTGAAATCAGCAAAATCCCTCTTGAATTCTGCGCACTAACTGGAACACAGGTGTGTGATTGCCTTGGTGCTCTTCCGACTCATGTATTGCTTTGAAAATCTTTGGAAGTTTGCACACGCACCCATGCATGTGATCACGGCTCATGTCTCGATCCTTGCTCCACACGAAAGAGTCTTGAAAAGTGCTATCACGCCCAATCTTTGCTTCTTTTGCTCACTTCACACCTTCATAGCTCTGTTTGCACAAAAGGACACAAAATACACTTTTGAGTGATAAACCTGATAAAAGTGATACTCAATGTATGTAAAATGATATAATGAATTATGTATAAACAAGCACATATCAATGTATTTACTAAGTACGTACACACCACTAGAACTTAAATAAACTCTCCTCCTGGCTTCTTATCTTATGCACAAATTTTATCACATATCTTTTCTATTGTCATTGTTTCTATCTATACTTTTCTTAGGGTATTTCTCGCATGTAGAGCATGCTTTCTATAAATTGAAATCTATTGTGGCTCTATCGCAAGATAGTCGCAATATCAATGAAACATCCTTAATCTTATACCTTATGCAGCCTTTATGAATCTTAAATCTTTTAGTGTGATTTTCTTACAGTTGCATAAGTGCATCCAGTATTTTCCTTTCCTGGATCACTAGCTATAAATCTGTTAGAGGTGTAGATAGAGTGCTTTAATTCATAAAAAGTTAACTGAGTGCAACTATGTACCATTTCCCATTAATCAAGTTGCAAATTGGTTGTCATGGTCATCTTAGCTATAACCAAAAGAAAAGGTAATCCACCAAATTTAGTAAGCTTCAATTGAAGTTAACTTATAATAAGTTTAAATATCTTATGGAAAATACACTTGATAAATAATAAATGCTTCAATTAAGTAGTTAAACACTACAAATTGAAGTAAAATTTACCGTTAGTCTATTCATGTTCATAACCTATATATTTTTGGATATATTTGACATATAATTTATGCTATATAATATAAAAAATTGTTAGTTACCTTAGGGGATGTGGGTTACGGATTTCTGATGATCAACACACACATATCACAATCAATGTAAGAAAAAAGAACAGAAGAAATTTGATAATGCACTTTCCCACCAAGTACCTACATCCGCTAGGCTGAGCCCAAGAGAATCAAATCTACTAGACGAAGCAACACAAGTATAAAAAGTCAAGTTTAAAATGCCCTCACCATGAGATAAATGGTGATTGAAGATCTTATCCTTGGAGGCTTACTGTCACGCCCCATCCTGTAAGACCGGCACATGACAACCACCACGACAACCTGAGGAGGGGCACCCTCGTCGCTTAACCCTCGAGTCACCACAAGGCTTATCACAACCTGGAAACAACAGAGTTGAACACGTTTTGCAAATTCAAAACATACTGGAATGAACACAAGAGCACACAGAGAATGTAGATTAACCAAATCCTGAATATAGCTTTATCATGAAACAACAATGGTTTCAAACAAATAGATAAGCCAACAAACTATGCATAAGAGTGTCAATTACACTAGTGGATTCATGTCCTTGTATAATGCGTTTGATGAAAATGAAACATACATGAAGTTAGGATTAAGAATAAAAATAACTAGAGAATGCACAACATTCCGGTCAGTCGCAACGCTTCTACTAGCTAGAGGCTGGAAAGGAGGGTGAAGGTAAGTAACTCGAGTCACTCAGTGAATGGGTGAGTATAGTTCTAAGGAATACAAATAATCTATAAAATGATAATACAAGCTTTTGTAGTAATATACATATACCCCGGAATGCTTCAGTATATATATGTATATATATAGCAACATATACACAAATATAAGGAAAACATTCATAGCTTTGCAAAACTACTTTGCTCAAATAAGGTTTCAATAGATGTAACTCATTAATAGCCAATTACAAGTTGTCTAAAATTGTAATACACGATGTATACCATCAACACACTTTTTATTAAGTATAAAAACTTATTTTTCCCAAAATACGAGGTTTTCAAATCAAGCAATTGATAAGTGATCTAGAAATTCCTCTAAATTCTAACCGTGGTCGCGGCTAAGTTCAGAGCCGCCAAGGTATTAATGTCCTTGATGTTGACCTACCGGGGCAGTATGGTGACTTTAGACTCCTGATGTTCGTCCAGTTAGGACTCTACGCGCCACTTGATGTGAATAGATCAGTTGGGCCCATCACGTTCCCTCTAAAGGCTGGACCGTGGTGACCCTCCCACTGCAGCAGGCGGGTTCCAACCCCATCACCAATAAGACATCAAGAAATGTTTCAACTATATATATGTAAATCGTTTCACAAGGTCCTTGTCTAGAACAAATGTTCATATCTCGATGATAACATCAAAGTTGTATAAGCCAAATCAAAGAGTGTAACATATGTATGAAATCCCACTATTCAATTCAATCCGATATAGCAACATAGCATTGATCATTTTCTTCTAATGATAAGGGTTTCGATTTTGGAATACAAAACATGAAAATTCTTTAAAGCGGTTAAATCACCAATTCAACAAGATAATTCCCAAGTTTTTATCAAAACAAGTTATACATATATTTAGAGAGAAAGAAGTAGAATTGTGCAATCATAACCCACTCATAAACTTAGAAAAATAATTCCTCAATGGTGCTACTTCTCCGTCGGCTACTTGTCTTTGGCCAAGCCTCACCACCTAAACCAACACAAACCACAAGACTCAAAACCACATGGAAACACGAGAAGAAAAACAAGCATGAATTTCTTCATGCTACAAACTAAGAAACTTTAGCAAAGCTTGGGTATGGCCTGAACTTAGCCCTTGAGGGTCCAAAGAACTTCCAAGAAGATCAACTCTCCAAACAACCAAAGGATGCAAGGGTTTAACAAAGGAAATCTCAGTGCTACATTAGCTCTGATTTCAAGAATAAGGGGAAGCAAGTTTTATCAAGGTAGAAAGGATAGATCTCTACAGATATTCAAGATACAAGGACGAATGAAGGAAAACAACCCAAACTAATCAGCAATTTCATTAATAACAAACCAAAGTTCAAGATCTAAACCTAGGGCTAGCATGCTTATTAAAACAATATGAAACAAGGGGAGCGGGGAAGAAAAGAAGCTTACATTCAAGGATATTCAACCAAGGGAAGAGAAAAAGGTCTAGGAATGGCTCTTTCCTCTCATCCAAAACAATGGGAACCAAGGAAAAAAGAAGAGAAAAAAAGAAGAAAAATCGAGGTAATCAGGGCTCAGAGTTCAGGACTTATATACCTCTAAGCAACCACGGCAAAACATGGCCATACAGAGCCTGGTTTGACAATGCTTTAGCTCGAAAAGAGACATCCTGACACAAGCGTGGCAAAAGCACGGGCGTGCTTTGCCCCGTGCACTTTACGGGACAACAGAGCGGGATTTCTCTGCCAAAACACGGGCAGGAAGCAATGGCGTGCTTAGGCCCGTGCACTTTACAGGAAACTCGGGCCGAGAAAACACTGCTTCTCTGCCCCTAGCAAGACCGTTCACACACAAGCACGACCGATAGCACGGACGTGCTTCGTCATATGCATTTTACAGGTTGTTGAGAACAAAATTTAAAACATCCCGTGAAGTGCACATTCAAGAACACGGCCATAAGCACAGGCATGTTTGCCCTGAGAACTGTGTTTTAAGTCCAGAACAACTAAAAAATGCACCAAGACTCAAGACACAACTATTGTCTAAACAATTTAGATAATGACACACGCTTTGAAAAACTAAAATACCACACTCATCTTAACCATTCTCCCGATGATCACGACCTCTCGTCGAAGCTACACTACGTAAGGAAGATCCTTCCACAACGTTTTTGGGCAATAACTCTCTTTAAGGAGATTACTGATGCTTCCACGATCTTAGGCCTTTATCTTCATATCCTAAATTGCCTAGCATAGACATATATAATCTTCAACATGAAATATCTTTAAAACCTTTCGCTTTTTCTTAATTCTTTGTAACATCCAAATTTAACACCTTTCAAAATCAGGTGTTCTTAACTCTATTATAAGCGAGTTGCAACTTAACCTATCCATTGACAATGACTTACTTACAACCTAGTTACAATGTGACCTTAGCATACCTCCAGTCCTTTTAGGTGAGTCCAAGTCCAAGGTCATCGAATCCTCCTAATGTTTCCATATAACAACTAATTAAACTCCCATGTCATGCTAGTAGGAACTCTCTCGGGTCTTGACCTATGCCCATACTTGCTTCTCATGTGATTTTCACAAAATTTGTTCTTCACTCATGCATCCAAATTTGCCCTTCAACCAACCTTCATAGCATCCAAAGATAGCTCCAATACATCTTCAACATGTGCATGTGGTCTTCAATGAATCTTTAACAGGCCAAATTAGTCTTTAATCAATCATGTCCTTCAAGTAATTTGAGCCACACATAGTTTAGACTCAAGGAAAAATTATCTTCGTCTCCTTTTAAGTTCTTTAAAAAATGACTCAAGGCACTTTCCTAATTTAGTTTCATTCAAAATCTTCAAGTATGATCTCTAATCAACAAGGTGTTTGCCAAAGATAACTTGTCCAAATATGCTATTCAATTAATCTTCATTCCAAACGTAGTGTCTCACCAAATAAACTCATCAAACATTCTCCTTGAGATCTTCTTGCTACTTAGAAGCTCCTCCAAAGATAGTCTTTGTCATCTGACTATGCATCATTGGCCATGTCATCATCGTCAACCCACATCATCATTTGCTACCTTAACATGTGACAAATAACGCCAACACATACACTAACAAGAAAAATGAACCAATTTCACAAAAATTAGCTACATCAGGAGTTGTATAAGATTATCACATGATAACTATCAAACATGTACAAATCAAGGAGTTGTATGAGATTATCACATGAATAGCGGGCATATATGTATAAGCAAGAGCAACAATTCGAAGGTCCGTATTAAAATCTTAGACATACATGTTTTCCTAATGTGCATTCACTTTTCACAATCATGTAGAACATATTCATCCAAAAATTCCATGAACACACACAGATGGTATAAAAAAGAAATGATTTTTCTTTACTAGATTATTTTTATGGAGAAGTATAAAGAAAACGACTCAAAGCCTTAAACACCTTGAAATCCCAATAATGTAATAGGGTTCCCTAACAACTATAATAACCCAAAACTTTCAATGCATCACACCAAATAAAGTTGTTAATGTGACCATGTATCATAGTTTCACATGGGCAAAACGAGAAAAAAAAATCATTCACCCAACATATCTTCATACCTTTAAGTTGATTGTTTAGCTGGTTTCTTCTTCACGGTGAGTTTTTCTTTACTACGGATGGTTGGCAAACATACTAGATATTTGCGACTTCAAAGATAGGAATGAAATCAAAGGACAGTAAAATCAAAAGAAATGTTCGACACCAAATGGATGAGCCATGGTTGACCATTGCCTTAAGAGCGATTTCGGTAGACCCTTGGTGCAAGTCTGAACGTCGGTCGGTCCCCAAGATTAACACACCATTCTCCAGACGTGTGCACTAGCGGCAGGAAAATTGGAGATCATTCAAGCTATAACCCAGAGAAAGGAAAAGAATGGGATAATTCAAGAAGAAAAGAGAGTGAGTAGATTTATCTTTTTGAGTCTCTCCATTCATATATTTATATACACCTTTTCACACCTAAAGAAAACTAAAACCACTACAATCAAAGAGAAAGAAACAGTAGTAGTGGAGAGAAAGAACTGAAAAGGTAATAGAGAATTCAATGGAAAAGGAATTATGGCCAAGAAAAAAGGTTCCTGGGCCAAAATTAAAGGAATGTAACTACTGCCATTTCCTACAATCCCCCACAAATGCCATGTAGCAAACAAGAGTTCTGGGCAGTGACAAGATCAATTGCTTAAGCATCAATATTGTACGATTGAATTGACACATAATGAAGTGAGGCAACAAAAAAATCCATAAACTAAAGAACTCTTGAACTTGATGGATTTTGTTTGAGACCCCCACAACATGCATTAAAGCCTTAGGCTTAAATGATCTCCGCAATACAAATTATAGCGCTGTAACAAGTTTATGCACATACCTCGGGACTAATGAATGTTCTAGGAAGACAACCCCAAGTCTTCCATAGGAGGTGGCCAAAATGTCACACCCACATAGATGAATCCATCAAGTGCGTCTTTATAGCACCACCATAGAAGGCTATGGATCCATTAAGAGCAATTGTAAGCTCAACTTTAGTAAAACCAATGAACGCATCAAGTCCATGTCTATTGAACCACCCACGAAAAAGGGCTATGGTTTCATACAAGTTCCAATGGCTTAATGTGGTTTTGTTTGACCTCACAAGAAGGTATCCACGACATTTCTCACTCAACACAAGGCTTAAGACCCATCCCTCTTAAGGAATCCAAAACCAATTTACTGGTTGGACCTTTTGTAAGAGGGTAAGCCAGATTTCTTTCACATTTTACGTAATCCAATGAAATTACACCAGTCCTTAATATTTGTTTAACCACACTATGTTTTATGCGAATATGTCTTCTCTTACCATTATAAAAACTATTCTTGGCAATTTCAATAGCCGCTTGAGAATCATAATGAAGGAAGACTGGACCATGGCATGTCTGCCAATAGGTTCTTTAACCATTTTGCCTCTTGACCTGCTAACTCAAGGGCAATAAATTCGAATTCCATGGTAGAGTGAGCAATACATGTTTGTTTAGCAAATTTCCAAGAAATAGCCTCTCCACTTAAGGTAAAAATATAACCACTAGTAGAACTTACTTCATCATTATCAGTTACCCAGTTAGCATCACAAAATCCATCCAAAACAGCGGGAAACTAGTTAAAATGCAAATCCCAATCCAAGGTTCCTTTCAAATATTTAAGCAAAAGATAAAGTGCATTCCAATGTCTAAAGCTAGGATTGTGAGTGTAACGACTCAATCTACTAACTGCATAGGCTATGTCAGGACATGTATAGTTCATGAGAAATGATATGCCCTTTGCGTATTCACAAGTGCAAGGATCATACAAGTAGTATAATGCACCCGATAGGATCAGGTGGTCCAATCCACAAGGACTGGTATAGCTTTCGATACTCGTCGAATTTTTAATATCTAGCTGGCTCAATCATTTGGTTAAAAACTAATTTCAACAAAAGTAAAAGGAATAAGGGGGAGAGACATGATTCATGTAACGAGAGATCAGTGATAGGGAGTAGTGCTCCAGATCAATCCCTTGGTGTCCATTGTACTTGAATTCTTGCAAGATTTATTAGGTACATGTTATGATTTCTAAGTGTTCTAAAAGCCTTGTTGCAACTATGGTGGCGAAGAGATATAAGAAATTGAGGGCACTATGCAGGTTCTTATCCTTGAGAGGACAATCACTAAGGTGATTACTAAGGGATCAACACGCATTGAAATACACTCAAGCTTTGCTAATCAACCACTCATCAAGCATACAACACAAGGTTTAACACAGAATAAGAAACTCCATAAATATTGCAATAAAAGCATTCAAGTACAAAATCTACCAAGTTCATGAATCCAGGGCACCGGAGAACGGTTAGCCCCTCATGGTTCTACAAGAAACATAAGGTAAACAACAAGAGAATAAGATGAAATTTATAAACTCTCTTCTTGCTTCACAATCTTCGTCGGAGAACATCCGATGATGATCTTCCTATTGTTTCTCCACGTCCACGATGATCTCTCAATCTAGATCTAGCCCCTGAAGGTGTGCTCATCTCTTGTTCCGTCGTCTCCCCAAAAGGGGAGGAAAAATCCGGAAGCAAAAGGTTACATTGAAACCCTAACGTTTGGGCTTAAAAAGTCAGTTCCCGATACAAGCATGGTTGTGCTTAATTCTGAACACTCGTGCTCCTTCCTGTGCTTCAGCCCATGCAGATTTCAGATTTTTAAGTTTTCGGTTGTTACAATACTTCTGCTACAGTGCTTTGCTATAGTATTTTCCCTCGAAAACTCACCAGGCCGTGCTTCCATTTGCACGCTCCTGCTCTAGGAACTAAAACCGTGCTTCTGAATCCTTCATTTGTCTTGAGACTCCTGTGAGGTGCACAACTGAAAAGCATGCTCGTGCTTAGGCCGTGCTTGCCCTTAAATGTGCACCCTAGCTTTGTTTTGTACTGAAATTCATCTAAACTTGTTCTTTTCATTCCAAGACCTTGTTTCCTACACAAATAAGAACACATACCCAAAGTAGCATTGATTTATCATAAATACATGCTAAAGGCAAGCTAAAAATGGGTAAAAGATATATGGAAATATGTATATGACATGCACTCGTCAAATACCCCATACTTAAATCATTGCTTGTCCTCAAGCAAACATTCAGCTTACACAAAAGAAGATGAGTGCATGACCTCTGATCTCAGAAAAATGAGAATTGTCTAAAGTATGGGGAGATTATAAGTGGTCAGCTCATAAGTCACACGAACGCTTAATAAAAAGTTTCACTCTCACTTGGTACTCCCTGTGTGTGTGTGAAATACCCTAAAGAATGTGCCCCAAGCATTTTTAGAAAGACCTAGCTTGAGAAGACCTTATTCTTAACTAACTATCTCACGAAGTGGGTAGTAGCTTCAAACACTCTAGAGGTAGCCATTTCTCATGGTAGGTCATCAAGAAAACACTTGTAATGCTCGAAGTCCGACTACTCAAGAGCAGCTTTTACTCTTCTAAAGTGATAGCTCTTTCTACCATCTTTTGCGAACTATTAACAACAATCGATAGGGCATCCCACAAAGGATCCGACTTTTCGAAAAATAAAGCACTTTTTTTTTTTCAATCAGAAAGCTAAAGGTCTTGTAACTAGAGTCTCTTCTAAACAATGTGGCTCCACAAAATAAGGTAAAGTAATAGAACTTAGGTTTCCAAAGCAAGAGTGAATCTACACTTAAGTTGAAGGAATGTACACTAACACACTCATTGTCTTCTTAAACTTATAAATTCCTATACAATGAATCATAGAACGTCCTAAGTCATGCATCATCACAATAAGCACAAAGATAACCCTTCCCCACACTTGAACATTACATTATCCTTAATGTAATCAATACATGCAAAAGTAAATGCCAAAGAGGATAATTTGAATAAAATTGAGGAAAGTTAGAAGGGCTTTCCTGGACCCGGATAGTGATGATGCCATTTTCAATGTGAATAGTTCACTCATTCTCCAGTCAGTATACATCGTGTAAAGTAAGAAGGTTATACATGTGAAGCTCAAGAAACATAAAATAAAATAAACAAAGCACAAGAAAATAACAGCAACCAAGGAAAGTAGAACATTTTAGCAAGGCACTCCTTCTTGTTAACTGTACACAAAGAACACGTTGACAGTAGTGCTCAATCGAACTCGGATTCAGTGTCATCAGGGTTATTAGAACCGGAGGCATGAGTGCCGCGCTAAAGGCATCCCTCGCTCTCTCAGTTATCTTCATCCTTTGTGTCAGAGATATTGGATCCTCTGACTCTTGATCAGTAACACAGTAATAGGCCCTAAAAATGAACAGTGGGTTCCAAAAGGAAGGAAGCACGGGCGTGCTTTATCCTGTGCTTCCACCCGTGCATCTTATAGAAAATCAACAATCAACAAGAAAAGAAGAGCACGGGAGTGTTTTGGGAAGCACGTTTACTAGCATGGGCATGCTCATGACTGTGCTTCTTCCCAGACCTCCATTTTATCAATTCCTGCAAAGTGCACGCCCATAAGCAGGGCGTGCTTTGTCTGTGTTCAGCCCTGGAAAGGTTTTTTGGAATTTGAATCCCGATGCTTTTCAAACTTTAACACATTGGGGCTCAACCTTAGCTAATAACGAAATGAAATGTAATGCAGAGCTTTTGAACACCAAGAATCCCAAGATAAAAATAAAATTACCACTAGCCAAACAACGAGCTCAACGAAAGATAAAGAACTAACTAAGAGAAAACAAGAAAACACAAAAGCCAGAATTACTTATGTTACCTCCCAAGAAGTGCTTACCTTATGGAGGCTTGAAAAGGGTGTGCTCAGCCCTGCTGTAGCTTGCATAGCTACTTCCCATAAATACCATGTTATCTGGCCGAGGATGTACTTTTATTGGAGGCTTGACCATTTTTAATTTTGGTCTCCGTGGAAACAAGTTGGACCAGGAACTATTTAAGGTCAGCTCAGGTGGGTCCTTGGATGGTTTGAGCCTCCTACCCACATCTTCTTTAATTCCTAAATCCTCCTTATTGCGTTTTGTAGGTTGATGACTTCCGAGGAAGGCTACTTCTTTTATTGCCTTGGGAGTTGCTTCATTTACCTCTTCAACATGAAAAAGACATGACTTCAGCAAACCCTCTTCTTTTGTTGCCTCCTCATAAACATGCCATCCATTCAAACATTCATCATTTTCAAATTGAGGTTCTACTCTTTCCATTCAATTGTCTACCACAACTTCTTCTTTCTCCCCTACTTCCTCATTGTTCATGCATGTTTCCTTATCATCTTTAAAAAAAAACCTCCACAACAGATTGCTCAGTTTTGATATCTAAGTTGCAAATGGGACCTGGTTGATTTGTAGGCGAAATTGCAAAAGCTTGGATGTTGGCTTTGGTGTTTCGATTAAATTTAGCCAGTACGTCTTCTAAACTCAATTCACCTTCCTGAGATTGTTCCTCTAAAGGGGCCTCAGATCCCTGAGCATGTCTTGCCAATAGGTTTTCTAGGCTGGGCTCTTGCTCTTTTAGTGGATCTTCAGACTCAAAAACACATTCTTCCACTTCAATCATTGAAAATTCTCTGTCTGAGCTGTTATTTCTGTTATCATTCTTCTCTTACCTTGAATTGAAGTGACTTGGAGGTCTCCCTTAGGGGTTCGCAACACTATCCACTAGTCAGAATTTTCATCTAAAACCTGTACCATACCCTGCATCACCTCCAATGACATCGGCATGACTTGTTCCAGACTCTATATCTCTCCTTGATTCACTTGGTATATAGGGTCCCATAGATTTGCTGCATATTCCCATCGTAGTAATTTTTCTTGATAAGAGGATATGACCTCTTCTAGGCTGGTAGCACCATGGAAACCCTCAGCACTACTGGCATAATCATCTTGGGAAAACCCCGATAGCAGATCAACCAAATTTGGCTCTGGTTGGAGGTAGTTCGGATGATGGTTAAAAGAAGCAGAACAATGATAGTGTCCCAAGGCTGTGAGCAATTCTTCCATATCTTAACCCCCTGAGCTAAATAGTTCCTGCGAAGCAAATTAATCAAAAATCAAAACAACCAAACAAGAATGAAAGAGAAGAATATAAAAACAAAATAAGAGAATAAAATGGCCAGATTACTAAAAATGTAAACTTTCTCAAAAGTTGCCAGTCCCCTGTAACGGCGCCAAAAACTTGATACGCCCTTTGCATATCCGCAAGTGCACGGGTCGCACAAGTAGTATAATGCACTCGATAGGGTCAGGTGGTCGAATCCACAGGGACTGGTATAGCTTTCGATACTCGTTAAATTTCTAATATCTAGCCGGTTCAATAATTTGGTTGAAAACTAATTATAACAAAAGTAAAGGGAATAAGGGAATGAGAGGGGTGGGGGGGAGACAGGGTTCAGGTAACGAGAGATCAGTGATAGGGAGTAGTGCTCCTGATCAATCCCTTGGTATTCATTGTACTCGAATTCTTGCAAGGTTTATCAAGTACATCTTATGATTTCTAAGTGTCCTAAAAGCCTTGCTGCAGCTATGGTAGCGAAAAGCGATAAGAAATTGAGGCACTATACGGGTTCTAATCCTTGAGAGGACAATCACTAAGATGATTGCTAAGGGATCAACACGTATCGAAATACACTCAAGCTTTGCTAATCAACCACTTATCAAGCATACAACACAATGTTTAACACAGAATAAGAGACTCCATAAATATTGCAATAAAAGCATTCAAGTACAAAATTTACCAAGTTCAAGAATTCGGGGCACCGGAGAACGGTTAGCCCTCATGGCTCTACAAGAAACATAAGGTAAACAACAAGAGATTAAGATGGAATTCATAAACTCCCTTATTGCTTCACAATCTTCGTCGGAGAACATCCGATGATAATCTTGCTAATGTTCCTACACCCCCACGATGGTCTCTCGATCCATATCTGGTCCCTGAAGGTGCGCCCCTCTCCTGTTCCGCCGTCTCCCCCAAAGGAGAGGAAAAATCCGGAAGCAAAAAAGTACCCTTGAAACCCTAACGTTTGGGCTTAAAAAGTCAGTTCCCGATACAAGCACAGCCGTGCTTAATTATGCACGTCTGTGCTCCTTCCCGTGCTTTAGCCCGTGTAGATTTCGGGTTTCTAAGTTTTCGGTTGCTACAGTAGTTCTGCTACAGTGCTTTGCTACATCATTTTCCCTGAAAACTCACCAGACCGTAAAGTGCACGTCTCTAAGCACGCCTGTGATTAGGCCGTGCTTCCATTTGCACGCTCGTGCTCTGGGAACTAAAACCGTGCTTCGTAGTCCGTCATTTCTCTTGAGACTCGTGTGAAGTGCATGGCTGAGAAGCACGCCCGTGCTTAGGCCGTGTTTGCCCTGAAACATGCACTCCAGCTCTGTTTTGTGCCGAAATTGATCTAAACTTGTTCTTTTTATTCCAAGGCCTTGTTTCCTACACAACCAAGCACACAAACCCAAAGTCGCACCGATTTATGATAAATACATGCTAAAGACAAGCTAAAAATTGGTAAAAGATATATGGAAATATGTATATGACATGCACTCATCAAGGAACATCACACTACCTATGATTTTAGCATATTCAGATTGAGATACACCATCACTTTCATTCTTTTTTAGGTATATGCTGGGATCATAGGGAGCTCTTACAGGTAACACTTTAAAATAGTTGAATCTTTTCAGCATTTTCTCTGTATAATGAGATTGACACATTGAGAAACCATGTTCAGTTTTTGTTAGTTTAACCCCTAAGATCACGTCAACTTCCCCTAAATCTTTCATATCAAATTGAGAAGACAAGAACCTCTTGCTTTCACTGACCACATTAATATTAGAACCAAAGATTAACATGTTATCCACATATAGACATATAATCACACAGTACGATCCAAACATTTTTAAAAAAGACATGAGTCAAAGGCATTGACAACGAATTCATTAGTAACCAAAATGTGATCAAACTTCTGATACCATTGTTTTTGGGCTTGTTTAAGACCCTATAAGGACTTTCTAAGTTTACACACTTTATTCTCTTGGCATGTAAACACAAAATCCTCAGGTTGCTCCATATATATTTCCTCCTCTAAATCTCCATTTAAAAAGGCTGTTTTTACATCCATTTGATGCACAACTAAATTATAAATTGTAGCCAAGGCAACTAGATATCTAATGGTAGCAATTTTAGTTACAGAAGAACAAGTATCAAAATAGTCAATGTCTTTCCTTTGGGTATATCCTACTACCACAAGCCTGGCCTTGAGTTTATCAGTAGTACCATCAGGCGTCAATTTTTTCTTAAAGATCCATTTGCATTTTATAGGTTTACACCCTTTAGGTAAGTTTACTAAGTCCCACGTATGATTCAACAAAATGGAATCTAGTTCACTTTTTATAGCATCTTTCCAAGAGCTACTATCTTATGATGTTACTGCTTCTTTATAAGTTTTTGGGTCTTCTTCAATTAACAAAGCAGAGGCTGCATGTTCATTTATTTTATCAAAATTTTCAATCAAGAATGCAGTACTAAAATCTAGCCCAAAATTCTTTTCAGTTCTGTGCCTTTTACAACATCTAAGAATTATCAACATGCTCATTTTCAAAGGAAGAAGAAATAGGCAAAGATAGAGGCATACATGCATCATTCAAAGAAATAGAATCAATGCTAGTACTGGATTTCTTTAAAGGAAACACATGTTCAAAAAATTCTGCATCACGAGATTCAGAAATGGAATACTCTTTTAAGGACATAAATTAATAAGCAGCAGAATTTTGAGCATAGCCAATAAACACAACATCATATGTTTTAGGTACTATATTAGTCCTTTTAGGAGAAGGAAAGCTAACTTTAGCAAGGCACCCCCACACGCTTAGAAATTTTAGATTAGGAGTGAAACCTTTCCATAACGTATAAGGAGTTTTTTTCCAACCTTTTAAGAGGAACCCTTTTAAGAATATAACAAGCATTAAGAACGGCTTCCACCCACATATTATCTACTAGACATAAACTTATAAGCATAGCATTCAACATATTTTTAAGAGTTCTATTTTTCTTTTCAGCTATGCCATTCAGTTGGATATATAGGGGGCACTGATGAGTGCATTTCATATAGATATATTTCCTATCTTTTACTCATTATTCACTAATACATTGTTTTGAATTCTCCCATTTCCGTGCTATTTGAGGTCTTTTTAGTTTTCTATGCAGATGTCGAAGCCCCAAAGCAAGAAGAAGCAATTCCGGGCGATGTTAGTAGCTAAGGGACTTAGAGGAATCCTCATCAAGCTAAGCACGGCCTCAACATGCCCGTGCTCCTGAGGCGTGCAATTCACAGGAGAATTCGGCCAGAGTAAGCACGGGCCGGGGTCGCTAAGCACAGTCGTGCAACTCTCAACACGGCCAGAGCACGCCTGTGTTGGACCTTGTGCAGTTTACAGGCAGATGATTTTTCAGAGTTTTTAATTGGCCGTAAACTGCACGGCTTGGAGCACGGCTTTAGCACGGCTGTGCTTACATCGGGAGAAGCTTAAAGACCCCCGAAAACTAGGGTTTAGTGACTTTTTGCCGAGGAAAAAGAGCAGGAGCTGAAGGGAAGCATCATGATGGATTTGAAGACCAGCAGAGAGGGAACTACGCGTGAACGGTAGGCCAAAGGAGAGGAGAAGATTAATCGACATCTCAAGACGTTCAACAACATCAAGAATGGAAGCAAATAGGGAGTCATGGAACTTTTTTGTATTTGTTCCTTTTGTGATGTTTTCGTTACTTGAATCTATAAGGGGCTAAACCCTTCGGGGAAGCCCTGGGTTGGAACCTTGTTATGCACTTTTGGATTTAAACTCTTTTATCAAGGATTTATGATTGTCTTTGTGCCTTTATTAGATCTTTAGTTGTTGGCTTTATTTATGGTGGTTGAATGTTTATGATTTCTCTTTGAATTCGACTATAACTTAGCTTGTATGTTCTCGCAATAGATGCAAGAAGTTAGGGTTCTTCTTAGAATATCACCTGCATTGCATAGTCTACCATATAGCACAATAAAATTTGGAACTAGAGGTCACTGAAGGACACTCCTGATAAATGTTGTTTGAGTTTGAGTTAGGTAGCATCAAGGGTTCAATCCGGAGCCCCCATCTTCTCTCCTGAGTAATCTCAATTCTCCCACTTGCTTAATTTCCTGGTTCCCTAGATGTCTCTTCTTCTGGCTCAAGTAATTCACTCTTTCCACTAGATTAGATCTTAAGTAGGACGGTAGTATTAGAAGATATACCAGTCCCTGTTGAATCGACTACCCGACCTTAGGGTACACTTACTACTTATACGACCCGTGCACTTGCGGATACGCAAAGGGCGTATCAGGCACTCTTCATGTATGATCCCATTCTTTTCACATAATTCCTTAAGGTAAGCAGTATCATATTCCCCTGCTCTATTAGATCTAACTCTTTTTATTTTCCTATCCAATTGATTTTCCACTTCTGTCTTATATATTTTAAACATTTTACCAGCCTCACCTTTTGACCTTAGGAGATAAAATCTAGTATATCTAGAAAAGTCATCTATAAAAGTCACATAATATTTTTTACCTACCTTACAAATCGTGTTCTTGAAATCAGCCAAATCTATATGGATCAATTCTAACAATTTAGAATTCCTATTTTCAATAGATTTAAAGGTTTCTTGGCAAATTTAGCTTCTACACAAACAGAGCAATTAGAAAACTCATTGACATTTACAGCAAAAATCAAGTTTAGATGTTTAAGTCTTTTAATAAAAGCTATGTTCACTTGCTCAAGTCTACCATGCCATAAAGTAACAGATTCAACAATATAAGCAGCAGAAGAAGAATTACCATTAGCAATGTTCAATACAAAGAGACCCTCATTCAAATATCCCCACGAATTCCCCATTTTTGGTCAGAACTACTCTTTCAACGTCCAACACAATTTTCAAAAAGGCCTTGTTCAATAAAGCACCTAAAACTAAATTTCTACGCAGAGAAGGAACATAAAGCACATTGTCTAAAGATAAAGTTTTTCCATAAGTGAGTTTCAGATGGATTTTTCCTTTAAAAAGGACTCCAGCGACACTTTGGTTGCCCATGTAGACGCACTCTCCATCTATAGCCTCTTCAAAGTAATGGATCAGGTCCTTGTTTGCGCAGAAGTGTCTAAAGGCTTCAGTGTCCAGCACCCAATCAGACTTGTTTTTAACCAAATTTTCTTCAACAATTACTGCAACAATTACTCATCTGATTGAACAAGGTTTGCTTGATTTACAGCTTTACCATCAGGTTTTTCATCAACCTTTTGTTGTCCACGACCTAATGTCCGCTCCCACCCCGGTCCATATTGCTACGTGGAGTGATCACATCCCTCCATTTGAAACAAATGGGGTGTCCGAGCACTGAGTTGCCACGTGGCGTGATCCTTTCCGTTGATTGGAGAAGTAGTGCATTCTCATCCCAGGGTTCATTCGTCATTCTCCCTCGGCGTGGCTCCCACCACTAACGAGGTTGCTGTGAATTGATGTTAGTTGGTGATGAAAGTGTCACCAAAAGGAACAGGGAAAGCTGATCCCGAGGCTACATGACCTATTGTCAAATTACCCACGCGTGTCATCATCTATAGTAACCAGGGAACAAAGACCACATGTTATATGGGCCGGGCCTTCCAACAAACTGGGAAAACAAAGATGTCATCATAACAAAGATATGCATGGCAGTCATAAGAAAATATATGTATATTTATAAGTACACGGCGAAAAGGTATAAGTTAATAGCATGATGTATTCATACATACAAGACAATGCCTATTGTTGTCATACGACATTGTGATATATGATGCACACAACATGGGGTGATGTGTCAACCCCTTGCATTACCACAAGTGCACGGGTTGTCAAGTAATAAAATGGACCCAATGGGTCGGGAACAGAAGTACTAGTAGTTGCTACTCCTCTGTTATTTAGCCTAATGAGTATAGTGTGTGATGATCTAACGGCTAAAACTAAGAGTGTCATTACAAGTGCACAGGAACTGATAGGAGTGAGTTCTCAATTGATGAAGGCTGGTTGTCCGGACAATGCTTCCCTAGGATCCATGTATTAAGTGTAGATTACAAGTGTTTCTAGATGAAGGTATTGAGTAGTGGGTATCCTAAGATATGCTAGTCCCTGCCTCCAGGCCATTGGTAACTAGTCCCCTATGAGGTCTCAGAAGAGAATTCTCTCGATGTCTCACAACACATATGACCGCTTAGCTCTCAAGGGATCCCAAAGATAAAACAAATTCCTAAAAGTAGATCCAACTTTGCCTTTAGGTGAAGGATCCCCAACCCCCCTACGAGGTCCTGACGGAGAATTCGCTCGACACCTCACACCACATATGGCTGCTTAAAACTTAGGAAATATGGAGATAGGAAATATTTATCGGATGGGAAAAGGGACACTCCGCTATTTCATGGCTCACCCTCTCAACCCTCTTCACTCTTGGTAGTTATAAACCTAGCCGTGATCTCTCTTTTCACTAGGTTGAATAAAACATGCAAGTCAATTAATATTGAAACGAAAATCGCATGCAAGCTTTAAGAACACAAGAGTAAAACTCAATATATTGAAATCGAATAGAAACACAATGTAAATCTAATAAGAATAAGAATTCTAGAGTTTACATGTATGAATACACAGTAAGGGTTTAGCACACTATAGAGCAAGTTACAAAAAAATTAATACAGAGATAAACAACTGTAAAATCCATAGAAAATAACCTCTCTATATCCATGACGATGGCCTTGATGGGTGATTTCCGCGTCTGTATTAAATCCACTCCGAAGCTAGGTCGTCAGTAGCTTCCTTGATGGTATGACGGAGGAGGAATCGATCTAAAGTGGTGAGAAAACCTTCCCAAAGCCGCAAAGAACTCTCTCAAAGCCCTAGCCACATTGTCTCTTGAAAGTGGCCGAAAATATCCCTAGAAAATGTCAATGTAGCTTTTATAAACAGAAATAGAGACTTCACACAGGCATCAACACAGCTATCCATACGGCCGTGTACTGTAGCCACACGACCGTGTGAAAATTTCATACAGTCATGAATAGTGATTTTGCTACAATACTGCTACAGGGTTGTAGGTGCTGTGATGGATAGAGGGCAAGAAGGTAACGTCATAAAGAGTTTCACGCTCAAATCTTTTCTTAGTGACATTGTAGTCTTTTCCTTGCCAAGTTATCCAAGTTACTGACGGCTTGGATAAAAATAAATAAATTTTACAATAAAAAGTAGACAAAGATTACAATGATCTTTGTTTACTCTCCCATGAATATATTTATCACAAGTATTATTTTTACTAGAAAGTTATCGATTATGATTTGGTATTTCTATTCACAAATTATTTATTGGATAGAAGTTAGAAAGTGAAGACATCACATCTTAGTACGAGCAACTCAACATTTACAATAAAATCTATTAAAAAAGAGATTTTAGTTATAAAAAGTTCCACATCAATTGATATTGTTATTATGAAAATTTTGAGTTCAGCATTATATAAATATGATTCTAGTAATGTATCCAATGTCATAGAATATTACTATGTTTATGTTTAGTTTAATCTATTATTAACTGACCATGGCTCTATTCTCAAATAGACCATATTAGTTTATCTTTTTCCTTTTTTTTCATTTTACAAAAACTATGTTATGAGTTGAATAAAGTAATCAAACTTACACAAGATCAAAAAATAAATAAATAAATAAATAATAAACATAAACACTATTAATAAATATTGAAATGCAAAGTTACAAAGTTTATTCCATATCATATCGGTCAATGTTTTGCCGGATCCAAATTTTCTCTCATTTCACATTTATTTTTTTTTTAAAAAAGGAAACTCCATCTTCCTTAGTGAATTAGACAGTGAAAAGGTTATAAATATAATCAGTGCCATGAAAATGATAATAATAATAATAATAATAATAATAATAATAATAATAATAATTAGAGAATTAAAACGAGATTATTATGTGCAACAAGCACTTTGTCTTACGTGTTACAATATCATTGGTTTTATCCTCTGTTTGGTACGCTATGCAATGCAGCTATTTAGCGCAGGCCTCAAATGCATGGCACGCACACGCATAACGCATGGCCAAATTGTACAGCATCACGCCGCCATCTATGACTTCATGCACCCGCGGTGGTCCCCACTTCCCCAACAGGCAGCACGCTTGCACGTGACTCCGTGGTCCCCACCACCCTTGGTGGCAGTCGCACGTTCGATGTCACAATAAAAAACAATCAACGGCCGTGATCTGTTCGTGCGATGTCGGAGAGCACCTAACGAGTAATTCTCTCCGAAACTTTTTATTTGTTTTTATATTTCAATCTATAGATATTTACAAGAATATATATATATATATATATATATATATATATATATATACTTGACATATTTACCTAAATAATAAGTATCATAAGTTTATACATTTAATAAAAATATTTGATAGGCTACAAGTACCTGGTAAGTAACACTGGTCATATATTTAAAAAATAGCTATTAAGATGAAATAGTTATTATTATGAATAACCTTTTAAAATTAATAATTAAATAAATTTATTAAAATAATTAAACTTGTAAAATACGGTTGTGGATAGATGTGGGGTTTAGAGGAAAGGGCTTTCATCTTCGCACGTGCAAGTGCGAAGTTTGCACGTGCGGCAAGGCGGCAAACGTGCCGGCAACGACAGCAGGTGGGCGGCGGGTGCCGGCTTGCTACGTGTACAGGCAGACTTGGGGTCCCACATGCACCCACGTCCTTCTGCAGGGGCGGCTGGTTATTTTATTATTAATTCATTTATTTATTACTTCATATTTATTCTTTTCTCCGACTACATACCCTAGAAACCACGCAGTAGACTTCAGAAATATTACGGGACTATGCCATTGTAATTCTGATTTACCGAAATTACCCTTTAGTTATTCCTCAGTTAGAGGAGCTTCGGAGCCGGAGTCTGACGCGGGTGATTTGGTTTCCACACTTAGGGGTGTTTGAATATAAAGAGTGGAATGAGAGTCATTATTTTTTATTCTACTCTTTTATTTGGATGATCATTGATGAGAGTGAGAAAATATTGGATGAGGAATGAGTGAGAAGTGCCAATGCTCCCAAAATTAGGAGGATTGCTCATTCCTCCTCCACTATTTGAAGATGAAATGACAAATTTGCCCTCTTATTTTATAAGTAAATTATAATTAATTAACATAATTAATAAATAGATAATTTTAATACTAAATAAAAATTAAATGGATAATAATAACTAACCATTAAAATAACCATTTTACTCAAATAATAATAATTAATAATTAAAATAATACTATAACTCAAATAATAATTAAATATATAATTTTAATAATAAATAATAATTAAAGTAAAATAATAATAACTAACCATTAAAATAATAATTTTATTCAAATAATAATAATTAATAATTAAAATCATAATATACATCAAATAATAATATAATAGATAATTTTCATAATAAGTAATAATTCAAGTGAAAATATTTAATTCAAATATTTAATTATAAAATTAAAAATAATAATATTTAAAATATTTTATAATAATTAATATTAGTTATTTAAATTAAAATTTTATTTTATATATCATATAATCTACTTGTTTCAACTGTGTAAAAATCAATTTACTATATTTTCTTTTTTTATTTTTCTCATTATAAGAAACTACCCTTTGATACCTTACCAACCAAATACATTCTTCATTCCCAATCCTCCTCCACTCCCTTTTATTTCATTACTCTCTCACTCATTTCTATTCCCAATCTGGGAAGCAAAACGACTCCTTAGATGACGAAATTATCCTATTGGAAACTATAGGTAATCCTATGATATTTAACTAAAATGGTGAATAAGCAGTATAAATATTAAAATTTTTTTTAGTGTTAATATCATGTGCAAATACCATTATAAAATTACTATATAACATTTATCATTCATTATTTATTTAGTTTTTAATTTGTAGCAGAAACTGTATTCTTCACCTAATCAATTACGTGGGAGAAAATATATTTTCATAATCTCTAGTTTATAATAAATTATTTTTGGTGCATATCACTATTGTTTTAAGTATTAATTCATCTCACATAATAAATTTTTAAAAATTATTAAATCAAATCAATATAATTTATATTCCTTTATATTTGTCTGTTTTCTTTAATGTAACTCTTGGCACTTATTATTAAAAAAAAACAACAAAACAACGTGGCAGAGTTAACATAGTTATATGTGCAATTACGGCAGCACAAAGATGGCATTTTCGTCAATAGGTCGCGGAACATGTCGGCAATTTTGTTAGAGAATCCGATTAAACAAATTTTAAAATTTAATAATTAATGTTTTAATTACAAAAGCTGAAACCAACTGCAATGTTAACAACAATGCATTAACTCTGTCCATACGCGCCGTTCTTAAAATGGGCATTTTCGTCCAATGGTGGTGTATCACTGGTACAAATCAATGGAATAAACATATTATAGCCCAAAATAATACACGCTGGAATCATCTCTGAAAATATTAAAATTAAAAATAAATAAATGAAAATAGTTATAATGACTAACCTACCCTCACATTTAACAATGATCAGAGAGCTCACAGAAATATATATATATATATATTTTTAAAATATAATTAAAAAAGCCGAAATATAAGCTATACAATATCATGTGATCTCCAAAATATACATAAAAAAAAAGTCCAAGAAAATAGATCTCTTAGAAGAGAGTTAGAAGAGAGGGGCGGGAAGGTTGAGATCGAAAGAGAAAGGCTTCTTCTTATTCATCATCACCATCATCTCCTCACCATCCACCTTCTTCTCCGGCCGATCGGCGCCGGCACCGCCAAAAGCCGGCGATCTCCAAGCCGGAACGGATCCGGCGCCGTAGCCGAAGTTAGTCTTCGCCTTGGGGCCACGAAGACTGCGCGCGGCTTCATCGTAGGCGTGCGCGGCTTCCTCGGCGGTATCGAAGGTGCCAAGCCATTTGCGAGTCTTCTTCCAGGGATCGCGGATCTCCGCGGCGTACCTCCCCCATGGCCGCTTCCGAACGCCGCGGAAATGGCCGATCTCCTTCGGCGGAGCCTGCTGAGTGGCGGCGCTGGTGTCTTTGGTTCTGATCGGGTGGTTGGTAACGGTCAGGGTGTCCGATAGGTTCATAGTAGCAAGATGGAGAAGGAGACGGAGTCGGAATCAGTGTGGCAGAGGAGAGGGTTTGAGAAGAAAGGGAAAAAGGGGTATTTATAGAAGGGGAGAAGAGAGCCGGTCTGGGTGACTTCCGACAAAAGTTTCAGGTTTATTTTATTTTTTTAAAAAATAATTAATTGTTAATTATTGAGGGAATTTTCATTTGTATCCTTGTGGGAGCAAGTAATTGGCTTTGTAATGTGTGATGCTCCCTCCAACTCTAATGTATTTCTTTATTTTATCATATTTATGCTGATAAAAAAAATTAATTTTAAATTTATAAAAAATTATACCAACTTGTCAAAATTATCCTTATTTAAAATTCTACCAAGATTTCATTAATTTCTCTCTATTTTAATTATACTTTTTCTATCATATCTGAAAATGGCGGCTTAGGTTTTTTTTTTTTAAATTATTGAAAAGTGTAAAAAATATATTAAAGATAAACGGTAAATATGAAAATGGATTATTGAATATTTTATAAATCTTGAATATATATATATATATATATATATATATATATATATATATATATATATATATATATAGAGCTAGAGTGAGTGTAATTTAATTTGCATATTTAGTGTTTTCCTCATATACTATATATAAAAAATTGTTTGATTTATTTTTTAGTGAAAATCCTAAATTCATGCTTTTAATTTTAGCTTTAATTTAGTTAAGGTGTCTATAACAGGGGCAAAGGGGGGGGATCAAGGGGTTGCTCAAACACCATCTTCGCCTAGCCTATAAACATGCATATTATATATTTAACTAATATACATATACATAGATATATTATATGGTATGCCGATCTTCATCTTCTGATCCTGAGACTCATGTTTTAGATTTTACAATGGTAGGCTACTTTACCCTACTGAAATTAATTTCAATAATTTCTTTGAATAAAAATTTTAAATTACAAAAAAAAGCAACAACTTCACACCCACATTTATAATAGTAAAGTTCTAATTTTGTTGAATGCATGCGAGTCTCGCAATGAATTTAGTTTAAACTAGAAAGCATTTAGTTTCCCATTAATTTTTCACTTTATTGAATTGGTTATAATCTTACTAGTGGCAACAACATCCATTAAGATAATTTTTTCAATAATGAATATCATCAAAACCTAGTTGCTCAGTGAGATATGTAATGAATTGCTGATGATACGATGGTATGTTGCATTGAACTATAGATGTTTGAAACAATTAATGATGAAGCTAGTTGGTGCGATCTCAAAATACACAAAGCGAAGGATTCAATTCCAACTCATTCGATATTTATAGTTTTGTTTGAATATTAATTATTATAATCTCACATTTGAATAAATATAACATATTTTTAATATTTATAATTATTCAAATTAAAGTCAACACCTTTTAGTTTTGCTCCTTGTTCCGACACTGAATATCAACCAAAGGAATAAACTTAATATGTTTATATAATCTTCAAATCGGGTCATGTATTAAAAAAGATAAGATATATCAAATTATTTAATCAAGTTATGAAACCATTTTTAGTCCTTATTAATAGATAAATTGAAATTTATGTTCTTTAACGTTTTTGCTAGACTTATATATAAAACAATAAATGTTTAAAAATGTATGTATTGCACTATTTAGAAATGGACCAACTGAACTAGTTTAACAGTAACCATGGAAGTTGTCACAGGCTCAACTGATCATCTTCGGCCATGAGACACCTGAGATGTACTATGTGGCAGGTCAGTCTTCTTTGTTAGAATAATAGTGAAACAACACCTGTTCGCAACACAAGCACAACACATAAAAGAATCGAGCAAAATAGAAAAAAACATCTACGGTACGAGAAGACGACACAAGAAACCAGTTTTAAAGAGAAAAACATAAACTTTCTTAGATTGAGAAAAGTTTATAATCATGGTCAAAGATCCTCACCAAGAGATCTTGTCCCCTTCCAAAGACATAATAGACCTTATTACAAGAGCTACCCCAAATCTACAAGGTTAATTGAGCCTCTTGCTCAATACAGGTCTAGCGAGAAGTCCCGGACTTCCACTTAGCTTGCAGTGTCCTCTGACATTACTGTAGCTTTAACCAGCCTCCCTTAGTCACAATACGCAGCAGTACTAGTCAGGCACGGTAATACCGCGTGTCATCCTCGCTCCTGGCTAGGTCACGTTCTCGCCCGGGTGCCCACTTGCATACGCCTGCGTAATCCCTCGGTAATTCGGAAATCAGCATCTGGGTTTCTCGGTATGATCAAGTGTCCCACCTCTCCCAGACTTCCTATAGATCCACTCTCTAAAATAATCTAAATCCATGACACTTGACTCGTGATATAGGTACATCTCACGGTCTCAGCATATGATAGTGCAGGATATTTCGCCTGCTCTTGGGTACGACACAACACATGTCTCACGTTCCCCCAATGCGCTACCTAATTCACGTGGTTATGTGCCATCGTCTCTTGGTCTATGTTAAGTTGTCATTCTAATGACCAAGTGTAAGGGCACCGACCTTTGCAGAAGTCCACAAGAATGAGTCAAAATCCATCTTATTTGGACAATTATGGTGCCGTTTGGTTGGTTGTATTTGAAAATGCAGTAGATTTTTAATTACATTGTACTTCTAAATCCTAAATTTGAAAATGCAGCAGAGGCAAATTTGGTGTTTGGTTAACTATATTTGAAAATGCTGGAATTCAGAATTTTGTGTTTGTTTGGAAGGTGTTGAGAAATCATGCTAATAATCACAAAGGAAAAGAAAGAGACAAAGATTTAACGAGGTTCGGCAATGTGCCTACGTCCTCGGGAGCGGTGAGCGGCAGCTTTCTGATTAATCTAGAAAAATTCATTAGGGTTACAAATACAATGCATATATATATAACCCCCCCCGGGTACAATTTAAAAATGTACCCTGTATTTAGCGTTAAAATTCATTAGGGAATACGCTGTGCTCCGCTCGCTTACTCCGCTCCACTCCAGCATCTGTCTCTTTATCTAGTATATGAGCCTTATCTAACAAAAGGATTTGTAAAGCTGAATTTTGAAAATATGTGTTTGATTGGATGTATTTGTGGGATATAAAAACCTTTGGTGAGGTTACCCCCATTTTAAGTTATCATTAAGTTTAATTAATTATTAATACACTATTAAAAGTTATTAAAAATAACAAAAATAATTATGGATCTAATTACTTAATTTAACATATATAATTATGTTTTATTACAATTTTAGTTTATTTTTAATAATTATATTAAAAATGCCCCATTTTTGTGATCATTAGTTTTTTGTTTTTTAGTAATAGGGTTATAACTCTGACATTGGGGTTAGAATTTTATTGTTTTTATTAATAATGGGGTTCTAACCCCAGCATCGGGGTTAGAATTTTAAGTTGTTTTTTTTTTAATAATGAGGTTTTTAACCCCGGCACAAGGTTAGAATTTATGTGTTTTAAAATGCCCTCTGGCATTTGATGAAACCCCTGCACATCTCCTGATGATTAAAAAATAAGCTGAAAGCATCTGCCAAATTTGTTCTTTTTTATACAGAGGTGTGAAAGTAATGTAGCTCCTAGCTTTTATAGATCTTTTTCATTTGCTATATTGTTTGACACTATATCTATACCTATGATCTTTTTCTTCCTTTTTTTTTTTTTCTTCTTTTACCTTCTCAACTCTTCCTTGTTTCCCATAACTTCAATCAATCCCATAATAGCCATTCCTATAATAAACCGAGTAATGCCTGCAAATAGAATCTATAACTCAAAGCTGTTGACTATTTGAAAGCCAAGGTACCGCCAACATGTGTCCTTCAGACCTGCATTTTTTGCTATTTCTCCCTGGTCAAATCTTAATTGATCTCTGCCAATGCTGCCATTATTGTGGGAACTATCAGATTAAATAACTAATTACAGGATCTTTGTGTGTTCCTTCACACATAAATGATATAAATTTTGTTAGTAAAAGGCAATGAACAATAAAGGAAAAAAGCCATCCCCCCAAGTGAAGCTCACCCTGTATTAAATGAGGGGAAATTTACAAGTTCATATACTTTTACACAAGATTCATATCAAAAGGATCTCAACTTGTACCTAATATTTGCAACAAGCAAAACATCATAATTAATCACATCATTATTCAATCATTTAAGCATTACCAATTTCATAGTTTCAAGCTTTAAAACATTCAAATGAACAAGAGTTTGGATCGAGTACACAAACAAAAAAAATACACATTCAAAAGCAAAGGGGCAACCATTTCACAGTTAATCCCATCAAACTCCAAGCACTTGGTTTACAATATAATGCAATGAGCCTTCAATAATCAAAATCCTGCATATATGAAAAAAAAATCCAATTTTTATTAACATTAGCTAATTAACAATGACAATATACAAGTAATGATATTAATATTATTAGCTACCTGTTGCATTCTTCATGCTCACATTAGTAAACTCTTTGGGATGCCCCATAGTCTGCATCATCCTATTAAAAAAGTTACTATAATATACTACATGCATAACAATCATCATAATATTCCCCAAAAAATTAAATAAATATCAACCAACCTAAATGGGCTTTTGAAAAAAGTCTCCTTGATTGTGAAATGATTGAAAGAAGTCCTCAGCCCAATACTTCCTTAACTCTTCATCTTTTGTCAGGAAACCCATAGCTCTACTATCGTCAGCCATTAACCAATCATAGGCCTTATTGACTTCATTGCCATAGTAGCCATATGATTTGAGCTTCATGCATTCGTCAATCAATTCTTTTGCAAATTCTAAATTTCGAGTAGACTTCTTTTCACATAATGCCTCCTTGAAGGTGTTATTCATCTCTTGAATTACTTCAATTTCTGAGGGCATTTTGCGTTTTCCTTTTTCTTTTCTTGATTGAGTGGAGGATGCTCCCCTAGGTTATGCACTCGCTGATTGGTTATGGATGGGCGGTGTCGTGTTGTAATGATAATCAGCATCTTCAAAGAACGTGTTATCCAAGCCATCAGTTTGAGATGGATGGCAGGAGTCGATGTTATCCAACATGTGGGTGCCAATATCATCTCCAAATTGAATAGTATGGCTTCCAGTTGCTTGATCATTACCACAAATAAGCTCAAGCAAGTCATGGTCCTCAATTGGTTTGTTTAAATAAGGTTCATTCTGTGGATGAACCTAGCATATAAAACATGTTAGGTGATCGTTTAGATGAAAACTACGTTCAAATATATAATTGAACAACCTAAAGTAGGAATAAATAAGAAATAAATTATACCTGTATATAGTTCTTGAATTCTGATTCACCCGTAATAATCATCTTTTGTCTATTATCCCATCCCATTCCACTTAGCTCTTTCAGTTTTCTAATTCTTGGCCATCTTTTGCGAATTGTTCTCAGGTGGTTAGTGACATTTGCTTCAGTAACTGTAACTCCAAACTCGTTCCTCATTGCAATAACTGCAGCATGGAATGCTTGAGGTTTGAATCCCTTGCCAACTTTGAGGCCTTGTTCCACTTGGGATGCCATGAATCTTATGAAAAACTGGTTTTCAGCAGTGGTCCATCTTTATGACTGCCAACTCTTTTAGTAGGGGTTCTCATTGGTGACATTTGGCTATCTTCTGACATCCCTATGTTCATGATCTACAAGGAAGCACAATTACTGTCTATGGATGCACAAAATTAATAAAGAAATGCAAGAGTATAACATTAAATAAACAAGCAAAAAGTACCGTCATTGTTCATGATATACAAGGAAGCACTGTCACTTAAATAAAAAAAAAGAAAACAAAAACCAAAACAATTATACATTATCTACTTGTTAGCCCACATATCACGTGCAATCTGTTCTCTATGTGCCACGCATTCGTGGGTCTCTTCCCTTTGTTCTCTTATGTTACTTTCGGATGTTGCCTGTTGTGGTGTCCATTCTTCTTCAGAATTTATTAAAACATCTTCTCCTCCACTTATAATATAATTATACAAAATACATGCAGCTAATATAAGTTCAGCTTGAGTTTGAATGGAAAGAATGGTCGTGATGCGAATATTTTGAAGCGTCCCTTGAGGGATCCAAGAGCTCGTTCAATGGTGGTACGGGCCGATGAATGACGAAGGTTAAACAGTTCTTTATGGTTTGCTGGTGTTCGTGAACCAAATTCTTTAAGATGGTATCTAACACCTCTATAGGGAGAAATAAAACCCGGCCTCGTGGTGTACCCAGCATCAACCAAGTAATATTTCCCTAAAAAAATACAAACTTCGCAATTAACACAACTATCATGTTTAAGTTGTTATTGTATGCTAACCTATACATTAATTAACTACACAAAATAAATACCTTCAGGGACTGATAGGCCATTAGGTCTTTCAAGTGCATAACGCAAAACTAAAGCATCATGTGCTGAACCTTCCCATCCAGCAAGAACATATGTAAAACGTAAGTTGAAATCAACTACAGCAAGCACATTTTGTGTGGGGTATGGTTTTCTTCCACGAAATGCTGCAACTTCAGATGCAAGAACAGAAGCATGGATATGGGTCCCATCTAAAGCTCCAATGCAGTCCTATCATTAACACATTGTAACTGAGAATTTGTTTTGCAATAATTAATTTGTTTGAATAGAATGATATTTTAATACCTTGAAGTACGAATACAGTGTGGACCTTGATGCTATATACGCTGGAGTTTGGGTACTAGGCAAGAGCACATATACATCACGCAATTGTCCAATTGCGTATAGAACATGATTAAGTACCTGCTAACGGTCTCACTAGATATGAGGAAATTATGTGCAATGACACGATTACGTTGGTTATATCCTATGGTGTAGAGGAACATCAACAGTTGCTCTTCAATAGTGATGTGCAATGTGTCTTTCATAAGGCCCTTTCGTCTCATTATCGAGCAAAGATTGAAAAAGGTTGATTTGTTTATACGGACCATATTGATACTAGTTGTGTCATTTCCGTCTATTAGTCCTGATAAATAATTGTCTCTGATTTCTGATTGAGCATGAGAGGGCTGCCTACAAATTTTTTGTTGTTTATTACGCAAAAGCAATGTGATAGCAAAAGCCGCGACAAGGACTGAAATGCGTGTAACGTAAAAGTTATCTGCTACGTTATGCCCATCCATCTACAAGATAAAAAAAATATGTAACCAAAAAAGGAGAGGGCATTTGATGTATTGCTCTTATTTTGTTTACTTCTATATATACTTACTTTCCTAAAATCTTGTCATTAATAATCTATAGACTGATTTATCCATCGGATTTATCCACAAAAAAAAAAATGCATCATTCTTCATTAGGGAAACAATACAGAACTAAATAATAATTATACAATGTTGCTAAGGAATTATTATCAAGACATGATCAATAGGAAATTAGAAAACATACCACTGAAGTGGCTTGTAAAAAAAGGCTTCCCCTATTGGCGATCTCTAGTAATTCTAGCTTCAAAGCCTGAATTATTAAAAAAAAAATGAAATTGTCATTTAGTCTATAGCATCCAAAGAAAAAAAACCACATCCTCATCCAAAAGATTAAGAAAAGATACCACTTTTTCATCAAAAGAATTAAGAAAAGATACCCATTAATAGATGCTTAAATTATTTTAACTACGTGATACTACAACATTAGATGAAGCCAAATACAGTTTGTAAGGGTTGATGACCTTACATTTGGTCAGCGGGCGTACATTTTACATACGCCAAGCCACGAGGGCGCACAGTTGCGTGGATTGGATAGCGCGCGGTTAGCGCGAGGCATGTGTCGTGTCGTGACCAAGAGTGGGTGGAATATCCCGCACGATCATGTGCTGAGACCGTGAGGCGCGCACGCTGGACCGTGGGCGTGCGTGTGACCGATGAGCGCGTGGGGCAGGCACGTCCATACCAAGAGTCAAGTGTTGTAAGACTTCATTATGTAGAGTGTTGAATCTCTAGCAAGTCTAGGCGGGGCGGGACACTTGATCAGGCCGGGAGACCGAGAGCTGATTCTGGATTTGACAAGGTTTTACGCAGGTGTATGCAAGTGGGCACGTGGTCGGGAGCGTTGCCGAGCCAGGGGCGAGGATGGCACGCGGTATTACCGCGCGTGATCGGTACTGCTGCGCGCTGTGACCAAGGGTGGCTGGTTAAAGCTACAGTTGCGTCAGTAGACACTGCAAGCTAAGTGAAGTCAGGGAATTCACGCCAGACCTGTATTGGGCATGGGGCTCAATTAACCTTGGATTTGGGGTAGCTATTGTATTAGGGTCTAATATGTCTTTGGGAGAAGACAAGGCCACTTGGTGTTGGTTTTGGCTATGGTTGTAAACATTTCTCAATTTAAGAGAGTTTATGGTTTTCTCTCTTAAAATGGGTTTCATGTGTCGTGTTTCTCGTACCGCGGATGTTTTCCAGTTTTGCTTGCTTTCTATTATTTCGCTGTTCTTGTACTGCAAACAGGAATTCATTAACTGTTCTTGCAAGAAAGACTGACCTGTCGCTATGGTGCATGTCAGGTGCCGCACGCCGAAAGTGATCGGTTGAGGTCGTGACAGTTGGTATCAGAGCTTGAGTTTGTGGCTTGAAGCGAAGCACAAGAAGACACATAAGTAAAGACGGTGAGAATTTCGACTAGCAAGAAGGATCGTTTGGATCGCCTTGAGGAGACAGCCGAGCGGATGGAGAACGTCATCAGGAGCGTTGACGATCAGCTCGTGAGCCTGCCAAAAATGGGGGAAGATCTTGTGGATTGACTAGGAGAGAACTAGTTGACTGTTGAATTCTTGAAGACGAAGGTACAGTCCCTGGCGAATGAAGTCGCTCAACTCTAGGAAGCTAGTGTTTCACCAATCTCATGGGAGGTGCTCATGGGAGTGAAGGTCCCTGAACCTTTCCCCATTTGATGGCGCACGGAGTGCGAAGACACTGGAGAATTTTCTTTGGGACATGGATCAGAAGTTTAAGGCTGTAAGGGTACCGGGCCATGAGCAAGTTCCGTTGGTCGGGATGTATCTTACTGGCGATGCCAAGCTATGGTGGCGAACTTGTCAGCAAGAAGACGCTCAGGCGGGTCGGACAAGTTCGAACTCGTGGGTCGAGTTGAAGAAGGAGTTGCGAGAGCAATTCTTGCCTGGCAACACTCCTTAGGTAGCTCGTTCTAATTAGAAGAAGCTACGAGAGACAGGCACTGTCCGGGAGTACTTGAAGGAGTTTTCATTCTTGATGCTGGATATCAGGGATATGTCTGAGAAGGACAAGTTGTTCACCTTCCTCATGGGACTACAGAGTTGGGCCCAGATCGAGGTACGGAGGCCATGTGCAAAGGACCTCACCTCCGCTATCATCGCAGCAGAAGCACTGGTGGACTTACGAACCTTACCCGCTGGAGAGGGTGAGAAGGCGAAGTCCATATCCAAAGATAAGAAGCCGGTGGAGAGAAAGGCCAGAGATGGGTTCCAGAGGAGGAAACCCAACAGCCAGGCCAGATGGAATAGACCCAGGAATGATGGGAAAGTAGTAGGTGGTTCCAGCAAGACAAGTGGATGCTTCACCTGCACCAGCCCACATATGGCGAAAGATTGTCCTAAACGCGAGAAGTTGGCCGCGTTTAGAAATGAACCAGAAAGCGATTCGGAGGACCTAGCAAGGGTGAGTCCTTTATAACTGTTGGTTGCCTTGAAGACTGCTAAGGGTGACGGGGCTATAAATTCTCTTATCTATGTAGAGTTGACCTTGAATGGGAAGGCCATACAAGGGATGGTGGGTACAGGCGCAACTCATACTTTCATCAGGAAGGATGTGGTCACTCGGTTGCGACTGAGCGTGTGGACGCACACGAGCCATGTGAAAGCAGTCAACTTTCAGGCACTAGTGGTGACTAGGAAGATCTCTGGCGTGACCGTTCACATGGGTGGATGGCAAGGGAAGATTGGCTTACTGGCAGTCAAATTAGATGAATTCGAGTTGATATTGGGGATGGAATCTTGAAGTTTGTGAAGGCCGCTATTGTTCCACATTTGGGTGGTCTTCTAATAATGGATGAGAAAAACCCATGCTCTGTAGCTGGAGTAGCTACGAAGGAGAAGAAAGGGAAAGAGCCGATGCTTTCTGCGCACCAGGTGGTGCAAGGATTGAAACATGGAGAACCCAAGTATGTTGCTGCTTTATTGGAAGTGCAGGATGATGTGGTGAGCGATCTACCCTCAGCTATGGCTGAAGTCTTGAAGGAGTTTCAAGACGTGATGCCGGCGGAACTACCCCGCGAAGTCCTACCCCAGCGGGCAATAGATCACTAAATCGAGTTGATGCCTGGCTGCAAACCCCCTGCTCGGGCTCCTTATCGAATGTCTTCGTTAGAGTTAGCGGAACTGAGGAGATAACTGACAGAGCTTCTTGATAGTGGCTTCATTCAGCTATCAAAGGCACTATATGGTGCACCGGTGTTGTTCCAGAAGAAGCAAGATGGCTTTCTTCGACTGTGCGTGCACTACCGGGTGTTGAACAAGATCATGATGAAGAACAAGTATCAAATTCCTTTTATTCAGAACTTGTTCGATCGTTTGGCTAAAGCAACGTACTTTTGAAAGCTGGATTTGCATTCGGGGTACTTGCAAGTGAGGATTGCAGAGGGAGATGAGTCCAATACGGCGTGTGTGACACACTATGGCTTGTTTGAATTCCTTGTAATGCTTTTTGGCTTGACTAATGCTCAGGTGACTTTTTGCCACTTAATAAATCAGGTGTTTTCGGACTACATTGATGAGTTTGTGGTGGTGTAGTTGGATGATGTTGTGGTTTATAGTGAATCGTTGGAGGATCACCTTGTTCACTTGAAGCAGGTACTATTGAGATTGAGGGAGCATCAGCTATATGTGAAGCTGGAGAAATGTCATTTCGCTCAACAGGAGATCAAGTTCCTTGGGCACATCATTTCTCAGGGTGAAGTCCGAATGGATCGGGCTAAGGTGGCGGCGATTTTGGACTGGCCTGCACCGTTCAAGGTACCAGAGTAACGATCTTTTCTCGGCTTAGCCAACTACTATCGCCGATTTATCAAGGGATATTCAAGAAAGGTCGTGCTGCTCACCAATTTGTTGAAGAAGGACTAGATGTAGGGTTGGACCGAGAGGCAACATGCTGCTTTTGACAATATTAAGAGTGCAATTACAAGTGAACAAGTTTTAGCGTTGCCCAACTTCGAAGAACCTTTTGTGGCGGTGTCCTTGTGGAGAATGGGCATCCGGTGGCGTTCGAGAGTTGGAAGCTGAAAGACGCGGAGCAGCGCTATTCGGCGCATGAGCGGGAGATGCTCGCTGTTGTTCATTGCTTACAGGTATGGAGAGTGTACCTTTTGGGCACCAAGTTTCTTGTAAAAACAGATAATATTGCCAATACATTCTTTGCTACTCAAAAGAAGCTGTCGGTTAGATAAGCTCGTTGGCAAGAGTTCTTGCAGGAATATGACTTTGAATGGCAGCACAAACCGGGGAGACACAACCAGGTGGTTGATGCGTTGAGTCGCAAGTAGATGGTTGAGTATGTGGCTGCGTTGACGCATGTGGAAAATGACTTGCAAAGTCTCATTGAGGAGATAGCAAACACGGACAGTCAGTATGGGAAGCTGATAAAAGATGTTAAAGACGGAGTCATGCGCAAGTAGCGTGTGGAGAATAGGCTTCTCTACGCCAAAGACAACCGACTCTATGTGCCGAAAGGAGGGAAGATTCGACAGGAGCTCCTTAGAAAGCATCATGATGTTCATGGGCGGGACATCCCGGTCGTGAGCGAATGAAGGCTTTGCTCACAAGACATTACTATTGGCCAGATATGGGCGAAGACATTGAAGCATATGTGAAGACGTGTTTCGTGTGCCAACAAGACAAGTTGGAAAGAAGACGGGAGGCCGGTCTTCTCCAGCCGTTGAGTATTCTGTAAAGACCGTGGGTGTCAATTTCCATGGATTTTATCACCGGATTTCCTAAGGTGGAAGCAATGTCGACAGTGATGGTGGTCGTGGACCGATTCATGAGGTATGCGGTATTTATACCCGTACTGGTAGTGTGTTCAGCAAAGGTGGCTGCTGAGCTATTTTGAAACATGTGGTGAAGTACTTTGGGTTACCGGAAGACATCATAAGCGATCGAGATGCTCGCTTTACTGGGCGGTTCTAGACGGCGTTGTTCGGGTTGTTGGGCACAGAGTTGAAGTTTTCAACAGTGAATCATTCGCACACGGATGGACAGACGGAGAGGATCAATGCTCTGTTGAAAGAGTATCTTCAACACTATGTTTTTGCTTCATAGAAGAATTGGCTAAGTCTGCTTAACGTGTCGCAGTTTAGCTACAATTTTCATCTGTCTTCATCGACAGAGAAGAGTCCGTTTGAGCTTGCATACGGATACCATCCTATTACTCCTTCAGAGGTGGCGAAGAGGAGGATAGGAGGAAAATGTCCTGCCGCATATCATTTTGCTATTGATCGGCAAGAGATTATGGAGAGTGCTCGGGATAGCCTTGCCAAGACCGCTTGCCGAATGAAGAAGTATGTAGATCAAGGGAGACATCCTTTAGAGTTCCAAGTAGGGGACAAGGTTTGGTTGAAGCTCACTCCACAGGTGTGGATGAAGTTACATCGGAAGGATGTACACAAAGGCTTAATAGAGAGGTATGATGGGATTTTTACTATTGTCAAGCGGATGGGCAACATGGCATATTGTTTGGATATCCCTGATCGGCTGAAACTCTTTCCAACTTTTCATGTGAGTTTCTTGAAACCATGCCACGAGGACCCCACGGATCCATCGAGGGTGAAGAAGAGTCAGGCTCTGCCGCTTATTCGCAAGAAGTTCAGCAGGATGGCTGAGCGGATCCTAGACCGAAGAACAGAAGGCCAAAGCAAGAAGAACTGCGGGGTGTTCTTTCTTGTCCAGTGGAAAGACTTGCCTATGTCTGAGGTAAGCTGGGAGCGTGATACTACTCTTTCGTAATTCAAGGAGTTGGTGGAAGACTTCTTGAGTTCGAGACCGACAAGGACTTCGGGTTCAACTAGTAGGGTATGTTTGTAAGGGTTGATGACCTTACACTTGGTCACCGGGCGTACATTTTCACATAGGCCAAGCCACGAGGGCCCACAGCTGCATGGATTGGATAGCACGCGGTTAGCGCGAGGCGTGTGTTGTGTCGTGACTAAGAGCGGGTGAAATATCCCACATGATCATGTCCTGAGACCGTGAGGCGCGCGCACTGAACCGTGGGCGTGCGCGTGACCGATGAGTGCGTAGGGCAAGCGTGCCCATACCAAGAGTCAAGTGTTGCAAGACTTAATTATGTAAAGTGTTGGATCTCTAGCAAGTCTAGGCAGGGCGAGACACTTGATCAGACCGGGAGACCGAGAGTTGATTCCGGATTTGATAAGATTTTACGCAGGCGTATGCAAGTTTGCAAGTGGTCGGTTGCGTTACGGAGCCAGGGGCGAGGATGGCACGCGGTATTACCATGTGTGATCGGTACTGCTCCGCGCTGTGACCAAAGGTGGCTGGTTAAAGCTACAATTGTGTCAGTGGACACTACAAGCTAAGTGAAGTTAGGGAATTCATGCCAGACCTGTATTGGATATGTGGCTCAATTAATTTTGGATTTGGGGTAGCTATTGTATTAGGGTCTAATGTGTCTTTGGGAGGAGACAAGGCTACTTGGTGTTGGTTTTGGCCATGGTTGTAAACATTTCTCAATCAAAGAGAGTTTATGTTTTTCTCTGTCAAAATGTGTTTTATGTGTTGTGTTTCTCGTACCGCGGTTGTTTTCCGGTTTTGCTCACTTTTTATTATTTCGCTGTGATTGTAATGCAAACAGGAATTCACTAACTGTTTTTACAAGGAAGGTTGACCTGCCACTATGGTGCATGTCAGGTGCCGCACGCCAAAGGTGATCGGTTGAGGCCATGACAGCTGGTATCAAAGCTCGAGTTTGTGGCTTGAAGCGAAGCGCGAGAAGACACACAAGTGAAGTACTGCAACTCTTATGGAAAAACATTCATTTATTATTTCAAGTATCATGTTATTTCACACATTGTTAACTATCATTTATGTATAAAGTTTGTAGTCAGTATACAACCAGGGAGACTGGAGTGTATCAACCTAGTGAAATACTGTAACATTTTGAGCAAGACATTCATTCATTCTTTGAAGTATCATAATATGTCAACTATTGTTTAGTATCATTTATATGTATAGTTTAAATTTATTGAATGAGTCAGCAGTCAACACCATGACTAAAATTATCAACGACAAGTTGGCATGAAGTTATTCGACACGGGCATGTATACCTAGTGAAAAATTGTAACATATCTTAAAACACTCATTAATTGTTTCAAGTATCATTCTATGTCAGATATCATTCAGTGTCATACAGCTTAAAGTTACTCAATAACTGGGCATTAGGAGTATAGTTCTGAACTACAAGGTGTCTTTCAGTTATTTGACACATAAGTAAGCAAACTAGTGAAATATGTAACTTTTTCTGAAAAAATTCATTGATTCTTTTAGATAATATGTCATGCCATATTTTTCTGGCAGAAAACATAAGTTCAAAGCAAGAACAAACTTCGTAAATTATAACTATTTCAATAAAAGCAGATAGTTAATTCACTCAATCAAGTGCCATCAGCTATAACTAGCATGATACGTAAGAGGTTGAACAATGTTCCTCAAGCATGAAGATTTATAGGCAGTGTCTTGATTTTCATTTACACCGGGAAAGCACGCAGCTATTTATTGTAATTTATTATAATTAAATCAAAACTTTCAACTTTCACTATCTGATGATTCTAAGTCTAACTAATGGAGCCCGCAAATCCTTAATTCACATATGAACTTCTTTGATAGTGAATTCCAACATTCCATTGGAAAAATTAAATCACAATTTGAATCACATCACAATCGATGCTGAAAATTCAATGGTTGATAATTACTCATATCTCTTGCATTTCAAGTAAGAGTAGAACAAATAAATCATTTCACATTTGAAGTAATAGCACAGAAAAGGTTCTGGCTTCCATATTAACCCTACCAAGATTAGCACAAAGATTCTAAGTTATGGCCACCACATTCCTCATCTTTGAGCTATGCCATTAGTTACAAAACAACTCCAAAGAGCTTAAACATCAAGCTACCTGACGAACTATGAATGAAGGAAAAAAATAAAAGAGTTTCCAATTAAACACTGAAAAGAGGATATAATAACAATTTGAGAATTTCTGCTGATAAAGGATAATTTTTAGAGGAAAAGAACTATGTCATTCAAAGACATGAAGAAGGGAAGCCAAAACACACTGGATCACAAGATTATAGCTTTTAAATCAAACCATTGTCACACAATTAAAAAGAAAACAACATATCAAAGTCCAAAACGCACCATATCAAAAGATTATTGGTAGAAGAAACAAAAAAAACCGATAAAGAAACAAAAACCTAAGCAAAGATCCCTAGAGAACATCAAAATCCAAGAAAAGAGACAACAAGTAAGGAAAAACAAATACTCACCCAACTCTGCAACCGAAGACAAACCGCACAAGCGAAGCTTCTGATGCACAGAGATTGCCGGCACTTACTCTGATCCAACCGGAGGATGTTGATGATGCTCGATTTTGTGCGAGATCATGAACCAAAGGATGGCATGGACAAAGACTCTTGGAGGAGAGGAGCCGATGCCGGTGTGAGCAAAGAGCAACTTCAATTTTTCTCTTGCCGGTGTGAGTGGAGGATGAGAAACTTCCCTTTGTTTCATGAAGCTCGTGTTCTCTTTTCCCTGTATTTGGTTTTACACCCGATTTGGGTGTAAAACCAAATACACCTAAAAAACACTGTGGTGTAAACCCAATTACACCAGGTTTTACAAATACACCCAAGCAAACAATGAATTTCATATCAATAAAGTATTTGGTTTTATATGTAAAACCAAATACACCCAAACAAACATACCCTATGTGTAATTAAAGTGCAGGATTAATATTAAAAGTTGCATGAACCTGAGTTGTAGGAGTTCATGGAAGAACATATACTTGCTTTGACATATTTCTTTTCCCCACTCCTACCCTTCTGTTGCTCTTTTCTTACAGATATTTGTTTTTCTACTGTTTTTTTGTTTGTGGTTATTGGTGTTGTCACATCATTTTTGGTGTTTTCATTAAGATTTGTTTTTCATAATTGAAGGTCCAGTACCCTCTACAAGGCTTTGAAAGACTATTTCTTCCATGGCTACAACACTTTCATCCTATTCTGCAAGTCTTTCCAAGCTTGACACAATCTTTTATAGCTCCAACAACACACTTCTACTATCAAGAAGAATTTCATCTCAATGATGAATTGCAAAAGGCTACTTAAGCACAACAAACAATCCTCCAACATTGTTCTCAAGTTGTCCTATTTGGGGAAAAAATCCGGTACAAACGCCATTGCTTCCCCGAACCACAATTCCACCTATTGCTAGTCCATCCCTGTCTATCCTTTATCCCGTCTCTATTCCTCCTGCCATTCTTCAGTTTCCATCTGAAATTACTTCCCAAAATCTAACTACTATCCTCCAAAGCTTGAAATTCCATTGTTCTATGGCGAGAATATTCTCGGTTGCTTATTCTAAATTGAACGTTTCTTTGCCTCTCGTTCTACACCCATGGTTCAAAGCCTTACGATCACATCATGGTAATTGAGTGGAGACTTGTTGCTCAAGTTGCACTGGATATCTTAAACATACCAGTTTTTTATTTGAACCCCTTGTCCCATGCCATATTGGAACTTCATTTAGGCCTTCTACATTTGTCAACCATGAGCAACACTCTTTAAGCTTTGGCAGATATCCTATATCACCACCTACATTATTGAGTTTGAAAACACCTCCCTTCAAAACTCTAGGCCTTGCAAACTCCAACCTTCTTAACTATTTGAAAAGACATTAGAGAGGAGCTCTTCCTCCTTAAACACATTTCACTTTCAGATGGTATGGGTATATCTAAACTTTTCACTGATACAATCTCCACCTTTCTTACCTTTCAGTATTGCCCTTTTCAACCTAGATTTTTCCCACATAACCACACTCCTTTTTCCCCATGCTCCTTCACCTCTACCAAAACCACCATTCACCCACTCTACATTTTCTATTTGGAGTCTAATTCACACAAGACACGGGGTAATGTGTTAACCCCTTGTGTTACCGCAAGTGCATGGGTCGTCAAGTAATATAATGAAGCCAACGGGTCAGGTTGTCAAAGCACAGGGAGCAAAAATACTAGTAATTGCTACTTCTAAGTTATCTAGCCTTATGAATAAAGTGATGTGATGATCTAATGCGCAAAATAATGATTGTCACTGACAAGTATGCAAGGATAAAATACAATGAGATCTCAATCGATAAAAGTGGAATATTTGAGTATTGTTCACCCTAAAATTCAAGTATTAGGCACTGGATTTACAAAGTGTTTCTAGATGAAGTAGTTGAGTCATTGGTATCCTAAGGTATAATGATCCTTACCTCTAGACCACCTGTAACTAATCCCCTACGAGGTTATGGTGAAGAATTCTCTCGAAGCCTCACACCACATATGATTGCTTCACGCTCTAAAGATCCTAGAGATATAACCGATTCTCAAGAATAGATCCAACCCTGCTTTTAGGTGAAAGAATCCTAACCCTCTTCGAGGTCCTGACGGAGAATTGTTTTTCAACATCTCACACCACATATGGTCATTTAGAGCTTCGAAAATATGGAGAGAAAACAAATATCACTCGGAAAGAAAAGGGGGCATTCCAGTATCTCACGGCTCACGCTCTTAACCCTTTTCACTCTTGGTAATTTTAGCTCTAATGGTGATCCCTCTCGTTACTAGGGTAAATAGAACATTCAAGCCAATCAATAATCAAGTCAACAGAGCAAGCAAAAATTAAAAACAAAAGAATGAAACTCAACAAACTCGAATCAACTAGAAACACAATGTAAATCAGAACATGATTAGAATCATAGGGTTTATATGCCCGAATACCCTTTAGGGGTTTAGCTCTCCATTGAGTAAAATACAAAACACGCACTTAAAGGATGAAAGTATGTAAAAACCATGGAAATAAACCTCCCTATATTCGTGGTGATGGCTTGATGGGTAGTTTTAACATCTTGATGGAGTCTACTCCGATCTAGCATCGTTAATGGCATCCTTTGCCCTTTGATAGAGGAGGAATTGATCAAAGTTGGTAAAAAAAATATTCTCCTTGGCTGCAAAGAACTCCTCTCAAGAGTTGCAAAAAAGATTCCTAAAAACTTTGCAAAGCAGCCTTTTAAAACTTGAAATTGGGGGCTCACAAGGCCTCCCACAAGGGCTCCCACACGACGGTGTACAGTAACCACATGGTCATGTGAAAATTTCACACGGTCCTATACAGTAACTTTGTTAAAATGATTTCTACAAGCGTGTGGCATCCTGTCCGCTAAAAATACTAAAAATCCTCTTGAATTTGCACACGAGTTGGAACATGGGTGTCTGCCTACCTTTCTGCCCTTTTTTTTCTCATAAATTGACTTGAAAATCTCCGAAAGTTGGCACACACAACCATGTATGCGATCATGGCTTATGTCTTGGTCCTTGCACCGCTCAAAAGAATCTCAAAATGTGTCACCATTCTCTATCTTTGCTTCTTTTCCTCACTTCATACCTTCATAGCCCTATTTGCATAGAAAAACACAAAATACACTAGATGAGCGATAAAACCTGACAAAAGTGATGCTTAATGTATGTAAAATGATATGATAAAATATGTATAATCGAGCACAAAGAACACAAAGCACTAGCTACAATCACAATCTCCTGAAGATGATGATGTGCCAGTTATCTTATTTTACACCTTAGAGTCTTGTTTTGTTCCTAATACATTGCGGATAGAAGGCACAATTAGGGAAACATGAGTAGTGGTCGTCATAGATGGTGGCTCTGCATGCAACTTTATGTAAACCCATTTTGCCTCTTTTCTTGGCCTACCCGTCCAACTATTGAATCACTTTCGAGTCATAGTAGATTTGATTTTGGGCTAACTATACTTGGCTTCTTTGGGTCTATTTGTATTTGACTATAGGAAGCTTTGGATGAAATTTGACTATCATGGGGCCTATATTCAGCTCTTAGGCATGCATGAACCTTCCTTGTCCCATTCAACTCTCACTTAACTCAACTGTTAAGAGTAAACCGATGGCACCTTTTCTTGCTTTCATTTCTCTATTTGGTCTATTTCCGAATCTCTTGAGCCACTTATTCTTGCTGGCTTAACACCATCTCTCATTGCCTTTCTTCATAATACTCTCCGTTGATTTACTGCAATATTTGATGTTCTAAAGGTCTACCTCCATCGCATCCCTTCGATCATTGCATCACTCTTCTTCCTGGCATAAAACTGATTCAGCTTCAGCCATATCAATATCCCCATTTTAAGAAGGTGAAATTGAGTATTTGGCTAAGGACATGATGGATCACCGGTCTTGTTGGTATGCAAGAAAGATGGGCTTTGAAGGTTCTGCACCAACTATCAAGCGCATAATGACATAACAATTAAGGACAAGTTCTTGATTCTTGATGTCGATGAGCTCCTTGATGAGTCTCATGGTGGTGTTGTACTTTCCAAGCTTGACTTGAGAACTAGCTACCACTAGCCTTAGGTTCATCTGCTAGACATTGCAAAGATAGCCTTTCGAACTCATGAGGATCTCTATGAAATTCCTGTTATGCCTTTTGGGCTTTCTAATGCATCATCATCGTTTCAAGCCACAATGACACACATATTGCAGCCAATTTACCATACGTATGTCATCTTTTTTTTTTTATGTCATACTTGTTTATAGTTCGTATTGGGTATCTCACCTGACCATTTGGAGCATGTTTTGCCTATTTTATAAGAGAATTATTTTCTTTGCGGCACATAATTTTTGGCAAAGGTGTGGTAGTTGATCGCAATAAGGTTTTTGCTGTTGGCCTATCATTTCCAATATTGGGGAACTATGAGGATTTTTAGGCTTCGCTGGCTATGCTACTATTACGAATGTTTCAAAACTGGTTATGCTACTATTACTGCACCATTAACATAATTACTGTGAAAGGATTGTTTTGTTTGGTCTAATGCTGCAAACCAAGCTTTTGAAACTTGAAATTCGTCTTGTTGGCTACTCTGGTGTTAGTTTTGCCTAATTTTGATCTTCCATTTATGTTACAAACAAATGCTTTGAGTACTTTAATTAGGCTATGTTGACCCAAACATGACATTCATTTGCATATTTTAAGCAAGCTTCTTCCTTTGAAACTTTAAACAGTATCGGCTTATAAAAGGGAGATGTTTGCCTATATTTAAAGCTATTATGAAATGGTGGGAATATTTACTTGGTTGATGCTTTATGATCCTCATTGACCCTCAAAGCATTCGTGCGGTGATTCACCAAATAATTCAAATGCCTGCCTAACATTAGTGGTTATCTAAACTCTTTGGTTTTGATTTTGACATTCAGTACAAGCCCGGCCTAGACAATGTCCCTACAAAGACCTTGTCCCGCATGCCCACTACCTCTTACCATGCAACCAACATCCACCCTCTACCTCCCTCTTACAAACCATTCAAACCTCCCCAAGTGATCATCCTCACTACTCAGTGTGTGGCTAGATTATCTTTTATAAAATCCATATCCTCATTCCCTCTAACTATACCGTACAACCCTTAATACTCCATGAATATCATTCTTTAGCTATAAATGGTTACTCTGGTATTCAATGTACACTCGCAAATCAACTACTTTTTAGTAGCTAGGCCTGCAACATGTGCAGAATTTCTTTTCTAAATACCCCACCTGCCAAGCAATTAAACTCCTAAATATGGCCCCTGTTGGTCTTCTTCAAACCTTCCCATTCCCAATAAAATATGAAATGCTATCTCCACAGATTTTATAAATTCTCTACCTTCCTTATTTGGTAAAACTATTACCCTTGTGGTTGTTAATTGTCTCTCAAAGCATGCTTACTTTTCTGTTCTTGGGCCTCATGTCTATTCCCAGCAAATGGCCAAAATATTTGTCAATGAAAATATGCTAATTCCATGATCACCATTGTCTTAGACTGTGCCTCGGTACGTGTTGATAAGCTTGCTTTGGAGGGAACCTTTATAGCTACAAGGTACCACTCTCTTTATAAGTACTACATACTACCTGCAATCGGATGGATAGTCCGATCGATGTCCCGAATTTACTATTAATAATCCCAAGTTGTGGACTAAAGTGTTTCTCCTAGATGAGTGGCCATAAAATATTTGATGGCATCTTTCTATCAAAATGTCTCCTTTTGAAGCTATATATGGTCACCTACCTTCATCTATGCTTAATTATATTCAATGTCAGTTTGGATGTTGTTTTGGTTGATAGACTATTAGCTAGTGGCACTCACACATTATCCCAATTGTGTGAAACAATGCAAAGAGCTCAATTGCACATGAAGAACCAAGCGGATGCCCACCATTTTGATGTTACTTATACTTGTGGGTGATTGGCTATTTGTGAAGCTTTAACCATACCCATGGACGGAACCAAGGGGGGGCTAGCAGGGGCTTCAGCCCCCCCTCAGCTACCTATATATATATATATATAAGTATAAGTATTTATTCTCTCTCTCTCTCTCTCTCTCTCTATATATATATATATATATATAATATGCCTGCCTGTGTGTTGTTATGGTATAGGATATTGGCAAATAGGCAGTCAGGACAGAGATCTAGAGTGAGAAAGCTGCAGTATATTTCAGAACTTGAACGTAGTGTCACAACATTGCAGGTATATATATATCTGTGTGTGTGTATTGATTTATTAAAAAAAGATTTATGTTATAATGTGATGTATGTTATATGTTTGATTGATTAATAAAGAGTGAGGTATCAACAAATAAGGAATTTTAGATCACAAAAGAGGATATTTTCAACTTTTTGTGATTGTTTTAATTAAATGTCACAATATCTCACTATTTTGTATCGAATACAATTGTTATGTTGACTAAAAAAGTTTTTTAACATTTTGCCCTCAGCCCCCCGATTAATAAGTGCTGGTTCCGTCCCTGACCATACCCGCAATCTACCATTGCACATCAGTAGTCTCATAAGTTGTCTAAACGCTAGTTTGGTCTATCTAAAATACTTGAATGCATTGGCACTGGTGCTTTATGGCCTTAACCTACTGGTCTTGTCCAAGATTCATAATGTGTTTTATGTGCCACTGCTTACATGCTGGCGTGGTGACTTGTCCCCCAAGACAATGCATGGCCCTTCCTCTTGACTCAATTGCTTCCAACCCCTTATGGTTCCTCATCATATTCTTGGCCATTGAAAGGTTCAGCAACATGGCCAATTTGTACTTCAAATCCTGATTCAATGGCAATCCTAGTCTCCTACAGATACTATTTAGGAACTATTTGTTGCGGAATAAAAGGAACTGAGTGGAGCAGGATCGGAGCATAAGTACTTGAAGATAAAAGATGAAGATGATAGACACAGATTTTACGTGAAAAACCCCTAAACAAATCAAGGTAAAAACCACGGGCAAGATAGAAGAATTTACTATAGTGGTAAAAAGAGGAGCTACAAGCTTTCTGTTAACAGGGAAAATACCAACTAATTCTCTCATGTAACAAAAGCAACACAAACTGTCAAAAATATTTTTCCTACTTTCTCACCCTCACCTTCACTCTCACTCTTCTCTTCAATTTTGAGGCACAATGAGAGCCTTCATGCTTCCTTTATTTATAGGAACTCTGTATGTGATTATGTGAGGATTAGGTGAGGATAAATATGCTTAACAAGGTTGGTGGCAGCCAACCTTGACTAGCATTCTCCTACTTGAAGATATGATTGATAGTCAATCAAATCTTCACACCATTCTTTCTATCTTTTCACTTGATGTTGCTTATGTCTCTGTCAGACCACAAGAGGATCGACACCATTTGAACTTGTCGGTGTTGATTGCTTTCGTCAGAAAATCAGCTAAGTTGTCACTTGTATGAATCTTCTGCATATCCACTATTCCTTCTTCCACTTTCTCACGAACGAAGTGGTACTGAACTCTGATATGTTTTGTCTTGGAATGAAATGCTGGGTTCCTTGCAAGATGCAAAGCACTCTGATTGTTACAAAATAGAGAAATGCTTTCTCGTTTGTAGCCGAGTTCTTCCAGCACCATTCTCAACCACACTGCTTCTTTACTAGCTTGTGTAGCTGCTAGATATTCTGCTTCTGTCGTTGATGTAGCAATGAGTGGCTGCAGTTTCGAAACCCAGCTCACAGCTCCTCCAGCTAGTGTGAACACATATCCTGTAGTCGATTTGCTTTTGTCGAGATCACTTGTATAATCAGCATCAACATACCCATTCATAGTAAAATCTGATCCCCCATAACATAATGCAACATCTAAGGTTCCCTTTACATATCTGAGAATCCTCTTAACAATACTCAATGAAGAAATGCAGTTTTTACATCCAACTGCTCAAGATGCAAGTCGAAAATAGCACATATCGCCAATACTACTCGGACTGTTGTAAGTCGAACCACAGGTGAAAATATTTCATTGAAGTCAATACCTTCTTTTTGAGCATATCCTTTGACCACCAATCTGGCACAATAGCGGTCTACTTGATCATCACCATTGCGCTTGATCTTGTAGACCCATTTGTTGCCAATAGCTTTCCTTCCTAGTGGTAATGATACCAGCTCCCATGTCCTATTTTTATGAAGGGCTTCAATTTCTTCTTGCATTGCTGCCATCCACTGAGATGCATCTGAACTACGCAGTGCTTCTTGAAGAGTTGATGGTTCGCCATCCTCAGTTAGAAAGGAATATGCAATATTCCTTTCCATAATATAGTCAGAGTGCCAACTTGGTATCTTTCTTGAATGAGTTAACCGCCGAACTTCTGGGACTTCAGATTCAGCTGGCTCTTATTCTTCATGCTCTAGTATAGCTTCAGCTTCCTTTTCTACCTATACAGAAGTAGTCTCCGTGCTTTTACCATTTGCTTGCTCTTGTCATTTGTCTTCTATGAAGACAACATCTCTGCTGATCACGACCTTGTAGGCAGTGGGATCCAACAGGCGATACCGTTTTACTCCATCAGCATATCCCAAGAACATACATTTTCTGGATTTTGGATCCAGTTTTGTAGTTTCTAGGGCATTATACATCACATATACAAGACTTCAAAATATATGAAGGTTTGAATAGTCCACTAGCTTACCAGTCCACATCTCCATCGGTGTCTTCAACTTTATTGCAGTTGATGGAGACTGATTCACCACATAGCAGGCGGTGCTGACTGCTTCTGCCCAAAACTTCTTGTCTAGGCCTGCAGCTCCCATCATTGCCTTTGTTCTCTCCAACAGGGTTCTATTCATCCGCTCTGCCACTCCATTTTGTTGAGGAGTATATGCTATAGTGAACTGCCTTTTGATGCCTTCTTGTTTGCAAAATTCATCAAATTCTTTGCAGTGTATTCTCCTCCATTATCTGTCCTCAAACATTTGATCTTCTCGCCAGATTCAAGCTCTACTCGCGCTTTGTAAGTTTTGAAGACTTGAAACATATCCGCCTTCCTCTTGATAGGATACACCCAACATCTCCTGGAGTAATCATCAATAAATGATACAAAATAATTTGCTCCTCCTAGGGATGTAACTGGTGCTTGCCACACATCAGAGTGAATCAATTCTAGAATTGCTTTACTTCTAGAATTAGATGTGTTGAACTTTAGTCGATGCTGCTTGCTGACAATGCAATGCTCACAAAAGGGTAGTGTTACCTTTGTGAGACCTTGAAGTAGACTTCTCTTTGCAAGAATCTTCATTTCTTGCTTACTCATATGTCCGAGTTTCTTGTGCCATGTTATTGCATGCTTTTCACTTGGACTACTTGCAGCAACTGAAGCTTCTACTTTTTGCAGAGTCTCTCCTTTCAACATATACAAGTTTGCAGCTATCTTGTCTCCTTTCATTATTACAAGCGCATCTCGAATTATTTTCATAATCTTGTTCTGAACTTCAATCTTGCAGCCAAGATTATCAAGTTGTCCAATAGACAACAAGTTCTTCGTCAGCCCCTCCACATGTCAGACTTCTTGTATAGTCCAGATCGTGCCATCATACATCTTCCACTTGATGGTGCCAATACCAACGATCTTCAGAGCTTGATTGTTACAACTATACACAGAACCTCCAGAAATAGGTTCATAGTGATAAAACCATTCTTTTCTTGAAGTCATATGAAAGGTTGCCGTTGAGTCTAGAAGCCAAACATCAGCAAGCCTTTTCCCTGTGTGTGTTGCTACTTCACATACCATGGCTTCTCCATCATTTGAGATGCTTGTAACATTTCCTTAAGGATTGGAGTCTTTCTTATTTAGACTCTAACAATCCTTCTTCAAGTGACCTTTCTTGCCACAATTGTAGCACTTGAAAATTTTCTCACTCCTTGACTTTGATCTGCCATTATTGTAGCTCCCACTGGGGCCACGTTCTATTGATCTTCCTCTCATCACCACCAAGGCCTCCGCTTGATGCGAATTTTCCAACCTGTCTTCCTTGTTCTTGCGCCGACTCTCTTCCTCCAGAATAGCAGCTGCAATGTCGTCGAAGACTAGAATGTCCGTGGGGACATTATTTATCAAATTGATGATGAGTTGATCATAAGAATCTGGCAAGCTTTGGAGTAGAAGCTCTGCACGTTCACCTACCTCTATTTTATGTCCCAATGATGTGAGTTGGGAAAATAGAGTATTTAGGGTGTTCAGGTGCTCCGTCACTAAAGTGGATTCCACCATATGTAAAGTATAGACTTTCCTTTTAAGAAAAATCTTGTTGTGGAGCGACTTGGCCTCATAGAGTTTAGTGAGGTGATCCCAGATCTTCTTCGTCATTTTCTTCTCTTCTATGCTTGATAGAACTCTATCAGCAAGTGCGAGGTAAAGATTTGCTATGGTGTTCCTGTCGATCTCGTTCCACTTATCATCTTTAACCTCAGCTCACTTTTCACTGATAGCCGCTAAGCAATTATCCTTCCTCAGGATAGCTTTCATCTTCAGCTTCCACAACGAGAAATTACTTCCGTTGAATTTCTCGATTTCAAACTTTGCTGCCATTGCTTCTGTAATAAACTGCTTGACGGGCAGTAATCAGTTCTTTCAATGGGTGAATAATAATCTAACTTATTTTTTGATGTGGAGGATCCACTATTAGTGGCAGCCACAGAGCATACAATAAGTAGATATATATATATATACACCAAAATCTAGCTCTGATACCACTTGCTGCGGAATAAAAGAAACTGAGTGGAGCAGGGTCGCAGCATAAGTACTTGAAGATAAAAGATAAAGATGATAGACACAGATTTTACGTGGAAAACCCCTAAACAAATCAGGGTAAAAGCCACAGGCAAGATAGAAGAATTTACTATAGTAGTAAAAAGAGGAGCTACAAGCTTTCTGTTAACAGGGAAAATACCAACTAATTCTCTCCTGTAACAAAAGCAACACAAACTCTAAAAAATATTTTTCCCACTATTTTTCCCACTTTCTCACCCTCACCCTCACTCTCACTCTTCTATTTTGAGGCACAATGAGAGCCTTCAAGCTTCCTCTATTTATAAGAACTCTGTATGTGATTATGTGAGGATTAGGTGAGAATAAATATGCTTAACAAAGTTGGTAGAAGCCAACCTTGACTAGCACTATTAGCTAATTGTTATGCATACTTTCGAAGCTTCAACCTTTAGGACAAGTTTCTTTCGAAGGACTTAATGTCACAACAACTAGAAGTGGCCAAATAGAACCAACCAAACAAGAACCAAGGAAGTCCACAAGAACGAATCAAAATGTCTTTTATTGGGACAATTTTATGTAATTATAGCACATGATTAAAATAATATTTGCACGATCTTGAGTTATGCGAGGTCAAGCAATTCTATATGCTAATTTTTTCTTTTATGTTTATCAGTACATATAAAAAATATATGCTTTCATATGATAGATACTCGGAGTATTAAACATATATTTAGAATAGCTAGTGGATAAAATTGTAAATTTCTCAAGCAAACATTATATATATATATATATATATATATATATACATTTGTCAGGGCCATATGCAAGACTCCTTAATTTTACAAAAAAAAAAAAAGGTAAAAAAGCAGGGGTTTTGAGCTTAAAGAGACCCAGCCCACGGTTCCCTTCCGGAGGGATACCACACCGCTTAAATAAGTCACGTGAAAATGCCGACTTGGATACCTCTGCACATTTGCCCAACCCAACTTGCCCAAGATGCATTGCCGTGAAAGTTCCGATCACCGTCTGAATGGATCTCTAAACAATGGACGGCCCTATGCGGCCAAACCGCATCTCAACGGTCAAAGTTAACCTAGGCCATTTTCGATCGTGACCGTCCTTGTTTTTCTTTCACTTGTATTTCCGTCCCTTTCCATTTCTAAAAACTGATTGGTAACCTTTTCTTTGATTTTAAAATTTAACTTCAACTATGGGTTGCATATTCCTTATTTTTCCTCATTTCTTTTTCATTTTTGATGATTTGAAATTAAGCTTTTTTTTTTTAACAAAATGGACAAACTTGGGAGGACATGTGCGCCATCAAAAATTAATCGTACACCTCATAAGAACTCATTGAATGATGCGGGATTGGACTGTAAACCTATTTACACAATAAGAGGCTTTTTTGACACCACTACATCGGGCACATTTCACTTTTTAGGCAATTGATAATCCTAAATCACTTTTCACAGTGAGACCAATACCACAAGATCAAAGACCTTTTGGTTCTTAAAATTTTTTATTTCTCATCGTTATTTATTTATTTTCTGAAAAATCTTTTTCTTCTGTTATTTACTCAGTGTGTTTGTTTTTAACTCTCAACAAATACGTTAGAATCTTAAAACTAGTGCTTGATATTACTTCCAATGTGTTTAGTATTTCATCAAAATTTTTAAACTTATAGTTTGGTGTTCACATGGCCAAGCCATTTGTTTATATCTTTTAAGCAGCTATTTGGTGTTCTTCTCCATGATTATAAAGCTGCATTAAGATTTTTAAATTTACATTATAGAGATAATATGATTAAGCCACTCTTTAAATCTTTAAAGCAGCTACTTGGTATTTTGCTCCATGTGTTCAATATTTCATGAACATCTTTAAATTGACAACTTAGTGTTACATGCCAAGCCATTTGCTTTGATCGTTTTTGTCGAAGTCTTGGAATTTACAATTGCGAACTCCAACATCACTAGCCAGAAACAAGAAGAAGGCTCACCCAACCTAGTTTAGAAGGAAACGTATGACAATGTCTTCAAGAATGCTGTTTGTTAATGATTCACCATTTTTGTATCGGCTTAGTCAAATGCATTATACAGTTAGCGAGCATGAGAGATTACTATGATTTAGTTATCCAGACTATTTGCCTATTAGACATACTCCTCTTAGTAAAAGATGTTATTTTGCTTAATAATTGACTAATAGAGTGAAAAAATTGCATGCTAATTATAAATTTATCTATGTATTGGCTTACCAAAATGCATTACATGCTTAGAGAGAAATATCTACATATTGTAACACATTATCCATTTAGGATAAAAGGTTAATCACTTAAAATATCACACTGCCTGCTAAGTAAAAGGAGTTACTTAGTTAACTGGTGAAATTATAAACTTAGTGAAAGATGTTGCTCAATAATAAAGTAGTAGGATCAAGAATATTGTTTGTGAATGAATTTTTTATGAATCTACTGAGTCATTTGCATTATACACTTAGAAAGGCAAATATCCACTGAATGTGAGAGATTACTCGATTATTAGGTCACATTATTCACTTAGAGGAATGTTTAGCAGAAAAAATTACTCAATTAGCAGTTGGTTACATTACTCACTTAGCAAATGACTCTATTGATTAGCCCATATATAATATTTACATGGTATTCTTGTTTGTTGTTAGACCTTTTGGTGTATATTATGCCTTCATTGGTTTACCATAGTTCCTTTGTTATAAGTAAAAGTAGAAAGATAGAAAAACTAATAAGTAACTTTATTAATGAGGCACTAATACACTAATATATATTATTTAAAAAAAAGTACTGTGCGGGGTAAATTTTCCACATCTTGATAGGTTGATAAAATCTCTATAGCACACATCTTTATAGATATATTAGATCATGGACGGAACCAGAACTTATTAATAGGGGGGCTGAGGGCAAAATGTCAAAAAACATTTTTAGCCAACATAACAATTGTATTCGATACAAAATAGTGAGATATTGTGACATTTAATTAAAACAATCACAAAAAGTTGAAAATATCCTCATTTGCCACCTAAAGTTCCTCACTTGTTGATACCTCACTCTTTATTAATCTATCAAACATATAACATACATCACATTATAACATGAACCTTTTCTTAATAAATCAATACACACACACACACACACACACACACACACACACACACACATATATATATATATATATATATATATATATATATATATATAGAGAGAGAGAGAGAATAAATACTTATATATATATATATGAATGGAAATTAATCACCTCTTGACTCTCTTGGGATCCATGAAAGATTGATCCGGGGGAGGGGTGAGAATGGGTGGCTTGGTCTTGCAAATGCTCTCAGCTTCGTTGGAGGCCCGGTGGTCGAATGGCAAGCAAGGCTTCTCTTCACTAGCACTGTTGTGAATCTTGTGATCGGAGGCTGAGCCGCAGAAGGACAAAGGCATGTCGTCGGAGAACATAGAGATGAGCTGATCATCATCCAACTTATCGAATTCATGCAATGAAGCACCACAAGAAGTAGTGGTAAGCATAGGATCCGCTTCAAGAAAAGCAACGGAGTCACTCACTGATCGCCGGTGAGCACCTCGCTTAACGGAAGTGAAGTCTAGAAACTCGTCCACCCAAGACGTTTGTGCTCCAACAGTGGTCACCAGAGCTTCAAAAGAGGCAGAAGACATGACACAACGGTTCGTCATTGTGTTGTTAGGCACTTTAGGTAGCAAATAAGCCATTTTCAACAATAACAACAACAACAGCAACAACGAATGAGGATAAGCCGGTGCCGAGGAGGGGCTGAAGCCCTTGCTAGCCCCCACTTGGTTCCGTCCCTGTATTAGATTGCCACAGTTAAAGCTAGCATATAGGCTGCATTCTTGATCGAAGCAAGAGCATGGGTCATTAAGTAACATCTCGCACGAGTATGTCATATTCCATGAGGCTAAGAAAGTATTATTACTCACTCATAGCATATTATCTAATTAAAATGATTTAATAAAAATCTGGAAATAAAATACGAAGAAGATGACAACAAGAAAATAGAGCAAAGCACGGGTTCTCGAGGGATAAATTCAATGGGAGTGAATGACCACAAGTGTTAATCCTCTAAGACTATTTATATGATGAAGATGATGAAACAAACTTGCAATGGTGGTTTGGACCTATAGATCTCGAAAGTAGATTAATCCCAAATCTCTTAGGTGTTAACCTCTGATCTCATACTAGTCTTGACTGGAATGCCTTTCTAATCGATTGCTCCTACAATTGTAGTATGCTATAGGAGGTTTCTAAATAGGATTAAACCTAATTTAGGCATAAACCAATGTTGGAGAGCTGCAAGTATATGAATTCCTTAGTATATCGACACAAGCAACCCATTGTAAACTACGTATGACCAAGTGCAAATGAGCATTGCTGGTTGCCAAGCATTATTCATAAATGAACTACAGTGTCTTTATATGTAGTTCAAAGCATACAAAATAGAATAGATTGAATCACAAACCACTCAATTTTATTAAAAGAAATAAAGTATCCAACATCATCATGTTTATCGCAAAGTTCACCAACATCTCTATGGGGTTTAGTTTGATATGGCAAAGTAATGCAAGGCAAGTTTAAAAGGTCAATAAAACAAACAAATCATTAAAACTCCCTTAAGATTCGAAGTAATTTTGAGTTGATGAAGGCCACTCTTTTTGGGCCAAGCTCCAACAAAATGGATGGTGCCACGTGGCATATATATGCTTCCCAAGTCCATGTAAGGCCCATTTCAAGTGTAAAAAAGGTCATTTCTCGCACCATACAGCCTCCATGCAGGCTCATGGAGCTTGTGGAGTCATGGAGCCTCTATGCGAGCCATATACCACTTGCATAGTTTTCTGGTACATCCATGCGGGTTCTGCAGGGTATATGCCACCCATATAGCTTTTGGCATTTCTATGCATGATTTTTAAAAACCAGACCAAACCAGCAACTGGTTCAACAGGTTTAATCTGAAATTAGGCAACAATCTGGTCCAATATATAGAACTGGTCCTTCGTTAAATAGTAGTTGAACTGTGGTTGGACAAAGAACCAGTGAACATGTTAGACCAGACCTGTTGCTTAAACCCATTGGAACAATTGAATGAGGCCCACTCTATTACTTTATTATTTTGGGCCTTTGGCTTTGGGCAATTATTAGATTAGTGTCATCAAACAAAAGATAAAAAGTTTTTCAATTCTTTCTTCAAAACCTCAAGGAACTCGGCCTAACAAGCAGTGCTGAAGAATGGAGAAGAGAACGACTAAACTAGAGAAAAATCAGAAGATCACCGAAGCCTCTTTGTCATTGTTTCATACAAAAGAATTATAATTAATTAGAAGATTTCAAGAATTCCATAGTTTCATGTTGATTTTGGTGAGCTTTTAAGTTTTGGTTCTTTTATTTGTCCCAGCATTGTTTCCAATTTTGGTGGTTTTGGTTCTTTGCTTTATCTCATGACATTCTACAGTCACCGATGTTCAGTGGAGCTTCTCCATCCCTAATCTCTAGTACATTGACCGTGGTGGCGTTAGTAGTGAGTGGTGTTAAGTAAGAGTGAAAGGCGGCTGTGATGGCGGTGCAAGTGGTGCTGACGAAGCTAGTACTTCACTAACAAGACCTGATTTGTTTTTCCAATTTGGCTTAATTGGCTTTTTATGGATGTTACCTATAGTCATACATCTAATTTTTGTTGAATTGATCTATTGGAAGTTCATCGAGTAGTTATTGTTAGTTTAAATCTAATACAGATTAAAATTATCTTCAAGATGATTTAAACTTAAGTAGATTTAAATAATCTTAGTGGTCCATAACATTATCATTTGAATCCTATTCTAATTCTTATTGGTATTTTGGATAATAACTTGTTTAAAATTTAAAATATAGTTAATCTTTTGATAGAAAGGATTATATATAGACTAGCATGAGGGGTCCCCGATCTATCGTTCTTGTAACTATTGAGCTCCATCGAAGGAGAGAACTTGATAGATTGGAAGAGCTCTTGGTTTCTTCAAGTGTAGCTTTTGGTTTTCTGAAGTGCAGATTTCAATTTCTTCAAACTCTATTTAATTTGCTATGGTTAGAGGTAAGTGATCTTGCTTCTACTATTAATTAATTATTTGATTAATATAACATATTAAATGTTGTACGTTAGTTTTCATATATGACAAATTAGATGTTTTGATGTCGTATGCTGTACTCTAATTAAAAGTCTAACAATTACTAGACCGAAGCATAACATGACTAGTATTTATAGTTTAGTTACTAGAAATTTGGCATTGTGTGAAGATCACGTTATTGTTATAACTTTCTATAGAACTCCAAGCCTGTTACTATTGATATATTTTTTTTCCTATAGAAAATTATGGGTGATGATGTTTGTTTCAACAGCTGAAGGAAGGATTTAATAATCACAAAAATAATCCAATTTCAAACTCTTGATTTGCTCTTGTTGTTTCTTCAGTTTTTTTGTTTTTGATATTTTGAAGTTTACTTATACATTATTTTCATTTGTTATTATTGTTGTTGTATTTTATTTTGTTGTTTTTATTTGTGAATTTGTTTTGAAAAATTGAATTTTATGTAAAAGTTGATAACATTGACAAGTGTTTTAACGGCTTTTTGCAGGTGTACCCCTGAATAATTTTGAAATTGCATATTTACTCCTAAATAAAATATAATTGCATACATACCCTTGAATAATACATATAATTATGTATATACCCTTGGGTTCAAATTAGTTGAAAACTCATTCGTTAACAAGCAGCAGATATATAAAATGATCATTATACCCTATATAGCCTTGAAAAGTTTTTTTATTATAAAATAACCATTTATGAATACCCCTTGGTAAAGTTATAGAAGGTTAGTTTAAACATTTTATATATCTTAATAATGCTTATAGCTATAATTACTAAAGTTAATTAACTTATGTTTATAGAATCTAACGGCAGGGGCATATCTATAATTATCTATATTTTTCAGGGTATATACACAATTATGTTTTGTTTGGGGTAAATATATAATTATAGAATTTTTGAGGGGTATACACTCAATTTTCTCTTGTTTTAACTTGTTGGTGTAATTGTTGGTAGTGGTGGTGTCATATTTAATTTTGTTCCCCATGTTGGTGAATTTATTGGGTGGTTGTACTTTAAAATTTGAATTTTATGTAAAAGTTGACAAAGTTATTGTATTTTGATGTCTTGCTCATGCTTTTGAACTTCTTGGATGATTGTAATTTTGAAAAATTGAATTTTATTTACAATTTGACAAGTTGACTTGTGAGTTAATAAACGTTATAAAACTTTGACCTTATATTATTTGTACTAGTGAAATTATGTTTTTTTTCATTGACATCTTTTAATATCATATATAGTTTTGTATTTTTTTCTCTTTTTAGTTTTATCTTTTTATAGTTTTTTTAATTTTTGAAAATTTATTTATTTTAAATATAGAAAATCTGATTGAACCTGTTGAACCGTGACCTAGTTGCTCAATCAGCTTGGTGACCAGTTTGGTTTCTAAAACATTGCTTCATGGGGGCTCTACAATACTGCTTTAGTACTAGACATACAAACTTGTCCGTTTCGCCTGAAATTGGCTTGAAATGGATCTTTGGGCTCTTGAAACCTTTTCATGCCCTACAAAGCAAATAATACAAGATGAAGCACAACATGAGCATTGATCCAATAGAAATATGTCATGTTGTGTTGTTACTCAATGAATGTTATGTTGTAACATGCTTCCTTGACTGAGAGCTGTAAACTACAAGCATTGTCTTGCAAAGAGAGTGTTTTTGTGCTGATAGGGCCTTAGTGCATACGTCAACCAATTGTTCCTCTGAGCTACAGAATTCCAAATTCATTGTCCCGTTTGTGATTAGATTCCTCAAAAAATGAAAGTTAATGTCTATGTGCTTGGTTCGGCTGTGAGGTTCTAGATTTTTTTGTTATGAAAATGGTTGATTTGTTGCCACACAGGATGCGGATTGCACCGTTGTGGTTACTCCCATGTCATGTAGCAGCCTTTGAAGCCAAAGAGCTTGACAAGTTGTTGCCCATGCCACTATGTATTCAGCTTTAGTTGTGGAGAATGCTATGACCTCCTATTTCTTTGAACACCAAGTAATTGCACCAGAGCCTAGCATAAATACCCTCCCTGAGGTGTTGTATTTATTGTCAACCGAACCATCCTAATCATTGTTTGAGTATTTAGTTAGTGTGAATTGGTTCTCAGTCGTATGCCCGACTCCATAATCTGTGGTTCCAGCCATATATCTTAATATACATTTAGCAGCTCCAAGATGTTGTACCGTTGGTTGGCTCATAAATTGTGAGACAAAACCTACAGCAAACACTAGATCAGGTCGAGTGTGAGTGAGATAGATTAAGCCTCTTATTGTGCTTTTGTATCTTGGAGCATCTACGTCACTAGACCCATAAAGCTGCTAAATTTTTTCATTTGAGTTCATGGGAGTTGAAAGAGGTCGACAATTCATGAGCCCATGCTTCTTCAGCAGATCATCGGTAAATTTTCAATCCCGGGAAGTAGTGTAGTGCCCTTAAATTTGTCATCTTAAATTGCTTCATCATCTAGACCTTGAAACCTTCTGTTATCTTCTCCGAAGAACCCATGTAGATTATATTGTCTACATAGCTACACACAAACATCACCTAATCCGATTGTGTTCGTTTGTACAATGTGGGTTCATTTTAGCTTCTCTGTAAGCCTTGGTGTAGAAAACATTCGTCCACCTTGTTGCACCAAGCTTGTGGAGCTTTTCGTAAGCCATATAGGGCCTCATTCAGTTTGCATACAAGTTGCTTCTTTCCCAACTTTGTGAAGCCTTATGGTTGTTGAACGAATATAGTCTCTTGGAGCTCTCCATTGAGGAAGACATATTGGACATCGAGTTGGAACACAAACCACTTTTGTTAAGCTGCTATAGGAAGGAATGCATATACAGTCTCCATCCAAGGTACTGGGGAATATGTCTCTTGAAAGTCTATGCCCTGCCTTTGAGTATGTCCCTTCACAATGAGCCTCGCCTTGTATTTGTGGATGCTGCCATCTGAGTGGAGTTCAGTTTTGAAAATTGATTCAAACCAATTGCCTTCTGCCCTTTAGGAAGTTCTACCAAACCCCATGTATGATTTTTGAGAATTGAGCTAATTTCTTTTCTCATGGCTTTTTCCCATTGTGGTTCTTTTGATGCTTCTTCACAACAGGTTGGATCTACAGCTAGATAGACATATGAGCATGAGCTGTAAACATCACTTAGAGTCGTGTACCTTTGAGAATTATGGGCATGATACGTGCTTAATTATATAGTTTCCCACATGTAATTTCATGTAATGATGCTTGTCTTCAAGTTGATTTTCAGATAATTTGGTCTTAGTTATTCTACTTATGCTTTCAGGAGAGAAAAAACACAACAAAAGCCAAAGGAATAAATTCATGAGCAAAACGGAGCCAAAAGCAACAACTCGCTCTACATGGGAAAAGTTCACACCCCTATACCTGTATGTGTAGTTTTTGATCACTAGCAAGCGAGGTCACTTGAAGCATGTGGGAGCTGTTGTGCATATGATTGAGCACTCCCTAAACATCTTGTACTGAGAAGAACACGGCTGTGTAAAAGATGTGCATGCTAGTGTACATCTCGTGTAGAACACAGGCTACACAAGAGAACAAATCAATGCAACTTATAGTCTGAAGAGGGATCTGAGCTAAGATATAGACGGCCAGATGAAGAGATACATAGCCAAGAATACACGACTGTGTACACTAGGAGCCCAAATCTAGAGCAATCCCGATGACTACACGGGCAAGATACATTCCCTTGTTCTTGCCCGTGTGCTTTGCAGATTCCTAAGGTTATAAATAGGAAATTGAAAAGTTATTGTGGAGGCTGGATATTGGAGAAAAGGACTAGGACGACGGCTAGGGTCTAAAGGCAAATCAAGAGAAGGAGAAGGAGCTTGAAGGAGTCGCCAAAGTGACGATCCAAAGCGATGATATTAACTGACATCCACTCCTATTGAGAAGGCATTGAGAGGGGGCTTTCTTCTTCCATGATTGGGGTTTTAGGGTTTATTTTGCATTGCTTTGCGATGAACATGAACTCCATGGAGGGGTAGGCATTTTTTGGTGTTCAGATTGATGTAGCTTGGGATATCTTTGTTTTGTGATTGCTTTTATTATAGAATCTTTTTGTTTTATTCGTTAGTATATGTCTTATAATTGTTGAATTAGTGCACGAGAGTGGCTTTTTCTTAATTGTGTGATTGAGATCGAGAGATAAAATTACATGAGATCGCACATAGATTAAAGGATTTGAGAGTGGACATTAGAGATAGGATGCTTGATATACTCCGGTATTGGATTGTGTAGATAGAGCACCAATTCTTAAGGATTTTCTAGAGCTCTATGTAATCGTGTAGAAGTAGGAGATAAAGTGATTCAATCTTACCAAGCATGGGATTAGGTATTAGGGCGACCTAAGAAAGCACCTAGTATACTGTCGATTTCTCTCGGTCCAACAAGGCTTAGGTATTCTATTTTATTCTTAAAATCCCAAGTGAAATCTCTCCAAATATTGTCTCCTCATTTCAATTTCTCTACCCTTAGATCTCGATTTCTTAATTTTTCTAGCCATTGATTTAGTTGTCTTTCATACCATGGAGTTTTGTTTTGTATTCGATAGCGAGAGTTGAGTTATTGCTGATATTTTCTAATCCCTGTGGATACGAACTTTGCTTCTAACGCATTGTATTACGCGATAGGTCACATCCACTTGCGTGCGACTCACTGAGCCCTCATAAAGTTTTTGGCGCCGTTGCCAGGGCTAAATCTATTAGGAACACTCACGTTTGCTAGACTAGCTCATTTTACATTTGTTTTCTTTATTTCAGCAATTTTTTTTCATCATTTTGGTTTTTTTGTTTGAAGATATTTTCAGGACATTGTGCATAACCTGATCTAGTACAAGTACACCCATTGAGCAGGATTCCAAAATTGAGAGGATTTTTTATAGGAAAGTGAGGCAGTTAGCACAGGATTTAGAGAGTGCAGAATCAGTGAATATGGCCTGGCAAGAAGAGCAACAATGAACATTAGCGGATGATGCGAGACCAACTTTTGGTAAAACTGAATCGAGTATTGTGCGACCACGTTTGGCGGCCAATACTTTCGAGCTCAAGCAAGTTTTCATACAAATGGTGCAGCAATCATGTTCATTTCATGGGCTACCAGACGAGGACCCCAACATGCACATTAGTGCGTTTTTGGAAGTATGTGACATGTTGAAGATCAATGGAGTTTTGAATGTTGCAATCTGATTAACGTTCTCCTTGTTTTCTTTAAAAGCAAGAGCCAAGGAGTGGCTTCACTCATTACCTAATGCCTTTGTGACCACTTGGGACTAGTTAGCCCAGTTATTCTTGGCACGCTATTTTCCACTTAGGCGAGCCACCAAGCTTTGGCACGATATTGCTTCATTCACTCAATAGGTTAGTGAGACTCATTACGAAGCCTTAGAGCGGTACAAGGATCTATTAAGACATTGTCCACAGCATGGTATGCCTGGTTGGATGGAAGTCCAGATGTTTTATCAAGGTTTGACTCCCAGCGCCCATCAGTCTATGGATGTTGTAGCAAGTGGAGTGGTAGGGAACAAGACTCTGGAAGAAGCACGGAAATTGTTTGAGGATATGGCTTAGAACACCTACTAATGGAGCTCTAGAGGGAAGCCGATGAAAGCTATAGGACTGTTTGTGGTAGATGTAGTGACAGCTTTGGCAGTTCAAGTGGAATTGATGAGCAAGAATATTGTTTAGCAGGAAAAATATGGAAAGAGCTACCACTTTTGAAGTGTGAAGTTACTCTCAAAAGGTGGGTTAGCAATATGCCCTAACGAGAGAAAGAGCTATCATCTAAGAATTGTGAAAGCTACTATTTTTTTATAGTATAGTGTTGATATAAGTGGTAAAACCACACGTGGAATAACCGATTCTTTGTTAGTAGGGAGGCTTTGTAAGTCGGATCATACACAGTCATGTAGCACTTCGAATAGGGCATATTGCTAATTGTTGCTACAATTATGAATGCACTTCACCTGTTGTCACACTTTATATGCAATTGGGGCTTTAAATTTTTGAGATGTTTGAGAATGACACTTGTCTTTGTTTATCACCTTTTTTTCGTGAGGACAAGCAAAAGCTTACGTGGGGGGTTATTTGATAAATGCTTGACTATATACTTTCCCACATGTAATTTCCTATAATTAGCTTGTCTTCAAGTTGATTTTCGGATAATTGGGTACTTATTGTTCTACGTATGCTTCAAGGAAAGAAAAAGCACAACAAAAGCCAAAGAAATAAATTTGAGAGCAAAGCAGAGTCAAAAGCAACTGGCTTTAGAGGGCAAAGTACACACTTGTGTATCTGTCTGTGTAGTTTCTGATCATTGGCGAATGAGATCACCCGGAGCGTGTGCGAGCTGCTACACCCATGACTGAGCACTCTTGAAGCATCCTGAAGCTAGAAGAACACGATCGTGTAAAAGATGTACATGCTCATGTACATCTAGGGTTTTAGAGAACATGGTCCCGTGTAGAACACGGGCTGAACGAGAGCACACCACTATGTAACTCATAGTTTGAAGAGAGGCCTGAGCCAAGATATACATGGCTAACAGAAGAGATACACAACAGATGGTGGGCGTGCATATCTTTCTAAGACTGGCGCAACACTCCCCGGGCGCAAGTGCACGGGTCATCAAGTAATAAATCCCTCACGTATGACCGTGAGAGAGTCGTATTCCCTAATGCCCCGAGAAGCACTATTACTTCCTCATTCACAACACTATCCAGTCGATCCGACAGAGATAATTGTTTTCAATCTAAAAACTGGTTAAATAAAATACAGAAAAGCAACGTTGCACTAGCTAAAACAATAGAGTAAAACAGGCAAGAAGGAAGGCCTTGGGCAAGGATTCCCTCCAGACAATAACAAGCATGGATGATAGAATAAAATAGTACAAAGTTGGCTAGGCTTTTATCCGTGAGACTTTAAAGTCAACTAGCCGTAACCTCCGGTGATAGCCCTAATCCCATATGGGTTTCGATCTTTGGATACCTCTATGATGTTATTAGGTGCAAGGAGTCTCTACTTAGGGTTATACTCTATTGCAGGACGCTATCGACACCCAGAACCTCTGATGTACTAATACATTAGATCCCTCTCTAATCTATGTATGACCTAATGCATGCAAGCAACACGCTATACAAACATCATTCACAATCAACTCTACGGAATCCATCCATTATAAAAATAAAAACATACAAGGCTATAGATTAGAATCAAAGATAAATTCAGGCCAACATTCAATTCGATAAAATGTTAACCATCCATACAAGTCGTCTCCCCAAGGTTCTCCGGAGCCTAGTGGAATTGGGAGCTTAGTTTGACATCAAATACATGGAGAATACAAGGTATGAACTGCAACAATTAAAAGCCATTGTAAAACTCCCTATTTGCCAACTAATGGTAGTGGTGAGAACTCGTTGGATCCATGCCGTAGCGCTCTTTGAATGTTCCACTTGAGTTCCACCCTCTTCTCCCATTGATTTTCGGCTGAAATCGACCTTCTCCGATGAAGTTAGGAGATGGATGAGCTTGGAGTCATACGGCCGCTCTACTCCCTCTCAAAAGCCCTAAGTGCAGCTTTTATAGTTCCCCAGGTGTGTTGGTATGTGTGAGGCCACACGGGGTTAAAATCGTGCAAGAACTGGGCCGCTTGCAAGCAAGGACCAAGATATAAGCCTTGATCATATACATGGGTGTGTGTGCCAACTTTCAAAGATTTTCAAGGTAATTCATGAGCCGAAAAGGCACGAAGGCAGTCACACACCAGTATCCTAGCACGTGTGCAGAATTCAGGAGGAATCTCATTAATTTCAGCTGGTAGAAAGAAACACACCCTACCACATTGGCATCTGCCTGGCGGGGGGACTCGGAGAAGATTTTCCGTGTTGCGTACTATAGTGTATACTGTAGCAATACTGTAGTAGTACTATAACAAAGCTACTGTACATGGCAGTTTGGAATTTTCAACACTACCATGTGACTACTGTACACGGCAGTGTGGGAACCCATGTGAGCCCCCGATATCAGTTTATAAAAGTCTGCCTTGCGATATTTTTATAGATTATTTTGGAAACTCTTGAGAGGCAAGATGGCTAGGGTTTGAAGGGTAGTTCTTTGCGGATAACGGGATATTTCTCCACCAACTTGGATCGATTCCTCTTCTATCATAGCATCAAGAAAGCCATCTGCGACCCTATCTTCGGAGTGGATTCCATCCAAACTTTGAAACTACTCATCAAGTCCATTGTTACGGATATAGGGGGTTAATTTCTATAGCTTTCACATACTTTTATATCTCGATTACTTGTTTTGTAATTTACTCCATAAAGAGCTATACTCCTAGAGGGTATTCAGACTTGTGAACCTTAGAATTCTAATTTTAATTTGATATACACTATGTTCCTATTAGATTTCAATTTATTGAGTTTCTCTCTTGTGTTCTTAATGCTGGCATATTTCATTGATTCCATTATTGATTGATTTCCATTAGTGACGAGAGAGATCACTGCTAGGTCTAGAATTACCCAAGTGAAGAGGGTTGAGAAGGTGAGCCATGAGATAGCGGAGTGTCCCCTTTCCCTTCTGATAAATATTTCCTATTTTCGTATTTCCTAAGCCCTAAGAAACCATATGTGGTGTGAGGTGTCGAGAGTACTCTACGTTGAGAGCATGTAGGGGTTAGAAATCTTTCACCTAGGGGCAGGGTTGGATCTACTCTTATGAATCGGTTATATCTTTGGTATCCCTAGAGGGCTAAGCAGTCATATGTGGCGTGAGACGTCAAGAGAACTTTCAGCTGGGACCTTGTAGGGGATTAGTTACCGGTGGCCTGGAGGTAGGGACCGGTATACCTTAGAATACCCATGACTGAATTACTACATTTAGAAACACTTGTAAATTAAGTAACTAATACCTAAATCCTAGGGGGAGCATTATCCAGATACCCCACCTTTATCGATTGAGACTTCCCTCTATTGTATCCATGAGCACCTATCAGTGACACTCACTAGTTTGCACATTAGATCATCACAACACTACATCCATTAGGCAAGATTACAGAGAATGAGCAACTACTAGTACTTCTATTCCCTGTAGTTTGATAACCCAACCTGTTAGGTTCATTATATTACTTGATGACCTGTGCACTTACAGGAACCCAAGTAGTTGACACGTCACCTCATGTTTTGTGTGCATTAGTAGTTTATAGGCTTTTGACTCTTGACAGGAGCCTGCGAAGATACACTTCTCAAATTTCGCATCCAACTTCCGATGATGCGACAAAACCATAGCGTATGCAATATAGCAGAATTCTCAGAGATGGTATACTACTGGTTTGGTTCTTATCAAGGCTTGGAAAGATGTTGACTAGCCATACCTTTCATGCCAAAAGAAGAATTCAAAAGGTATCCCGATGTGATGTTCGCACTCCCTACTTGGCCCGCTTGAAGCTCGAATATGAGATGCATGGTCATTTGTACAAGAACTACTTGCACTCCGGTTCTTCCACCTTTGATCAAGCATTGTTCATTCCCAAACCAGACAGTGAGTCCTTAGGTGATTAATTGTCCAAAGTTGAGCAAGTTGTTTGCTAAATGTTGGACGTATTGAACATCTCTCGATGTTCTTGTCTCTCCATCACCAGAGTTGAATGTAATAGTGCCTTTTACAACCACCTAAAGTACTTTGGCATTGCCCAACCTCACCATCCAATTGTTAAGCTCCTTCAACTATCATCCTATTTGAATAGGTTCTTTTCACCTATCATGTGATGAGAACACCCACTATCGAGTATCCAGACACTCCGTTCACTTTTCCTTTGGCCATAAATGACTCTCTTCTCTGGATCTTCCGTTACATTGCCTTTCTTTTCCTTGAGCCAACAATTTGCTTTTATATGCTCGAAACGCTTACAGTTAAAGCATTGAACACCTATCCCAAAGTTGGAGTGTTCTCATCTCTGTTCACCATATCTTGTTTTTCCTTTTCCTCCGTTAAAGCTCCTGCCATGGTTGAAGTTGTGTCCGCGACCTCATACAACCTTCTTTGTTGTTCTTGATAGCAAACGTCTCTTTTTCTATTTGAAGTGTTGCACTATAACATTTCTCTTCATCATGGATCATTCTTGCTTTGTGCATTTGCAAAGAGCTGTTGGGGTCTTCCAAAGTGAGTTTAGTAACATCCTTTGATCCTGTGATTACCGCCACCAAGTAATTATATATGGGAGTCAAACTTCTCGGTATCTTTGTCACCAGAGTGTTCTCTGAAGCCTCCTCTCCATATGATCGGACGTTGTTAACAATTGTCCGAACTCTGGACACAAAGCTTTGCACTCCTTCATTTGATCTTAAAAATAGTTTCAGAATCATACCTCGAGTTTGAGGCTACACGGCAGAGAGCTTCGTGGACCCTTGAATCTCTGCTTGGAGAATCCCCCAAGCTTCCATCGCCATTGAAGCTCCTTCTATATAGGTAAAAAGATCATCACTTACTGCATGTTGGTTAAGTTAGGGAGCTTTTGCATCTTTTTTCCTGCTCTCTCTATGTCGGACTTCATCATCAACCTCATGTATCCCACTCTCCACTGTATCCTAGAAGTCTCTAGAGCAAAACAACTTCTTCAGCTTCAGTCACCACCTCTGGTAACCAACTTTAGTCAAAATGGGAAGACGTGGAAGTGAAGCATCAGGGAGGGTTCCATTTCCAGCCATGATGAGGCTAGGTGGCGATTGTCTGTGATACCACTATTGAGCGAGGCGTTTTGTAAGAGGGAAGAGAACAGTGGAAGACAAACTGAATGTAAAGCTTAAATGAATATCTGACTAGTTTGGCTTGAAAAGAAAAATGATACATAGGAGGATCGTTTATATAGACCATACACATAAATCCATGCAAACATATATGGAAGCAGTCAAAAAGTGCATGAGTTCACATACACGTACAAAAGTCCAGGGTCCTTTGGGTTGTGTAACTTAAGTTGATTTTGTTTTTCACTGACAGAGCTTGATCATCTCTGTTTCTGCATGCGTCTTCATCATGTAAACCCTGGTTCTGCATCAAGCCACCCTAGGATGTGAAGACTCAACTACAGCCTCTAATCAACTTCAAAATTATCATCATTTCATTGTCATTTAACTCTTCAATCATAACCACTATATGATCAAACTTTTATGTTAGAGTGTGAAAAATCTTCTCAAGAATAATTCTTGAATTTTTGTTATCATCATCGATTTGCTTCATTTGATTTGATATTTAAGTGAGTCTTCTAGAATAATCTTTGTTGACTCCATATATTATTCATAGGCAGATCATCAAATTTTACTCTTAGAATTTGCAAACACCTTTTTTGAATTCTCATGTAGAATTTTTCAAGGATTTCCTATGCAACTTTTAATTTTTTTGAAGAAATAATTTTAATTGCGCGCTATTGATGCTTTGTTAGCTTTGATGACTTGTAAAGGTGATCTATTATCTTCGTTTTTGATAGCTTTCATCTTTGATCTCCTTCGGTAGTAGCTCATGCTCTTGATTAGTATCATTTATGCAGTCTTTCGTGAGCAAGATCTTACTAGCCTTGAGATCGCAATGGTACGTAGTTACCTTTCAACCCATTAAAATCATAATTTTTGCCTTTCAGTATAGGAATGTTAGGTTTGATTATGTTGTTCATTATGATATTCATGCAATTATCTTGGATCACTTTGCTATGATCCCATTAGTTAGAACTAAGAAGAGATAGAGAGAAAAACTCATTACTCAACTAATCACGCACTAATATATTAGTAAAGGAAAAAGTATTTAGGTGGAATACATTTCCCACATCGTTAATGGGTTGGAAAATACACCACTATACAACTTCACTAGATGTACACAAATGGCTCATCTAAAGTTAGCATGCACAGGTCTTTATTAAATTCCTATTTTATCCCATTAATATATATATATTTCAAATGAAGTCATTAATTTTAATAAGGTATTATAATAATTAAAGTGGATAAAAATTAATATAACTTATGTAATTTAAATATTTAATTATTATAAGTAACTTAAATGACACTTTAATTACAGTAATTTAAATGAATAATGATATTTTCAATATTTCATAAATGAAAGAATTTATTTAATTAAAAAAATAATTATAATAATTAAAATCAAAAAATGATTTTAAGAATATTTTACATACAAAGAAATTTAGTTTTTGTATATTAAGAGTGTAAAATAATTTTACATCTCTTTTCCTTATATTTCATATTCCCAATATATTATCTTCTCATCTAAACAAATTAAGTTATATTAATACCATTCCCTTTTTCGTTCCCCCCATTCTCATTTCATGAACTAAATGCACCCAAGTAAATCACTTCTAGCATCAACTTCTCCCCTCTATGAATTTTTTTAAAACATTCTTTTATTTTATATCAATTTATAAATTAATTATTATTCAAATTTCCTTAAGCATCATATTTATTAAAATATAAAAAAATAAAAGAATAATACCTTTTTTTATTACTAGGCATTATAAACTAACGAAAATATATTTCAAATCCAAAAAAATAATAATAATAACTCTAATATTCTTAAACAATGGGGCTTTTTTTTGTTATTTTAATGCCCAGTTGATTGTGTAAGAGGGTTGTTCCCAAGTGAAAGAAATAAAAAATATTAATTAATCAAGCTATTCGTTAATGGCCCCAATGCATCTCACTAAAAGATCTAAGGCCATCTCTAATCCAAAACTCTATATTTGAAATTTTAATATATAAAAATACAGCTTTTACCGTAAAAGTTTCTCTAACCAGCTACTCTATTTTTAACTCTGAAACAAAATATTCTAAGAATATTCTTCGCACTTCACAATTTATATATTCCTACCATTAATAAATTTAATCAGTTTTAATTCTTTTTCACTTTAACCATTGAATTTAAATATTATATTATTTAAAATATATTTTTTCGGCAATATCGGTGGAAGTTGCGATAACATGCCACACTATTAGTCCCATTTACTTCCAACTTCATTAGTTGTATTTTGGTACTGTGGTTTTTTTATTGATGTGGGTGATAATCTATATTATGACTATTTTTTATGTTTTTATTTTATTGTTTATGTAATTTATCCTAATTTTATTGAATTTATAATTCTTGTATTAGTTTCTCCAATTTTTTTTATTTTTTATTAATTAAAAAATATAAACTTAAATTATAAGTTATTAATTTATTAAAATATGAAATTATAATTACAAATTTTATAATGATGTATATCTATACGGTTAAAAGTAGACCAAAATTGTAAATTAATGATTCAAACTTCATTAAACAACTATTAAAAAAAAATATAGTACCACACAACTATTAAACAATTATTAAATAATTAAAAACGGAAAAGATAATTTAAAAAATAAAGCTTGTTATCGTCGCACGCAACTATTTGCATATCACTGTAGCATTTTTGGTGATTTGGAGCAGGAATTAGAGCTCGATTGAATGCCATCCCGCACCAAATCAATATACTTGAAGCTGGATTAGAGATGCCCTTAAAATATTTATAACAGCTAAAATATTCAAACTGTCAAGTAGAGTTTGAGTTTGGATTTTTATGCTTGAAATTAATTTATAATGAAGCTTGATAGCTAATATATATTATTAGTATTATTATACTATATGAAAAATATTACACAACATGTATTGCTTTTATATATAAAAAAATCAACTTATAAAATATTTGTGTATGGTAAATAAAATTTAATTTGAGTTCTCTAAAATAAATCAATTTAATTGTCGTTTGAATTAAATCTAATGGCTTTCATGTTAAAGAGACAAAGAAGTGATAAGGCAATTACTACAAAGAATATGTTTCTTAGAACAAGAAAATAGAAGGTCACTGTTTGATTTTTCGGCGTTCTTTGACCATGTGGCCACCAGATTGTCCACGTCACTGTCGACTAAATTGTTTTGTCCACTGACACGGTGTCTTCTTTCCATGCCAGCCTTCATTCCTCCATCTTAGCAGGCCAGGTCAACTAGTGCAATTCATTCAAGAATTCTTCTATAATTAAATGTTCCTTCTTTATATGTATATATATAGATATATATTATATATATGGACAAGTTTTTAGTTTGAAATTCTCACTAGAATGAGCCACATTTCTTCAACTGATCCCAAACCACTGCATGGCCGGAGCTCGGCGGAAGCTTATCCCAATGCAAATCTTTTAGTTTTACTCTCTGACCATTCTCACACCGAACATACCTCGGTGGGACAACTGGTGGTGGCGGCAGTGGTGGGGGAAGCCTCTTCGGTGGAACTCTACCAGAGGCTAAGTGCAAAAGCTTGGGCTTTTGATTGATGTTCTTCTCCGAATCTCCATCAAAAGTCTTCTTTGTGGTCACTGATTCAATGGTGGAAATAGACGAACTTGAACTCACCGGCAAGGAAGGCACAGTCAGCAACGAGCTTAAAGAGGAGCTATTTGAGTCGAACTTCTTCAAAGGGGCAGCTTTGAGGGAGTAGAACTCATCTGACGAGGATTCAACGGCATCGGTTGTTGGGCGGCTAATAGGAGGGAGTGAGCGAAGCTCCGGCGAGCACACCGACAGGGGAGCGGCGGGTGGGACTTGGGGGTGGGGGTGAGAGCTGACGAGAGTGCCCAAGTAGAGGAACGCAGAGCTTGTTGGGCTAGAGGAAGTGTCAAGCTTAGGGATGTCAGAAGGGGCGGAGTTGGGGGGGAGGGGGAGAATAGACGATGGCTATCGAAGCAGGAGTCCTCGGTGTCGTTGAAGGTGCGGGTTTGGCAGCAGCGCCGGCTAATGTAGTGCAAAAAAAGAAAGAGAGAGAGAGGAGGAGGAGGAGAGATGAAGGCTGACATGGAAAGAAGCTAACGTGTCAGTGGAGAAGACAATCCAGTCGGCAGTGACGTGGACAATCCGGCGGCCATGTTGTCAAAGAACGCCGGAAAACCAACCAGTGATGACTGAAGAGATACAAATCAAAGTACGGTACCTAACTGAAAAATGGCCAAATTTTGGTGACCCACCCAAAAATTTACCGTTAAATCAGTAAGTGAACAAGAAGTAAAACTTAGCAAATAATGACTTCAATTTAAAAAAAAATCAATATTAATAATTTTAAATTAATTCAAGCTTGAGATTTAACCTTTCAAAAAATATAAGATATACATGCTACTAACGGGACTACTACGAGGTAAAAATTGAATTTATTGGCATTACATATATTTGTCAATGTTCATTATTAAAAACTTTTTCTACTAATGCCATTGCCACTTGTAAAATTAAGCCCAAATTAATAATGTAATTATGAAGTTGTTTTCCGACTTTAAGATCTTATAAAAAAAAATTTATTAAAATTAATTTCAACATAGTGAATTAGCCGACTATGATAGAATTTAGAAAATGAGTCTATGGATCAAACATCATATGCAAGTCATGATCCAAGATTTATCTTATCTTATATATATATATATATATATATATATATATATATATATATATATATATATATATATATATATATTACATTATTCATTAGGTAACATAATATATATTATGGGTGGGACCCCTCCTTATGCACGTTAAATAAATATAGGTAAGGTACGTGTCAAACACATTAATTTACTTTTATGTTTTTATTTTTTAAATACGAATAATAATTTTTTCAATAAAGTTTACCTTTAGATAAGATCTAAGTTATATACATTGGGAATGTGTCCACAAATGATAAGACCACTTCTTTAAAAAAAGATTAGTGAGGGCATTGGAGCGCCATTCTTGTAGCCAAATCTGAATTTGGCCAGCTTTAAATTTTTTTTTTATTTTTTAATTTTTATATTTATTAGTTTAATAGTTATTTAATATATTTTGGGTTATTAATTTATAATTTTGCTCTAATTTTAGCCCCATAAAATATATATCATTATAAAATTTGTATTTATAATTTTATATTTTAATAAAATTAATAAATTATAATTTAAGTTTATATTTTTAATTAATAAAAATAAAAATTAGAAAAATAATACCAAAAATATAAATTCATTAAAATTAACACAAATTACGTGAACAATAAAATAAAAACACAGAAAATAACATAGATTGACATTGAGTACTACTTTAGTTTTCAATAATGAGTTGTTTTAGTGTCTACCTTGTTTGTATGTTATGTTTTTAGTTGTTAATTAATGCGTTGTTTGTATTTGAAATTTTTATTATTATGTTTCAATTTTTATTGAAATTATCACAAATATTTTTATTTTATATTTAATAAATATTCATAACAAATACAGAAGATAAAAAATTAAAATTAAAAAAGAATTGAAAGATAACAAATATATAAATTGTAAAGTGTAAAGAATATTCTTAGAATATTCTGTTTTGGAGTTAAAAATAGAGTTGTTGGTTGGAGAGACTTTTATTGTAGAAGCTGTATTTTTGAAGCTGAAAGCTTCAAATATATAGCTTTGGGTTGGAGATGGCCTGATGGAGATATCTCAGTGTGTAAATATTTTAAAATAATTTGAGAGAGTTCTGCTTGTCATTGGACTTGGCAAACACTCTCTGGTGCATGTGATGCCTACATATGTATTAAGTTTTGGACAACATTATTCTATCTTCTTGCACTTTTGTCGTAATGTTGATTTTATATATTAGGATGCTATGGCCATTGCCTTAAAAAAAAAGTTTTTTTTTTCAATTTAGTAGAAGGATTTTTAAAAATAGTGCTTCTCAGGGTAAGTTAAGTGTTTTTATGTATTTTATATTTGGATAAGTTAATGCAGAAGTACTTTTTTATGTGTGAAGTTGTTTGGATGTGTATTCTTAAAAGAACTTTTTCAATGGTAAATTACTAAAATGAACATTCATTGAGTTATTATAATATCTCAACAATTATGTATTCAAAATATAATAGTTACTATTGATAATGATAATAACAACAACACTAATGATGATGATGATATTATTATTATTATTGTTGTTGTTGTTGTTGTTGTTGTTGTTGTGTTGTTATTGTTGTAATTATTATTATTATTATTGCTGTTATTATTGTTGTTGTTTAATAAGAACAAAAACATAAGACTAAATTTTAAATACCAAACATGAGAACAAGAACAATAATATTTTCTCATCACAAGAACAAAAATAACATTGTTATGATAATTACAACAACAATTAACAACGACGACGACAACAACAACAACAACAACAACAATAATAACATTAAAAAAATAAAAAAATCTCTATTAAGGGGCTTGAAGGTAGAGAAAACTGTTAGGGCTGTAAAAAGATTGAGGGAAGAAAATTAAAAACACACTCAATATTTTATTTCATAAATTTAATTTAGTAATTTCATAACCCCAAAATAGCTTCTGAAAAGTGCTTTTCTCAGAAGCACCACATGAGCAGCTCCTAAAGAAAGCAGCATTTAAGCTTTCTTTATCAGCTTTTGCTTCTGTAGAAAAGCCAATACAAACAAGTTTTTTTGAACCCATGGTGCTTAACTTTTAAAAAAGTACTTCTGGGCTTTCCAGAAACTAATCCAAACAAGGTCTATATATATTAAAATGTATCAATTAGGTAAATATATAATTTTTTGAAAAAATATTTATTATTTATTGATTGTTTAATTATTCCAATCAGATACTCAAATAATTTGTTATGGGTAAACTTTTTCGAACAGAATATCGCCAAACTTATCCTTTTAGAGCCTGTTTGGTTAGCTGTAAATAGCTGTAAATAGCTGTGATGTAAGGGGTTTTACATGTAACTGATTGTTTGGTTTTATGTAAAACCTCAACTTATATGTAAGTGAACCTAAGTCTCACCCGGTTTTACAGTATTTCAACTTACGTCAAAATTTATTGCAAGTTAAAATGCAGTAAAGTAAGTTGTATCCACTCACCATTATATTATCTTCGATATAATTATAAAAATATTTAATAAATTAAATTATCTTTAAAAATAATTATAAAAATATGCTAAGTAATAAAATTTAAGAAATTATTAAATTTAAAAATATTTAATTTTTTTTTAAAAAACTTTATTATTAAAATATTTTAAATAAATAAATAAATAAATTATTATTATGGAAAGTAGTAAATAATTAGAACTAATAAGTATTAACATGATTGCAAAAATAATTATTTATGGTTTATTTAATTTAATATTGTATTTTAAAATACCACTTCCTATTTAATTTATAGAGAAAAAAAATTTTGATGGCATATAATTGAATTATATTACATTTTTAAATTAAAAAACTACCATACATTAATTAATTTTTAAATTAATATTAATCCTAAATAATAAGAGTTAATATAATTAATAGTTTTTAAAGATAAAATTTAAGAATAGTATATAATTAAAAAAATTTAGAAATCATATTAAATATGTAGTTTTAATAATATGTGATAGGGGTAGTCTTACCATTTCACTTACATAATAATTGTACTCCTCAACTTAAATCAAACAAAAAAAAAATACTAATACACCATTTCAAATTATAATAAAACAGACAATTGTAATGTAAGTTAAAATACAGTATTTCTATTTACACTGTAAATTTACTTACAGACAACCAAACAACCCCTTTTTCTTTTTTTAAATTGTAGGTTTTTAGTTCTTCTACTATTTTAATTTAATCATGTTAACGCTTCTAGATATTAAAACTTTAATCCTAAACCTTTAAAGAGGGGGTCTGACATAGTTCAATTAAAGTTGTAGAGAGACTAAAAAATTACAATTTAAAGTAAAAAAATTAAATAAATTTGGCAAAATAAAAAGAATATTCAGAGAATTATATCTATGTTATACCATTGAGGTGCTCCTTTTTAATTTTCATATTTCTAGACAGACCTAAAATACTTTTCCATTCCCTTTGGAGAAAAGCTTCACTAGAGAATTGGAGAATAAAAAGGAAGGTTTTACAAAGAAATTCTCAAGCCTCCATACAAGTTGACAGAAGGCAAGCGATGGCTCGGAGTTGGCAACTTCTTAGGGGCTGTTTGGTTGTCTGTAAATGAATTTACATGTAAGTGAAATTACAATGTAAGTGAAAATACTGTATTTTAACTTATATCACAGTTGTTTGGTTTGTTGTAACTTGAAATGCTGTATTTGCTTTTTTTTTTGTTTGGTTTGATGTAAGTTGAAAGGTACAATTACCATGTAAGTGAAATGGTAATATTACCCCATCACATATTATTAACACTAGTTATTTAATATTATTTAGAAATTTTTTTAATTATATACAATACTTAAATTTTATCTTTAAAACTATTAATTATATTAACTCCCATTATTTAGGATTAATAATAATTTAAAAATTAATTAATTTTGTGGTTTATTAAATTTAAAAATGTAATGTAGTTCAGTTATATGCCACAAAAATATATTTTTTATATAAATTAAATAGGAATTGGTATTTTAAAATACAATATTAAATTAAATAAATAATAAATAACTATTTTTATAATCATGTTAATACTACTAATGATGTTAATATTAGTTCTAACTATTTAATACTTTTCATAATAATTAATTAATAATTATTTAAAAATATTTTAATAATAAAAATCTTTTTTAAAAAAATTAATATTTTTAAATTAATATTTTTAAATTTTAATACTAAAAAATATTTTTATAATTAATTTTAATGATAATCTAATTTATTAAATATTTTTATAATTATATTTAACATAACATGGTGGTGACTTGATACCACTTACTTTACTGTATTTCAACTTACAGCAAATTTTGATGTAAGTTGAAATACTGTAAAAGTGGATGAGATGTAAGTCCACTTACATGTAAGTTGAGCTTTTACATCAAACCAAACAGTCACTTACATGTAAAACTATTTACATCACATCTACTTACAACTAACCAAACAACCCCTTAATTTTGAAATCTCGTCAATGTTTTGGAAAGTTGATTACCTCACCGCATGTTTGACACAGTTACTAATCAATCAACTAAAGAATTTGGTTTTCAAAAAGAAGGGAGTTTACGGGGATACATATTAATTATGAAATAAAAAAAAAACACCCATGCATTTGTTTAGAGTTTATTTCAGGTAACAAAATATAGGTATAATATTTAAAATAATCCTTTTATTATTATTGTTTTTGAAAAATTCAGTCTCTCCTTCTAACGCCCATTTGGTCTGCTGTTCAGAAAGCTAATGTGACATTAAATACTTTTAAAATAATATCAAACTATTACAAAAATTATTATATCATTAAAAAATCCAAAACATTAAAAATATTATTAAAAAATGTAAAAATATTTAGTGAAAATTACTGTTTACCCTTCGGGAATTTTAAAACTTCCTAAAAATCCCCTCCAACTTTTGCACACCCCAGACAACCCCTCCGTTATAGTTTACTTCCCGTTTACCCCATATCCGTCACTTCAAATGGGTTATTGTTATGAAAATCCATTTTTTCCATTGAAAATGATGGGAAAAAACCCACCCGATCACATCATGTCATGTATGACCTTTATACATACAGTTGTGAGGTTTTTCCCATTCATGCTTGCTTTTTGTCAAAGAAAGTTTAGAAGGAGAATTACATCTTCTTCTTCTTCTTCTTTTTTTATTCTTCTTCTCATTTGGTTTGTTCGATTTGAGCTCTACCAGTTTCCCGATATTATGGAGAGTTTTTATGCTATTGCTAGATATAATGGGGAGGGATGAGTGCTGATGTTCACTGCGCTGACTGCTTGGGAGTCAATGTTAGCTGAGATATCTCAGTGATGGGGTCTCGATATTTCTCGTGTGAGGGTGAAGTTTATCACAACTGATGGACATAATACGGTTTGCCCGATAGAGAATGAGGTCGACTTCCAGCACATGTGTCATGCTTTCTCCATTTTCAAAGGCGGTGTAGTGGATCTTGTTGTCGAGACGGATGACGTGCCATCATATCCTACTGAAAACGAGTTCTTCTCGTGGTAATGTGTGTCTCTCAAACATTTATGTAGTTGTATATGTTAGTTATTGTTTAATAATTCCCTTCTCTGTTTAAAAGAATCAAGTTCTCGTTTAAACTTTGACTTCTTCGTTTAATTTATTACATTACTGTTTAAATATTTTATCTACCGTTTACATTATTGAGTCTCTGTTTAAATGTCGCTGTTAACGTTTAATACTTATAGTTATCATTTAAAAAAGTGGAGTTTATTCTTTAATCCTGATCATTTTTGTTTGAACTAAAGTGTTGGCAGGAATTCAGAATCTGGGAACACTTATGTTCCACCTCATGGCGACCCTGACGGTCTCGCAAGCCTACCTTCCTCGACAGAACAACCAGAAGTGTTGTCTTTGGATGTCGGACAAAGTTTCCAAGGCGTTGAACATTTCAGAGACGCACTTCAAAATTTTGCCATCAAACAGAATTTTGACTTCAAATTTGTAAAGAACGAAAAAGACCGTGTCACTGTGGAATACGCTGCCGGTGGTTGTCAACAGCGCGTTCACGCATCAAAGGAATATAATAGAAATACCTTAAAAATCAAGACAATGGACCCGTCACACACTTGCGGTGGTGGAATTGGCTCGGTGTCACACACGAAAGCGTCCAAAAAATGGGTAAGCGCACGAGTGACTCAGAAGCTCAAGGACCGACCATTGTACAAGGCCATCGACATTCAGAAGGACATGTTGCGGGAGCATGGTGTCCACATTCCATACAAGCAGGCTTGGTTGGAAAAATAAATGCCCGGGTGACCCTCGACGGCAACGATGTCTCCAGCTATGATTTGTTGCTTTGATACGTTGATAAGGTGGTTGAGACGAACCCCGGTAGCATTGCGTTTGTGGAAAGAGACGGTGAGTGTTTTAAACATGCGTTCTTCTCTTTCAGCACGTGCATTGTGGGATTCAAGAGGGCTTGTAGGCCGCTACTGTTTCTCAATGGAGCCGAGCTCCTTGGAAAGTATCAAGGTACTCTTTTGGGTGTCACAGGCAAAGATGGGAACAATGGCTTCTTCCACGTCGCCTTCGCTATTGTCGATAACGAGACCGATGCCAATTGGACGTGGTTCATTTCCAAGTTCGGTGATGCTTTATACAATGAACGAGATTACGAAGAGATAATTACATTCGTGTCGGACAGGTCAAAGGGTCTTGTGAACGCTATTGTGAGAGTCTTCCCTTCATCCCCACATGCGTACTGCCTTCGACACTTAGAGGCCAATTTTATGAAAGCCAATATCAGACTTGGGAAGGAATTGAGGGAGGAGTGCTGGTCTATATACTTTCGTATTGCGTGGTCTTTGACAGCTAAAGAATTCGATGACACCGTTAATGAACTGCAGGCTGCATCACCCGAAGCCTATCAGTGGTTGATGCATAAGTCGGACATGTCATATTGGTCGAATTATCTATTCAAAGGTGAATGATGGGGCGAGATGTATTCAAATGTCGCGGAGTTGTTCAATGAGTGGATCAAAGAATCTCAACATTTACCCGTGACGATAATGGTCGACGCCATAAGGTTTTCGAATGTTGATTCTATGTAACGCTTAAGATTTTTCTTTATCCTTTAAATATCATTGTCGGTGTTTAAATTGCACTTTTTGTGTTTTAATATCATTATCTGTGTTTAAATTTCTGGATCACCGTTTAGTTTGTTATAATCCTATTTAAGACTATGTGTTTCTGTTTAAATATCAATATCTTCACTTAAATTTCTTTAAGATTTTTGATCTTCGTTGTATAGGTTCAAGTTGCTACGCATGTTGAGACACTTGTTGAGGATAGCCAAAGTCTTCATGTTGGTCACTGTGTCGATGATCGTTACGAAGTGATTGACCAGTGCAGCAACTCTGTAGATCTTGCCAGTAGAACTTACTCATGTAGCAGATGGCAAGTTTGTGGTATCCCATGCAAACACGTTTGCTCTGCAATAATGCAGATGGACACCAACGTTAATCGTTTTATTAGCGGCTACTTCACCGTCGACACTTACAAGCTGGCATATAAGGAAACTATATACCCCATACCCGATAATGAGAGGCATACGAACGATAATCACGATCTGAGTTTGCGGCCGCATGCGATGAGAAGGCAACCTGGGCGTCCTAGACAAAGGTGTCACGCCCCGACCCTCGGGTCCCTGCCTATGACACTACCGCCACGGTAATCCAGGGGAGGTCAGACACCTTCCTCAACCCTAGATTGCCTTAAGGCTAACCTGTTACCTGTACAATTTCAACATCACAACAATAATACTTTAAATCTAAAGGTATTCAACCACAACCTGTACAAGATCAACATACTCACACCAGATATATATCCCTGGAAATCACAACATCAATGATCATAACACAACAAAGTCTCCCCCAAACACTGGTGTAAAGCACATACAACCCAAGGTCCTGACTGAACCAATCAAGATTATTCAAGACCAAATGAAACTACGAAAACATAGGTCCTAGTGGATCCATCTTATGCATGACAACAATATTTATAAATCATATACTACTCAAAGGTAAATGCAGGAATAACTTTGCCAAGCACTTTCACTTCTCACGCATTGCAATCATGCTAACACCTGAAAAGAAGATAAGAAGAATGGATGAGTAACTAAGTTACTCAGTGAGAGGCTGAACATGAAGTTATAATTCATACAAGTAAGAGTCTATAAACAAGCCCAATGAAAAATCTTCAATATTCAACAACAAATAAAGTACTTATTTTCAATGTATATATATATATATATATATACAATTTAATCTAAGAAACTTTTAAACTTCCTCTATGAAATGTATTCATAAAATCCTTGAAAAATCATTTATAAAATGATACAAATCTAAAAATTCAAGTTTAAGATACTCTTTTCGGAATGCTCAACTTTTCACGGTTTCATAAAGTAATAAATGTCATAAATTTCATATCATGAAATCCATGTTAAGAATACTCATTAAAAGATCAAACCCATCGAATCAAGGATTTATAGTGCAACACATGCGGAAATCCTCTATCGATAATATCATCAGCAGCCTATAAAAATCCTCCATCACTAACCATGGCCATGGCTAGGTCAAGGGCCACCAAGATGCACGTATCTTGGCGTTGGCCGTTGGGAATCTCGTGTGGTGACTCCGGGAAGCCAACACAGTACCTTTAGGTTCTTTACAAGCCTTCTGTAAGGGCTAGTCAGCCGAGAACTCCACGCGACCCCAACTAGGTCGGTCCGTGGAAACTCGCTTCTACAGAAGATGGGGATCCCCCCAATGTCACCATCGAAACATTTGGGATATCCATCCCGCCCGTAGGCTCATCATGATAATAATATGAACACATCAATATGATATCATAAATCTCGTCAAGAGATCACAAATTCTCATAGATACAACTCTCAATTCGAAAGTGAATTCTTGAGTAAACATCGACAATGATATTATTTTCATCAAGAATATCATCATAAAAGTATTCTTGAAAAACACATTTCAAATACGACATCAACACAAAGAATAACATTTCAAATAGAGCTTCATCACCAAGAAATCCATTTTGATTCACTTAAGTTCTTTTTTGGGTCCTTATGTCAAGAATATTAAACCTTTGACAATACTTTGAAAATGTGCATTTCAAGATATAGGGTTTCCATCCCTTAAGAAAAATAAATGATCATTGATCATAATCGAAAAGTATATCGAATCATAAACCACAAAGTATAAAAGATTAATAACCTTAATTAAGAGTACATCGGATCATAAATCAAGAAGTATAAATGATCAATGTCTTTAATCAAGAAATAAACCGAAACATAAATCATCATTATTCAAAGTTTCATGAAAACATCTCAAGAAACCTTTGAAATATGAAATTCACCATTCAAGAACATATATAATTAGGTATTCAAACAAGCATGATGATAGCTCATAAAATTAAACAATTTCCCCCTCACAAACTTGGTGAGATCGAACTCTTGGATCACTTGCCTACTTGCTCTTTACCCTTGCCTTTAGATCTACCTTCTAGATACCATTAACCATCTAAGAAAAACAAGAATCAAACACATAACCCAAACAATATACAAGGGAGGAAAGAATGATCCAAAATTAGATCTCTTGGCTTCTAGGGTTCACTAGATATTCTAGATTCAAGAATTAACAATAACAGTATCCTCAAACCCTCAAGATCATAATAAAATCATGAAGATCCTAATTGAGTTCGGATCTACAAGAATCATGGGTTTAGAGATGAAGGATCTCCTTCATTCTTCACTAAAACATGAGATCAAGGCTCTTAAACCATCCAAACATTAGATCTATACTCTAATTCCATTCAAACATCGGATCTATACTAGATCCACATTTTTCTTTCATAGATCTATAAAGAATTGGATAAGAGAACAAGAGATTGAAGAAGAGAAGAAAACTCACCTTTAACTTTGCTAGATCTAGAGGAGAATCATCACCAATGGAGGATAGGGAGAGATCACCACCTTTCTTCTTTCTTAGAGCTCAAGAATGAAGATCTAATAGAGGAGAGAATTAGGTTTCAAGATGGGGAGAAAAAGAGAGGAAATGGGGTCTTATGAAGGTCCTTTGAGTTTCAAATCGGGTATTTATAGACTCAAAGCGTGGGAGGTCTCGCGGGCTCCCTTGCGGGCGCATGAGAGGCCGAGAGGGCCTTTTCTAGAGGGCCTTGCGGGCCATACGCCGCAAGGGGGACTGCATGGCTCCTTGTGGGCGGCCATGCGCCCACAAGGAGGGTCGCATGGCCACTTACGGCCTCCCATGCGACCCGTATGGGAGGCCACAAGGCCCCCTGTTTAAGGGGGGTCTTGTGGCATCTTTGAGTGCCACTTAACCTCCTCTTGATTGCTCCTTCCCCAAAGATTTTTTTCTCCTCTTTTCTAGTCTTAAAAGAACCTTAACTAAGATCCTAAATACAAAAAACACTCGACGAAAAAATTAAACACACAACTTCTACACAAAAAACCAAAACACAAAAGAAGCGAAAAAGGGCAAACTTCCAAAGAAGGAGGATCGAGTCGTAAGCATTTGAGGTCCGCGAGTTACATTGCAGCCGTTGTCACGGGTCCGGTCATAATCGAAGATCTTGCAATGAAACCATCGCCGACTAGGCATTATAAAGGAATAATTTTTTAAATGAAAGAAATTTGTTTCAGTGTAAACTTTTGATATTTTAATAGGAAGCCATATATTTAGAAGTAGGCACCGACTGTTAAACGGAAATTCTTATTCTTAGTGGGTGACGCATATATTTAAACAGCGAGGTCATCTTTTAAACAGTGAGAATACCGTTTTAAATCGAGTCATCGATATTTAAACAATACAATGCACAGTTAAACAAAGAAAGTTAAGTATAAAAGATTACAGACATTCAACAATTACATTGAAAAATCTGCCACGTCATTGGGAAAGAATGAATTGCATTATGTCGAGAAAACTTAATTACTGCAACCCTTCAGTGGAAATTTATTACTAGTTACTAAAATTCAATTTAATATGTGAATTCAAAACGTAGGCATAACCGCTTTCATCGAAAACCAATAGCAATTACTTTCACTAAAAAGAGACGTGTTCTTCGCAGTCCTAGATTTTTATTTAAATAAGAGACTGGAAGAAGATAAACATCCAGATATATCCAGAACCTAAGAAATGTATAAAACACTTCTCAACGAGTATTGCCATAAGACACACCTACCCACTTCGGAGTATTCCACCCTCAAGAATGGTGGCCTTGACCACAACCCCAATTTCATCGTGACGGTGACAGTTGATGGTGCCCAATTCTTTGGCACTGAGTCTACAAAGAGTGCCAAGGTTGCCCGAAACATTGCCGTTGAGGTGGCGTACAAGCAGCTCTGTCCTTCCACCAGTGAGAAGACGAGTTCGCCCCCCGTTGCTGTTGCTGCTGATGATGACAGCAACGTAAGTACTTCATACCGTAAGATTTCCATATGAATGTTTTAAAAATGTTTGATTCTTCTAAAACCTTGACGTCTCCATTACAGGGCCTTCATGCATGCGAGATTACTCCAGCGAGGAAGAGTTGGGGTGGCTTTTTGAAGATATAATCTATGACCTAGCAGCAAAAGAAGTCTTTTTCCTGCTAAACTTGATGGAGCGAAAACTCGAAGAGCACATGTAGAGAAGCTGCTCCAAGCTCTGAAGGACAAGAAAGGAGCGGAGTGAATTGAATTTTTTGGCTTTGTTTTCATTTACATTTTGTAAAAACCATGATGCCTACTTCTCCGTTATTGTTCATTGTCAACTTTGCTAAAATTATTTTACCTTGTTGAATAGAGAAATCTACTTTCCTTGTCATTCTTTGATGTTTACACGTTTTCAGTGAATGTTAAACACCGACACGTATTCTTACACGGTAGCGTATAGAGTTAAATAGAGACACCTTTGAATCAAACGCAGACAGTGAATGTTAAACTGCGAGGGTGCAGGTACTTCACACTGTAAGACTTCTCTATGAATGTTTAAAAAATGCCTGCTTCTTCTAAAACCTTGAAGTCTCCATTGTAGGGCCTTCAGGCGGTGGGGATTACTCCAGCGGTGAAGAGTTGGAGTGGGTTTTCGAATACCTGGCCCATTAACTAACAGCAAAACTTGAAGGAATAAAAAATCGAAAGGCACATGTACAAAAGCTGCCCCAAGCTTTGAAGAAGAAGAAAAGGATGGAGTGAAAATTTATGTTGGTTTTGTTGTCATTTTGTAAATAAAAACCTGATGGGTATTAGTCTGTTAACTTATGAAACTACTGTAATTTCAGAAACAATGAGCTAAAATTACAGAACTTCGTTTAATAGATATTGTTACATGGACAGAATTGTTAAACAGAGACTCTACATCTTAACCAGTAACACATATATTTAAACAGAGAATCTAAATCTTAAATGGAAAGCTTACTTCTAAATGGTAAGGCATATATTTAAACAGAGAGTACTTTATTTTAAATAGCAACACTGGCACTTAAATGTTACAATTGAACATTGCTACAAAGAATGCGAAGTATTAAAAAATACAGTGGTTAAATGAACAATAGTATGCAGGAAACATATTTTAATCTCAGATAAGGGACGTCCGTTGCAGATATCCGTAATTTAAACAAAGACGACTTCATTTTGGAATTCATTCATATTTTACCGTATTAACTGAATGTTAAACAGAGACGATAAATATTGACGAGTAACACATATGTTTAAATGGAAACATAGCCGTTTATACAGATAGTGCTTCATTAGAACATAGCCGTTTAAATTGTAGATGTTGCAATGAAACTGTCGCCGAGTAGACATTGCAAGTGAACCCTGTTTTTAAAAGGGAACAAAATTATTTCATTGCCAATCGCTGATATTTAAACAGAGCAAAATAAATTTTGTTATCTGTCCTCAAGTATTTAAAAAAACAGACCGAATGTTAAACATCAAGTCTTAGTGTTAACGGGTGATACACAAAGTAAATAGAGACGTCGTAGTTTACACAGGAAGTCTTCTGATTTTAATAGAGTCATTGATATTTATAGAATACAATGAAAAGTTAAGCAAAGAAAGTCAATTATTTAATAATACATACATTCAACGAACACTAGTATGTTTACATTGGAAAATCTGCCTTGTCATTGGGAAAAGAATGAATTAACTTCAAATTAATGATGAGAAAACATAATTAGAGTAACCCTTCAGTGGAAATTGATTAGTAATTAATGCAATTAAATTTGATTTTTGAATTTAATGTCAAATTTATTGTCGTTTGATTCGAGAAAGATTTCAAACTTCCGATAACTATATTTCTATTTAAACAAGCGGAAACTAGACACACATCAAGAAATTATACACAGACCCAACAGAATGTATAAGTCACTTCTCGATGACTACTGCTAGAAGACACGACGCGCCTCGCCAGAGTACTCCACCCGCTGGGAAGGCCCCAACCACAACCTCGCTTTCGTTGCCACGGTCATGGTGGATGGGACCACTTTCTCTAGTCCTAGCCCTGTGAGAACCGGCAAGGAAGCCCAGAACAGTGCTGCCGAGGCGGCGTTCAATCAGCTCTGTGCTTTGTACCCTGGGAGGATGTACACGTCACCTACTGCTGCCGATGATCTATCCTCTGGAGGTACTTCATACTGTGAGATTTCTCTATGCATGTTTAAAAATTTTCATGATTTTCTAAATCGTTGGAGTCTTCATTGCAAGCCTGATGATCTATCCTCCGAAGTGGTATCCGGAAGCTTTGCTCCATGAGCTGGTAGAAAAAGAAGTAATTTGTTCTGCAAAACTTGATGGATTGAAAGCCCGCAAGGCACATGTGCAGAAGCTGCTCCCGGATATGAATGTAAAAGAAAAGGCAGAGTAACAGTTGTTGTTTTGTTTATTGTTGTTTTTAATTTTCCAAATGAGAACCCCGATGGATATTAGCATATCAACTTTCTAACAGGACTTTGTTTAATTATGGAATGGTGTCTAATTCACAAAATCTAAGTTCATTGTCACTCCTTGATATTGGTTAAACCTGGACGGTGCGTGTTAAACAGAGATACTTAATGTTAAATTGTAACATGTATGTGTAAACGGAGTCACTGTTATTTAAACAAATAATACGTCATATCGCATTCTGTGATTTATAACAGTACAAACTGAATGTTAAAGGGAAACGCTTATTCTTAAATGGTAACACATATATCTTACGCAAATGTGAACCCTTGTTGTTTGTTGTTGCTTTGTTTTGATTCTGTAAGTTCCGTCGCAGTTTGTTGAAACTATGTAAATATGTTTAATAAAGAAAATCTAATTTCATTGTCATCCTTTGATATTTATACGTCGAGAGTACATGTTAAACGAAGATCCCTAAACTTAAATGGTACGAAACATACTTAAACAGAGACACCGTAATTTAAACAAAGACGACTTCAATTTGACATTCGTCTATATTTCAACATATTCACTGAATGTTAAACAGAGACGATTATCATTAATGAGTAACATGTATGTTTAAAGGGAGACATAGCTGTTTAAACAGAGAGTGTTTCATTAGATAAACTTCAAACCCCTAAACATTATAATCGAATGTCATCCAAATAATGTGACATATAAAAAATTACATAAAATTGGCAAAGAATGAATTGAATTTAAAATAACAAAGACAAAACTGTTGTACGTTTAAAAACAAAGAATGCCATCTGTATTCTATTTCCCCGCGGTGGAAGACCCCCTTTCGGAGTGATGCCGGTTGTTCTCCCTTCCTTGAGTATCTAGACAGAATACTTTAGTCTCAGACGAGGGACGTCCATTTGCGGTAACCGCAGCTTGTCACTGTCGAGTAACTGCTCAATAAACCGCATGACGTAGATGGCGCAATCGACACTTTTTTTTTGTTGTGGGGTGTCATTGTCGCGAACAAGCGAGTACTGTTTGGTTACCGTCTCGCCGAACTCCATTTCGAGACAGATGTCAAATAGGTCCCGCTGCTAAGAAATATAAAGTGAGATCATAATAGAGACCATCTATAAAACACTATAAATCGAGATCTATATGTCGAAGAACTTACCATTGCACCCGCATCTTTATCGTACTCTTCACTTTGGCATGCAGTGTAATGCTTGTATTCTTGTCTATTATTATCGAGGACCATAACATGGAAGTGGCCGTTTAAGATTATGGGAAAGATGGCAATGGCAACATTATGCACGACGCGCGCGGCATCTCTGATTATAGCTAACGTCGTCTCATGTGCGTCTTCCTGTTTTAACATAAACAGCGCCAGTGGTCGTGTGATGGAGGCTCGCTTCTTATAAGGATATGGTTCTCTGGTCAGCGACTTTTGTATTATGCACACAAAGGCATCCATCACATCATCTGTCACCATCTCCTTCCCGTCTAATAGTATGAATAGGTTGGCCCGTGTGGTACTCACAGAATCATTCCTCCACACGCCAGCCCTGGGGTTAAAACGGCAACGGATATAATTAAACGATAACCGAAAACCTTAAGTGGAAAAGAATAATCTTAAACGATAATGTCAATATTTAAATAGTAACGTAAAAATTAAACAGGGAAACCCTATTTTAAATGATAACTTTCACATTTAAACGGAAACAACATAACTTAAAGTGGAACATACATATGTAAACATTAACATACAAATTTTGTAATTATGTGTCCATAGAGCAGTTGATGAAGATCCTTATCAACTTCTGCTCAAATTTGTTGAGGCGCGATTGTCCAGCGTATTTTTTCTTCTTCGTGACAAAGTCTTTCCAAACTTCTTCATATTGCAGGTTAGCAAGGGTCATAGCTTTCGTTTTCTTATCAGTAACGTCCCCTTGCCCGTTAACAGCCCTCTTGGGATTATCTTTAGATGCTTCTTGCTGTTGAGAGATCCGGCCTACGTTGAATGCGGCACTGTCGGCCACCGGTTCCTTTATGAGCAGGATTTCGTTGATAATGGAGTCAACGATTTTCTCAACAGCGTCCACGGCCGCAGCATCAAGTGGAGACCCACCCTCAGGTGCTTCACTGTTGATCGCCTTTTCCACCGTGCCGGGGACTTCGTTGGTTACCTCAACCTCGGCGGTACCAACAACATCGATAATTTTCTCCACAGGTACGGCCACGTCATCAACGGTAACGGACTCAATAACAGCATCAGCCGTCGATGGTGATGCTGCTATTGTTTCATCGTCAGCCGGTGGTCGTCAGAGAGGCATTATTGTGTTCGTATTTTTTGCAAGCCTCTTCAAACGTGGCCATCTTAGGATGGCCATCTCGATGAAGTCGTCGTCATCAAATCCCGATGCCTCCTCCGTTACGGGTACTTCATTTGTTTGGAGGGACGCTTCCTCCAATACCTCAACCCGAGCGACAAGGCTAGGAAACTCGGTGATCAAGAGCTAGCACGCTTGTAGGAGAGTTGACGTGATATCGTCGCCTATTGCCGTCGGGGGGCTACCGCGGTCATGGGGCTATGGCGACCTGGGAGGTTGTCGTTGTCGTAGTCGGAGGGAGGAGGAAGAGTGGGTGTCGCCTTCGGGCGGGGGGTAGGGGAGGGCTTATCCGACGCCGAGGATTGCGTGCGAGCGTTGGGCTGGAAGTAGAGGAATGGCGTTGTTTTCCGCGCACAGAAGAGGTTGGCCTCTCATCCTGCCTTCGAGCAAGTTGTTCTAGAGCAATAGCATCCCTCCACCGGTTGGCCCGAACAAATATTTCTTCAGCGTTCGCCGGGACCGACTTAGGAAACTAACATATGAAACAAAACAATCTCAGCGAAATCGTTCTATTTAAACAATAAAAAACGTATTTAAGCATTACACATATATACTTAAACAGTATCAGACATATTTAAACAGCGACTAAGAAGTTTAAACACTAAAGCCAAATGTTATACACCGTAGACAATACTTAAGTGTTGCATACAATGGTTAAACATTAACTGCCAATTGCAAACACATTATTGATGATTTATTTCCTTTTTCCTTCGAATGATGACCAACTTGTTTCTATCGTCGATTGCTTCCAGTAAGTATTTTTACCGTAGCACAGCATCCTCGGGGTCTTGCCGAAATGGACTTTTTTGCCGATTTCGATCAGCTCGTAAAACCAGATGCTAAGCACGATCGAGCAACCTTCAATATACCCCGTGTTTGTCTTCATCCCCGCCCATCAAGCTTGCACACGAGCTGCAGCTTGTGGAATGTCCTCCATAAGCCATTTGTGCGTCCCCTGTGCCCATGCGTACCGCCCCATACCCGGTAGATCATTGACATAATCAACGATCCAATTGAGAACCGAGCATGAGGTGCTTGGGAAGATGATGATACCCATGAGGTACACCATCAATAGTTTGACAAAATTGTCCTATTCTCTTCTCTGTCCAACAAGCCGCTGAAGAGTGGCCTTGATGGAGTCTCGGTGTCTCTCGTAGCTTTTCGATAAATACCTTCCTGCAAAAGCTGACGGTGTCTTCCTCTTCTTAAATAGTACTGCCTCTCCATCGCAACGCTAACCTAGAACGAGAGCCACATCCTCAGGCCTGAAACTCAGCAGGCTTGCCTCAATCCTGAATTTATTGGTGCGACCATCGTACCTCTACAAAAGAGCATCAAGAAGGGCCCTCTCTTGGAATACAGCTTCCACCTCAGTGAATGCTGCAAACGGCGTCTCCCGGATGATCTCCCAGTGTTGAGGGGTCATGTGGACCTTCAGTTCGGTAAAGGTCTCCACTACCAGTGTCAAGTAGCATCACCCATTAACTAGGTTTACCACCATGATATCAAGCTTGCGATGATAACAACAATTGTTAAACAGAGACCTCGGTTTAAGTAAGTTTTTAAGCGAAAAACTCGAATGTTAAACAGAGATATCGTTTGTTAAATAGAGACCTCGTTTCTTAAACGGTAACCAAAAAATTTAAACGGAAAAAAAGGTTTTAAACAAAAACTCATTTCTTACACGGAAACCTCATTTTCCAGACTACAACCATATCAAATGAAAGAGAAACGTACATTATAACCATTCCACAAATCAAAATAATCGAAAAGCTTTTTTGATGATCGTGTACATAGATGAAAATATAAAACAAAACAAAACCTTATCCGAGAACTCTCCCTGCACACTAACAAAACCCCAGCCGAGAAGTCCCCCCGCAGCCTTCAGCATCTTCTGAAAAAAATAGAACAAAAAAAAAACGACAAATATCTCTGTGTAATGGAGTACTTCAAATAAAACCAAATAACAATTTCTTCAATACCTTCGACTGCAAACTGACGAAGTGCCGAATACTTACGCACGAGTGATTCAGAAGATTGAGATCTAAAGTTACAGATGATGTCCACGTAGAGACAACTTCGGAAAGGGAAAAGCTGAAGAAGCGCAGTCGAGAAGAAAAGCGTATACGGACGCCTCTTGGGATTACCCTAAGGAAAATACCCCACTTTTCAAAAGTTCTAGTGCAACGACTTCTCATGCAAGCAAGGGTAATTTCATCTATAAAATTCAAACATAACTCCGTTAACCTCCGTTGAAATCTTTGGGGGTTTGGAAAACATTGTCTTTAAAAGGAAGAGGTTTTTAGGTATTTCAAAATTAACGTGGTGTTTTTGGGCATATTGCAAACTTAGGGGGTTTTTTTTGGCAATTTCTACAAATATTTAATATAAAATAATAATTTAGTATATGACAATTTAGAGGGAGTAATATTAATATAAATTTATATTTATTTAATTTTAAATGATTTCTCTAATTTTATAGCAATTAATGGATTATATAGCCCAAAAGAATTTATTCTTTTAGACATCAATTTATATATTTGCGCTTATAACCACAAAAGAATTTATATTGTAATTTATTTATCAAAATTAAGTTTTTATATTTAAAAAATATTTTATTTTTTAGAAATATGACAGCTTAATTGTGATAAATAAATTCGAATATAAATTTGTTTTTGGTATATAAGTTATTGTTATATAATTGAGAATTTTTATCAGAAAATAAATAAATATAAAAAATTAAAATTGAGTCTTTTTAAAATGTCATTTATTAAATTATTATTATATATTAAATATTTTGAAATTTAATAATACTTTAATAAAAGTTTTACTTTATTGAATTTTTAATCATATCTGTAATTAATTTTTATTTTGTAGAATAATTTTTTTAATATTTTAATATTATTTTAAAAGTCTTTAATCCATAATTCACTATATATATTGTGCTCTTGTTTGTTAATACACAAATACTTTTGGTCCTCAACCTCTAATTAATTAATTTAATTAAGTCAGGAAAAAAATTCACTATTTAAATAGTAAGTAAATAATATTAACAAAAATGTTTAAAAATAAGGATTCGATGGCGCCGGCGGATAACACGCATTTGATTGTGTTTTTGTCTGCCATTAGACATAATGCCTATGCGCTGCCTATCTTTCATCAATTTTCTGCTCTCTTTCCTTCTCGCTTGTTGGTCAGCTTACCTATCTTTTGAAATGAAATAATATATCATCCATCGTATGCAATCTTTAGTTTCATTAAATTATTAATTATCTTCATGTAATTCTTTTTTGATGAATTGTGAAAGTTACACTTCATCACCTTGCTAGGTTAAATTTTTTTCAGTGGATATCATATTATAATCATTTTTATTTTGAGTATCGAACACCTAATTTTAATTTATGTTCACTAAAAAAAGTACCAAAAGTATTCTTGAGGGAATTTGATTATATATAACCTGATTTTGTCATGCCAGCTCCAGTTTGCTAGCTAATTTGCAAATGTGAACATTAAACATCATCAAACAGATAGCTTAAAGGTACTAACGTGGCATGCAATGTGTGAATGAAGGTGGCTACCTGACTCGCTTTGATGACGTGTATAAAAGTAAAGATTAATATTGATGTTTGAAATTAAAGTCAGGTGAACCAAATGATACAAATTAAAGTTTAATGCCCAAAAGTAAAAATAACTATAATATGGTACCCACTCAAGATACTTATCCCCACCTTGATATTTCGATCTTTCTTAAATTATAATTATTGTTTTATTTAAAACCTTTGTAATTTCTTCTCGGGTGAGCTCGCTGACCATGATTGATCTTTCTGTTGGAAATAAATCTGTCTTAGCATGGAAAAAACCAATAGAAAATCAAGTAAAACTATAAGAAATAATCAAAATAATCCAACCTAGGATTAGATGTGGAATGGCACTGGCATAACACTAAGGGTGTGTTTGTTTGGGTGTATTTGCTTTTACCTGTAATTGTAATTACTTCACTGTAGTAAATCTGGTGTTTGTTTGAGTGTATTTGCAAATATTTGATGTAATTGAGTTTACACATAGTGAGAATTTGGATGTAATTGGTTTTACGCCCGATTTGGACGTAAAACCAACTACTTCACTGTAGCAAATCCGTGAAAATCTTAAATAAGGTAATTTAATATTAATAAATTTATATAATACAATGTATTTAACAAAAATTTTAATATTATTTGAAAATATTAATTAAGCTATTTAATGAAAATAGTTTTGTTTTTTAGGGTTATTTTCATGCACACGAATTAATAAAACATTATTAGAAAAATCATCATTAAAAATAGATTTATTAACAAAACTTTTTTAACCAATTAAAATTTAATAACAATTACATCAATATAACTAAAAATTAAAAATGATAATAATATAACAATAATAAAGAGTTTATTATTTAAATTGATTAATATAATAATTACATTAAAAAACAATCTCCATTCCAAAAAAAAGTAAAAACCAAAAAAATGGGTATTTATAAAGGTGTTTGGGGTAATCTCACCCTAAGTGTCACTCCAATCCGTAGCTAGATATCTCCCCATCTAGCATGCCCAGTAAAGAGCACGGTCAATTAGAATCACAGCTAGGTTCAGGCTTTTGGGAAAAAAAAAACCAAAATAATAGAGTGAAAAGACATCTAGAGGAAGAGAGTTTGAGAATGAAAGGTGGAGATCCAGAGATGATAAGGTGCAACTAGGGTTTCGTCAGGTTAGGTTTTGATAAGGATGGAAATCCAATGAGCAAAATAAAAACAATAAATAAATAAACAAAATATTTGGGAGGATATCCAACCGGCAGAGAAAGACCGATTAGAAAGATCAACGGCCAAGGAAAAAATTTTAAAGATAGGCAGTAAAAACAACAAGCCAACTGGTCAGGTACACATTTGTGGTATGAAAAGTCTTCACAATATTTGATGATGAAAAGTCTTCACAACATGACAAAGAATGCATATATGATGATGAAAAGTCTTCACAATATTTGATGTGGTACTGAGGTTTCTTTATATCACTCACATATGCTTGGTTTAATCTTATGACAAAGAATAAATCAAAGAGCTAACACAACATGAAGAAAATAAGAAATGAAAAGCCTGAACCTTGAGCTTTCATAAGATTAAGCTAAGGTGTCTTTAAATTACTTGACCCTTAACCATTGAAGCTTTCAACTAATAAGGTTAGCAGTCTACTAGGTCTTGAATCAAAATTCAACCTCAATAAAGATCTCATGAGACACTTCAACAAAATGTGGTTGGTGCATTATTTGGTCATGCACTTCATATTATTTCATGGAGATTGCTACAGAGTTTATCCGAATACTCTCATAGTTGCAGCATGGTAGCTATCTTCTCACAGGTGAGATAAGGTGCAACTAGGGTTTCGTCAAGTTAGGTTTGATAAGGATGGAAATCCAATGAGGAAAAAAAAAATAAAAAAAATAAGCAAAACATTTGGGAGGATATCCAACCAGCAGAGAAAGATCGATTGGAAAGATCAACGGCCAAGAAAAAACATTTAAAGACAGGCGGTAAAAACAAGAAGCCAACTGGTTAGGTACACATTTGTGGTGTGAAACAAACCACTGAGGTTTCTTTATATCACTCACATGGGCTTGTTTTGATCTTATGACAAAGAATGAATCAAGGAGCTAACACAACATGAAGAAAACAAGGAATGAAAAGCATGAACCTTGGGCTTTCATAAGATTAAGCTAAGGTGTCTTTAAATTACTTGACCCTTAACCATTAAGGCTTTCAACTAATAAGGTTAGCTATCTACTAGGCCTTGAATCAAAATTCAAACTCAATAATGATCTCATGAGACACTTGAACAAAATATGGTTGGTGCGTTATTTGGTCATGCACTTCATATTTTTTCATGGAGATTGCTAGAGAGTTTATCCGAATACTCTCATAGTTGCAGCATGGTAGCTATCTTCTCATTGGTGAGATAAGGTGCAACTAGGGTTTCGTCAGGTTAGGTTTTGATAAGGATGGAAATCCAATGAGCAAAAAAAAAAAATAATAAATAAATAAACAAAACATTTGGGAGGATATCCAACCGGCAGAGAAAGACCGATTGGAAAGATCAATGGCCAAGAGACAAAATTAAAAACATGCAGGAAAAACAAGAAGCCAACTGCTTAGGTACACATTTGTGGTGTGAAACAAACCCTATTCTTTTTTAAAAGACTTTATAAGGTAAGTATGACAAAGAATGCATATATGATGATGAAAAGTCTTGACAATATTTGATGTGGTACTGAGCTTTCTTTATATCACTCACATGTGCTTGTTTTAATCTTATGACAAAGAATAAATCAAGGAGCTAACACAACATGAAGAAAACAAGGAATGAAAAGCATGAACCTTGGGCTTTCATAAGATTTAGCTAAGGTGTCTTTAAATTACTTGACCCTTAACCATTAAAGCTTTCAACTAATAAGGTTAGTAGTCGACTAGGTCTTGAATCACAATTCAAACTCAATAAAGACCTCATGAGACACTTGAACAAAATATGGTTGGTGCATTATTTGGTCATGCACTTCATATTATTTCATGGAGATTGCTAGAGAGTTTATTCCAATACTCTCATAGTTGCAGCATGGTATCTATCTTCTCATAGGTGAGATAAGGTGCAACTAGGTTTTTGTCAAGTTAGGTTTTGATAAGGATGGAAATCCAATGAGCAAAAAAAAATAATAATAAATAAATAAATAAATAAATAAAATAAGCAAAACATTTGGGAGGATATCCAACCAGCAGAGAAAGATCGATTGGAAAGATCAATGGCCAAGAAAAAACATTTAAAGACAGTTGGCAAAAACAAGTAGCCAACTGGTCAAGAACACATTTGTGGTGTGAACCAAACCCTATTCTTTTTCAAAAGACTTTATAAGGTAAGTTTGACAAAGAATGCATATATGATGATGAAAAGTCTTCACGATATTAGATGTGGTACTGAGGTTTCTTTATATACTCACATGTGCATGGTTTAATCTTATGACAAAGAATAAATGAAGGAGCTAACACAACATGAAGAAAACAAGGAATGAAAAGCTTGAACCTTGGGCTTTCATAAGATTAAGCTAAGGTGTCTTTAAATTACCTGACCCTTAACCATTAAAGCTTTAAACTAATAAGGTTAGGAGTCTATTAGGTCTTGAATCAAAATTCAAACTCAATAAAGATCTCATGAGACACTTGCCCAAAATATGGTTGGTGCATTATTTGGTAATGCACTTCATATTATTTTATTGAGATTGCTAAAGAGTTTATCCGAATACTCTCATAATTGCAGCATGGTAGCAGTCACGGCCTCAACCGATCACCTTCTTCTGTGCGGCACTTGACATGCACCATAGCGACAGGTCAGCCTTCCTTGCAAGAACAGTTAGTTAATTCCTATTTGCATTACAAAGCACAGCGAAAATAAGAAGAAGCGAGCAAATCCGAAAAACCCCTCGGTACGAGAAACACAACACAAGAAACCCATTTTGATAGAGAAAAACATAAACTCTCTTAAATTAAGAAATGTTTACAACCATGGCCAAAACCAACACCAAGTGGAATTGTCTTCTCCCAAAGACTCATTTGACCCTATTACAAGAGTTACCCTAAATCCAAGGTTGATTGAGCCCCATGCCCAATACAGGTTTGGTGTGAATTCCCTGACTTTACTTAGCTTGCAGTGTCCTCTGACTCAATTGTAGCTTTAACCAGCCATCCTTGGTCACAGCGCGCAGCAGTACCGGTCACGCGCAGTAATACTGCGTGCCATCCTCGCCCCTGGCTCGGCAACGCTCCCGACCACGTGCCCACTTGCATACGCCTGCGTAAACCCTTGTCAGATCCGGAATCAGCTCTCGGTCACCCAGCCTGATCAAGTGTCCTGCCCCGTTTAGAGTTACAAGAGATCCAACACTCTACATGATGAAGTCCTGCGGCACTTGACTCTTGGTATGGGCGCGCCTGCCCCACGCGCTCATCGGTCACGCGCACGCCCACGGTCCAGCGAGCGCGCGCCTCACGGTATCAGCTAATGATCATGCGGGATATTCCACCCGCCCTTGGTCCCGACATAACACAAGCGTCGCACCACTCACGCGCGCTACCAAATCCACGCAGCTGTGCACCCTCGTGGCTTGGCCTATGTGATACTGTATGCCCGCTGACCAAGTGTAAGGTCATCAACCCTTATAAACCACCCCCACTAGTTGAACCCGACGTCCTCATCGGTCTCGAACTCAAGAAGTCTTCCACCAACTCCTCGAACTGCTAAAGAGTAGTATCGTGCTCCCAGCTTGCCTCCGAAATAGGCAAGTCCTTCCACTGGACAAGAAAGAACACCCTGCGGTTCTTCTTGCTTTGGCCTTCTACTCTTCGGTCTAGGATCCGCTCAACCACTCTGCTGAACTCCTTGCGAATAGTCGGCGGAGCTCGACTCTTCTTCGCTCTCGATGGATCCGTGGGGTCCTCGTGGCATGGCTTCAAGATACTCACATGAAAAGTTAGATGGAGTTTCAACCGATCGGGGAGATCCAAACGATATGCCACGTTGCCTAGTCGCTGAACAATAGTGAAAGGCCCATCATATCTCGCTATTAAGCCTTTGTGTACATCCTTCCGATGTAACTTCATCCACACCTGTGGAGTGAGCTTCAACCAAACCTTGTCCTCTACTTGGAACTCCAAAGGATGTCTCCCTTGATCTGCATACTTCTTCATTCGGCGAGCTGCCTTGGCGAGGCTATCCCGAGCACTCTCCATCATTTCTTGCCGATCAATAGCAAAATGATATGCGGCAGGGCATTTCCCTTCTGTCCTTCTCTTCGCCACCTCTGAAAGAGTAATAGGTTGGTATCCGTATGCAAGCTCAAACGAACTCTTCTCTATCGATGAAGACCGAGGAAGATTGTAGCTAAACTGCGCCACATCAAGCAGACTTAGCCAATTCTTCTGCGAAGCCGAAACATAGTGCCAGGGATACTCTTCCAACAAAGCATTGATCCTCTCCGTCTGTCCATCCGTCTGCGGATGATTCACTGGTGAAAACTTCAACTCTGTGCCCAACAACCCGAACAACGCCGTCAAGAACCGCCCAGTAAAACGAGCATCTCGATCACTTATGATGTCTTCCGGTACCCCAAAGTGCTTCATCACATGCTTCAGGAACAGCTCAGCAGCTACCTCTGCTGAACACAATACCGGTGCAGGCATGAATACCGCATACTTTGTGAATCGGTCAACGACCACCATCACTGTCGACATCCCTTCCACTATAGGAAATCCGGTGATAAAGTCCATGGAAATTGACGCTCGATGCCTTTCCAGAATACTCAACGGCTGGAGAAGACCGGTCTCCCGTCTTCTTTCTGACTTGTCTTGTTGGCACACGAAACTCGTCTTCACATATGCTTCAATGTCTTCGCCCATATCTGGCCAATAATAATGTCTTGTGAGCAAGGCCTTCATTCGCTCACGACCGAGATGTCCCGCCCATGGAACATCATGATGCTCTCTAAGGAGCTGCTGCAGAATCTTCCCTTCTTTCGGCACATAGAGTCTGTTGCCTTTGCGTAGAGAAGCCTATTTTCCAACCAGTACTTGCGCACGACTCCGTTTGGACATCTTTGATCAACTTCAAATACTGACTGTCCGTCATTGCTACCTCCTCGATACGACTTTGCAAGTCATTCTCCACTTGCGCCAGCGCAGCCACATACTCAACCATCTGCTTACAACTGAACGCATCAGCAACCTGGTCGTGTCTCCCCGATTTGTGCTGCCATTCAAAGTCATATTCCTGCAAGAACTCTTGCCAACAAGCTTCTTTTGAGTAGCAAAGAATGTATTGGCAATATTATCCATTTTGACAAGAAATTTGGTGTCCAGAAGATACACTCTCTATACCTGTAAGCAATGAACAACGGCGAGCATCTCCCGCTCATGTGCCGAATAGCGCTGCTCCCCATCTTTCAGCTTCCAACGCTCGAACGCCACTTGATGCCCATTCTGAACAAGGACACATTGGTGTGCACCTCAAAAGGTTCTTCGAAGTTGGGCAATGCTAAGACTGGTTCACTTGCAATTGCATTCTTGATCTTGTCAAAAACAGCCTGTTACCTCTCGGCCGAGCCCCAAGGCTGGTCCTTCTTCAACAAATCGGTGAGCGGTATGACCTTCCTTGAATATCCCTCGATAAACCGGCGATAGTAGTTGGCTAAGCCGAGAAAAGGTCGTAACTCCGGTACCTTGGACGGTACTGGCCAGTCCAAAATCACCGCCACCTTAGCACGATCCATACGAACTTCACCCCGAGAAATGATGTGCCCAAGCAACTTGATTTCTTGCTGAGCGAAATGACATTTCTCCAACTTCACATATAAATGATGCTCCCTCAATCTTGATAGTACCTGCTTCAAGTGAATAAGGTGATCCTCTATGAATTCACTATAAACTACAACATCATCCAAATACACCACCACGAACTCATCAATATAGTCCGAAAACACCTGATTCATTAAGTGGCAAAAAGTTGCCGGAGCATTAGTCAAGCTAAACGACATTACAAGGAATTCAAACGAACTATAGCGTGTCACATACGCCGTCTTGGACTCATCTCCCTTTGCAATCCTGACTTGCCAGTACCCCAAGCGCAAATCTAGCTTGGAAAGGTATGTTGCCTTCGCCAACCGATCGAGCAAGTCCTGTATGAGAGGAATTGGATACTTGTTCTTGACCGTGATCTTGTTCAAAGCCTGGTAGTCCACGCACAGTCGAAGAGTGCCATCCTGCTTCTTCTGGAACAGTACCGGTGCAACATACGGAACCTTTGACGGCTGAATGAAGCCACTATCAAGAAGCTCTGTCAGTTGTCTCCTCAGTTCCACCAACTTTAATGGAGACATTCGATAGGGGGCCCAGGTAGGGGGTTTGCAGCCTGGCATTAACTCAATCTGGTGATCTATTGCACGCCGGGGTGAGAGTTCACGGGGTAGTTCCGGGGGCATCACGTCTTGAAACTCTGTCAAGACTTCAGCCACTTCTGAGGGTAGATCACTTACCAGATCATCCTGCACTTCCAATAAAGCAGCAACATATGCGGACTCTCCATGTTTTAGCCCTTACACCACCTGGTGCGCAGAAAGCATCGGCTCTTTCCCTTTCTTCTCCTTTGCAACCACTCCCGCTACAAAGCATGGGTTCTTCTCATCTATTATAAGAAGACCACCCAAATGTGGAACAACAGCGGCCTTCACAGACTTGAGGAACTCCATCCCCACTATCAACTCGAAATCATCCAGTTTGACCGCCGGCAGATCAATCTTCCCTTGCCATCCACCCATGAGAATAGTTACGCCAGAGATCTTCCCAGTCACCGCCAGTGCCTCGGAGTTGACTGCTTTCACTATGCTCATGTGCGTCCGCACGCTCAATCCCAACCGAGTCGCCACATCCTTTCTGATGAAAGTGTGAGTTGCGCCTGTATCCACCATCCCTTGTGTGGCCTTTCCATTCAAGGTCACCTCCACATAGATCAGGGAATTCACCGCTCCGTCACCCTTAACAGTCTTCAAGGCACCCAACATTTGTAAAGGACTCACTCTTGTCGGGTCCTCCGAATCGCTTTCTTGTTCATTTCTAAACGCTGCCAACTTCTCGAGTTTAGGGCAATCCTTTAGCATATGTGGCCCGGTGCAGATAAAACATCCGCTCGTCTTCCCGGAACAACCAGCTGCTTTCCCGTCATTTCTGGGTCTATTCCATCTGACCTGACCGTTGGGTTTCCTCCTCTGGAACCCATCTCCGGCCCTTCTCTCCACTGGCTTCTTGTCTTTGGATTTGAACTTCGTCTTCTCACCCTCTCCACCGGGTAAGGTTCACAAGTCCACCAGTGCTTCAGCTACAATGATCGTAGAGGTGAAGCCCTTCGTGCCCTGCCTCCGTACCGCAATCTTGGCCTAACTCTGGAGACCCGTAAGGAAGTTAAACAACTTGTCCTCCTCGGACATGTTCCTGATATCCAGCACAAGGATGAAAACTCCTTCACGTACTCTCAGATAGTGCTTGTCTGCCGTAGCTTCTTAAAATTCGTACGAGCTACCCAAGCAGTGTTGCCAAGCAAGAACTGCTCCCGCAATTCCTTCTTGCTGATAAGTTCGAACTTGTCCGACCTGCCTAAGCGTCTTCTTGCTGATGAGTTCGCGCGCCATCAAATGGGGAAGGTTCGGGGACCTTCACTCTCGTGGGCGCCTCCCATGAGACCCGTAAAGCGTTAGCTTCCTTAAGTTGGCCGACCTCGGCCTCTTGAGACTGTACCCTCATCTTCAAGACTTCAACAGTCGTCTTCAAAACTTCGACAGTCAACTGGCTCTCGTGATGTCCACTCGCAAGATCCTCCACCGTCTTCAACAAGTTCTCGAGCTGATCGTCGAAACTGCTGACGACATTCTCTAACCGCTCGGATGTCTCCTCAAGGCGATCCAAAAGATCCTTCATGCTAGTCGCCATTTCCACCGTCTTCACGTTCGTGTCTTCACGCGCTTCGCTTCAAGCCACAAACTCGTAGCTCTGATACCAGCTGTCACGGCCTCAACCGATCACCTTCGGGCGTGCGGCACCTGACATGCACCATAGCCACAAGTCAGCCTTCCGTGCAAGAACAGTTAGTTAATTCCTTTTTGCATTACAAAACACAACGAAAATAAGAAGAAGTGAGCAAATCCGGAAAACTTCTCAGTACGAGAAACACGACACAAGAAACCCATTTTGAGAGAGAAAAACATAAAACTCTCTTAGATTGAGAAATCTTTACAACCATGGCCAAAACAAACACCAAGTGGCCTTATCTCCTCCCAAATACTCATTTGACCCGATTACAAGAGCTACCATAAATCCAAGGTTGATTGAGCCCCACGCCCAATACAGGTCTGGCGTGAATTCTCTAACTTCACTTAGCTTGTAGTTTCCTCTGACTCGACTGTAGCTTTAACCAGCCATCCTTGGTCACAGCGCACAGCAGTACCGGTCACGCGCAATAATATTGTGTGCCATCCTCGCCCCTGGCTCGGCAACGCTCTCGACCATGTGCCCACTTGCATACGCCTGCGTAAAACCTTGTCAGATCCGGAATCAGCTCTCTGTCACCCGGCTTGATCAAGTGTCCCGCCCCGCCTAGACTTGCTAGAGATCCAACACTCTACATGATGAAGTCCTGCGACACTTGACTCTTGGTATAGGCGCGCTTGCCCCACGCGCTCATCGGTCACGCGCACGCCCACGGTCCAGTGCGCACGCGCCTCACGGTCTCAACCAATGATCATGCGGGATATTCCACCCGCCCTTGGTCCCGACACAACGCAAGCGCGCGCTACGAAATCCACGCAGCTATGCACCCTCGTGGCTTGGCCTATATGATATTATATGCCTGCTGACCAAGTGTAAGGTCATCAACCCTTACAGTAGCTATCTCTCATAGGTGAGATAAGGTGCACCTAAGGTTTCGTCACATTAGGTTTTGATAAGGATGGAAATCCAATGACCAAAAGAAAATAAATAAATAAACAAAACATTAGGGACGATATCCAACCAATCGAAAAAGATCAATTGGAAAGATCAACGGCCAAGAAAAAAAATTTAAAGACAGGCGGTAAAAACAAGAAGCCAACTGGTCAGGTACACATTTGTGGTGTGAAACAAACCCTATTCTTTTTCAAAAGACTTTATAAGGTAAGTATGACAAAGAATGCATATATGATGATGTAAAGTCTTCACAATATTTGATGTGGTACTGAGGTTTCTTTATATCACTCACATGTACTTGGTTTAATCTTATGACAAAGAATAAATCAAGGAGCTAACACAACATGAAGAAAACAAGGAATGAAAAGCATGAACCTTGGGCTTTCATAAGATTAAGCCAAGGTGTCTTTAAATTACTTGACCCTTAACCATTAAAGCTTTCAACTAATAAGGTTAGCAGTCTACTAGGTCTTGAATCAAAATTCAAACTCAATAAAGATCTCATGAGACACTTGAACAAAATATGGTTAGTGCATTATTTTTTCATGCACTTCATATTATTTCATGGAGATTGCTAGAGAGTTTATCCGAATACTCTCATAGTTGCAGCATGGTAGCTATCTTCTCATAGGTGAGATAAGGTGCAACTAGGGTTTCGTCAGGTTAGGTTTGATAAGGATGGAAATCCAATGAGCAAAAAAAAAAAAATAAATAAATAAACAAAACATTTGGGAGGATATCCAACCGGCAGAGAAAGACCGATTGGAAAGATCAATGGCCAAGAAAAAAAATTAAAAACAGGGAGGAAAAACAAGAAGCCAACTGGTGAGGTACACATTTGTGGTGTGAAACAAACCCTATTCTTTTTCAAAAGACTTTATAAGGTAAGTATGACAAAGAATGCATATATGATGATGAAAAGTCTTCACAATATTTGATGTGGTACTGAGGTTTCTTTATATCACTCACATGTACTTGGTTTAATCTTATGACAAAGAATAAATCAAGGAGCTAACACAACATGAAGAAAACAAGGAATGAAAAGCATGAACCTTGGGCTTTCATAAGATTAAGCCAAGGTGTCTTTAAATTACTTGACCCTTAACCATTAAAGCTTTCAACTAATAAGGTTAGCAGTCTACTAGGTCTTGAATCAAAATTCAAACTCAATAAAGATCTCATGAGACACTTGAACAAAATATGGTTAGTGCATTATTTTTTCATGCACTTCATATTATTTCATGGAGATTGCTAGAGAGTTTATCTAAATACTCTCATAGTTGCAGCATGGTAGCTATCTTCTCATAGGTGAGATCTCAAAGATATCTATAGTGTAATATCTTGCTTAATTTAGTCTTTGATCTCAATAAGAGGTATGCTTAACCATAAACCACTACATGAGAGCACAAATTCTATATATATATATAGGTTTTTTTTTTAAAAAAGGGGAGCTACAAAGTAGCTAAGGTTTGAAATAAAAGAACATAATTAGAAAGAAAGGTTCATTTACTGCAGCTCTTCCATCAGCCATCTAGAAAGATCAATCCCTTTATAGAACATTGAGAGCTGGGGATTCCTCCGCCCATGCCTTGCCAATTGGTCCGCAACGGTGTTATGATCTCTTGGAATAACTTGTAGTTAAAACCTCGGCCAATGGTTCATTAATCTCTAGATATTCATCAGTGTCTCCGAAATACTCCAATGAATATGGCTATCTTGTTGTTGAAGGGTGGTGATGAGGTTGACGCAATCACTTAGAATTCTCTCCGGACTCAGTTTGCATCGCCGACATTGTTCCAGAGCCAACTCCAGCCCCATGGCTTCCGCAGTAAAGCTATACTCCGCAAACACCCCCATTGAGCCTACAAGTAAAACATTGTAGTATTAGATAAAAGAATATACCCAATCCCACTCCAGTCACTCTCATCAATCCATGAGGCATCTGATAGAATAGTGATTGAGAAAGAAGAAGGTAGAAGAGGCACCCGGACAAGAACATTTGGTTTAGAATGAGTAATCCCAACTTATTGCAGTCCATTGTAGAATATCCTCTTGACATCTTGAACTTCATTCCTGAAAATAAACACACAACGAGCTTGCCAAATGGCCCAGATACAAGACGCAACTAGGCCTTTAGCAAACTCAGGCCTTGCAGCACAGGCAAAGTCTCCAAACAGCCAGTCCCCAGCAGATGGGTTAGTAAGGTTAAGTTTATTTAGACGAAGATGATTCATTGCCATCTGCCAGAGTTCTTGCATAACACAACAGTTCCAAAATAAATGATCAGTAGTTTCCACATGAAGGTTACAAAACCCACAGACATTAGGCTGACCAATGTTGAGACTATAGAGATAAGAATAAGTAGTAAGCTTACCATGAACTAGTTTCCAAATGAAAAACTTAACCTTGGGAGAAGTTTTCAGCTTCCAAATAGTTTTCCACCCATCCCACGCTTCTGTTAACGTCTTACCTCGCAAGAGATGCTTATAGACTGCTGTAACATGTTTACCCTCATTTGTTTGTGGCATCCAAACCCAATGATTGGTCAAGTCATCACTACATCTGAGTTTGGATAGGCGCTGCCAGTCCAGATGATTACCCAACAAACCCCTGATAGTATTATAATCCAGCATGTTTTCATTCAAAACATCAGAGAAAAGTAAGTGTTCAATAGGCCAATCCATATTAAGAAAGGTAGGTTTGAAAGCAATTGGAAACTCAAAACACCAAGGATCCATCCAAATGTCAGTATGATCAGCATTACAAACATTCTTCCAAAGGTTTGGCTTAATAGCTTCAGCAGCCTTGCAAACACAAGTATAAAACCAGGAAGCTTTTGGGACTTTTTTATAATTCCAAATATTAAAATCACCATATTTAACATGAAATATCTGAGTCCAAACCATACTATCAATGTTGATAAGGGCAAAAACATTTTTCGACATTAAAGCAGTTTTCAGAAGCCGCAATTTCTTAATACCCAGCCCCCCTCAGACTGATCAAGTGTAATAGTATCCCATCCAACGGAGTGGAGGCCACTACGACCATTACCCTTATTCCACAAAAACTCTCGAGCAAGTTTGGAAATTGTGTCAAGAATAGTATCCGAGATCCCATAGACAGTAAGTATATGGATAGGAATAGATAAAAGGTAACTCTTAATTAAAACCACGCGACCAGTAGCTGATAAACCACTCAGGTTCCATGATCCTAAGGCAGAGCCAACCCTATCAATCAAAGGTCTAAACTGGGAAAGAGAGAGCCTCTTCGGTGAAACTAACACCCCTAAATAGCTAAAAGGAAAAGTTCCCATTTGGATATTAAGAATACCCATGATAGAAGTCATAATTCTCTTATTACACCAGGATGGAAAGAATACAGATGATTTAGAGGGATTAGGCTTTTGACCAGTTAGGAAGTAATAATGTTCTAGGCACAGAAGGCAATGTCTAGCAGCAGCTCTAGAGGTTTTGGTAATAATAATGAGGTCATCAGCATGCATTAAGTGGTTGAAATTTTGAGCAAGTCTATTATCAAACCCAGGCACAAGATTTCTATTCATACTGTGATTAAGAATAGCAATAAGATTTTGAGCTACAAGAATGAAGAGATAGGGAGATAGAGGATCCCCCTGTCTAATGCCTCTGTTAGCACCAATCCACCGGCTAGCCTTACCATTGATAATAAAAGAAAAAGAAACAGAAGAAATCCACATCTCAGGAAAAGCCATCCTATAAAGGGTAGTGAGAAAAACCTTCCAATCCAGTGTATCATATGCCTTTTCAATGCCCACTTTAATCATCATCCTAGGGGGGGGGGGTTGAGTAATCATTCTCTAGGGAATGAACTATTTCCTGCACTGCTATAATGTTATCATGGATAGAGCTACCAGCAAGTAAACCAGATTGCTCAAAACCCACCACTTTAGGAATAACATGCTTCAGGCAGTTGGATAAAATCTTTGAAATAATTTTATAAGAAACATTACATAAGGAAATTGGCCGGAAATCAGTAACAACAGTTGGAAAATCTTTTTTAGGAATAAGAACCACAAAGGTTTTCCCCCAGGATTTAGGTAAAGTAGCAGTTTGGAAAAAATGAACAATAGCATTGCAAAGATGATCACCAATATCTTTTTAGTAAAAATGATAAAATTTAGCATTGAGTCCATTCAGACAAGGACTCTTACCTTTAGCCATTGAACAAACAGTCCCATAAATCTCCTTTCTGGAAATCGGAGCAAGAAGCGCCAGTTTATCATTTGCATCAATAGCACGAAGACTAGGGAGATTATTAACATGGTCAGGAAACACATTCAAATTATCAGTTAGCCATAACCTAGAATAAAAAGCAATTAAACAATTCTCAATACCAAACTGATTAGTATGCATATTCATCTGGTCATCCAAAATACTAGAAATTCTGTTTTTGTGTCTACGAACATTAGCATGTTTATGGAAACAACCAGAGTTGAGGTTACCCTTCCTAACCCAAAGAAGCTTGACCCTTTGAGCCCATCTTAAGGACTTTTGAGCAAGAAGAGTATTATGCCTATTATAGAGGGCTCTAAGATCAGAGAAATCATGAGTTGAAGAGTTGTCAGATTCCTCCAGCTTTTCTAAATTCCTAATATCATTCTCTGTATTCCTGATGGCCACATCTAGAGGAGACAGATTATATTTTTTCCAAGATAATAGATTAGATTTAGTCCTAGACAATAAATGGGCAAAAGCATGCATTGGAGAAGTCTGAGATTCAGCTTGCCAAGTTTTGGCTACAGTATCATGACAATTCTGATAGTCAAACCAATAATTGTCAAAGCGAAAAATAGAAGTATAACAATGATTAACCATGGAAGCAGGGAGAAGCATTGGATTATGATCAGAAGTAGTCCGAGGTAAATAAAAATTGAAATAATATCTGAAAAGGCGAATCCAAGCTATATTAACCAAACAACGGTCAAGCCTGGCCCAATGACATGCCAGTCCATGCTGACCATTGCACCAAGTAAAATTTGTACCGGTATAACCCAAATCCAGAAGACTATTTCTAGAAATAAAATCATTGAAACAACTAGATTTGAAAGAGTAATGAAGGAAAGAACCCTCCTGTGTTCCTCCTCTGATGTAATGGCATTGAAATCCCTCATCAGAATCCAAGGGAGGTCTAGTCCTGACATACCTGATAAGGTGTCCCAGTAACATTTTTGGAGAGCCAGAAGCTGAGGGTTGTATATTATTAACAGAATCCATTCAGCAAGATTCGGTGCCGAAATCACCAGATGTAGGGAAAACCGTTCGCGAGCCAACAGAGTTCCAACACCCACATATGGTCTCCATAGCACAATAATCCTTCCTGACATACCAAGGGCTGGGATAACGGCCCATTCCCAGTTTTTGGTAAACCTCCTGCAAAAATTAATAGAACTTTGGTCATTAGCTCTAGCTTCAGTAAGACAAATGAAAACCGGCTTGTGTTTAGAGATCAAAGCCTGCACCCTACGCACAGTCTTAATCCCAGTAACGCCTCTACAATTCCAACAAAGAACTTTTAATTTTTTCACAGACATCAGACAAAAAAAATAAAGAAAACCATAACAGGAAAAAAATAAAGAAAGAAGAGAAAGGATACAAGACAATCCTAAGATTTCCCCTTTCGGCCCTTCTTCGAGCGCGACTCAAGCCGAAGTTCTCCTCTCCGAGCGAGAGCCTCCATCTTTGCATCAACTTGGAAATGTTGAAGAGTCATATCCATATCCGAGTCTCGAAGTTCCATTACAAAGCCTTCGTCCTCCTCCTCCACTTTTCCCTCCATATTATCATCCAGTGTTTTCCCTTGGTGATCATCGGAGTTGAGCGCCGCCTGAACCTTTTCCACCAATCTTTGATGGTCATCTGTAAATGAAGAATGTGAGGCCTCACCTGGTCAATGGTCATAGGGGGAAGAAAAATCCTTAGAAGAAATAATTAAAGGAAGAGGAGAGTCGTTAGACTTAATCCCTTTGTCCCGAGGTCCCTTGGAAGGCAGATCTCGAGCTCCCTTCTTCACAAGCGCAGTATCATCAGATTTCCATTGCATCTCTGTAGTGGGAATGATGGCCTGGCCTTCATCTCTGACAGAAAGGTGATCCATATCCCCACTAGAAGCCAACAAACCCTTGCCTTTCCCAAGACTTGTACTGCTGTCATTATGAGAGCGAGAGAATTGCGAGGTGCCGTGGAAAGTACACAGATCCCACGCTTGCCAGAGCCACCCCCATCAAAGCTGTCTCCTCGAAGAAGCTACCCAACCTCTGGATCAAAATGCAATGTGGACCACGTGTCACTCGCAGAGCCACCCTCAGCCCGATTTCCCAAGTTCGCCGGTCCGAGACCTCGTCCTAGACCCCGACACCTTTGGGCAACCATCCAAGGCCCAAACTCAAACTTTAGAAATTTTCTAACTTTGCTGAGATTAGAGGTCATGCACTCATCACTTTATTAGGGAATTAAGATTGCTTGAGGGCAAGCAACGATTCAAGTCTGGGGTATTTGATGAGTGCATTTCATATATAGTTATTTTATCTCTTACTCCCATGATTCTTGCGTTTATTGGCGTTAATTCTCCAATTTCAGTGCTATTTGAGATATTTTCTAGTTTTTCATGCAGATATCAAAGTTCTAAAGCAAGAAGAAGTGATTTGGAACGATTTTGGGAGCTAAAGAACTTAGAAGAAACCTCACCAATCTCAACATAGCTTCAGCACGCACGTGCTTGCAAGCCGTGCAGGTTGTAGGAGAATTCAGCCAAAGTCAGCATGTCTTCTGGTTGCTAAGCACGGTCGTGCAACCCTCAGCACGGACGCAACATGGGCGTGTGGACCCCGTGCAGATTACAGGAAATTGGGTTTCGTGAGTTTTATTCGGCCGTAATCTGCACGGCTTGGAGCGCGGCCTCAACACGGCCGTGCTCACATCGTGAAAATGTTAAAACCCTAGAAACTTAGGTTTTGGGGGGACTTTTTGGTTGGAAAAGAAAGGTAGAAGAAAAGAAAATCTTGGGGAGCCACCCTCACCGGCCAATTGGGAGGAGAAATCATTCCACATTAGAACCTCAGATAGCCGCAAGGATGCAAGCAAATAGGGAGTCTTCAAACACTTTTGTATTTGTTTCTTTGGCAATTTCCTTGTTATCTAACCCTATGAAGGGCTAAACTCTTATTGGGAGGCTGGAGGTGATGTTTGTATGCTTGTACTTTGAACTTGGATACTCTACTTACAGTATTTATGAATGTCTTTGTTCTTTATGTTAAATCTTGGTTGTTGGCTGCTTTGATTGCATATTGAGTGGTTGAATGCTTTAAGTTCTTGTTTTCTTAACTTAGCTTGCAAATCTTTATGATAGTTGCAAGAAATGAGATCTCAACTTAGGATTCCACAGCACTATGAGCATCTTTCACTTAGCACAACGATATCTTAGAATTTAATGTTCTAAATACATTTCCGATAAGTACTAAGAGAGTCCAAGTTAGTTAGCATCAAGAATTCAACCCCGGGGCCCCATCTCCTCCATTGAGCAAATCCTTACCTTCCCCTTAGTGTGATATCTTCTCTTTAATCTCTTTCAATCCAAAAAAAAGTCACTTCAAACCTTCTCTAATTGGTTAGATATTAAGCAGAACGATAGTATTAGAAGATATACCAGTCATAGTGGATACAACTACTCGATCTTAGGGTACACTGTATTACTTATACGACCTGTGCACTTGCGGATACGCAAGGGGCGTATCAAGTTTTTGGCACCGTTGCCGGGGAATAGCAACTTCTAAGAATTCGGACAGTCTTAGTATTCTAATCGCTTATTTTTGCTTTGATTTTCTTTTCCTTTTATTTTTTTTCGTTTTTTCTTGTATTCTTTTATTTTTGGTAGTGTTTGTGACTTGTTTAAGCTATTCATCATTTTCTTTTCCTCAGGCTTAAAAGTACATACTCATTTTCTCTTTTTGTGTTGCGCAGGGTTAGTGTATTGCCTGGGGGAATTCTTCCCAACTAGCACCCTGATCCTAACATCACAAGGACATTCCATAGGAGACAGAGGCAGGTCAATTTAAGGGAGACCGAGTCAGTGAAAGTAAGCATAGAAGTGGACCAAGATGAAAGCATGGTAGGAAATCAGAGGAGTATCTCAGATTATGCAAGCCCTAATTTGGAAGGATCTGGATCAAGCATTGTTCCGCCCCCTATTGCAGCGAACAATTTCGAGCTGAAGCCCAATTTTATCCAGATGGTGCAGCAGATGTGCCAATTCTATGGTTTCCAGGATGAGGACCCATATGCGCATCTTGTAAGTTTTCTGGAAATTTGTAACACGTTCAAGGCGAATAATGTAACCGAGGATGCGGTTCGCCTCCGACTGTTTCCGTTTTCAGTGCGAGGAAGGGCCAAGCAGTGGCTAAGTTCCTTACCGGCGAGGTCTATCACAAATTGGGCACAGCTGGCCGAGAAATTCTTGACTCGATACTTCCCACCGGCCAATATCACCAAACTCAGAAGCGATATCTCCTCATTTCACTAGTTAAAATATGAAACTTTGTACAACACATGAGAAAGGTACAAGGAATTATTGAGGAAGTGTCCACAGCATGGGATCGTAGAATGGATGCAAATTCATATCATAAAATCTTTCATGTACTTATCAAACAAAACCATATCTGACATTTTTGCTCTCCCAGTCAACCAATGAATAACTTGCCTTTGAACATCTATCCTAGAATCTCCATTAAAAGAGGTAGAGTTACTACTGTTATAAACCTTCATGGGCGAAGCCCCATCCGCCTCGACGATTCAGCTATCATTTGTCTCGATTGCCTTTTAGTTAGCCATTCTGCAAGATCTAGCTCTGACTTTACATAATCAATGTTCACAATAGTTGTGCGTCAGATGTCTTCACACTAATATGGATGGAATCGCATAGGCATATTCATTTTGCTATTAGTACTTTCACACTGGCACATTTCAATAGCAAATTTCAAATCACAATGTATAAAAATAGATGGTACATGAGAAGGCATAACAAAAATCTCATAAAGCAAGATCCTACTCTACTATACTTCAGTACATGTAGAATCAAGCGAAATTAATTCAACATCCTTGGTGCACTCAACATTAGAACATTATAAATTTCCATTATATACCTCCTCCTCCAAGTGAGAATACTTGGTCTGAGAATGATTTAAGATCAACTAAGTCTGATATCCCGTTAGTATATATGTATTCCTCTACCACACTAAGAAAATCAGCATAGCTTAATCCAAACGACATAGTGTACTTTAGGAATTGAGAACCCTTTCAAGAGTAGTAAAGTGTTTTTGATTTAGGTTGGTAGTATATCTGTGTAATCTAGATATAGAGTACCAAATGTCAGATATGGTTTTGTTTGATAAGTACATGAAAGATTTTATGATATGAATTTGCATCCATTCTACGATCCCATGCTTTGGACACTTCCTCAATAATTTCCTATACCTTTCCCATGTGTCGTACAAGGTTTCAGATTTTGACTTGTGAAATAAGGAGATATTGCTTCTGAGTTTGGTGATCTTAGCCGGTTGGAAGTATCGAGTCAAGAATTTCTCGGCCAGCTGTGCACAATTTGTGATAGACCCCGCCGGCAAGGAACTTAGGCACTGCTTGGCCCTTCCTCGCACTGAAAACCGAAACAGTCAGAGGTGAACCCCGTCCTCGGTTACATTATTCGCCTTGAACTTGTCACAAATTCCCAGAAAACTTGCAAGATGCGCATATGGGTCCTCGTCCTGGAAACCATCGAACTGACACATCTGCTGCACCATCTGGATAAAATTGGGCTTCAGCTCGAAATTGTTCGCTGCAATAGGGGGCCGAGCAATGCTTGATCCAGATCCTTCCAAATTAGGGCGTGCATAATCTGAGATACTCCTCTGATTTCCTACCATGCTTTCATCTTGGTCCACTTCTATGCTTACTTTCACTGACTCGGTCTCCCTTAAATTGACCTGCCTCTGTCTCCTATGGAATGTCCTTTTGATGTTAGGATCAGGGGTGCTAGCTGGGAAGAATTCCCCCAGGCAATACACTAACCCTGCGCAACACAAAAAGAGAAAATGAGTATGTACTTTTAAGCCTGAGGAAAAGAAAATGATGAATAGCTTAAACAAATCACAAACACTACCAAAAATAAAAGAATACAAGAAAAACGAAAAAAAATAAAAGGAAAAGAAAATCAAAGCAAAAATAATCTATTAAAATACTAAGACTGTCTGAATTCTTAGAAGTTGCCAGTCCCCGGCAACGGCGCCAAAAATTTGATACGCCCCTTGCGTATCTGCAAGTGCACAGGTCGTATAAGTAATAAAGTGTACCCTAAGGTCGGGTAGTCGTATCCACTAGGACTGGCATATCTCCTAATATTATCGTTCTGCTTAATATCTAACTAATTAGAGAAGGTTTGTAATGACTTTAGTTTGGATTGAAAGAGATTAAAGAGAAGGAATCACACTAAGGGGAAGGTAAGGATTTGCTCAATGGAGGAGATGGGGCCTCGGGGTTGAATTCTTGATGCTAACTAACTTGGACTCTCTTAGTACTTATCAGAAATGTCTTTAGAACCCTAAATTCTAAGATCACGTTATGCTAACTAAAGGATGCTCACAATGCTGTTGAAACCTAAGTTGAGATCTCAGTTCTTGCAACTATCATAAAGATTTGCTAGCTAAGTTAAGAAAACAAGAACTTAAAACATTCAACCACTCAACATGCAATTAAAGCAGCCAACAACCAAGATTTAACATAAAGAACAAAGACATTCATAAATACTGCAAGTAGAGTATCCAAGTTCAAAGTACAAGCATACAAACATCTCCCCGAGCCTCCCAATAAGAGTTTAGCCCCTCATAGGGTTAGGCAACAAGGAAATTGCCAAAAAGACAAATACAAAAGTGTTTGAAGACTCCCTATTTGCTTGCATCCTTGCGGCTATCTGAGGTTCTAATGTGGAATGATTTCTCCTCCAAATCGGCCTACCATTCGAGCGACATTCCCCTTCTGATGGTGAGGGTGGCTCCCCAAGCTTTTCTCTTCTTCTACCTTTTTTTCCCAACCAAAAAGTCCCCTAAAAACCTAAGTTTCTAGGGTTTTAACATTTTCACTATGTGAGCACGCCCGTGTTGAGGCCGCGCTCCAAGCCGTGCAGATTACGGCTGAATAAAACTCAGGAAACCCAATTTCCTGTAATCTGTACTGGGTCCAACACGCCAGTGTTGTGGCCGTGCTGAGGGTTGCACGACCGTGCTTAGCGACCAGAAGACATGCTGACTTTGGATGAATTCTCCTGCAATCTGCACGGCTTGCAAGCACGGGCGTGGTGAGGCTGTGTTGAGATTGGTGAGGTTTCTTCTAAGTTCTTTAGCTCCCAAAAGCGTTCTAAATCACTTCTTCTTGCTTTAGAACTTTGATATCTGCATGGAAAACTAGAAATACCTCAAATAGCACTGAAATTGGAGAATTAACACCGATAAACTCAAGAATCATGGGAGTAAGAGATAAAATAACTATATATGAAATGCACTCATCACAACACTTTTCTCTTACTTCTTCTAGGTTCCTCTACAGGAATAGGAATTAATATAGAAGAGGAATTAAAGATCAAAGGCACATAAGGCTTGGGAGAAACAACTGACTTTATAAGAGAGATGTTCTCAAGGTAGACTGTATCTCCAGCTTTAATGATGGTGTTCTTAGCTATTTCACTCATCTTTGAGTTAATAACTAGGAACCTTCCAACATTGCTATCTAGAGCATATCTTACATGCACAATGTCAATGGTTTTGGAGCCTATCTTCCTAGTTCTAGGATCATAAATCTTGACCTTAGTCAGACACCCCCACATTATGAAGAAATTGAGCTGAGTGGCTCTTTATTTCCGAAGTTCATAGGGTGTTGAGCTTTGGTCCTTGGAAAGAATCATATTTAGGATAAAACAAGCTGGGAATAAGGTTTCCCCGACGAGTTCTTAATTACATAAGAACTTAATAGCATGATATTTGCCATGTCCATTAAAGTCCTAATTTTCTTTTAGTAACTCCATTGAACTCAAGTATATATAGAGTAGTAAACTTATGCACAATGCTATTTTATTCACAAGACAAAGATATGACATTAGAAGTATGCTATCCACCTTGATCAAATCTAAGAACCTTAATGATTTTTCCTAAATGATTTGAGGCTTCAGCTTTAATAATCATCAACGTGCTAAGAGCTTTATCTTTAGATTTGATAAGGTAGATATAACAAAATCATGTGTGATCATCAACAAAGGTAATAAAATATTCCTTTATAGCGCTCGTAAGAGTTCTACAACAATCATAAATATCACGATGAATCAGAAAAAGTAAATCAGAGTTTTGGTGATGCGTTAGAATGGTTTCTTGGTTGATTTGGCTTGGACAGTATTTTCTATTAACGCGTGTTGGCTTGTTTTTGGATTTAATTTTTGATGCTTAATGCTTAATTTACAACTGATGGATTCCGTAGTTTAATTTTGACTTGTATCTGTAGATCAGATGTTTGCATATTCTAGGTCATGCTTTGATTAATGAGGCCTTTATTGCATGTACACACCGAAGGTTTCGGGTGTAGTTGACCTTCAGTATTAGGGATTTACTTTTGTTTAGAGATTTCTTATATCCAATGAAATCGTAGAACTCACATAGAATTAGGATTATTCACCAAAGGTTTTCGGGGTAATCCACATTAGAATCTAGTAGTCTAAGTTAGCCAATTGAAGCAATTTTCTTTCTTGATTCGTAGCTAAATAGTGATATGAAAATGAAGTGATAGCATTTCTCAGGACCCCAAGAATATGATTCTCTCGTGCTCACACTCAGGTGAAATTTATTATTTGACAACTTGTGCACTTGCAACTGGGAGGCATGTCATTGCACACCTCAACCTATTAAGCTTTTGGCTTCTTTGCATGGGACCCAAGGATGTTAGGAAAAATTCAAGCTCACTCCTTAATCATTTTTCATTTATTACATTATTTTCCATTTCTTGTCTTTTCTTATCTTTTTCTCTCATCTTACTCTTCTTGTAATTTTTTTTTGCAAGGGTCTTGTGTATAATTCGTGCAAGTCCTACAAGGTTTGTAGAGCCGGACAGTGAGTTTGAAGGTTCCACATTAAGAAATGTAGACATTAAGGTTGGAGAATCATCTAACATGATCGAACAACGATGAACCTTATTGATTATGAGCAACCTCAATTTACAGTAAATGAGTTTAGCGTTAAGACTCTGACAGTGAATGCTAATAACTTTGATTTGGCTAGCCTAATTGGAATGATTCAGAATACAATGCAATTTGAATGATTGGTAGATGAAGACCCCAATGAGTACTTGTAAAGATTATTGCAAATGCATACAACATTTAATGTGATGCAATTACATTATGTTTATTCCCCTTTAGCTTGAAGGGATTAGCATATCATTAGCTTACATCGTTTACCCTATGATCTAATAAAACATGGGAAAACATGGTTGGAAAATTCTTTAGGAGGTACTTTCCACCAAGGAAAGCGATCAAATTGAAGCAAGAGATTTCAGCTTTTAGTCAAAAGGAGTCCGAGACATTGGTTGAAGGCTAAGAGAGATTCAAGGACCTCTTGAGGAGCTGCCTACACCACGGGTTTGCTTTATGGATGCTCATGCAGATTTTGTACAATGGATTGAACTATCAAACCCATCAACATATTGATGCAACAACAAGTGGTTTACTAAGCAACAGTTACCCCTATGAGGCCAAGAAATTGTTTGATTATATGGCAAGAAATGAGTCTCATTGGGCCGAGGTTGATGCAACCACCATTTTGGAAGCCAAGGTAGATGTACTAACATGGAAGTTTGATCTTCTTATAGCCAAGAAAGCAAGCTCAAGTTCTAAGGAATTTATGCTATGTGAGACATGCGAAGGAGGACACAATATTGCTCAATGCGCTATCTCAGGAATGCCTATTGCTCTTATGGAGCAATTTAATTTTGTGAATGGTGGGCAAAGGCTACAAGGAAACACGTATAGTGCCACTTACATTCCAAGGAGCTGGAATGACCCAAAATTCTCATGGGGAAGTCAAGGGCCACAAGGGCAAGAACAACCTTCACATCCTCTTGGGTTTCAATTTCAGCCTTCATCACTAAAGGAGAGAAAATATTCTACCGATGCGGTACTACTAAGGTTCGTGGTGAGCACTAATGCAAAGTTTGATGCAGTGAATGCCACTTTGAGGAATGTCCAAGCTTCCATTAAAACCTTGAAAATCAAGTCTTGCAATTGGCTAAGGAGATATAACTATCCAAAGAAAACAAAACTCAAGGTTATCACTTTAAGAAGTGGTGGACAAGTCAAGGTCCGAATGTAGACTCCAAATAATAAAGAAGTAAGACTATTGTAGGAGATATAACTATCCAAGATGAAGTTGTGATTGAGGAAAAAACCAACAATGAGAAGGAAGTCCCACGGCCTCAACCACCTCTGGTGCAGGAATATCAAGCCAAAATTCCGTACCCGACAAGATTAAAGAAAGACAAGAAGGATGCTCAATTCAAGAAGTTCATCGACATGCGCTTGTGGAAGCATTTTCTTAAATACCTAGGTATGCCAAGTTTATAAAGGAGTTGCTTCCCAATAAAAGCAAGTTAGAAGAAGTATTAATTATCTCCTTAGATAAAAATTGCTCGGCTATTCTCCAAAACAAGTTGCTAAGAAAGATTGAGGTTCCCGGTGAGTTAGTTATTTAATGCAAGATAGGGGATTGATTTTTGAGAAAGCTTTAGCCAACTTTGGGGCAAGAATAAATGTCATAGCCTACAATCTTTTCTTGAAACTGAAGATTCAAGAGTTGGACCCAATCGAATGACCTGCAACTTGAGGATCCTTTTGTGTGTCACTCTGGGGGCATTATGAGTGATGCATTGGTGAAAGTTGGAGCTCTTTTTCCCAAGCCAATTTTATGACTTTAGATGTGAATGAAGACACTGAAGTCTCATCATTTTGGGCAGACATTCCTAGCCATTTCCTATGTGCTTGTAGATGTTCAAGATTGGAAGATAACACTTTGAGATGGTGATGAAGAAGCCATATTCAAACTCTCGAAAGTAATGAAGCATCCCGAGGAGGATGATGACACCTCCTATGTTATTGATGATGTTAACTTGATAATTTGTGATTGCATGTAGGAGGTTTTGATGCTCGATCAGCTAGAGATATAATTGGATGAGTTTGATGATTTCAAGGTAGAGTGAGAACCATTGGAGGAGTCCCCAATGAAACAATTGGGAATAGTCATCAACCCATTGAAGAAGAAGACCAATGACCAAGACAAGTCATCATGGAAGAAAGCATGGCGGAAGGTGTGCCAGAAATCAATGAGAACACAAAAAGACTGTAACCTGACGCAGAGCTATCTTTCTTCATCCATCACAGCAAGCATGATGTGTATTCATTTCTTGACTTTAAATCTACCGGATTGATTGTCATAGTTCCACTGTGGTGTTTAAGCTTCTTGTTTAGTTGATCTACTATTTTCTCCAAGTTTTCATCAATGTTTTCACTCTTTACCACCAAGCTTTGGGTATGCCTTTCTCTCTTATTTCTTGAGTTTTTATGATGAAAAGTTTTCTTAAACCCTAGCTAAAATGGTTGAAATTGAGTTTAGATGTGAGTGGTGCATGTTGTATATCATTTTCTACCATCAAAATAAGGCGAAAACTCTGCCAGTTTTGCCCTCATTTCATGTGTACTCCATGAGGCCGCATGGAGTCCACATGCCACTGGTTGTAGGCCAAGGTATTTCATTTTAATTTATTTTGGGTGGAATCATCCATAAACTTTTGTAAGTTTTTATCTTTTGCAATCTTTGACATTTTTAACTTGATCTTGATCATTTCTTTTGTAGGAAAATTTCAAATATGAAACGCATAGCCTTCAAACCAGCACAAGAGAAGCAAGGTCTTCAGGCGCTTCATAATTCATTGAGAGATTTCAAGAGCGGTATGACTTTTTGAAGATGAAGCTGTTCGACCAAACATGGGCAATGAATTGAGATGCTCTCAAGTACCTTGGTTTAGTCAATGAGCTCTGAAGATTGCTGGATTTTGATATTTTAGTCCACATTTTTTAGATAGCCGAGTTTGTCTATCGGGAGTTGACCTTGGAGGTTCTGAGCACATTTAAGGTTGATAGTGATCGAGTTAGGCTTAGCGCCAAGCAAAATCCACTTTTAGGTTCATGGTGAGTGACACGCTCTTTTGCGTCTCCACAAGTGCATGGGTCATATGAAATAATAAAGTGTACCAAATGAAGGATCGGTGATACGCCCCTTGCGTATTTGCAAGTGCATGGGTTGTATAAATAGTATAATGTACCCAATGTAGGACCGAGTAGTCGAATCCACAGAGCTTAGTGTCTTAGTACTCGTTCTTCTTCTAGTATCTAATCGAGCAAGATTGAGAGTTGATTGTGACTGAGGATCAGGAAGGGAAAATAATACAAGAGGATGATGGAAAGGTAGGAAAACTTTTAGCAAATAGCACTTATCAGGAGTAGCGCCCTGGATCAATCCCTTGGAGTAGTTTGTAACTACTCTCTTACAATGTTTATTTGGTACATCCTATGAAGCCTATGTGTGCTCTCTCAGCCTTGTTATATCTATGGCAATCATGAATGTTGAGGATTATGACTATAACTGCGGGAATCATGCACTTCGAGAATAGGATTACCCTATGGCGATCACACTAAGCCAATCAACACACTCCAAGTTTATAATCATAACTATGCTAATCATACACATCAAGTTACGCATCATGATATTAAACATAGAAATCGAAAGGACTCCATAAACATTTCAAGAAAAGTATTCAATTACAAACTAACATCCAAGTCTTTAATCCGGGGCACTGGAGACGGTTAGCCCTTCATGGTTCCACACAACATTGAAATAATAGCAAAAGCAATTAAGAAAAAGCCCATAGACTCTCTATGCTTCTGCATAAATGGTTGTGCTCGAGAACCTTGTTGTAAATGAAGTTCCACTCCTAGATGTGCCCTTAATCCGTTGCTCTAGCTCCCATTCAGATCATGGTGAGAGATCCTGGTCGGATCGCCTCCAAAAGCCTTCACCGTCGCCAAGCCGTAGTCCCTCTCTAAACCTAACTTTCGGGCTTAAAAGGACATTTTTGACCCAAGCACGGGTGTGCTTGGGCCGTGCTTCTAGCCATGCTCTTTACTGATAGATTTTGATTTTAGCAATTCTAAAATTCCTCACTAGACAGTGAAGTGTACTAGGGCCAAAATTGAAGGGTCACACACACTTGACATTATCATCTTGGAGTGAAGTGAAACTATCTTTTTGGTTGTTATGACTTACCATCTTAAGTTCTACCTTTACTATTGCATTCTTTGTTCTTGAGCCGGAGGTGATATATTTAGACAATTATCATCTTCTCTTTGTTATTCATGTTTGTCTACTTAAAATATGCAAACCGATAAGTGTGGAAATGTTATGATAAGTGTCTAAATATATATATATATATATATATATATATATATATATATATATATATATATATTCAAGCACATTGCCTGTATTTTCAATGGATCTATACCCTTTTTATGTTTGATTTGGTTTTATCTATTTCATAGGGCACAAGAAGGTCATTAAGAGCTCATGAACACATTCCAAGCTGAATTTAAGTTGAAAAAAAGCAAGTTCAAAGGTGAAATACTACACCAGTACTATAGGAGTTACACCAACTATTATCATAGTAATACTATAGTATTGTATTGTAGTAGTCAATAGTTCCCTTGTGCGGCTTGCTTAGAGCACACATGACACTCCCAGAAACCTACGCTGCCACCAAGCTCCAATATAAATGTTGCATGCTATGGTTCGGTGTCATATGACCTCCGTGCACCCGCACGGAGCCCGTGGGACCCTCAAAATTTCGTAAGATACTATTTTTTCACTCTATGCCGCCCTCATGAGCCTACTCAAGTGCCAACATGTTGGAGATTACCAAGGGACGAAGCGCTGACTGACAAGGAATCAATGCTATGCCACATTTTGGGAATCCATTGGTGGGCGTCACCTTAGTGGTCTGTGAGCTTCCATTGTCACCATCATTAATCGAAGGATAGGGAGTTTTCTTATAGACTATTATTGTGTTTATCTTGAGATCATGATTTCCCTACTATTTATGTGAACCTTGGGAGGAAAACATTGTGTGGATGATTTCAATTTCTATTAATGCATGTTTACTTGTTTTTAGATTTAATCTTTTACGCTTCATGTTTAATCTACAATGAGTAGGTTCCATAGGTAAATTTTGAATTACATATGTAGAATAGGATGTTTGCATATACTAGGTCATGCTTAGATTAATAAGGTCTTCGTTATATGTACACATCGAAGGTTTCGGGCATAGTTGACCTTCCACATTAGGGATTTACCTTTATTTATAGATTCCTTGCATCCGATGCAATCGTAAGGGTGTCCAAGAGCTAGACCCTATGTTGGATTAGGGTTATTCATAAAGGTTTTTGGGCTAATTGACATTGGAATCTCACTGTCCAAGTAATTGAATTGCTACTTTATTTTCATATTATACTTGCATTATTAGTACTCCTGAGGGATTCAATGCCAGAGACCTATTTCATTCATATTGATTTCTTCCCCATTAGGCGACGTTGGTGGCATTCTTTCACTGTTTTCATTACTATTGATTAGAACGATTTTCTCTCCTGATTAGTAGACTAAATAGGGATATGAAGAGGAAGTAATAGTACTTTTCAGGAACCTAGGAATATTTACACTCAAGAGACATTTATCACTTGGTGCTCGGGAGAGGTGTCATTGCACACCTCAATCCACAAGGAGGCAAAGCCTAATCCAATTCACCCGTTATTGCTAGCAAGGATACAAATTTCAGTAGAGGATAATAAGATCAACGAGACACTCTAAGAATGACTCGAGAGACAATATAGTTGGCTTTATGGACAAAGAAACTGATCTAAGAGAGAGAAGAATCTAAGCAAATTGTGCTAGGTGAAGGACCTCAAAGTTGGTTAAGTCTTTTAAGTTGATTAATAGACAAAGTGTTACTTGAGTATTGTAAAACAACAAGTCTTGCGCATACACCACTTGAGCACTTGAGCACTAGGAGTTTCGTTAATGCTAATGGGCAACCATGATTGAGACCGTCTAGCCTTTTACCTCTTGTCTGAACTATAATAAATTTCATTTTGGTCAATACTTTGAGCCATGCAGATGCTTCTAATGTTGGCAATGAGGTTATCTTAGGTCAGCCTGTCTAGAGCGAAGTCATTAAGGACTGATGTCATCTTTCCATTCTTCTAATCATCCTACATTAGTTAGAGATACAAGGCCTGCTGCTATGATTTTGTTATTCCTACTCAAATAGCAATTGTCAATAGTATTCTAGTAGTTGGAAGTGTAGCAACCTTAGATTTGATCTCAAACTAAAGTTCTTTCTATGAAAAATGAGACTGTAAAAAGCAAACCGAATGTGATCACAGCTCTATAATGACATCTTACAGATAGATGCCTCCACTCACATATCAGTTATTTGTCAAAACTCCTCTTAAAAAGAAGGTTGTAAGAAGTGTTGAGTTTAAAAAGTGTCCCATTAAAGTTGGTGAAGTTGAGATGGAAACAAATATAATTCCATTTGAGAATCGAGATTTTGATGATATACTTTTTACATACTAGTTAAGGGACACTGAACTGCTATCAATTGGGTGTCAAGAAGATGATGTTTTGCTTTAGAGGCTTGAGGGGTCTAAAGTGGTGTCTTGGCGAGAGAAAATAATCTTGTTGACCTATTTGGGGAATGGTAAATGCGGCCAAGAGGTTGTGGTCAAGGACTTTTGAGTGTACCTTGTACACATAATGTGTGGAGAAAGAATCTTTGTATACCGAGAGAAAGTACACATTATTTTAAGTGGGAACCATTGAGCCATATAACAAAAGTCTGAAGTTCCTTTGACAAATGTGATGCTACGAATGTTTTATAGATTCGTTTTCCCTAATTCTAGATTTATTGTCATTGTTGGCTTTTAAAGGACAAAAGTTTAGCTAGATAAGAAATGCAAGTGGAGATTTGACAAATCAAATAATCTTAGTGTCATTCTTGCTTGTCCCTTCTAGGAAAAGGATTTCATGGTTTACAAGTTGTACTTCCCACTAAGAACTCAGTGTGTGTTTATATAGAAAGAGAGAGTGATAGCCTGCGCTTCTCGACAATTAAGGAAGCATGATTTGAGTTACCTTACAAAGTATCTAGAGTAGCTAAAGTAGTGTTTGTTTTGAAGCTTTCATGACATTATCTATATGGTAGGAAAAGTGAGGCATTCATGGACCACAAAAGTCTGAAGCATCAACTCACTCAAAAAGAATTGAATTTGAGGCAATACAAACAATTGGAGTTTCTTAACAATTTTGATCTGGTGTGATAAGCTACCACCTCGGAAGATGGATATGGTAGTAGATACATTGGTAGAAAGTCCTTGGTGACTTTGGATGCTATAAGAGCCTTTACCCTACCTCGGTTGTTAAACCTCCGAGATTTGTGTGTCAACTTGAAGGTAGACTGTGGAAGAGGCCTACTAGCAAGCTTAAAAGTAAATCTTCACTACAAAATTCTATATTTACAGCTTTAGAAGAAATTATAGCAAAACGTACAAAAATCATGCAGTTAAACACTTTAGTTTTGAAAATAAATCTCGTAGCAAGAAATGCCATAACTAAATTTTACCCAAATATTTTATGACTTTTGTAGCTAAGAATTAATATATTTTGCTACCGCTTTTATTTTTTCATGTCTAAAAGTTTAAAATATTTTACCACGAAAATATTACGTGGCAGCAAATAATTAATTGATTTAGCTACATTATATTGATATATATCGCAAAATTGATTTTAATTTCAACGAAAGAACTATGTGGCCAAAAGTTTAATTTACTCGCCACATATTGTCACAAATATTTTTATGTTCAGCTATAAATTTTGTATGTTTATTGCTAAATTAAATATTAATTTGCTATAGTTATTATAGTGTGGCAAATAGGATAGTTCTTTAGTATCGAAACAAATCAATTATAACTATACATTAAACTATTTTGCTATGAAATAGTAGGTTTGAAACAAAGATATTCACTTAATTATTTCGGATAAAGTACCTTTGTAACTATATAGTAAAATATTTTCCTATAATGGTACAGTTTGTAGTAAAAATATTTTGCTTCAGTCTAAAAATATCATAACAATTAGCTTGTATTTTTTAGCTGCAAACTCGATAAATCCATCTCTAAATATTAAAATTATTTGCTACAAATTGGATATTTTTGTAGTAATTGTTTTTTAAGTTTTAAATATAAAGAAAGGTTAATGAATTAGTAGCTATTAAGTGCAAATAATGAAATAAAAAGAATTAAATAAAATATAGTCAAAACAAAAATGAAACTAATTAATTAAAGCAATAGATTATGAAAATAGCACACATATAATAATTATTACAAAAGAAGTTTTCATCAATTATATTAATAACATTCATAAAATTTAAAGTTGTAAAAATTAGATGTCTACCCTTGCGTTTATGGAGCATAGAGATGAAATAAAATTTTAATTTTTTTCTTCCCAATCTTTATTCATCTATGATATTTTTTCATCCCTTTGCTTTTCCATTGCCCCTGCTCTTGCATATGCTTCCCTTTTAGGTATTTCAACTTGCTTTCTTGCGTTTTTTTTTAGTTGTTTCCACTTACTGCATAACTTCTATTTTTAAGGGTATAACACCAAATATTCTATTACACTTTTACCCTGGCCATATATTTGTACATAACCATTTTTTTCAGGTCCAAGCACTTCTTGAAAATTTTGCTCATCATCTAATGAAATGTTTCCTTCTTCTTGTTGTTTCTTCAATTGATCAAATTGTACCTGTAATATTATGGGATAAAAATTAACTAGTTATTCCATTTATAATATATAGAAAAAAAAGATACTAGTAGAAAATTAGTGGAAAAAGTAATATTCACAATGACTTCTTGTGAAGAAGAATCAATTTCTTTGTCTCTCTTTCTTTTTCTAGATTCAATCCAAACTTCAACATGAGAAGGTACCTTTCTTTTTTCTTTTTTCTATCAAAGAAATTTTACGATAAAAAATAACAGAACATACTAAAACAACATTCTATAATTCTATGAAAAATATTTAATATTATAATAAAATCTATACGAATCATAACTTTATTTACTATTAACTCAATAAACAAATCAAAGTATTATCTTGTTCATGCCATTTGGTGTCTTAGTCATGCATAACTTTTGGTTCCTGTGTATGGAGGCATTGAATGCCTCTCCCATTTGTCTTATTCTTTATACTTCTTTCCTCTAAAAAAAATAATAAAAATTCCATTTAATAAAAGCAATATAGTTATATAACAATAATAAATCAAGTAATTAGATGAATTATACTAATATGAAATGTTGTAGCACTCCAAAGATTAACCAAATACTTCCAATTATTCACAGTAGTATGCTTAGGCTTATTTTTTAGACAATTCTGATAATTTGTTTTTGAATTAAAATATTGTTTCTTCATTTTGTGTCTATAATCTCGATATAAAGCATTCATATGACCAAAAATGGCTTCTTTTCTTCTATTTGGAATCTCAAAATTGAACTTTTCCTACAAAGATATCAGTAAGAAAAATAAAATAAAAAATATTAATAGTTAATATAATTATATAATGTTTTAATAAAGAAGATAACAATTACATTAATTAGAGAAAGAATAAGTTATTATGCAACTTACCAATATAATGCACCACATAGAGTCAATGGGATCATTTTGGATATCTTTCCATTTTTTGACTTGTAAAGGACAACATGATCTATTCTATACTATTTGTCCTAAAACCAAATAAAATCCGTTGAGTTATCCCCAACATTTTGATGGTCATCATCAAATTCTACTTGTAATTTTTGTCCGTTCTTTGAGCCAGTTAGTCTCATGCAACGTGCAGGTCCTCTCGTCTTTATTTTAATAACTTTTGAAACTATTAATAAGAAAAAGTAAACATATTAAATCAATAAACTAAAATCAAAATCATTAAAATAAAAGGTATGGAATAAAAAAACTATAAACCTGAAACATTAATGATACTTGGTTCATGCTCTCCAGTTCCATTGTTTATCACATTTGCATCACTATGTTTGAAATTTTCCTCAGAAGAAGTGCTATGCACAATATCAAAATCTTTCAACATATTATATATAACAATAGATTTCCAACTAAAGTTGCATAGCTAGAAAATCTAACATATCAAAGTATGCTAGAAAATCAATGTCAAAGTCAATCGCCTTCACTTTTTATTCACATATTTTCTGTCTTGTGAAAATATAAAATGACCTCCCTAGTGGCATCTAATCAATTTTCTTATTGTGTTGTCCATCGTTCCTATTACAATAACTAAAATAAAGTGGCATTATAACATTATGATATTTAAGAAAATAAATATGGAAGATGAATTCATAACTTAAATTTAAAATTTAAGACAATTGTGTATTTTACATTACCAATAGAGTTAGAATTTTCTCTTGGTTGTTGAAGAATTTGATGACTTCTTGATCCACTTGTGATGTTCGTAGGTCCATTGACATCGGATGGTTGAGGATGGAGTGCCATATCAATTTCTTTTAAAAATCGTTTCCCCTATTGTGATCCTTTTTTTCCCAAATCCTCCATGCGTAGGCATTCTTCAGTTGCTTGACATAAAATAATATGAAAGGAAAATGAAAAAACACAACTGAATGTTTATAATGATATGGTTGTAGTGCAAATAAAATTTGAAATAAAATATTCAAAAAACAATTTCATACAATCCAATGAGAAATATAAATATGTCATGAAATAAAATTTATTATAAACTTATACTTAACGTAGCCCCACAACCAAAAAATCTATGAATAAATTGTATAAATAAAGGTGGGCAGAGAGAGATGACACATAAATGATAAACGGGCACATGTGGTTTAATGTTGAAAAAGAATATTAGTTGATGAAGTTATTTTTGTATAGGTGCCAATTTGATAAAGTTGACATAAAATAATATGAAGAAAAACAACTAAAAGATCATAATTAAGAAGGTTGTTATGTGAATAAAATTTGAAATTAAATATTGAAAAAATAATTGCATAAAGTGCAAAAAAAATATGTTAATACAATTGATAAGAGGGTTTTTGAAAAATAATTGCATACAATGCAAAGAGAAACTAAATATTGAAAAAACAATTACCTACAATAGGTCATGAAATAAAAAATATTATAAACTTATAATTAATCTTGACACACAATAAAAAAGTCTATGAAGAAATTGTGTAAATATTTTTGGGGGGTGGGGCTTGGGGGGGAGATAAACATCATAGGGATGAGTGTGATTAAGTGTTGAGAGAGTATATTTTGTTTACTATTACTTTTAATATCTTTAATGCACATAAAACATGGGGTAATATGTCAACCTCTTGTGTCACTGTAAGTGCACTGATCATCAAGTAATATAATGAACTCAACGGGTCGGGTTGTTGGACCATAGGGAACAGAAGTATTAGTTACAAACAGGGTTAGAAAAGATCAAATCTTTGATGATTCCATCAAACATGATTGAGTTGCGAAAACTTCCGTATAGGTATCATACATCTGAACTGAATTCTTTCTGGTTAAAGAATCTCCTTCTAGTTAATCTGGACCAATTAGGTCTCTATTATCTAGTCTAATGAATGAAGTAATGTGATGACTTAATGTGAAAAATAATGATTGTTACTGACAAGTATGCAAGGATAAAATAGAGGGATATCTCAATCTATAAAAGTGGGGTATCTTGACAATGTTCCCCTAAGATTCAGGTATTAGGCACTAGATTTACAAAGTGTTTCTAGATGGAGTAGTTAAGTTGTGGGTAACCCAAGGTATACTGGCCCATGCCTCCACAGCACCACTAACTAGTTCCCTACGAGAACCTAGTAGAGAATCTTCTCGATGCCTCACGCCACATATGAATGCTTAACGCGTTAGGGATCCCAGAGATATCATCGATTCCTAAGAATAGATCCAACCCTGCCACAAGATGAAAGATCCCTACCCACTATGATGTCCCACTAGAGAATTCTCTTAATATCTCACACCACATATGGTCGCTTAGAGCTTAGGGAATATGGAGATACAAAATATTACTCGGAAGGGAAAGGGGACACTTTGCTATCTCAGGGCTCACCCTCTCAACCCCCTTCACTCTTGGTAATTCTAGCCCTAATGGTGATCTCTCTTGTCACTAGAACAAAAGGAACATGTAAACCAATCAACAATCAAGTCAATAGAGCAAGAAAGCATAAAAAACACAAGAATGAAACTCAATAAACTCGAATAAATTAGAAACACAATGAAAATCGAAAGAAGATTACAATCCTATGGTTCACATACCCTAAATACCCTTTAAGGGTTTAGCTTTCCATAGAGCAAAATACAAAACAAGCACACTCAAAGGATGAAAGTATGCAAAAGCCACTGAAATAAACCCCCTACATCTGTAGTGATGGCCTTGATGGGTAGTTTCAATGTCTTGATGGAATCCACTCCGAAACTAGGGTCACTGATGGATTCCTTGGTGCTATGACGGAAGAGGAATCAATCAAAGTTAGAGAAAAAACTTTCCCTTGGCCGCAAAGAACTCCTCTCCAACTCCGAACCACCTTATTTCTCAAGAGCTGTGAGAAAGATCCTTAAAAACTTCGCAAAGCAGCCTTTTAAAACTTGAAATCGGGGGCTCATACGACCTCCCACATGGGCTTCCACATGGCCTTGTACAGTAACCATACGGGCGCATAAATTAATTTCACTACAACAACTTTGCTATAGTGGTTTGCTAAAGTACGTCATACGATTTCTTCTCCGAGTCCACACGGCCAGGCACAAGCCTGTGCTGTAGTACATGTGGCTTTTTGTCCGCTAAAAATCCTATTGAATTATGCATACGAGCTGGAATATGGGTGTGTGACTGCCTTTATGCCCTTCTGACTCATAAATTGACTTGAAAATCTCCGAAAATTGGCACACACACTCATGTATGCGATCGCGGCTCATGTCTTGGTCCTTGCACCACGGAAAAGGATTTCAAAATGTGCCACCAAGGCCCATCTTTGTTTCTTTTTCTCGTTTCACACATTCATAGCTCTGTTTGCTTAAAAAAAACACAAAATACACTAGAAGAGCTATGAAACTTGATAAAAGTGATGTTTAATGTATGTAAAATGATATGATAAAATATGGATAATAGAGCACTTATCAATTTTGTATATTAAATTTCATATAAGTTTTAAGAAAAAACTTACTTTTTTTTTTGGGTATGTGAATTTCATAAGCTACACAATTGCATCAAGAAGGAAGTGCTTATATAAGTGATGAATTATTATCATTGGCTCGAGGTCCACTTTCTAGTGTTCAACAATTTATGGGATATGTTATAAATGGTTTTATGTTTCACACAAAGCAACTTGAAAGAAAAAGAATAAACCAAAATACATGTGTTTTGGTAAAATGAGTGATGGGTTCTAAGAGTGTAGACTATTTTGGTGTCCTCATAGAGATAGTACAACTTCAATACTTAGGAGAGAAAACAATTGCTTTGTTTAAATGTGATTGGTGATGTTGATAAAATTGGAAAGGGAGTCAAGATTGATAAGCACAGTTTTGTTAGTGTCAATACTTCAAGAAAGTTGGTAACTGATGAGCCATTTGTTCTTGCATCTCTAGCATAACAAGGTTTTTATGTTAAAGATATTAGTAATCCTAATTGGTTTATTATTTTAAAAAGTCAATATGAGAATTTGCTTGATTTACCATCAAAAGGTTTGAGAAGTGTTGATGTAATACATCCTGATGAGGAAGCTTTTCAACAAAATGTATTACTAAATTATCATGAATTTTCAATTTCAGACGAAGAGGATGACAACTTGATCAAACTGGGGAGAAATAATGTGAATGCCTTTACCAGCGATGTTAATCTTATTGATGAAACTTTAGTGTAAGGAGATATAAAATCTGATTTTGATACTAATGATAAAGATTTATTGCTATATGTAAATTATAGCAAACTTGTCAACTAATGGTATGCATTATTTTTTAGTTTCTATATTTTAATTAATTTATTAGAATATTTATCTTGTTCTTTTATTTGTTAATATGTTTTTTGTGGATAAAAAAAGAGAAAGACTTAGAGCCATCTTCTTCATGGAGCTTCTGAATAGATCAAAATAGAAATAATTATTATTTACCTTTTAGTATTTTATATATTTATTATTTATTATTTAAGATTATATTATTTTCTAGCTATTATTCATATATTTTTAAGTTACGAATGGTGACCTATCACCATATTGTATTTCATAAGAATGTTATTTAAAGGTATTTTACGAAATGAATGTTTGACTTTTGTTTTTGGAAAAAAAGAGTCTATTGTTGATTTTTTTTTCCCAAAAACTAAAAATATATTTTAAATTTTTTAAGGTGATGGAAGCCATGAATAAAATAAATACAAAGAGAATCTTACCATATGATTAGTATTTATCCTAGTAATTTCTTTTGCATAATATACATTTGGTGAAGTTTTTGTCTTTCACGGCAGTTTTTTTTAGATTTTAATCTATTTTCAATATTTTTTCACACAGCCTATTTATTACTATAGTATTTTAGATTTTTTATTCCTAAATTGTTGCTATAAAGTGGGTATTGAATTTTTTTAACTAAAGAAGTTTAATATAATAATTGATTTTTTATCACAATTTAAATTATAACATGTGTTCATATTTTTGCCACAATTTCATTTTATTTTCTTTGTAGCTCGTTAGCTTGCATATATTTAGCTATGGGATATATATTATCAACTATAGCTACAAGAGCTATATTCGTAAACAATTAAATTTAGAAATAATTATTTGCTATATGTATTAATTTTTGTAACTGTATATTAATAGTTGCCACAATTTGCTTATCGTGGCTGCTATCTAAACTTTAAAATGAGTATTGCTACAAGCAATCAATATTTATGGCTAAATAAGCTATGTTGCTATGATATATTACTGTGGCTAAAAAAAGTAGCTCAAAGGTTAATTAGTGCCACAACATTAAAATATTGAAAACAAATATTATTTACTTGCTACAAATTAGTAATCTCTTTAACTAAAAATTTTAATTAAATTAATGATTTTGACGATGGCTACTATCATTTGCAACTATGAAGCTGTTGCTATAAATCCGTAATGTTGTAGTGCTTAGTTGTTAGAGTGAATCCGGGTGGCATAGAATGGTGACAAAAAGCTAGTGCAAGAGATGCACCTACTTAAAATGTGGTGAAGCCAATGAATTAAGTATCTGCATTGAGGATATCATTTTAAATACATTGAGCATTATTTTTATCAGGTTTTATCGCTCATATAGGGTATTTTGTGTTCTTTTGTGTAAACAGGGCTATGAAGGTGTGAAGTGAGAAAAAGAAGCAAAGATAGATTGTGGTGGTACACTTTGAGATCTTTTTGTGCGGTGCAAGGTTCAAAACATGAACCATAATTGCATACATGGGTGTGTGTGCCAACTTCCAAAGATTTTTCAAGTCAATTCATGAGCCAGAAGGGCGCAAAGGCAGTTACACACCCTTGTTCCAACTTGTGTGCAGAATTCAAGAGGATTTTCAGTACTTTAAGCAGACAACAAGCCATACACCCTGCTACATGTGTACTATAGCAAAGTTACTGTAGAAAAATTTATGTACATAGCCGTGTGGAATTTCAACACGGTCATGTAGTTACTACACACCACCATGCGCGAACTCATTAAAGAAACCGTGAGCCCCCAACTTCAGGTTTTAAAAAGCCACTTTGGAAAGTTTTTAGATATCCTCTTCGCAGCTCTTGAGAAGCAAAGAGACTAGTGTTTAGAGAGGAGTGCTTTGCAGCCAAGGGGCATTTGTTCACTAGCTTTGATTGATTTCTCCTCTGTGATAGCGCCAAGAAAGCCATTAGCGATCCTTGCTTCAGAGTGAATTCTATCAAGAAGTTGAAACGACCCATCAAAACAATCGCCACGGATATAGGGGGTTTATCTCTATGACTTTTACATACTTTAATCCTTTGAGTGTTTGTTTTATATTTTATTCCATGGAGACCTAAATCCCTAGAAGGTATTCGGGCATGTGAACCTTAGAATTCTAATCTTGTTTCAATTTACTTTGTATTTGTAATTGATTCGAGTTTTTTGAGTTTCATTCTTGTGTTTTTAATGCTTGCTTGCTCTATTAACTTAATTATTAATTGGTTTGGATGTTCTATATGCACTAGTGATGAGAGAGATCACTATTAGGGCTAAAATTACGTGGGGTGAAGAGGGTTGAGAAGGTGAGCCATGAGATAGCGGAGTGTCCTCTTTCCTTTCTGGGTGATATTTTCTATCTCCGTATTCTCTAAGCTCTAAGTAACCATATGTGATGTGAGATATTGAGAGAATTCTCTGTCGGGTCCTCGTAGTGGGTTAGGGATCTTTCACCTGGAGGCAAGGTTGGATCTATTATTAGGAATCAGTTATATCTTTAGAATCTCTAGAGTGCTAAGCTGTCATATATGGAGTGAGGCGTTAAGAGAATTTTCCGCGAGGACCTTGACATGCTCTTTGCGTCACCACAAGTGCACAAGTCGTCAAGTAATAAAGTAGACCCAATGAAGGGTTGGGTTGTCGAACCTCAAGAAGGAAAATCACTAGTGCTAACTTCAGATTATGAGATCTAGCCTAAATAACGTGATAAAGGACAAGTTTAACGATTGCAATTAACTAGAATTAAACAGGGAAAATAAGCTTAACCAAAGGATTAACATTGTCAAGATCAATGGGAGTGCTTAGACAATACTCTCTTAAGGTTTAAACAATGAAGCCCAAAATTCTATAGATACTCATTAAGCAATCAAAACAGAAATCAGATAGGAATGTGGTATTTTGACAGGCTTTCACAGCATGCTACTTACCAAGATCCAACTGGTTTTCACCGCACGCTGGTTCTAAAGAACCAACGGGTTTTCACCGCTCATCAACAACCACGCAATCATGCAATAAGAATTAGATCTAATTACATATGCATTCTATAATCAAACTTCAAAATTAATTGAACTCAAGGAATACAAATAGAATTCACAAAATCCCTAAGGTTTCAAGTCTAAGCTCCCTAAAGGGGCTTAGCTCATTATGCAATAACAAAAAGTCAACAGGTAGCACAAGTTCATCTTCCTAATAAGAATACAAATATAAACTCCCTTAAAACCAGGACGATAAGAATCGACGCGAAGTTTCCCTCGATGTTGAGAGAAACGGGACCCTCGACCGCAATGATGCCCTAATGGATGATGGTGATGATGATGAACACCCACGTGACTTCTGAGCTTTGGAGATGATCAAATAGCCCTTGACCTCGCAGACTCCCTCCTTCCTTCTCCAGCTTCTATTCCCCCAAAAGTAGAAAAGAAAAGCTAAACCCCTTTCAGATTCAGTAAAATCTTATATACCCATAAGTTTTCGGTCAGCTTATGGGCGTAAGCTAGGCCGTAAGCGTCGTGGTTTTAACCTTTTGCATGCCTTACGCCCCTTATTACGGCTGTAAGTTCTGCCCGTAAGGATCTCTGTCTTCGGGTTACGATCCCAATTACGGTCGTAAGGCAAGGACCGTAAACCTCATCTCATCAATCTTACCGTAATCCTTACAGGCTTGAGGGACTCCTGTAAACTCTTATGTCTTCTACTTACCGTCTCACTTACAGGTGTAAGTCCTTACCGTAAGGTTCTTTGTTTGGTAGGACTTCTTCTCTTACGGGCATAGGCATACCCGCAAGTCCTTCTAAATATGGCTTATGGTCGTAAGCCTAGCCGTAAGGTGCCCTCGGGACAACTCTGCCCAATGTTTACTGGCCGTAAGCCAAACCATAAGCACTTATGTGAAGACATTATGGCCTGGTTTACAGGCGTAAGTTTCTGGTAAGCATCCTTGAAAATTTGGCAGAGTCTTTCCTTTTCCAAAGAACATGCCTAAATACAATGATTCTCACTATGATCTTCACATATGAATAACTAAAGCAAGCATAATGCGTAAACATGAAACTTGATCTCCGAAATTAGCTAAAAATGACTAAAACAAACATGTAAAAAGAAAAGAAAGAAAAGAAAAGCAAATACGAAAAAGAACTTGGGTTGCCTCCTAAGAAGCGCTTGTTTAGAGTCTCTAGCTTGACATAAAGAATTTTCTCACATCACGGAGGTTCCTTCAAATGGAAAACCTCTTTACCTACTGTTCCAAGTTGTGTGTGTAGTGGTTCTGGGGTTTTGTTACCTTATTTCTTCCCAGATTGAAGCTGCTTTTCAATTGCGTGAATGCATCCATCTCCGAAAAACTTTCTTTAAGGGTGCTGACCCTTCTTCTACCGTAAAAACCGAGCCCATGACTTCTCCCTAGATGGAATTCTGCCAGCCTTCAAAGTGATGTGGCTGAACTAATTCCTGCACCCATTCTTCAACACAAGTGTCAGTAATATCACAAAAATAACATTCATCATTAAAACTTATCGATTTTTTCATTGCTTCATCTAACTGATAGGTGACAGACTCTTCTCCTACCCTCAGTGTCATTTTACCTTCCTCCATGACGATTAAAGCCTTTGAAGTTCTGAGGAAGGGTCTCCCCAAGATAAACAGGACATCAGCATCCTCATCCACATCTAATACCACGAAATCGACCGGAAAGATATACTTATCGACCTTAACTAAAACATCTTCAGTGATACCTCTAGGATGCTTGATTAATCTATTTGCCATCTGAAGAGTCATGGAAGTGGGGTAAGGTTCACCTAGTCTCAGCTTCTGAAATAATGTAAAAGGCATAACATTGATGCTAGCTCCATAATCTGCTAGTGCCTATTCTATCCCCCTCCCCCCAATGCAACAAGGGATTATGAAACTACCAGGATCCTTCATCTTACTAGGAACCTTGTTCTGCAACACAGTTGAGTAGTTAGCTTCAAGTACCACTGTCCTCCAATTTCCTCTTAATCGTGAGCAGGTCCTTGAGGAATTTAGCGTAACGCGGCATTTGGGCCAGTGCTTCAATGAAAAGGAGATTAATGTGCAACTGCTTAAATAAATTCAGAAACTTCTTGTAAAGTTCATCCGATTGATCCTTCTTCAAACAAGAGGGATATGAACTTCATCACCTTCTTTCCCCGTAACTTGGAGCATATCCTTGCCCTTCTCAGCTGATGGAGATTCATCCTTTTCATTGGGAACTCTCTCTTGAAGTGCTCGACCACTTCTCAAAGTGATCTCCTTGGCGTGCTCTCTCGGATTATCTTCAGTATTGCTGGGTAAACTGCCCATTAGTCTCTCAACTAGAGTTTTTGCAATTTGCCTAACTTGGTTCTCCAAGTTTAGAATGGAAGCTTGTTGGTTCCACAAAATAGTCTCAATACTGGTCTGTCGTGCATCATATGTCTGAATGTACTTAGCTAGAACCTTTTCTAGCTCTGAAACCCTGTCTGGCTGTAACTGCGGCTGATGGAATCCGGGAGCGTGCCCTGGTCTCTGTTGCCCTTGGCCTCCCCATGAGAAATTCAGATGATTTCTCCAGCCTAAGTTGTAAGAATTGCTTTAGGGGTTGTTCGGCCGTGGTGCATTTCCAACAAAATCAACTTATTCCACTGACGCTGATGTCGATGCTCCAGTTGCTATAGGGTAGTCATTTTGCATATGTCCCACTCCACATCTTTCACAAGCCATCACCGGTAGATTTCTGGAAACGGTCAAGACATCCACTCCTTTGCTAAGCCCCTCTACCAAGGTGGCTAGTGAGGTAATGGCATCGACTTCATATATTCCTGCTGGTCTTTTACTGTCCCGGCCACTCCACTGGCAACTATTCATTACCATGTCTTCTATCAGTTGGCTAGCATCGGCCGGGGAAAGTATCTGGTGAGGAAGGCAAGCTGAGGGCATTTTTCTAATAGTTCTTTGAATCTCTCACATGCCTCAAACAATGATTCAGAGTCTGACTGTGCAAAGGATGAAATCTCGTTCCTCAACTTTGCTAACTTTCTTGTGGGAAAGTATCTGGTGAGGAAGGCCTCTACCATCTCATCCCAAGTGGTAATCGACGCCCTGGGCAAATATTGCAACCACTGTTTGGCCTTCCCTTTTAAAGAGAACGGGAAATTGCGGAGTCGGATGGCATCATCAGTCACTCCATTAATTTTTAGCATGTCGTAAACCTCGAGGAAGCTCTCAATGTGGCCACTTAGATCTTCATCAACCAGACCATTGAACTGAGCGGTTTGCTGAATCATCTGAATGAAAGCGGGCTTAAGCTCAAAGTTGTTTGCAGCTACTTGTGGATGAACTATACTCGATTGGGTTCCCCAAGTAACTGGTCGAGCAAAATCTGATAGAGTGCGCTACTGCTCGTACTGTTTAGCCATTTCCTCTGTACTATCAATTTCGACCTCAACACTTTCTACAGGCTGTTCCTGCTCAAACTCTGTTCCAATCCCTTGTTCACAATGTCTCCTTCGAAGTCTTCTCTCGATCTAGGGATCTCCTTCAACCAAGGTTGACAGATTCCCTCGAGTCATACACTACACCTGAAACCAAGGGGAAAATCGAAGGTTTCACTTCCAAACTCTAATTACATAATGAAGATAGAACAAAAAGAAAATTGAAAATTGGAAAATAAATGGCTAGAATGACACAACTAAAGTGTTTATAATGTTGCTCCCCAGCAATGGCGTCAAAAACTTGACACGCTCTTTGCGTCACTGCAAGTGCAAGAGTCGTCAAGTAATGAAGTGGACCCAATGAATGGTCAGGTTGTCAAACCTTAGCGAGCAAAATCCCTAGTACTAACTTCAGTTTATGAGATCTAGCCTGAATCACGTGATAAAGGATAAGTTTAAAGATTGCAATTAACTAGAATTAAATAGCAAAAAGAAGCTTAGCCAAAGGATTCACACTGTCAAGATCAACGGGAGTACTTGGACAATTCTCCCTTAGGGTTTAAACAATGAAGCCTAAAATTCTATAGATACTCTTTAAGCAATCAAAACAGAAATCGAATAGGAATGTGGTATTTTGATGGGTTTTCACCGCACGTTGGTTCTAAAGAACCAACGGATTTTCACCACACGCTAGATTAGGTAGTTAACGGGTTTTCACCGCTCATCAACAACCACGCAATCATGCAATAAGAATTAGATCTAATTGCACATGCATTCCATGATCAAACTTCAGAATTAATTGAACTCAAGGAATACAAATAGAATTCACAAAATCCCTAATGTTTCAAGTCCAAGCTCTCTAAAGGGGCTTAGCTCATTATGCAATAACAAGAAGTCAATAGGTAGCACAAGTCATCTTCCTAATAAGAATACAAATATAAACTCCCTTAAAACCAGGATGACAAGAATCGACTCGAGGTTTCCCTCGACATTGAGAGAAACACGACCCTCGACCGCAATGGTACCCTAATGGATGATGGTGATGAAGATGATGATGATGATAATGCCCACGCCGCTTCTGAGCTTTGGAGAGGATCAAATAGCCCTTGATCTCGCAGACTCCCTCCTTCCTTCTCCAGCCTCTATTCCGCCAAAAGTAGAAAATAAAACCTAAACCCCTTTCAGATTCAGTAACATCTTATATACCCACAAGTTTACGGTCAGCTTACGGCTGTAAGCTAGGCCGTAAGTGTAAGGGTTTTAACCTTTCCGTGCCTTACGCCCATGATTACGGCCGTAAGTCTTGCCCGTAAGGATCTCTGTCTTCGGGTTACAATCCCAATTACGGCCGTAAGGCAAGGACCGTAAACCTCATCTCATCAATCTTGCCCTAATCCTTATAGGCATGAGGGATTCCCGTAAACTCTTCCGTCTTCTACTTACAGTCTCACTTACAGCCGTAAGTCCGACCGTAAGGTTCTCTGTTTGGCAGGGCTTCTTCCTTTACGGGTATAAGGATGGCCGCAAGGCCCTTCTAAATATGGCTTACGGCAGTAAGACTAGCCGTAAGATGCCCGTAAGTAGTGTTGTTTTCCAAGTTGCTAAGTCAGGAGCATGCCATCTTCGACCTTTTTATTCCAAATCACTTCCTTTGACTCTCCTTTGGCTTTAACCTACACTTGGTGCCTACGAAGACAATTTGTTCTCGATTTAGCCTCGTATTCCACTAAATTACTCCAATACTAACTCGATAAGCATACAAATTAATATAGACAATATAGTATAAGTGTATACTTATCAGACCTCGTATGGGACTTGTTATCAGTGGTATAGAGGCAAGACCTTATATACCTTAGGTTACCCACAACTCAACTACTCCATGTAGAAACACTTTGTAAATGTAGTGCCTAATACCTGAATCCTAGAGGGGACATTGCCCGGATGCTCCACTTTTATCGATTGAGATCTTCCTCTATAATATCCTTGCATATTTGTCTGTGACAATCATTGGTTTGCTCATTAAGTAACCACGTCAGTTCATTAATTAGGCTAGATAACAAATACTTCTGTTGCATGTGGTTCGACAACCCGACATGTTGGGTTCATCATATTGCTTGACGATCCCTGCACTTGCGGTAACGCAAGAGGTTGACACACTACCCCATGTTTTGCGTGCATCAGTCCCCCACTGAAGTAGGACGGGGTTGCTTCTCTATAGTAGAAATCTTCGCTTTCTCGACTTCAATGCCTACCTTAGAAATTTTATGTCCTAAGACTATACCCTCTCTCACCATGAAATGACATTCCTCCCAACTCAACACTAAATCACTCTCCTCATAACTTATCAACACTCATTTGAGATTACATAGGCATAACTCAAAGGAGTCATCATATACCAAAAAATCATCCATGAACACTTCCATCGTGTTCCCTATCATGTCTTCAAGGATAGCCAACATACACCTTTGAAAACTAATGGATGCATTGCATAAGCTGAATGGCATGCTACGGTATGCAAGGTCCCATAAGTACATGTAAATGTGGTCCTTTGTTGATTTTTTGAGGTGATGGGTATCTGGAAGTACCCTGAGAACCCATCCAAGAAGTAGTAATACAAGTGTCCCTCCAGTCTCACTAGCATCTGATCAATGAAAGAAATGGGGGAAATGATCCTTCCTAGTGGCATAATTAAGCTTCATGTAGTCAATGGCCACTCGCCACCTTGTCACCATTTTGGTAGGTATAAGTTCATTCTTCTCATTAAGCATGACTGTCATTCCCCCTTTCTTTGGTCGCACTTATACCGGGCTCACCCACACACTGTCTGATATGGGGTAGATGATCCCAACATCTAATAACTTGATAACTTCAGCTTGCACCACCTTCTTCATGTTTGGATTAAGACGGCCTTGTTAGGTAGTGAGGGTCTATGGTTGCCTTCCATAAGAATTTTATGAGTGCAAAATGAAGGATCGATGCCCTTGATGTCTGCGATTTTCCATGCAATAGCCCTTTAGGCTTCTTCAAGATATCTAGGAGCTTCCCCTTGTGCTTTATGAAGAGGTCGATGCCATTATCACTGGAAGTTTAGAATCTCCCTCCAAGAAAGCATACTCAAGATGCTTGGGTAGTTCTTTCAGTTCCAAATCTTGTGGATCCTCAATGGAAGGCTTTAACCTGTCCTCCTTGCTATGATCTATATCATCAAACCCATCATCCTCGCTCATTTGATCAGTGTCTTCAGTATTACCTTCTAACTCAGAAGCACATTCTCCTACTTCAATTGACATATTATCTGATATCTCACACTCCTCTAGTTGCTCAATAGTCATGATTGATAATTGTAAAATATTCTTTCCTTTGTACTGATTGGAAAGTTCTTCATGTTAATGGGCATTTCCAAGCTCGGGTTCTTAATGCCCTTCCATGAATCGATCATATATCCCATGCCAATTAAACTCTTCAATGGTAGTCATTTCATTGTTTGTGCATAGATTCTATTGATACTCATCACATTGATTTGGTTGATGTAACAAACAATCACTAGAGAACATGGAATTTATGCTATGCTCACTGATTTCATTGTAGGACCATTGTCCACCCAAATCCATGTCCTCTTTTAAAGGAATGTTTACATTTTCTATTGGGAGCAACTCATCCATGATTCCCTTGCAAGGAAAAAGAAATAGAACTGTAAGATAAGAGAAGGAATAAGAAAAGAACAAAGACAAAATAGGAAAAGCAATGCAAAAAGAATAAAAATGACTTAAGTAGTGAGATAAGAGTTTTCCTAGTATCCTCGACTCCACGACAATGGCTTCAAAAACGTGATGGTGGGTGTGCATATCGTCATAGGATGAACGTAACGCTCCCACGGCCGCAAGTGCACAGGTCATCAAATATTAAACCTCTCGTGTGTGACAGTGATTGGGTCATATTCCCTAGGGCCCAAGAAGTACTATTACTTTCTCATTCACTCATTTAGCTTATTCAATTAGAGCTTCCATTGTTCTCTCTCTTAAATAATGTCAAAATTCATGGCTTTAATGGCCCAATATGCTTTGTGCGCAAGTTTCACCCGTAAATGGCCCGCTTTCTCATACACTAACCTAAAGGGAGTTGTTCCTACTTGGGTTTTATATGCAATCCGATATACCCATAACATGTCATCTAAATGTTTTGACAAATATTTTCTATTATGCCCCAAAGATTTTGCAAAATCCTCTTTAACTCCCTATTAGGGACCTCTACTTGCCCGTTTGTTTGATGATGATATGTATCGCAACTCTATGTGTAACACCAAAGTGTTTCAGGATTTTCTCCAATTGGTCATTACAAAAATGAGTCCCACAATTAATAATGATGATTCTGAAACTTCCAAAGAATGTGAAAAGCCACTTAAGGAATCTGATCATAATTCTAGCGTGGTTAATAGGTAAAGCTTGTGCTTTTCTGCCCACTTAGACTCATAATCCACGACAACTACAATGCACTTTCATAAGTGGTTGTTTATACATATTTTATCACATCATTTTACATACATCGAGCATTACTTTTATCAGGTTTTCTCACTCATGAAGTGTATTTTGTGTTCTTTTGCAGAAACATGTTGATAAGTTTAGACTTATACTATATTTTGTAAATCATTTGTACACTCGTCTGATATGTATTTGAGTGATTATTTTGAAATGATGGTAAATAAGGTGTGAATTTCATTTGCATGTACCAGATTGAGCTTAAAGACGCAGGAGAGCAAAAAGAAGCAATGAGGAACCAAAACAAAGAAGATGGAGCTCTCCTCATATTGACATCTGGCAGACAAAACCATTTACAGGTTCCTTACAGCCCAGGTTACAGCCGTAAGCTTAATTCAGAAACCCTTGCGGGCAGTCTTGTGCCCATAAGGAGGGGAAATGTCAAGCATAAGGGCTTACGGGTTACACTTACGGACGTAAGCTTAGCCATAAGGATTATCCAGAGAGGCTTACGGAGGACACTAACGCCAGTAATTGGGACCTTAATCGAAAGACGGACAGCCTTACAATAGGAACTTATAGTCGTAAGCGGGACCGTAAGGAACGTGATCAATAGAAACCCTGAGGCTTAAAGCCTCGATATATGCCCGTACTCCACCCGTAAACATAAGGGTATAAAAGACTTTACTGATTTCAAGAGAAGGGGAGTTGAGTTTTGGGAAGATGGCTGGAGGGAGGCTAGGGTAGAAAAGAGAAATCATAATAGCTGTGAGATCAAGAGCGACTTCAATCCATTCAAGACTAAGAAATTCATGCCAATGTCCATCCTCATCATCATCATCATCATTACTTCATAGGGCATCGACGCGATCAAGAGCAATCACTCCGTCAATGTCGAGGGGAACTTCAAGTTGATCCATTTGTCATTAATTCTTGATGGAGTGTTGTTTCTTTTCATTGAATATGAGTATGATCTTGTATGATTGTTTGATTGTCTCTTGCTCCATGAGGAGCTAAACTTTCAATTGGGGACTTGGACATGAATCCCTAGGGTTAAAACTGTATTAGATTCTATACTTGTTTCTTGATTCTAATGTTATGTGTTTGTTTGATTATGAAATGCATCTATCAATTTGAATTTATGAATGTTTCATTTTGCTCGTGACTTGAAAGCTAATGTGCGGTGAAAACCAGTTAGTATGTCATGTTTCTGAGTCAATGCTTATTCATTAGAATTAGAAGTATTTGTGGAATCTCGTGCTTCATACCACAACCCTAAGGGATCATCGTCCAAGTACCCCTATTTTATCCAACAGTTATTTTCAATCTTAGTTCAGCACTTGTTTTCGTGTAGTTTTTATGTGTATTTTCAGTCACATTGCACCCTGTTCATTAAGGCTAGATAACTGTTACTGGGGTTAGTACTAGTATTCTTGCTCCCTGTGACTCGATAACCAGATCCTTCATTAGGTCCACTTTACTACTTGATGACCCGTGCACTTGCGAAGAAGCAAAGGGCGTGTCAAGTTTTAGGCACTGTTGCCGGGGAGCTAGATATTAGGAATCCTTTAGGTTTGTTAATCCGGCCATTATTGCTTCTCTTTTCTTTTCTCTTCATTTGCTTGTTTGTTATTTCTATGGTTTAGTTTTGTTTTGGGAGTTTTATCTCTGTTTTACCCTTTGTACATACTCAATTAATTAACTTGACCATTCTATTGCAGAAATGTTCGACGAGATCGAAATAATTCAGAGGATTTCAAGAATGTTGATTGACATGCAAAGAAAACTGGAACACTGGTCACAACATCCAGTCCTATCATATCAGAATCACAGAATTGCTTGTAGTACATCAAGGGGAATAGAGCAATCACAGCAGAGGGAGGATTTATTTTAGGATGATGATATGGAACCAGTTAGCGGGGTAGTTAGTGTTGTTCAAGAACTGTCCATACTGGATACTATTGAATGTAAGGTGCTAAGTCAGGAAATAAGAGTCCGATGGCATGAGACTCTAGGTATCAAAACCAACCAGAAAACAGGCAGTTAGATCTTGAAGGGTACGAGAATATCGACCCACTGAGAAGCAGTTATCCCCGATCTTCAATAGAGGACCCCCTTGAATTAGAGTTAAAATCTCTCCCATATCACTTGGAATATGCTTTTCGAGAAAACGGATCTAAGTTACCAGTGATTATAGCATCGGGCTGACTCCAGTGCAGAAGGATAAGTTAGCCACCATGCTGAGAATGCATACGACCGTAATTGCGTGGAAAATTTCAGATATAAAGGGAATCAGTCCTTCTTTCGGTTCTCATAAGATCCTTATGGAAGACAACTTTAAACTTGTGATTCACCCACAACGTCAACTCAATCCTAACATGAAGGAACTAGTGTGAGCTGAGGCTATGAAGCTACTTGATGTTGGCATCATCTACCCGATTTCAGATTGTGCTTGAAAAGTCCAACTTAGGTGGTGCCAAAGAAAGGGGCCATGACAATGGTGAAGAATGAGAGGAACGAACTAATTCCTACATGGATAGTGACAGGATGGTGGGTATGTATTGACTACAGAACTTTGAATGACGCCACTCGAAAGGATCACTTCCCTTTGCCATTCATTGATCAGATGCTTGAGCGGTTAACCGGTCGTGAATTCTACTGTTTCCTGGATGGCACATCTGGATATTTTCAAATCCCAATCACCCCCGAGGACCAAGAGAAAATCACATTCACATGTCCATATAGTACATTTGCTTATCGGAGGATATCGTTCGGGTTGTGTAATGCGCCTGCCACCTTTCAGAGCTGCATGACAGCATCTTTGATGATCTTGTAAAAGATATTATGGAGGTATTCATGGATGCCTTTTCGGTCATCGGGGATTCTTTTGATTTGTGCTTGGCCAATTTAGAAAAGGTCCTAAAAAAGTGCGATGAAACCAATTTGGTCCTGAATTGGAGAAAATGTCATTTCATGCTACAAGAAGGCATAGTCCTCGATCATAAGATTTTTAGTCGTAGTATAGAAGTGGATAAAGCAAAAATAGATACATTGGGAGGTTACCTCCCCCTTCCAACGTTAAGGCGATTCGCAGTTTCCTTGGGCATGCAGGTTTTTACCATTGATTCATCAAAGATTTTTCTAAGATCACATGCCTTCTGATAAGAATGTTGGAAAAAGACGTCCCATTTAACTTCAATACAGAATGTTTTGCATCTTTTGAGCTACTAAAAGATAAGCTCATTCGGGCATCGATTCTCATCACCTCTGATTGGAATCAACATTTTGAGATCATGTGTGATACCAGTGACTATGCAGTGGGAGCCGTTTTGGGGTAGAGGAGAGAGAAGCACTTTCAACCCATATACTATGCTTGCAAAACCCTCACGAGCGCTCAAGAAAACTACAAAAAAAAAGGGAAAAAAATTATTGGCGATAGTATTTGTTTTTGATAAATTCAGACCATACCTCATCCTCTCTAAAGTAGTTGTCTTCACGGATCATTCGGCTCTCCTATATTTAATGAATAAAAAAAATGCAAAGCCAAGATTGATATGTTGGGTGTTACTGCTCCAAGAGTTTGATGTGGAGATTAAAGATAAGAGGGGTGCTGAAAATTTAGATGCTGATATGTTGTCTCGGCTGGGAGAAGCTGTTGGTAGAAGGTCTGACCCATTAGAAATTAATGAATCCTTCCCAAATGAACATTTATGTTCTTGCACCCTACTGAGGAAACGGATGCTCCATGGTTTGCAGACTTTGCTAATTATTTAGCGTGTGCGAGCGCGCTGAGGGAGGGGGGTGGAAGGGTTCTTAGTTTTGGGAAGATCCTTTTCTTTTTTTGGGTATGCGCAGATCAGGTTATCAGAAGATGTGTTTCACGAAAGGAGGGTTGGGACATCTTAGGGCACTGCTATTCTGGGCCCACAGGAGATCACTATACACAAGACAGGACTCCCGAGAAGGTGCTTTTAGCAAGATTCTTTTGTCCCACTATATTTCAAGATGCCCAAGAATTCATTCAAAGATGTGATGTATGCCAGAGAGAAGGTAATATGTCTCGTAGAGACGAGATGCCACAGAACCCGATGGAGTTTTGTGAGATATTTGATGTTTGGGGAATCGACTTTATGGGTCCATTCCCTAACTCCAACAGGAATAAGGACATTTTGGTTGCAGTAGACTATGTGTATAAATGGGTAAAAGCTCAGGCACTACCTACTAACGATGGCCATACAGTGGTAAAATTTCTAGAAAGATTGTTAACATGGCTCAGAACCCCGAGAGTTCTTATTAGTGTCCACGGGACTCATTTTTATAACACACAACTTGAGAAAGTTTTAAAACGTTATGGGGTCACTCATCGGCTAGCAACCCCATACCACCCTCAAACAAGTGGCCAAGTAGAGGTAATTAACACAGAGCTAAAGCGGATTCTAGAGAAATCTGTAGGACACAACAAAAAAGTACTGGTCAGAGAAGTTAGATGACACCTTATGGGCATCTTGGACAGAGTATAAGACAACGGTGGGGAGCACACCCTATTGGCTGGTTTACCGTAAGGGGTGTCATTTGCCAGTAGAATTGGAACACAAGGCATATTGGGGCTATTAAAGATATGAATTTTGACCTTGTTCAAGCCGGAAAACAAAGGCGGCTCCAGATTAATGAGTTGGAGGAATGGATAGCCCAGGCGTATGAGAACACGAAATTGTATAAGGAACGAATGCGTCAATGGCATGATAACCACATTCGTTGGGACAAAGACTTCAAACAGGGCAATCAGGTTCTCTTGTTCAACTCTCGCCTCCGCCTATTCCCAGGAAAACTAAAATCCAGATGGTCGGGTCCCTTCACAGTTACTCTGGTAAAACTTATAGGACAATTGAAATCTTTCATCTAGAGGAAGGTCAATTTATAGTAAATGGATATCCACTGAACCATACAACGTATATCTCCAAGCAACAGGTAAGGGGGTTCTCCATTTGAAGGAACCTCCATGAGGTAAGAATTTCTACCATGTCAAGCTAAAGATGTTAAACTAGCGCTTCTTGGGAGGCAACCCAAGCTTTTTCTAGTATTTTTCTTTCTTTCTTTTCTTCCCTTGTTTAGTTACTTTGGTAAGTTTGAGTAGTTTAATTTTTTGATTGTCTGGTGGTTTGTCTTCATGTTTTGTGCCTTGTGCTTATTCTTGCTATTCATGGTAGACTTTCATGTTAATTAATTTTGTATTTAGACATGTATCGTAGAGTAGGAGAGGCTCTGCCAGATTTTCAGGAACGTTTACGGGCGTATTATGCCCGTAAGCGAGGCCATAAATACTTTGCATAGATGACTAGGGCAGGACTTATGGTTCATAAGTGTTGGGCAAAGAATTCAGATAACCTTATAGGTGAGACTTATGCTCGTAAGGTCGGCCGTAAGTGGTGGGCAGAGAACCTTACAAGGTAGATCAATAGCCACTTACGGCCCGTAACCTTTTGGTTTCATCAAGAGAGCCCTGATCGGTCACTTTTCCGGGCCAGGATCAAGAAGTGGAAGTCATAAAAAAGAGATCTTTCTCTTCGCACCATAGATCAAGAGGAAGAGGTTTTTACAGGGAACCTTACAGGCGTACTTACGACCGTAAGCAAAGACCGTAAAGGGAAGACAGAGGGCCTTACGGCCCTCAATTCAGCCCCCTTATAGGCCGTAACCCCCAACTGGAAGGAAGTGGAAGCCCTTATGGGGTGGAACTTACGCCTGTAAGCACCCACGTATTAAGCAGACAGAGAGCCTTATGGCCCGACTTACGCCCGTAAGTCGACCGTAAGAGGCTAGGGTTAAGGCTCCGCCAACGACCTTTGAGATTCATTCTTCACTCTTACTATTTACAATCTCGTCGCTGGCGACCGTTTCTAGCTTCCTTCACCTTCCCGATCTCATTGGGACTTTGTTAGAGCATTTACGCACACATTTTGATGTCATAGAATTTGCTTACCGGCTATTTTCCAATTTTCTACTTTGAATCAAAGGTATTACTTGACTTGACAATTTTTTGCCAGTATTTTAGTTGGTAAACAATAGTTTGTGAATGGTAGATTGTTTATTGTGTAATTTTTGTGCATTCCAACTAGATTTATGTAAACATTTTGAGCTTCAATGTGCAAGGAGGACCCTTACGGCCCAACCTCATGGTTTACGGCCATAAGAAGACCGTAAAGGTGAACCTCCTGATGCTTACAGCCATAAGGCGTCCCGTAACCAAGCTGTAAGCGTCTCTGAATTTATATGTTTTCAGCTGGTTGTACTAATTAGATATTATTTTTGAACCTGCAGGATTGCCTCCAGACCAGTGAAGAGTGCTTGGGTCGACTCCACGGGACCTTCCACAGCTGCGGTACCTACGAGCCCGACCTTTTCCTCCCGTACTGTCTAGAGCGGTTTAACTGCTTAAGGACGAAGTGGTTTGGATAGTCTCGCACTGTGGACTGGCCTGTTTTGACCCAACTGGGGTTGGAAGGAGAGGTTCGCGGGATGTTGCAGATGGGAGGCTGGTCCCATTTGTTCTCAGCAGAGGAGCGAGCCTACCAAAACGCTACGCTCGAGGTTTTAAGCACATTTGAGTTTAACCGGACTCATACCCTGTCGAAGTTAGAGAGGATTAGAGGGCTATATGACGAGGACCATATCAGAACGCCCCAGTATCAGGAGTTGTTGATTGATTTTCCTACCAGCCTCACCAAGGCCACCTGCCTTGTTCGCCCGTCCACAGGTATGTACATGCCATCATGGCGCTATCTTTTGCAGGGTGGGCCTACAGCACTGGGGTAGTGGGGCAGCAGGAGCTTTTCTACCTGCACAGCATGATCGAGTGCCGCCCCCTACACCTCGGGTATGTGCTGGCAGATTTTCTTGCACACTAGGGCCAGCACACCCATTTGAGCGTGATATTTGTAGCCCCTACATCACATGACTGATTCAAGGAATGGGGCTGGAAGATCGCCTCGAGGGGCAGGAGGTCCTGAGCACCACGACGCCTCTCTGCCTAGATACTCTCCGCCTGATGGGGATAGTGACTCACAGGGGATCTAGCGTAGTTGTCATTGTAAAACTTGATGTGTACTGATTGCCATAGTTGTAGCTATCGAAGGGCAATTGTAAAACTTGATGTGCATGATTCTCGTAGTTACGTTCACAAAACTTGATGTTATGATTGCCATAGATGTGACAAGGCTTTAAGAACCTACAAAGAATCCTTATAATGTATCTGATAATTATTACAGGAGTCACTGCGAGTTTATCTGAGGAATTAATCCAGGGTGCTACTTCTTATCATTATTATTTGCTAAAATTACACCTTACCTTCTCATCCTCTCTACATTCTCCTTCTCTATCCGAATTCTAGATTAAAGCCTTTCTCAAATCTTTGACTAGACCAAATACTAGAAGATAAATTAGTACTATAAGCTATACTAGTTCCTGTGAATTCTACTACCCGATCCTTCATTGGGTACACTTTACTACATGTATGACCCGTGCACTTGCGGATACGAAAGGGCGTATCAAGGTAAGGTAGCTTAGGTTGATATTTATGAAGTGAGTTCTTGCCTTACCTCCACCCTTGGTCTCTTCCTCAACCTCCACAACTATTGGTTTCTACCCACCAATTTTTGCAGATTTCTGAAAATCTTCAGCCCTATTTTTCGTGTCTTGCACTTGGGGAGAAACCAATTTCTTGCCACTCCTCAAAGTCATGGCCTTGAGGGACTCCCTAGGGTTGACTTCAGTGTTGCTCAGGAGTTAACCTTAAGGCCGTTCAACAAGAGTTTTGGTGATCTGAGCCACTTATGCTCCAAATTCTGAAAAGATGCTTGTTAATTCTTTAACATCTCTCCATGGTTCGTGAGTCGAACATCGTTTGCTTGGATGTACTTTGCCAGGAGTGTCTCAAGTGAAGGCCCTTTTCTTTCTTGAGCTGGTGGTCAAGGGAATAGAGGTTGTGGTCTTGATGGCTGAGGTTGTCCTTATGCTCCTTGTCCTTGTCCTGGTTGGCTCCATGAAAGGTTGGGGTGATTCCTCCACCATGGATTGTATGTACCACTGTAGGGGTTGTTTTGGTACCAGTTGTTCTAACCAACATAATCCACCTGTTCTGCTTGTCCAGTACTCAAATCACCGGAGGAACTACTCTGACCAAATTGCGGCCCCGATGCCTCACAAGCCATAACTGGAGCTTGTGTCGGCACCTGCAAAGTGTCCAACCTCTTAGTGATTGCTTCAACCTGTGCTTCTAAAGTGGTGAGGGCGTCTACTTCATAAATGCCAGCTACCTTAGCCGACTTGTTCCTCTCAGAACTCCACTAGTAATCATTAGTAGCCATCTCATCTATCGAAGTTTGTGCTGCATCAGGTTGTTTGCTGCATAAGGATCCCCCAGCCACTGCATCGAGCATTTGTTTAGTTGCTACATTTAACCCATTGTAGAAGATCTGAATCTGTATCCACTCAACTATGCCATACTGTTGGCATTTCCTTAACATGTCCTTGTACATGTCCCAAGTGTCGTACAAGGTTTATGATTCCAGCTGCCTATAAGAGGAAATGTTGCTTCTGAGCTTGGTAATCTTAGCCTGAGGAAAATATCTGGTGAGCTGGTGAGAAACTTCTCAGCAAACTGAGCCCATGTCATGATAGATCCCATCAGCAAGAAACTTATCCACTGCTTCGCCCTTCCCTGCACAGAAACATAAATAGTTGAAGGTGAATAGCATCCTCAGACACGTGGTTGGCCTTGAATGTATCACATATCTGCAAAAAGCTTGTTAAATAGGGATATGGGTCCTCATTCTAAAATCCATCAAATTGGCACATCTGTTGTACCATTTGTATGAAGTTCAATTTCAACTCAAAATTTCTCGCCGCAATGGGAGAGCGAACAATGCTTGATCTTGGCCCTTCTAAATTTGGCCTTGCATAATCAGAAATACTCCTTTGATTCCTTGCAATTGGTGCTTCTTGGTCATCTTCAATACTAATTTCCACCGACCCAGTATCTCTGATGTTAACTTGCCTCAATCTTCTGTGCAAAGTGTATTCGATGTCTGGATCGGAGCTGGCCAAAGGAGATGAACTGCCCTAGGTCATACAAAGTTGCCTTCAAACAAAGCAAAAGAAAGAATCAGAAAAACAAGAAAAGAAAAAGGTAGAACAGATAGAAATGAACAATAATAAAATAAAGTAAAGAGTACCTGCAAAACAAATCAACTAAAAGTCAAAACAACAAAAGAAGAATAGAAGAATGAAAGATATCCAGAAATAAAGAAAAATGACTAGATTACTAGAATCCTAATGTTCCTAAAAGTTGCCAGCCCCCGACAATTGCGCCAAAAAGTTGATACGGCCTTTTGCATATCCACAAGTGCACCGATTATATAAAGTAGTATAATGTACCCAATAGAGAATCGGGTAGTCGATTCCACAGGGACTAGCAAGCTTCTAGTACTAATTTATCCTTCAATATCTAGTCTACTCAATGATTGGGGAAACATTCTAGTCTATGAATATAAGTGAGAAGAAGAGAAGTGAAGAGAGGATGGAAAGAAATGGGGTAGATCTAGCAAGTAGAAGCAATGGGGACTAGCGCCCTGGATCAATTCCTTAGAGAAACCTGCAGTGGCTCTCCTACAATGATTATCAGGTACATTCCATGGATTCTACGTGTGCTCTCAAAGCCTTGTCACATCTATTTCAATCAAATACGTCAAGGTTTATAACTATAACTACGGGAATCATACACAATGAGTTTGCAACTGTCCTACGACAATCACAATTATAGCAATCAACACATCTCAAGTTTTACAATTACAACTATGCAAATCATACACATCAAGTTATATAACACAATGTTTCACATAAAAAACAATAGAACTCCATAATCATTGCAAGAGAGTAAGTCAACTACAAATTAACATCTAAGTTCATGAATCCGGCGTGACAGAGAACTGTTAGCCCCTCAGAGGTTCACACAAAATTGGAAAGAATAAGAAAACAATTTAGTAGAAATCCATTGACTCACTATTGCTTCTCAATAAATCCGATTGTGCTCCAAGGATTTATCCGTCAACAAAGCTTCACTCCAAATAGTGCCTTTGAATCGTTGCTCTAATTCCCTCTGGATGGTAGTGAAGGTCACCCAAGAGTCACCTCCAAATCCCTAAGCCGACCCCTTTCAAAACTCTAACATTAGGATTTCAAAAGGAGTTTTGACCCAAGCACTAGCATGCTTGGGCTGTGCTTCTCAGTATGTTCTCTACGGCCAAATCTAAGGTTCAACATCAAAACAATTTTTTGCCAGACAGTAAAGTGCACGGCCCAAAGCATACCCGTGCTTGGGCCGTGCTTCCATAAGCACACTTGTGCTCTGCGAACCATGATCGTGCTTTTCATTAGTTGAATAATCCTTGAAGAAGCTCAAAAGCATACCTGTGCTTAGGCCGTGCTTACCCTAGCTGTTTGCAACTTGATTCTTTTCTATGCTAATTTTGCTCCAATACTTCTTTTAATCACCCAAGACCTGCTAATCTGCACAAAAACGCAAAGATACCCAAAGTAATACTAAAAAATATAAAACGAATGCTAAAGGACAAGGAAAACATAGGTAAGAGGTATGTATATATATATAATGCACTCATCATCGAGAAAGCTTCATCTTCTTTACTTTGATTCCTAATTCCTTTTTTTGGTTTTCCCTCGCCTTTGAGCTCTACCCGGAGCCTGCAGACACAATTTACACCTTATTTAGTATTGTTTTCCAAATTATCACTCTAATACAAGCAGAATAAGTATACAAAATGGCATAAAATATAGTATAGTTGTACACATATCACATTTATAACCACAAGATGGATCAAGAAGAGTAGCATTGATGTTACCAAATAAGGCATCTTTGCCAATTAAAAATGCTTTATATTCTCCTAGGTCTAGGAGGAATCTTCTTAGCCAAAGATATATGTCTCAATGAATGTCATTTAGAGATGATTGATAAAAAAGGAAAAGAATATTTTAATGTCGCTCAAGTTGTTTCATGCCAAAACGTGTACTTAAAAGCTATCCCTGTATATCTTCAAAATTATATTTTATATATATTAAAGTGATAAATAACATGCTATCTTAATATGGAAAGCTAATTAATGACTTGGAAATAATTAAAATATGGCATGAAAGATTTGGATATATAGGTGCTATTATGATGCGCCAGATTATTATTAGTTCTCATGAACACCATTAAAGGATTATACAATCCTGACAAATAATGAATATGCATGTTCAACATGCCCAATAAGAAAGCTGAAATCTAGACCTTCCATAACAAAGGTGACTAGTGAATCTCCTAAATTTTTAGAAATGATATATGACATATATGTAGACCAATACATCCATCATGCGGACCACTTATGTCACACCCCGACCTGCAAGTCCCAGCATCACCAACACTACCGCCTCGATAATCCAAGGGTGAGGTAGGGTCCACCCTAACCTCGGATCACCGTAACGGCTATTTTGTGGGTTGGTATGACCTGATAGCAAGAATACTGCCAAATAATAATACAATAAAACATGGTACACCTAGGGATGCAAGTGGGGTACACCAATACCTGGTAATCAACCCGAACAAGAAACAAGTAAGCAAAAGACAATTCATAATACAAGAGAGCACAATACAAATGGATCCCACCTATATGCACATATAACGAGGAGGTGTAATATACACAAAAAGATATTCAAACAAAAGTTTGGTGCAGACCCTAGCCCAACCAACCACCCACATTGTTACTCAGCCCTAACACTTGGAATGGGATGGGTGAGTAACTACATTACTCAATGAGAGGAACTGCATGGAATATATGTCGTATATACATACAAGATATATGCTGCAAATCCACATTTTATATAAGTACGAAATACGAAATATAGAATTTACAATATCCATGTATAACATGTCCAAATGGTACGAAACACATATCATAACATATAATCGTTCTCGCAGAGTTTATATAAAATACAAAGTACGGAATATTAAATGTGGAATTTACAATATTCTAACACACGTGCTTATACTAGAATCATTTCATATTATCAAATAAAGTAACATATTCAACTAGTGCGAAATACATATAACAACCTACATTCATTATCGCACAAGCTATACAAAATACGAAATATGGAATACAAAATATAAATAGTGCTTAGGAAATAATAAGCACGAGTAAACATCCGTATTCAAAATACAATATGATAATAACATTTGAACTGAATATGAAAAACATGTGTCGGTCCACAACCTTGTTCTCGTAACATAATAATTTTCCAGAGTTTATTAGAGTAAAACCGAGAACAAGTAACTAACCTCAAAACCTTCTATCCTTAACCATGGCTGAGACTAAGTCTTGAACCACCAAAAGTCGTGTCCTCCGGCATTGGCCATTGAGACCCCGTGTGGTGACCCCGGGCTCTCAGTCAACACTGCCAAGACTGGGATCTCTATGTGCCTCTAGCATAGCTGAAACAATTGATTACGGGTTGCCAACCCCCTCTACAGGTGGTTCATAGGCCCGCCTTACTGGTGAGTAGTTAGGGCCTCAGCCCTATACCACCAACAAAAACAACGTATTCACCGTACCACCCGAAGGCTTATGACCAGTGCACCACCTGTAGGCGAAAACCATCCACTGTCTGAAGATGAAAACAATAACATATCTTATGGCTGAAATCCATATATCGCTCGTAAGAGAATACAATAATCCTCCCGGAGGTTGTACACAATATAACCAAACCACTTTTTCAAAGATAGAACGAAATCAGATCAACATACAACCTGAAGGCTAAAAGCAATAGCCCGTACGAAGGTTCAAAAAATATAAACACTTGCTGGCCCATAGGCTATAACTCGATATAACAAATTCATTTTCTGAAGATACAATATATCGTTCCACACACATTTTTCAGAAATCCTTCAGAAAACCCAATTCATAGTAAGAGGCAGTTTTCCAAAACCAATCCATCAAGGAAAATACCAAAAAGGAAACAATATTCAAAACACAAGAATTTCGACAAGATACATGTAAGTATAAGTAACATGTATAAAACAAGTAAACCATGCATATCAACTATTCCCACTCACAAACGTGGATGACCACAACTCCAACGCTATCCCTCTGCCAGTTCCTTGCCCTTGCCTGAAGTCTCACCCCCTGTGACAAGTTAAATCAAAAACCAAATGGAAGTTAAAGGTATTCCAAAGAAATACAAATTAGAACATTCCACCCAAGCATGCCATGAAGCCCCTAGTGATCGAACATCGACCCCTAATTGAACCTAAACCAACCCACAAACTAACCCCAGTCATCTGCACCCTACAGGGGTAGATAGAACTAATGTTTTTTTTCATCAACAATTGGCCCTATACAAGCCCTAATTACACCAATGAAGGGTCGACTTTGAATTTTTCGCCAAAGCGGAGAAATAACAAGGGATTCAAGTCCCTTGCTGCCCTCGTCTAAGGCTAAGATTCTCAAAAAATTTCTCAATTTAATTCGAGAAATCCAACCCAAATACTAGACAAGGGCTTACCCTCAAACTAGAGGAAATGGGTTCCAATCGTCGATTCTAACCCGGTGAAACGGTAAATTGCTCTTTAAAGCTCTTATCCTAATCTCCACATTGAAAAAGATGGAGAAGTTTAAGAAAAAACTGGTCGACAACCAAAGAAGAAGTAGAAGAAAATGAACAAGAAAAAGAAAATAAAAAAAATAAGTATATATAGATCCACAGAAGTTCAGAGTCTTCCACGAGTTCTCATGGTCATCCACGCATCTTAGAAGCAAAACTCAAATGGAAACTCTCCACTGCCACTCAGAAACAGATATATATATATATATATATATATATATATATATATATATATATATATATATATATATATATATATATATATATATATATATATATATATATATATCCAAGCGGCTCAAAAGTTAAATATTTTCAGTCTACTAAAATACACAAACACCAAAAATAAACCTGTTCTCACAACTTAGGTATTTTATGGTATTAATTGAGACATCTTCTAAATGGCCCCACCTTTCGCTTCTGTCCATAAGGAATGTAGCTTTCGTGAGACTATTACCCCAAATTATCAGGATTAAGATACAATTTCCAAATTATCTCATAAAGATAATTCATTTTGATAATGCCGGTGAATTTACATCAAAGCATTTTATGATTATTGTATGGTAATTGAAATACAAGTTGAGCACTTAGTAGCTCATGTACATACCAAAATGGATTGGCGGAGCCATCAATTAAAAGACTGCAGATTATTGCTCGTCCAATGTTATTAAGAAGAAAACTGCATACAGATACTTGGCATCATGCTAGTTTGCATGTTGCAGTATTAATTCGGATCTAACCCCTACAGGTGATTTATATTCACTACAATAACCTGTTATGGGAAAAAAGCCTGATATTTAACATATAAGAACATTTGGTTGTGCAGTATATATAACAATAGCACCACCAAATCATACAAAAATGGGTCCACAATACAAACTTGATGTATATGTTGGTTACAATTCTCCCTCAATTATACAATATTTAGAACCACTAGTGAGAGATCTATTTACAGCAAGATTTGCATATTATTATTTTAATGAATACGTCTTTTCTCCATTAGGTGGAAGAATAGTTAATCGACATAAGCCAAAAAAATTTTGATTGGAATGTATTACAATTACATACATATGATCAAGTATGAAATTGAACTTCAAAGAATCATTAAATGGCAGAATATTGCAAATGAAATACCTAATAAATTTACTGATACTAAAAGAGTAACCAAGTCATATATACCAACTGTCAATGCTCCTACAAGAATTGATATTCCTAAAATCCCATTGCAAAAGAAACAAGTAGAAGATAAGCCACGTCAAAGACGTGGAAGACCAATAGGCTCCAAAGATTCAGCTTCTAGAAAAAGGAGACAGAACAATAAAACTCTTGAAGAGGGGGATCTCCCATATGAGAAAGGAGGAAAAAATGTGAAACCCTCATAATATAAATATGAAAAAAAAGCAATGGGAAGGATATTTCCGTAAATATCGAAAATTAATTTGTTATGTATGTAGATGATCATAAAATAATAAATCGGTATGAAACCGAAATAAATGATGTATTTATTTACAATGTGACTACAGATATAAAAATAAATACTGATAATGATTCAGAGCCAGGATCTATGAACGAATGTCGATAAAAAATGATTGAGCAAAATGGGAAGAAGCTATCCAAGCTGAGCTAAATTCCTTCTCAAAACAGGAGATGTTTGGGCAAGTAGTGGTTGTACCAAAGGTGATAAAACCGGTCGATTATAAATGGGTGTTCATGATAAAAAAAATGAAAATAATAAAATCATAAGATACAAAGTAAGACTGATTGCTCAAGGTTTAAAAAGATTCATTTCGTCCACCTGATGAGGGGGAGATGGTCCTTGGCCCAGAAACTCTTTATCTAAGTGCAATTGGTGTATTAATGTATCTTGCAAATAATATAAGACCAGATATAGATTTTACAGTAAATTTCCTAGCAAAATACAGCTCTATACAAATGCAAAAACATTGAAAAGGAATAAAAGATGTTCTACGCTACTTACGAGAAACTACAGGCTGGGGTTTATTTTATCCATAAAAATCTTCATCCAATCTCATAAGCTTTGCTAATGTTGGGTATATGTCTGATCCGCACCAAGGAAGATCTTAAACTTGATACATATTTTCTTATAATGGTATGGCTATATCATGGTGTTCCATGAAACAAACTCTTATAGCTATTTCTTTAAATCATGCAAACTTCTAGCTCTCAAAGAAGCGAGCAAGGAATGGGAGTGGTTGTGATCTATGATCGGACATATACAGTCATCAAACTACCATCAATTACAACAAATACTACACTCATTTACAAAGACAAAATTACGTGTATATCCCAGATACAATGGGGATATATTAAAGGAGATAGAACAAACCATATATCTCCAAAACTTTTCTACACCCATGATCTACAAAAAAAAGTGTCATAGAAATTGAAAAGATTAAATCTAATGAGAATCAAGCTGATTTATTTACAGAATCACTCTTCAAATGTGTCCATCAATAACTTGTTTACAAAATCGGTATGAGAAAATTCAGGGATATAAGTAATCCTGAAATAAATGAGTGGGAGTATAATTGGAAAAAACCATTATAGATTACCACCAACTTGGTAATCTGGACGGACACCTATTTTGGTGGTAATCAGATTACCACCTATTTGGTAATATTTCAATATTGGTAATCTCACATTACCATTAACATTACCACTGCCACAGTAACCAAATATGGTAATCTGAACATATTACTATTATATTCCCAGTAATGTTTTCATATTACCGCGAGCCAAGCTGCCTCTAAAGGTTATTTATTTAAGGGAAAAATGTACTCTTTTTCCATTCACCATGATTTTTATCTCAATAGGTTTTTCCGAAGCAAGGTTTTTAATAAAGTGACAATCGACATTACTATAGCAAACTGGCACTATAGTAGCAGCCCATGTGATATTGTAGGAGCCGCCCATATTTTTACTATTCTGCGTACCAATGTATTTTGGATTATTAGAGCATATTAATCTCAACAATCCATTATTGGAAAAGAAGAAAAATAAGAAGAAGAAAAATAAAATTGCGAGTATTTGGTATATATTCTCTTTTTCTTATCCCATATTCTATATTATTTATTTATTTCTGTTAAAGATTAATTATTAATTGTTTTTACAAATATATATGTTATATATACTATATATAATGTTCATCCCCTAAAGTTCCCCTTACCACCATTTGTCAAGCTTTTATTGGTTGCCTTTTATTTATTTTTTTCCTTTTTGCATTCAGTGGGTCCCACACCTCCCTCTTTCCTCTCAATATATACTACTATATACTTTATTTTGTCTCAATTAAACTACTAATATATACTAATATATACTTTATTTCCTCTCAATACATACTTTATTTTCTCCCAACTAAACTAATTTTGAATTTTATAAAATAAAATTTATTTTATTATTATTTTTCCTCTATTTATTAAAATATAAAATGCAAAATTATTTTAATTGGGAGAAAATAAAGTTTGTTTTCTAAATTCTAAAAAATTTAAAATATAAAAATATAAAAGAAACAATGGATAAGATTTAGTTTTCAAAATAAATACTTAATAAATTAATTAGATTTTGAGTGAAATCATCAAAACCTTAATTGAAAAAAACTGGATTGAAAAACACTAAACTGGAACAAATCCCCTAAAGCTCCCGAAAAACACTAATAAACTGGTTGTTTTTATTTATTTTTTTCCATTTTTGCATTCAATGGGTCCCACACCTCCCACTTTCAATTCAATAGATACTAATATATACTTTATTTTGTCTCAATTAAACTACTAATATATATAATATATACTAATATATACTTTATTTCCTCTCAATACATACTTTATTTTCTCCTAATTAAACTAATTTTAAATTTTATATTATTATTATTTGTCCTCTATTTATTAAAATATAAAATGCAAAATTATTTTAATTGGGAGAAAATAAAGTTTATTTTCTAAATTCTAAAAAATTTAAAATATAAAAACATAAAAGAAACAATAGATAAGGTTTAGTTTTCAAAATAAAAACTAAATAAATAAATTAGATTTTGAGTAGGGTCATTAAAGTCCGAATTGGAAAATACTAGACTGAAAAACATTGGACTGGAGCCAAACCCCCTTGAAAGACACACACTTTATTTTATTTTATTTTAATGATTAAAAATGACATGATTAAATCTTGTGGCATTTTTTATTTTTCATGTCCCACTATATGAGTGGGGTTTATCAAAATTAAAATATCAACATGAGAGCGGTTTAATTTATGTTGTTGTTGTTGTTATTATTATTATTATTATTATTATTATTATTATTATTATTATTATTATTATTATTATTATTATTATTATTATTATTATTATTATTATTATTATTATTATTATTATTGTATGTTATACAATTTTTTTATTGTTTTATCCATTTATTTTTGACAAAATATGATTAACGTATAGTAATAAATACACATATGTAAATTAAATTCAATAGTTAATTATGTCCTCATCCTACTTTAATTTTAAGATTTGATTTCATATATTCTCTGAATGAATCGAAACCCTGAAAATTTTTAATTTATAATATAAAATAAAAAAAAAGAATAATGGAGTTGTTGTCCTTGATCTAAACTATTATAAATAAATAAAAGTAAAAGTTAGTTACTTCACAAATAATCCTTGAACTAATCTTAAAAAATTAATATTAATATTATAGTTTAATTTGAAGTTACAGTTACAATCACTTTGATTTTAACACTTAAAATTCATGCAAATTAAGTTATAGTTTAATTGGTGAAGTAAAAATTAGTTACTTTACAAAAAAATTCTTGAATAATGCATTGTTTTAATTTTAAGTTATAGTTACAACAACTTTGATTTTATTAATATGAATATTTTTTAAAACTAAATAAAAGATGTAATTAATACATGGGAAATTTTTATTAAGCTTCTCTTAAAGCCATTTCTCAAGTTTTAAGATATTATTAATACTAATAATACTTGAATAATAGAGGTTTGATTTTCTTTGTTCACTTTCTTTTGCTGTTTTCTTTTATTAATTTATTGATAGTGATGTTCATCATATTATATGTTTATGGGTTGTATCTTTTATAATGAAGATTTCTCTAAGATACACTAATAAATGTTGGTCTTAATTTAGGTGTCATCTTTGCAACATAACAATGAGTAAAAAGAAAGAGTTTGAATCTAAACAAATACATTGACGAACACTTCAAAGACTATATTTTTTTTAATGTATAGTTAACCTAATATGAAATATCACACTTACAATTTTTTTAAAAATTATTTAAAAAACTCGAGAACGAATATTAATCTTAAATATATCTATAAGATATTGCAAAGCAGCAGTTTGCTGAGGATTTGTTTTTATTCTCTGTGGTTATGCAATTGTTAATGTACTCACGGGTAAGAACATCTGTCCCACAAATTTCTTAATACTTTTTAGCCTCATAGTTTATACTTAAGCTCGAGGATTAAAAGCCACATTCTTGCCAAATTACATACATTGTTATTGGTATGTGCTATTAATTTGAAGTACAGACACATTATTGAATTTTAGTTGTTGTTTGTTAAGTAAATTTGATCAATTACTGTAAAAAAATATTGAATAATTATGAACATGATTCCTTAAAATATCACTTTTTTAGTATAATTATTATAATTATTACTTAATTTTTTTAAAATATTATTACAATTGACATGAATCTCGGAGCGTAAGCCCGGGCATCCATGCTAGTATTGTTAACGTACATGGCAAGAGGCAACCTCAACCTAGTGGGTCACAATCGCGCAAGACTTTTCTCTTTTATATTTTTCTCACTTAAATTATATAAAAAGTCATTTTTAACCCTCTCAACATTTCTGAGAGTATTTTAACATTTGAGGGTAAAATAATTGCTACTCTTTTCAAGCATTATAAACAACTTATAATTACAGTAATTTGTGTGATATGAAATTTAAGTGTTTGGTTTTTTTAAAGCGGCGTTTATTTTAGATACTTTTTCAAGTAAATCACAAAGTTTTGATTTTGTTTTCTACTTCAATTAATTAGTAATTATGCAATAATTTTTAAAATGGTTTTTAATTACATGATAGTTAATACTTAATCCCATCTATATAATTCTTTGTATATATAATATCTTAATGTAATTTTTAACTTTTTCATTTAAATAATTTTATATCTAGTTATTTATGTTTTCAAATTGTTTTCCTTTTCTCTTTTTTCTTTTTTCAACAATTATAAACCTCTAATAATGATAGTATTTTTGTGATATGAAATTTAGGTCTTTAGTATTTTAAAGGGGCATTTATTTAAGATGGTTTTCAAATAAATCACAAAGTTTTTATTTTTGTTTTCCAATTCAAATATTATTAATTAGAGTCAATGGGGAGTGTTTGGTCATTATGACAATAAGGTGAGCTGAGCTTTCCGGAGTGTAAACAGTGACAATCCCAAATTAGGCCCAAGTCGACCAGATTTATGCAAATATAATGTGGCGTATTTAATGAAACAACAATTTTGTTTAACTTTTAACAAAGGAAGGGAGTGGGTGTCAATTTGAAAGAATAAAAATTTCACAAAAGCTAAAATATTTTGATGGGTACCAAACTATATGATCTTTTTTTATTTGAGTTCTAAACTTTAATTTGAATCAAAATCATCACTCAACTTCCATTCTGCTTCACTAAGTGATTACCAGATATATTCTAACATATTTTTGATGATGTTAATGTCAAAAAAAATTTTTTAGCAGCTGACATGGAATTATCAGATACACAAGCATATCATATATCTGCTAACAAAAAAAATTCAATATTTACATCATAAAAATAGGTCAAAAATTTTCGAATGACTATCTAGTGAAATCAAATTAAAGTTTGCATGTTAAAATGAAAAAAAAACTATAGTTTGATGCCAAGCCAAAAACAATCACCCCAAAATAGATTCAAAAAACGTAACTTAAGTGAAAACAAACTTATTAAGCACCACAAACATACCTAGAAATCATAAACCCGCACAAGAAGTAGCCAAAAAAAAAAAACATTTTCTCATGATAATGACCTTTAATTCATATGCAATGTTCCTCTTGTATAAATTTGGATCAAGTAAAAAGTGGATTGATGATATTAGAATAGATGGTGTGGAGAAGCATGACAAAGTAGATGAGAACGCCAACAAAGGCACTGATGAGAGCTCCCATTACATGGTCACAAAACTCCGGCGTCTGACCGCAAATCGGCAGCCACCCGGCGCGCTCATTTCCCTTCTTTCCGACTTGGGATACAGCTCCTGCTGCTGATAAGGCAGACACTAGGAACATCATCACAACCTAAAAAAGGGACATTAACAATAATTAAGCCAACCGAGAATATTTAATTTAATTTAATTTAATTTTGAGTATGAGAAAAAAAAATGAAATACCAAGAGAGATGATGATTCTAGCAAAATTTTGTTTTTTGAATTTTAATAATAAAATTCAATTTTAGTTTTTTTTCATTTTATATTGAGATTTTTATTTATTATTTTCAAAATTAATCACAAGGTTTATAAAATGAAAATAAATAAAAAAAAAAAGATAAAAATATGAAGTACATGGATTCCATTTGCAGTGGGAATTAAGAAGCGTCCAAAACGCATGCATCAAAACTGATGGTCACTTACCTCTGAAAATAACTTGTTATTTTTTTTTACTAGAATTTCTATTTTATTTAGTCTTATAAATAAAATAAAACTTGGTTTATAATAGCAGAAAAAAATTTAAAAATAAAACTTATTTGCCAAAAGGAATCTTTGTAGATAAAAAAATAGTAACCTTTTAATATATAAACGGCAGCAAGATAAATCATTAATCTTTCTATCATTTATTCATCACTATTTTCTTTTTCTTTTTTTATTTGCACATTTACTATTGTCCACTAATAGGATTTTGAAATGAGTAAAAACTCAAAGCTATATGACCACAAAATATAGAGATGCATGCACTTAAAATTAAGGAATTCAACTTACCACATCCATGAGAACAATGAAACTGGAGACAGAGTCATTGAACCGAGGTACGAAGAGAACGAATAGAGTGTAAACCGCGGCAACTGCATTCACTATCAAAAAGAACCTGCAAATGTATATAGACATTAATATGATTTAGAAGTGACCAAAATGGATCAATAAAATAAATAAATTTAATTTAAAGAAAAAATATGTATGTTTCGACATTAAAATTAATTGGTCAAATGCTAGTAAGCATTTTAGCTGTGTATGCATGTATATATATATGGGCACACATGACAAGAGTGATTTTTTTGTTGGTAGAATGACTTATTCTTTTATTTAGTGAATTCCTTTTGTCTATAATAGATATATTAACTATCAGATTGAAAGAGAAGCAGCTTTGTTCAGAGTGAAAATTAAGCTAACTATTATTTTGGCACGCTAAAATATTAATTTATGGATAAAGAATGAAAAAAAGGTAAGAAGAGAAGGCTTATTACACAAATGCAGGCGTGTACTGAAACTTGGCTTCCAACTTGATGTTGAAGAAAGTGGTAGTCTCATGGCTGGTGGCCATGACAATAGCTGCAGTGACGGTAGCGGCCAAGGCAAGAAGCCGGAGAAGGAGAAGACAACAAGCTCTTGTCTTTTTGGCCATTGACATTGCTGACAAGTGAAGAGGAGGAAGAAGGGTTGGGAGGAAGGTTGAGGATTTTATTTTAGTAGTGAGATGAATGGTGGTGGTAGCTAGGGAGGTTTAACAATATATTGAACAAAATGGCAACGTGGTGGGAAGGAAGGTGGAGAAGCTTCTTTCCTTTTGTTTTGTTTTGTTTTGTTTTGCCCTTTTGTTTTAATGGGCTTTTGGCCACCCTCTTAGTACGCCTGTGGTTTTATATTTTCAATGTTGAGCTCACTTACTGTGCTTATCTCTCAATTCTCTTTATTTCTCTCAGCTTTATTATGTTATCTTGCAAATGCTAGAACTCAAAAATCAAACAAGGGAATACATCCTATGCTCATCTTGGTATTCAGATTTTTCTCTTTTCTTTTTTTTTTTTTGAACAGATGTGGACAAACCCAATACCAAAAATGGGAACTGAGCCTCCTTCAGCAAAAACACAAATACCCTACACAAAAATAAAAAAACATATACAAATAGACCAATCCAAGGTTTGCTTAGCATTCGGAACTTCATAGTAGGTGATGGGCAATTAAAACAAACATAAGCTTGAGAACAATTAAACGCCAATCAGATCAAATAAATAAGAAACAAAAACAATTGCTCATCTCAATATGGCAAAAACATCTGCATCCATCCATTCAGTACAATTATCAGCCATATATCTTGCCTCATTAAGAAATTTCTGCTGTGTTATGGCACCCTCATCAAGCTTTTATTTGCTATAAACTGGTGTTGGTTAACCAGATCATGAACGGGCCCTTTAGTAATGGGCATGTATGTCAGTTGATGCACCAAACTGCAAATAATTAATAATAACATGTTACCTCCACACTCATTACAAAACAAATAAATAAATACAAAACTGCGCATGGGATTGCGGTGAGATGCTGAGGCCATGTATATATAGCTCACAACAAAGAAATCACAGAAATAGGGTTCTTCTATTCCGAACCCTTGCTTGCTTTGTATGTGCTGACTAAATGTGTCTGTACATCTTGCGAAACTGCAGCATGCTCCAAGTACTCCATTGTGAATTCACCTTTTCCCTGTATTAAAAAGGAGCCCATATAAATCACAATCTTCGTAGAATTTCTTAGTGGAATCAATGGTTTGTACGCAAAAGTTTGTTTTCACCTGAGTCATTGACCGAAGGGATGTTGAGTAGCCAAACATATTATTCAGAGGAACCTGGAAAAGGTAATCATCAGTTTATGATTTGTTCATTCAAACAGGAATGGAAGCGTTATAACTTGAGAAGAACACAGGCATCAAGTTCTACACATGATAGGCAACTTAATTATAATATATAATATATTGTGTACCTATTACTATGTTTGATAAAAAATACCTTACCACATACAGTAAGGTTTGTATTAGACTCAAAAAAGGTCCAAATCAGATCCAGAATGGGTTGATCACCATATTTTATAAGGAACCTATGTAGTTAGTCAGAGAGGTGGTCCTGATTCATGCCACAGAAAAGGTCAAAGGCCTACACATAGTTTCCAATTAGATTTTCTTGTTCTATTTCGGTTTATCTTTTCAAATATTTGCGGATGGAGTACCACAGACTGCAGAATTGATTGCTCCTTGCTTCGTTCAAATTAACTAAGTCAAAAACCAAGAGCTTTCCCTATTTCTTTTTTATAACTACTGGACATATTAAGGCTCCAAATTCTATATTTTACGAAGGAAAGACTACATACTCAAAAGAGTTGTGTATAACCCCATAAATCAAGCTCCAGAAAAGTGGAACAAGTTTACAAACTAAGATGTTAACTACTTAAACATCAGTTTGCCCAATAAGGCAAAGCAAGTATTCTAATTATGTGAAAGTATCCATAGCCTGCTCTGCATGCGAATAAAAAGGCACAGGTGATCTGATAACAACAATCATAATACTCTTTTACTGCACCTCCACAAACTTCATATGTTATTTGTGAAAAGTTGTAAAATCTTTAACTAAAATTGTAAAAGTTGTGAATGACTTATGAAGCGCAAAAGCTAAAAGAATTTACCAAAAAGCTTATCATATGCATGTTCAGCTAATAGCTAATTGTAATCAGTCATCAACATTTAATTATTGAACAATAGTAGATCGCATATTTCGCTTTGTTAAAATGAAAGAGAAGTGATGTTTAACATACATGAGCAGCAATCACCGTATCATCACCATCTTGATCATTCCCCACGATCATACCTTTCCTTCTGCAATTAATTATGTAGAACTTCAGCTCTGTGTTTCGACCAAAGAACTATGGCTGAAACTGAGAGTATCAAAGTTTTTCCCAAAAAAAAAATAAAGGAATAAGCTCACTTGTTAATGTCCCCTGTAACAGTACCCTGAAACTCTGTCGGCACTTTCAACTCAACTAACATTATAGGTTCCAGTATGACAGGCTTGGCCGCAGCATAACACTGTCAAGTAACCCATGTTTCCATTGTATGGTTAACATAAAAGGTAAATGTGCAGATGACCTAATAAATGGTCTCCCAAGCTCACAATTCCCTATGATTAATTTTTTAGTTCATTTAGAAAACTCAATAAGCCCAATGAAGCAAGAGTAGCTACCTGTCTAAATGCATAAATTGCCGCCAACTTAAAAGCAAGCTCACTGGAATCTACAGCATGCGAAGCACCATCTGTCAAGACTATGCGGATATTTTCAACAGGATGCCCTATCAACGATCCCCTGCAGGTACATGATAAATCATAAAATAAGTTATTATTCATGGTTGCAAACAAAAGAAACACCTAGCACCTACGAGTTGCTGGCTTCTTTGAAACCCTTCTCAATTGCAGGGATAAAGTTGGAAGGGATTGCTTGCCCTATGATCATATTCTCAAACTCAAACTTGGTCGCTGAACCCATTGGAAGAGGTTCAATATACCTGCCCATTATGAGTAAGAAGAACAATTTTTATGAACAGAATAAGATCTAATAATGCAAATCAAGATCACACACATGCTCATCTCATCCTGACAGAAAACTTAGATGAGAAAACTAGTACAAACATTTAAAGTCATCACAAAAAGGCAGAGCGCACTAGCATAATTAGTAGGACCAATAGCTTACTATATTATTCTAACCTAGTGCTGATCTTGCACAGACAATATATAAACCCAAGTGTTTAACAGAATTTGACATACAAAACAAATAAGTACTTTCAAATTTCACCAGACAAGCTTTGCGACAACATCACCACATGAAATTATCCAGTAGGAAATAAAAAAAATGGGCCAAAGCCAAAGGCAATAAATAACAGCACCAACTCAAAGAGAATCAAGTGACTTATTCTGAGTCAAATTTACAGCTCAGAAAATAATAAATCTTAGTTCAAGCTTACCCGCAAACCCGTCCATATTGACCTTGACCTCCTGATTGTTTCTTATGCAAATAATCAAATTCAGCACACTGGGTGACAGTCTCCCTAAAGTTAACCCGGGGTTTTCCAACTTTTGCATCAACCTATGCACTCAGAGACAAGAAAAAGGTTTAAAACTGACAATTCTTGATTACTGACACTGACCAGACACTACTTCCAGAATATAACTTAATAAAATGCACAGGTAAGAAGATACAACATAAATCTAAAGGAAGTAATCTATTCTCCATACACTAATAAAAAGTGCATTTCTCATATCTGCAATAACTAAAAACATAAAAGGCAATTAGTTCTGTTCACACAAAGCAAAGAGTAAGATGTTTTATTGATCTAACTTGCAACAGAACTGTGTAATCTTTTTATATCATCTACTTATCCTACAGTTACATCAGAGCAAACTATTATTTCTTTTTAATATGTACAACGAAGCAGTAAATAGTATATAGCAATGCTCAAGTAGAAGCCAATATTGACGGCATGCTTAGATCTGCATGCTACATGTAGGCTAATTTCACGCAAGGAAGACAAAATCAGGGAATTCTCAAATATTAGTTTGTGCAACTAGCAATGGTTTTTTTTTTTTACTTCTAATTCATTGTGAATTAAAAAAAAAAATTGCACACCTTATACTCCCTCCGTATCCGCTCAACATATATATCCAAATGCAATTCTCCCATTCCGGAAATAATTGTCTGTATGACAGTGCTGATAAAAGATGACAAAGAAAAATAATGTTCAATGGGAAAATCAAACATAGCAAACCTGCCCACTCTCAGCATCCAAACCAACACGGAAAGTTGGATCCTCCTTGGTGAACCGATTCAAAGCCTTCGAAAACTGACACAAGTAAAGAAAACAGGCAGGTTAATACACAAGTAGCTGTACACAAGCAAACAAGAGGAATACTTCATCAGGATAAAGTTACTTGTCCCCCAGAATCTTTAGATACAGGTGAAACAGCCAGTGACATTACAGGTTCTGGAACATTCATAGATGTCATGGTGTACCTGACTGAGCCATCAGTGAAGGTATCACCTGGAAAAATGTAAACACACAATTTCTCGGTTAATTAAAAAAAGCAAAAAATAAATAGAAACCAGGTTAATGACATAACAGGTCATTTACCAGATGCACAGTCGACACCAAAAACCGCAACAATCTGCCCAGCATGAGCTTCTTGAATGTCCTGTCAAATGAGGTACACACACATACCATCCATCACGCATAACATGAATTGAAATGATACTGCAAATTTATTTTAAGGGGATGTAACATCATTTTACCTCCATCTCATTGGAATGCATCCGGACTAAGCGAGGGACCTGAACAAAAGAAAATACACAAATTAAAGTCAAGAAATGGATCACAGACCAACAAAAGAACATAAAAGAGAACTGTATATGGCATGTGCTATAATGCTAGCAAACAGAACGAATAAAAAAAATTACTTCCCTTGTAGAAAACCACCTGACCATTGAACTTAGCCAAAATACATCTGATTTTCAGATCAGACAGAATGGGCTCAATGACTTGAACTTCTATGACACACCTTGGGTTTCCATTCTACACTGAAGGCACTTAAATCATACAGGTAACACAAAAGAAGAAAATGTAACAGCCCAAGTTCCTATTAGGGATTCAAAGAGTTGCATTATTCTACCAAATTTACATTTCACAGGTAACAAAAAAGAAGGAAATGTGAGAGGCCAAGTTTCTATTAGGGATTCAAAGAGTTGCATTACTCACACCAAACTTAAATTACACAGGAAACACAAACGAAGAAAAGATAGCAGACCAAGAATTATTCAGTTAAGTGGAAGTGCAAAATTTGGGTGGTGTCATAAGTAATTTGACAAAACAATCATTATCATCCCAAAAACAGTTCATGAAGCCCCTAACCAAAAACAGTGAAACAGCATGACTTCATTAAAGAAATAAATCACTGAATACCTAACTGCACTAGCTAACTGGGTAATGATGTCAGCATGACATCCATGGGCAATCATCTCAACTTTTTTCCCTCTAAACTAACAGGGGCTTATTTGATGTCATGCAGTCTATCAAAGTAATGAATGATCAACATGAATGATAGAAAAGGCAAAAGATGGCGGGTCAAAACCAGATTGCATTACTTCTATCCAGTGTTGTCAAGGGTGCGACACACACTCCAGGTGTCAGGACCCATATATCACATGAGGCGCAAAGCACAAAAAAAGCGCAGCCGAGTGGAGTAAGGCACATATAAAAAATTTATTGATGATATAATGTACAATATAATATAGTACGTATTAAAACTCTAAAGTAAAAATATAAATTGAAATAAATTGGCTTAGGATTAAATGTCCAAGTAGTTCTAAATTGTTGGAAATAATTGGCTTTTAAATGCAACAAATTTTCAACAATTAATTTTTTTATTAAAATCTTAAAAGCTTCATTAAATATGAATGGTTGGCTAGCACCTTTTCCTAAAAACTAATCTAAAAATTAAAATTATAAAAAAAAAAGATAACAGCAGTCAATTTCAATCAAGCGCGCTTTTTTAGCGCTTTTTCAAGGCATAAAAGGCGTCGTAACATGCAGAAAAGCATGCACCACTTTGAAGGTGCCTTGCTTAAACAAGCTTAAGGCGCCTATCATGGAAACATTGTTCCCTAATGCCTACGCACATGTCTTGACAACACTGCTATCACAGGAAATTGTTTACTTTTAGCACTTTCCCACAAATATCTAGATAAGCAAAGTACAAAATTAGCTTACAATGGCCACGAAAATGTTCTCCAGAGAAAGAACTAATAGGAAAATTTATACAAATGAACAAGTCATATGTTACCTTAATTTTTTTCCCTGTATTTATGTTGACAATGTATTCACCCTTCTTAATGACACCTTCATAGATCCTGCAAGAAGAAAATGTTTTCTTTTTCTTTTTTGCCGCACATTTCTTAAAACATAATACATAATAAAGCAACACAAATAGAGACGAGAACAAATAAACTACTTCAAAAAGCAGATGAACAATATCCAAACTGATTAGCAGTACCTAAGATAGGTCAATTGACCAAAGCGGCCTTCTTCCAATTTGAAAGCTAGAGCAACAAGGGGTCCAGCTGGTGTTCCAGATAACAAAACCTAAAACAGTGAATTCAAGGAACAAAGCTCCTAAAACAATTCCAAGATAAGAGATTTATGAAAACTAAAAGCCACACATAATAAATTATACCTTCTCTTCAGAGTTGTTTTGATCAAGGGCATGGCTTTCAACTTCAGTGGGGCAGGGTAAATAGTCTAGAACTCCATCAAGGAGTGGTTGTACACCCTGAAGACTCAAACTGTAAGCAGTGAGCATGTAAAGGGCATCTGCTTAAGAAAAGGTAATCATAAATACTACAGCCTATAGCTTCCCAGACTATGGCAAGTGGGAAGAACAAATTCCAAAGGAAAAACTTCCAACAGTAGGAACCTGAAGACTATTTGCCTTGGACATGATAAAATATAGAAGTATAAAAACAAGCAATCAATCATTATACATACAAAAGGAATCTGCAAATATCTAGCCTCAAATTTAATAGTTATAATGAAGTATCAAATAACTGCCAGATAAGCTTCAAAGGACAAAATTAACAAAATCACACACCTATTATCTCCACAGAACTTCAATTTTAAGAAAAACAAAGCTCTTCAGTTCTTACAGAACTTGCAATGCTGATTACAAAAAGTATGTTGCCCATTTACCAGAAATCGGAACAGAGAATTTTCAGTCAATCCTACCCAGAAGGAATCTTAAACGAATATGATGCAATATTAACACTACATTTACTCTGTCCAGTCAAACAACACACAAGGAATGATTTACGCCAAGAACTACCAAATCACCACAGGTGCATTGCAACAGAATGGCAATCTATGTTCCTTGAAAAATGTTAAATTCACAACAAAGGAAGTAATAAGTTCAAGAAGGCAATTGTGAAATCATAAAATAATTCAGGAAGTTATGAAATTGAGTCTGCAAACAATAAATATGATCAGACCATAGTTCAAAACTAAAATAAGCAATACTAATGTATATGGTTCAAGAGTCGATAAACAGTGTAACTAATTTTAAGAAATAATTAAGTATTGCACGCACCTTGTTTTTGAACGCGCTTCCCATATAAACAGGAACAAATTTACGTGCTATTGTGGCCCTACGGATTGCCATCTGTTAACATAAAATGACAAAAAGATTACAAAAAAAGTGAAGGCAAACAGACAATGGCTTGTAATCTAAATTTGAGTAATAGTACCTAAACTTTTGTCCTAAAATATGCATAATATCATTTATTATATAGGGAAAAATGCATAGATCAAAAGTTTCAAAAACAATCAAAAAAGTAGAAAACCAATAAAATCAACTCATGAAACTCATTATTAGCAATGTCTGGCATAGGCCAAGTTTGGCCACTTCTAGGACCTTAAGGGAGTGTTTGGTTGGAGGATAAGCTTATTTCCCAACCTTTTACTGGACATAATTATTTAATTAAATATATTTGCTAATTAAATTTAAAAAAATTATTAATATTAATAACTATGAAGGAACTCATAGTCCTTGGCAGGTTTTCAGGTAGTCATAAAGTCCTTACAATTTTAAAAATCATCCAAAAAGCCCAAGAACTCAAAAAAATTATCTTACAACCAAAATAATTATTATTTAAAAAAGTTTTCTTATGATAACTAAACTACTCTCTTCATCTTCCTTTTTTCTTTCCTTTATATGTCCCGGCAAAAAACCTCTACAGCGAGCTCATGCACCCAGTGAGCACACCAGCAAGCTCACACCTAGAAGAGTTCACCAGCGCATGGACACACGCAACCAGCAGAAACACCGGATAGCTCTTAAGAGTTAGAGAAGGATAGAAGGCACAAAGAAAAATGGAAACCTACGAATTTGTATGCCCCTCGTAAGGAACTTCTTTGAGAAAATAGAAGCATCAAATGGGAATTGACAAAGTTGACGGGCATGCAGGTTGCATTCCTAATTAGGAAATAGTTACCATTAATTAAAAAATAAATTTTTAATGGAAAATAATTAATTTGGATTAGCATAAATTAATTCAAAATTCGGTCCATACACTTACAAGCTTTCCCTCCAACCGGTAGGACATAGAAATGAATGTCAAGCATTCAACAACCTGCATTAAATATGCACGTGTGTTGTGCGTGTGAAAGGGGTGTGTGTCTGTATAGGTGGACATGGGAATCTCATTATTTTTACAAAGGCAAGAGAATATTTTAGTAAAATAGGTTTTTAAGTGTTCAACTAGATACGGAGACACTATGAACTGTTTTTAAAGAAATACAACTTACAAAATTCAAACTAAAATAGATTAGAGTTTTAACATCATGAAAATCACTATTAAAAAGATTTGACAGGATGAAAAGGAACTTTTAAAATAATAGAAGATTGACATTGAAAATTAAATAAAATTAAGATGGAAAATAATATAGAAAAGAGAATGAAATCAACGTAAAATACCTAAATTGGATCACGTGTGAAACATATGTATCAACGTGCCCGCAACATATCATATCTTATCTAAAGAAAAAATACATATTCCTGTATGGATATATAATTTTTGGTAAAGATACACATATCCAGTGAATGCTGCCTCCAACACAATTGTCTAAAAAAAAATCCCTTAACCCCACACCAATTTACACCCTAACTGAAGTCTACTTAGGTCAACATAAATAACAAAATGCCCAAATATGGTGCAAACTATTATTCAACTCATCTTGTATATTAATTCAATCTTATTAACATCCTAGGTCAGAGTTTTCATCCAATTAACTGAGATGCAGAATTTGTGAACCTAATTACCAAAAGAACAACAAACAAAAGTCTATAGCAGCCATAACTAGTTTTCATGTCTGGCAAGGTACAATCAATTGATTAACTCATATTTAATAAGAATTAAATCTAGTAAAATCTATTTTGAACCTATTTACACCTAATGTGTTCACTCTAGAATTCTATTGACAATTAGGTCATCACTTTCAAGCTACAAAACCTGCTTTCAGTGAAATCCAGAGCGGTGACCAATTTTGGTTCCCCTCTCATCAAGTCTGAGCTTGCTCACATTGAATAATCCAGTTTCAGCCAAAACTTCAAACTTTTGAATTCCTTTTACAAACATCACCTTCATTATTCGTGGAAACTTGGTTAAACAAATCATGAGAGAAAAGCATCAGGTCAACAGGCAAAATGGCAAATGATTCTAGAATCACCTTAAGGTCCCTGGGTGATATAGGCTCATCATTCAAAAAAATTTCCGCCAGTTGATCATCCACTTCAGAGACAACTTCAATCAGTTCACGTCTTTTTTCCACAGCTAATGCCTCCATATTTGAGGGAATATCAGATGCAACTACGTTCTCCCTGGAAGAATTAATAATGAATAGAATTCCATCCATCAGATTTGCAGGAAGACACATTGTTCAACCAAGGAAACAAAAAATTGCACTGAGACACACCCATTGGCACCATGAAAATAATAAGCTTTCAACTCTACAAGATCTACAAGGCCTTGAAATTCCTCTTCCAAACCAATTGGAATTTGAACTGCTGCACTATGATGCCGAAGCTTAGACCTCGCCTGAAAAAAAAAGGTGGTGCATTAAAGATTCAGAATGTCACCACAAAATTCCTGAACAAATTACAACAATAGAATATATACAAATTCATTTAGGAAAGCATTAAGCACAGATGACAATCAACTAGAAACTAATTTTCAGAACCATGCTGCAACATGGTGTGCAAATATCATGAAATACCCCTTGATATCTTCCTATAGTAACAATAGTTGGCCAGCTTTTTATTATTTCCTGCCTGACTTCATGATGCTTATCAATATGACGCCTCACACTTATGGAATACTTCATTGGAGGGAACCAAAAAGGTATAATTAAAGCAAAAACAGAGTAAAATGTCGGTATAAAGAAGAAAACTCCATACCATCGACAAAATTCCCTTGAAATCTTTCTTTCATCAACATCAAAGTACCAGTCTCATTAATCATAAAAGAAGGTTAGCAGCAAACATGGCAGACAATATTTTATAGCTATATAGTCACACAGCATTTAGTCTTATCTTTGAAAATTGCATCAATAGCTAAATGAAAAATCGCAAGTAGGCAAGAGCACCACTTTAATCTCCCAAAGCCTGTTAAATGTCAGGCCTCAATTAGGAATGGCCAAAACCTAAGTAGTAATGGATTGAATCTGGATTTTTTCCATTTTTACAGTGTAGTTAATAGTGTTACTGTTAACACCATAACAGCATAACATAAGATTGGCAGAATGTCAAACCTAGGAAACCAGTTTCACTTCACAAACAGTCAAGCTCTGGAAAGAAATCGGCAAATTAAAATAATAGACTCAAGATCAATCTGAAGATGTTGGGTACAACTCTAAAAAAGACATGTATGTGTACGTTCATATCCGAAGTGACAGAATGCCAAATTCCATAAGTTTTATAGCAATTAAATAAAACAAACAAAGCCAATCACCAAGGCCACAATTTTATATGATAAGGTTCATCGAGCAAATGCCTAAAATAGTACAAGCTGACCAAGTTATGAAATGAAAGGCATATCTGAAAAGTTTCTAAAGTTTACCAACAATGTTAAAACCTATCAGTCTTTACAGGAAATTTTTCAACCACAAAATTGAATGAAGTTAGAGTGTGTAGTTCCATCCTGCCAACATCATGAGAGATACTTTTTTCCTCCTCACATTTGCAGATACTTTTTTCCTCCTCACATTTGCAGATTTTATTATGATTTTTGTATTTACGTATTTTATTTCAAATATTATAAGCTATTTAAAAAACAAAAGAAACCAAAATGAGTAGAAAAGGCAAAATAAGGAAAAATGGCCAAGGCAGTTTTTCAACATACAAAACCAAAATTGACACCAAAGCTTAAAACTATCATCGGTGAACCACTAAACCCAGAATTCAAGAAATATCTCTGGGGTAACCCTATTCTATCACATACATTCATGTGTTCATGTCATTGATCTTGGACAATTAATCAATCAATTATTGAGTAAATAAAAATATAATTGTTTAACATAATTTGATTAGGAAAATTTCTAACCATGATGGCAACACGAAAACAACAGATTTGAGTAAACATGGCACCCCAATGATTCCGTCAATTTAGTTGCTTCAATTGCCAAGTCTAGTGTGATATATTTCTTCCTATGGTATTGTTAAGGAGTCAGAAGTAACATGGTGGACCTTCCAGTTAACACTCACAAGGCTCACTTGCAATTTTTTATAGTGTAAAAATAAAAATGATAACACTAATAATAATAATAATAATAATAATAATAATAATAATAATAATAATAATACCTACAATTATCCAAAGTCAAACAAGATTGGGACCAAATATACATATATAAAATTAGAGAATCTGACATGGTTTGAGGGGTTCTTGGCGTATTAATCAAAATTAACGAGACAAGTTTTAGGAGGGGCTAACAAAAATACATTATTCAAATGGCACATGGATGTCGGTCTCATCAAAACCAGAGATACATATTGGATATATTAGTATGTGCTTATATTAGTTTATGTGATCTTGATCTGATTCTAGTTTGATCCATATCATCCTAATCTTGTGAGTTTTATATCTTTGTTATTGTTTGCCTATACATAATTTGTAAGTCTAATGCTCAAAGTTGAATACAAATTCATTTTTTCCCCAACAAGGTATTAGAGCTTTATTTTAGTAATTCTTTTCCACTACTTTGGGTTGCAACACAACTCAATCACGCAGATTGATTACTTTTACAGTCTTCATGGACTCTTGATCTTAGGTTCTTGACAACTTACCCGGTTAATTTTGATGTTTTAACAAATGATCACTTTAATAGAATATAATCATTTATTACTTAGTTCATGATTTAGTTTTAATAAATAATTTAATTTCACAAAAAAAAAGGGTTCCACATTACATATAACTTATGAGATAAACATATAACAACATACTAACTACATATATTGTTGGTTAAAACCATAAGCAAAGTCATGAAATAGCCTTAATCATCTTACAAAAGCATAAACCATGATTAAGAAAAACGCTATATAGTCATAAAATAGATGACAACTTACTATCCTAAAGACTAAGTCATGAAACTACGCCCCATAACAAACATGATACTCATGTATTTGCATGTTGGAATATAAGCAGCACTGAATTGTCAATAACCATAACATAGAAAAATAGAAAGTACCTGATTAAGAACCTTCCATGGATCAGCTCCCATTCGATCTAACTTATTTATAAATGCTAGCCTTGGTACTTCATATCTTCTCATTTGGCGATCAACAGTAATCGATTGACTCTGTACACCTCCAACACTACAAAGAACAAGAATGGCACCATCAAGAACACGGAGCGCTCTTTCTACTTCAATAGTGAAATCCACGTGGCCAGGAGTATCGATTATATTTATCTGCAGGGGATTTATAAAATGCTTAGCGCTTAGCCAAAGTCACATACAAGATGATATTGTTAATCTAGTCCCTAGCTTAGTTTTACCAGGGCAACAATATACTGATCACCTCCCCCAACAATATACTGTCAAACTACAATCGTCCTAGGAGTGCCACTACATTTTTGAAGATTGACAGGAAAATGTTTCAAATTTCAGATATAATAGTAATTCTTAAATTCATTACATCCTTTCCAAATGAACAACAACTCAGGAACTGAACAAGTGCAAAACCATAAAGCAGAAGAGCAAACAAGAACATAAAGATATATAAATATAAAAAAACCTTCAAGACAAATGTCCAAAAGACAAGCGGTTTCCTCGCAAAATAAAAATCAAAGTTTGATGACTGATCCACAAGATCCCCGGCATCTTACGCCCAATTTAGCATTAAGTCTATAGTATTGATAAATAAATCCAATACCACATAACTTCAGACCAGGATCCAAATAAATAAATAAATAACCCATGAAAAGATTCAAACTTGATGAAAAGAAAAGAAAGGGAATCACCTGGTATCCATTCCAGGTACAGTACGTGGCGGCGGATTGAATAGTAATGCCCTTCTCCCGCTCAAGGTCCATGGAGTCCATCTTAGCTCCAACACCATCCCTCCCCCGGACCTCATGGATTTCGTGGATCCGGCCGGTGTAGAACAGGACGCGCTCCGTGAGGGTGGTTTTCCCAGAGTCGATGTGAGCTGAGATCCCGATATTTCGCATCCTCTCCAGCGACTCCTTCCACCAAGCCTCCTTGTCCTCCTTGGCTCTCGCCGCAGTAGACATCGCCCTACGTCCACCGGCACTGGGAGGCAAAGCTCCTCCATCGAAGATGAGCAGCGCGATGGTGTTGGTTTTGGTGCGGATGGAGGAGAGCAGGCGGGTGGCGGAGGACCTCCCCATCGGAACTTTGGAGGGGCGTGGGCTTCCGGCTTCCCGCTCGTCAAAACCCTAGGGTTTCATCATTTTAATCATAATAATAATGAGGGAACATTACTTATACGTCCCTGACAAGGTTCATTTTTCTGGTTCAGTCCCTCTGACTTTCCGGTACTCCATATAGTCTTTCTTTTATTCAGTCATTTTCGTTGAAGTTCCCGTCGTCAAGTCCTTTAGTTAATTTCATGTAAATTTTCAAAAATTTCCTCATGAGATAAAAACAAAAATTGGTGGCTCTTGTCAAGTCATTTTTTTTATCACGTCAAACACTTGATTTTTCCTTCTTTTCATCTTCATCTTGTTTTTATTCATCTTCTTTTTCTTCTCCTTCACTTTTGTCCTTGTTAAGTGGTCAAATTCATAGCGACATCATTTTGGTCCTTTTGTTTCTCTCTTCTTCTTTTTCTTATTATTCTCTATTGTTTTAAGGAAGTGGGAAGTGTTTTATTATGGTTTGCATTGTCTCTATTTTTATAGTAAAAATGATACTAACATCTGATAATTTTATGAGTTTTTCAAAATTTTGTACAGTCATCATTAATAAAAACTTTTTGTGTTGTGCCCCGAAATCAAGGAGAATGACGTGTAGTATTAGTTGTTTCTTTGTGTTTCATCATATGTAAAATACATAGTTCCTGTGTATTAAAAAGCTTTCATGTGTATTGTTTTACTTTCATGTGTAGTATTACAATGTCTTCAAGTATAAAATGCACTATTCATGTATATTAAAATGCTTTTCACGTGTATTATTTTACTTGCTTGTGTAGTATTAGTTGTTTTTGTGTATTACAATATCTTTGTATGTAAAATACACCGTTCATGTGTATTAAAAAGTTTTATCGTGTATTATTACTTTCATGGGTATTATTTTGCTTTCCCGAAACCTGTTCTAAGTCTGATGCTTCAAACAAGAGGAAACCCATCTCTTGGATTGCAACAAGAAAGTTCCTTACATTCTCAAAGTATTGATATGTCGACAAGATTGCGTCATCAGGAAGATGAAGTGAATCTCCTGGAGTTACTACAACCTATGCAAATCAATGACTATCAATAATATATACATGAATACATCAAACATGGAGCTGAAAATATTAGTCTGTTTGGAAAAACCTTTGGTACTTTTCAAGGTTGAACTTGTTGAGTGGATTCAAAGAATTAAACCATTTCTTAATCCAAGGTGGAACTTTTCCTATGAAAGCTCATAGGGCAAATATTTAGCCTGGACCACTCCAACTGTTTTCTTCATCCACCTAGCTGCCTCATACCTTCTTGCAACTACACCAATGTAAACAAATACACTAACAAAGATCTTTATATCAAGAACTCAAGCACATTCATCAAGATCTCATTTTGATGATAAAAAAAAAAATACAATTAATACAACCCACAAACATAATGAGAAAAGGAAAAAAATAATAGAAAAAAGAAGGGACATCACCAACCCCCTCAACATTCTTAGAAGACAAGTTAATGTCACAAAGAAAGGAAAGAGAACAAAAAAGCAAAAATAGAGGCAAAGATGAGACTTTTCTGCTTACCTTATTATGGAGGTAAAGATGATATTGCGGGTAATATGGTAATTTTCCCCGTTATGTAACAGAATCTCCACCTCCATCTGTTGTTTTTGGACTGAAAGGGAAACAAACGATAAAGGGAGGACCTTTTAGGGATACCGAAACTTGGACAAACTATTGGGGGACTATTAGTTACTTCCATGTAATAATTATAATAATAATAATATATTATTTTTTATATATTAATTTATGTAATACACACAAGTGATGGAGGGAGCTAACCTAAAAGACTGGCTTGATAAGGAAGGATGCCCACCACATGGCATCCCTGATCGAAGCCTACCATCGCTGAGCTTGTTTGGGTGGCCTGCCAAATCCGACACACCTGGACCCATACATCACATACATCAAATTGTCAACAAAAGCACCATGCATACAAGTGGTGAGGAGAGCAGATCCCAAAAGACCAGTTTAATAGGAAAAGATGCCCACCACTTATATGCACATGAAAACTTTCTCAAGTATCCAATGTGGGACTAAAGAGCATCACACAGCACCCCTAATCGAATCCTGACACGCTTGTCGACTTTAGGAACATGGCTTTGGGGCTCTTGCCTGTTCGAAACCTAATGCTTTGCTTGGTTGAGGTGTATGAGGGTTTTTTAAAATGTAGTAGAGTAAGGGAAAAGGAAGTTCTAAAGCATATCTTGTTTGAGCCAAATGTAAGGCGGAGGAAAGTTATTAAGCTAAAGTGTTTGGTTTGAAGATAATGAAAGGTGAGATTATATCTTAAATTACAAAAGTACCCCTTATAATTTTAAAACCATACACTTGAGATTCTTAAACAAATGTTTTATGGACGGAAGCATTTAAATGTAATTGTGAATTTTTACACGTAAATAAAAAAATATTTACTTTAAAGTATGATTTTTAAAATTTTAAAAATTAATAAAAATTAAATGAATATCAATTATAAATTTGAAAGGGTATGTTTGTCTTAAAAAACAAATCAAGATCTAGTGTTGTGAAATGGGAGGGTTACTCTCAACTCATAAAAAGATACAATAGTAATATTTAGAAATGTAAAAAAATATTTTAGTCCAAAAAATATGAAACCCTCCCAACCGCCATTTTTCCCTCTTTAACCATTTCTTCTTTAAAACCATGGATTCAAGTATGGGTAGCATCACTGTTATGCCCACAAGTAATAAATAGAGTAAACCCCAGAAAAGGGACTTAATACGGAAGAATGCCATCACTTGTATGCACATGACTCTTTCCTCAATTAATCGATGTGAGACTAAACATGGGTCTCTTACATCTTATCCACTAAAATCAACCCTTCCAAACCCTTCTTTGAAGGGGGTGCTCCCCCATTTCACATTAGTTGAGCAATTCTTTGATTTTTTTTTCCCAATTTTTCTAGCATATTTACACTTCAAATCTTGTAAATTGCACAACAAGCTTAGAAAAATCTCAAACAAATGCAATCCAGAGGATAAAGCCACTCCGCCACTCATCACTGAGCAGGATCATTCCACTCCCTAATCAAGATCCAAACCAAAAGAAACACAAAGAAACCCAAGAAAAAACATAATTCCAAGATCCAACACTCACTACAAAACCCATCAAAAGCCAAACCAAATTCAACAAATCCATCAACCAAAAAAAAATCAAAAGAAAGATCAAATGAAGAAGAAGGAGAACCGAGAATACCAAACTAGATCGAAGATCAAATCAAAGATAGCAACCCTAGAAAATGCTCCTCTCTTTGTCACCAAAGATCATCTAGAAAATGAGAGCAAAATAAAAAGGGCTTCCCTTTTACTTAATTTCTCAAAAAAAGATATTAATAATACTGATAAATGGATTCCCAAGTCTCAAGAAAGTCCATTTACGCTCTGCTTCGCTGGACAGTTCTCCTGCTTTTCTAATGCTCTCCTTCTTACTTCACTTGCTTAGCCGGAGACTAGATAGTCCATGGGCAGGTGGGCACAACCCTTGCGCTTTCCCACCGCACTCCTAAGGTTTTTAAAATTTTTTTTGTTTTTAATAATAAGAATTATTTATTTATAACTTATTTAAAATTAATATTTTATCACCAACAAAAATGCCCACCCCACATGAAAAATTTTTCGAGGGTCATCGTTAATCCAGTAATCGATGCATCACTATACATATCATATATTTAACTTAAATATTATACTTTGAGAAAAAGATGATAAATATTTATTTATTTGAAGATAGATCAAGAAGATGAGGCTAGATTGATTATAATAACAAATAATATGTATGTATATATTTTGAAAAGACAATAAATATTTTTAATTAAAAGTTTAGTACTAGATAGTGACAATTGTCTAAGAAGGTGGCCCTTCATGTCTCCATCACGTGAATACATAACTAATGGGTGTAAATGTTTTGAGTGGATACCGCACTATAGCTAATTTGTGCCATTTTCGTCACCTGGCTTTAATTTGTATTCACTGGAAGGGTACTAAGAGGATTTCAGGAAGAAGTTAATGACATGTACACTAGATTTGCCATATTAATACTAATTTATCGAGTCATTTGCAAACATGGACATGGCACGTTATCAACGAGATTGTTTAAAATGGCTAATGTGCTATGTGACATGTCAATAAGAGGGGCCACGTGACTCTTTGATGGTGTATCATGTTCGTGGATGCAGATAGTGAAGCGAACTAGTATTGAGGTGATAAATCCCACGTACATATTATCAAATTCTCCTTGAAATCCTTTTGGTACCCTTTCTGTGAACACAAATTAAAGTTAGATGACAAAAATGATACAAATTGAAGTTCTATGCTCAAAGCAAAATATAACCATCTTATAATACCCACTTAAAATATTTACGCTTCATTTATGTAAATTTTCTTATACATCTCAGATAATATAATTTACAAAAAAATTTTTTTTTTTTGATAAATATAAAATTATTTTACTCTATTAAAAATTTTAAATCTTGAACTTGGGTTTCTAATGGCACCCGGATCAAATCAATTCAAGCGAAACAAAAAAGTTACATTTGAGTTCGTTAGACTACGCTGCAACTCAAGTAAAGCAACGACAAACATGAAGAATGATTTGTCTTTTTTAAAATTTCAAAAAATTGCATTCCATAAAAATTTTAGGAATTGAGCTTAGCTTTCTAGAGGCACCTTTATCACTTTAGTCAGAGCAAAAATGAGAAAGTTACAGCCAATTCCTCAAATAGCATTGGAACTCATTGAAAGCTACAAAGAAACATCAAGAAAGATTTGCCATTTTCTTTGTGATGTGATTTGAATTACCAAAATTATGATAAAGCAAAATTTTAGATATACAACTTATTTGTCCAATGTGCTTATCTCCACAATCGGACCGAAAAAGAGAAGGTTACTATTAAATTTGTCGAACAATGCCAGAACTCAAGAAATGCTACTTTAAACGTCGTGAATGATTTCCCCATGGTCTCTATAATATGACTTGACTTTTAAAAAAAAATATATGAAATAAAAATTTTACATCTTAAACTTAGCTTGCATACAACACCTCTATCATGTTGATTAGAGCAAAAAATGAGAAAGCTATGGCGAAGTTCGTTTGGAACTCCCAAAATCCAAAAAAGAAGTTCAAGAAGCATTTGCATTTCTTCTTGGTGATATGATTTGAATTTTCAAAAGATTGTACTTAACAAAAAGTTTACATCTTGTACTTGGGTTTCCAACGGCACCCTGTTACACCCCTTGCGTATCCGAAAGTGCACGGGTCCTACAAGTAGTAAAGTGTACCCAAATGGGTTGGGTAGTCAAATCCACAGGGACTGGTATAACTTTTGATACTCGTTGGATTTTTAATATTTAGCCAGTTCAACAATTTGGAGTTGAAATCTAATTTTAAATAAAAATAAAGGAAGTAAAGAGAAAGAGAGAGGGAGACATGGTTTCAGGTAATGAGAGATCAATGGGAAGGACAACGCCCCAGATTACTCCCCTTGACAAATGCATTTACCTAAGCAATGATTAAATGGTACATCTCCTTGAACCGCGAATAAATCCCCTAACGGAGGGTTTGATAATGTACGTCCCATTTCGAGGAGCGGACTTAACCCTTCCCCTAATATGTGCCCTAGCAAAATGGATTTCTCAATCAACATCTAGACAACCAAAGTGCAACTATGGTGAACATGCTATCAAGATTGCAATTACAACTATGGGGAACATGCACATCAAGTTTTGCTAATGCAACTATAGCAATTGCCACGCCAAGATTTCTAACATGCATATTAAGGCAATCAACAAAAGAGTTTTGCACATCATGATAAACAAAAGGAAAATCTCAAGGAAACTCAATAATCAAGCATCTAAATCAATACATTAAAAGTCAAGGTTCATAATCCAAGGCACTGAATGACAGTTAGCCCCTCATAGTTCTACAATATGCATAAGGAAAACAACAAGATAATGAAATAGAATCCATAAACTCCCTTCTTGCTTCACAATTCTCCTCGGAGAGTGTCTGATGATCATTTCTTTGTCCAAATCTGACCTTAGATGGGTGCCACTCTGTCCTCACCCTTGTCTCAAAAAAGAGGAAAATGATCAGGAAGAAGTCATATCGAAAACCTAACTTTAGGCTTAAAAAGTCAGATCCCGATGCAAACACGGTCGTGCTCTTGATCGTGCTTTTCTAGGAATGTCTTGGAACTTGTTTTCGGAACGACTGCAGCACAACTTGTAAAAATACACCAGCATAAGCACGCCCTTGCTTTAAGGAGTACGATGGTGCCAGGGGCATAGAAAGCGTGCTCTTCTAGTGTTTAAAATTTCTGTAAAGCACACAGGCATAAGCACGCCCGTGCTTGTGCTTGTGCTTTCCAGCACGGGTGTGTTTTTCAAAATGGCTGATTTTCTAAGTCCAGCAATCTGCAGGGTTGGAAGCACGGATGTACTTTCCGATCGTGCTTGCTCTGAAAAATGCACTTCAGCTTTGTTTTGCATCGAAATTGATCTAAACTCTTTCTTTTTGTTCTAAGACCTGATTTACTACATAATTAACCACAAATACCCAAATTAGCATTGATTCATCATAAATATATGTGAAAAGACAAGTAATTCATGCAATAGGATATATTAAACATCTATACAAAATGCACTCGTCAAATACCCCCACACTTGAAAGCCTGCTTGTTCTCAAGAAAGACACTTAAAACCAAAGAAAAGGAAGATGGGTGCATGACCGCATATCTCATAAACGAAAGAGCATTCACAGGCACATGAGGAAAACTAGAAATTAGTGTGCTCGACTATTCCCGAAAAATAAAATAGTAATCAACCGCATTCCGAAATCCCCGTGTATGTGTGAATTTACCCTAGATATGTGCCCCATGTTTCCTTAGGAAGCACTAAGCTTAAACGACTTTATTTTCTCTAAAACTCATTGGGCAGTAGCTTCATACACCCTAAAGGTAGCCATTTCTCCAGGTAGGTCATCAAGTAAACATTGGTAGTACCCAATATCTGACTACTCAAGAGAGGCTTTCACGCTTCTAAGGAGATAGCTCGTCTACCATCTTTTGAACACAACTATTTACAAAGCATTGGTAGGGCATTCTTACAAATCTGACTTTCCTAAGCTAGCAACAACACAAACAAACTTACTCAAATATTTTTTTTTACAAAAGGGAAAAACTTGGTCTACAAGCAAAAATCCTTCTTAGGTACAAGTAAAACCACAACTAGGGTAGAGTGCTAGAGAAGGAGGTTTCCAAGACACGAGTGAAACTAGTAATTAAATTCATCAAAATAGGTACTAACTCTAGTGTCACCCTTAGCCCCATGAATCCTTAAACAATAAATCATAGATCATCCTCAGTCATGCATCATCACAATAAGCACAAAGATAACCCTCCCCCACACTTGAACATTACATTGTCCTCAATGTAATCAATGTATGCATAAGCAAGTGACAAAGAAGACAATTGAATAAAATCGAGGAGAGTTATTAGGGATTTCCTTGGATACGGAGAGTGATGATGCCGCTCTCAACATGAACAGTTCACAAATTCCAAATTTAGCATACATCCTGTAAAGCAAGAAGGGTATACAAGTGAAGCTCAAGAAATTTAAAATAAAATAAACCAAGCAACAAGAAAATAACAACAAGCATAAAAAGTAAAATAGTTAGCAGGGGACTCCACTTGCTAACTGTACAAAAAGTACAAGTTCTGAAAATAACACAAAGTACAATAACTAGGAATGAATACTAAAAAGGAAAACACAGCGATGCTCAGTCAGACTCGGACTCAGTAGCATCAGGGTCATCAGAATCTGTGGCATTAGTACCAGCTGGTTTATCCCCAGTTTGAGAACCTCCCTCATTCTCCTCTGAGTCAGAAGCATCTGATTCATTTGATTCCACATCAGCAGTACAGTGACCCACCCTAAAAACATAACAGTGGGTTCTAAGAGGAAAAGAAACACCGGTGTGCTTCATCCCGTGCTTCTACCCGCACAACTTACGGGAAATCAACAATTAAAGGAAACAGAAGAGCATGGGTGTGCTCTGGGGAGCATGGTCACTAACATAGGCGTGCTCGTGACCCTGCTTCTTCCCATACCCAAATTTTCTAGATCCTGCAAAGTGCACACCCATAAACACGGGTGTGCTCTGCCTGTGCTCAACCCCTGAATATTTTTTCGGAATTTGATTCACTTGCTTTTCAAATTTTAACAAGTTGGTGCTTAACCCTAACCAATAACCAAATGAAAATGTTATGCAAAGCCTTAGAACACCAAGAGCTCCAAGAATAAAACAAGAACACCACCAGCCAAACAACGAGCTTAAGGAAAAACAACTAACTAACTAAAAGAACACAAGAAAACACAAACAACCAAAATTACTTGGGTTGCCTCCCAAGAAGTACTTGGTTAACGTCACGAGCCTGATGTACCTATTCCTTACCTTATGGAGGCTTGAAAAGGGTGTATTCCTTCAGACTATAGCTTGCATAGCTACTTCTCACAAAGACAATTTGATATAGCTGGGGATGCACTTTTGTTGGAGGCTTGAACAATTTTACTTTAGGCCTTCACGGAAACAAGTTGGACTAGGAATTGGTCAAGCTCAGCTCAAGTGGGTCCTTGTATGGGTTGAGCCTCCTACACACATCTTCTTCAATTCCCATAACCTCTTTGTTGCGTTTTGTTGGTTGATTAATTCCAAGAAAAGTTACTTGTTCCACTGCCTTGGGGTTTGCATCTTTTACCTTTTCAACTTCGAAGAGACATGCCTTCAGTAAACCCTCTTCTGCAGCTTCCTCCTTATAAACATGTTGTCCATTCAAACATTTATCATTCTCAAATCGAGGCTCTACTCCCTCCATCTGATTCTCTGCAACATCTTGTTCTTTCTCCCCTATTTCCTTATTGTTCTCTCACGCTTCCTTGTCATTTTCAAAGGGAACTTCCTCAACAAATCGCTCAGTTTGGTTTTCTAAGTCGTGAATGGAGTATGGTTGATTTTGATGTGAAATCTCAAAAGCCTTGATGCTGGTTTCAGTATTATAGATAAATTTAGCCAGCACATCCTCCAAATTCAAATTTTCCTCATGAGATTGTTCCTCTAAGGGAGCCACAGATCTTTGAACATATCTTGCCAATAGATTTTCTATGCTAGGTTTATGCTCTTGTGGTGGAATGTACCCTTCCGATCCAAATTGTAGGTTTTTCCATTATTGTCCAAACACATTCCATGAGACGTTGGGGTAACTCCTATGACTTAGACGATATGTGTTACATTAGGGATAGTTTTGTTGTTGTATTAATGAAAATTCATCACTCTTTGCATTGAGAGCTTCAATTTGAATGGATAAATCTGCAACTTGATCAACCATCTCTCTCGAGGAAAGCAACCCCTAATCCCATGCAACTCCTTAGCGGTGATTTCTCTCTTCACTAGGGTCAATGTTGTCTCAATCTTCTATACATAGTTCTTTCAATGTCTAGGTCAAGGCTTGCCAATGGAGATGAGCTTCCTCGGTCATACACAGTTGCCTTCAAACAAAGCAAAAGAAAGATTCAGCAAGATAAGAAAAGAAAACATAGGAAAGATAGAAAAAAGCAATAATAAAATGAAGTAAAGAGTGACAGTAAAAACAAAACAACCAGAAATTCAAAACAAACAAAAGAAGAATAAAATAATGAAGTATATACAAAAAAAAGAAAAGATGGCTAGATTGCTAAAAATGGAAACTTTCTCAAAAGTTTCAGTCCCCGACAGCGGCGCCAAAAACTTGATACTCATATGAGTTAGGTAAAGTGTAAAGTGTACCCAAGTGCATGGGTCATATAAGTAGTAAAGTGTACCCGAATGAGTTGGGTAATCGAATCCATAAGGACTGGTATAGCTTTCGATACTCGTTGGACTTTTAATATTTAGCTGGTTCAACAATTTGGAGTTGAAATTGAATTTTAAATAAAAATAAAGGAAGTAAAAAGAAAGAGAGAGAAAGAGACATGGTTTCAGGTGATGAAAGATCAGTGGGAAGGAAAGCGCCCTGGATTACTCCCCTCGACAAATGTATTGACTTAAGCAATGATTAAATGGTACATCTCTTTGGACCGCTAGTAAACCCCCTAACGGAGGGTTTGATAACGTACATCCCATTTCTAGGAGCAGACTTAACCCTTTCCCTAATATGTGATCTAGCTAAATGGATTTCTTAATCAACATCTATACATCCAAAGTGCAACTAGGGTTAACATGCTATCAAGATTGCAATTTCAACTACGGGCAACATGCACATCAAGTTTTGCTAACACAACTATAGCAATTTTCAAGCCAAGTTTTGTAACATGCATATCAAGGCAATCAATAAAAGAGTTTTGCACATCATGATAAACAAAAGGGAAATATCAATGAAACTCAATAATCAAGCATCTAAATCAATAATCCGAGGCACCAAAAAATGGTTAGCCACTCATAGTTCTACAATACGCACAAGAAAAACAATAAGAGAATGAAATGGAATCCATGAACTCCCTTCTTGCTTCACAATATTCGTCGGAGAGTGTCCAATGATGATCTTGTCAGCATCCCTTCGCTTCCACGATGATCTCTTGGTTCAGATCCAGCCTAAATGATGTATCGCTCTGCCTCGCCTTTGTCTCAGGAAAAGGAAGAGGATTAGGAAGAAGTCCTCTCGAAAACCTAACTTTAGGCTTACAAAGTCAGATCCCGATGTAAGCATGGCGGTGCTCTTGACTGTGCTCTTCTTGAGATGTCTTGAAACTTGTTTTCGGCACAACTATAAAATACACTGGCATAAGCATGCCCATGTTTCAGCCCGTACTTTAAAGAGCACGATGGTGCTAGGGGCAGAGAAACTGTGCTATTCTAGTCTTCAAAATTTTTGTAAAGTGCAAGGGCATGAGCACACCTGTGCTTAATGCTGTGCTTTCCAGTACGAGTGTGCTTTTTAGAATGGTTGATTTTCTAGGTCCCGCAATCTGCACGGCCAGAAACATGAGCGTGCTTCCCGAGCGTGCTTGCCTTGAAAAGTGCACTCCAGTTCTGTTTTGGGCTGAAATTAATCTAAACTCATTCTTTTCATTCCAAGACCTGATTTTCTACACAATTAAGCACAGATACCCAAAGTAACACCGATTCATCATAAACATATGCGAAAAGAGAAGCAATTCATGCAATAGGTATATTAAACATCTATACAAAATGCACTCATCACACCTAGATCACCTCACTCGGAGAGAAATGAGAAAGATTTGCCCATTTTTATTGTGATGCGATTCAGATTACGCTGCAACTCAAATAAAGCAATGACAAACATGGAGAATAATTTGCCTTTTTTTCTCTATTGGTTTGAATTTTAAAGAAGTATATTAGATGAAAATTTTGGGTTTTGAACATAGCTTTTTAGCAACACCTTAACAAGAAAGCTACATCCAAATTCGTCAAACTATGTTGTAGCTCAAATAAAGCAATGACAAACATGGAGAATAATTTGTTTTTTTTTCTTTGTGATATGGTTTGAATTTCAAAAAAATTGTATTTGATGAAACTTTTAAGACTTGAACTTAGCTATCCAGTGACACTTTTATCTCTTCGGTTGGAGTCAAAACGAGAAAGTTACATCCAAGTTAGATAGCATAGGAACTCATTGAAAGCTACAAAAGAAATATCAAGAAAGATTTTCTAATATTCTTTGTGATGTGATTCCAATTGCCAAAATTGTGCTAAGGAGAAATTTTAGGTCTTCAACTTACTCATCTGGCAATAACTTCGTCACAAAAATCAGAGTGAAAACAAGAAAGTTATGGCTGAGTTCGTAAGACAATGCTAGACCCCACAAAATGCTATTATAAACATCATGAATGATTTGATCATGTTCTTTGTGATATGATTTGAATTTTAAAAAGTTCAGGAAATAAAAATTTTACTCCAATTGACATGATAGAGGTGTTGTCAACCTTTTGTAAAATTTAAAACATGTTCAAGATGTCAAACTTTTATTGCATGCATTTTTTAAAATTTAAATCATATCACAAGAAAATGGGCAAATCACTCATGACATTTATAGTAGCATTTCGTGAGTTTCAGCATGTCTAACTATCTCGGCCTATCACAAAGAAGAAATGCAAATGTTTCTCGACATTCTTTTGTATCTTTCTTAGAGTTCTACCGTACACTAATGAATCTTCCCATAACTTTCTCCCTTTTGCGCCGATCTACGTGATAAAGGTGTTGTTTGAGAGCTAAGTTCAACTTGTAAATTTTTCATTTTGTGCATTTTTTAAATTCAAATCTTATTACAATAAACATGGGCAAATCATTCATGACATTTCCAAGAGCATTTTGTGAGTTTCAACATTGTTTGATGAACTCATTCATGAAGGTGTCATTAGACAGAAAAATTGAAGAATGTGGAGAAATCTGCAAGCTTCAATTCATAATTTGGAAAAGCAGGTTGGACAATGTGCAAAGATCTTATCGGAGAGACCACAAGAATTATTGCCCAGCAAGACTAAGACAAATCTGAAAGAGCAAGTACAGAAAGTTACTTTTAGAAATGGCAAAGAGGTGGGGAAAGATGAGATTCATATTGAGAAAAGAGTTATTAAGGAAGAGAGTAGGAACAAAGAGGTTGAGCATACAATGGCTCTAGAGTATCAACCTAGTTTACCTTATCCTGTAAAAATTAGGAAGGAGCAAATGGATGAGCAATTTAAGAAGTTATTGAACTTTCTTAGCAACTGCATGTTAACATTTGATAAGTATACATTTATACTATATTTTATATATTAATTTGTATACTTATCCAGTCGGTACTAGAGTGATTATGTGGAAAATGATGCTAAATCAGATGTGAACTATCTTCACAAGCACAAGGTAGAGCCTAACGATAATGGAGAGCCAAAAGAAGCAATTAGGTGTCAAAATGTAGAAGATGGTGCTCTCCCGACTTAGGTACTTGGAAGCGAAAACCACTTATGGACTGCTTATGTCCAAGGTTATAGCTGTAAGCCTTAGTTAGAAGACCTTACGGGCATTCTTATGGCCGTAAAGAAGAAGCAGAGTCACTTACGGCAGACCTTACGGCTGTAAGTTGGGCCGTAAGGGGTATCCAGAGAGGCTTACAGAAGATATTAATGCCCGTAAGGAAGAGTGTAAAGCTAGCAAGACAAGGTTTACGGTCTCCCACTTACGGCTGTAATGGGGACTGTAACCAGAAGATAGACAGCCTTACGAGAGCAGCTTATGGCTGTATGCAGAGCCGTAAGGCACTCGATCAATAGAAATCCCGACGTTTACTCATTGGTATAAAAGACTTTACTCATTTCAGAAAAAGGGAGGAGCTTGGGGGGATAGATTGCTGAAGAGGTGTTAGGGCTAGGGAAAGGAGCTACAGTAATTGTGAAATCAAGGGCGACTTCATCCCATTCAAGGCAAAGAAGCCCATGCCGGTGTCCACCACCACCATCACCATCATCTATTAGGGCATCAGCACAGTTCAGAGCAATCACTTCGTCAACGTCGAGGGGAACTTCGTATTGATCTATTTATCTTTGATCCTTGAGGAAGTGTTGTTTGATATCATGACTATGATTTAATACTTTATGTTTGTTTAATTGCTTTGTGATCTATGATGAGCTAAACCCTCCATTGGGTGCTTGGACTTGAACCCTTAGGAATTTTTGTATTAGATTCTGTAATTGCTACTTGATTAAGTTGGTTTATGAAATTCTGATTTTGAAATGCATGTATCGATTTGAATCTTTTCATCATGCTTTGTGCTTGGCTATTGATGTGCGGTGAAAACTCATTAATTACCGAAGTCTAATGTGCGGTGAAAACCCGTTAATATGTTACCTTTCTAATCAGTTCTCGTCCATTGGAGTTAGAAGTGGTTATAGGATCTTGGGCTTTCTCTTTTCAACCCTTAGGAATTAGAGTCCAAGTACCCCTGTTGCTCTTAAAAGTTTTATACAACCTTAATCCAGCTCTTATTACCTTTTAATCTTTTGAGCATTAGTTTAATTGATTTTCACCCTGTTTACTCGGGCTAGATAACACTTTCTAAAGTTAGTACTAGTATTCTTGCTTCCTATGGTTCAACAACCCGACCATTCACCTGACCAGGATAACGTATCCCTGTGTAGAACCCTGTTAGAAATAGAGCAGGTAGGGGATTCATATTGGGGTGGCAATAGAGAACAAGGGAAGGAGATCGTTAGTGTTTTGTAAGATTTATACAGATTGAATGTAGTTGAATGCAAGAGTGTTGAGTCAGGAAATGACAACCCAACGGGATCGAAATCTGTTGATAAAGATCAACCAGAGGAAGGGCATTCAGACCCTGAGGACTATGAGAAAAATCAACCAATTAAGAAGTAGTCATCTTCGACCTTCAATAGAGGAACCCCCTGAATTTTAGTTAAAAACCCTGCCAGACCACTTGGAGTATGCTTTCCTGCAAGAGGGATCCAAGCTACCAGTGATTATAGCTTCTAATCAAACTCTTGTGTAGAAGAACAAACTAATTGCCATGCTAAGAGTCCATAAGACAACTATTGCTTGGAAGATTTCAGATATAAAGGGGATCAGTCCTTCGTTCTGTACTTATAAGATCCTCTTGGAAAACTGTTTCAAAACTGTGATTCAATTACAACGTCGACTTAATATTACCATGAAGGAGGTTGTGCGAGCTGAGGTTATGAAGCTACTTGATGCCGGCATCATCTACCCAATTTCAAACAGTGCTTGGGTGAGTCCCACACAGGTAGTGCCAAAGAAAGGGGCATGAAAGTGATGAGAAATAAGAAAAATGAACTAATCCCTACAGGAACAATGACAGGATGGCGGGTGTGTATTGACTAGAGAAAGTTGAATGAGGCTACCCGGAAGGATCATTTCCCTTTATCGTTCATTGATCAAATGCTTGAGAGTTGGCCGGTCATGAATTTTACTGTTTTCTAGATGGAATGTCTGGATATTTTCAGATCCCAATTGCCCTCGAAGATCAAGAGAAGACCATATTCACATGTCCATATGGTACATTTGCATTTCGGAGAATACCATTTGGTTTGTATAACTCACTTGCCATCTTTTAGCGCTGTATGACAGCCATTTTTGACGACCTGGTAGAAGACATCATGGAGGTTTTCATGGATGATTTCTCCGTATTTGGGAATTCTTTTGATCAGTGGTTGACTAATTTGGAATGGGTTCTAAAAAGGTGTGAGGAGACCAACTTAGTGCTAAACTGGGAGAAATGTTATTTTATGGTACAGGAAGGCATAGTCCTTTGTCATAAGATTTTCAGGCACGGTATAAGAGTGGACAAGGCACAAATAGACGCCATCTGGAAGTTACCTCCTCTTTCTAGCATTAAAGCGATTGGCAGCTTTCTGGGGCACACGGGCTTTTATCGTCGATTCATTAAAGATTTTTTATAAGATCACATGCCCTTTGACAAGATTGCTGGAAAAAATGGCCCCTTTGACTTTAATGCAGAATACATTACATCCACTGAGTTGCTAAAAAATAAGCTCACTTAGGCACCAATTCTCATCACCCAGATTGGAATCAACCGTTCAAGATAATGTGTGATGCAAGCGATTACGCAATGGGAGCCATTTTGGGCCAGAGGCGAGAGAAGCACTTTCAACCTATATACTATGCTAGCAAGACTCTCACAAGTGCTCAAGAAAACTATACGACAACAGAAAAAGAATTGTTAATGGTGGTTTTTGCTTTTGATAAATTTCGGCCATACCTTATCTTTTCTGAAGTGATTGTGTTAACAAATCATTCGGCCCATCAATACCTAATGAATAAGTCAGATGCAAAGCCAAGACTGATACGTTGGGTGTTATTACTTTAAGAGTTTGATGTGGAAATCAGAGAAAATAGAGGTGCTGAAGACACATTGGTTCATGAAAACTAGCATGGGGTAAAAACCCATTAGATCCCGGAGATTAATGTGCGATGAAAACCTGTTAGAATGTCACCTTTCTAATCAGTTCTCGTCCATTAGAGTTAGAAGTGGTTATAGGATCTTGTGCTTTCTCTTTTCAACCCTAAGGAATTAGAGTCCAAGTACCACTGTTGCTCCTAAAAGTTTTATGCAACCTTAATCCAGCTCTTATTAGGGCGTGTTTATTTGGGCGTAAGTGGGCAGAAGTCTAGGGAAGTGGACTGACTTCCTCCACTTTGATGTTCTTTTTCTCAGAAGTGGGGAAGTGACCACTTCCCCCACTTCAGACTGAAGTGAGTTTTAACTTCGGTATTTTTTTCACCGAAGTGGGGCAAGTGAGTTTTTTATAAAACTCACTTTCTCCACTCCCAAAGACTCTTCAGAAGTTACACCACTTATACCAAAATAAACACTAGAAGTGCGAAAATGAACACTTCATGAAAGAGACACTTCCTGAAAAATGAACACAAGAAGTGGCGGAAGTCATATCACTTCCACCACTTCAGGGCACTTCAAGGAAGTGCCACTTCCCCCACTTCCTGACTTCCTTCCACTTACGCCTAAATGAACACGCCTACCTTTTAATCTTTTGAGCATTAGTTTAGTTGATTTTTACCCTGTTTACTCGGGTTAGATAACGTTTTCTAAAGTTAGTACTAGTATTTTTGCTCCTTGTGGTTCGACAACCTGACCCTTCACCGGGTCCACTTTACTACTTGACGACCAGTGTAGTCGAGGAGACGCAAAAGGACGTGTCAACATTCCATTTGTAAAGACATTGTCTTAAGTGCCAAGTATACAAAAGTTTTGAAAGAATTTTTGTTGAACAAAAGAAAGTTGAAAGAACCATCTATGGCTACTGTTGATGAAGAATGTTCAGTTATTTTGCAAAATAAACTTGCTCAAAAGCTTAATGATCTAGAAAGTTTCATTTTACCTTGTTTAATTGGGTTTTGCATTCAAGAAAAGGCATTGGCTGACGTTAGAGCTAGCATAAATGTGATGCCTTGAAATAGTTTTACGAAATTGATATTAGGGAGTTTAAAACAACTAATATGAGAATTCAATTAGCTAATAGGAATGTGAAGCATCCTAGAGGGATCATTGAGGACATTTTGGTCAAGGTAGACAAATTCATATTTCCCTTTGATCTTGTGATCATGAATTTAGATAAAGATGTTGATGTTCCCCTCACTTTGGGAAGACCTTTTCTAGCAACTTCTCAAACTCTCATTCATGTCAAATATGGAAGGTTAGTTTTGTGAGTTGGTGAAGAAGTAATTTTCAAGTTTCCCAATGCCATGAAACATCAACAAGAATTTGTTGATTCCATATTTTCTTGTGACGATATCAATAAGATTGTTTCTGATTGTGTGCGGGAATTTATGGAGAAGGTCATGTTGAAGGAGCATGTAGATCCATTGGATGAAAAGTTGGAGATTACACCAATTTGTTTAAACTAAGAAACTTGTTTGAAGGAGAAGAAATATCCAAGTATGTGCAGAATTTAGAAGATCTAGATCAAGGATGTGGATCAAAGTTACTATCAAGGATGTGAAGAATTTTACACTTTCTTGAAACCCATTAGAACTTTGATATAACATGAAAATAAGATTGTATAAAATGCTCTTGACGTTAGATTAAGAATTGAACTTGTAGAACTTCATCTAGAGTTTACAAGCCTAAACATTTCTTTGGACAAAATTAACATCGCAACATTTGTTCAGTATTTCACTGCACAACACGCTTTTTAACCATGACCACATTTATTTAGCGCATGAAAGTATTTAGTTTATTGTTTTCCAACACGTCTAGTGAACATAATTGTGTTTTTCAACTACAAGTCATGTTTAGCTCATTTTAATTGAACATGGCTATTAAACATGGCCATGTTCTATTTTTGTACTTAGCCGTGTTTGCTTTGTTTTGAGTTATACTTGATCAGTTTTTAACTTCTTTTGTGCACATTCCATGTTAAGAGTGAAGACCCTTGCCAGCAGAAGAGGACTGGGGAGTCCTCTAGAGCCTTAGCCTCTGATGAGTTTTCAAATTCTTCATAGAGGGAAAGATTTGAGAGATTGAGGATAAGGAGATTTGGTAACATTAGGACTTTGGACTGGCCAGCATTAGAGAGGATCTACTTGGTCGATAAAGTTTATCAGTTATTGGATGTTGGGGCTTGGAGACAATTATTTGATATTTCAGAAAAAGTGCACAAGGAGTTATCATCATAAATTTTACCTACATTCTCATTTGATTGCACACAAATTAGTCTGAGTAGCTCTACTATGATTTATTTTCGAGTCTATGAAGAGATTTATTAGCTTAGCTTGACTGAGTTGTCAGTTACCCTCAAACTTTATGATGTGGATTACACTCCATCTGAGGAGTACGAAGGGCTGCTTTTAGACTTACCATTCTATATCACTCCAGTAGAGTATTGGTAACATAAAGGTAAATATTCAACATACATTTAGCAAGTCAAAGGTTGCATTGCTAAGGAACCCAACACAACAAGTTGTGCATGCTTTATGGAGCCGATCCCTAACTAGGAGAGGGTATAACACAGGGATTGTGTCTGCTCATGCCATATTCAACCTTTATGGCATGATCGAGCGAATCCCTATCCATTTACAGCATGTTGTCACGAGTTTTAGTCATCTCCAACCCTAGGATTTGATAGTGGCAATCATTTTTCGTTAGGCCATATGTTATGTGATTGGTGAGAGGATTAGGGGTTTCGGCCAGTGAAGATGTAGGGGGTTGGCAATAAAGTTCAAATTTATATAGAGACGCTTTTGGCAAAGGGCATTGTGACTAGGAGACAGATGGCCTAAGAAGTCATCTATACTTTGGTTGGAGATACCAAGCTTAAGTAGCAAGGATTTAGAGAGCGAGAATCATAAGTCAGGATCATAGACTCTTTCCTTAACCATAGCAGATGAGGATGTTGCACTAGAGCCTCATAAAACTGACATACAACCATCTCGAAGTGCCAAGCACTACTGACTGGCTTTTAGCACTAGAGAGGGGTGTTGAGGAAATCGGGACCGAGGAACACAAGTTTGAATAGGTGGTTTCCACATAATTTGGATGCTCAAGTCTCTCCTATGGCAACTTATCACCACTTCAGCACTGCAGTCATCTGGGCGTTTTTCTTCTTCATTCTCATTTCCTCATCATCTCAACACTTACCTCGTCTCAGGATTAGGAGTTGATCACTTGATTCATAATCATTTACAATTTTATCTTTGCTTTTGTACTTTATATCTTTTATTTTTAGTTTTCATTTTTGTACTTGAAACTCTTTTATCTTTTATATATACGAGATGCAATTTTTTTCTGTTGACTTTTGAATTGAACTGAATTCCTTGATTCTTTTATACAAGTTGAGAGATGAGTGAGAAGGCATGAGTGGAAGCTTGCATTTGTATCAAAGAGAGATCGAGAGAAAAATTGCACTGCATGCATCTCTAGGGAAGTATTAGTTTCATACTTGCATTTTCCTTACTTTGCATTTTATTATATTGGCTCCATTTTATAATTCTGAAATATTACCTCTAGTGTAGTTCAATGTTGCCTAATTGTGATTATTGAGAGAATGATTGGCATGATTGCTATGATTGCATTTTATGAGTTCTTTAGGTTAAATTTTTATGAGAGAATGATTGGAATGATGGAGATAATTTTGATTTTCAAAATTGAGTTTGCCCTAGGGACTTAGTTTGTAAAATAAAAGGTTGTAAAATAGTTGAGGATTTGCACATAATGTTTCTTTGAAGTTCGAAGTCACTCTTGCAAAGTCGGATACATTGTATGTCCTACCTTAAAGATGTGTGTTGGGTGAAAAGAGCTACATTTTCAATGGTGAAGCTTCTCTTAGGAAGTCAAATATTTTTGTATGCCTTGTTAAAAGAGAGGGTTATCTTGAGGTATGTATGCTCATTCTTCAAATGATCCTTGGTAAAATAATAATAGACTTTTTCACATACATTTGGAAGAAACCAAGAGTTAAATTTAACCAATTCTCTAAGTTAATTCCTTATAATCCATTGTATGCAATTGAATGCTCTTTCATTGCTAATGGCTTCCATACTCTTTAAGCCAGAGATCAAGCATTTATTCTTCTTCATTTTCAGTCTTATTTACTTGAAGACAAAAAATTGCTTAAGTGTGGGAAAATTTAATGAGTGCTTGATGATTCATTATTTTCATATTGTTTTTCATACTATTGTGATTGATCTTTAATTATTTTGATAAATTGATAAGTGTTTAATTATATACTTTCCCGCATGTAATTTTGAGTAATTATGCTTGTTTTCAAGTTGATTTTAAGATAATTTAATACTTAGTAGTTCTACTTATGCTTTTAGGAGAGAAAAAGGACACTAAAAGCTAAAGGAATGAATTTAGGAACAAAACGGAGCGAAGTACACATTCGTGTACCCATCCATGTAGTGTTTGATCACTGGTGAGCGAGGTTACCTAGAGTGTATGTAAGCTGCCACGCGCATGACAAAGCTCTCCCAAACCACTATGTACTGAGATGAATACAACCATGTAAAAGATATCACACCCATGTACACCTAGGGTTTCAAGAAACATGATCCCGTGAAGAACACTGACGAAAGGAGACCACATGGCCGTGTAACTGACAATCTGAAGAGGGGTCTAAGCAGAGATATACATGGACGGCCAGAGAGATAAATGGCCATGGATACAAGGCCTTGTAACTCACAATCTGAAGCGGTCCAAGCTGAGATATACACGGCCAACCGAAGAGAAAATGGCCAGGGATACATGGCCGTATACCCTAGGAACCCAGATTTGGAGAAATCACGATGACTACACTGCACGATACACGTCCGTGTTCTTACCCATATATTGTGCAGATTCCGAAGGCCATAAATAGGAGGCCAAAAAGTTAATTGAGGAAAGGGATTTTATGGGAAAAGATAGAGTCATGATTAGGGTTTGGAGATGAATCTAGAGAAGGAGCTTGAAGGAGCCACCAAGTGACGATATCTGCTCACATCCTCTCCTGTGGAGATGATATTGAGAGAGGGTTTTTTTATTCCATGATCAGGGTTTTAGGTTTTATTTTATATTCCATTTTTTTTTAACATGAACCCTATGGTGGGGTAAACTTCTTTCGGTATTTGGATTGATGTAGCTTGGGATACTTTTATCATAGAACTTCCTTCATTTAGTTGGATTAATCTATGTTTTACAATTATTGAATTAGTGCACAAGAGTGACTTTTTCTTTTGTTGATTGCTTGATTGAGATTGAGAGATGAAATTGCATGGGATCACACATAGATTAAAGGATTTTAGAGTAGGCTTGATAAACGTCTAAATGTACGTATTTTATACGTATGTATTGTGTTTTATTGATGTGTTTTGTTAATGAATCGATGCCCTTTGATGGTTTAATCGGGGATTTTTCTTGTTTCAGGCACAAAGAAGCTTAGGGGAGCTCGACAACGCGATTTGAGAAGAAATCGGTATGGAAAAAGGCGTTTTAGGGCCTCGAGCACTGTAATAGTACTGTAGTAGCACTGTAGCAGTCACTGTAGCAATCACTGTAGAACTTACGGGAAAAAATCGGAAACCTTCCAATGGTTCTATACGGGCATGTATACGGCCCGCATACCTGGCCGCATAACCCCCCGACTGGGGCTTTTAAAAAGAAAAAAAAGGAGTTTTGGGGGAGAGACCTAGGGTTTTGAGAGCTTCTTCTTCCAACTTTGGATCTGACCTTAGGGACGACGAGGGGAGCGATTCTAAGGTGGAAAACGACGGGGAGAACAAGATTGGGCAAGATCTACTCCGAATTTCATCGATTGAGGAGGTAGAAGACAAGGGAAGCCACACCTTGAGTGGCGTCTTCGGAAGCCACTTCTTGAGGAATTCCAAACGTCATTCGGCCTCCGGGTTTTGAGGGAGTTTTTCTATGTCTTTGTTGGTTGTTTTCAAGATGAACCTTGTTTGTAGACTTGAGATGAACACTTAAACCCCCAAGGTCACCGGATGTGGGTGAACCTTGGGGGTGAACTTGTGTATTTTGAGATGCTTTGATTTATTTATGCTTTTGGTTGGTTTGTGAATCCTTGCTTGATGAGAATTATTGCCTTGATATGCATGAGAATCTTGTTTATCATTTCCTTGTTTCTACTAGGATTGCATGAACATTGCCCTAGTTGTAGACACATTCAAGCTTGGAAGGGAAGTTGTATAAGTATACAGTGATCATCGGGTACTTGTACCCCTCCCTTTTAGGGTTGGCTTCTTTGTGGAGTTTTAACCCTAATTTGTGAAAGTCACTACTCTCTTTGCAATCATGGAAGGATGTGGGGTGGAAGGAGTTCTTCATCCACTACTTCTATTGGATTTGGGGTCAACACCGTGACCATCGGGTTGATCTAGCTTAGGGTTTTATATCGGTCCAAATTGCCAAAAGCATGATAACCTTAGCCTTCTTTGCACTTTAGTAGCCCCCTTGGTGAGCCACATCCGTGACCATTTCTCTACCTTGATCCGATCTCGTTGTGAGTTTCTTGCTATTTTCTTATTTAGAGTTTTAAATTGCTTTGCATTAAATTACTTGCTTAAACTTAACATGATTAGTTAAATAACAAGCAAAGAGTGAGTAAAGGTAGCTCTTCGGGCCCCCTTGGGAATACGACCCCTGTGTCACGCACAGGGTATTACTTGGCGACCCGTGCACTTGCGGAGTCTGTGTGTTACGCACACAACCAAGGCTCTAGAGATAAAACACTTAATATCCTCAGGTGTAGGATTGCGTAACGAGAGCTCCAATTCATAAGGATTTCCTATAACTCTATGCAATCATGTGGAAGTAGGTGAGGAAGAGATTCAATCCTACCAAGCATGGGATTAGTTATTAAGGTGACTTGAGATAGCACCTAGTATACTATTGATTTCTCTCGGTCCAATAAGACTTAGGTGTTTTATTTGACACTGCAATCAATTTAATTCTTAAAATCCCAATGAAATCCCTCCAAACATCATTTTCTCATGTTGAGTTCTCTACCTTTAGTTCACAATTCCTTAACCTTTCTAGCCAGTGATGTATCATCTTTCATACCATTAAGTTGTCTTTTGAGTTAGATAGCGAAAATCAAGTTATTATTAGTAATTTCTAGTTCATGTGGATATGAACTTTGTTTTTTAGCATTGTATTAAATAATAGGGCATATACACTTGCGTGCGCCTCACTGAGCCCTCATCAAGTTTTTAACGTCATTGTCAGGGACTAGATCTACTAAAACACTCATGTTTGCTTAACTAGCTCACGTTACTTTTGTTTCTTTATTTCAACAATTTTCTTTTAATTGGTTTGGTTTTTGTGTTTGAAGATTTTGTTCTTGATCTTACTTTATTCTTATTTTCAGGAAGCTGTACAAGACCCGATCTAGCACAAGTACACCCATGGTGCAAGATGCAAAACTTTAGAGGACTTTTCGCAAGAGAGCAAGGCAGTTAGCATAAGATTTCGAGAGTGCAGAATCAGTAAACATGGTCGGATAATAGGAGCAACCACAAACCTTAGTAGATTATGTGAGTTCGACTTTGGGTAGAACCGAATCAACTATTGTGCAACCACCAATGATAGCCAATACACTTAAGCTCATGCCAGCTTTCATACAGATGGTACAATAATAGTGTTCATTCCATGGTCTACCGAACGAGGACCCTAACATGCATATTAGCACATTTTTGGAAGTCTATGACATGTTGAAGATCATTAGAGTTTCGAATGATGCAATCAGCTTGAGGGTCTTCCTATTTTCGTTAAAAGCAAGCACCAAGGAGTGGCTTCAGTCATTACTTGGAGCATCTGTGACAACTTAGGACTAGTTAGCTAAGTTATTCCTGACGCCCTTTTTTTCCACTAGGCCAAACCACCAAACTTCAGCACAATATTGCTTCATTCACTTAGTAGGACGACGAGACTCTTTATGAAGACTGTGAATAGTATGAGGATCTGTTGAGACGGTGTCCACAACATGGTCTGCCAGGTTGGATGAAAGTGCAAACATTCTATCAAGGTTTGACTTCGAGAGTCTGTCAGGCCATAAATGCCATGGCAATTAGAGCACTAGGAAACAAGACTCTGGTAGAAGCATGGAAGTTCTTTAAAGATATGGCTATGAACACTTATCAATGGAGCTCTAGAAGGAAGCAAGTGAAAGCTGCGAGACTATTTGAGGTAGATGCATTGACAGCTCTAGCAGCTCAAGTGGAATCATTAAGCAAGAAGATTGACACCATGGTTACACTGAGACCCATTCATGTTATAATGTGCGAGACTTGTAGTGGTGGGCATCCCACCAATGATTGTCCGGTTGCGAGCATGTCAGCAAGGTAGCATGAGGCAGTCGACTTTGTTGGTGATGCGAACAGACTACAAAGAAATCCTTATAGCAACACGTACAATCCGGGATGGAAAAATCACCCAAACTTAGTATGGACTGGGTAAGGGCAACTAATGCCGACTCAACCTCTGGGGTTCTCAGAGAGGAAGCTGAGCTTGGACGAATTGGTGATGAAATTTGTCTAGTCTACTGAAGTGAAGTTCCAAAGCCACGACAATGGTCTCACATCTATTAAGGCGTATCTAAGAAACCAATAGGCTTCTCTCCAAAATTTGGAGAACCAAGTGGGACAAATCGCTAAGATACTTCCAGATCAGCTTCAAGGAAGCTTGCCGAGTAACATTGAAATAAACCCAAGGGAGCATGTCAAAGTGAACACATTAAGGAGTGGTCGAGAAGTTGAGATGTGGAATGAAAAGAGCAATGCCCTGGAGAAAGAGAAATCGAGGGAAGTGGAAGAAAAAACATGGAAGGACCACTGTTAGGGAGTACCAACTAAGGATGCCATACCCTTCCCTGCTCAAACAAGGAGAGAAGGATGCCTAATTCGAGCGGTTTTTAGAGTTGTGCAAGCAACTATATATCAATCTTCCATTTTTTGAGGCATTAGCGCATATGCTCAAGTACGCCAAGTTCTTAAAAGATCTGCTCATAAACAAGAAGAAGCTAGGAAAAGTGTCAACAACAACACTAAATGAAGAGTGCTTGGCAATTTTATAAAACAAGTTGCTAAGAAAGTTAAAAGATCTGGCCAGCTTCACCATTCCTTGTGTGATTGGAAATTCTCTTAAGGAAAGAGCATTGGCGGACTTAGGGGCAATTATCAATGTGATGCCATATAAAATATTCATGAAGTTTCGATGATGGGAGCCGACAGCAACAAAGATGACCATCTAGTTGGCCGACTGATCAATTCGACATCCAAAGGGTGTAGTGGAAGATATGCTTGTAAAAGTTGACAAATTCATCTTTCCGGTGGACTTTGTCATTTTGGATGTAGATGAAGATGTGGAGGTACCATTGATATTAGGACACCAATTTCTCTCAATGTCTAAGGCTTTGATTGATGTAGATAATGGACAATTGACATTGCGAGTGGGTGAAGAGCAAGTTGTATTCATACTTTATTGAGCGATGAAGCATTCATCAAGTGAGGATGATACATGTTTTTTCATTGACATTGTTGACAATATAGTTTCTGAATTTGTGCAGGAAATCTTTGATGGAGATCCACTGGACACAAACGAAGGAGCCGATTGAAACCAAGGACGTGATCGCAATCTTTAAAGAGAGGTCATCCATGAACCTTCCATCGTGGAGACAAACGAAGACAAGTTGTAGCCAACTGTGACCACAAGTAGGGGGCACCCAAGCATCGAGTGTACACGGGCTCCACGCACCTTGTTCTCCCGGATATCTTTCTAATTCTATACTCTTCTATGAATCATAATAATGAGGTTTTGGATAGCAAGGAAGTGCTCTATCTTCATGTGACTCCTTGATTTTGCAGGTATGTCGAGCTAGAGACGTAAAACAAGTGCTTCTAAGGAGGCAACTAAAGTTTCGTACTTTAGTTTTCATAGTTTAGTTTGATTTTGTGAGTTTTAAATACATCATTATCTAAATTGTTTCTTGTTGCTATTTGTATGCTATTAGGTCCATTTTTATAACACATTGTTGTTTAAACTATTATAGAATAGTTGTGCTTTGAAATTTGAGAGAATTAGATTGATTTAAGTTGGAAAAATAGGACAGTTTGGGTTCTGCGGGCAATATACGGGCAATTTATGAGATACATGCTCGTGTATCTGCCCGTGTAACTCTTTGTTTGGCTTGTGATCATATGAAGATTTTCTTTCATAGAGATATAAAAGCAGATGAGGTATTACAAGGCCGTGTACGTTGCCGTGTATCTCTAGGGTATTTTTGTTTTGAATGCATAAGATTTTCATCTAGAAAGATACACGGGTAGGCGGAGCGTTACACGGCCGTGCACTTTGGTCGTGTCTCTCGCATTAAGCGACTCTATTCATAGAGTAAGTACGAGGGCAGTTGATGCGATACAGGCCTGTGTTCTTTTGCTCTTGTACTTGAGAAATAAAGGGTTTTCTTCCCTCTTTCTCCATGGCTCTTTTCATTTGTTTCTTGTTTGCTCCCGCTTTCTTTGAGTTTTTCCACCTTCGAATCTCTGATCTTAGGACTTTTTAGCATATTTTAGTCGGTCAATCTCAATGCATACTTCCACTTAAAGTTTATTCAAACCCTATTTTTCAGTGAATTTTTCCTAATTTATTTTAGCATTTTACTTCTTTTTAGCTTTGAATCTTTTGGTAAAAATGTTCCACATGACATCTAGAGTAATTTGCAGCATAGATCGCAAAGTTCCATGTAGAAAACACACCATTTTGACATCTAGGGCTTGCTACAAGGTCACAAAAAAGATGATACACGAGTGTGTTTTCACCCATATATCTCCTCGACCTGGAGAAGAAGATGACTTGAACACGATCATAGCCCAAAACTACATGAAAGTGTTCTTTTCCATGTCTCTTTCGGTTTAGGGAGTCTAGATGGGGCAAAGAGAGAACACAGCTCTCACATGAGATGCACGGGTTGTTCATTCCAGTGTATTTCTCAGTAGTCAAACTTTGAACCACATGTCAAGTACATGGCCTCACATTGAAATACACAACCATGTACAGTCCCGTGTAACTCGCTATCTAGGCATAGTTTCAATAAACTCTCAAAGTACACGAGCTCACCCTGAGATACACACCCATGTACTAGACCATGTAGATCATTATCTGCTTTTTTTTCGTACTCTAACAATAATTTCTTTTGAGAAGATAATGCCGAGGAAGAAGATGATCATTCAGTGCTAAAAGAAGGCGAGGGCCGAGGCTTCATCCTCCACATCTACCACCCCTCGGTTTAGAGTACCGGCTCATCTTAGAGGGCGAGACTTTTCCGGAGATTAAGAGGGGAAGATTCTTGGAGATGAATTCAAACATTTCTCACCACTTCTTAGAGCATTCATTGGAGGATTTGATCCTCAATCAGTTGAGAAAGAAGCTGGAAAAAAAATTGAGAGATTAGACCAATCTTTTAAGGATATCAAGTCACCAAATCATCTCAACATCAAGGATGTGAGGTAGTTTTCATGGAACCTTTGCTTTCTTGTATCTTTGCTAAATTTTGTATGAATCTTTCATTGACGAGTGGCTAGGCATCTCCTTAGTGCTCAAACTTGATGTTGTAATTTGATTTCTGGATTTATTTTTCATTGATCTAATTTAGATTGATGTTGATATTTAATTGTGGCAATGCATGATCCATAAATTTAGCTAGTGAGAGCCCCAATTTGTGAGCTTAAATTTAGTTAATGAAAGCTGAAATCTTTGATTGATCATACACTTAGTGAGAGTCGGAGTGTGAGTGATTGCCAACAATTGAAGAAGTTTGAGCCATTTGTTAGAGTTATGATAAGTGTCTAAATACACTATGTTTCACTGAAGTATTTTATGCACTTTCATGCATTTTTGATAATACTGATGCCCGGTTATGTCGTTTTTGTATAATTTCATTTTAGGACATCAAATAACTATTTGAAGTTTGTGGAAAAATTTTAGAGGTGATTTGGAGGTCGAAAACACTATTTTCGAAGACCATTCAAAGGCCATATGGACCCCTAAGCACTGGATGATGAGAAAACGAGAAAACGGGGCCAAAACACGGAGAAACGGCCTCCGACCAGATACTGTGCATGCTATGTGCAGCCTTTCTAAGGCCGCACAGCCCATGTAGAAAGTTGTGTTGCCCTTATGGGGCTACACTGTGCCCTCACACCCCGAGTAGTAGGCCATGCGGCTCCTGTGCGGCCGCACAGCGCTCACACAGCCCACAGACACACCTAGTTTGAGTTTTTAGCGAGATTTCGATCTCGTGCGGCCCTTGTGCTGCCGGACATATGCCCGCACACCTGAGCGACTATAAAAACCGAACTTAGGGTTCTTGATAAAGGAGAGAGCCATTGTATAACTCCAAGCTTTTACAATGCACAAAGGGAGAAAGAGGATGGAACTAAAGGGAGCATCCAAAGAACTCGGTGGTGCGGATCCAATGGGTGCTTACCATCACCATCAATTGCCAAATAGGGAGTTTAACAATGTCTTTAGATTGTTGCATCTTATATCTTGTATTCTCCATTTACATAATGTCAAACTAACCTCCCAAGGTTGCCGGGCTCCATTGAACCTTGGGAGGATGATTTGTACAGATGGTTAATTTTATGTTACAATGATGTTGGCTTGAATTTAACTTTAATTTTTTTTTCTATTGTTTTATTGTTCAATCTACAATGGATGCTTTCCATAGATTTGATATTGAATGATGTTTGTAGAACGGGTTGCTTGTATGCATTAGGTCACACATAGATTAGAGAGGAATCCAGTGTATCGGCACACCAGAGGTTCTAGGTGCATGTAGCCTCCCTCATTAGGGTCTAACCCTAGATAGAGATTCTTTGTACCCAATGACATCATAGGGGTATCTAGAGATCGGAACCTGTATGAGATTAGGGCTATCACCAGAGCTTCCTGGGTAATTGACTTTAGAGTCTCGCGGATCAAAGCCTAGCCAACATCTTACTCTTTTAATATGTCATCCATGCTTGTTATTATCCCGAGGGAATCCTTGCCCGAGGCCTTCCTTCTCATATGAATTTCGTTATCATTTTAGCTCTTGTGGTGTCTACTTTACCTGTTTTCTTTAATTTTCTTTTAGTCAAATGACTATCTCTATTTGGTAGACTAGATACTACTGTAAATGAGGAAGTAAAAGTATTTCTCAAGACCCTAGGGAATACTGGTCACAAGCGAGAGATTTATTACTTGACGACTAGTGCACTTGTAACTGGGGTAGCGTTGCATCTGTCACATGATGACATGCACGCCAACCATCAAGTTAGAATAATAAGAATTCACACCATTAGGATGATGTAATAGGATGATCACGAAACCTAATGCATTTATAGAGGAGAATGTGCGAAATAACTATGCCACTATATTTATGAGTTAGTTATTTAGAGATAAGGGATAGTTTATATAAGGCGCCTCCACGGTCTAATGATCAAGAAAAATTAGACTCAATAATCTTTAAATTAGTCATCTTTCATACTTAACAACCAAAGGAATTCTTGTTCCAGGCACAATTCTTATCAAATTGATTTTTTTGTACTTGTTTGTGATTTGTATTTAACTTTATAGTTCATGTTTGATTTTTGTTTAGAATCTAAATTTTACTTTGTTCGGCTATGATGGTGGGCGTGCATATCATCCTAAGATAGGCGCAATGATTCCCCAGCCGCAAGTGCACGGGTCGTCAAGTAATAAATTCTTCGCGTATGACCATGAGAGTGTCGTTGATAAGTGTCTAAATGTAGGTGTTTTCATATATATATATATATCATATTCATTTTGCATGTATTTTGTGAGGTTTGATGCCCGTTTTGCGCTTAATCATCTATTATTTGCTTTGTAGGGCATAAGGAAGCCATGGAGAACAAGAAGATATCATTTAGGCGAAAGAGAAGAAAACAGGAATTTCATACAACCCCCATACTACCCAGTATGGGGGTCATATGCACTGTAGAAGCGGAATGATTTGGAGTTGTCTGCCCAGATTTTCATACTACCCAGTATACGGGCCGTATGGAGGCCGTATGCACCCCGTATGAATCACGAATCTAGGTTTTTTGAGTGCTATACGACCCCCATATGACCCCGATACGGCCCGTATGTCATGGGGGGGGTATAAATACTGACTTTCAGGACTTTTTTTGGGGACAGATTTTGGGAGACCACTTGGGAGGTTTTGGGTGACCTTGGGAAGGAGAAGAAGGCAAGGAAGCTAGGAGATCATTCAAGCCCAAGGTTCAAGACTCTCAAGGCAAGAAGGCAACATCATTCAAGGGGAGATCTACCACGATTTGAAGGAAGGAGACCCGCGGCTAAAGGAAGCGTCATTCGGCATTCCTTTGGCAGTGGAAGCATCATTCGGCATATTTTCTATCTCCTCCTCCACCATTTCATCTAGGGAGTGTCATTTATGCTTTTCTTGTGTGTTTTACTTGATTGTATTGTTTGTTGTGGGATGATAACACACTAGACCCCCAAGGCCACCGGGTGTTGGTGAACCTTGGGGGGTTTTATCATGTATTTTGGATGATTACTTGTTAATTCCATGCTTGGGTAATTTTGAGATCTAATCCATTGTTTTTATGCTAAGTGCTACACTAAGGAGAAATCCGTAGCTCTTTTATGAGTGATGCATGTAGATGTGACTTGCTCGCATGTATTAGATCATGAATGGATTAGAAGGGGACACTTGTATCATCACGTCGAGAAATCGGATGTTTGGTAGCCCTCCATGTAGGTTTAATCCGAAAAAGAGTAGGTTTACTCCTAAGTGAGATTTCCTCGTACTTAATGCAATAGTAGAAATGTGGATTTGGAAGAAATTCCTATCTATGTTCGTATGGGATTAGGGTTCAATCGCCGAGAAATTGGGGTTGTTCTAATCTTGGAATCTCATGGTCCATTTTACCCTTGCATCTTTTGTTCATCATCCATGTTTCATGATAACCCCTCAAGGGGATCCACATCCATAGGCCTTTGCATTACATTGAGTTTCTTGCTTGTTTATTGCTTGTTCTCTCTAATTTGTTCATAATCTTGTTTTAAATTTTAATTGCACCTAGTAGAGTAAATTCCATCACTTGAGATCTTAGGCTAGATAATAGCTCGAGAAGGAGTAATAGGAGATCCTCAGCCATGTGGAATACTATCATTGTATCTTCGCACGAGGTATTACTTGGCGATCCCGTACACTTTCGGGGAAGCAATCAGTCTGACACACCCTTGCGTGTGTGCTCCGCAAGTGCACGAGTGTCGAAGTAATAAATACCCAAATGGTGAGTAGTCGAATCCACAGGGAGTAGACGTCAGAAACTAATACACTTTACCAATTAGTCAATGAAAACTCAATGTGTGAAGAGATTGAATTAAAAGTGAATAAACAGAAAATAAAGATTAAAAGCGATGACTAGAGGTACAGAATGTATCAAGATAAGAATGGGGTACTCGAACAATGCTCCCTCTAGGTTCTTTGTTTCAAGTGCAAAACTCTAATTACATTTACTTAAATGAGATTTGAAGAGTCGTGGAATCCAAAGACACAAGGTCCCAAACCTAAGGTCAACCCTAACTAGTCCCCTACGAGGTCCCGGTGGAGAGAAAACTCTCGACGCCTCACACCACGTATGACTGCGCACAGCTCTAGGGATCCCAAGTGATAAACCCTATTCCCAACTATAGATCAATCCCTTTGGTCTAGACGAAAGATCCCTAATCACAAATAAGTCCCGGCAGAAAGGTCTCTCTCAACGCCTAACTCTCTTTGAGATCGATAACAATGCTTGGAATAAGAAGGTAGGGTAAAGCACACCGGAGGAAAAAAGGGACATGTCGCTACCTCTCAACTCACCCTCTCGACCCTCTTCAATCTTGGTTAATCTAATCCTAATGGTGATGGTCACTCGTCAAAAGGATGATTAGATTAGCCCTCAACCCTAGTGTCACTCTAGGGGAGAAACAATTAAGCACACAAGATTGAAACTCAAATCAATCTCAATTTAAACAAAAGCAATAGAGTCATTGAAACAAAAGAATTCTAGAGTTTACATGTCCAAGTACCCACTAGGGGTTTAGCTTTCCATGGAGCAATACAAGTTCATTAAAATAAATGAAGATAAATGTAAGTAATCCATAAAGAAAACCCCTTTAAGCTTCGTGCTGATGGCCTATGAGGGCTACTCCTTCTTCTCCATAGATCCTTCCTCCAAGCCTAAGGCACACCTCGCCGAATCGAAGTCGTCGAAGGCTCCCCAATAGCTCTCCTTGGAAAAAATCGGTGTTGAAATCGGTGAAGAAACGCCCCCAAAACGTAGCAAAAACCTTCTCAAACCCTAGCCGAACTCTCCCCCAAAGATAGAAAAAAGATCCCCCAAAAACGCTTCAGATCTCGAGGATCCACACGGCCGTGTGGAAATTTCACACACCCATGTGGAATTTCAGCCTGGTAGAATTTCACTTGTAGGTCCCCGATTTTGCTCGTTTTCGCTTCTGAGGCCACACGGACAGACATACGATCGTGTGGTAGGTCATGAGGCATATCTTGATGTCGAAAAACCCTTGGAGAGCTTTTGAAATATTCGATCAAATCAGAACGAGCGAGCATGACTGCCTTCGTGTCCTTCTACAAAAATTGTCTTGAAACCTTTAGAAGTTGGCACATACTCTCTTGTTTGACCTGATTTGCATCTTAAACTTTGTATTTGCACAAAAGAACTCCACTCGGCACCATCATGACCTATTTTTGCTTTTCTTCGCATAAACCTTCTTCACAACCCTAATTGCATGAAAGAACACAAAAACACACGAAATGAGAGATATAACCTGAAAAATATGATGCTCATGCATGGAAAACATCTTAAATAATATATACATGCAAGCACTTATCACAGTCGTATTCCCTAGGGTCCCGAGAAGTACTAATACTTCCTCATTCACAACACAATCAAGTCGATCAAACAGGGATGGTTGTTTTTAATATAACATAGATTAAATAAAACACGCAAAGTAACGCCGCACGAGCTAAAATGATAGAGTAAAACAGGGAAGAAGAAAGGCTCAGGTAAGGATTCCCTTGGGAGAATAACATGCATGGATGATAAAATAAAATAGTATGAAGTTGGCTAGGCTTTGATTAGGGAGACTCTAAAGTCAACTACCCCTGAACCTCTGGTGGTAGCCCTAATCCCATGCGGGTTTCGATCTTTGGATACCCTTACGATGTCATTGGGCGCAAGGAGTCTCTATCTAGGGTTATACCCTAATACAGGAGACTATTGACACCGGGAACCTCCGGTGTGACGATACACTAGATCCTTCTCTAATCTATATAAAACCTAATGCAAGCAAGCATCCCATTATACAAATAACATTCATAATCCATCCGTTGTAGATTGAACATGCAAGACAATAAATTAGAATCAAAGATAAATTTAAGCCAACATTCAATTCAATAAAAATTTAACCATCCATACAAGTCATCCTCCCAAGGTTCATTGGAGCCCAGTAGCCTTGGGTGGTTAGTTCGACATCAAATAAGTGGAGAGTAGAAGTTATGAAGTGTAACAAATAAAAGCCATTGTAAAACTCTCCCTTTGCTGACTAATGGTGGTGATGTGAACTCATCTGATCCACGCCATCGAGCTTTTTGGATGTTTCCCTTGGGTTCTACCCCCCTTTTCCAGTTGATTCCCAGCCGAAGTCAACCTTCTCCGATGAATTTGGGCATTGGATGTGCTTAGAGTCGTACGACGGCTCTCCCCCTACCAAAAGCCCTAACTTCGGCTTTTATAGTTTTCAAGGAGTGTGGGTAAGTGTGCTGCTGCAAGGGGTCAAACTTGTGCAAAATTTGGGAGCGCCCATGAGCCGTGTGGACAACAGGGCTGCACAACTTTCTGGCTGTGCCGTGTGGCCTACTATACAGGCCACACGCAGCCCTCACAACCCACTACCTGGGCTATGTGGCTACGCAAAGGAAGCATGGGAGGCTGCATAGTCCTTGGTTGAGGGCGTCCCACTGCGTTCTCGCCTTAGTGGCTAGCCTTCTCATCGCAAAATGTTCGGGGGTCCGTATAATCTTCAAAAGTGGTCTTTTAACCTCCGAAACGCCTCTAAATCTTTTCACGAGCTCCAAGGGGTTCTCCGATGTCCTAAAATACAAATTAAACAAGAAACGGCATAAACAAGCATCAAGGTTATTAAAAATACATGACAGTCTATGAAATAGTGTTGTAAAATACAGTGTATTTAGACACTTATTAGGCTACATAATAGGACGGAAGTTCATAGCTAGCACTCATTTTTCCTTGTAGGATCAACCTTGCTCTTAAGCACAATATTAATACTTAATCGACATGTGCGCTTGTGTCTTTAAGCTCACTAACACAGCTCATCACTACTCAATTTTAATTTTGAATGCCCAAGCCCCAGTTAATTTAATTAGAAATTAATATCCAATCAATATTTCAAATTTAGCTTGATCTAGCTTTAAATTTAAGTATAACTTATAGTTCGATTTTTTTTACTATTGATAAATAATACAAATAATATAATATTCTTGTATAATATAATACTAATGTATTTTAGAATAAAATATTGATACATTTGCATATTTTGAGCTGCCAGAATCAACCTTAGCTCAAAATTAATTTTGAAATTAAAAATGAGATTAGCCATGCTTCATATGCTCAAAATTTTGATCTAAGCTTGAGCTTTTACATAGTCAAATTTGAGCAACTTATAGTATGCCAACTAATAACCTGATAATAGTTTCTTGAAGTCTAATGTCCCCAAATTAATATTAATCTTGAGCGTTGATTAGACAACTTGAACAACGAAAGTAATTAAAAGAGATTGGAGATGGAGATAGTTCAATGGTGATTGAATTTCCATGCGGGAAATTAGCAGATCATGAGAGCTTGAATGAACATATTGTATATTATTATTTTAGGCAAATTGAACATGTATCTTTCATGTATATACATTGATTTGATGCGGAATTCTCTATCTGGTGCAATTAGGGCACAATAAGAATGCTTGAAGTAAAAAGAGTGGAAAGATGGTCTTGTGGAGCATTTTTTGAGGACCACTCCAAGCCACACAACTAAACACACTGTTAGGGAATTTTCACATGGCATGTGTGGGACTTCTAGAGAGGTTTTTTTTTGAAGATTTTGAAATGCTAAAACAACATAGGGGTTGTCACAATCCCATATACATAGCTGTGTACATCTGTCAAGATAATTCTTAATGTTTTAAAAGACAAAAAGCCAAACCATCAATCCCATGGCCATGCCATGGGCCATGTGGATCAACACAGGCATCCACAAGACCTGGCACATGACCCTGTGGCATCTCTAGAGCCTCCTGCAAATACCGTTGCTTATATATTTTGAGTATCTTTTTGCAGCAAGTTTCAAGTGAGGTTGGAGCTTGGATTTTGAGAAAAGGTTAAGGCAGCCGAGAAAAGGCCTTCTTCATTAGCTCTTATTGATTTAATCACTCGTAAACTCATCAAAGGAGTTGCCTAGCTTCATCTTAGGTGGTGTATTCAAACTCTTGTGGAGTGGCTCATCAGGAGATTGAAGAAGCTTTATCGAACCAAGGGTAATGAGGATTAAGGGAGCGTTTACTATATATTCATTTGTATTTAATTTTTTAGATTTATTTTATATTCCTCTTCCATGAGGAACTAAACCCGTTTTGGCTTTCAGGCATGTTGAACCCTAGAACTTAATTGTTTAGTTGATTTTTGACTTCTAAGTTGAGATTAAGCTTGGGTTTCAATCTTGTGTTATTCATGCCTTACAATCCATTATAGTGAGAGCATGATTGTGTGCTTAATCACATTGAGGCAAGTTAAGAGACCCTTCAATGTTAGATTCACCAACGTTGAAAGAGGGTTGAGAGGCAGTCTTGAGGTAGAAGTCATCCTTCCAATCCCTCCAACTCGAGTTCCACTGAGTTTAGTACAATGATATGTGCTTAATGACAAGAGAGATCACCACCGAGGCTTATATGGGATTAGAGGCCAATTGGCTTAAGAAAATAATTAGCCTAATTTCAAGAACTTAGGTTACTTCATAATTGGGATCATTAGAGCATCATATGGTAATATAGAGCTTTAATGATGAGTGAGATCACCACCTAGGCTTTGTAGGATACAACTTGCCAATTACCTTGAAAAAGGGATCAACATGTTTAAGAATACCTATGGCTCAAAACTTTAAGTTAATAATTCATTGGACAAATCTTCTACTTCAAGTTTGAAGTTATAGGGGCATTCATCACTTGGATGCTGACACACCCTTTGCGTTACCGCAAATGCACGGGTCATGTGAAATAATAAAGTGAACCCAATGATGGGTTGAATTGTCGAATCCACAGGGAACAAAAATACTAGCAGTAGCTGCCTCTCTGCCATCTAGCCTTACTAATAATAGAAAGTGAAATGAAAAGCAACAAAATAGGAATAAATATTCAAAGAGATAAACAGGGTATTCGGGTGATGATCCTCCTTTGATAATTCCATGAAGCACTGGAATTCAAACACACTTCTTAACCTAGTAATTTTGAGTCGTGCAAAATCTAATACCCACTGACCCATTCCATGGCCATCAATGCCTACCTAGGAGAATTCTCTCGAAGCAAGCTATCTAGGAGGGTGCCTTACGATCTAGGGTTTTCTTAATGATCAACTTCGGTTTTGAAGAATAGGTTGAATCCTCTCTTGAGCAAAACACTCCTAATCCTATGCAATTGACCTAAAGGATAATTTTCTTAACTAAAGGGTTACACGATTGCTAAGCGCTCATAGGAACACGAAGGTAGGATGATCTACACGAAGGGGAGATAGGACGCTCCTCTACCTACAAACTCACTCTCTCTACCCGCTTCAATCTTGGGCGATCTTATACTTAAGGGCCTAACACTCACCTTAGCATAATCCAAACTCAATCATGATTGTAAGGCTCAATTGAACAAGATACAAACAAGATTGAAACTTACAAATTACTAGAATTAAGGAGCATATCAGAGTTCCAACAACAAAAAAATTCAAGTATTCACATGCCCAAATACCCAACAAGTGTCTAACTCCTCATGGAGTCGTACAACTCAAGATCTACAATAAATATAGTGCAATACATCTTAGAAATGAGTAAAACTCCCTTTAAGCCTGGAGATGATGACTCAGTGTACCATTCCCCTCAAAGTTGACTGAACAATCCTTGTGTGATTACCGATGCTTGCTTGATGATGAGAAGGTAGGGATGGTTGCCGGCATGCTTCCTCTTTCTCCCGGATGTCTTCGTTGAGCCCTAGCCTCGCCACCGTCGCCTCCCCTCGAGCTTTTTGCCCAAATTTCCTCTTTAGGGTTTTGCCAAAATAGGTTTCCTCTTATCAGAAACCCTTAATGTTTTTTATACCCTCATCCTTACGAAATACTTACGGCTGTAAGCTTTAGTTGTAAGGGGTCGGGTTTCTGTTAATCGCGTGCCTTACGGTCCAGCTTAAGGCTGTAAGCTCTGCCAGTAAGGTTTTCTGTCTTCCAGTTACAGTCCCACTTACGGCCGTAAGTGTAGAACCGTAAGCTTTTCTTGCTAGCTCTTGCGATCACTCCTTACGGGCATTTGTTACCTCCGTAAGCTCCTTTGGACAACCCTTACGGTCTGCCTTACGGCCATAAGGGCTTCTGTCTGGACTCATTCCAAGTGGTGACACCGCGAGAGAACCATCTTCTTTATTTTAGCTCCTGATTGCTGCATTTGGCTCTCTTTTGTCCCTAAGCTCCACCTGGGGCCTACAAATATAATTAACACCTTATTTAACATCATTTTCAAATAATCACTCTAACACAAACTAGATAAGTGTACAAAATGATATATGAAATATAGTATACATATACACTTATCAGACACTTAGTCTCATTGTTCATTAACCTTTCTTACTTTCTCTACCCATGCTCTTCCATATTCTTGCTTTAACTTCCAATTTAAGTAACATTCATCATTAATATAAGGCTAGATAATAGAAAAATTGTTAGTACTAGTACTTCAGTTCCTCGTGGGAAACAACAATCCCCTCTTCACTTTATTACTTGAATGGCTCATGCACTTGCGGTGCATCACCACTAGTTTGGTGGTGGCCTAGCAGAAGGACAAAGAAGAAAAAGAATTCAAACAAGAAGATAATCATAAAATTTCACTCATTGCGTCAAGATTTAGATTGATGCCTAACAATTTCTAGGATATATCATGATTTATTAGTTCTCGAATAGAAATGTATAGGATGAGGAAAGAACTAGACAAGCATTAGTCATAGAAGAAGAAAAAGAAAAAGAAGAACACTATTATGGAGTCAACTTGACACTAAATTGAATAAATACTGGAAATTTCATAGATATACTAGAAGTGTTATCTCTAAATCATAGGAAAACAATTATGAACATAAAGATGAGAAAGAAGAATAGTAGTAATAATATATGATACTATGCATTATTGTCAAGGAGGCAAAAACATGAAAAAAAAATTGAAAGCACATCAAGATCAAAATCAATTCATTAAACTATTGTGGAGTAGTAAAATTAGCTCAGTAAAAGCTTAAACTTTTTTTGAAATTTTGAGCTCTTGAACCAAACTCGAACTTCATTTTCAATGTCAAATTTGTATTATACCAAGCTCAAGCATAGATATGTGACACGCCCTTTGTGTCTCCTCAAGTGCACGGGTCATTAAGTAGTAAAGTGGACCCGATGAAGGGTCGGGTTGTCGAACCACAGGGAGCAAGAATACAAGTACTAACCCCAGTAACAGTTATCTAGCCTAAATGAACATGGTGAAGTGTGACTGAAAATACACATAAAAACTACACGAAAATAAGTGTTGAACTAAGACTGAAAATAACCGTTGGATAAAATAGAGGTACTTGGATGATAATCGCTTAGGGTTGTGGCATGAAGCATGAAATTTTACAAATACTTCTAATTGTAATGAATAAGTGTTGACTCGGAAATATGACATACTAACGGGTTTTCACCGCACATTAGCCGTCTGGACTAATGGATTTTCACCACACATTATTAGCATTCAAGTGATAAACAAAATGAAACATTCATAGATTAAAATTGACAACTGCATTTCAAAATCAAACAAACACATAACATTAGAATCAATAAACAAATATAGAATCTAATACAATTTTAACCCTAAGGTTTCATGTCCAAGTCCCCAATTAAAAGTTTAGCTCCTCATGGAGCAATAGACAATCAAACAATTATACGAGATGATACTCATAGTCAATCAAAAGAAATCCTCAAGAATCAATGGCAAATAGATAAACTTGAAGTTCCCCTCGACATTGATGGAGTGATTGCTCTTGACCACGCCGATGCCCTATGAAGTAATGATGATGATAAGAATGGACACCGACATGAATTTCTTAGTCTTGAATGGATTGAAGTCGCCCTTGATCTCACAGCTATTCTGATGTCTCTTTTTTGCCCTAGCCTCTCTCCAGCCGTCTTCCTAAAACTCAACTCCCTCTCACTTGAAATCAGTAAAGTCTTTTATACCCTTGTGTGTATGGGAGGCTTATGGGCGTAAGTCAAGGCCGTAAGCCTCGGGGTTTCTATTGATCGCGTGCCTTACGGTCCTGCTTACGACCATAAGTTCCTCTCGTCAAGCAGTCTATCTTCTGGTTACGGTCCCAATTATGGCCGTAAGTGAGAGACTGTAAACCTTGTCCTGCTCGCTTTACAATCCTCTTTACGGGAGTTAGTGTCCTCCGTAACCCTCTCTGGATAATCCTTACGGCCAAGCTTACGGATGTAAGTGCAACTTGTAAGCCCTTCTGCTTGACATTTCTCCTTCTTACGGGCATAAGACTGCTTGCAAGGGTTTCTGAATGAAGCTTACGGCCGTAACCTGGGCTGTAAGGAACCCGTAAACGGTTTTGTCTTTCAGATGCCAATGTGAGGAGAGCTCCATCTTCTTTGTTTTGGTTCCTCATTGCTCCTTTTTGCTCTCCTTCGTCTTTAAGCTCGATCTGGTACATGTAAATAGAATTCTCACACTAGTTACCATCATTTCTAAATAACCACTCAAATACATATCAGATAAGTGTACAAATGATATATAAAATATAGTATAAGCTTACACTTATCGATATGTTCAACCAAAATTATCTCAAGAACTAAAATTATACAATTATATTATTTCCTATTAAGTAATAATAGTGATATGGAATTGCTATTGTAATGTTTCTACCACTAGCATATTTGCCATGATTTATAAAGGGAAATGAAATATATCCAACGATTCTTCTAGTTCTACATAAAGTAATGATATTTTTAATATTTATTTGTGTTCCCAAAATTTTGATTTTATGAGAAGGGAAGAAATATAAATTTTGATATTTTAGCCATGTGGAAATACAATAAATACAAATATCATGTGCTTTCCCCACGACTCATGATCTACTAACTGCATCAAGCCCCACACAATGTTATATGTGTAGTGTTTTAAACAAGCAAAGCTTGATCAGGCTTAGCTTCAAATTGAGTAGCTTGTGTTTTTTTTAGCTTGAAATTAGCTAAAAAAGTTTTTTCAAGTTTGATTAGGTTTTAATTTTGAAAGCTCAAGCCCCACTAGATTAAGCTTGGAATTATAATCAAATTGATGTATTTTCAACAATCGTAGTTAAGATCAATTTAGCTTAAAATTAAGCTTCATTTATTCCTCCTACAATAGAAAAGCAGCATTTTATTTCCCTTGGAAGTCAAAAGTTAAGGATTGAATCCCTCCTAACTCAAAGGTTCACGGCTGTGGCTTGTCCACATTAATTAAGAAAAACCTTCCCTTATAACTTGATTTGACTTGTTAAGATAAGTAATACAAATTATATAATTTTTTAACATAATAATATAATATAGAATAATATTATACATTGCTTATTTTGACATCTAAGCTTAATTATGACTAACTTGTAATTTTGACATTGAAAACAAAAGCTCAAGCTTTTGCCAAACCAAGTTCAAGCTACTCAAATAATTTGATTGATTGACAACCTATTGAGGAGCCTCTCAAAGTCTGATTCTAGAAGTTCAACTTTTCAAATTTACTCTTGAATGTTAATTGCACCATTCTAGGGTCATTTAGAAATTACTTTTACCATGGACCAAACAAATATATAAATAAAGTAATCGAAAGGTACATTCGAAATGGAAACAAGAATCGTAATTTTTTTCTTTTTAAGTTTATATAATGTTCTTTTATGTTTCTAATTTATGCGGAAAAATAAAAAAGAAAAAAAATAGAACAAGAAAACAATCATGCATTTCAGTCAATGCATGAAGATTTGAATCGATGCCTCAAAATTTCAATGATATATCATGAGTATCATTAGATTGGAAATACATAGAATGTGAGAAGAAGACATAAGAAGCAATAATAGAAGAAGAGTTGCAAGGGGAAGAACAAGTAAATGAGACTAATTATGGAGTCAACTTGACACTAGCTATGAACGTAAATATTACCATTCCTAGAGTCTGCGTGAGGATGTCAGTTAAAATAGTTAGTTGGGTGTTTTCGAATGTTTTATGCGTCAATGCATATTAAAACCTAGAGTTTGCTTGAGGTTTCATGTTAGACCTGTAAGAAAATATCACAAAATTCTACCATAATTTTTCGGCATGTAGAAGCGAAATAAAATTGCAATATTAACTAGTTGATTTGATGAATATCCTAATATTTACTTATGATTGTAATTAAGATTTGAAGAATATATTTCGATATTCCAAATCTTTTCTTTGATGTGCCAAATTCATTCTTCGGATAGTTTTAGATCACACGCAGGAATTCAGAAACAATATCCTCTTCCTCTTCGAAATAGCAGCTATGGTTAGAAACGAAGAGAGATTATAAGTGCTTAATTATATATTTTTTCGTATGTAATTTCATTTGATTATGCTTGTCTTCAAATTGATTTTTGTGTAATTCGGTACTTAGTTGTTCCACTTATGCTTTCAGGAGAGAAAAAGCATACAAAGGTCAAAGGAATGAATTCAAGAGCAAAACGGAGCCAAAAGTGATAAGTCTGATTTATAAGGGCAAGTACACATCCAGGTAACTCTTGGTCACTAGTGAGCGAGGTCACCCAGGGCGTGTGCGAGCTGCCACGTGCATGACCAAGCACTCCTAAAGCAACCTGCACAGTTAATGTTTTAAGAAACGTGGTCTCGTATATAACACAGGCGGAGCGAAAGAACACGATTGTGTAGTTCATCAACTTAAAGAAAGTCCAAGCCGCAATATACATGGTCAGCGGAATATATACAAGGCCGTGTACTCCGGGAATCCGGATTTGGATAAGTCACGATGACTACACGACCAAGATACACATCCATGTTCTTGCCCGTGTACAGGGCGGATTCCGAATGTTATAAATAGAAGGATGAAAAGCTAATTGGGGGAGGCTAGATTTTTGAAAAAAAAAAATGACAAATTGAGCCAACTAGGGTTTGGAGGAAAATTCAAAGCTGGAGAAGGAGCTTGAAGGAGCCAACCGAGTGACGATCCGGGCGACGATAGTTATTCACATGCTTCCTTCTATAGAAGATATTGAGAGGGGGTTTCTTTACTTCATGTTCAGGGTTGTAGGTTCAATTTTATATTTCTTTTTGATGAACATGACCCCTATGTAGGGGTAAACTCTTTTTGGTATTTTGATTGATATAGCTTGTGATAACTTGATATTAGGATTGTTTTCATTATAAACTTCCTTCATTTATTTGGGTTAAGCTCTGTTTTTGAATTATTGAATTGGTGCACAAGAGTGATTTTTTCTTATTTGATGGCGTGATTGAGGTCGAGAGATAATATTGTGTTAAATCACACATAGATTATAGGATTTAAGAGAGGGCACTAACGATAGAACACTTGATATAATCCAAGATAGGGTTGTGTAGCGAAAGCTCCAATTTTTAGGGATTTTCTAGAACTCTATGCAATCGTTTGGAAGTAGGGGAGGAAAATATTCAATCCTACTAAATATGGGATTCGGTACTAGGGCGATTTGAGAAAGCACTTTGTATACTTTTGATTTCCCTCTGTCTAATAAAACTTAGGTTTTCTATTTGACATTGGACCTCTTCAGTTAGCAATGTAGCCATATTTCATACTCTTAAATTGTATTCTAAGTTAGACAGCTATAATTGAGTTATTACTAGTACATTCTAGCCCCTGTGGATACGAACTTTGCTTTATAACACTGTATTACTGGATAGCGCACATACATTTGCATGCGACTCACTGAGCCCTCATTAAAAGAGATTAGAGAACTATTCTCGCAAAAGAATAGAATTGTTTTTCACACCCTATAGGATTAGAGAGGAGTCATATTTATAGAGATTTTATAAAACATAATAAATATCATCCTATTATGGAGTCCTGAATATCATCCTATTATGAAACCTTAGTAGAAATATGAATCATAAAACAATTAAAACAATTTTATTTTTAACTCATTCTAATTTTAATCTAATTTTAATTAATTATTTGATCCAATTGAACTTTGATTAAAATTTAAACTAAAGGCAAAACTATAACCTAATTTACAATTATATTTACCCAATGAAGTATAACTCTAAATAGATAATTTTACACCTACACTTAAAACAATACTGATTTTGAATTCCTTTAAAGGTGACTCTCTAGGCTTGTCCCGATTGGCAATGAGAGGATATCAAAGAATGTGGATGACACCTATCCAGCTGATAAGTGTTGGTTTATAAATATTCTATAATATTAATTTATATGCATCGAGTATTACTTTTATCAGGTTTTATTATGAATGAAGTGTATTTTGTGTCTTTTTGTGTAAACAGGGCTTTGGAGGTGTGAAGTGCAAAAAAAAATCAAAGATAGGGCGTGATGGCACCTTTTAAGACCAAGATAGAAGCTGTGCTCATATACATGGATGTGTTGCCAACTTTCGGAGGTTTCCAAGTCATTACCTGAATCGAAAGGGCATGAAAGAAGTAGTATATCCATGTCCCAGCTTGCGTTAGCAAATTGAAAAAGGTTCTTGACGATTTCAAAAGACAAAAAACCACACGCTCTACCACATGGGCGTATGCCCGACCTTGTGGATCCGAAGAAAGATTTCTGAGAGAATAACTGTAACAAGTATTGTAGCAAAATAACTATAGTAGTACTATATCAAAATAACTGTTTATGGCATTGTGAAATTTTCACAAGGCCATATGGCTACAGTACATGGCCGTGTGGATGCCTGTGTGAAGCCCCGATTTTTATTTATAAAAGCTACCCTGTTATTTCAAGAGGAAAAGCGGCTAGAACTTGGAGAGAGTTCTTTGCAGCTTTGCGAAGGTTTCCTCACCAACTTGGATTGATTCCTCCTTCGTCATAGTATCAAAGAAGCCACTGGTGATCTAGCTTTGGAGTGGATTCAACTCGGGCTTGTGGAGGGCCTTGTGGATGAAAGAGATGATCCACACTGCCGTGTGGCTTCCTGTAAGCCTATTTTGGATGCTGATTTGGCTTGTTTCTTCTCAGGTACAGCACCCATGACTAGGAAGGTTGTGTACAAGCACTCTCGCGCTGCTCGTGAGTCTTCTCCTCAGGAGGAACTCGAGTTTGCAGTGCTCGAGTACCAACAGTGGTATAAGCGCCTCCAACGCCTTAAAATCCGCCAAAATCGAGTGATCGATTGGATAGCTGTAAAGGATGTTGATCTGGTCAATGAGGTTTGCAAGCTTACTATCGTGGAAGGTTGGGATCATTTTCTTACTATAAGAGATCCTACATATCGCGATCTGACACTTAAGGTCCTTGCCTCGTTTGACTTCGATTGCTCGCGGCCCGACTTTGATAAGGAGGTCACGATCCGTTTCTGCACCTTTGGTCAGTATCATGGCATGAGCCTCACTCAATTCTCTATTCTTCTTGGTTTATGTGACAGAGATTATGCATAAGAGGAATATGAGCAACTTATTATGGACTATCTTGTTGGACTCACCCCAAGTAGTGCATACAGGACTATGTGTTAAGGATTTTAGTATGAGCTTGGATCTTTCAAGGTGACCATTCTCACCTGTCATTTATACAGGTATATATATTCTATCCTTAGCATGATAGTGACGGGGAGTGGTGACAGCACCGGGATACTTAGCCGTCTTGACCTTTTATACTTGTACACCATAAACGAGAGCATTCCCATTCATCTTGGGTTTGTTGTAGCGGATTACCTTCATCACCATAGCCAATGCGTACAAGTTGGTGTACTCTTCTCCGGACCATATATCACGCAGCTTATCCGCAGCATGGGCCTTATCGAAGAAATCCGGGGAATGGAGAAGGTTAGCATACCGTCACCTTTGGGGCTAGCGTCACTTCGGTCTATGCATATGGTGAGGAAGGCGAGCATCAGTCGGTATGTGCTCGTGGCTATGTCCGAGGAAGAGACTGAGGAAGGGGGTGCAGATCCCACATATGCCCCTGAGGCTCCTACCGAGTCACCACCACTGGCGGCAGTCCCAATGGAGACCGAGGCCCCCACACATGAGCAGGGAGCACCATAGGAACCTGAGCAGCCATCCACTCGAGTTCATGATTGCTTGGCGAGGCTTGATGTCGCAATAGGTGCTCTCCAAGGAGATATGTCGACTATGCTAGTTAACCAGTCCGTAATGCTAGCTAAGCAGACCACAATGCTAGCACAGTTATCCATTATTCGACATCTCTTGGAGAGTGACATAGCATATGAGGTTATCATACCAGCGCCACCAGCACCACCACCAGCATCAGTAGAGTTTCCCGACACATGAGACGTCGCTTAGTCATGCTTTATTTACTTTTCTGTACTTTTATTTTTGTTTGTCTTATTTAAGACTATGTCTTTATGTTTTGATTTCCTTGTACTAGTTTTATTTCCTTGTCATTATATGTGTTTTTGAGCTTCAATGAACTTCTTTTAATTCGTGCAGATGGTCTTGAGAATCTTGTGGAATGAGATAGAGTCATGTATATGGCCGTGTAACTTAGTCACACGACCGCATCACCTTCAAATGCCGTTGTGCGAAACACGCTCGTGTAGGAGACTTCACCAACTGATTGACATGGAGTTAGGGGAGTATTATTTATATTGCACACCCTCGCACATTTCATGTTTAGAATTTTTATTCTTGTTGTGCTTCCATGTATACATTGGGGACAATGTACATCTTAAGTGTGGGGGAGGGATCACTTTATACACGACTTTATTTATGTTTTAATGAATATGCTCATGTATCCTATGAAGGTTCACTTTAGGGTTAAGAGTTCAATTCTAGATTATAGGAGAACTTCGAATACTAGATATCATCATGCTCTAGTTGTCATCCAATTTTTTGAGACTTTTTTGTTCGATTGCCAATTATACACTCTACTCACTCATTAGACCTCTAGGTGCTCTGGTTCAATGCTTTGAGACTTAGTAGTAGTCATTTTAAGTTTAAAAGAAAATTGTTGGCATTCTTAGTTGTAAATAGGTGGTGGAAAGAGCTACTTTGTGTGCCGCTGCTCTCATAAGTCGGATACTAGTTATGCCATAATGAGAGAAAGAGCTATCACAAGGGATACACAGAAGAGATCACCCTTGGTAGAAAGAGCTATCATTTCTAAAGCGTGAAAGACACTCGAGCGGCCTCCTGAGCTACCTTAGAGAATGTGTGCAGCTACTACATTTTCTTTCTATTTTTAAATAAGTCTCGTGCAATAAGAACTTCAAGTTGTGGATATAGAGTCGACATGAGTTAAGTTTTTCTTTACACATACATGCTTTCATATTTCTTTTTCTGTCTTTTCATTGGATTATTTTCTGGAGCATTGACTGAATTATTTGGTGTTAAATAGATTTCTCCTTCGTTATAGAATTTTATTCTTGTATTCTCTAGTGAACTTGAGGCCAAGCACTTATTCTTTCTTTCTTTCTTTGTAATGAATGGTTAGTTTGCTTGAGGACAAGCAAAAGCTTAAGTGTGGGGGAGTTTGATAAGTGCTTATTTATACATATTCTACAATATCATTTTATATGCATCGAGCATTACTTTTATCAGGTTTTATCACTGAATGAAGTGTATTTTGTGTCCTTCTGTGCAAACAAGGCTTTGAAAATGTGAAGTACGGGAAAGAATCAAAGATAGGGGGTGATGGCACTTTTCAAGACCAAGATAGGAGCTGTGCTCATATACATGGATGTGTTGTCAATTTTCGGAGGTTTCCGAGTCATTACCTGAACCGGAAGAGCACGAAGACAGTAGTATATCCATGTCCCAGCTTACGTTGGCAAATTGAAGAAGGTCGTGAGGATTTCAAAGGACAGAAAGGCACATGCTCTACCACATGGGCGTGTGCCCGACCATGTGGACTTGTAGGAAGATTTTAGGAATGGTCGTGTGGAAAAATATCAACTATAGCATTTTACTGGAGCAGGTCACTGTAGCAGTTACTGTAGCAAAATTACTGTTCATGGCCGTGTGAAATTTTCACATAGCCGAGTGGTAGTATACGGCTCTGTGGATGGCTGTGTGAAGCCCCGATTTATGTTTATAAAGCTACCTTGTTATATTTTTTTAAGGATCTTTTTGGCTACTTTCAAGAGGAAAGATGGCTAGGGCTTGAAGAGAGTTCTTTGCGGCTTTGGGAATGTTTCCTCACCAACTTGGATCGATTCCTTCTCCGTTATAATGTCAAGGAAGCCACTGGTGACCTAACTTCGGAGTGGGTTTCATCTAGACGTGGAAACTACCCATCAAGGCTATCGTCATAGATATAGCGGGTTAATTTCTATGGATTTTACAGTTGTTTATCATTTTATTATTTGTTTTGTAACTTGCTCCATGGAGAGTTAAACCCCTAGTATGTATTCGGACATGTAAACCCTAGGATTCTTATTCTTACTAGATTTACATTATGTTTTCATTCAATTTCAATACATTGCGGTTTTCTCTTGAGTTCTTAAAGCTTACATATTCTTTTAATTGCAATATTATTTGAATTGCATGTCTTATTTAACCTAGTGAACAAAAAAATCATCACTAGGTTTAGAATTACTAAGAGTAAAGAAGGTTGAGAGAGTGAGTCTTGAGATAGCGGAGTGTCCCTTTCCCTTCCGATAGATATTCCCTAAGCTCTAAGGAACTATATGTGGTGTGAGACTTCATGAGAATTCTCCACTGAGACCTTATAGGGGGTTAGGGATTCTTCACTTGGAGGTAGGGTTGGATCTATTTTTAGGAATTGGCTATATCTTTGGGACCCCTAAAGTGCTAAACAGTCATATGTGGTGTGAAGCGTTGACAGAATTCTCTATCGGGACCTCGTAGGGGATTAGTTACTGGTGGCCTGGAGACAGGGGCCGGTATACCTTAGGATATTCACGACTCAATACTTTCATTTAGAAACACTTATAATCCATACTTAATACCTGAATCTTTGGGGAGCATTGCCCAGTTACCCCACCTTCATCGATTGAGAACTCACCCTTTTTAGTTCTTGTCCACTTGTTAGTGACACTGTTAGGTTTGGCCATTAGATCATCACAACACTACACTCATTAGACTAGATAATAGAGGAGGAGCAACTACTAGTACTTCTGTTCCCTGATATTCGACAACCTAACCCATTATGTTTACTTTATTACTTAACTACCCATACACTTGCGGTAACGCAAGTTGTTGACACTTACCCTGTAGTTTGTGTGCATCACCAACCCTGTGACCCTATGTTGTAGCCAAATCGGCACGAATGAATATATCACTACTAACCTTTCTGATTATGATTATCATATGTGTATAAACCTTTTCTTTTTATATCCCAACCGAGTGAAAGCCATGGATAATGTTTAAGCTCACAAAACTCGATCTGCCTTGGCTAAGGTCTTCCAATTTCATTTATATATGATCGGATAGGATATTAACTCGTTTACTTTCAATAGAATGAATTCCTTCTTAGTGATCATTCACAACTGCTAATTGCATGACATAGCCGCATTTCGAGTTTGGCCCTACCAAAGGGTAAACTGGGCTTAACCACTCTAATAAAAGACTAGACATCACAAGCACATTGTGATCATAATACTTCAGGTCAAAAGTTCACTTATAAAATCATAATCAACAATTTCAATCATTAATAGTCAAAGAGTAATACCCATGGTGAAATTATAACGAGTCTTGTTCGAATGCACTAATCCCACCGATATATCTATGACACATGCTCCTGACACGCCTTTTGCGTATCTGTAAGTGCACGGGTCGTTAAGTAAAAGAGTGAACCCTGTGAAGGGCTTGGTTATCGAACCACAGGGAGCAAGAATACCAGAACTAACTCTAGCAAATGTTATCTAACCTAAATAAACTGGGTAGAAAATGATTGAAAATGCCTACAGAAAACTAACATAAAACAAGAACTAAAATGAGAGTGAAACTAGCTACTGGAAGAAACAGGGGTACTTGGACAATGATTTCTTAGGGTTGTTAAAAAGAAGCCCAGGATTCTAGAGATACTTCTTCCTCTAATGGAAATGACCATTAAGAACCTACAGTTCCCAGCCTCTGCTCTCACGGCATACTAGGGTTAAGCTGGTACTGGGCGTTGGTGGAGAAATTTCTAAACACTGGGTCCCAATCAGCTGTGCTTCGCTCTAGGGTTCCTTATATAGGTCAACTTTGATCACCTAAACTGGGTTATTTATTCTCTCAATAAAAATAACCCCTGGTCCCATGCAACTCACCTAAAGGAGAATTCTCTCGACTAAAGGGTTACACGACCGCTCAAAGCTCAAGAAAATACTAAGGTAGGATGACCTAAGCAGAAGGGAAGAAGGACAGTCCTCTACCTGTAGGCTCACTCTTTCAACCCTCTTTGACTCAAAACAGATGGGACACTAATTGGTTTTCACCTCGCATTAGCCTTAAAGATCTAATGGGTTTTCACAGCACATTAACAACCAAATAGCAAGCTGTAAGGGTTGATGACCTTATACTTGGTCAGCGGGCATACAGTATCACATAAACCAAGCCACGAGGGCGCACAGCTGCGTGGATTTGGTAGCGCGCGCAGGTGGCGCGGCGCTTATGTTGTGTCCGGACCAAGGGCGGGTGAAATACCCCGCATGATCATGGACCGAGGCCGTGAGGCGCGCGCGCGTTGGACCGTGGGCGTGCGCGTGGCCGGTGAGCGAGTGGGGCAGGCGCGCCCCTTTACCAAGAGTCAAGTGTCGCAGGACTTCATCATGTAGAGTGTTGGATCTCTAGTAAGTCTAGGCGGGGCGGGACACTTGATCAGGCCGGTTGACCGAGAGCTGATTCCGGATCTGACAAGGCATTACACAGGCGTATGCAAGTAGGCACGTGGCCGGGAGCGTTGCCGAGCCAGGGGCGAGGATGGCACGCGGTATTACCGCGCGTGACCGGTATTGCTACGCGCTGTGACCAAGGGTGGCTGGTTAAAGCTATAGTCGAGTCAGAGGACACTGCAAGCTAAGTGAAGTCAGGGTATTCACGCCAGGCCGGTATTGGGCATGGGGCTCAATCAACCTTGGATTTGGGGTAGCTCTTGTAATAGGGTCAAATGTGTCTTTGGGAGAAGACAAGGCCACTTGGTGTTGGTTTTGGCCATGGTTGTAAACATTTCTCAATCTAAGAGAGTTTTATGTTTTTCTCTCTCAAAATGGGTTTCTTTGTGTCGTGTTTCTCGTACCGACGTGTATTCCGGATTTGCTTGCTTCTTCTTATTTCCGCTATACTTTGTAATGCAAACAGGATTAACGTACTGTTCTTGCAAGGAAAGGCTGACCTGTCGCTATGGTGCATGTCAGGTGCCGCACGGCCGCAGTTGATCGGTTGGGGCTGTGACAGTTGGTATCAGAGCCACGAGTTCGTGGCGTGAAGCGAAGCGCGAGAAGACAAACAGGTGAAGACGGTGGAGATGGCGACTAGCAAGAAGGATCGTTTGGATCGCCTTGAGGAGACAGCGGAGCGCTTGGAGAACGTCGTCGGGAGTGTCGATGATCAAGTCGTGAACCTGGCGAAGATGGTCGAAGATCTTGCGGTCGGATACCGCGAGAGCCTGACGACCATTGAGATCTTGAAGACGAAGGTACAGTCGCTGGAGGCCGAGGTCCGCCAACTCAAGGAAGCTAGCGCTTCACCGGTCTCGTGGGAGGCGCCCACGAGAGTGAAGGTCCCCGAACCTTCCCCATTTGATGGCGCACGGAGTGCCAAGACACTGGAGAACTTTCTTTGGGACATGGATCAGTACTTCAAGGCTGCAAGGGTACCGGGCCATGAGCAGGTCCCGTTGGTCGGGATGTACCTTACTGGCGATGCGAAGCTATGGTGGCGAACTCGTCAGCAGGAAGACGCTCAGGCGGGTCGGACAAGTTCGAACTCGTGGGTCGAGTTGAAGAAGGAATTGCGGGAGCAATTCTTGCCTGGCAGCACTGCTTGGGTAGCTCGCACAAATCTGAAGAAGCTACGGCAGATAGGCACTGTCCGAGAGTACGTGAAGGAGTTTTCATCTTTGATGCTGGATATCAGGGACATGTCCGAGGAGGACAAGCTGTTTAACTTCCTTACGGGACTCCAGAGTTGGGCCCAGATCGAGGTACGGAGACAGGGCGCGAAGGACCTCACCTCCGCGATCATAGCAACAGAAGCACTGGTGGACTTGCGAACCTTACCCGGTGGAGAGGGTGAGAAGACGAAGTTCAAATCCAAAGACAAGAAGCCAGTCGAGAGAAGGGCCGGAGATGGGTTCCAGAGGAGGAAGCCCAACGACCAGGCCAGATGGAACAGACCCAGGGATGATGGGAAAGCAGCAAGTGGATCCAGCAAGATGAGTGGATGTTTCATTTGCAAAGGACCACACATGGCAAAGGATTGCCCTAAGCGCGAGAAGTTGGCCGCGTTTAGAAATGAACCAGAAAGTGATTCGGAGGACCCAGCAAGAGTGAGTCCTTTACAACTGTTGGGTGCTTTGAAGACTGTCAAGGGCGACGGGGCGGTAAACTCTCTTATCTATGTGGAACTGACCCTGAATGGAAAGGCCATAATAGGGATGGTGGACACAGGCGCAACTCACACATTCATCAGGAAGGATGTGGCCACTCGGTTGGGACTAAGCGTAGGGACGCACACGAGCCGAGTAAAAGCAGTCAACTCTCAGGCACTGGCGGTGACTGGGAAGATCTCTGGTGTAAACGTTCAAATGGGCGGATGGCAAGGGAAGATTGATCTGCTGGCGGTCACATTGGATGATTTTGAGTTGATATTGGGGATGGAGTTCCTCAAGTCTGTAAAGGCCGCCGTTGTTCCACATTTGGGTGGTCTTCTTATTATGGATGAGAAGAACCCATGCTTTGTAGCGGGAGTGGCTGCAAAGGAGAAGAAAGGGAAGGGACCGTTGCTTTCTGCGCACCAGGTGGTGCAAGGGCTCAAACATGGAGAGCCTACATATGTTGCTGCTCTACTGGAAATGCAGGATGATCTGGTGAGTGATCTACCTTCAGTAGTGGCTGAAGTCTTGACGGAGTTTCAAGACGTGATGCCGCCGGAACTACCCCGTGAACTCCCACCCCGGCGGGCAATAGATCACCAGATCGAGTTAATGCCGGGCTGCAAACCCCCTGCCCGGGCTCCCTATCGTATGTCTCCGTTGGAGTTGGCGGAACTTAGGAGACAACTGACAGAACTTCTTGATAGTGGCTTCATCCAGCCGTCAAAGGCACCGTACGACGCACCGGTACTGTTCCAGAAGAAGCAGGATGGCGCTCTTCGACTGTGCGTGGACTACCGGGCTTTGAACAAGATCACGGTTAAGAACAAGTACCCAATTCCTCTTATACAGGACTTGTTCGATCGCTTGGCGAAGGCAACATATTTTTCCAAGCTGGATCTACGCTCGGGGTATTGGCAAGTCAGGATTGCAGAGGGAGACGAGTCCAAAACGGCGTGTGTGACACGCTATGGTTCGTTTGAATTCCTTGTAATGCCATTTGGCTTGACTAATGCTCCGGCAACTTTCTGCCACTTAATGAATCAGGTGTTTTCGGATTACATCGATGAGTTTGTAGTGGTGTACTTGGATGATGTTGTCATTTATAGTGAATCCATGGAGGATCACCTTGTTCATCTGAAGCAGGTACTATCAAGATTAAGGGAGCATCAGCTATATGTGAAGCTGGAGAAGTGTCATTTCGCTCAGCAGGAAATCAAGTTCCTTGGGTACGTCATTTCTCGGGGTGAAGTCCGAATGGATCGAGCTAAGGTGGCGGCGATTTTGGACTGGCCTGCACCGTCCAAGGTACCGGAGTTACGATCTTCCCTCGGCTTAGCCAACTACTACCGCCGGTTTATCGAGGGATATTCAAGGAAGGTCGTGCCGCTCACCGATTTGTTGAAGAAGGACCAGCCATGGGGCTGGGCTGAGAGGCAACAGGCTGCATTTGACAAGATCAAGAGTGCCATTGCAAGTGAACCAGTCTTAGCATTGCCCAACTTCGAAGAACCTTTCGAGGTCCACACCGATGCGTCCGACAAGGCTGTTGGTGGTGTCCTTGTTCAGAACGGGCATCCGGTGGCGTTCGAGAGTTGGAAGCTGAAAGACGCGGAGCAGCGCTATTCGGCGCATGAGCGGGAGATGCTCGCTGTTGTTCATTGCCTACAGGTATGGAGAGTGTACCTTCTGGGCACTAGGTTTCTTGTCAAAACAGATAATATTGCCAATACATTCTTTGCTACTCAAAAGAAGCTGTCGGCTAGACAAGCTCGTTGGCAAGAGTTCTTGCAGGAATATGACTTTGAATGGCAGCACAAACCGGGGAGACACAACCAGGTGGCGGATGCGTTGAGTCGCAAGCAGATGGTTGAATACGTGGCTGCGCTGGCACAAGTGGAGAATGACTTGCAAAGTCGTATCGAGGAGATAGCAAAGACGGACAGTCAGTATTTGAAGCTGATCGAAGAGGTCCAAGACGGAGTCGTGCGCAAGTACTGGGTGGAGAATGGGCTTCTCTACGCCAAAGGCGACAGACTCTATATGCCGAAAGGAGTGAAGATTCGGCAGGAGCTCCTTAGGGAGCATCATGATGTTCCATGGGCGGGACATCCCGGTGATGAGCGAATGAAGGCCTTGCTCACAAGACACTATTATTGGCCGGATATGGGTGAAGACATTGAAGCATATGTGAAGACGTGTTTTGTGTGCCAACAAGACAAGTCGGAAAGAAGACGGGAGGCCGGGCTTCTCCAGCCGTTGAGTATTCCGGAAAGACCATGGGCGTCGATTTCCATGGACTTTATCTCCGGATTTCCTAAGGTGGAAGGGATGTCGACAGTGATGGTGATCGTGGATCGATTCACAAAGTATGCGGTATTCATACCTGCACCGGTAGTGTGTTCAGCAGAAGTGGCTGCTGAGCTGTTCCTGAAGCATGTGGTGAAGCACTTTGGGGTACCGGAAGACATCATAAGCGATCGAGATGCTCGCTTTACTGGGCGGTTCTGGACGGCGTTGTTCGAGTTATTGGGCACAGAGTTGAAGTTTTCAACAGTGAATCATCCTCAGACGGATGGACAGACGGAGAGGATCAATGCTCTGTTGGAAGAGTATCTCCGACACTATGTTTCAGCTTCGCAGAAGAATTGGCTAAGTCTGCTTGATGTGGCGCAGTTTAGCTACAAACTTCATCGGTCTTCATCAACGGAGAAGAGTCCGTTTGAGCTTGCATACGGGTACCAACCTATTACTCCTTCAGAGGTGGCGAAGAGGAAGACAGGTGGAAAATGTCCTGCCGCGTATCATTTTGCTATTGATCGGCAAGAGATGATGGAGAGTGCTCGGGATAGCCTCGCCAAGGCGGCTCACCGAATGAAGAAGTATGCAGATCAAGGGAGACGTCCTTTGGAGTTCCAAGTAGGGGACAAGGTTTGGTTGAAGCTCACTCCACAGGTGTGGAAGAAGTTACATCGAAGGGATGTACACAAAGGCTTAATCGCGAGGTATGATGGGCCTTTTGTTATTGTCCAGCGGCTGGGCAACGTGGCATATCGTTTGGATCTCCCCGATCGGCTGAAATTCCATCCAACTTTTCATGTGAGTTTCCTGAAGCCATGCCACGAGGACCCCACGGATCCATCAAGGGCGAAGAAGAGTCGGGCTCCGCCGACTATTCGCAAGGAATTCAGCAAGGTGGCTGAGCGGATCCTAGACCGAAGAGTAGAAGGTCAAAGCAAGAAGAACCGCAGGGTGTTTTTCCTTGTCCAATGGAAGGACTTGCCTGCGTCAGAGGCAAGCTGGGAGCGCGATACTACTCTTTGGCAGTTCGAGGAGTTGGTGGAAGACTTCTTGAGTTCGAGACCGACGAGGACGTCGGGTTCAACTAGTGGGGGTGGTTTGTAAGGGTTGATGACCTTATACTTGGTCAGCGGGCATACAGTATCACATAAACCAAGCCACGAGGGCGCACAGCTGCGTGGATTTGGTAGCGCGCGCAGGTGGCGCGGCGCTTATGTTGTGTCCGGACCAAGGGCGGGTGAAATACCCCGCATGATCATGGACCGAGGCCGTGAGGCGCGCGCGCGTTGGACCGTGGGCGTGCGCGTGGCCGGTGAGCGAGTGGGGCAGGCGCGCCCCTTTACCAAGAGTCAAGTGTCGCAGGACTTCATCATGTAGAGTGTTGGATCTCTAGTAAGTCTAGGCGGGGCGGGACACTTGATCAGGCCGGTTGACCGAGAGCTGATTCCGGATCTGACAAGGCATTACACAGGCGTATGCAAGTAGGCACGTGGCCGGGAGCGTTGCCGAGCCAGGGGCGAGGATGGCACGCGGTATTACCGCGCGTGACCGGTACTGCTACGCGCTGTGACCAAGGGTGGCTGGTTAAAGCTACAGTCGAGTCAGAGGACACTGCAAGCTAAGTGAAGTCAGGGTATTCACGCCAGGCCGGTATTGGGCATGGGGCTCAATCAACCTTGGATTTGGGGTAGCTCTTGTAATAGGGTCAAATGTGTCTTTGGGAGAAGACAATGCCACTTGGTGTTGGTTTTGGCCATGGTTGTAAACATTTCTCAATCTAAGAGAGTTTTATGTTTTTCTCTCTCAAAATGGGTTTCTTTGTGTCGTGTTTCTCGTACCGACGTGTATTCCGGATTTGCTTGCTTCTTCTTATTTCCGCTATACTTTGTAATGCAAACAGGATTAACGTACTGTTCTTGAAAGGAAAGGCTGACCTGTCGCTATGGTGCATGTCAGGTGCCGCACGGCCGCAGTTGATCGGTTGGGGCTGTGACACAAGCAATGTGAGCAAATCAAACATTCAAATTGAACAACTTTATTTCCAACTCAAAACTCAATTACCAAAATATAGAAGAAGCAAGTCTAGAATCCCATACAAATAATCCTAGTGTTTCATGTGCAAGTCCCAATTGAGAGTTTAGCTCCACATGGAGTAAGAGCAAATCAAATAAGCATACAACTCCATATTCATTTCAATAGAATTAAATGACACTCCCTCAAGGATTGATGGAGAATTAATCAACTAGAAATAACCATGCTGTTATCCAAGACGAATGCTCTTGATCATGCCAATGCCCTAAGAGATGATGTTGGTGGTGGTGACGAGCACCGACAAGGTCTTCCGTCTCTAGAGTGGGTAAAGGTCTCCTCCAAACTTGTAGCCGTCGTTGATTTTCCTTTTGCCCTAATTCCTCTTCGGCAGCACCCTTCCAAAACTCAAGTCTCAGAAGATCAGCAAAGTCTTTTATACACTCGCGTTTACAGCACGCTTACGGCCGTAAGTCGAGGCCGTAAGCCTCGGGGTTTCTGTTAATCACATGCCTTACGGTCTCGCTTACGGCTATTAGCTCTTCAAGTAGGTCTTCTATCTTCCTGTTACGGTCCCACTTACGACTGTAAGTGTGGGACAACAAATTTGTCCTACCAGCTCTACGATTATTCCTTATGGGCGTTAGTTTCCTCTGTAAGCTTCTCTGAATAATCCTTACGGGCGTAACTATAACCCGTAAGTCCTTATGCTTGAAATTTCTCCTCCTTACGGGCATAAGAATGCCTGCAATGGTTTCTATATGAGGCTTACAGCCGTAACCGAGGTCGTAAGGAGTCCGTAAATGGTTATGTCTTCCAGATATCAAGGTGGAGAGAGCTCAATCTTCTTTGTTTTGGTTCCTCATTAGTCCTTTTGGCTCTCCTTCGTCTTTAAGCTTGATCTGGTACCTTCAAATAGAATTCGCACCTTATTTAGCTTCATTTCCAAGTAATCACTCCAATATACACCTAATAAGTATACAAATGATATATATAATATAGTATAAGTGTACACTTATCACTCCCACTATCTTATAGTATTTGACTGATACTTTTTATCAAAACATATGTCATACAAATTATAAATTTTTAATGTCCAATTAAAGATGTTTTGATTTTTGAACTACTTAAGTGTATAAGTACTAAACTCTTTCAGTGCCCTTCTTATTATCATATAATGAGTAAAATGTTTAACTTCGCTCACATGGATTATATTGTTTAAAACTTATTAAATACTACCACAAGTTTTATATAAATGTCAAAATAAATGCCTATTATTAATAATAAAAGTATATAATAGAAATGGAATACCCTAATACAAATATCATTATTGGCATTTAAGGGCATACTCCCAATAAAATCTCACTTTTGAGTCACCATTATTAATGTTGCTAATATGTATGCTTAATACCTCAATTAGAGCTCTTCTCTAATGTTGCGATGTTAGGGGCATTTTTATCAATTTTCCTTTTTATTTTATTGTTAAATTGTGCATGTGCAATTCCTTAATTTTACTTTATCTTATTTATTTTATTTTATTTCATTTATTGGTATTCTATGTTATTCTATATTATTTTATTCATATTTTTTTTTATGAGAAGCTTAAATTTTATTGTTGTTGTTGTTGTTGTTGTTGTTATCATTATCCCTAAACTTGATGAGAAGCTTCCGTTAGCCTTATCTTCTTCTTTGTTTTTCTCCTATCTTTCTCTTCTCTGAGCCATGCGCTTCCTTTGATGACACCTTAGCTAAAGCGTCTCTCCATCTTCATTTTCGACCTTTGAGTTAAGAGTTTCTCCAACTTGTATTCTTGTTCTAGCTTTAAGTCCTAGTCCTTTTGCATGATTAGCTCTTGCTTGTGAGGTGATTTTTTAAGGCTTCACTTGGAAACCCTTAATCTCTTGGAGTTTTGTTTGGTTTGTTGAAAATCATGTTTCATTAGTGGAGAAACTCCATGGTTCACCCTTTAGTGAGAATCCATATATTAGTTTTGTTCTGTTGTTTTTCATAATATTACCTTGGATTATTTATAGATGTTTGGTGGATGTTTGGAAGGGGTTTTGTATTGATGGTTCCTTATAGCAAGGTTTAATATTTTTTGAATTCCATTTGTAAACTCTTTTCAAGTTTAGGGTGGAATCATAGATTTTAATATTGGGAACCCTTTGGTTCTTGTTTGGGGTCGATTGGACGTTGGTTAAGTCCAAGTGACTCATTAAGCCGGTGTTTGTAGAGCCTCGGGCGAGTTGGGTCTTTTCATATTTTCTTTTCGGTTTAATAAATTTTTTGGTTGCTTCTTAGGCTAAGCATCCTTCTAGAAGGACGAGGAACTCGAGGAGGAATGAAAATGACTCTTTGGGAGCATGTGTTTGTGAGTGAATTTTAGGTTATGTATAGATTTATTAAAGTTATATTGTATCCTCTATACGTCTAGTTAATATTTTTTTTTTTTTGAAAATGCTTGTATTTGAAGTATGGTTTGAAGTACAAAAGATTTTAAAATAATTTCAAATATTTTTTTGGAAAGTTGTTTAATACTATACGAGTTTGAAATTCATTTAAGTCTATTTTACTAGTATTATGACTTGGAGCCAAAATGTACAATTTTGGATATTAAAATGATTAGATGTGTATGTTACTGTAGTGTTATGCTTCATATCTAACGATATGTGAGTGGTTTTAAGTAATGCTTTGTGCGATTCACTGTAGTGGAGGTCTCTACGGTTCAGCCTATAGAAGAGATGTGGCTAATCATTTATAATTATCTATATCAGGAAGTATGCATAGAAGTTAAATAGGACCAAGCCTGACTGAGACCCTCGGAGTCACCACATGAGAAGCTGGAGGCCAAAACCAAGGAGGGCTACCAGTTTCTTTTTTTAAAAAGAATAATATTCAGAAATTACCTCGGTGGGTTTAGAACCTTAATTAGTTGTAACGACAACTAGAGGGAATATTTTTTGAGATTAGCCCAATGAATTTCAAAAAGGGGATTTGACATTGAAATATGTTTTACTGAGTTTTGGGGCTTTGAATTGTTTTTCATGTAGTTATCATGTAGTTATATCTATAGTTTACCTATGGTAATCTTTGGAAATGATTTTCATGGCTTCATGTTACTCTAAAGTATTTACTTTATGAATCGATATTTATTTGAAAACTCGCATTATTTTTCATATGATACACTATTTCTATGTTTGTTAAAACTCAAACAATGGGTTCCAGTGCAAACTATGATTTCATATTCCAATGTAGTTATTTTTTTGGCTTTGGTTACATATATATTCTGGTTGAAATCAGGCATGACTTATGAGAGCTATACAAATATTGCTCACTGGGTAAAATCTTACTGTGACTCACTCCCACTCACTCCTTTCTTAGATTTAGTTTAGCTTTGGTGCAGCTAGGAACATTGCTGAACAGTTCTGTTCTTGTGGGGTCAGCTAGGACTCAGTGTTGGGTCCGCTAGGTTATTTGACTTTTTAATTCTTTTGCTTCCATTGTTCATTGTGTATCATATATTTTTTTGTGTAGTCTCTCTTGTATTTATCTTTTTTATTATACTTTATATACATTTACTTGAACTCCTATTGTATAGCCCGTGTATACAGTTTGTTTTAATATATATATTGAATTTCTATTGGGGTATTTCTTGATATCTTACGTGTATAGGTATGAACATATCTGGTAGATTTTCTTTTGATGCCTTGTGTCAACTTGGAGTCATGGTGCTGCGTGTATCTCTCCTTACGTTGTCACGGGGGTTGTTGCGTGCTTGGCCCACCAGTCTCGGTGTAACAACAGTAGTTAATTAAAATAAAGAAAAATAAAAGCCAATAAACAAGCAGATTTTAGTTAAAAAGGTATAGATGCCAAATCCTCAAGGACACACGATCGAAAAGCTTTAACTATGTCAAAGAGATTATGTCACGCCCCTTCCCGCAGGACTGGCACGCGATAACCGCCGTGACAACCCGAGGAGGAACACCCCGACCACTTAACTCTCGAGTCACCGAAGGCTTACCATAACTTGGACAAAAAAACATAATTAAGTACAATAATACACAGAATAAGCTACTAGACAATAACCTGAGTACAAGGTTTAAAGGAACATACTTGTCATAAATACAACAAAGGTTTCAAAAAGGTAAGTAAACATACGAGCCAAGCATTAAGGATAACAGTTACACTAGTAGATCCATATTCTTATACAACACAACATGTTCAAGAAACAACATACATATAACATGATTTAAGAACAACTAGCTGATGAATGCACATCACCTCGGTCCGCTAAACCACCACTACTGACTAGAGCCTAAAAAGGCGGAGAGAGGTGAGTTACTAAAGTCACTCAATGAATGGGTTAGCACAGCTCCAAGAAATGCACAATAACCTATGAAATGACAAAAGAGCTTTTATACTAATACATGCAGTATAGAATGCTTCAGTGTATATATGTACAAATAAAACAACTTATATAAATATATGCCTAAGAAAAACATGTTTAGGTTTATAAAACTAATTTGCCAAATATAGTCTCATTAGACAACTCATGGATAGCAAGTTATAAATTCTTTAAACTCAAAATACACAATGTACATCATCAAACCCTTTTTGTTTAGTCTAAGAGAACTCATTTTTCAAAAGTATGAGGTTTCCAATTTGAGCAATTGATAAGTGGTCTAGAAATCCCTCTAAACTCTAGCCGTGGCAGCGGCTAGGTTTAGAGTTGCCAAGGCACTCATGCCCTTGACATTGACCTACCGGGCCCATGTAGTGACTCCGGACTCTCGATGTTCATCCAGTCAGGGCTCTATGCGTCACCTGATATGGACAGATCAAACGGATCCACCACGCCACCTCTAAAGGCTAGACCGTGGGGACCCTCCCATTGCAACAGGCGGGTTCCAACTCCATCACCAACAAAACATCATGAAAGGTTTTAACAATAAATATATTAAACATTTTACAAGGCCTTTCTTAGGACAAATATTCATATCTCGATGATAAATATCATATCTAAATAAGCCAAATCAAAGAATGTAATATATGTAAGAACTTCCATAATTCAAACCAACCCAATATAGTAACATAGCATTGATCATTTTCTTCAAATGTCAGTTTTGCTTAAAATATACAAGCATGGAAATTCTTTTCAAACCAATTTAAATAATCCACCCATTATAATAAACCCCAAGTTTTCATCAAACCAAGTTATACATATATTTAGAGAGAAGTAACTCTAATTGTGCAATCAAACCAAGTCATAAACTGAGGAGAACGACTCCTCAATGGTAGTACTCCTCCATCGGCTCCTTGCCTTTGGCCGAGCTTTCACCATCTACACCAACACAAGCCACAAGGGCTCAAAATAGTAAAAAAATACAAAAGAAAGACAAGCATGAACCTCCTCATGCTACAAACTAAGAAAAACCCTAGCAATGCTGGTTATGGCTTGAACTTACCCCTAAGGGTTTCAAAGAACCTTTAACAAGATTAACTCTCTAAGCAACTAAGAATGCAAGGGTTTAGCACTAAACCTCTTGGTGCTACAATAACTCTGATTTTAAGAACAAAGGAAAGGGGTTCAATAAAATAGAAAGTATGGATCTCTACGTCCATCTCAAGATATGAAGAAGAATGAAGGAAAACAACATAAACGATTAAACAATTTCATCAATAAAGGACCAAGATTCAAGATCTAAACCTAGGGCTAGCATGCTCATCCAAATAACATTAAACAAAAGCAAAAAGAGGAAGAAAAAGAGCTTACCTTCAAAGATCTTCAACCAAAAGGAGAATAAAAGGTCTAGGAATTGCTCTTTCTTCTCAATCAAAACAAAGGGAACTGATAAGTGCTTAAATGTGTATATTTATTTATACTATTTTTGTATTAAATTACATGCTTTTGGTAAGACGACGCCTGCTTTTGTGGTTAAATTAGTTTTATTTGTGTTACAAGCCCTGAAGAAACGAAAACGAGCTTAAGAACGTATTTTGGAAGAAACCAACACCAAATACGGCGTTTTTGGAGCTCCATTACTGTAGTAGTACTATAGCATGCTACCGTAGCAGATACTGTAGCAGGGGGTTACTGTAGCACTCCAGAGATGATTTTCTGGAAAATTCCTGGGAACCTTACGGCCAAGCATGCGCCCGCAAGGCTGCCCGCATAACCCCTCGAATTTCAGGTTTTAAAAGGCGTTAGGGTTAAAGAGAAGGGAGTTTTTTTTTTGTGAGGCTTTTGGGGGGAGGTTTCTTGAAGCTTGAAGGAGGTTCAAATCCGGGGAAGAGGAGACCTTTTCTCATCAATTGGAGAGTGGAGATCAAGAGGAGAGTAGGGATTTGGCAAGATTCATTCTTTACTTCACCATTTAAGGGTTGAAGAAGAAGAAGGAAGCCGCCCTCATTGCGGCGTAGGTGGAGGCTCGTGGCGACGATCCGGCTCACCTTTTCATCACCAACAACTGAGGGAGTGTTTATTATGGCTAGATTAGTTGTTTTCATTATGTGTTCTATGTTATTTGCTTGTATGAACAACTAAGTCCCAAGGTCACCGGACGCCGGTGAACCTTGGGATGAACGAGCTTGTATGGATGCTTTGATTTATATTTAATGCAATTTGTTGGTTTGTGGTTCATGCTATGTGTGCTTGATTGCTTTGAATTACATAAGAACTCTGTAGTTTAATTCCTAGGTTGTACTTGGAGCGTGGGATACGCCCTTGTATTAGACTCACATAGTTTGAAAGGGATACATGTACCTATACGCCGAGGGATTCGGGTATTTGGTACCCTTCCAATTATTAGGTTCGAACCTAAATACTGAGTTTGACCCTAATCAGAGATTTCCCTAGTCATAGTGCAATCATAGGGGGAATTGGTCAGAAGAGAATCTGTCCAATACCTGTGTGGGATTAGGGGTTAATCACCGAGGGATTCGGGGTTAGCCTATTTTAGGAGTCTCTTGGCCCAAACCGTAATTACAATTTTAACCCTAGCATCTGTCTAGCTTCAGTAGTCCCAGGGGGATCCGCGTCCGTGACCGTTTTCTCCCCTTTGTGATTCTCCACCTTTTTCGCCTGTAGTTAGTCATTCAGTTAGATTTTCTTAAAGTCAGTTTGTAGAACTTAGCACCCAACTTTGAGATATTTGGTTAGACAATAAGTGAAGAGGAAGTAAGGGTAGATCCTTGGCCCCGAGGAATACGACCCCTGTGTCACACACAAGGTATTACTTGACGACCCCGTACACTTGCAGGACGCTCATCAAGTTTTTGGCGCCGTTGCCGGGGACCCTCAAGGAATATTCGGAAAACTTAGAGCTTATTGATTTAACCATTTTATTTTCGTTATCTTCTTGTTTTTATCGGTTTTTGCTTATAATTATGAATTCTCCTGAGTGCGGGTTTGGTTTCAATTTCATGAAGAATCGGAGTGTCTATCCTCCGGCTACGCCTGACACTACTACCTAGCATTGATCTCTCGCTATCTAAACGCTTTCTCTCTCCCGTTATCCTCACTTTCTTTATTTTTATTTGTAATTAGTTTTTAAGCCAAATTACTGAGCCAGTTAGATATTAGAAATCCGACGAGTATCGAAAGCTATACCAGTCCCTGTGGATTCGACTACCAGACCCTTTCTGGTACACTTTACTACTTGTACGACCCGTACACTTGCGGATACGCAAGGGGAGTATCATCTAGATATATTAATAGGAAAATTAAAAAGACAATAGAGGAGAAAACTAAGGCATGAACAAAGGGCTCATAGCCTAATGGTACGTGGCCCCATGTGAAAAGCGAGGGTGAGTCATTCAAAGTTCTTGAAATTCAAAACTTATTGGAAGCAATGGTAGTACCGGGTGACTGGTTGTGGGTGCGAAGTCACAGGCCGAACCCTTAATCCTCAATTAAGGGCACGTGGGTTTGATGATCAATTCTTGGCTGTATGCATGGTCTTAGTGTATATCAAGCTTGTTACTTTCGTTAAAAACTATTGTTATTTACAAGGAAATCAAAATTATAACATTATATATAAGGCCTATCATATGAGAAAGTCCTAAGTGAGTTAATATGACTAAAAGAACCAAAGCCCCCAAACTAGATAGTTGTCTTGGCAAGAAATATTGTCATAAATAACACAAAAGGCACATAAGACCTTTTTCTATAATGGCAGCAAATGCAGTGCCTCATACATCAATTATACCTTGAGAGTGATGTAAAGCTAGGGTAGAAGCAAATCCTTGATCTGGGATTTGGGTTGTGCTCATTAAGTGATGTTGTATAAGTAAAATTGAGATTGAATAAAAAAAATCTCTAAATCAGTGTAGAACGGATTAAAAAAGATAATCTTTTAAATAAAAATAAGTTAGTTCAAGAAAACTTTATGCAAAATATTTATCAGTGAAAACTATAATTGTTTAAGCAGTGAATATCTAATGTGAATTTAAGTTTTACACAATAGATAGAAATATGTATAAGCAAACACTTTTACGAACATCAAAGTTAAACGACTGATTTGAATATTGAAATTTGTAGTTGTTTTCAATAAAATTTAATAGACATGTTTGAATTATCAATAATTGATAAACATGTACAAGGGAGCATCAATGTTTGTAGTATCACATTTGTGCTGATTACTCCATTATATCATACTTGGGTATAATACTCCTCTGAATTCCGAAGAAAACAATTGCATTACAACTCCCTAAACATATCAAGTGATATTGAAAGGGCATGTGTAACATTTTCCATTATATAATTCACATACATACAATTTTCCATCCCTTATCACATTAACAGTCACAAATTAAATTAATCTACCAAAGTAAAAAGTATTAATAAATTTATTGCTAAAAAGAATAATAAGAACAGTAAAAGACCTCTATGTCCATAACATCATCTCCCCACAAATACAAGAAAGATGTGTCATTTGTATCACCTTTGAAGACAAAGTTACCTATCCATTTCTTCTCCATTTTTAGTGATTCTGGTTTCCATGGATTTCTCTACCAGCCTACTACAATCTCCGACCCCAAAAACAAAACAAACTAACCCTCATTTCCACCATTTCATCGAATACTATTTCAAACTCACAAAAAACCAAGCTTATGACCAACCATGATTCAAAATTGAAATTCTCTGCATCCACATAACCAAATCAAACAAGACCAATAGCATTCGAAACCTATGCTCCATATATTCAAAATAAAAGTAATCCCACAAAATTCCATCGAAAAATTTCCAAGTTACTCAAGTAACAAATGAAGGCAAAAGCACACCTCCACCCTATTTGATGCCCTCTCCATCACATATCTATTTATCCCACACTCACCATTCAACACCTCACAACCGTCGATTTCAAACCCAATCCAACGGTCAAAATTCAAAACTATCTCGAAGGAATCCGCGAGGACCCAGGCCAGCCAATCAGCGCGCAGCAGTGACGTACTATATAATGATAGAGCAATCACCGAGCTCACGCCACGCTCGTCGGCTCGCACTCCTTTCCCTCATTCGATCGCTTATCTTCAAGCCCTAACCCCTATCTCGCCCCCAAAACTGATCGCCATGGCGACTGACGAGACCATGGCCACAGTCGCTGACGAGCCGGCCTCAAATACAGGCCGGGAGGCCGCTGCCGAGGAGCCCAAAGCCGAGCAGAAGAAGGCCAAGGCTCCCAAAGAGCCGAAGCCTCGCAAGCCGCGAACTGCTCCAACCCATCCTCCTTATCTGGAGGTAAGATCCCTCTTCATCTCCTTTGTTTCTTGTTTTCTTCTTCTCCATTTGTTGATGGATTCTAAGTTTGGTTTGCAGATGATTACGGAGGCGATCTCGGCATTGAAGGAGAGGTCTGGATCGAGCCAGTATGCGATCGGTAAGTACATCGAGGAGAAGCATGGGGATAAGCTCCCGGCGAACTTCAAGAAGCAGCTACTGTATCAGCTGAAGAAGCTCGCCGCTAGCGAGAAGCTCACCAAGGTGAAGAACTCGTATAAGCTCCCCGCCGCCAGAGCCCGCCCTAAGCCACCGGCCAAGAAGCCGACTGCTTCGCCAGCCAAGCCCAAGCGGAAGCCCAAGCCAAAGCCAAAAGCAGCCATTGCAGCATCCAAGTCCAAAGTTGCTAAGCCCAAGCCCGCCGCGGCGGCTACTAAGCCGAAGCCCAAGACGGTTCCAGCAAAGCCCAAAGCCAAGCCGAAAGCCGTTGCCGCTACAGCCGCCGCCGCTGTGGCGAAGCCGAAGCCGAAGCCGAAACCTAAGCCAGCAGCAGCAGCTAAGCCAAAATCCAAGCAGGCTGCAGCGAAGCCGAAGCCGAAGCAGAAATCAGTGGCTAAGCCGAAGCCCTCTGCAGCAGCCTCACCTAAGCCGAAGCCAAAAGCTAGGTCTGCTCGGACGGCCAAAGCCGCCAAAACCTCAACTAAGGACACTCCTGGCAGGAAACCAACCGCAGCTGCCCCCAAGCCGAAACCGAAGCCAGCCGCGAAGCCGAAGGTTGCTGAGCCGGCTCCTTCGAAGACAAGGAGCAGTTCACGCGCAACCCCATTGAGGAAGGTGCCGGCGAGGAAGGCCAAGAAGTAGTAGGGTGTAGTGGTGTTTTTACAGTCAGTTCTTAGGGATGGTACTTATTGTAAATTTGATGAACTAGCAGGGTGTTATGCGGTTCATTACGGGCCAGAAAATGAGAGCAAAATTGTATCAGTATGCAACTTACTCAGTATGTTTTTTTTTTTAAATAGTTTTTATCTTTTATTTGGGTTTTGTACCCGAAGAGTTAAAGAGTGAAGTAGTGGGGTGAGGAGTTGCATGTGAGTTGCCCCATGTGGTGTAGGAATGGAATTATCAGCTGGGAGTTGTGAAGAGCTTGATGGTGGGAGGACGGTGGGTTGGGGATTTTGTTTTGTATTATGCGTTTATTTGTTTTTACGTGTTCAGTGGAGTTGGATGCGAGTGTGGTTTGTTTATGCCTTTGAAGTTGGTCATACATCATTAGAATTCTTCTAAATTGTCCTGAAACATCTTCGATCCTATTTTAAATGTTGCATTTGTTAGTTCCGTTTATGTTGTGGATTATCTTTTTTGTATGTTGGTAATCGCTTATTGCGAAGTCAAGGATACGGAAGGTTTTCCGGCGTTTTAATGTTTTTAATTGGATTTAGGAGGGAATTGGTAATGCAGAATTGTGTTGTGTACTTGTCTTTTGCCAACAGTTTTGGGTTGAGGGCGGGTGGTTTTAACATTTATTTGTGGGGGCATACTTTTAGGAAGGATAAGTAATGGTTGTTTTATTTGTTGCACCTTAACATCTATTTGTCTTTGATTAGGGAATGATTTTGGAAGTATAACCAATTGTTTTATTTGTATGTGTTTGGTTACAGAGATACAAGTTAGGTAAGGAGTTTTGGTTTTTTACATGGACTTGTCCTGTGTGGAGATTTACCAAAATAGTTCTCCGGCGGGGTTGGGAACGAGGGAAAATTTTTTCTAGACCAGCAGGGATGGGAAGAGTATTTTTAACTTTAATATTATTTAGAATTTTATTTTGTGTTAATAATTTTAATTATGATTGAAAACCGAGGTATCATATTAAAATATTCCCGGTAGTGGATTCTCAATTTAATTGATTGGAAGGATGAAAAAAAATTATGATAATATAAAATTATTGTACTAGTTTTTATATTATGAATTTTATTAATGAATTTATATTTTTAATTTATTTTCAAACTTTATGTTATTTGTAATAATTAGTTTATTGTTTCATCCTACGTTATATTATATTTATTTTAAGAAATATTTTGTATATTTTTTTATTTTATGTAGGATGCATATATAAATATGTTATAAAAAATAAATTTGGTGGCGGGGATTACTTGACCCGCGGGGATCTCATTGGAGAATGAGCGGAGGGAATTTTTCCTCTGTGGAGGATTTTGAGGCGGGGAATCCTTATCCCGTGGGAAGTGGAAATGGGGATGGGGATACCATTTCATACCCTGCCCTGCCCCATTTGCATTCGTATAGGGCATATTTGTTTAGGGCATACTTCTGAAAATATAAACAACGGTTGTGTGCAAGTGATCTCAATGTTTATTTGTGCGCGTATTTGTTCTTACTTGTTCCATCGAAGATTGTGCATGGTTTTATCAAATTACTAAAAAAAGATGTTTTGAGATCTCTGTCATCACCATAAATTATTTGTCGAATGTTTTTTCGCTTTGATTCTCCATTAACTTAGAATCAAGTGTCATAAACAATGTTATGACATAATTGCACTTTAAACTAAACACTTGTTAAAAATTGTTATGTCGCGATTTCAGTTTGTAACATATACACATAGCAACCCTCCTTGTTGAGCTTGTATTTAACTTTGATTGACATCAATCTCTACTAAACCTGGAACCGATTGCCCACGAAACACATTACCAAGATTGAAACAGTCTTTAATTGAACTCCTAAAATTGGCAAATCTTTCAATTACTTGAACATAGGTTTTGAACATCTTCAATGTAATCTTCAATCAATAAAATATAATCTTTAATCATTCAAAGTATATTATTCAATTAATTCTAATCAAGGCACTTGCCTAATGTAGCTACAATCAAATATAGCCTTCAACTTAGCAGCTCCATGCTCTCACACAGGGACGGAACCAGGATTAATTGATAGGGGGGCTGAAGGTAAAATGTAAATAAAAAAAAAAATTTAGTCTACATAACAATTGTTTTCGATACAAAATAGTGCGACATTGTGGCATTTAATTAAAACAATTACATAAAACATAAAACGTTTATCTATGCACACTCGAGCTAGAGCTCTCAGAGGAGGTAACAGCATATGACGAGTTTCACACAAAAGACTTGGATTTGACTTGCTTCTCTATTTTGAGACAAGTTCCCTCTCAGAGGGCAAAAAAAGACGTCCATTTCTATCAAAGGACCTATTTAGATGGCAGTGGTATTCCAATGTCTTCCAGCAAATGGGGCATTAAATATGTTAGCATGACACGAGTCATCTTGGATTCTGACCTTTATATTAATGTATAAAACAAGGAGATGGACACAAAACGTGCCCCTCTCTTGGCACAACATTAACAATGGATTGAGACGAGCTAGTATTGTTTTTTCTTTAGAAAGAGTCATTAATCAATTACAAACTTGAAAAGATTTTTTTTGAAAAGTATTATAACTAGAAAATTATCCTCAAGCTACAGACAGTTAACTTAATGCATTTCTGAAGCTAATTATATAAATTAATAATAATAATAATAATAATAATAATAATAATAATAATAATAATAATAATAATAATAATAATAATAATAATAATACAGGCAAGACCCTAGTGAAAAGTTTGCTGGTACAATCAATATATAATGTAATTATCATCTAGCCACCAACTATATTATGTAATGTTTTCTTGATCAGAGAAGAAGAAGACTTCTAATTCCTCTCCAAGCAAGCGCTTCTGAATAAGTTGTAAGGTGATTTCTCTTATAAGAACTATCATCATCATTCAACGAAGACATCACCCAATTACATGGCACATCAATTTTGCTTTTCAATTGCCAAACTTAACATTATTATATTTGGCATGAACCACCAATCCAAAATTTGATAATCTCAATTGCCAGTGGCCCCCTTTATATATATTAGTATGAAAAACCACGCTCACGCTGCAGGTATCATAGAATGAGAATAAATGCTATTAATGGGTTAGTATTGATGAATATTAATATTAATATTAATAGATTACAGTAGATGTGATTTATTATTACAATATAATAATTCATAATAAATTAACATGTTAATCATGTAGAATAAAAAAATACAAATGTCATGAAATCTGCAAATGGATATTGATGAGGTTTTTTTTTTTTATATTTTTATCATATTTATGTTTACTTAAATAATATGTATGATAAAAAAAAGATAACTATTATAATCGGATGTTATCAACCATTATCATTAATTTTTTTCATAATATCCAGTTTCTTACTATTAATATATATTAATATATAAAAACTAATAGTGTGTGTGTGTGTCTATATATATATATATATATATATATATATATATATATATATATACGGGCTGAAGGAGGGCTGAAGCCCCTGCTAGCTCCCCCTTAGTTCCGTCCCTGCTCTCACATAACTTCCTCCCACATCACAATATATTCCATGCCATGTGAGCATAACATCAACAAGAGAGTCCTTTAACAAACCAACATTACAACTAGCAAGAGAAGTTGCAACTCAATTTGTGATTTCCACTTTTAGCAAACATGGGCTTAGGAGTTGACAAATATTGACTAGTATCAGCATCAACAGGCACACCATTTGAAAAGGGAACTCCATTCTCATGTAAAGCATTATTAGTACATGCTACATCAACACTATTCATTCAAAAGTAAAATAATCCAAGCCACCTGTATTATCAAAAAGCTCAAAACCTAAACTAAAATTTATACATTCTTCATTAAAGTGCTCCTCACAGGCAGCTTAACAACTTAAGTAGGGCCAAAATTTTCAGTATGTGTCATAGGTGGAGTTGGTGGTATTGCAACATGTATTGGAGAAGTTGCAACATGAATCATAACATTTGCTAACTGGTGGTGTTGTGGTGAAGTTACAAGAATGGTAGCATCTACAACTTTTTCATGTATTTTAGAGTGGGTTGCAACTTGATTTGGTTAATGCACACATTCAACAGACTATTATAACATGAGTTGTGACATTCCTTATTCAATTGTATCCAATATGATCGACCAGTGTGATATTGGCAAATAAATGTGTTATGTCAATACTAGTATGAGCTACTCTTTTATTATCTAGCCTAACCAAATAATTGATGAAGATATGGCTAAGAAAAGCCCAAGTTGGTCAAGGTACTCATTCACCAACAAAGTTGTTCAAAGAGGTTTTAAATGGGCTGATTAGCGAAGTTTGGGCCCATGTTAATTTTTAGAGGCTTATTGAAGGTGATGAAGGTTGTCACAAAGAGGTACATCTTTCATTTAAATTCAAATTTATGATAATTAAAGAAGGAAATCTTGAAAGATGCAACACTAAAGGCATGAATCAAATAAAGGATTATTTACCATTTTATTCCTTATTGGGTTGGGTTTAATTTAAGGATTATGAGATTTGCATGCCAAAATTATTATTTTTCTTATTTGGTTTGAATAATTTCAGAATTTTGGCATTAGTTTAGAAATTTTTTTAACTGTCAAAATTAATTGAATTTTCTATTTATGAAGCCTTTCTAGGCTGAAATAATCAGACTACCTTTTAGTAGAAAATTATGGGATTCTTAAATTCTTTTTAGTTCTTTGAAAATTATTCGAATTTATCAGAGTTTCCATAACACTTAACAATCGACGTATTGATCAGCTTCCACACCCAATTGTCATGTCTTCACTTTTTGAGCTTCTTGTTTGACATAAACAACAAGTCGAGGTTTCATCCCAAACTAGCCTTAACAAACAATTCAAGTCAGTTGTGTTATGTGTTTCGTCACGAGTTGGCGGGATTAATTGCTAAGGGTTTTTAATTAAAGGAAATAGTGTTAAAGAATTCTATGAAAATAGTAAATGAATGGGAAGCAATCAATCATATGAAGAGTTAAACGGATAAAGAACTCCCCCAGGGATTTCTACGAGTCCTAGACTAGGGTATAGATCGGTAATTGAGTTAATTGGACCACCGAAATTGTTGAATTAGGCAAACTCTTTTCTAAAGGCCATTAATAGCTAATCCTATTGACAAGTGCTTGATTGTATACATTTTTCTTATCATGTTTCTTTGCATTTCGCTATTACTTTTTTGGGGTAAAACTGGTAGAATTTAGTACTTAATTCATCCATTCTTTATAATAAAATGTTAAACCTAGAAACTCATAAAAGTTCTTTCAGGCCATTTCAGGTGCAATTCAGGGCAAAATATAGCTATGAAGCTAAGCGTGGCCAAGATAATGGCCATTGTACATTTCCATGGTTCCCAATTAGTTTAAAAACCATGCCTATTCGTTCATCTTCTCACTTTTATACATCCATCTCTCTTGTTGTGTCTTCGTCCCATGTGAAATCTTCATTAATTTCTATGAGAATCTTGAGTTTTTTTCAAGTCTAAATTGGAGTTTCATTTCTTGCGATAAGTTATATTCTAGAATTTTTGGAGAAACATCACATTAAGGTATATCTTAAATTTGAAATTTCTTTCATCTATTGTTTGATATTTCAATACAATAGTATACCTTAGACGTAGATTTAGATGGAAAACAAACATTATTTATTGGAATGTCAACATGCATCAAGGTGGAGCAATCTATCGAGAATAACGCTATGGTGTCTTGAATAAGTGGCCGTGGTTCGTATTATAGAGACCATTTGTTTCACACTATTTTACATCTATGCTTTGGTTGCTTCATAGATGATTGTGGTTTCTATTATTGTACAACATGGTCACATGCTTTTTGTTGGATTGATTGAATTTTGTTTCGTTTTCTTTTTCAAGACAATGCAAAGGACCAAGGCAGTTAGTTACTTAGGGACCAAAGAGGCATAAAGTTGGGGACACATTCGAGCTTCATTTTAAGGACCCACTCTTTATAGAGACATAGATCTATCTCTGAGCAGGATGATTTGATGAGATCTAGTGTGTAAAAACCCTTATTCTCAGAGAGTTGGCATTAGAGGTTTTGGTGACTTTCTTTGTGGAAAGGGACCACATGAGCTTTAGACTCCCACATATTAAGGATTGGCACAGGGTGGGATGGGGACAGGGAATCCCTTCCCATCCCCCCTTCCCCCATTTTGGCAACTAGGAAAGGGAAAGCCTTTAGTCCTTGCCTCCACTATCCAAAAATAAAAATAGTTCCTAAAAACTCCATATTGTGTTATGTGATTCTTTTATATTGATTCAGAAAAACATGAGCCAAGCTTGCAAAAGATTCGCAACAATTTATGTTGTGATATATTATTTAATGCAATATAAGCAATGTCTTATTGTTCAAGCAACTATATAAATTAATATGTTCAAAACTCACATTTTGCATTAGGGTTTCCAATTTAGGGGAACTCTCTCTCTCTCTCTCTCTCTCTCTCTCTAGCACCTCCCCACTCCGCTAGAGAAATCGAGAAAATTTCTCTTTGTCCCTTCTCTAACAGGGGAGGAAATTGAAAAGCCTATCTCCTGGAGATTCATCCATTTTGGATAGGGACTCCCTATCTTATGCCGATCACTACTAGACACTATCGACTGAAAAGCCCATTGAGTCTTCTATACCATGAATCATATAGAACTCTTGATCAACATGGGGCTCTATGACCATGATTACACCACTACAGTTTAGTATTCCTAGCTTTTAATTGACTTCTCTGCCAATAACAACCCGACCATATTTGAGACATAGATAGAAAGTGAAGATCATTATGACCTCAGTAAAATAGAAGATGTTATAAATTACTAACCTATCGATGGTTACAAGCATGCTCTACTTAGCAGGACACTAACAAATATGAGAGAGAGCATGGGTATTGTTAACATCAAGGATATCTTCTTTTTGCCTATCATTTGGGATATGCAATCGCAAGGTTTAAACTCCACCAGTCACAAGACTCTAGAGTGATAGTCATCTAGTGTTGTGGATTGTATATTATGAGATTGTTGAGTGGCAAGGGGATTTCGAAAAGCACAAAGGGGATAAGGAGAGTCTGCTACATATCATAGAGACCCTCAACACAATGAAAGTGGTCCTCAAGGGATCTGCCTCTAGGAGAGTTTGTTACATCCTCACCAACTCTATTAGATCAGATTGATTTACTAATGATGGCAAACAAGACGATGATCTAGGATAACCGTCATTGGAGCCTACACTAGTTACACCATTTACTTCACCATGACTTACAATAACCGTGAACAAAATTTATTGTCTAGTAAGACATGTCTAGAATGCTATAGAGGAGGCATTGGGTATACGCTATGAGCTTACAACGACCAAATGAGAGGTCTTCAGGAAGTTTGCATAGGTGCAGAGTTTCTTGCACTGTATAGGAACCTGCCTTATAATATCATCATCATCTTTACTTTACTGATCCTGATCATCATCACCACTAATTATAACACCGACACCCTCTACATCACTACCAAAACAAGATTGCTTTCTTCTTCATCGCACTTGTTATTTTTCAGTTTTTGTTATTGATGTAATAGGTTGTTTTTATTATCACATATTTTTGTATATTTTTTGTACTTTTGTTGAACTCATTTTACTTTAGTTCTTTTATGCTATTTGATTTTTTGGTCTTATGTCTCTTGAGTTTCACTTATTCTATTAATGCTCAATATATGAGAGAGTTGATGAGTGCATGAAAGAAGTATTTTGCATACTATAAACTCATCCGCGTAGCTTGTATTTAGCATGAGTATATTTATTTTTGTGTTGTATTAGTTATTTTGTATTTGTTGAGAAGGTATTGGGTAATTGGGATGAAAATAATGAATGTCGAAGTGAATTTGAGTAACACGAGGCAAAACAACTTCAAAATTAATGTAGTAGTAGTACTTTAGCAATTTCAGTTTGAATTGAGCATGACTAGAAAGCCCAAAGCACCGGTGTTTCCAAAAGCATGGGTGCGCTCAGGCAGTGCATATTATAGTTTTTTCATGCGTTCATGAAATTTTGAGCCCCACGACTCTAATAATTTGCACGGGCTAAATGCTCTTTTTGCCTGCAATTAAAAGCCCAAGAGCTAGGCTTGTGGGGGACTTTTTGAAAAAATCACAAAGGGGGCTAGGGTTTTCAATTGGAGATCAAAGGATGCCTTTCAAGGATGACCTGACACTGTTTCTTTGCCCATTATGCATCAGATTGGATGGCAAAGTCCACTCTAATCTAGAGATTCAATCATCCTCTAGAGAGAAGTATTGCGGGAGATTTTCCTATGTTTCTATTCATGTCTTCAGTTTTGGATTAATTCATAGGTTCTTGCATATGTGAGGCAAAAAAATTCATGATGCCTTGGACCATTGAACCTTGATGATGTATTGCAGTTGATTTTCCTTTCTGTTATATTAGTTAATTGAGTTTTTTTGTGAAGCTTCTATGTTTACTCATGCTTGTAATTGCTAGTGTGAAAGCCCCAATTACGTTTATATTTTATTTGTGTGAGAAGGATTGAGAAATTAATCATGTATAGAGCGTACATAAAAAGTAAAGGTTAAGTGCAGGTCTAATGTATGGTGTTGAATTCTCTGGATTAGGGTTAAACCTAATGGAGGCGATTAGTGTCATCGCATAGGATTATGGTTTGGCCACTTGGACCAAAGTGGCCAAACCAAATTAGGAGTCTCCATGATCCAAGAGTACTCATCACATAGCTAATATAGGGCATTAATTGCAAGGTAATCTCAAAGAGAATTGCATCCAAGGTACCTGATAAGTGCTTGTGTATATATATTTTATAATATCATTTTTTATGCATCGAGCATCACTTTTATCAAATCTTATCACTAATAAGGTGTATTTTGTGTTCTTTTGTGCAAACAGGGCCTTGGAGGTATGAAGTACAAGAAAGAAGCAAAGATAGGGTGTGATGACACATTTCAAGACCAAAAATAGAAGCTGTGTTCATATACATGGAGGTGTTGCCAACTTTCGGCGGTGTACAAGTCATTATACTAACCGGAAGGGCACAAAGGCAGTAGTATGTCCATGTCCCAGCTTCAACTCCCAAAACAAAAAGGGTTTTGAAGAATTCAAAGGCCAGAAAGCCACACACCCTACTACATGGCCATGTGCCCGACCGCGAGGACTCGAAGAATGATTTTGGGGAAAAGCACTGTAGGAATGAAATGTAGCAAAAGTACCGTAGTAGTTTACTGTAGCATTATTGTGGCATAATTACTGTTCAATCCCGTGTGGAATTTTCACACGGGCGTGTGAGTGCCTTTGTGGATGCCCGTGTGAAGCCCTAATTTCAGTTTATAAAAGCCGTCTTGTTCTAATTGTAGGGATCTTTTCGGCTACTTTCAAGAGGCAAGGCGGCTAGGGCTTGGAGAGAGTTCTTTGCGGCTTCGGAAAGCTTTCCTCACCAACTTTGATCGATTCCTCCTCCATCATAGCATCAAGGAAGCCATCGGCGACCTAGCTTTGGAGTGGATTCAATCCAGACGTGGAAGCTACCCATCAAGACCATCATCACGGATTAAAGGGGGTTATTTTTTATGGCTTGTGAACTTGTTTATCATTACTTTATAATCTTTGTGACTTGCTCCATGGAGAGCTAAACCCCTAGAGGGTATTCGGATATGTAAACCCTAGGATTCATATTTTCATTAGATTTACATTGTGTTTATATTCGAATTTACTACATTGAGTTTTTCTCTTGAGTTCTTAATGCTTGGTTGTGCTTTTGATTATATTGTTAATTGCCTTGCATGTTTTATTCAATCTAGTGAAGAGAGAGATCACCACTAGGTTTAAAATTACCAAGAGTGAAGAAGGTAGATAAGGTGAGCCGTGAGATAGCGGAGTGTCCCCTTTCCCTTCCAATACATATTTCCTACCTTCATATTCTCTAAGTCTTTAGCAACCATATGTGGTGTGAGACGTTGTGAGAATTCTCCCCGGGACCTCGTAGGGGGTCAGAGATCTTTCACCTGGAGGTAGGGTTGGATCTAATTTTAGGAATTGGTTATATCTTTGGAATCCCTGGAGTTTTAAGCAGTCATATGTGATGTGAGGCGTCGAGAGAATTCTCTACTGGGACCTCGTATGTGATGAGTGCATTTCATATATATATATATATTGCATGCTTTACCCTCATCATTATTGAATATTTTGGCTTTAATTCTCCAAGTACGGTGCTGTTTGAGGTATTCTTAGTTTGTCATGCAGATATCAAAGTCCTGAAGCAAGAAGAGATGTTTTGGAATAATTTTAGAAACTAAAGGACTTAAAAGAAATCTCATCAAGATCAACACGGCTTGAGCACGCCCGTGCTGTACCTCGTGCAGATTGCAGGAGAATTCAGCCAAAGTCAACACAGTCTGAGTTCGCTGAGCACGGTCGTGCAAACCCCAGCACGGCCTAAGCACGCCCGTGTTGTTCCCCGTGCAGATTACAGGAATGTGAGTTTTCTGGAGTTTTATTTGGCCGTAATCTGCACGGCTTCAAGACGGCCGTGCTCACATCGGGAAAACATTAAAACCCTAAAAACTTACGTTTTTGGGGGACTTTTGGTGGGCGAACAAAGGGAGAAAGAAGGAGAGAGCGTTGGGGGTTCATCCTCCTCTTCATCAAGGGAATGGCAAGCTTATGGTAGGCCGATCGGGAGGAGATCTTACAACATTGTAGATCCTCAGACAACCACAAGGATGCAAGAAATTAGGGAGTTTTCAACTTCTTGTCTTTCAATTTCTTTGGCATTGTATTTGTTGTTTGTTATCATGAGGGGCTAAACTCTTAAGGGAGCCCCGGGGTTGTTTGTATGACGTTGTAGCTTGAACTCTTTATCTTTACTTGCGGCATTTATGAGTATCTTGTTCCTTTCATTAAATCTGAGCTATTGGTTATTTTGTGTGTTGTTTAGTGCTTGATTGCTTGGAAGTTAGGTTCTCTTATCTAGGCTTGTAAATCGCAATCGATAGTTACACGCAGTAAGATTGCAATTTAGATCATCGGCAGCGCTAGAAGCAACACCCTTATAGTATAGCTAGATTTAGAACTGAAGATACCTCGGATAAGCGCCAAGAAAGCCAAGTTAGTGAAAGTCGGAAATCCAACCCCGGGGCCCCATTTCCTCCATCGAGTCAATCCTCAAATCTTCCCTTGGTGAAATTCCCTTTCCTTAACCTCCTTGAAGTTAACCCAGAGTCAATTCCATCTTTTTCTTTTGGTTAGATATTAAGCAGAACGTTGATAAGTGCTTGCATGTACATATTATTTGAGATGTTTTTCCATGCATGAGCATCATATTTTTCAGTTTATATTTCTCATTTCGTGTGTTTTTGTGTTCTTTCATGCAATTAGGGTTGTGAAGAAGATTTATGCGAAGAAAAGCAAAAATAGATCATGATGGTGCCGAGCGGAGTCCTTTTGTGCAAATACAAAGTTCAAGATGCAAATCGGGTCAAACAAGAGAGTATGTGCCAATTTCTAAAGGTTTCGAGACAATTTTTGTAGAAGGACACGAAGGCAGTCATGCTCGCTCGTTCTGATTTGATCGAAGATTTCAAAAGCTCTCCAAGGGTTTTTCAACATCAAGAAATGCCACATGACCTTTCACATGGCCGTGTGTCCGTCCGTGTGACCTCAAGAGAAGAAACGGGCGAAATCGGGGACCAATACGCAAGTTTCCACAGGGCTGAAATTCCACACGGCCGTGTGGAATTTCCACACGGCCGTGTGGAGTTTCCACACGGCCGTGTGGCTCATCCACACGCCCGTGTGGATCCTCGAGATGGCCAATTATAAAGCCGTTCTGAAACGTTATTTTGGGAATCTTCTTCCAACTTTGAGAGGGAGTGACGGCTAGGGTTCAGGAGGTTCTTGCTACACTTTGGGGGCACTTCTCTACCGATTTCATCATCAATCCCTTCCAATGAGAGCTATTGGGGGAGCCTTCGACGACTCGATTCAACGAGGTGTGCCTTAGGCTTGGAGGAAGGAGTTCTTTGGAGAAGAAGGAGAAGTTCCCATAGTTTAGCAACACAAAGCTTAAGGGGGTTTTCTTTATGGATTTATTGCACTTGTCTTCATTTATTTTGATGAACTTGTATTGCCCCATGGAGGGCTAAACCCCTAGTGGGTACTTGGACTTGTAAACCCTAGATTTCCTATGTTTCATTGACTTTAATGCTTTTATTCAATTTGAGTTTGAATTTGAGTTTCAATCTTGTATGCTTAATTGTTTCTCCCTTAGAGTGACACTAGGGTTGAGGGCTAATCCAATCATCCTTTTGACGAGTGACCATCACCATTAGGATTAGATTAACCAAGATTGAAGAGGGTTGAGAGGGTGAGTTGAGAGGTAGTGACACTTCCCCTTTCCCCTCCGGTGTGGTTTTCCCTACCTTCTTATTCCAAGTATTACCTTCGATCTCAAAGAGAGTTAGGCGTTGAGAGAGGTCTTTCCGCCGGGACTTATTTGTGATTAGGGATCTTTCGCCTGGACCAAAGGGATCGATCTAGAGTTAGGAATAGAGTTTACCACTTGGAATCCCTAGAGCATAGCACAGTCATACGTGGTGTGAGGTGTCGAGAGTTTTCTCTCCGCCGGGACCTCGTACGGGACTAGTCAAGGTTGACCTTAAATTTGGGACCTTGTATCTTTGGATTCCACGACTCTTGAAATCTCTATTGAATAAGAGTATTTGAAATCTTGCACTTGAAACAAGGATTCTAGGGGGAGCATCGTCCGAGTACCCGATCTTCTTATTGATCTATTTCCGTACCCTAGTTTTTCTTTTCATCATTTTATTTCTATTCCTTTCTTATTTAATTTTCTTTCACAACAACATTTGGTTTATCTTTGATTACTTAACAAAGTGTGATTGTTCTTACGTCTACTCCCTGTGGATTCGACTACCCACCCGTTTGGGTACTTTATTACTTCGACACCCGTGCACTTGCGGAGTACACACGCAAGGGTGTGTCAAGTTTTTGGCGCCGTTGCCGGGGAGTAGGCGTTTAAGGAACTCTTATACTTTGCTATTTTAGTCATTCATTTATCTTTTATTGTTTGTCTATTTCATCTTTCTTACTTTCACCGTTCTCATTTATTTTATTTTCTTTGTTCATATCTAACATGAAGGATGGTTGATTCAATTACATCTTTTTCCATACAAAACGAAGCTTACAATGCAGGGACTGATAAACGTTTTGGAACAATGCAGCGAAGTTATTCCTATTGTAACACTTATCGGTCTAGTCATAGGAACTCCCCCAACATCTCATGGAATGTGTGTGAACAACATTGGCAAACCCCACAATTCGGATTTGAAGAGCACATTCCATCACATGAGCAAGATCATAGCCTAAAAAGTCTATTGGCAGGATTTATTCAGAGATCTTAGGCTCCCCTAGTTGAAGAATCTCAAGACGAAAATTTGAACTTGAATGATGTGTTGGCTAAGTTTATCCAGAACACTGAAGCCAGTATCAAAGCCTCTGAGATTTCACAGCAAACTCAACAAGATTTTATTCATGACTTCGAGAACCAAACAGAGGGACTTGTTGAGGATGTTTCTTTAGAAAATGACAAGGAAGAATACGAGAACAATGAGCAAGTGGGGGAGAAGGAACAAGATGTTGCCGAGAATCAAATGGAGGGAGAAGAGCCCCAATTTGAGAATAACGAGTGCTTGAATGGCCAACATGCTTATAAGGAGGAAGCTTTGGGAGAGGGTTTGTTGAAACCATATTTCGTTCAAGTTGAAAACGTCAAAGAAGCAAACCCCAAGGCAATGTAACAAGTGCCTCTACTTGGAATTGATCTACAATCAAAATTTTCAAAAAAGGTCTCAAGAATTGAAGATGATGTGGGTAGGAGGCTCAAACCATCCAAGGACTCACCGAAGTTGAGAATGAACAATTCCTACCCCAATTTGTTTCCGTGGAGACCTAAAGTAAAATTGTTCAAGCCTCCAATAAAAGTGAATCACCGACGAGATATAATTGTGCTCATGGGAAGTAACTACGCAAGATATAGTCGGGAGGAGCACACCCTTTTCAAGCCACCATGAGTAAGGATAAAGGTACGTCAAGCTAGTGACGTAAAACAAGCGCTTCTTGGGAGGCAACCCAAGTTTTTAAATTCATTGCACTTGTTTTAGTTAGTTTTAATTTCTGCATTGTAGTTTTCGTTTAGTTTTAGTTTTCTGTTGTTTCATCTTCAGTGTAGTGCATCATAGTCGTTTCTAGATGCAAAGCCATGAATTTTCTTTCTTGGATTTGGGTGATGATTCTTGTGTTTTAGCATGTTATTTTCATGGGAAATACTTGCTTTTATGCTATAAACACCAATGGTGGAAGTATGGCAACTTTGTACGCGTCAAAGTGGATCAACCATGGCCGTATAGCCATGGCCGAAGATCCACACGGCCATGTGGATATTCCACACGGCCATGTGGATCATAAAGGGGAGTTTTTCTCATCCAGAGGGTCCACACGGCCGTGTGGAAACTCCACACGGCCATGTGGATCCCTGGCACTTAGTTTTTGACCCCGAAATGACCCGTTTGCCTCTCTTTTGCACAGAAATGCCTCCACGGACAAGAAAACGTGCACATAAGCGTCCTTGTGAGCCCTCGCCTAAGCAGTTGAAGTTCCCCGTACCCAAACATCAAATCGAACTTGAGCACCTCTCAAGGCTCAAGTTCGGCAAGATACGGACCCTTGACTCGCAAGCGTTGGCCGCGATTGACCATGAACAAGTGGAAGAGTTGGCGGATGAGATGATGGCGAGAGACACCGACTCCACCATATCTCCCGCACCCCGAGCACCACGTGAATCCCCCGCATCACCAGCAGCACCAGGAGATGATGACGCTTGAGGCGTCTTTCTTTTAGTTGTTTCTTTTTCTTGTACTAGTTTATTTTCCTGTCTCTTTATCTCTGTTACTCAGAAAGGGTTTACCTTCTGAGCTCTATCTTACTGCTTTCAGTTGTAGTTTGTTTGTTTCGAGTTTAAGCGTGTACGTCATGCTTATAAACTCTCGTTGTTTATCTTTTGTGTTGAGCTTTACTGGACCCCTTTTGTGATGTGCAGATGGTCATGTCAGTCCTGTGTTGAGGAATAGTCATAGGCACGGCCATGAGGATTTTCCACATGGCCGTGTGAGCTTCACAACCCGTCGCAGCTTCACTTCCCCCGTTTGCAGCTCCACTCAAATTCTACATTCGGAGCCAAGGGGAGTGTCGTTTTTAATCCCCACGCCCTCATGTTTTATTTATATTCTGTTGTTGTATGTTTGTATGAGTACAATGAGGGCATTGTACATCTTAAGTGTGGGGGGGAGTTCACGTTGCACACGTTCTCTATGTATGTATGCTAATCACTCATATGCTCATCTAGCCAATGATAGTTCATCTTAAAAGACAAGGATTGCAGTCTTGAATTTAGGAGAATTTTAAACATCGTTTGTACTCATGCTCTAGTTTACTCGAAAAACTTAGAATTTTTTTGTCTGATTGCATTGCTTACACCTTTCTTGCTCTGTTAACCCTGATAACTCTAGTTCAGTGCCGAAAGGACCTTAGTTTTCTTTATTTTGAAAAAAAAAAGGAAGAATGCCTTTATTTGTTTACTTGTTTTCGGAGCGGAAAGAGCTACCACCTATGTTGTATGCAGCTACTCTCATAAGTCAGATACTAGCTATGCCCTAATGAGAGAAAGAGCTATCTAATAGGCTGTGTGAAAGCTAACACTCCCGGGTGGAAAGAGCTACCACCTCAAAGCGTGAAAGCCGCCCAGGAGGCATCTTGGGAAATGGCTACCTTCGAGGTTGTGTGCAGCTACTGCCTATTCTTTGTACTCAAATAAATCCTTTTCAATAAGAACTTTTAAGAGTAAACTTCGGGGTTGGCATGAGTAAATATACACACACACACGCAGTTAGATTCTTTTTTTTTTGTGCTTCGTGTTTTTGCTAGAGCATTGGTTTTTATCTTTCTATGTTGCAAATTGTTCCTTTGTTTAAGAATGCTCTCCTTACATACTTTTTGGTGAACTTAAGGCTACGCACTTCTATCACTCTACTTGTGGATTTTATTGTATGAATTTTGCTTGAGGACACGCAAAGGCTTAAGTGTGGGGGAGTTTGATAAGTGCTTGCATGTACATATTATTTGAGATGTTTTTCCATGCATGGGCATCATATTTTTCAGTTTATATTTCTCATTTCGTGTGTTTTTGTGTTCTTTCATGCAATTAGGGTTGTGAAGAAGATTTACGCGAAGAAAAGCAAAAATAGGTCATGATGGTGCCGAGCGGAGTCCTTTTGTGCAAATACAAAGTTCAAGATGCAAATCGGGTCAAACAAGAGAGTATGTACCAACTTCTAAAGGTTTCGAGACAATTTTTGTAGAAGGACACGAAGGCAGTCATGCTCGCTCGTTCTGATTTGATTGAAAATTTCAAAAGCTCTCCAAGGGTTTTTCGTCATCAAGAAATGCCACATGACCTTTCACATGGGCGTGTGTCCTTCCTTGTGACCTCAAGAGAAGAAACGGGCGAAATCAGGGACCAATATGCAAGTTTCCACAGGGCTGAAATTCCACATGGGCGTGTGGAATTTCCACACGCCCGTGTGGATCCTCGAGATGGCCAATTATAAAGCCGTTCTGAAACGTTATTTTGGGAATCTTCTTCCAACTTTGAGAGGGAGTGACGGCTAGGGTTCAGGAGGTTCTTGCTACAGTTTGGGGGCACTTCTTCACCGATTTCATCATCAATCCCTTCCAAGGAGAGCTATTGGGGGAGCCTTCGACGACTCGATTCGACGAGGTGTGCCTTAGGCTTGGAGGAAGGAGTTCTTTGGAGAAGAAGGAGAAGTTCCCATAGTTTATCAACACAAAGCTTAAGGGGGTTTTCTTTATGGATTTATTGCACTTGTCTTCATTTATTTTGATGAACTTGTATTGCCCCATGGAGGGCTAAACCCCTAGTGGGTACTTGGACTTGTAAACCCTAGATTTCATATGTTTCATTGACTTTAATGCTTTTATTCAATTTGAGTTTGAATTTGAGTTTCAATCTTGTATGCTTAATTGTTTCTCCCTTAGAGTGACACTAGGGTTGAGGGCTAATCCAATCATCCTTTTGACGAGTGACCATCACCATTAGGATTAGATTAACCAAGATTGAAGAGGGTTGAGAGGGTGAGTTGAGAGGTAGTGACATGATAAGTGCTTAAATGTGTATATTTATTTATAGTATTTTTGTTTTAAATTACATGCTTTTGTTAAGCCGACGCCCGCTTTTGTGGTTAAATTAGTTTATTTGTGTTACAGGCCTTGAAGAAGCCAAAACGAGCTCGAGAACGTATTTTGGAAGAAATCGACACTAAATACGGCGTTTTTGGAGCTCTATTACTGCAGCAGTACTGTAGCAGATCACTGTAGCAAGGTTACTGTAGCACTGCAAAAACGATTTTTGGAGAATTCCTGGGAGCCTTGCGGGCAAGCATGCGCCCGCAAGGCTGCCCGCATAACCCCCCGATTTTCATGTTTAAAGGGCGTTAGGGCTAAGAAAGAGAGGAGCTTTTGGTGAGGCTTTGGGAGAGAGGTTTTCTTGAGCTTGAAGGAGGTTTGAATCTGAAGAAGGAGGGACCCTTTCTCATCAATTGGAGAGTGGAGATCAAGAGGAGAGAAGAATTTTGGCAAGATCCATCTTCCATTTCACCTTTCAAAGTTGAAGAAGAAGAAGGAAGCCGCCCTCATTGCCAACGTAGGTGGAGGCGCGTGGCGACGATCCGGCTCACCTTTTCATCACCAACAATTGAGGGGGTGTTGTTATGGCTAGATTAGTTGTTTTTATGATGTGTTGTACGCTATTTGCTTGTATGAACAACTAAGTCCCAAGGTCAACGGACGCCGGTGAACCTTGGGACGAACGAGCTTGTATGGATGCTTTGAATTATTTTTAATGCAATTTGTTAGTTTGTGGTTCATGCTATGTGTGCTTGATTGCCTTGAATTACATGAGAACTCTGTAGTTCGATTTCTAGGTTGTACTTGGAGCGTGGGATACGCCCTTGTATTAGACTCGCATAGTTCGAAAAGGATACATGTACCTATACGCCGAGGGATTCGGGTATGTGGTACCCTTCCAATCATTAGGTTCTAACCTAAATACTGAGTTTGACCCTAATCAAAGATTTCCCGAGTCGTAGTGCAATCATAGGGGGAATTGGTCAGAAGAGAATCTGTCCAATACCTGTATGGGATTAGGGGTTAATCACCGAGGGATTCGGGGTTAACCTATTTTTGGAATCTCTTGGCACAAACCGCAATTGCAATTTTAACCCTAGCATCTGTCTAGCTTCAGTAGTCCCAGGGGGATCCGCGTCCGTGACCGTTTTCTCCCTTTGCGATTCTCCATCTTTTCGGCCATAGCTCGTTAGTCAGTTAGATTTTCTAGAAGTAGTCTGTAGAACTTAGCACCCAACTTCGAGACATTTGGTTAGACAATAAGTGAAGAGGAAGTAAGGCTAGATCCTTGGCCCCGAGGAATACGACCCCTGTGGCACACACATGGTATTACTTGACGACCCCGTGCACTTGCGGGACGTTCATCATGACACGTCCCCTTTCCCCTCCGGTGTGGTTTTCCCTACCTTCTTATTCCAAGTATTACCTTCGATCTCAAAGAGAGTTAGGCGTTGAGAGTGGTCTTTCCGCCGGGACTTATTTGTGATTAGGGATCTTTCGCCTGGACCAAAGGGATCGATCTAGAGTTGGGAATAGAGTTTACCACTTGGAATCCCTAGAGCATAGCGCAGTCATACGTGGTGTGAGGTGTCGAGAGTTTTCTCTCCGCCGGGACCTCGTACGGGACTAGTCAAGGTTGACCTTAAATTTGGGACCTTGTATTTTTGGATTCCACGACTCTTGAAATCTCTATTGAATAAGAGTATTTGAAATCTTGCACTTGAAACAAGGATTCTAGGGGGAGCATCGTCCGAGTACCCCATCTTCTTATTGATCAATTTCCGTACCCTAGTTTTTCTTTTCATCATTTTATTTCTATTCCTTTCTTATTTTATTTTCTTTCACAACAACATTTGGTTTATCTTTGATTACTTAACAAAGTGTGATTGTTCTTACGTCTACTCCCTGTGGATTCGACTACTCACCTGTTTGGGTACTTTATTACTTCGACACCCGTGCACTTGCGGAGTACACACGCAAGGGTGTGTCAAACGTTAGTATTAGAAGCTACACCAGTCCCTGTGGATTCGACTACCCGACCTAAAGGGTACACTTTACTACTTGTGCGACCCGTGCACTTGCGGATACGCAAGGGGCGTACTAAGTTTTTGGCGCCGTTGCCGGGGACTGGCAACTTCTGAGAAATCGGACAGTCTTAGTACTCTAACCATTTTCTTTTACTTTTAGTTTCATTTCTTTTGCTCTTGTTTTGCTCCTATTCTTTTAGTTGTTCTTTCGTTCTTATCTATGTTACTTAAACTGTTTATTATCTTTCTTTTGCATCAAGCCTGAAAGTTCATATCTCATCTCTTTCTTTTGGCTATTGTGCAGGTGCAGTGTATGACCCGGGGGAATTCCTCCCATCTAGCATCTCAAGATCCGGACATTGAGCGGACATTTCATCGGAGACAGCGCCAGATTCATTTAAGAGAAACCGGGTCAGTGGAAGTTAGCATAGAGGTGAATCAAGAAGAAGAAATGGCTGGAAATCAGAGAAGTATATTTGACTATGCTCGACCTAATCTAGAAGGATCTGGGTCTAGTATTGTGCGACCCCCAGTTGCGGCCAACAACTTCGAGCTGAAGCCCAATTTTATTCAAATGGTGCAACAGATGTGCCAATTTGATGGCTTCCAAGATGAGGACCCATATGCCCATCTGGCAACTTTCCTGGAAATCTGTGACACCTTTAAGGCAAACAATGTGTCTGAGGATGCGGTTCGTCTTCGGTTGTTCCCGTTCTCTGTGTGAGGGAGGGCCAAACAATGGCTAAGTTCCTTGCCAACGGGTTATATTACAAGCTGGGAACAGTTGGCCGAGAAATTTTTGACCAGATATTTTCCACCAGCCAAGATCATGAAGCTTAGAAGTGATATCTCCTCATTCCGGCAAGCAGAATCTGAGACACTGTATGATACCTGGGAGCGGTACAAGGAATTGTTGAGGAAGTGCCCGCAGCATGGAATAGTGGAATGGATGCAGATCCAAATATTTTATAATGGATTGAATGTGGCCACCAAGCAGATGCTAGACGCCGCAGCAGGAGGCTCCTTGTGCAGTAAGAGACCTGATGAGGAACAGAACCTGATTGAAAACATGGCCTCCATTGGGTTTCAGTGGAGCTCTGAAAGGAACAAACCCGTGAAAACAGCCGTGCTTTATGAGGTTGATGTTCTCACCACCCTAGCGGCACAGGTCGAAGCTATTTCTAAGAGACTTGATACGATGCAGATTCATCCTTCGACACAAGGTAGCAGTCAGGACAGTTGGGCAAGTCAAGCAGGGCCCAGTTATTCTTCAGAATGGGTTCAAGTGACCGAACAAGTAGATTTCATCGGTCAAAATCAGCGTTATGCGAACAACCCTTACAGCAACACATATAATCCTGGGTGGAAGAATCACCCAAACTTTTCTTGAAAAGATCAGAACCAAGGGCAGCAGCGCCCCCCTCAGCAGCAGCAACAAACCCAGCCTCAATTCTCGAGGCCTTCACCACCAGAACAGAAAGGATCTTCTATTGAAGCTCTCCTTGTTCAGTACATTCAAGCCAATGATGCACAAATCTCAGGGCATGAAGAGATGATGAGGAATCAACAAGCCTCCTTACAGAACCTTGAGCGTCAGGTTGCACAGATTGCCAAGACGCTTGCTGAACAACCCCAAGGTGCTCTACCGAGTAACACGGAAATCAATCCCCGGGAGTCCCTCAAGGCAGTCACTTTGAGAAGTGGCAGGGAACTGGAACCCCCACCTCCACAAGCACAGCAAGAGTCTCGACAAGAATTAGAGGTGGAAGTCCAGGATAAAAATCCAGGGTCAAGCTCAGGGATGAAGGCTAAGGGCAAAGAGAAAGACTTGGTAGCAGAGTACAAGCCTACATTGCCCTATCCAGCAAAACTCAAGAAGGACCAATAGGAGGCACAGTTCAAGAAGTTTCTGGAGATGTTTAAGACATTGCACATCAATGTTCCATTCGTGGAAGCTCTCTCCCAGATGCCGAAATATGCCAAGTTCCTCAAGGAATTGTTGACCAATAAGAGGAAATTAGAAGCAGTGTCAATGGTCACTTCGAGTGAAGAATGTTCTGCTATCATCTCAAATAAAATTCCCAAAAAGGAAAAAGATCCAGGAAGTTTCATCATTTCGTGCACACTTGGAGGAATGATGGATGAAAAGCATTGGCTGACTTAGGAGCAAGCATCAATCTCATGCCACTAAAGATTTTTCAGAAGCTAGGGATAGGGGAGCTCAAGCCAACTCAAATGACGCTCCAGCTTGCTGATCACTCCACCCGCCAACCTTTGGGAATTCTTGAGGACATTTTGGTGAAGGTAGACAAATTTATATTCCCGGTAGATTTCATTGTCCTGGACTTAGATGATCGAGCTGAGGTTCCTCTGATTTTCGGACGACCATTCTTAGCATCGTCGCAAGCAATAATTGATGTTGTGCATGAGTTAGGACGATCTATGAAAGTTTTGGTTGAGAATTGCTAAGCTAGGAGTTTTTGAGCATACTAGTGCACTTTTGTTGAACTTAAAGTCTTATTTTGCTCTTACTTTGGAAACCTTAATCTGAACACTTAGCCTTTGTTGTTTTGTCACTCTATTAGAGGAAGGGCTAGTTGCAAGGCTTGTGAATAGTTAGTTTCTGACTCCAAACTCAAGGAATTAAAAGGAAAAAGAAAATAATAGTGTGCCAAGTCGGATTCCTTTTTGGGATGCCCTGTCAAAATTTTATGAGAAAGATGGTAGAAAGAGCTATCACTTTAGAAAAAGCGAAAGCCGCACTTGAGTAGTCGGATCTTAATCATCACAAATGTCATTTTTGATGACCTACCAAGTGAAATGGCTGCCTTTAGGGTGTATGAAGCTACTACCCAGTTTTGGAGTTAGCAGTGAAAACAGTGAAAAGAAAAAGCTTGTACTAGACCCCCTCAAGAACAGTTTTGATATACTCCAGGAGGCGACACACACATACGGTAGTACGGAGTAAGAGTAAAATTTTTCATAAGCTTTCAATATATTAAGACACTGGTTCTTAGAGACTCTTTAAGCTTCAGTTACTCTCTTAATTTGTTGAGATCAGAGGTCATGCACTCATCATTGTATTAGGGGATTAAGGTTGCTTGAGGACAAGCAACAATTCAAGTTTGGGGGTATTTGATGAGTGCATTTCATATATATATATATTGCATGCTTTACACTCATCATTATTGATATTTTGGCTTTAATTCTCTAAGTACGGTGCTATTTGAGGTATTCTTAGTTTGTCATGCAGATATCAAAGTCCTGAAGCAAGAAGAGATGTTTTGGAATAATTTTAGAAGCTAAAGGACTTAGAAGAAATCTCATCAAGCTCAACACGGCTTGAGCACGCCCGTGCTGTACCCCGTGCAGATTGCAGGAGAATTCAGCCAAAGTCAACACAGTCTGAGTTCGCTGAGCACGGTCGTGCAAACCCCAGCACGGCCTAAGCACGCCCGTGTTGTTCCCCGTGCAGATTACAGGAATGTGAGTTTTCTGGTGTTTTATTTGGCCGTAATCTGCACGGCTTCAACACGCCCGTGCTCACATCGGGAAAACATTAAAACCCTAAAAACTTAGGTTTTTGGGGGACTTTTGGTGGGCGAACAAAGGGAGAAAGAAGGAGAGAGCTTTGGGGGTTCATCCTCCTCTTCATCAAGGGAATGGCAAGCTTATGGTAGGCCGATGGGGAGGAGATCTTACAACATTGTAGATCCTCAGACAACCACAAGGATGCAAGAAATTAGGGAGTTTTCAACTTCTTGTCTTTCAATTTCTTTGGCATTGTACTTGTTGTTTGTTATCATGAGGGGCTAAACTCTTAAGGGAGCCCCGGGGTTGTTTGTATGACGTTGTAGCTTGAACTCTTTATCTTTACTTGCAGCATTTATGAGTATCTTGTTCCTTTCATTAAATCTGAGCTATTGGTTATTTTGTGTGTTGTTTAGTGCTTGATTGCTTGGAAGTTAGGTTCTCTTATCTAGGCTTGTAAATCGCAATCGATAGTTACAAGCAGTAAGATTGCAATTTAGAGCATCTGCAGCGCTAGAAGCAACACCCTTATAGCATAGCTAGGTTTAGAACTGAAGATACCTCGGATAAGCGCCGAGAAAGCCGAGTTTGTGAACGTCGAAAATCCAACCCCGGGGCCCCATATCCTCCATCGAGTCAATCCTCAAGCCTTCCCTTGGTGAAATTTCCTTTCCTTAACCTCCTTGAAGTTAATCCAGAGTCAATTCCATCTTTTTCTTTTGGTTAGGTATTAAGCAGAACGTTAGTATTAGAAGCTACACCAGTTCCTGTGGATTCGACTACCCGACCTAAAGGGTACACTTTACTACTTGTGCGACCCGTGCACTTGTGGATACGCAAGGGGCGTACCAGTATGGGACTAGTTATCGGCGACATCGAGGCGGGGACTGTTATATCTTAGGATACCCACGACTCATTGTTTTCATCTAGAAACACTCGCAATCTACATTTAACACCCGAATCCTAGGGGAAGCATTATCCGGATACCCCACTTTTATTGAGTGATAACTCCTTCTCCTTTCAGTCCCTGTGCACTTGTAGTGACACTCTTAGGCGTAGCCATTAGATCATTACACACTACACTCATTAGGCTAGATAACAACAGAGGAGTAACTACTAATACTCCTGTTCCCTGTGGTTCGACAACCCGACCATTTGGGGTCTATTTTATTACTTGACGACCCGTGCACTTGCGGTAATGCAAGGGGTTAACACATCACCCTGTGTTGCGAAAACGCATCAGTACCACATTCTCATATCATTTTCTGCCCTAAATCGTTATCGTAGTTAACTCAATTAATTGCTTTATTGAGTTAAGTTTAGCGACCATCCCATGAATTTAGCAGCTAGATAATATAGAAACAATTAATATTAGAAGTACTTGTCCATGTGGATTTGATTACCCTATCGACCCTTAGGGTGCTTCACTATTTATATGACCTGTGCACTTGCAGTGTGCATGGAAAGGGTGTATCAAGAGTGACTAAATGTTGAGAGATGGGATGGGGAGATAATGGATGAGAGTTTTAGTGCCACCATGTTTAGGGAAGCACTAGTTTTACCTTACATTTACCTTGCCTTACTTATGTTGGAGTGATTGCATATATTTTATATTGTGATTTAGTTTTAAGCATTGGAGATAGTGTAAAATCCTAAGTTTGGGGAAGAGGTATAATATTTCAATTTTTTAGAACATTTCATTTATAGTATGGATATATAATGGGTAATGATACCAATGACTGAGAGCATTTTAGACTTTTAGAGAATGATATATGTTTCGTGGAACCCTTCATAGACTTTTCTTCATGTTTCGTGGAAGCCTAATGTGAGCAGCGGAATACTGTCCTGGACTTATTTCTATTTACATCCTATCTCAAGTCTCCTGGTCTAGCTTTGCATATTATGATTTCACTAAGGTTAAAGCTCACAAGAATCAAAAGTTCTTAAATGACCATTGAAAGTAGCCCTTAATAGACTAAGAGTTGTACCACGGTGATGGGTTGGTTGAAATGTGCGAGGTGAAAGTTCAGTGATAAAGTGTGTGGGTTGCACTAAAGATAAGACATGACCTTCAATAAGCACATGAATAAGTTACAACTCAAATCTATCGTTCTTTCAAGCCAAAAAATTCTCACAATTGATCAAAGCTATCATAGGTAAAAATTGCATGCAAATGTTTCAAGAATTTTCAAAGTTCACTAAAACCCACCCCTACCGTAAAGCTGTACATTGTCCTCAATGTAACCGTAAAGCTGTACATTGTCCTCAATGTACCTAAATCAGTAGCATATAAAAGATAAGTAATAACAAGAGAGTAAGAGTGTTTCGTGAACTTCCCCGAGTCCTAAAGTGTGAGTCTGGAAGTCTATGAGGTTGGGGAGGCCGCGCTCGGTTCCTTTAGATGAGGGAGAAAGAAGGCGTGGTTGGCGCCTGCTTCTATCCTGCAAGATAGAGCATAGCGTCATCTCAAGGCATTCATCACTCACACAAAGAAAATAACAAAAACAAACAAACAAACAAAAAAGGAAAACAATAAAACAAAACACAAAATAAAGAAGCTACGAAAGAGTCCAAGCAAGTCCTTAAGTCGATTAAGATGATAGTCGGCCGTAAGCTCCGTCGGTGCCATGGATGTGGTGATCACTAAGATCTGTGTTCAACATGTCTACAAACAACAATGAATAAGATTAAACTGAACAATAATAAAAACAAGGGTTTAGGGTTCTCACGGTTGCATAGAACTAAATAAAATTGGATGCCCCAAAAAACAAATTTGCAAGAGTTTCTCTTGTATTCGGAGCTTTGGAAATTTTACAAAGAAGGCTTAAAGCGCATAAAATTCAAATAAATAACATCCATTCATTCAACCACAAAGTTTGCATCCCAAAAGCGTGAGAAACCAAGATGAAAAGGGAAGGTTGGGACAAACCTATTATTAGGGTTTCAAAGCCCAAGTTGAAAATATTCTGAAAAATAGATGGTAAAACTCCAAATAAACCACAATATTGAAGTTGCTAGAAGTAAGAGAAGGGGGGGGAGGTTAGAGGAAGAAAAATAAAGAAAAACGGCGAAAAAATGAGGCAAAATGGAGGAGAAATGAAGGAGCAACTTAAGGGAGAAGTTGGAGGTGGAAAAAAGGGAAAAAGGGCAGCCTTAAGAGGCTGGCCACATGTCGTGGGTGCCCTTACGGGCGCATGGTCGCCCGCAAGGGCCACAACCCATGCTTGTGAGCGCCCGCAAGGCCCCGGATTTCAGCCCCCCATGAGGCAGGGAGCCTCACGGGTTACCTTGCGGGTGCAAGGGTGCCGGCAAGGCTCCCAGGAGTGCTCCCAAGTCCTTGCGGGCGTATACGCACCCGCAAGGGCCTGGAAAAACTAAAAACGGGACTGGACTCCATTGCAACTTCAAGAATAATTGATATACAACATCTAATTGCAAAATACACAATTAAGCATACTCAAACTACACCGGATCATTAGATAAACACAAGAAATTCAAGACAAGCATGAATCATCCAACAAACATAAATACGAACATAACACGAGCACAAAAATAAACAAACCAAACACAACAACCAATTAGGGTACAAAAAATGAAAAATAAAGAATTTGAAACTTGGGTTGCCTCCCAAGAAGCGCTTATTTAACGTCATTAGCTCGACGTACCTTTTCTTACCTCATGGAGGTTTGAAGACGGTATGCTCATCCCAGCTAGAAGCGGCATAAGAGCTAGGTGAAGGTGGCTATGCCGACGAACTCCTAGATGCCTTCCCTTGAGTGTAACCTTCTTCTCCCTTGAATTTGCCTCTTAAATTAGCTCTCTCCTGCAGCCTTGAAGCCCTAGGTGAAGGTGGTGGAGAAGGGTGCCCAAACTGCCCCAAACACTTTGCCCTAGCGCCCTTAAGAAGTGAATTTCGTGTGGCTATGCCGGCTACCTTGCGGGCGCATGCTTGCCCGTAAGGCTCCCAAAAGTTTTCCAGAGAAATTGTCCCAGTGCTACAGTGCTTGCTACAGTACTTACCACAAAAGCGGCCGTCGGCTTATCAAAAGCATGCAATTTAATACAAAAATAATATAAATAAATATACACATTTAGGCCCTTATCACACTGCCCAAGCACGCCCGTGCTTGTTTCAAAACTTAGGTTAAAAGCACCAAAAGTTATGTTTGAGGGAGCTTTTTGTCTGGCGACGGTTGGAGGCGAAGGAAAGAATCATTGCACACATCTTACCATCTTCAAGAGAGGATTTGAGCGTCAACTATATGCCAATATCAAGGGTGGATTCTCATCAACATTAGACCCTCAGAGCTTAACAAAGATGCAAGCAAATAGGGAGTCTTTGAATTCCTTTGTATTTGTTTCTTTTCTTGTTTTTTGTGGAGTGAACCCATGAGGGACTAACTTTTTTCTCGGGTGCCCCGGGTTGTGAACTTGGTTTAAAGCTTGTATTTGAATGCTTATGGAGTCTTAGTAAATTCTATGTTAAATCTAGTGTTGCATAACTTGATGTGCATGATTTGCATAGCGTGATTATAACCTTGGCATGTGTTATTGCCTTAGCATAATTACCGTAGTGTAATTGCTCCCTCGAAGTGCTTGAAACTTGCACTATAATCACTACCTTGATGTTTATCATAACCATAGATGCAACAAAGCTTCTAGAGCACACATAAATTTCTTAGACGTACCTGATAGATCTTGCAAGAGTTTGAGTGCAATTCGACACTAAAGGATCAACTCGGGGCCCTACTCCTCAATTGAGCATTTCGCTAGGAATTTCCTCGGTCTCCTTTTTCCTCCTTTTTACCCACCTCCCTAGGTTCTTAGTCTCAATTCATTCCCATTTGTTAATCGATTAGATCAAGTAGTCCCTGTGGATTCGACTACTTGATCCCACATTAGGTACATTATACTACTTGTACGACACGTGCACTTGCGGATACGCAAGAGACGTATCAAGTTTTTGGCGCCGTTACCTGGGACTGGCAACTTTAAAAACTTTTCAAGTCTTAGTAATCTAATCATTTATTTTCTTGTTCCTGTTTTTACTTGCTTTTGTTTGCTTTTGTTGTTTTTCCTTTTCCCCAATTTTTGTTTGTGTATATTTCTTTATTCTTGCTTTATGTTTTAATTTCTTGTTTTTATTGCGAAGGTGATAGTGTATGACTAGTGGGAGTTCATCTCCATTGGCGAGCACCGATCCTGATATTGAGCGTACACTTCATAGGAGATTGAGCAAGTCAATTTGAGGGAATTTGGATTTGTTGAGATCAGTATAGAAGTGGACCAAGAAGAAGTCATGGCTGGTAACCAAAGAAGTATTTCAGATTACGCACAGCCTAATTTGGAGGAATCTGGATCATGTATTGTTCATCCCCCTGTTGCGGCGACCAATTTTGAGTTGAATCCTAACTTTATTCAGATAGTGCAGCAGATGTGCCAATTTGGTGGGTTTCAAGATGAAGACCCGTATGCCCACCTGTCAAACTTCTTAGACATATGTGACACATTCAAGGCGAACAATGTGTCTGAGGATGCAGTCCGTCTTCGACTATTCTCATTCTCGGTGCGAGGAAGGGCCAAATAATGGCTAAATTCTTTGCTGGCGGGTTCGATCACTAACTGGGCTCAACTGGCCAAGAAATTCCTCATCCGATACTTTCCACCGGCCAAGATCACTAAACTCATGAGCAATATCTCCTCATTTCGAGAAGTAGAAGCTGAAACTTTATATGATACGTGGGAGAGATACAAGGATCTATTGAGGAAATGCCCGCAGCACGGGATAGTAGAGTGGATGCAAATCCAGATTTTCTATAATGGGCTAAATATTGCGACTAAGTGGATGTTGGATGCGGCATCCGGGGGTTTCTTGTGTAGTAAAAAAATAAAGAGGCACAAAATTTGATTGAAGATATAGCCTCGAATCGGTACCAGTGGAGCTCTGAGGGAAACAAGCCAGTTAAGACTGCTGGCATTTATGAGGTGGATGCACTTACCACTATGGCAGCACAAGTTGAAGCTATTTCTAAGCGGTTTAATACTATGCAAGTTCAGCCACCGAATCCTGTTATGAGTTGTGATAGTTGGGGAAGTCAAGCTGGACTTAGTTGTTCTTCTGAGAGGGGGGGGGTTCAAATACCGAGCATATTGACTTTATTGGGCAGAACCAGCGGTGCCAAAACAACCCCCACCGCAATAGTTATAATCCTGGGTAGAGAAACTACCCAAATTTTTCTTGGAGCCAGCCAGCACAAGGGTAACAGCACCTACCACCACCATAACAATCACAACAGTAGTAGCAATCGCAGTTTTCTAGAGCTCTACCTCAGAAGAATAAGGGCCCGACACTCGAGACCCTTTTGGCAAGATATATGAAGTCCACTCATGTTCGGCTTTCAAGCCATGAAGAGTCGATGCACAATCAATAGGCGTCCTTGTAGAACCTGGAACATCAAGTTTCATAGATTGCCAGGACACTTGCTAAGCAACCCTCGGGATCATTACCAAGCAATACAGAAGTTAATCCGCGGGAGTCATTAAAGGCAGTCACAATGAGGAGTGGTAAGGAGCTAACATCATCACCTATTCAAGTGCAAGAAAAAGAGCTGCCCGGACCTGAAGTGGTAATTATCAGGGAAGATAATGATATTGGTCCAAATGTGAAGAAGATGACATAGGGTAAGGAAAAGGAGCAATTGCAAGAATATCGACTAACCTTGCCCTACCCCACCAAGTTGAGGAATTATCAGCAAGAGGAGTAATACAAGAAATTATTGGACATGTTTAAGACATTGCCAATGTCCCTTTTGTTGAAGCACTTGCTCAGATGCCGCGTTATGCCAAGTTCCTCAACAAATTGCTGACGAATAAAAGGAAGTTAGAAGCGGTGTTGACTGTCACGTTGGGAGAGGAATGCTCCGCCATCATTTCCAATAAACTCCCCAAGAAAAAGAAAGGTCTAGGGGATTCATCATCCCTTGCACTATCGGGGGAATGATGGATGAAAAGGCACTTGCTGATTTGGGAGCAAGCATCAATTTGATGCCTTACAAAATCTTTCAGAAGTGGGGACTTGGAGAGCTCAAGCCCACCAAAATGACACTTTAACTTGCCGATCATTTTGTTCGCCAACCAATAAGAATTATTGAAGACGTTTTGGTGAAGGTCGACAAATTTATCTTTAGGTTGGCCTTTGTAATTTTAGATCTCGATGATCGAGTGGGGGTACCTTTGATCTTAGGGCGACTTTTCTTAGCAACATCATAGTCTATTATTGATGTGAATGATGGTCGAATGATTCTACAAGTAGCGGACGAGGAAGTAGTGTTCAATTTTAAGGACGCTATGCGTCACCCTATGACTTTTGATAACACGTGTTTTGCTATAGATATTGTTGATGATTTTGTTGACGAATTTGTGCAGGACACATGGATGAAGGATGAGCTTACGGATTTATTGGAGGAAGAGCCCCCGGATAAAGCTACTGCATTGATGGAATGAGATGTTCCTGTTAAACTGCCCCTGACTGAAAATCTGGCCCGACTCTCCTCGGAAGGGAGCCATCTCGGGCTCAGAAATGGTGGAAGAAAGCCTCCACCAGAAAGAAGAAGCCACCCACCACTATAACACACGCTTGTTCTGCTCTTTTAAGTGTGGGTGAGATACATTTAATCGATTCACTAACCCCTTATTTCTGTGATTTTGCTACAGGATTCAAGGCAAAGAATTATGTTCTTGAACTTTCATGAGGTAAGGACAGGTGCGTCAGGCTCGTGATGTTAAACAAACGCTCCTTGGGAGGCTACCCAAGTAGTTTAGCTTGTTTGGTTTTGAGTTTTTTTTTGTCTTCTTTGGTCGTCTTTGTGCATTTTGTTCTCGTACTTTGTTTTCGTGTTTTACTTGTTAGGTTTGGGCTTCCTTGTCGCTTGGGTTTTTAAAGTTGACTGGCATTTTAGAGTACGCGTCTTTAAGGTGAGTAATTCAGGAGAAAATGAGGCATGGGGGCCTTCTCAAGCCAAACATGGATAAAGCACGACCATGTTCACGACCGTGCACTTCACAGGAAGGTAAATTAATTGTCTTCTCCAGGTAACACCGTGGAAGCATGCCTGTGCTTTAGCCGTGTTCTCTTCTAGCACGGAGAGTGTGCTCTTAGTGCTGCCGTGCTGTGCTTTATCGAGTTTAAACTCCAATAAACAACACGGCATCGAATACAGGACCAACACGGTCATGTTCCCCAATCGTTTTCAGTTATTTCGTTAAACACGGGTCGAACACGCAGTGCCTAGGGCGTGATTGGCGCGACTATCCGCCTTCTCATGATTTTTCTTTTAAAAAAGCATGACTGACCTGTGTTTCTTCACTTGCGCTCGCGTTTTCCTCTCCCCTCTTGATGTTCTTTTTGACTTCCTACTTACGGATTGCCGGTCTTTCAAGTTTTTTTCAGAGTCTTCCCCTCCTACATCGTCTTTCCTCTTCGATAAGAGGTATTTTCGACGTTTTCACTTGGTTTTTCGAGCTTAGATTTGATCAAAATGTTGTAAATCATGCTTTAGAACGTCCTTATGCATGTTAGAACCTATGATACGCCCCTTGCGTAACCGCAAGTGCACGGGTCGTATAAGTAGTAAAGTGTACCCAAGGGTCGGGTAGTCGAATCCACAGGGACTGGTGTATCTCTTAGTACTCTCTTACTGCTTAATATCTAATCAATTGAAATTGGTGTGATTGACTCTAGCATAGAAACGGGAGAAATTGAGGAAGAAGGTTCTCAGGAAGGGAAAGTTACGATTGCTCAATGGAAGGAATGGGGCCCCGGGTTAGTGCATTGGTGTAATTCGAGATTTAAAGTCTATAGCATTTATCTGGCTTGTTTCAATCAATCTATGTTCTAGAATCTCATTGTCTTAATGCAGATGATGCAATTAGTGAAATTGGACGTGCAAGCCTATTTCCAACTTCTTGTATCAATCAAGGAGATATACAAGCTAAGAGGAAATCAAGTAACTCAACAAACAATTCACTCAACAACCAACATTCAAAAAACAACCAGAGATCTAACAAGTAGATATTGAAACATCCATAAATGCTGCATTAATTGAAATTGAGTTTGGTACAACCAATTCACCAACCAGGGGCACCCTAAGAGGTTTAGCCCCTTATTGGTTCAGTCAACAAGAAAGTAACAAAAGAAGCAAAAATAAGAGGAACAAAGAACTCCCTCTTTGCTTGCATTCTTCTTGAGAAATGGGGTGCTGATGCCGATTGGATTTTGCTTCCAATTGGGCCTACAATTAGCGCTCTCCCCTCTCTTGATGATGAAGACGACTGTACAAGCTCCGTCCTTCGCCTCTCCCGTCTTTCGCTGGAGCAAAACGTACCAAAACCCTAATTTTTAGTGCTTTTTAACCCTCTCTCGATGTGAGCACGACCGTGTTTAGGCCATGCCTCAAGTTGTGCAGATTGCTGCCAAATAAAAATTCTTGCCACTCACTAAGTCCCCGACAACGACGCCAAAAACTTGATACGCCCCTTGCTTAACCGCAAGTGCACGGGTCATATAAATAGTAATGTGTACCCAAGGGTCGGGTAGTTGAATCCACAGGGACTGGTGTATCTCCTAGTACTCTCTTACTGCTTAATATCTAATCAATTGAAATTGGTGTGATTGACTCTAGCTTAGAAACGGGAGAAATTGAGGAAGAAGGTTCTCAGGATGGGAAACTTAAGGTTGCTCAATGGAAGGAATGGGGCCCCCGGTTAGTGCCTTGGTGTAATTCGAGATTTAAGGTCTACAGCATTTATCTGACGTGTTTCAAGCAATCTATGTTCTAGAATCTCGTTACCATAATGCGGATGATGGAATTAGTGAAATTGGACGTGGGAGCCTATTTCCAACTTCTTTATCAATCAAGGAGATATACAAGCTAAGAGGAAATCAAGTAACTCAACAAACAATTCACTCAACAACCAACATTCAAAAAACAACCAGAGATCTAACAAGTAGATATTGAAACATCCATAAGTGCTGCATTAATTGAAATTGAGTTTAGTACAACAAATTCACCAACCCGGGACACCCTAAGAAGTTTAGCCCCTCAATGGTTCAGTCACCAAGAAAGTAACCAAAGAAGCAAAAATAAGAGGAACAAGGAACTCCTTCTTTGCTTGCATTCTTCTTGAGAACTAGGGTGCTGATGCCGATTGGATTTCGCCTCAAATTGGGCCTACAATTAGCGCTCTCCCCACTCTTGATGATGAAGACGACTGTACAAGCTCCGCCCTTCGTCTCTCCCTTCTTTCGCCCAAGCAAAAAGTACCTAAACCCTAATTTTCAATGTTTTTAACCTTCTCTCGATGTTAGCACGGCCGTGTTTAGGCCGTGCTTCAAGCCGTGCAGATTACGGCCAAATAGAAATTCTTGCCACTCTCCACGCTATAATCTGCACGGGATTGAACATGCGCGTGTTGCGTCTGTGTTGATAGTTGCACGACCGTGCTCAGAGACCTGAGAGCGTGCAGACTCTTACTAAATTCTCTTGTAATTTGCACGCCTTGAGAGCACGGCCGTGCTTAGGCCGTACTTGACTTGTCAAACTTTCTTCTAGGTCCTTTTTCTACCAGAATCACTTAGAAGTGCTTGTTTTTCTCCGGGACCTAAATAACTGCACTGAATTGAGAAATATATATATATAAACGTTGTTGTACCATCAATTTAGAGATAATGCTCGGCGGGGAAGACGCTTCCCCTCGAAACATGGGTGTGCTCCCGAAAGCTCGGCCATGTTCATACAAAAACAAAATCATGCCAACACGGCCGTGCTTATACAAGCACGGCCATGCTTATGTTGTTTTGATGGTGGCCGCGCATGCCGCTAATAAGCGGGCACATGGCTCCTCAGCCGCAAGTGCACGGGTCGTCAAGTAATACCTTTTGTGCGAGCGCAAAAGGGTAGTATTTCGTAGGGTCCCAAGATCTACTATTACTTCCTCTTAGAATAGTTGTTTAATCAGATCAAAACAGGGTTTTGTTGTAAAAGACTTAAAACTAAATAAGCAACCAAAGAAACTTAACCACCAATAGGTTAAAATCACCGAGAAGAAAACAATTAGAGAAGATAAGGCCCCAGGCGAGGATTAGAGAAGTAAGGATGTTAATATGAAAAGATATTGCATGAATGGTTTGCAACACGTTGGTCCGCCTGGACTCGGAAGTCGACTACCCCGGAACCTCCGTAGTGTAGCCCTAATCCAGTACAAGTTTCTTCATCCTAAAGATACTCACACGATGTCATTAGGCATAGTGAGTCTCGGCTAGAGTTATTTAAGAGCAATTGTGCTAAGGTAAACTCTACAACTTACGGGATGCTACCGGCACCCGGTACCTCCGGTGTACTAGTATAATGAATCCCTCTTCTAACATTCTTTGACCTAATACATGCTAGTGTCCCGCCAAACAAGTATCATTCAAAATCAATCCTACGGAAACCATCCATTGTAGAATGAACATGAAATAAGAATGAATGAAACCAAGCAACACAATCCATGCATTCATTTGATTAGAAAAAAATTATGCCATACAAGTGTTCCTCCCAAGGTTCACCGGCTACCCAGCAGCGTTGGGAGGTTTTGTAGGGAGTTCGCACAATAAAAGATACATCAAAGAATAACACAAAAACTCCCTATCGAATATGTCGACTAGATGTGATGTGGTTACTCACCGAATCCGCATCGATAAGCCTTAAGATGGATATTTTGGTGTTCTCCCATCTTCTCCCACTTGAATCCACTCCAAAACGACCTCTTTGGATGAAGATTTGAGTGTATGGGTGTGCTTGGAGGGGTCGGTGGCAAGATCTTTTGCGAAAAAGCCCTAAACGGGCTTAAATACCAGAGCAGTGTGCAGGCTGGTGTGGGGCCACACACTGGGCCGCACACCCTTCTGCCAAGGGTGTGCGGGCCGCATACAGTCGGCACACGGGCCCAAAAACGGACCTGAATAGGCCCGTTTTGTGTAGGAGTGCCCGTATGATGTCCGGAGCACCTTTAACCTTCGTTTTTTTGCTCCTTGGCCTCGATTTTCATACTACACATGCTCCTCCTACCGTAGATGGCTCGTAGATGCCCTGAACACGAAAAACACGAAAAACACATCAAATGGCACCGGTTTCATTCAAATAATGCATGAAAATACAGTAATGCACCGTTAGAAAATGGTGTATTATTTGTAGATCATGCCGAGCAAGGCTACAGCATCCGGCCCTTCGTCGAAGAGTCCCAGAGGGGACCATCAGCTCCTGCTCACTCTACCAAACCGACTTTTGGCGCTCCCATCCATCAGGAACGCTACACCCGATTGAGCACCAAGCTGTTCGGGGAGTCGAGAGCCCTCAATTGGTGGGTGTTGAGGAAGGTCGGGCTGGCCGACGATGTGAGACGGTACTTGGGAGCGGGAGCATGGGAGCAGCTCTTCTCCATCACCGACCCACCATTTCATGAGCTCTCCATGGAGGTGCTGGCCACATTTAAGATGCCCAAAGGCCCCGTCAGTTACCACTGCACCGACACCATCGGATGAGTTTGACAGAGTTCTTTCCGACTCGGGCTCTACAAAAAAGAGTTCACCCGAACTCCCGCTTATGACACCCTGTTGATTGCCCGACGCTAAAGAGTCTCAAGAGGCATGTTGGCGATGCTTGAGCACGGACTAGGCTTATGATCCACGCCGGTCCAAGGCTTCCTCATTACGTATCTCCGAGCTCAGGTGCATCCATTTCCTTCTCAGCCACACGCTCACAGGTCGAGAAGATAGCACCGTCGTCATCAACCGTCGGAATTTTGACTTCCTCCTCCGTATGCTGGACGGCTTCCACATACATCTGTGGTACGAGGTCGCCGTCAGTATGCAGCACCAGGGTGCCGATCCCCAGATCGACATCTTTTTAGTGGTTCCCTACATCACCCATCTCATTCGTGGGATGGGTCTTCAATCTGGGACACACGGTATGAGGATGGTGGGGGTGTTACTCCCATTACCGTAGACATGCTGTGATCCATGGGTATGCTCCGAGCCACACACACTGCCCATGGAGTAGACTACGGGCCACCACCTCCGCTATTGCTCCGGACTCCCCCCTGCAGTTGCCGGCCCCTTCATCTCCTCAGACCCCGCGCTCTCGAGTTTCCACTAACCATATTGCTCCACCGGCCGGTTTTTCCTCATTTCGGCTGTGAATGACGTGGAGCTTGCAGCAGCGAGCTGAGCGTCTGAACGTCTCCCACTCACCCCACCTATATTCACCGTTTCGACATCCGGGAGTATGAGGGTTGACACCGCCGATCTCACCTCGTACTCTGACTCCAGCACTGAGAGCACGTGTTATTGAGTTCTAGTTTTTATTTTGGTTTTCCTTCCATTCTTCTTTAATGCATTTTGTATTTCTGTTCAGTTTGCAAGGGGAGTCCCCTACTAAACGGAACTGTTGTGTTTTTGTGATTCCAGTTATTTTGGACTATTGTTTCTTCTTATTGTTTGGAACTCCACTAATAGTTGTATCTATCTCTCAGGATGTATGGATGAGCAACCACTGTTTCTTTTAGTATGGCCATAACTGGGGGATGGACTTAGGAAACACCTCCCTGTCATACCAGAATAATTTTACCACAGCCGCACTAACATGGGGATCATGATCACTCCTCTTGAGGGCCTCTGATCTCTCCTGCCTAACTATTAGAGAATTGGGAACACCTTAGAGGACAGACGACTACTGGAGTAAGGTCCTTCGCGAACTTTTCCCTCAATTTTCACTTGAACTTTGACTTATGTTGCATGCTTTATTCTTTTTAACATTGAGGTCAATGTTTAATTCAAGTGTGGGGAGGGTTTATATTTATGTTTTCATGATGTAGTGCATGACTTAGGACGATCCATGAAATCTTTGGATAGGAATTTCCAAGCTAAGGGGACAATGAGTATGTTAGAGTACATTTGTTGAACTTAAGGATAAATTTACTCTTACTTTGGAAACCTAAGATTCTATCACTCCATCTAATTTTGTATAGCTACTCTATTTAGAAGAGAGTCTAGTTTCAAGGCTTGTAAAACTTTTTGACTAAAAAAAAAACCCTCAAATGTAAAAGCAGAAAGTGAAAAATCAAAAAGGAAAAAGAAACGAATTTTGAAAAGTCGGATCCCTTTTAGAGATGCCCTATCAAATTCTGAAATCTAACAAGTAAGATGGTAAAAAGAGCTATCACCCTAAAAGAAACGAAAGCAGCATCTGAGTAGTCAGATTTTAGGCATCACAAATGTCATTCTTGATGACCTACCGGGTGAAATGGCTGCTTTTAGGGTGTATGAAGCTACTACCCAGCTGAGGAGTAAGTTTTGAAATCAAGGTCCCTTCTAGCTAGGCCCGTCAAAAACACTTGAGGCGCACACTTTTAGGTTCTACACACATACATGGGAAGTACAGAGTAAGAGTGGAACTGTTTCATAAGCTTTCAATTGGCATACACACTCACTAATCAAAGTTCCCTAAATTTTAGAGATTCCTTACCGCCCTGAGATCAGAGGTTATGCACTCATCTCTTTGTAGGGAGTTAAGTTTTTGCTTGAGGACAAGCAATGATTCAAGTGTAGGGTATTTAATGAGTGCATTTTATACATATATTTGTACTATTTTATACCTATTATTTTATTGTCCTTTAGCTATTATTTTTCTAGTCTAGTGCTATTTGAGGTATTTTGGGTTTATTATGCAGATATTTAAGTCCAAGAGTTCCTACACAACCAGGCCCTTTTGAAGGCTTGTGTGCGGGCTGTGCACAGCCCGCACACCCCTCTGGCCGCACACCAGTCGGGTATTTAAGCCCGACTAGGGTTTTTCTCTAGGACTTTTGACCACCGACGTCTTCAAGCACCCCATGCTCAAATCTTCATCAAAGGAGGTCGTTTTGGAGCGAATTCGGAGATCTTCATCTTAGGGCTTGAACTCGAAGATCTTCATCTTAGGGCTTGAAGATCTCTAAGATGGGAGAACTCGAAGATCTTCATCTTAGGGCTTGCCGACGAGGATTCGGCGAGTGTCTACATCACGTTTAGTCGACACATTCAAGAGGGAGTTTTTGGTGTATTATTGATGTATCTTTTATTGTGTAAATTTCCCTTCTTAATTATGTCAAACTAAACCTCCCAAGGCCACCGGGTAACCGGTGAACCTTGGGAGGAATACTTGTATTTGATGATGTCGTTTTAATCTAATGAATGCATGGTTTGTCTTAATTGATTTCTTTCATTCTTAATTCTTGTTCATTCTACAATGGATGGTTTCCATAGAATTGATTTTGAATGATACTTGTTTGACAGGATGGTGGCATGTATTAGGTCAAAGAATGTGAGAAGAAGGATTCATTGTACCAGTGCACCGGAGATTCTAGGTGCCGGTAGCCTCCCGTAGGCTATAGAATTCATCTTAGCACAATTGCTCATAGATAACTCTAGCCAAGACTCCCTAGGCCCAATGACATCGTGTGAGTATCTTTAGGAGAAAGGAACTTGTACTGGATTAGGGCTACACTATGAAGGTTCCGGGGTAGTCGACTTCCGAGTCTAAACGGACCAAAGTATTACAACCCATTCATGCATTACCTATTATCTTATCATCCTTACTTGTGTTCTTCTAGGGGGAATCCTTGACCGGGGCCTTATCTTCTCTATTTGATTTCTTCTCAGTGTGTTTAACCTGTTAGTTGCTAAAGCTTTTATTGCTTGTTTTAGTTTTAATTCTTTGCAACAAACTCTTTTCTGATATGACTAAACAATTGTTAGAAGAGGAAGTAATAGTGGATTTCGGGACCCTAGGGAATACGACTCTCTTATGAGGTATTACTTGATGACCCGTGCACTTGCGGCCGGGGAGCCGTGTGCCCGCTTTCTAGCAACGCTCGCGGCGACCATCAAGTTTTTGGCGTCGTTGTAGGGGACTCCGATAACACTAGGAAAGCTCCTAGACGTTTCCTTAGTCAATTTCTTTTTCTTTTGTGTCTTTACTCTTTTGTTTGCGTTTTATTTTAAGTTTTTCTTCTCTTTCTTGGTTAGTTGTCTTGCCAAAGCACTAGTCTGCTTAGGATGCCTAGTTGATCATTTTGGAATTTCTAGATCTTATCACTCTTACAAGAGTACCTCGTATTATGACAGGTCACGTAAAGGAGGATTTCTATTAAAGAAGTCTCCTATCGCCATCCTAATTGGATGGAGGAATTTTGGATTCCTTTGGCTTCACTCTTCAGATTTAGAGAGCGATTCATAGCTTTTGTAGTCCTTTCTACTAATATCCTAAGGGGATCATAGTTCGAGTACCCACTCTTTTCCCATTGAGTGTGTCATTTCTCTTTTAAGTAGTAGTTTTTTTTTCTTTATTTCTTTCTACCACGCAACACTCCTAAATATAAGACTAGATAATAGGGTTGATGTAGTAGGTACTACTTGCAAACTCTCTGAGGATTTTGTAACCGAACCCTTATGTTCGTTATTACTTCAACACTAGTGCATTTGCGATACACATACTCAAAGGGCGTGTCAAATTCCAAGTATAATTGAGCTAGATGGACCTTGTCAATAACTTCTTGAACATGGTGACAATTCTCTTGCATAAAAGAAAAAGAAACTTTAAAAAGTGTACATCAGCCAATTTTCTTAACTCTCATAGATGGACAGCTCTATAAAGGTCTTACACTTTTCCTTTCTTGAGATTTTTACATCCTTCAGAAGTAGAATATTTGTATCATCATCTAACACACATTAAGCATGTTTTTAATGCATAAAAAGAATTTTTTTAATGCATCTACACTAATTTGTCATGTGATCTAATGCTTTGAGCAACCAGAGCATGAGAGGGATGTCTAATGCAAACTAAATTAAAAGTTAGTGTCTTATACTAAACTCCAAAGGTTTTTTATGACACACTGCTACACACATGACGTATGAAGATCCACATGGGTGTGTGTGCCACTTCTCAAGAGTCTTCTGAGGATTTGGAAATGCTAGAACGACACACTGGCAGTCCCAAGGTCATGCATCTAGTCATGTACAATTTCTAAACAAGTATTCTAGTTTCCAAATGACAAAGAGACACACCATCAACACATGGTTGTGTGGGTCCACATGGGTGGTCACATAGCCTAGCACAAAGGCATGTGGCTCTTTTAGATACCCTAATAAATACGCTCGAGACTGAGGTTTTAAAAGACTTTTTTGGTATAGTTTAGAGAGTAGCGATGCTAGGGATTTTGAGAGAAGATCAAAGAATATTTTGTGAGAAGTTCCCTGTCGAGATTCATCAATTTGCCGCCACATCCACTCATTAAGGGAATAGTGTCCCATCATCTGAGGCAATGCCCTTTGAACCTCATTGGCATGGTGCTTGGAAGATTGGTGGGGTTGATCAAACTGAAGATAGCTAGCATTAAAGGTATCTTTTATTATGCTTCAATAGATGATTTATTCTTTAGATTTGATTGTAAACTCCTCATTCATGGAGAAGCAAACTCCATTTGTATTGGGGCATATTGAATTATAGAACTAGATTGTACTCTGATTTGGTTATCAATTTTGTTCAAGATTTAGATTTTGGATTCAATCTTGTGTTATTCATGCCATGCAAGCCTTCATAATGAGAGCTTGATTATGTGTTTAATCACATTGATGAGAGCTGAGAGACACATTGATGTTAGATTTATGAAGGTTGAAAGGAGTTGAAGGTTAGCTTAGAGGTAGAAGACCTTCCCCATCTCTCCCACCTAGGTTAATCCTAACTTCGAGTTTCAATGAGTATAAGGCTATCGAATGAGTTTTAATAAAGAGAGGGATCATGACTTAAGCTTGTATGAGATGAAGGGTTTGCTGGCTAAAGAAAGTGACTAACCTAATATACGAAACTCGAATTACCTTATGACTTGGGATGCCTAAAGTGTTCAAACAATCATATGGAGTTTAGGGAGAAAGAGACTTCACCAAGGCTTTTTAAGGTACTAGATGTTAATTTACTTGAGAAAGGGATTAGCATACCTAAAGATATCCACTGTCCAAACATCTTGATTAAGAGTCAAAAACCAAGTTTAATTCCTCAAGGTAAATGGTCGATTGTCCGCAAGCGCACGGGTCGTCAAGTAATACCTCTCACGTACGCGTGAGAGGGTCGTATTCCCTGGGGTCCCAAAAGCTGCTATTACTTCCCCCTAGATGGCACTGTCTAGTCTACCAAAGAAGGATAATTAAAACAAGATAAGAAAACTAACAAAGATAACTATAAACACATGGACTCAAGCACACCACATGAGCATATTCAAGGAAGCAAATAATAATGAAAGCGTGAGGTCCCGGGCTAGGATCCCCTCGGGATTACTAAAGCTAGTAGGATGCTAGAATTACACAGGCACTGGTGGTTCTTGGCCGGGAGAATTCTCAGGTAGGCCAACCCGATGGTCACGGCAGTTGGCCCCTAATCCAGTACGAGTATTGATACGGAATTCCTTCCGCCCAAATCCTCTTACGATTGCATTAAAGGCACGAGATTCTCAAATTAGGGTTGAAGCACAAACTATGCACAACCCTAATACCGGAGGGGTATAAAATACACGATGGTCACGGCGTATTTGTACATGTATCCCTTCCAAGCTTGGGAGTCTAAAAGTAGGGCGATGGTCACGCAACCTACTAAAACCTAGAAATCGATACACAGAGTTCTCATGCATACCAATACATCAAAGTACACCAAGCATGAACCACAAAACAAACCAAATACCATGAATGTAAATCTAAGCATCCATACAAAGCAAGTTCATCCCAAGGTTCACCGGATGCCCGGCGACCTTGGGAGTCTAGTTCATCATCAACAAAGGAGTAAGAAATAAATACAAAGAATACAAGATAAAACTCAAAGCAAACTCCCTCAAGATGAAGACTAGAAGGTGGTGATGAGAACTTGTCGGATCCGCGCCGGCAAGCTCCTAGATCTTCTCCTTGATAGAAAAACCTCTTCTCCCCTTGATTTCCTCCTCAGATCTGCCTTCTCCCCTTGCCTTGAAGCCCTAGGTGAAGATGGTGGAGAATGGTGGCCAAGAGTCCCCTCAAAAGATGCCCTAGAGAGCCTTTTAAACACCCAAATCCCGATGGGTAAACGGGTCAGCATACAGCCGGTATACTGACCCCTCGGGATTTATACTTTTCTGCCGAGAAACCCGTGATGAGCTACAGTAACTGCTACAGTAAAAGCTACAGTATCCCGTCTCAAAAACGCTGTTTTGATGTTGAATTCGTTCCCTATCTCGTCGTCGAGTCCCCAGGGCTTCTGACAGGCCTGAAATAGAAAGATAAAGAGATTTAGACCGAAAAAGGGCATCAGCACATTAAAAAGATAATAAAATAATTTACACAATTACGGATAAAATACGTATATTTAGACGTTTATCAAACATCCTCACACCTAAGCGTTTGCTTGTCCCCAAGCAAACAAACATGAAGAACAGGGGCAAGAAGATAAACGGCTAAATATACAACCTCAAGCTCAAATGTACAGGACTTCACTAGCACAGATGTTTAGAAATCAGGAAGTGAGTTATTCAGTGTATAGACAAGCAATATCAGCTCTGTTTCATCCAAAGTGTTCTTGTGAGTATGTGCTATCTCCCACACAGACCTCAACACCCTGGATTACCCCAGGATGTCCATTCACCTCATACAAATTGAAGTTAGTGTAAGAGTGCTAAAGGCCCTCTCAATAGTCAGTTAAAAATCTTCTGGTCTCCCAAAACGGAACTTTAACAACAAGTGAAGTTAGAACAAGTTTCAGGCGCCCGAAAGGTCAATTTTTTTTTTTTTTTTTTTTTCGAGTCCGTCTAACGTAGACTGCCCAAAAATCTTTCAGCAGGATGCACATGCTGGCCAGGCACAAGAGCCACCCAACTTACTCGCCTACAGATCTACATATAAGCATTCATGCTTTTACAAGCAGAGGAATACTGACATAGACTCATTTTTCACTTTTTCTATTTTTTTTTTTTTTTTTTTTTTTTAGGACGCCTGATCAAAAGGCTGCTAAAAACTTTACTTAAAAATATCACTTAGGGTTAAAGCAAAAACAGGAGACTCAAAAGTTTTTAAAGGACTATTGAAAGAAGAATTTAACATCCTAACACTAAATCAATAAGATGGGTTAGAGTGTCCTAAGTGGAAGTTATAGTGAGCAGGTATCAATGTGCACTAAAGATGAAACAAAACTACATTCAAGCAAATGTAGAGTACAACTCACGACTATCATTCTACCAAGCTAGGAAATCCTTAACAATAAGATCATAGCTATCATAGGTGAGTCAAGCATGCAATTTAAAACAATTCCAAAGTTCATGAAAATCTACCCCCCACTCAAAAATGCACATTGTCCTCAATGTGTCTAATTCAGCAGTGCATAAAAATTATAGGCGATAAAAGCTTAATAAGAGGGTTTCATGAACTTCCCCGAGTCTCCAAACATGAGTCTTGAAGTCCAAGAGATCGGGGTAGCCACCAATGATGCGAGTAGATGATCGAGAGAGAAGGCGTGCTTGATGCCCTACTTCCATCCTACAAGATAGAAAGGAGCATCATCTCAAGGCATCTAACACACACAAAAAGAAGAAAGAAAAAAAAAACAACACAAAGAAAAGCAAACAAAACAAACAACTAGCACAACACAACAATCAAGCAAAACAAAATCCAAGCAAGTTCTTTGTTCATCATTATCATGGTGTCCAAATCTCTCTAATGCAAGCATGGCTAAGGGTTTACAAATATGATTCAAGATTAAGTCACATACAAGAGAAGCAATGGTTCAACATGATGGGAATGTGAAAGAATTCAAGAATTGCTACAGTAATTCCCAAAAGCTTTTGCAAGAGCTTCTCTTGTAAATTGAGCATAAACATTTTTACAAAGCTTTGAAATTGCTCCAAAAACCCACAAAAACAACAAACAACAAAACTCCATGAAATTTCATCCACAAAAATAAGAAAAATTCAAGGTTTTGAGTGAGAGATCAAACCCTTGCCCTAGAGTAAGATGAGTGAATCTAAGGGCTAGATCCGGCCAAAAGCTTGCTCAAACTCCAAATTTTTGTCACCAAGATGGAAAAGAGGAGGAGGAGAGCAAACTAGAGCAAAAAGAATGAGGAAAAACGGTGGAGAAATTAGGGAGAACCGGTTAGAAGAATGGGGAAGGAAAATGAATAGTGTAAAGCCCCAAAATCCCCCTTTAAAGCCCTTACTCGGGTGGTCTTGCCGACCATCCTTACGGCCGTAAGGATGGTCGGCAAGATCTTCTGTTTGCACCGAATCGATCTCCACACTTTGTACACTCAAAACACCGATGAAACCTTGAAAAATATGGCCAGAAACATCATTTAAACACTCAAAACATCAACATGCATGCATTTAGAACAAGAATTCTTCAAAAACCACATGACAAACAAGTTAACAAAAAGGCGAAAGAATCAAGAAAAACGACGAAAAGCAAAACTACACACGAACTACTACTAAAAATATGAGCAAAATAAGACAACACAAACAACAAAATGAATACGGGAAATGAAAGAAACTTGGGTTGCCTCCCAAGAAGCGCTTGTTTAACGCCATTAGCTCGACGTACCTCTTTCTTACCTAGGGAGGCTTGAAAATGGTGTGTTCCTCCCGGCTAGAGGTGGCATAAGAGCTACCAAAAAATATGAACTTTACCTTCCGGGATGATGCAAGTTTGGAGGTCATGCTTGAGTTACCTTTTGGCCTCAATGGGAAAAACTTGGGCCGAGCATTATTCAATCTTGGCATTGGTGGGTCCTCGAATGGCATCAACCTCCTACCCACATCTTGCTCCTCGGCCATTGTCAAATCGCCTTGAATTACCCATAAGTGTTGTTTGGGTTTCCAAGGGAACAAGTTGGTTTGAGAACTTGTCAAGCTTCGCATAGGTGGATTAATTGGACGCTTTAACACCCTTTTCACATTTCTTTTCTCAACCTTTCTTGAATGATCAAAAGTGGCCCATAAAATTTGCTTGGGCCGCCATGGAAAAAGTTTTGGTTGGGAATTGTTCAAGCCCGGCATAGGTGGGTTCAAGGATGACATTGGTTTCCTCCCCAAATCTTCAAATACAATTCCCAAATTTTTTTCTCTGCACTTGAAGGTTATCGATTTGTTGATTGAATGATCAATATCGAGGCAAGTAGTTTCTTGAAATGTGGTAGATGGGGCCTCCTCTACTTCCTCACATACTTCTATAGCCATGATGACCTCCTCATTGTCTTGCTTTACCCCATCTTCCAATTGTTGCCCACTCATAAGATTGATAACCGCACGGTTTTCAATTGGGTCATTTTCAATACTACTCATTGGGCTACCCAAAGAGGGCTCGGAATTTGCCCTAACAAGTTTCTCAACTTGGTTCTCAAGTGCTTTGATTGAAGCTTGGACATTCCTTAGTATTGTACCAAATTCATCAAGTCGTCTGTCCATTATTGCAAACCTTGCATCTGTAGCGAGCATAAACCTTATTAGAACATCTTCAGTAGTATATTTCCTCTCTTGCCGATGTTGCGGCTGAAATTGGGGAACTTGGGATTGTTGAGGTCTTGGTTGTTGTGTAATGCCTTGGCTTGCTTTCATGGCAAAGAGACATTCCATCTTCTTCTCAAGATCATAGACTTTTGTGGAAAAACGGTTATTTTGTTCTTCAAGTGCATAGATTTTGGCGGCCAACATATTTTCCTGAAAATCCATGGCCCTGTATAAATAATTAGACTAAAAATAATAAGCTAACAAAGTAAACAAGAAAGTAGGAAAATAAACAAATATGAACAAAATGGTGAAAGACACAAACAAAAACAAATATTCACAAAAAGAAAGAAAAATGACTAAAGCAGTGAGCTAAAGGTTTTCCTTGCATTCTTGGAGTCCCCGGCAACGGCGCCAAAAACTTGGTCGATTGTCCGCAAGCGCACGGGTCGTCAAGTAATACCTCTCTCGCACGCGTGAGAGGGTCGTATTCCCTGGGTCCCAAAAGCTGCTATTACTTCCCCCTAGACGGCACTGTCTAGTCTACCAAAGAAGGATAATTAAAACAAGATAAGAAAACTAACAAAGATAACTATAAACACATGGACTCAGGCACACCACATGAGCATATTCAAGGAAGCAAATAATAATGAAAGCGTGAGGTCCCGGGCTAGGATCCCCTCGGGATTACTAAAGCTAGTAGGATGCTAGAATTACACAGGCACTGGTGGTTCTTGGCCGGGAGAATCCTCAGGTAGGCCAAGCCGATGGTCACGGCAGTTGGCCCCTAATCCAGTACGAGTATTGATACGGAATTCCTTCCGCCCAAATCCTCTTACGATTGCATTAAAGGCACGAGATTCTCAAATTAGGGTTGAAGCACAAACTAGGCACAACCCTAATACCGGAGGGGTACAAAATACCCGATGGTCACTGCGTATTTGTACATGTATCCCTTACAAGCTTAGGAGTCTAAAAGTAGGGCGGTGGTCACGCAACCTACTAAAACCTAGAAATAGATACCAGAGTTCTCATGCATACCAATACATCAAAGTACACCAAGCATGAACCACAAAACAAACCAAATACCATGAATGTAAATCTAAGCATCCATACAAAGCAAGTTCATCCCAAGGTTCACCGGATGCCCGGCGACCTTGGGAGTCTAGTTCATCATCAACAAAGGAGTAAGCGAGAAATACAAAGAATACAAGATAAAACTCAAAGCAAACTCCCTCAAGATGAAGACTAGAAGGTGGTGATGAGAACTTGTCGGATCCGCGCCGGCAAGCTCCTAGATCTTCTCCTCTATAGCAAAACCTCTTCTCCTCTTGATTTCCTCCTCAGATCTGCCTTCTCCCCTTGCCTTGAAGCCCTAGGTGAAGATGGTGGAGAATGGTGGCCAAGAGTCCCCTCAAAAGATGCCCTAGAGAGCCTTTTAAACACCCAAATCCCGATGGATAAACGGGTCAGCATACAGCCGGTATGCTGACCCCTCGAGATTTATACTTTTCTGCCGAGAAACCCGTGATGAGCTACAGTAACTGCTACAGTAAGCTACAGTATCCCGTCTCAAAAACGCTGTTTTGATGTTGAATTCGTTCCCTATCTCGTCGTCGAGTCCCCAGGGCTTCTGACAGGCCTGAAATAGAAAGATAAAGAGATTTAGACCGAAAAAGGGCATCAGCTCATTAAAAAGATAATAAAATAATTTACACAATTACGGATAAAATACGTATATTTAGACGTTTATCAAACATCCTCACACCTAAGCGTTTGCTTGTCCCCAAGCAAACAAACATGAAGAACAGGGGCAAGAAGATAAACGGCTAAATATACAACCTCAAGCTCAAATGTACAGGACTTCACTAGCACAGATGTTTAGAAATCAGGAAGTGAGTTATTCAGTGTATAGACAAGCAATATCAGCTCTGTTTCATCCAAAGTGTTCTTGTGAGTGTGTGCTATCTCCCACACAGACCTCAACACCCTGGATTACCCCAGGATGTCCATTCACCTCATACAAATTGAAGTTAGTGTAAGAGTGCTAAAGGCCCTCTCAATAGTCAGTTAAAAATCTTCTGGTCTCCCAAAACGGAACTTTAACAACAAGTGAAGTTAGAACAAGTTTCAGGCGCCCGAAAGGTCAATTTTTTTTTTTTTTTTTTTTTTCGAGTCCGTCTAACGTAGACTGCCCAAAAATCTTTCAGCAGGATGCACATGCTGGCCAGGCACAAGAGCCACCCAACTTACTCGCCTACAGATCTACATATAAGCATTCATGCTTTTACAAGCAGAGGAATACTGACATAGACTCATTTTTCACTTTTTCTATTTTTTTTTTTTTTTTTTTTTTTAGGACGCCTGATCAAAAGGCTGCTAAAAACTTTACTTAAAAATATCACTTAGGGTTAAAGCAAAAACAGGAGACTCAAAAGTTTTTAAAGGACTATTGAAAGAAGAATTTAACATCCTAACACTAAATCAATAAGATGGGTTAGAGTGTCCTAAGTGGAAGTTATAGTGAGCAGGTATCAATGTGCACTAAAGATGAAACAAAACTACATTCAAGCAAATGTAGAGTACAACTCACGACTATCATTCTACCAAGCTAGAAAATCCTTAACAATAAGATCATAGCTATCATAGGTGAGTCAAGCATGCAATTTAAAACAATTCCAAAGTTCATGAAAATCTACCCCCCACTCAAAAAGGCACATTGTCCTCAATGTGTCTAATTCAGCAGTGCATAAAAATTATAGGCGATAAAAGCTTAATAAGAGGGTTTCATGAACTTCCCCGAGTCTCCAAACATGAGTCTTGAAGTCCAAGAGATCGGGGTAGCCACCAATGATGCGAGTAGATGATCGAGAGAGAAGGCGTGCTTGATGCCCTACTTCCATCCTACAAGATAGAAAGGAGCATCATCTCAAGGCATCTAACACACACAAAAAGAAGAAAGAAAAAAAAAACAACACAAAGAAAAGCAAACAAAACAAACAACTAGCACAACACAACAATCAAGCAAAACAAAATCCAAGCAAGTTCTTTGTTCATCATTATCATGGTGTCCAAATCTCTCTAATGCAAGCATGGCTAAGGGTTTACAAATATGATTCAAGATTAAGTCACATACAAGAGAAGCAATGGTTCAACATGATGGGAATGTGAAAGAATTCAAGAATTGCTACAGTAATTCCCAAAAGATTTTGCAAGAGCTTCTCTTGTAAATTGAGCATAAACATTTTTACAAAGCTTTGAAATTGCTCCAAAAACCCACAAAAACAACAAACAACAAAACTCCATGAAATTTCATCCACAAAAATAAGAAAAATTCAAGGTTTTGAGTGAGAGATCAAACCCTTGCCCTAGAGTAAGATGAGTGAATCTAAGGGCTAGATCCGGCCAAAAGCTTGCTCAAACTCCAAATTTTTGTCACCAAGATGGAAAAGAGGAGGAGGAGAGCAAACTAGAGCAAAAAGAATGAGGAAAAACGGTGGAGAAATTAGGGAGAACCGGTTAGAAGAATGGGGAAGGAAAATGAATAGTGTAAAGCCCCAAAATCCCCCTTTAAAGCCCTCACTCGGGTGGTCTTGCCGACCATCCTTACGGCCGTAAGGATGGTCGGCAAGATCTTCTGTTTGCACCGAATCGATCTCCACACTTTGTACACTCAAAACACCGATGAAACCTTGAAAAATATGGCCAGAAACATCATTTAAACACTCAAAACATCAACATGCATGCATTTAGAACAAGAATTCTTCAAAAACCACATGACAAACAAGTTAACAAAAAGGCGAAAGAATCAAGAAAAACGACGAAAAGCAAAACTACACACGAACTACTACTAAAAATATGAGCAAAATAAGACAACACAAACAACAAAATGAATACGGGAAATGAAAGAAACTTGGGTTGCCTCCCAAGAAGCGCTTGTTTAACGCCATTAGCTCGACGTACCTCTTTCTTACCTAGGGAGGCTTGAAAATGGTGTGTTCCTCCCGGCTAGAGGTGGCATAAGAGCTACCAAAAAATATGAACTTTACCTTCCGGGATGATGCAAGTTTGGAGGTCATGCTTGAGTTACCTTTTGGCCTCAATGGGAAAAACTTGGGCCGAGCATTATTCAATCTTGGCATTGGTGGGTCCTCGAATGGCATCAACCTCCTACCCACATCTTGCTCCTCGGTCATTGTCAAATCGCCTTGAATTACCCATAAGTGTTGTTTGGGTTTCCAAGGGAACAAGTTGGTTTGAGAACTTGTCAAGCTTCGCATAGGTGGATTAATTGGACGCTTTAACACCCTTTTCACATTTCTTTTCTCAACCTTTCTTGAATGATCAAAAGTGGCCCATAAAATTTGCTTGGGCCGCCATGGAAAAAGTTTTGGTTGGGAATTGTTCAAGCCCGGCATAGGTGGGTTCAAGGATGACATTGGTTTCCTCCCCAAATCTTCAAATACAATTCCCAAATTTTTTTCTCTGCACTTGAAGGTTATCGATTTGTTGATTGAATGATCAATATCGAGGCAAGTAGTTTCTTGAAATGTGGTAGATGGGGCCTCCTCTACTTCCTCACATACTTCTATAGCCATGATGACCTCCTCATTGTCTTGCTTTACCCCATCTTCCAATTGTTGCCCACTCATAAGATTGATAACCGCACGGTTTTCAATTGGGTCATTTTCAATACTACTCATTGGGCTACCCAAAGAGGGCTCGGAATTTGCCCTAACAAGTTTCTCAACTTGGTTCTCAAGTGCTTTGATTGAAGCTTGGACATTCCTTAGTATTGTACCAAATTCATCAAGTCGTCTGTCCATTATTGCAAACCTTGCATCTGTAGCGAGCATAAACCTTATTAGAACATCTTCAGTAGTATATTTCCTCTCTTGCCGATGTTGCGGCTGAAATTGGGGAACTTGGGATTGTTGAGGTCTTGGTTGTTGTGTAATGCCTTGGCTTGCTTTCATGGCAAAGAGACATTCCATCTTCTTCTCAAGATCATAGACTTTTGTGGAAAAACGGTTATTTTGTTCTTCAAGTGCATAGATTTTGGCGGCCAACATATTTTCCTGAAAATCCATGGCCCTGTATAAATAATTAGACTAAAAATAATAAGCTAACAAAGTAAACAAGAAAGTAGGAAAATAAACAAATATGAACAAAATGGTGAAAGACACAAACAAAAACAAATATTCACAAAAAGAAAGAAAAATGACTAAAGCAGTGAGCTAAAGGTTTTCCTTGCATTCTTGGAGTCCCCGGCAACGGCGCCAAAAACTTGGTCGATTGTCCGCAAGCGCACGGGTCGTCAAGTAATACCTCTCTCGCACGCGTGAGAGGGTCGTATTCCCTGGGTCCCAAAAGCTGCTATTACTTCCCCCTAGACGGCACTGTCTAGTCTACCAAAGAAGGATAATTAAAACAAGATAAGAAAACTAACAAAGATAACTATAAACACATGGACTCAGGCACACCACATGAGCATATTCAAGGAAGCAAATAATAATGAAAGCGTGAGGTCCCGGGCTAGGATCCCCTCGGGATTACTAAAGCTAGTAGGATGCTAGAATTACACAGGCACTGGTGGTTCTTGGCCGGGAGAATCCTCAGGTAGGCCAAGCCGATGGTCACGGCAGTTGGCCCCTAATCCAGTACGAGTATTGATACGGAATTCCTTCCGCCCAAATCCTCTTACGATTGCATTAAAGGCACGAGATTCTCAAATTAGGGTTGAACCACAAACTAGGCACAACCCTAATACCGGAGGGGTACAAAATACCCGATGGTCACTGTGTATTTGTACATGTATCCCTTACAAGCTTGGGAGTCTAAAAGTAGGGCGGTGGTCACGCAACCTACTAAAACCTAGAAATAGATACACAGAGTTCTCATGCATACCAATACATCAAAGTACACCAAGCATGAACCACAAAACAAACCAAATACCATGAATGTAAATCTAAGCATCCATACAAAGCAAGTTCATCCCAAGGTTCACCGGATGCCCGGCGACCTTGGGAGTCTAGTTCATCATCAACAAAGGAGTAAGCAAGAAATACAAAGAATACAAGATAAAACTCAAAGCAAACTCCCTCAAGATGAAGACTAGAAGGTGGTGATGAGAACTTGTCGGATCCGCGCCGGCAAGCTCCTAGATCTTCTCCTCTATAGCAAAACCTCTTCTCCTCTTGATTTCCTCCTCAGATCTGCCTTCTCCCCTTGCCTTGAAGCCCTAGGTGAAGATGGTGGAGAATGGTGGCCAAGAGTCCCCTCAAAAGATGCCCTAGAGAGCCTTTTAAACACCCAAATCCCGATGGGTAAACGGGTCAGCATACAACCGGTATGCTGACCCCTCGGGATTTATACTTTTCTGCTGAGAAACCCGTGATGAGCTACAGTAAAAGCTACAGTATCCCGTCTCGAAAACGCTGTTTTGATGTTGAATTCGTTCCCCATCTCGTCGTCGAGTCCCCAGGGCTTCTGACAGGCCTGAAATAGAAAGATAAAGAGATTTAGACCGAAAAAGGCCATCAGCTCATTAAAAAGATAATAAAATAATTTACACAATTACGGATAAAATACGTATATTTAGATGTTTATCAGTAAAGTTTAGGGTTAAGCCTTGCTTGGATACTCCTCTTAATTGATACCCCAAGATTTTCATCTTTGCTCTTTGAGATTACTTGCCTTAACTCTTAGTTCAAGCCATTCCTCATCATTTGATTAAGGCTACTAGAGAATCAATCAATACTTGGACTTCTATTTCTCTTGGGATACGACAACCCTACTCTCCAATTTATTACTTGAACAACCCTTGCACTTGTTGTGCACTGCTACCTACTCGGTGGAAGACCATCAAGATTCGCGAAAGTATTGTAGGAATCATCTTGTAAAGAGATCACTCATCTAGAAAATTTTAAGGCAAGTTTTCTATTGGGCAACTCTAAGACAAGATGTGGTGATATTTGTTTGTGTGAAGCATGTCAATATTAGTTGTAAATATAGCATCACCTACTATATAACTTTTACCAATCCAGAGTCTTCTTCCTTTTGCATTCTCAGGAACAGTTATTCTCTAACCTTACCCAATCACCATTTGTGTAAAATTTGAAGTTTCTCATCATTTCTATAGATATCTTTACTAAATGGGTGAAAGCTAAGCCAGTGGAAAACATAACAAAAAAAGGTATGTGAAGAATTTATATGGAAGTCAAATATTTGTAATTAGCATTCCTATTGTTATTATCTTTATTGTTTTCACAAGTTTGAATGTTAGAAATTTAAAATTCTTCATGAAAGACACAATGTTGAAGCGTAATACTCAAGGAAACTAATGAGCAAATTAAGGTTGCCACTAGAATAATTCTAAATAGCTATAGAATATTGCAAGCTCGAACTAACCATGGGAGATTTATGTAGTGCATTGTGGTTAGTCGATGTCACCCAATACATGATAGGCTATCTTATTAAAGGAAGAACTAAACAAGTGAGACTTTGTTTAGCCTGGCATTCAAAGAAACAGTAGTACTTTCCATGGAAATCTGGTGGTAATGATAGCATAGCTTGTTGAGTTTTTGCTACGTCCATGTGTTCCCCACCACTTTTAATCTTACTTTTATTATTTTGTTTGTTCTTTTGACTTGGTTAGATCTTCGTCATTGGTTAATATGGGTTTTTAAAAAAAAATTAAATATCGATCTATCTTTCAATCTTATCGTTTTGGTTCAAATCCCAGCCATGTCATAGAAACCTCATCGCTTATCCTCCTTTGTGGGGACCAAGCTGTAAGTTTAATTAAAGATACCCTAGCATGCTACATCTTCTTCGGTATCCTAGTCTATTTTGGTCAAGGAGAAGAAAAGTTAGTCTTTTCAAGCTTTGGTTAAGAGAGAAATTAAAGGTGGGTGCATTGTCTTTGACTCATACGAGAAGTTTGTGTTTAGACCTTTTATGTTTAAGATAGTTTGAGTTTTTCTCTGTTAAAGAAGACATTGTTATTTGTGGTTCTATGATTGTATATAGTTCTCTATCCATGAAAGTTTGGCCCTTCACTTAGGTAGTGATATTCATAGATTACTTCTGTCCTACATGCTAGTGAGTACGGCTGTTTGTATGTTGATCCCACAACCATGCTCTTTGGTGTGATAACTCTGTGAGTATGCTCTTCCTAATAATTAGTTAATGTTTTGTTTGTTGATGTTTAGTCTATGCTTAGCTTTCTTCACATGGATGATTAACAACGCAGTGATGTTTCACCCTTCATTTCATGTGTTTCAGTTTCATGACACCTGTGTTGTGGTATTTAATAATTCCTCGATTTCTTTCATTATGTTTAGATGTGTCTAGGTCTCTCATCATGGTTGTTTATGCTCGTGTTTTGAGTTGGGCCTAATATACTTTTGGCTAAATTGACTTTTGTGGTTTTGGCTTTACTGCACACCTTAAAGGCCAAAGCTTAGGTTCTGTTCTGGATTATGGAATCAAGAATTGAAAGAGTATTGGTGGGGCCGATCACTCTAAAAGCCATATTTGGTTCCGATTTTTGGGTTAAAGTGATTTTACGTATGTTGATGTTTAGAGACATATTTTTTATGAGTTCTTCGAGTGCTCCCTAGTTTTTATTAATATGGTTGTCATGCATGCATTTAATCATGATAATTTGTTAGGTAGTGGTTTTGTATCCATCTATGTATAAAGTTGTTATTTATTTTTCCCAGATCAAGATTAGGTTTGAGTGGTGGCAGCTTAGTGGGGTCATTGAGCAAGTCATCCTTCTAGTATTAACAAGTTAATAAACTCCTCTTTCTTATTGACTTAGAACTTTATATTTTGAATAATTGTTATTTCATGCTATGTTAGTTGAATTTCCTGTAATTTGACCTTGTAGTTTTATTTTGTCTTGAAATCTATTTCTGTTAGAGGTTATCATCTAATGTGAGACAAGTTCGAGGCCTTGCATGCCTACTTGGTCTCGGCCTCGTAACCATATGTCGATGTTTTCGGCTCAGAAGGTGACAATTTTTAGTGGTTAGAGCTTTAATTAAATTCGATTTTAGTATCCTAGTGCCTAGATAGAGCTGTCTGATTTTAAATAGTAGGCATTCATCCTCCAATTTAGCTTAACTTTTGCTTGATAATAGCTATTTGGTAGATTTGTTTTGTGACCTTGACTACAATTGGGTTTGCCTCGCAGAATGCCGGTACATAGAGCTACAAGAGAAATGTGGCTGAAATGCTAGGGTAAGCATCTACTGCTAAGCAAGTCCCCTCTAAAGGAGAGATGAATACAACTAACAATCAAGGGGTGATGTTGGAACTTATGCAAGAGGTGGTAGGGATGGTGCATGTTCCGAGGCAACACCAAGCACCAGCACCATCACCACCATCTTTTCCTCTACCGCCAAATGAAGCGCCTAAAGAGAAAACTATGATGGAATTCAAGCAGTCTAGTCCTCTCCCAGTTGAAGTTACTACTTATCCATATGAGGTCAAGGTTTAGGTGGAGGAAATGGAGAAAGCTTTCAAAGTGATGAAGTATATTACAGACAAGAAGCTCAGGTTGGTGTTCACACTCAAAGGTTCAGCAAATCACTGATATAGAAGAGAGCTTCACACTCATCAAGGGCAGGAGTTGATTATTGGGATCAACTAAGAGAAGCTCTCTACAACAAGTATTACATGAGGGGCAAGATGGTTTAGTTTGAGAAGAAGTTTACTAATCTTACTCAAAGGAGCATGACTGTTGATGAGTATAAGATGGAGTTTGACAAGCTTTGTAGGTATGCTCCAAAATTGGTGTACGTTAACCAAAGCAGAGCTCAGCTCTTTGAGGGAGGCCTACATACCCACATTCATAGGGGGTTAGCCACCTGACACCTAACCAACTATGCATAGGGGGTTAGGCTGAGTGCTTCCCCATGGGGTTCTCAAGGTTTGCTTGTGAAGAAGAAGGATGGTAGTTTACGGTTGTGTACCGACTACCAAGAGCTGAACATGGTGACAGTGAAGAACCGGTATCCTCTACCTCTGATCAACGATTTCTTTGACCAAATGCGAAGTTCTTAGGTGTTTTCAAAGATTGACCTCCAGTTAGGATGTCATCAATTGAAGATCAAGTCAGAAGATGTGTTGAAGGTTACATTCGGTACTCATTATAGGCATTATGAGTTTCTTGTAATGTTTTTTCGAGGTGACAAATGTACCAATTGCTTTCAATGATCTGATGAATAGAACCTTCCAACCTTTCTTGGATAAGGTCATGTTGGTTTTCATTGATGACATTTTGATGTCTGGAAAAGTAAGGCAAAGCATGAGGAGCATTTAAAGATTGTACTAGGGATTTTGAGAGAGAAGAAATTGTTTGCAAAATTCTTCAAATGTGAGTTTTGGTTAGACAGGGTTGCTTTCCTTGGTCATGTTATAACTAAGGATGGAATTTTTGTTGATCCCAAGAGGATAAAAGTAATTAATGAGTGGAAGAGGCCTACCAGTGTGACAAGGGTTCGCAACTTCCTGGGTTAGCCAGTTATTACAAACCGTTTGTGGAAGAATATTCAGTGTTAGTAGCACCCTTGACAAGGCTCACCATGAAAGAAGCTAATTTTCAGTGGTTAGATAAGTGTGAGTAGCGTTTTTAGGAGTTCAAGCAACGACTGGTGTCAACGCCTATTCTCACACTTCCTTTGGAGGAGGGTTTACCATATATAGTGATGAATGTAAAATAGGATTAGGTTGTGTTTTGACTGGTACGCCCTTGCGTATCCGCAAGTGCACGGGTCGTACAAGTAGTAAAGTGTACCCTTTAGGTCGGGTAGTCGAATCCACAGGGACTGGTATAGCTTCTAATACTAACGTTCTGCTTAATATCTAACCAAAAGAAAAAGATGGAATTGACTCTAGGTTAACTTCAAGGGGGTTAAGGAAATGGAATTTCACCAAGGGAAGGTTTGAGGATTGACTCGATGGAGGAGATGGGGCACCGGGGTTGGATTTCCGACGTTCACTAACTCGGCTTTCTCGGCGCTTATCTGAGGTATCTTCAGTTCTAAACCTAGCTATGCTATAAGGGTGTTGCTTCTAGCGCTGCCGATGCTCTAAATTGCAATCTTACTGCTTGTAACTATCGATTGCGATTTACAAGCCTAGATAAGACAACCTAACTTCCAAGCAATCAAGCACTAAACAACACACAAAATAACCAATAGCTTAGATTTAATGAAAGGAACAAGATACTCATAAATACCGCAAGTAAAGATAAAAAGTTCAAGCTACAACGTCATACAAACAACCCCGGGGCTCCCTTAAGAGTTTAGCCCCTCATGATAACAAACAACAAGTACAATACCAAAGAAATTAAAAGACAAGAAGTTGGATAATTCAAATTTTGGAGGATATCTCTCAAGCTTGTGTATTGGATTTCTACAATTCTTTGGATCGGGACTTGTCGTTGATAGAATTTGCTTATAACAACAGCTAGCAGGCAAGTATTCAGATGCCTTTCTATGAGGCAATTTATGGCAAGAGTTGTAGATCAATGATGCACACAAAACACAGGGCAATGTGTCAAAACAAAGCATCAAGTAATACAATGAACATAATAGGTCGGATTGTCTAACCAAAGGAAACAGAAGTACTAGTAGTTGCTTATTCTCTGTTATCTAGCCTAATGAATGAAGTGATACAATGACCCGATGCGCAAACTAATGAATGTCACTAACAAGTGTGCAAGGATAAAATAGATGGAGATCTCAATCGAAAAATATGGGATTTCCGCGCAATGCTTCTCTAGGATTCAGGTATTGGGCACCAGATTCACAAAGTTTTTCTAGATGGAGTAGTTGAGTGATAAGTGTCTAAATGTACGTATTTATATATTTTATTCTAGTACTATTTTACATGTATTCTGATGAGTTGTTGTCCGTTTCGTGTTTAAATTGGTTTTATTTGTGTTACAGGCCTTGAAGAAGCCAAAATGAGCTCAAGAACATATTTGGGAAGAAATCCGTATCAAATACGACCTTTTCGGGATTTTCTGAAAAAAGGCTGGGAGCCTTGCGGGCAAGCATGCGCTCGCAAGGCAGCCCGTATGGATGCTCGAAAAAGGTGTTTTTAAAGGAAAGTTAGGGCATTTTTGTGGAGATCTTCAACTCTTCTTCTTCTCCTCTTCTTGGGCCGGCGCCCCACCTTCTCCGGCGGCATTTTCCGGCGATCCACCACGTCAATCTTCACCAAGAGGGAGGCAATCATTGGAGGAGGAAATAAGGGGAAGATCTAGACTTTCAAAGCATCGTTTGAGAAGAAATCTCGGCGACTCCGGCGATCTTCATCCATCCAAGGCGATCCAAAGCTTGAGGGAGTTTTTATTACTTCTATTTATGTTTATTTGTTGCTTGGAATTGTATGAGTGTTCCTCTTTCATGAGGAACTAACTTGTATGTGATTTGGGCATGATGAACCCTAGGGTAGGTTTGTTGTAATTAAGGATGATAATCATTTGTGATTTAGTATTGGATGTTGAATTTCTTGTATAAGAATTTCTATGGTTTGTGATTCTCTCTATGTGTGCTTTACTGTCTTAGACCGCATGAGAACTCTACTCTTCAATTTCTAGGTTGTACTTGGAGCGTGACCATTGCCTTTGTACTAGACTCACATAGACTGAAAGGGATTCATGTACCAATACGCCGAGCGATTCAGGTATTAGGTACCCCTCTGAATGTTAGGCTTAGGCCCAGAAGAGTGTCTACTCCTGATAAGGGATTCCCTGAGTGCATTGCAATCGTAGGAGGAATTGACCGGAAGGGATTCCGGTCAATACTTGTATGGGATTAGGGCTAATCACCGAGGGATTAGGGATTAGCTTAATTTAGGAATCTCTCAGTCCAGACCACCATCACAACACATCATCTTTAATTCGAGCGTTAATGACAACCCTACGGGGATTCTCTGCCCAAATCACGCCTTCTCCTGTTCGTTTGTCCCTTGTATGGTTATTTGGCGTGTAGTGGTAGCTTTATTCTTTTATTTATAGATTTCAGTAGATGTACTTTTCACTCGTATTGTTAGGCTGGGAAATAGATGAAGGGGAAGTAATAGTAGCTCCTTGGCCTCGTGGAATATGACCCCTGTGTCACACACAGGGTATTACTTGACGACCCCGTGCACTTGCGGGGCAGGGCATGCAACATCACAATGCCCTATTGTTGTTGCCCCATCACCGCTGATGGAAACAGTTGATTATGTTGGGGGTGAACCAAGAGGACCAGGGAATCGGTTTAGCAACACTTACAATTATGGATGGAGGGGCTCTTCATATCCTTCTTGGACTCAAGGCCAATCTCAGTATAGACCTCCACCATCTCAGGGAAGCCAATACCAAGCTCCTCCCCCACAAGAGAAGAAATACTTTATAGAGGATGTTTTGGCCAGATTTATGATTAGCACGGAGGCACGCTTTGTGAATAATGAAAAGAAAATGAATGAATTTGCTACCATATTGAGAAATGTTCAAGCATCCATCCAATCTCTGGAGAACCAAGTGGGACAGCTTGCTCGTGGACAATCCGAACGACCCTCGGGGTGTTTGCCAAACAACACCGAAAGCAACCAAAGGGAACAATTAAAAGCTGTTACTTTGAGAAGTGGTAAACAGTTGGAAACAAGGGAAAAAGGGATCCCAAGGGCTTCTAATGATGGGGTAGCCGGCCGGGAAGACCCTAATTTGAGTGAAGATGCAAGCAAGGAGAATGGGGGGAAAACTGGTGAAGACTCTCCCATTCTAACATTTTAAAGGAGCATGAATACAAGCCAGTGGTACCTTACCCTTCAAGACTCAAACAAGATAAAGATGAAGCCCAATTCAAGAAGTTCCTCAATATCCTCAAGCAACTCCACATAAATATTCCAATAATTGAGGCACTAGCACAAATGCCGAAGTATGCCAAATTTTTAAAAGCGCTTCTCACCAATAAGAAGAAGTTAGAAGAACAAGGCACAGTTGCACTTGCTGGGAATTGCTCAGCCATTCTAGAGAAAAAACTTCCACAAAAGTTAAAGGACCCAGGTAGTTTTGTGATTCCTTGTGTAATTGGTGAAGGAGTGATGGAGCATGCTCTAGCCGATTTTGGGGCTAGCATAAATGTAATGCCATACAACTTATTCTTGAAGCTGGGATTAGAAGACCTACGACCTACACGAATGACATTACAGCTTGCAGATAGGTCTGTGAGAAGACCTCGGGGAGTAGTTGAAGATGTCCTTGTCAGAGTTGACAAACTCATCATTCCTGTAGACTTTGTGATTCTAGATGTGGATGATGATGTTGAGGTTCCCTTAACTCTAGGGCGCCCATTCCTGAACACTTCGGGTGCTCTAATTGATGTCAAAGAAGGCAAGATGACCTTGAGAGTTGGAGATGAGCAAGTGGTCTTCACTCTCCCTGAAGCAATGAAGCACACACTTGATCATGATGACAAATTATATTTCACTGATAGTACTGATGTAATTGTTTCTGACTGTGTGCAGGAGGTGCTTGCCTTAAACCCTTTGGATGAGTACTTGGATGAGTTAACGTGCTAAGATATCGAGGAAGAACTCTCTCCTCCACCAACACAACAAATTAATCAAGTGGAGGGTAATTCATCCCACAATGGTAAGAAAATTAAGGGAGTTAAGAAGATGTGGAGAAAATCAAAGGAGAAACAAAGAGAGAGTAGAGAGGTATCCACATTGCCTCCGGATGAGGTTGATCGTATATTCTTTGGAAATAGTGGTAAATTCAAAGTCTTCTCATGTCTTTCATTGAATTTTCCGAGTGGCAACCCGGTCCCAAAGGTTGGAGGTAACTTCCCTCCATTTGTTCCACCATGAGATTTTTAGGTAATGAACGTCAAGCTAATGACGTTAAAAAAAAAAGCGCTCCTTGGGAGGCAACCCAAGTTCCTTTCATTTCCCGTATTCATTTTCTTATTTGTGTTGTCTTACTTTTCCTGTGTTTTTAGTAGTGGTTCGTTTGTAGTTGTATTCTTCGTTGTTTTTCTTAATTCTTTCGCCTTTGTGTTAACTTGTTTGTCATGTGGTCTTTGAAGAATTCTTGTTCTAGATGCATGCATGTTGATGTTTTGAGTGTTTAAATGATGTTTCCGGCCGTATTTTTCAAGGTTTCATCCATGGTTAATGTGTAGAAAGAGTGGAGAAAGAAATGGTGTAAACAGAAAGTCCAGAGGACCATCCTTGCAGCCGCAAGGATGCCCCTCGGGATTTATCCCGAGCTTCTTGCCGACCATCCTTGCGGCCGTAAGGATGGTCGGCAAGACCACCCGATAGAAGCTTTAAAGAGCAAGTTTTGGGGGTTAACACTATTTACTCTTCTTCCCCATTCTTCTAACCGGTTCTCCCTCATTTCTCCACCATTTTTCTTCATTCTTTTTGCCCTAGTTTTCTCTCCTCCTCCTCTTTTCCATCTTGGTGACAAAAATTTGGAGTTTGAGCAAGCTTTTGGCCGGATCTAGCACTTGGATTCACTCACCTTACTCTAGGGCAAGAGTATGGCATCTCACTCAAAACATTGAGTTTTTCTTGTTTTTGTGGCTGAAATTTCTAGGATTTTTGTTGGTTGGTGAATGTTTAAAGTTTATCAAAGTATTTTTCTTAGTTTGTAAAATTTTTGGCTACTTCTACAAGCAAAGGTCATGAAAATTTTTTCCGAAATTACTGTAGCACTGCACTTTTTTTTGGATTTCTTCATTTTTTTTTTGTGCTCATTTTGCTTGTAAATTAGCCGGATAATCTCTACCTTGTTTTCATAGGATGGCAATCAAGAAACTAGCTTCCAAGAGACCTAGGAGGGAACCTTCCCCTCCCGTCCAAGAGCCGAAGTTTTCCAAGGAAGAACATAAGACGCGTTTTGCACTCCTATCACGAAAAGGGTTCGGCACCGTTAGGAAGATCGATTGGGAAGCTTTGAACATATTGGGATTAGATGGCACAGTGTTGGAGCTCATTTCACATGATAGTTGAGATAAATTACTTTCGATTGAAGAAGTCACCTTGGAAGTCCTTAGCTCCATAGAGATGGTCAAGGAATACCCGTTCACTACTTGCGCCGTGTCATCACTTCATCCTACCTCTTAGACCTGTGACATGACTTTGTTTATTATCTTTCTTTTGTTCTTCGTTGTTTGTTTTTTGTTGTTAAAACTTGTACTTTTGAGTTAGCTAGGGCTCATTCCCTACTAAACTCTTTTGTTATTTATGTTGGGCTCTCTTTTCCATACTTTATTTCCATTTCCTTTTGAAAAATATTGAATGATGATAAGCTCCTTGTTCTTTTCAGGGTTATTAATTTTGGGAGCTTTACCTGTGTCGCCCTCCTTAGGTGATATACTCCTGATCCAAGTGGAACAACTGAGAATCTCACCAAGGAATCAGGGAAGTTTCTTCACTCCAATTCTTTGCTTATTATTTTCATCCTCCACGTTATTCTGCTGACTTAGGTACATTGAGGACAATGTACAACTTTAGATGTGGGGATGGTTATTTACTTGGAGTATTTTGTATTTGTGCATGCTTGTTACCTATGATGGCTATGATTGTTTTGTTAAAGGACTTCCTAGCTTGGTAGAATGATAGTCGTGAGCTGTACAGTACATGTGCTTGAATGTAGTTCTGTTTCATCTCTAGTGCACCTGTATACATGCTCACGATCACTTTCACCTTGTACACTCTAACAAACCCATTTTAATGGCTTTGGCATTAATTTGTTAAATTCTTTCTTCAATGCACTTTTAAAAGCTTTTAAGTTCCTTTGTTGTTTTCTCTAACCTTAAGTGAAGTTTTTAGTAGGTAGTTTATCAGGGATCTTGAAAAAAAAAAAAAAAAAGAGGGGGTCTATGTCAGTATTCCTCTGCTTTATAAGCATGAATGCGTATATGTAGACTGTAATCGATTAAGAGGGTGACTCTTGTGCCTGGCCAGCATGTGCATCCATCTGAAAGATTTTTGTGCAGTCTATGTTAGGCGGACCCAGAAAAGAAAGAATTTGTGTATATTTGTGTTTGAAAGAAATAAAGTTTCCCTTGTGATCCCTAGAACCTATTTTATGGTCACTTAAGAGTTGGAGTTGTATTTAGGAACCAAAGGACTTTAATTGAGCATTGAGGAGGTCTTTAGCACTCTAATGTCATCTTCATCATGTGTGGGGTGAATGGTCATCCTGGGGTAATCCGGGGTGTGGAGGTCAAGGTGGGAGTTAGCACACACACACATAGGGCACTGTGGATGAACCAGAGCTAATATCACCTCATTATTCATTGAACAGCTCACTTCTTGATTCCTGTCCATTTGTGCTTGTGGAGTCCTCTAATTTTAAGCTTGAGGTCGTATTTTTTTTTTTAGCCGTTTATCTTCTTTCCATTATTCTTCATGTTTGTTTGCTTGGGGATAAGCAAACGCTTAGGTGTGGGGATGTTTGATAAACGTCTAAAAGTACATATTTTGCATGTATGTGGTATGTATTAGTTTCACATTTTATTGTTGAATCTATGCCCTTTCGGTCTAAATTGCTTTATTTTTGTATTTCAGGCCAGTCAGAAGCCCTGGGGACTCGACGACGAGATGGGGAACGAATTCGACATCAAAACAGCGTTTTCGGGACTGGATAATGCAGCACAGCTGTAGCATCTACTGTAGCACTTACTGTAGCTCATCACGGGTTTCTCGGCAGAAAAGTAGAAATCCCGAGGGGTCAGCATACCGGCTGTATGCTGACCCGTTTACCCATCGGGATTTGGGTTTTTAAAGGCTATCTAGGGCATCTTTTTAAGGAACTTTTTACATCATCTTGGAGAGTTTTTTGTGGGGGAGAAAGGAGGCTAGGGTTTGGACATCACTTCCACACCATTTAGAAGGTCAAGAAGAGAGGAAATCCGAGCATTATTCGGTGGGGAGAGCAAGATCTAGGAGGATCCACTTTAAGGGCTTCATTTCTTGGAGATTGAAGACAACGGGAAGCCATCCCTTCGAGTGGCGTCTTCGGAAGGTTTTCTCCTGGGATTCAAGCGTCATTCGGCCTTCACCTTTTGAGGGAGTGTTCCTCATGTTTATTTTAGTTATTTGCATGGTTTTTTTGGTTGATTTGTTGAACATGAACAACTAAACCCCAAGGTCACCGGATGTAGGGGAACCTTGGGGGCAAAACTTGCGATGTTTTGGATTATTTGAGTTATCTATTGTATGATTTGCTTCTGGTGATCCTTGTTTGGTATTCTTGATTGTTTTGGTACATGTGCTTAATTGATGTATCAAATTCTTGGTAGCACTTTGTAGCATGACCATTGCCTTAGTGCTAGACTCCACCAAACTTGGAAGGGATTATTGTATTGACCATCGGGTATTTGTACCCCTCCATTTCTAGGGTTGAAAACTAACTAGTGTTTCCACCCTAACTTGAGGAAACCATCATTCTACTTGCAACCGTGTGAGAGGTTGAGTAGAAGAAATTCCTTATTCAACACTTGTACTGGATTAGGGGTCAATTGCCGTGACCATCGGGTTGACCTAAGCTTAGGTTTTCTCGGTCCAACTAGCCACATGCTTAATTTCGCAAATATCCTGCTCGCTTGAGTAGCCCCCTTTAGGATCCTCATCCATGACCGTTTTCCATCCTTGAGCATCTCCCGTGTTTTAATTTAGTCGCATTTATTTCGACAATTTCTCTTATTGTTATTTCTTTTCTTTCCTAATCACTCTCTTGAATTCGAATCGGTGAGCTAAACAACAAGTGAGAAGTGAGTAAAGTAGCTCCTCGGGCACCTTGGGAATATGACCCACTCGTGCGTGCACGAGTGCTTTATTACTTGACGACCCCGTGCGCTTGCGGGTGTTCACACTTTGTGTCGATCAGTACCGGCCACAACCCTAGTTCAAGTTATGAGCTAGGGAAGTTTCTTTACCCCTTCCCGTGCATTTCTTGTTTATCTTTTCACCATGGGCTGCTGATTTATGTGCATTGAGGACAATGCACGACTTTAGGTGTGGGGATGGGGTATTTCATACATTTGCTTGCAAAATTTACCTATGATAGCTATGATAATCTTGTTGAGAATCTCCTAGCATGAAAGAATGATAGATATGAGTTGTGACATATTTTTGTATTTAATTGGAAGTCCTGTTGTATCTCTAGTATAACCCACACATTTTGTCACTAGACTTCTTTCTCGCACACTCTGAACAACCCATCTTGTTGATACCAGTCTTAATTTGTTAAGGGCTACTTTCAATGGGCCTTTAAGAACTTTTGATTCTTATGAGACTAGTCTTAGTAACATCTTAACATGTAGACTAGACCAGGAGACATGATATAGGCTGTAAATAGAAATAAATCAACAGACAGTATTCCGCTGCTCTCATTGGCTAAGTAGCTCGGGGTACATGCTCCTAATCAGAGTGCACCTTAAGGCAACGGCTAATGAAGCATGAATGCGTTTATGTAGATATGTAATAAATCTAGTTGTCGGGTGTTCTGGTCCCTAAACAGCATGTACACCCAGTCAAAAGATAATGTACAGTCTACGTTAGTCTATTTATATATAGAAAAAAATATATATCCTATTGATCTCCAGGATTGTCTACAATAATTAGAATAAGGCTAGAATTGAATATAGGAATCAAAAGTATCTTAGCTGACCATTGAGGATGTTCTTAGTAGTTCTAAGGCCGGTAATCATTGTGTGTGGGGTGAATGGATCCCTAGACTGATCTAGGGTAAAGAGGGCGAGATAGGAGGTTCACACACTCACGGGAACACTATAGATGGAACATGACTATTTTTATTTTGTTTCTTTTAATACAACTCATTGTCTTGAATTCTTTTCGCTCTATGCTTGTGAGATTCTCCACACTCTGAGCTTGAGGTTTTACATTTAGCTACTTATCATCTCTCCCTTGTTCTTTATGTTTTTGTCTGCATGAGGACAAGCAAACGCTTAGGTGTGGGGATGTTATGATAAGTGTCTAAACGTACGCATTTATATGTTTTATTCTAGTACTATTTTGCATGTATTCTGATGAGTTGATGCCCGTTTCGCGTTTAAATTGGTTTTATTTGTGTTACAGGCCTTGAAGAAGCCAAAATGAGCTCAAGAACGTATTTGGGAAGAAATCCGTATCAAATACGACGTTTTCGAACTTTCATACTGTAGCAGTACTGTAGAAGGATTACTGTAACACAATGACTGTACCATGGCACTGTAGCACCGAAACGGGATTTTCTGGAAAAAGGCTAGGAGCCTTGCGGGCAAGCATGCGCCGGCAAGGCGGGCGTATGGATGCCCAAAAAAGGTGTTTTTAAAGGAAAGTTAGGGCATTTTTGTCGAGATCTTCAACTCTTCTTCTTCTCCTCTTCTTGGGCCGCCGCCCCACATTCTCCGGCGGCATTTTCCGGCGATCCACCACGTCAATCTTCACCAAGAGGGAGGCAATCATTGGAGGAGGAAATAGGGGGAAGATCTAGAGCTTCAAAGCATCGTTTGAGAAGAAATCTCGGCGACTCCGGCGATCTTCTTCCATCCAAGGCGATCCAAAGCTTGAGGGAGTTTTTATTACTTCTATTTATGTTTATTTGTTCCTTGGAATTGTATGAGTGTTCCTCTTTCATGAGGAACTAACTTGTATGTGATTTGGGCATGATGAACCCTAGGGTAGGTTTATTGTAATTAAGGATGATAATCATTTGTGATTTAATGTTGGATCTTGAATTTCTTGTATAAGAATTTCTATGGTTTGTGATTCTCTCTATGTGTGCTTTACTGTCTTGGACAGCATGAGAACTCTGCTCTTCAATTTCTATGTTGTACTTGGAGCGTGACCATCGCCCTTGTAGTAGACTCACATAGACTGAAATGGATTCATGTACCAATACGCCGAGGGATTCAGGTATTAGGTACCCCTCTGAATGTTAGGCTTAGACCCAGAAGAGTGTCTACTCCTGATAAGGGATTCCCTGAGGGCATTGCAATCATAGGAGGAATTGACCGGAAGGGATTCCGGTCAATACTTGTATGGGATTAGGGCTAATCACCGAGGGATTCAGGATTAGCTTAATTTAGGAATCTCTCAGTCCAGACCACCATCACAACACATCATCCTTAATTCGAGCCTTAATGACAACCCTAGGGGGATTCTCTGCCCAAATCACGCCTTCTCCTGTTCGTATGTCCCTTGTATGCTTATTTGGCGTGTAGTAGTAGCTTTATTCTTTTATTTATAGATTTCAGTAGATGTACTTTTCACTCGTATTGCTAGGCTAGGAAATAGATTAAGGGGAAGTAATAGTAGCTCCTTGGCTCCGTGGAATACGACCCCTGTGTCACACACAGGGTATTACTTGACGACCCCGTGCACTTGCGGGACGCTCATCATTGAGTCATGGGTATCCTAAGATATATCAGTCTCTGCCTCCATACCACCGGTAACTAGTCATTTTTGAGGTCCCAGTGGAGAACTCTCTCTATACTCAAAGCACATATGACTGCTTAATGCTCTAGAATTCTCTCAACATAAGAATAGATCCAACCCTGCCTCCAATTGAAAGATCCCTAACTCGTTAAGAGATCGAAGTGAAGAATTCTCTCAACACCTCTCACCACATATGGTTCCTTAGAGCTTAGGGAATATAGAGATAAGAAATATCATTTGGAAGAGAAAGGGGACACTTCGCTATCTCATGGCTCACATTCTCAACCCTTTTCACTCTTGGTAATTCTAGCCCTAATGGTGATCTCTCACGTCAGTAAGGCAAATAAAACATGCAAATCACTCAACAACCAAGTCAAATGAGCAAGCAAGCATTAAAAACACAAGAATGAAACTCAATAAACTTGAATCAATTAGAAACACAATCTAAATCGAAATAAGATTAGAATCCGAGGGTTCACATACCCAAATACCCTCTAGGGGTTTAGCTCTCCATGGAGCAAAATACACAACAACCAATCAAAGAATGAAAGTATGCAAAAGCCATAGAAATAAACCCCCTATATCTGTGATAATGGCTGATAAGTGCCTAAATGTAGTTATTTTCTTATATATTTTGTATATACATAAAATGGAGTTTTTACATAATTGATGCCCGTTTCGTGCTTAATCTGGTATTATTTGCTCTATAGGGCATGACGAAGCCATGGGGAACTCCAAGACATGATTTGGGAGAAAAAGATAAGAGTTTTGAGGTGTGGCACTATAGTGTTACTATAGCACTTTATTGTAGGAATTACTGTAGCATCAGAAAGAAATCTTCACAGCCGCAAGGAAACAACAAGAAAAATCCTTAAATTTTCTGCACATGGCAAATCAACCCCCTTGCGGCCCTCAAGGAATCCGCAAGCCGCAGGTTTAACCCGGAAATGAGCCCAATTGAGCTCCTTGCAAGCTCCTTGCGGCCTATATGGATTTGGGGTATAAAAGGACAATTTTAGGGCTTCTTTGGGAGGCTTCTCTCTAGGCCATTTGGTAGCCGCCACTCCATCATTTTGAGGCTATTTAGCAATCGTTTGGCAGTAATCTTTGGGGGATCTAGCGCCCATCTTCACCAAAAGTTAGGCAAGTAAAGGAGAAGGAGCAAAAGTAAAGCCCTAAGCCATCAAAGGAGCCATTTGTGCAGAGATCCGCCAGCATCATCGAGTACATTTTGAAGCTTCATCCATTCAAGAAGATCGTGACTTTAGAGAAAGTTTTTATGCTTCTTTTATGTATTTATCTTTCTTGATTGTTGTATAAGTGTCCCTTGTCATGAGAGACTAACTTATTGTGGTGTTTAGGCTTGGTTAAACCTTAGGGTTATTTTGTTGGAAACTTTGGACATTATTTCTTCTCAAATTGATTGTTGTTTAAGATTCAATCTATTGTGCCTTGTATTGTCTTGAGCTATATATGGAGACCTCCATAGCTCATTCTTGAATTGTGCTTGTTGATGAGGGATGCACATTTGTACTAGATCATACATAGGTTGAAAGGGGATGCATGTACAAATACACCAAGGGATTCCGGTGTTGGTAGCCCTCCAACATTAGGCTTAAGCCGACATTAGGTTTACTCCTATTTAGAGACCTCCTATAGCATAATGCAATTATAGGAGGGGTTGATCCAGAAGGGATTCCAATCAACACTCGTATGGGATTAGGGGCTAATAGCCAAGCGATTTGGCGTTAATCTTTTCAATATATCTCTAGGTCTAAACTACCGTCAACATATAACTTTAAGCCATCGTAGTTTAGGTCTTAATAACAGGGATTCCTTTGCAGAACACCCCCTTCTCATCTTGGCTCTCCCTTGTTTACCAAATTATGGGTGCTAGTAACCCGGCCTTAGGTTAGTTAGTTTGTTTTCTTAGCTTCTCTCACTCAGAATTGTAGGCTAGAAAGTAGATGAAAGGGAAATAATAGTAACTTCTTGGCCCGTGGAATACGACCCCTGTGTCACATATAAAGTATTACTTACAACCCCGTACACTTGCAGAGGAATCGATCAAAGTTGATGGAGAAACGTCCCCTTGGCTGCAAAAAACTGCTCTTCAAACCCTAACCATTTTTCCTCTTAAGAGTTGTCAAAAAGATCCCTAAAATCTTTGAAAGAGGCCTTTTAAAAACTGAAATCAGGGGCTCACATGGCCTCCCATAAGGCCGTATACATTAATTATACGACCGTGTGGAATTTTCCACACGGTTATGTACAGTAACTTGCTACAATAACGTGCTGTAGTACACATCACGGGATTTCTTTTCTGAGTCCACACAGCCGGGCACACGCCCATATGGTAGGGCGTGTGGCTTTCTGCCCACTGAAAATATTGAAAATCCTTTTGAATTCTGCACACGAGTTGGAACACAAGTGCGTGACTATCCTTGTGCCAGTCTGACTAATGATTTAACTTGAAAATCTCTAGAAGTTGGCACACGCACTGTATGAGATCACAACTCACATGTTGGTCCTTGCACTGCGCTAAAGGATCTCAAAATGTGTCACCATGCCCTATCTTTGCTCATTTTCCTAACTTCACACCTTCATAGCTCTGTTTGCACAGAAGAACACAAAATACACTAGATAAGCGATAAAACTTGATAAAAGTGATGCCCAATATATGTAAAATGATATAATAATTAGTATAATCGAGCACTTGTCAATCACTAATCTGTTGGGATGATATGGGAGGGAGGAGATTGTTGGGACCATAGATTGTGCATACGACTGTTGAGAAAGTTCGTCTAATCAGGGGTAGACTGCAAGCATCTCAAAGTAGGCAGAAGATTTATGAAAATAATAGAAGGAGAAGCTCGGAGTTTCTAGTTGGAGATCATGTAATCCTAAGGGTAGCTCCCATTAAAGGAGTTATCCGTTTTGATGTTAGAGGTAAGCTTACTTCTACGTATATTGGTCCTTTTGATATTCGAGGATACATTGGTGAAATGGCTTATTGGCTTGTGCTACCGCAGCTCTTTCTCTAGTGCATAATGTGTTCCATGTTTCAATGTTGAAGAAGTTCATTGCAAATTTTGATCATGTAATCCACTTCACGGATTTTGAATTCAATAATGATCTGACATATGAAGAACAACTAGTGAAAATTATGGATTTTAAGGAGTGAACATTGAGAAGTCAGATTATTTCTTATGTGAAAGTTCAATGGAGCAATCACCAAGAGAGTGAGACCACTTGGGAATTGGAGCTGAAGGTGAATGAGAAATATACGTATCTTTTTTTATGATCGGGTGAGAGTTTAGTGGACTAAAGTCCTTTTTTTGGGGTTGTTTAAAGGGGGAAGGGGGAAGGGGGGTGAAGAGTTTATGGGCCCCACCTATTTTAATCTTAGTTCATTATTTTGTTAGTTTTTATTTGGTTAGATCCTAGCCATTGGTTAATATGGGTTTTTTAAATATTTAAATACCGATCTAACCTTCAATCTTATCTTTTTGTTTCAAATCCCAACCACGTCCCCTAACCTCCTTGGTGGCAACCAAACCGTAACTTTAATTGAAGAAACCCTAGCATGCTACATCTTCTTCGGTATCCTAGCAATTCGTGTTTGGATCTTTTATGTTTAGGATAGTTTGAGTTTTTCTTTGTTAGAGAAGACCTTGTTATTTGTGGTTCCATGATTGTATGGAGTTCTCTGTTCATGAAAGTTTTGGCCTTCACTTGGGTAGTGATGTTCATAGATCACTTCTGTTATGCATGCTAGCGAATGGGAGGTTTGTATGTTAGAACCATGCTCTCTGTTGTGATAACTCTTGAGTATGCCCCCTCTAATCATTAGCTAACATTCTATTTGTTAATGTTTATTCCATGCTTAGATTTCTTTCACATGGATTGTTAGCAAAGGTAATGATATTTCACTCTTCATTTCTTGTGTTTCAATTTCATAACACCTGTGTTGTGGTATTTAATAATTCCTGGACAGTTTTTGTAATGTTTTTGATGTGCCAGACTCTCTCGTCTGGCTGGTTTATGCTCTTGTTTTGAGTTGGGCCTAATATACTTTTGGCTGAATTAACTTTTGTTTCTTTTAGCTTTACTACGCACCTTAGATGCCAAAGTTTAGCTTCTATTTTGGATTTTGAAATCAAGAATTGAAAAAGTATTGGTGGGGCAGAGGCCAATCATTGTAAAAGCCATATTTGTTTCTGATTTTTGGGTTAATGTGATGTTATATATGTTGATGTTTTAGAAACATGGTTTTTTATGAGTTCTTTGAGTGCTCCCTAGTCTTTGTTAATATGATTATCATGCATGCATTGTATCATGATAGTTTGTCAAGTGGTGGTTTTGTGTCCGTACATGATATTAAGTTGTTCTTTTTTTCCTAGATCAGGAGTAGGTTTGAGTGGTGACAGTTTAGGATGATCATTGAGCAAGTCACCATTTAATATTAGCAAGTTAATAAACTCCTCTTTCTTGTGAACTTAGAACTTCATATTGTAAATAATTGTTTTTTTCAAAATCTTCTAGATTTCTTTTGTCTTAAAATCCATTTCGATTAGAGGTCATCTATCATCTAGTGTGAGACAGATTCGAGGTCTTGCATATCTATTTGCCGATGCTTGGGGCTCAGGGAGTGACAGTCCATTTTTAATAACTTCTTTTTGAACCATTCACTGATGTTTACCATTATCTCTGGGATCATGTTCATCATAGATATAAATATCTGCAAATTAAAGATGTTGGAAAATTGTTCTAACAATAAAGAGGTTATGATTGGAAAATTCTCTAAGTAAAGATGGCCAACTTGTCAAATTGTTGGATAGTTTATTGAGAATTTCTCATCTTCTTCTGTAAATTTGTTGTTGAATTCCGAAAGCTTGATGAACATTGGCCCATTCTAGAACTTGTACCGTAAGTATTTTCTATTTTATCAAGTTAATCATATGAACAATCGTTTACTGAATTTCTCGAGTCAATCATATATATGAACTGGACTGGTAATTGAATTTTGTATATTTTAATTTCCTGTAAAAGGACTTTCCACTTCCACTACGAACTAGCACTTAATTAATTCAAAAGGCAATCATATATATATATATATATATATATATATATATATAAACTTGTTGGAGAAGAAAATTTCTGACAGAAGGATCAACTAACTTCTTCATTCATTCATAGAAAAAAACCCTACACTTGTTTTTCTTGACCATATTTACATAACTCATCACATGGATGACAATGTATACAAGACTCCACTTAGGGCCTGTTTGGATCGCGGAATAAGAATGAAAAGAGGGGGAATGAGAAGAAAGAAGGTGAATGAGAATAGTGGGAATGAGGATGATAATGAAGAAGATGTTTGGTTGGAGAGAATAAGAGTTAGGAATAGAAAAAACAAAAGAAAGAAATATAGTAAAATTACAGTTATACCCTCTTATTTAAATAGGATGATATTGTACAAGATAATAATTTATATTTTAATAATAAATAATTAACATGATTTATTATTAAATATTTGTAATATATTTAATTATTTATTATAATTTATTATAATTAAATATTTCAACTAATTAATATAACTTAACAAAGATTTATTTATTGAATAATTTAATTAGTTATAGCTAAATTATATCTTTCAAATTATAATTTTGATATTATTAATCAATTTAATAAAATATATTCAAATTTTTTTCTAATTTCATTTAACTCAATTATTATATTTACATCAATAATTATTGTTTTATTTTAATAAATTATGAAAAAAGTTGAAGGTGATACAAATCATTTTTATGCTAGAGAGAACCGATCCCCCAATTGTGAGAGGAATGCAAATCACCCGCATGGAGTAGTCCCATTATTAAGAAAAGATACTATTCGTGCATTTCCTTGTAACAAAACATAGATTAAAGATTGATGGGTGTAAGTGATTCCCACTCTCAAGACATCAATCCATGATCCAAACGGATCCTTAATTTGTTCTCATTCTCCTATAACAACAAAAGCTTACAACCAGAACTTACACAGCCAATCATACTTATAAGTCGCAACTTATATTAACGCTGACGTGGACACAAACATATATGCATATATTTATATGTTCTCCATTGGAAAACAGGATAACTGCAAGACTTCTGGTCTCCTGCTTCAGCCTTCAAATCACTTCCAGCATTACTAAAAGGGAACAGTTATTGGCACTGATTCACCAAATCAATAAACAAAACCACGTGTATAAGAGAAAAGCGGCTAGTTCCGAATTCATCCTAAAACCTCAAAACAAATAAATTAATAAGATAGCACCACAAAAATGTTAAGGGAAAAAAACTTTTGAAGCCATTTCCCTCATTGTACTTAAGTTAAACTTAAAGAAAAAAAAAATTACTTTATATAGGAATTTTGTAGTTGCAACATGCAAGCATTTTCATGTTTAGGTGAGAAAATGTTCAATAGAAATAAATTCAAATAAAAGTTTAATAATGTGATAATATTTTTCACATTATTCATCCTGATACCTTAAGACATGTGACGTATGCTATGGTTTCATCTTTAGGTGAAGCTTTATTAATATGACCTTCTTCTGGATCATCAATAGTGGCCTAAAAAAATATTTTTTAGAAGAAGGTTACAAAGTTAACAAAAATATGCTCGCCATAGATAGCACAGCTGAATCAACAATAACCAAATTCAGCCAGCTATGGAAAATAGCCATTTCTTAGTTTTAAGCTTCCTAGACTTTTAGATATCAAACATCTGCAACAAAATCTTTTGACATTATTCGAGTCATATGCCAAAAACCTAAGATTGCATTTGAGAAATTCACATAGTTTATTGAGAACCATTGACAATGTTGAAGCCATGTGTGCCAATACTTGAATTCATAATAAAAGAAGAAGGCACAAACTTTCTAAAATAATTTCTAGTTACCTCTGAACTTTCCATGATGCAATTATCATAATGATTTGTACTTAGACAACAGCATATAAAGATGAACGAACACTGCCTTGATAATGAAATTCATGTTGGATTAATTGAACATGAGTGTCTTTCAAGGAATCAGTGAACAAAGAGGAAAGGAATGCTAGCCATTCTCAATGAAAAAAAGTCACTCCAAACCCTTTTTTCTCATTCATCACACACTAAATACATAACTTTCATATATATCACAGACTCATACAACCCCACATACATGTAATTCATTAGAAACTCTTGATGTTACCATGACACGAGCCTCAATTAAATGATAAACCAAATGATAAAATGAAAACATGAAAATAAAGAAAAGTAAAAAATGATAAATTTATGTAGTTCACCGAATGTACGCCACATCCACGAAGCTACTACTAGTTTCATTATAAAGTATAATAAATTTGTGTCCAACAATGATTAAATATAAAAGATTAATAAGTCACTCATCAATCCATTACAAGTTCAACATAACAATAAGTCACACAACATGTATATTACAAGATTTCTATAAAATTAGTAATGATGTGATAGCGTCCTTACCAACTGGAATCTCTTATAGTAACATCAAGGTTTTTAGCCATATTTTGCCGAGACTTGGCTTCTCAAGTAAAAGTCCCCAACTAAATGATAAACCAAATGATAAAATGAAAACATGAAAAGATAGCAAAGTAAAAAATAGTAAGGAGAATCAAAGGAAAGCACTACAAGTGTCAATTTACAAAAGCTCATGCTCAGTTACAATCTTAATCTGGAGTACAACCAAAAAAATAATTTCTTTAACTTTCATAAGATAAACTTATTATCTCTTGTTGAGCAGAATAAAGGAAAGAAAAACAAACAGGAAGATGAAGTTCAGAGATTCAAGAGCTACTTCTTCAAGACTACACCACTGCAACCGCACACTTCTACATACAAACTTACATTACCATGTTCTACCTTTTAAAAGATATAAAAGACACACACTTCACTACTTTTACTGCAAACATACTAATACATATCTTATCAAACATAAATACCTATTCCTCTAGAGACATGTGCCTTCCTAGGCTCAGGTCATTGGGCATTGGATTTGCTTCACATCTTGCACACTACTCTGATAGGCACTATCTCCTCAACATGACACTAAAAGCAGACCTCAATCAACTTCAACACCTTCCCTTGATTGAGTTTCCATTACTCCCAGCCTTATCCTTAAATAAATATGTTTCTTAACAGGCAAAGGCTTAGTGAAGATGTCCATTAACTGAGCATCAGTAGAACAATGCTCAAGGATCACAACATTCTCTGAAATTAGATTTCTAATATAATGATACCGTATATCTATATGTTTTGTTCGTGCGTCATATGATGGATTCTTTCTCAAAGCTATAGCCGATCTATTATCACACCAGTGTGGTGGCTTAGAGTAGTTTTTCACCACAATCCTCTAGCATTCTACACATCCATACTGTTCGACAGGCGCCCGAAGTGGCTGCTATATACTCAGCCTCGGTAGTGGACAAAGCTATTACCTCTTGTTTCTTTGTACTCACAGCAACAGTTGCAGCGCCTTATATTGAAAACTACCCCCGTTGTGCTTTTCTGGTCTTCCGTTGAGCCTCCCTAATCACTGTCAGTACACCCTTCCAAATTGCACTCTTGAGTCTTTGAATACCAAATGCCCAGGTTGAGAGTTCCAAATAAATATCTCAACACCCTTCTAACAGCTCCAAGATGATTTTCGATTGGGGATTTCATAAATCTTGAAAGCATACTAACAGCAAAACAAATGTCTAGCCTTGTGTGGGTCAAATACACCAACTTCCCAATGAGTTTTCTGTATTGCTTAACATCTGTGTGACCAGAACCATCTTCAAGGTGTAATTTAGCATTTACTATCATTGGTGTATGTTCAGCTCTACAACCCTTCATGTTGCATTGCCTCAAAAGATCTTCAGGGTATCTTCTCTGATTAGCAAACCAAATTAGGCATCTTGAAGGCTTCCATCATGTCCCTCTTAAACTCATCAATGAGATTAGAAGAAGGACTCATATATATTATATCATCAACATAAATACAAACCAGGATGAAGCTTCCTTCACAGACCTGTTTTTTGTACAATGTATGTTCATTGCCTTTTTCAGTGATATTGCCATTTAGAAATGCTTATTTTACATCTAAATGGAACACCGTCCACTCATGTTGAGCTGCAAAAGCAAGAACAAGTCTTACCGTCTCCATTCATGCCACTAGCTAGATACTTCATCAAAGTCAACTCCAAAATCTTGTACATAGCCCTTAGCGACAAGGCGTGCTTTGTGTTTTAGGATCCTTCCATCTGAAGGAAACTTTGTTTTGAACACCCACTTGAGTCCAACAACCTTTTTCCCTACGGGAGCCTCCATCAACTCCCAAGTTTGATTTTTCCGAATAGCTTCAATCTCATCATTCATGGTTGTCTTCCAAACATCAATCTTTAATGCCTCCTCATAATTGATAGGATCTGAAATATTTAGAACAAATGTACAATTTTCATATATATCACTTAATGCTCTTACCTTCCTAGGTGGAGAATCATTCGTTGGAGTCGCATATACATCACGTTCTAATATATTTTCAGCTTGGTCTTCATATAAAGGACTTGAAGCTGGATCAATGCTTGAATCACCTCCAAGAACATTGATATTCTCACTTGAATTAGAGGAACCATTGTTTAAAGGTGAAACAATAGTGTCAGGATTACTTGTTTCCCAGTCCCATCTCGCATTCTCAATGATTCTTACGTCTCGACTTACCACCACCTTGCATGTTATTGGATTATACAACCTATAAGCTTTAGACTGAGAGCAGTACCCAATGAAGATGCACCTTTCTACCTTCTCATCCAACTTGCTAAGTCTTTGAGCATGAATTAACGCATGTGAAACACACCCAAACACCCTTACATGCTTTACACTGGGCTTAACTCCCCACCATGCTTCATACGGGGTCACATTTGTTACTGCAGTGGTTGGTGCGAGGTTTATCAGATAGATAGCTGTGGACACGACCTCAGCCCAGAAATGATTTGGCAAACAACTGTTTTTTAATAAACTTCTTGCCATCTCTACAACCGTTCTGTTCTTCCTTTCCACAACACCATTTTGTTGAGACGAGTATGGAGCCATGAGTTCGTGCCGAATTCCTTCTTCTTCACAGAACCTTTTAAAGTCATGTGACAAAAACTTGCCTCCCCTGTCAGTGCATAGAGCCTTCCGTTTGTAACCAGACTCCCGCCGATGAGAGATTTGAATCTTCGAAAGCAGTCAAACGCCCCAGATTTCACCTTAACAAAGTAAACCCAACACATTCACGAGCAGTCATCTATGAATGACACAAAATAATTACTTCCACCCAGAGACTGAGTCTGCATGGGGTCGCAAAGATCGGCATGCACCAGTTGCAATGGTGCAGTTCGAGTTGTCCGAGCTTCTTCATTCTTGAAAGACCTTCGTGCCAATTTCCCCAGAATGTAGGCTTCACACGAAGTTGACTCAGAGATATTTGGAAGACCATGAACCATACTTTTCTAATTCAAGAGCTTCATACTTCGCCAGTTGAGGTGGCCATACCTTTTGGCACAAAAACTTCCTTACTACTCATTGCCAGTTTGCATGCCTTACTTAATCCACTTCAAGGAGAAACATGTTGTTTTTGGTCTTCTGAATGGTTACAACCTTTAGACCTAAGCTTTTGTCTTCAATTGTGCAAGTGTTATTCTCCAACAATACAGAATAACCACTTGTCAATAACTGTCCTACATTGAGTAAGTCGTGGGCGAGCTTGGGAACGTACTCCACTCCATGTAACAATCTGATCTTCCCATCAGAGGTGTGGAGAGCAACAGTGCCTCTTCCTTCTACTTCAACATCATTGTTATCTCCTAGTCTCACCTTCACTTTGTGTGTGATATCAAAATCTTGAAACAAATGCTTGACGCCGGTCATGTGGTTGGAGCAACCACTGTCCACAAGCCAGACTGCACAAGAAGAAGAGTTAGTTTCATACTCAGCTAAGAACAGGTTGGTTGCCTCCTCCTCTTTTTCCTTCTCAGCTGCCATGTTGGCACTTTTATCTGCCTCTGTATCTCTATACCAACATTCAGCTCGTTTATGGCCATACTTTTTGCAGATAAAACACTAAATACTGCTTCTGTTGTTCCTCCGCTTATAGCCTATTTGAGATCTAGGATCTACACCTCTTGTTCGACCTCTTCCTCATCCTCTACCACGTACATACCCTCTACCTTGACCCCTTAAGCCACTTCTGTCCAGATCTCGTGATGAAGATCCTTCTCCCCTCACATAAAAGACCTTCTCTTCCAATTTTCTACTTGCTAAGGTTATTCTAACCTCGTGAGCCTGCAAGGAACTACTCACCTCCTCCAACTTGAGCTTCTCAATGTTATTTTATTCCTCAATATCAGTAACTATATAATCATATTTGGGCAGAAGACCCCTTAGTATTTTATCTAACACCTCTGCTTCTTCAAGCTTATAACTAAGGCCTTTGATCTGATTCACGATAGTGATGACTCTTGAAATATATTTCTGCACATTCTCTCCTTTCATCTGTAGAACTACAAAGTTCTGTTTGAGTGTTTGCCGGCGCCCTGAAAGCACCTTGGAGGTACCCTTAAATTCATTTCTTATCACCTCCCATGCCTCCTTTGTCGTAGCAGCCTCTTCAATCCTGTCAAGAATGTATTCATCCACCGCTTGCTGGATGAGATATAAACCTCTAGCATCCTTCATTTTGTTCTCCCATTGCCGAGCAACGTTTGCGCCATCGACCAACCCATTCTCGACTATCTTCCACAAATCCTGCAACCGAAACAACGTCCTCATCCGCAAACTCCACCTTCCATATGCTTCCCAGTGAAGATGGGCACACAAGGCTGCTAGAGGTTCATTTGGTTATTGTTCATTGTTGTGGTCATGAGTGCTAGCTCTGATGCCAATGTTGAGCAGAATAGAGGAAATAAAAACAGACAGGAAAATGAAGTTCAGAGATTCAAGAATTGCTTCTTCAACACTACACCATTGCAACCACACACTTCTGCATACCAACTCACATTACCATGTTCTACTTTTTAAAAGATATAAAAGACACTCACTTCACTACTTTTAATGCAAACATATTAATACATATCTTATCAGACATAAATACCCATTCCTCTAGAGACATCTGCCTTCCTAGGCTCAGGTTATTGGGCATTAGATTTGCTTCACATCTTGCACACTACTCTGATAGGCACTATCTCCTCATCATGACACCAAAAGCAGAACTCAATCAACTTCAAATCTCTTGCTCAAGAATATTTCTAGTCTTCTTCAATTCTATGAACTTAATTTCAATAGTGGCAAAAGTCTACTATATATTAAATAGGCTCTGACCACCAAAGAATCTTGCCATACATGGTGATCTCCTTGATATCTTGATACAGTTTCTTGGAGTTTGATTGTCAGCTGACGTGTGTGATGATGTGTGACCACATGTGGCAGTTAATGTGGAGCTGCAGTAATATTTCACTTTGTCTACCGTTAATTATATCATTCCCAACTTATCTCAATAAGAGTTAATACTTAGTTTGTCATGGGTGTACATGGTCCTGCATGTAAGCATGAATGAATGGCAACAGTTTTAGAAACTTATCATCTCTTTTAAATAATATAGTATGGTATCTATAATAGTTTGATTACACTGTGACCTTTGACCGCCTTTTGGTCTCCTTTTCACTACTTGCACCAGTTCTAATTGTATTCAAACAACAAACCTCCAACAACATTATCCTCTATTTATTTTAATGCATCATGATACATGCGGTAATCAATTATTCTCCATGCCTTATATTATAAGCAACTACCATATTCCCTTATTTCTTCACGAGGTATCATGTCATGTATATAAATGTCAATTTTTCTTCTCAATTTCTTCACGTGGTATATGTTCAATCTGTTAGTTTGAAGTCCAGGGTTCTAATGTCTAGAAGAGAAGGAAACAAACAGTATTTGAGTGAGAGATCAAGCACACATATGTCTGGAATGAAAACAATAACACTTCAGAGCTTGAATGAGCTTTGTTTTCTCATGCACCTTCGCTTTCCCTGAAATTGTTTCTCACTACTATTTCATTCAAAAAGCTTTCATACTTATACAAAACAAGTAGTAACTGATAGGTAATAAGAAAACATATGAGCATTTAAGCTCGTACACAATAACCATTAGCTATAGCTTAAGTTTGAGTACTGCCTGTTAGAGTGTGATTAAAGATGCAAAAGGTGTGATGGAATGTGCAGAATTTATAATGTTTTTTGTTAGTGCATTGAATTGGCAGGTGATTGAAGCTGAAGCTAGTGTTTCAGAAGATGGAGCTGAAGCTAAGGTTTCAAAAGATTTGAAAAGTGGTTAAGTTTGTTGGTTTAAAGGGGAAAGATGAAGCCTGAGAAGCAACGGTGGAGATCTCATCATTAGGAGAAAAGGTTAAGTTCAAGGCAAAAGCTAATATAGTTTACTGGAGTTTGATAGACAGTCAGGATTTGATCATTAAGAATTAGTGTAAGCTCAAGGCAGATCCAACGGCTGGTATATTAAGCGGTAGAGTTAAGAAGATATTTACACATGGCCAAATGAATCACCTAGTTAGTTAGCTATGCAATAAAAGTACATGTTTTTTTCTGATAATTAGGTCCTGTTGGTGTGCTTGTATTGAGTTATGAGTTTGTATGAGTTTTCCCAGTTTATGTGTTAAGTTTTAGCTCTAAGTGTGAATTACAAACTTGTTCCTAAAAGCCTGAAATTTGTTTCTAGTGATTTTCAGAGTGTGAGATCAACTATCCAAGCCGTTACATGAATAAATACATTTCTGCTGTTTTCTGTGATTTTATTACAAGTACTCAACTTTGCTTAATTTTCTGGAAAAAATACAAGAGGTTTCAGAGTTCGATTTCTTCTACAAAATTGATCCTCAGGTGTTGAAGTGTTCATATATTGTTTATCATTGGTATCAGAGCTACGGTGAGTGTTGTTGGTTGATAAAGAGTAGCCTGTGTTGGTTGATTGAGTTTCTGTTGAAGAACATGGCATCTAGCTCAAGTTCAAGAACAACTCCTGAAATTTCACATGCTTTACTACCTGTGTTTAAAGGTGATGGTTATGAACACTGGAGCTAGCTTATGAGGACTTTCTTCAGATCCCAAGGGTTGTGGAGAATTGTTGAGAATGGTATTGATATGGAGTTGTCAAGTGAGAAAGAAATTGAAGATGATGCAAAGGCATTGTTTTTATTGCAACAGGCTGTTGATGAGACTATTTTACATAGAATAGTCAGGTTTGATTCAGCAAAGGAGGCTTAGGATCACAGCAAGAATGACAATCAGGGGACTTCTAGAATGGTGACTGCTAGACAACAAACCTTGAGGCAAAAATTTGATCTTTTACAAATGAAAGAAGATGAAACAGTACAGCATTATTTCACAAGGGTATTGGCTGTAGTAAATTAAATCAGAGGTGTGGGTACTGAACTTAAAGATGAAGAGGTGGTGTTAAAGGTGACAAGAAGCCTATCATCAAGGTTTGTTCATGTAGTGACTTCAATTGAGGAAGCTAGAGATATGTCAAAGATATCTCTGGATGAGTTGAGTGGATCTCTACAAGCTCATGAAGCAAGGTTTAATCAGTTTTCTAAAAAATAGGAGGATAAAGTTTTTGTAGTTCATGGAGACTCAAGAGGAGGCAGGTTTGGTACAAGGGGAAGATGTAGAAATTTCAGGGCTAGAGGCAGAGAGAATGCTAGAAGTACTGAATAGAGACAAGTGTTTCAGAGGCAGCAAACAGCTTATGATCAAGGTAGAGGTGGTCCAAGATTGTTTGGAAGGTTTCAAAGAGGCCAGAGACACTTTGCTCAAAGATTTCCAAGAGGAGGTTTGCAGAATATTCAATGTTTTAAATTCAAGAAATTCTGACATTACCAATCTCACTGTTGGTCTCCACAAAGTAAGAGTTTTGTTGAAGGGGCAAGTAGTTCAAGTAATCCTAGTAATCCAAGTTCTAGTGATTATGGTAGTTTGTTTATGGTGCATACTGGAGAAGAAGGCAATAGTTCTTCAATTTGGTTACTAGACAGTGGCACTTTAAGCCACATGACTGGCAGAAAAGATTTGTTTTATAAATTGAATAAAACAGTGAAGCACAAGGTGAGATTAGGAGACAACAAGGATGTAAATGTTATGGGTACTCGTTCAGTGTTAATACCAGTGCATGGAGGTGAAGCAAAGTTGATTCATGGTGTTCAATATGTGCCTTCTTTAGCTCATAATTTACTAAGTGTGGATCAGCTCAATGAAGAAGGTTATAATGTGTATTTCAATAAAGAAAACTGTGTGGTTCAGGTAGCAGAAACTGGAGAGGTTTTATTGAAAATACAGAAGAATGGTAACAACTTATTCCCTGTTGAGTTCTCTGTTGAACAATTGATAAATTTGGTGTTGAAAGGTGAAGACTTGGCAGTGTTGTGGCATAGAAGATATGGGATTTGAACTTTCAAGGTTTGCAAGATATAGCACATAAAGGTATGGTGAAAGGTTTACCTGAAATTAAAAAGTTAAATTTTTGTGAAGAATGTGTGTATGGGAAATTACCAAGATTTCCATTTCAGTCAGGAAAATCTTGAAGGGCTAAATACAAGCTCCAATTGGTCCATGCTGATGTTTGTGGACCAATGCAGACAGAATCACTTGGTGGAGGTAACTACTTTTTATTGTTTGTAGATGACTTCTCAAGGATGAGTTGGGTGTTCGTACTAAAATTCAAGCATGAAGTGTTTCATTGTTTTCAGAAATTTATGTTTAATGTTGAAAGGCAGTCTGGGTGTAAATTAAAAATCCTCAGAACAGATAGAGGTGGAGAGTTTTTATCTAGAGAATTTCAGGAGTTTTGTGAGCAGAAAGGAATTAAACATGAAATGACAGCCCCTCATACTCCTCCACAGAATGGGATTGCAGAGAGGGAGAATAGAACTCTTGTTGAGAAGGCAAGAATCATGCTGAAATCTAGTAAGTTACCAAATAATTTTTGGGCAGATGCAATTGTAGCTGCAACATATATTTCAAAAATATTTCCCCAACTTATGATGTTCCTGGGAAAACACCACATGAGATTTTGTTTGGGGTAGTACCACAGGTATCACATCTGAGAATATTTGGTTGTGTGGCATTTGTTCATGTTCTTGTCCAAAATTTACAGAAATTAGATGAAAGGGCTGTGAAAGGTATATTTATTGGCTATTGTACTGATGCTAAAGCCTATGGAGTGTATATTCCTGAGACTGGTAAAGTGATGGTTAGCAGGGATGTGAAATTTATTGGGTCTGAGGTCTGGAAATGGTCAGAGGTCCAGGAAACTACAAATGAAGTTTATTTACAGAAAGGTGGTAATGTATCTGCAGAACAGTTAATAGAAACAAGTGGCTCATATTCAATTGAAGAAAGAAATGGAAGTGGTGGAGGCAGTGGATCATCAATAAGGCATACTGAACATGAAAGTGATTCTAGTGTAAATGAATCACCAATACAAAAGGTGAGAACTTTAAAAGAGCTGTATGAAAGTTGCTCTTTTGCATTGGCAGTGACGGATCCAAATAATTATGATGAAGCAATAAAATTGGCTAATTGGAGAGAAGCTATGATGGAAGAAATTAAAGCTATTGAAAAGAATCACACTTGGAGTTTGTGTGAATTACCTGAAGGAAGACAGGCCATTAGAGTAAAATGGGTGTATAGGACTAAATTTACACCAACCGGTGAAGTTCAAAAATATAAAGCTAGGTTGGTTGCAAAAGGGTATGTGCAAGAATTTAGTATAGACTATGATGAGGTTTATGCTCCTGTTGCTATAATGGAGGTGATAAGATTATTATTAGCCATTGCTGCTACAAAAAATTGGTTGATTTACCAGCTTGATGTGAAATCAGCTTTTTTGAATGAAGAGTTAAAGGAAGAGGTGTTTGTTGAGCAGCTAAGAGGTTTTGAAGTTTCAAGCAGAGAATCATATGTTTATAAATTACATAAGGCTTTGTATGGATTAAAGCAAGCTCCTAGAGCCTAGTATGAGAAGATAGATGCCTATTTTCTGAAGCAAGGATTTAAGAAGAATGGCAGTGAACACACTCTTTATACCAAGACAGCAGGTAATGGGAAATTCTTGTTGGTTTGTATTTATGTTGATGATTTGATCTATATGGGAAATTCAGTAGTCATGATAGAAGATTTTAAGCAGAATATGCAAAAAGTTTTTGAAATGAGTGATTTGGGTTTGATGTCCTATTTTCTAGGACTTGAAATAAGACAAGATCACAGTGGTATACATGTTTGTCAGAAAAAGTATGTGCATGATCTGTTAAACTCTTATCAAATGCAATGTTGTAAGTCTATTCTTACTCCCTTGAATTCAGATTACAAGATAATTGGAGATCAGAATGAAGGTGTGGTGAATGGTTCTAAGTATAGACAATTGATTGGAAAATTAATGTATGTTACTCACACAAGACCTGATGTGGCATTCTCAGTAAGTTTTCTTAGTAGATTCATGCAGAATCCTGCAAAAGGTGCATTTGGAGCAGCAAAGCATGTTCTGAGATATTTAGCTGGTACTGTGAATACAGGTATTATGTTTAAAAGAAATTTGGACAATGCTTTAATTAGCTATTCTGATAGTGATTGGGGAGGAGATATGAAGGACAGGAAAAGTACATCAGGCATAGTTTTTTTATTTGGTGGTGGTGTTGTTTCATGGAGTTCAAAGAAGCAAGAAACTATGGCTTTATCATCTACTGAAGCTGAGTATGTAGCCTTGTGTTCAGCTTGCTGTCAAGGTGTATGGTTGATCAAATTATTACAGGAGTGTGGTATTCACCAAGCTTAACCAATTAGTATTTACTGTGACAACAAATCATGCATAGCAATATCCAAAAATCCTGTGATGCATGGTAGAACCAAGCATATTGATGTGAAGTATCATTTTATTCAGAAATTGGTTTCAAAACAGGTTGTGAATCTTCTACTCTACAAATTAGAAGATCAATTAGCTAACATGTTTACCAAAAGGTTAGATTCTAAGAAACAATTGTATTTCTGTGAAGCACTCTGTTTGTGCAGTCTTCAATCAAGGGGAAGCTGGTAGAGTGTGATTGAAGATGCAGAAGGTGTGATGGAATGTGCAGAATTTATAATGTTTTTTGTTGGTGTATTGAATTGGTAGGTGATTGAAGCTGAAGCTAGTGTTTCAGAATATGGAGCTGTAGCTAAGGTTTCAAAAGATTTGAAAAGTAGTTAAGTTCGTTGGTTTGAAGAGGAAAGCTAAAGCCTGAGAAGCAACAGTGGAGATCTCATCATCAGGATAAAAGGTTAAGTTCGAGGCAAAAGCTAGTATAGTTCACTGGAGTTTGATAGACGGCCAGGATTTGATCATTAAGAATTAATGTAAGCTCAAGGCAGATCGAACGGCTGGTATATTAAGCGGTCGATTTAAGAAGATACTTACACATGGCCAGATGAATCACCTAGTTAGTTAGCTATGTAATAAAAGTTCATGTTTTTTTTCTGATAATTAGGTCCTGTTGGTGTGCTTGTATTGAGTTATGAGTTTGTATGAGTTTTCCCAGTTTATGTGTTTAGTTTTAGCTCTAAGTGTGAATTACAAACTTGTTCCTTTAAGCCTGAAATTTGTTTCTAGTGATTTTCAGAGTGTGAGATCAACTATCTAAGCCGTTACATGAATAAATACATTTCTGCTGTTTTGTGTGATTTTATTACAAGTACTCAACTTTGCTGAATTTGCGGGACAAATACAAGAGGTTTCAGAGTTCGATTTCTTCTACAAAGTTGATCCTCAGGTGTTGAAGTGTTCATATATATATTGTTTATCACTGCCTTCACGTGTCAATAGAGGGCATGGCTTCCATGTGCGTGCATGCTGCTGTTGAAGTAAGCTCAGTGCCTTCACGTGTCAATATTAGCTGATAATTATATTCAAAATAGAATTTATGTGACCTAAATATTTTTAGCATTTGCTTAATATATATTTATTGAACTTTGAATAAGATGCAATAAGAAAATATAAGATAGGTAGGTTAAATGATTGTTGGGTTCATATTGAGATCGATCATGTATATTAAATGATTGGTAAATGTAATTATGTATTTGTCTTTTCATTTTTTTCAACTGCATGTGTGAATCTTTGTGTCTCTTGAATGAATCACCTGTATATTTCTATTAGAATGCATTAAAGTAATTCATATGAAAATCATGTTGAACTGGTGCGTTTGTTATTGTGGTATTTCAATGTCACTTTCATAAAAGTTCATCTATAAAATGCAATAGTTCAGATCTAGTTCCACACAACATGCAAGTCCATTGTTAGTGGACTATTTGTGATATACATCATGGATCAACCCTCTTGTATATATATAGATGGCATTAATTCAGACATCACTAATTATTTCTTCAAGCAAATATCACGTGAGATCAATCAAGAAATGAAGAAGTGATCATCAATATCAGGTTAAGCACATATTTTCTTATATTAATTCTACATTGCACACTATGGCTGTATAAGTAATAGGTAATTTCTCCTAACAGCTAAACACTCATTAGTAAAAATTCATATAGTCAATTATAACAATATTTCAACCTTCCATAATAATTAAAGCACTCTATAATAACAATGTACATAATCCCTTAAAACAATTTAACAATCAATAGTAAGAGTTTGACTCTCGAAAGAAATCCACAGTGATATATCGTAATAATTCAACACTCAATAGTAATAGTTCAACACTTGATCAAGCCTTTGACATAGTTCAACACCAGAGAAATTTTGTATTTTATTTAACTTTTAGCAGTGCATAGATCAACATATGCATCTTATTTATAGCCCAAAATATATGGATATTCAGTGGCAAACTGAAATCCAATCTTGCCATGAAGATGAAATACGAAAAATAAGCATTTAGCCGTGCATCTGATGACTATATGAAATTATGGTCATGCTTTCTCTCAAATTTCATAGGTATTATCCTTATTAAATCCCCAGTGTGTTAAATTACTTTAAGTTCTTGAATAGCTTTATTCTGATTTTTTTTTTTTTTAAGATGAAATGTGAACAAGCCCCGTGCATGAGCATGAAGTTAATCGTTCAACAAACCTGTGCTCTTATCATGTGTGAGCTAAAATTTGAACATGTCTTCTCAGTAAAACACGAACACCTTAAACAAAAAGTCATATTGCCAATAGATCAAGAGGTGCTTGACTATTTAAAACATTTATATCTCTAAAATTTGTAAATTATTACCATGTACCTATATTTCAAAATATTGCTTTTAGGCATGTGAAATTTAAGAAGGTACCTCATCTTTTATTGTTTTCTCCTCTAATTCTTGTTCTTTTTCTTCATCCACTGGATTTACGCATATATGAATAAGGGTAAATATGTAAAAACGCCCTTAACTATGTCAAATTAAAAGAGTAATCATACCAAAGTTCTCTCAAATAAATAATTTGTAAATACACCTTCGATTTATTTTATTCAATTTTATTGAAAAGAATGAATAAATCAAATCAAATCAAATCAAATTGAGTTTCCACCCTAACCTCACATAAGGCCAACTATAAGGGTTGATAACCTTACACTTGGTCAGCGGGCATACAGTATCACATAGACCAAGCCACGAGGGCGCACAGCTGCGTGGATTTGGTAGCGCGCGCAGGTGGCGCGGCGCTTGTGTTGTGTGGGGACCAAAGGCGGGTGAAATACCCCGCATGATCATGGGCTGAAACCGTGAGGCGCGCACGCTGGACCGTGGGCGTGCGCGTGGCCGATGAGCGCGTGGGGCAGGCGTGCCCCTTACCAAGAGTCAAGTGTCGCAGGACTTTATCATGTAGAGTGTTGGATCTCTAGCAAGTCTAGGCGGGGCGGGACACTTGATCAGGCCGGTTGACCGAGAGTTGATTCCGGATCTGACAAGGCATTAAGCAGGCGTATGCAAGTAGGCACGCGGCCGGGAGCGTTGCCGAGCCAGGGGCGAGGATGGCACGCTGTATTACAGAACGTGACCGGTACTGCTGCGCACTGTGACCAAGGCTGGCTGGTTAAAGCTACAGTCGAGTCAGAGGACACTGCAAGCTAAGTGAAGTCAGGGAATTCACGCCAGACCGGTATTGGGCATGGGGCTCAATCAACTTTGGATTTGGGGTAGCTCTTGTAATAGGGTCAAATGTGTCTTTGGGAGAAGACAAGGCCACTTGGTGTTGGTTTTGGCCATGGTTGTAAACATTTCTCAATCTAAGAGAGTTTTATGTTTTTCTCTCTCAAAATGGGTTTCTTTGTGTCGTGTTTCTCGTACCGAGGAGTTTTCCGGATTTGCTCGCTTCTTCTTATCTTCGCTGTGCTTTGTAATGCAAACAGGATTCACTAACTGTTCTTGCAAGGAAAGGTTGGTCTGTCGCTATTGTGCATGTCAGGTGCCGCACGGCCGAAGGTGATCGGTTGAGGCCGTGACAACAACCACAGTATGGCCACGCCGGCGCTACCTTAACACAGCCTGGAGCTTGCACCTAATACAACTCCACTATGGAAAAACTTTTTACAAAATCAAAATAATGACATGTTTATATTTAATATGAAAACTAAAAACAACTACCCAAATATGATTATAAAGAACAAAAGCATTATGCAATCATAAAATATGTTTCATCTATACACAAAAAGTATAGATTCCCAAATATGATTACTACTACTAATTATGATCATGCAATCATAAAATATTTATCAACCAAAATAAATAGTAAAATATAATCATTGCTTTAATAGAAATCAAAATACTAACTATTAGAATTAATTAAAATATGGTATATGACATCAAAGTATGTAAACATGTTATACTATAAAACTAGAGTAGAACATCTATATCATATTAATTTAATAATTAATAAATAGTGAAAACATAATCACTAAGTCCGGTAATTAACTCTATTTTAAATTTTAAAATAAATCATTATCCAAAATATTAATAATGATTAATTTAATATTTAAATAATAATATTATAAACCACTACAGTTATTTAAATATATTCAGATTTAAATTATTATAAAAATAATTTAAATCTGAATTAAATTTAAACTGTAAAGACCTCCGTCATTCTTAAAATAATGTTGCTCACTGCCCTATTTATTTCATTAACCAGTGGTGCCAAAAGAGAAGCCACACCCTTATTTACCACATCTGTAACCAAAGCATGGACCTTTTTTTCAACCTTTAAATTAAATTCTAAACCCTGATGTGGAACTCACATCAAGGTCTTTGATATGGGACTCACATCAAGAAAGTCTGAAGTATTGTTAGTTTTTAGGTACAGTCAGTCTTTGGTTTTGTAAGAAAACTGTTTTTTTTTTCTTCTTCTTTTATGTTTTTTAGCCTAACAAACAAATTTTTATTTTTATAAGGATATATAAACAAATTTCTATTTTTTTGTTTATAGGGATATGCGTGTAAAAAGTCCTTGAAAGTTGAGGAAATTATGAGAAGGAAATGTTCAATAATTTTGCAACTTTTCATAGATCACTGGATTTTTGGAAGGATTTGGAATTACATGTAACTTGAGTTACTGGATTTTTAAAAATCCAGTGTTTATTTCACAGGATTTTAAAAACTCATGTAACTCGAATTACATCAAATAAGGGATTTGATTTTACATTGGCCGTAAAACGAAATCCCTTATCTTTTTGCTCTCTCACATGTAACCTATATGTGACCAACTAAAGAAAAACAAATATTATTAAACATTTATAAATAGTAAAAAACTTATAAATTTTAATAATTTATTTAATAATTAAAAATATTAAATAACTTATTAAAATTAGATGAAAATCTTAGAAATGCACTTTTTGTGGGGTTAATAATTAAATTCAAAATTTTAAAATATAATAAAATTTAATAAATTTATAATGAATTTAAATTTAATAGTTAAAGTAATTAATATGCACTTGAAATTATTAAAATAATATTAATATTATAATATAGTATTTTCAGATACATCTAACCAAACACTAGATGTGACCTCACTGAATTTTAAAATCCAGATATTTCCAGTTACACTGTAATTAAAAATCCACTGCATTTAGAATTACATTCAACCAAACGCCACCTAAGAAAAACCTGTTTTCCATAGGAAATATGATTATGTTTAGTTTAATAAAAACAATGATGTTTTCAATATTATATAAATACTTTTTCCTGTATATATATTATAAAATTAGCATAATTGGAATTTAAATATAAAATAATTATTTAAATGAAATACGATTATTCATAATTATTGGAAATAGAGTGGAGTGATAGCAAAATCAAATCAAATAAAAACACATAGATTTCCATAGAAAATCAAAATCAGAAAAAAAAAAAAAAAAACACCAAAATCCCTATGCAGAGGAGGAGGAGGAGATTCCATTATCTTAAAAAATTAATTACCATTCAAGGTTTTCATGGTGATCGTATTCACATGGGTCAATTTACCAAAGTTTGACCAGAGTTATATATATATATATATATATATATATATATATGTTTAAATGTTCCTAGTTTGATTGCAGGTAGGATTACAAATCATAGAGAACTTATATGAATAAATTCCAGTTTGATCATAAGTCAAATTAAACAAAACTCGGGTTGTAAAACCCACCAGTTAATCTCAGCAGTCGAATATTATTTTTTTAAAATTTTAAAAAGCTTATGGGTTTTATTGCTTATCTCCGTACCTTATCCCTAATAACTACCAGATCATGAAGAGGAAGCCTCGGAACCCACGAGCAGTGAACACCCCATCCTTCTATCATGATTTAAATCCGAGACATAGCCTCCCTTTTCTCTTCTTGTTTCGTGAAATGCAGGCGGAGAGTAGGAGGAAAGGATCTTAATATCAATTTTCGTTCACTACTACTTTCATGTAAGCATCCGTTTTCTCAGATCTAGGGTTTATGATTATTAGTTAATATTGATTTTGGTCTAGAAAGTGTTGGTTAATACTGTCCTTTGATGCATAACATCCCTTTAGGATTAGGGAATTATAAAGTCCTTAAACTAATGCTTCCATTAGTTATTTTTGTGCTTATCTTGATTCAAGATAGTTATGTTGATGAATTTGGCTTCTATGCATTGTTAGAAATCTCTAGACATAAAAAATAATTTATAATTTAACACCTCCCTCAACCAAACACATGGAACTAAAGACTTCCAAATGAAAAGTTCACTTCAACCGAATTCATATTTCCAGACCTCCATCACTTCGGTGGACCACTTCTGAACCAAACACACTCTTAGAATCTAAGTCAAAATATAATGTTCATGTTTTAGGGTCTTTGCTTGAATCCTAATTTTAGTGTTTGAGTGGGTTCCATAGCTTGGGGATTTTTTTCAAGTAAACCACATATAAACTTGTATATATGTATATATATAATTTCTGATTACCGGAAATGATTTACATAATTATTTAATTTCTTTGGATTTTACCGTTAAAACCATTCATGATATTATATTCAAATGCTTTGGGTTTTAAGATGTTGTACCTGTTTTTATTTCAAAACTTATAGATTTTTAATTATTTAATTGTTTATTTAATTGATTCAAATACTTTATTTAATTACTGATTTTAGCTGTCACCATTATGTTAATATATTATATTCTTATTTTGTTTTACTTTGAACTTCTAAAAGCAATTGTTACTTAAGTATTGAATGGTTTACAGAAATCATGATTTTTAATCTTAATTATGTATTCAGTTATTGATTACTTATATTTTAATTATAGTTGTCACATATTAGCATTATTATATTTTGAAATAATTGGAATTACATTCATTAGAAAAACGGGATCACCGAATTTCACTAGTTCTGCGTTGACAATAATTTTGGACATGATATATTTTAATATAGTAACTTGTAGTTCCCAAGTTAACTTTGCAATAACCCTGTCATTGGGGGTTAAACACTGACCATATTGACATGAATCTCTGATTTTGATAAAAAAACTATAGTTTCGCACCGTTCCGTCAGTGGAGAATCACGACTTCTGATAATCTGGCTTGGATCACCGAGGATAAATAAATGAACTCTGACAATCTGACTCGGATCATCGAGTTTAAATATATGAATTCTGCTGTTTTCTTTTTGTCATTAGTTATTTGGGGGACATATACACTTGTTCATTTGAAAAATTATGTTTGACTGAAATATTCTGAAGCCTGGGTTTTATTTCTAACATTTATTATATACCGTCACACTTAAGTATGTTTTTGAAATTATTGAGCTTTTGTGATCTCTATATTTTTGTTTCTAATGGTTGCTTACTGGGCTATTAAGCTCATAGATAGTTGTTCTATCCTTTTCAGATCAGGCGGTAAGCGTGTAGTGGATAGCTTAGCGGGGACCGTTGAGTGAACACCAAGTAGTTAGCATGAGAATAGTTCTTCCGTTGTGAACTTGAAATTTGTTATTTGTTTAAAACTTTGAATCTTGCACTTCTAGTTTTCCTTGGACTATAGTTGTAAACCTGGTTATTTTATCTCTTGAATTCTTTGGTTTTGTGAAGTTAGTGTTTTGTTATGTTTTATATTTGTGAGACAGATATTGAGGCTTTATGTTCCCACTTAGTCTCGACTTTGTGACTATATGGCCATTTGTCGACGCATCGAGTCCGGTGAGCCAGGTTCAGGGTGTGACACTGGTCACAAACTCTAGCAAAATTTCTTTTTTTCTCCTTAAAACCCAATAACCTTAGTTTTATGTGGTATTCCAAAATGTTGATTTTTTTTTTTTTTTTTTTTGTAATCCTTCTTTTCCGAAATTTTTTTTATCTCAAAACGGTCCTTAAACAAAGTGGAAATTGCCAAAAAAAAAAACCCTTAGGTTTGCAATATGGCCAAAAACACCCCGTTAATTTCGCAACACCTAAAAACCCCTTCATTTTAAAGAAAATGTTTTCTAACCCCCCAAAGCATATAATGATGGTTAATAAAGTTATTTCTGAATTTTATGGATGAAATTTCCCTTGCATGGGAAGTCGTGGCACTCCAATCATTTTGCCGGATTGAGCTCGAAAGAACTCCACCTCCCAATCTCCATCTCCATTACCAATTGATCCCAATTCAAGTACCTCTCTCTCTCTCTCTCTCTCTCTCTCTCTCTCTCTCTCTCTCTCTCTCTCTTAAGGTTCGTTCTTCACCAACATAGTGTAGGGTTTGGTCCATGGATGAGGCCTATGGCCTCGATCTCAACTCCCGGGGTGACTCCCCGGAACCATCCCTGGCTGATCCGGTGGAAGCCCTAGCCACGACCCCTTCAGCTTTGGAAGAAACGGATCGTGCTGATGCCGGTGATGATGCCGGAGGTGAGCGGAAGACCGCTAAAATTGATGACCAACAGGAAGATGGGGGTGATCTGAAGAGGGAGATTGTTGAAGGGAGAAGTTTGGAGTACGGTGAAGTGGTGGCAGGAGTTCGTGCTGGCAGTGAAGAGGTTGGTGATGTTGATCAGTTGGAAAAGGATGGATCTTGTGATGACGTGGAGATGGTAGCTGATGTTCGTGGTGGTGAGGTTGGGAGTGCTGCTAGGAAAGTTGTTTATGTGTTGGAGATCAGAGATCAAGTTGAGGAAAGCGTCGAGAGTTTCTGTTTAAAAAAGTATGTCTCCATTTAAATATTGTAGTTTCTGTTTAAGAAACTCGGTCTCTGTTTAACAAGTCATATCTCTGTTTAAAAATTAAGGGTTATGTTTAAAAAAGTATGTCTCCGTTTAAATATTGTGGTTTCTGTTTAAGAAACTCGATCTCTGTTTAACAAGTGATATCTCTCTGTTTAAGAATTGAGGTTTCTATTTAAAAACTTATATTTCCGCTTAAAAATTTGTGAATACTGCTGAATGTGTTGTTATTGTCACAGGCTTGTGATTATGGCGATAAACCTAATTAATGGCGATGCTACTTAATACCGGTAGCGGAGACCTTGGCTGAATTCCAACGACAACATCAGAATTTTATTAGGGTTTGGAAGAACAGTATATGATATATACTGTATAACTTCTGGGGCATTGCCCCCAAACCCCCACCGGACCCCCAGGCTGGGGCGCGTCTCCCCCAGACCCTCGACTCGCTAACCGGGTAGCGAGACCACCGTACAGCTCTGCGAAGCGCAACATAGTCGACTCGCCACAGATTGAAGACTTGATTTAAAGCATCCTAGACAGTTTTGTTTTGTTTTATATTTTCGTATGTGTACACGATCGAAATAGTTTTTCTATTGTTATGATTTGTTTAATGTTTATAATGTACGTTTCCCCTTTCATTTGATATGGTTGCAGTTTTACAAATAAAATTTTCGTTTAAAAAATGAGTTTTTGTTTAAAAACGTATGTCTCCGTTTAAATATTGTAGTTTCTGTTTAACAAACTTGGTCTCTGTTTAACAAGTGATATCTCTCTATGAATACTGCCGAATTTATTTTAGATATTTAGATAAACATCAAAATTTTAATTCTATTTTATTTAAAAAATTTTAAAATTCAATAAATGTTATTATATAATAAGATTTTGATCATTGATACATTACTATCAAATATTCTAACATTCACGAACATGAATTTAACATCCATTTCAATTGAATGCATATATATAGATAGATGGATCATGTGAAAGAATATTAATTCTTAAGAATGGATTTAGCTTGTTGTTTTTTAGGGTATTAAGATGTTTAGGTTGTTCCATGGTTAACTAGTGTGGTCAAAATTTTAAACAGAAACATAAAATTTTTAAACGATAACTATAAAATTTAAACATTAAAACAAATATTTAAACAGAAACATAATAATTTAAATGGAGAAGACAGTTTTTAAATGAGAACTTGATTGAGTTAAATAGAGACTGGGATAATTAAACAATAAGGCAAAAAAAAAATGCACACTCGTATGCATAAAAGGTCACACATGATGTGATTGAGCGGTATTTTTCCCACCATTTGCAAGGGCAAAAATGGAATTTCATAACATGGACCCACTTAAAGTGACTGATAAGGGGTGAAAGGAAATGTAAACTATAAAGGAAGGGTTGTCCGGGATGTGCAAAAGTTAGAGAAGGTTTTTAGGAAGTTTTGAAATTCCCGATATGTGAACAGTAATTTTCCCTTAAACAAAAGCATTTCTTTCTACTTCCATAGTTTTACAAGGTAATTTAAAATTTAAACAAAGAATGAAAAATGAAAACCACCAAAGTTCTACTGTTTATATTTGAGTTGGAAAACCACTTTGGAACTATGTTTTGATATTGGATTATACATTCAACTATTGAGTAAAATGTCAAAATTAATGTTGTATGCTGTTACTGTTGGTCGTTGTTTTTGTATATATATGTCATATCATTTTTGTTTCAATCTAATGATTTTGCTAAAACTTTATGTGAGTCAAGCAAAATGTGATAATATTGCTAGTAAGATGAGTTAATTGAACTGTTGCATAGGATGATATTTGAAATGGTACATATTTGGCATAAGAATAAAAGGAAAATTAACCATAGTCAATATGAGGGTGAATCCATGGGTGAAGAAATCTAAATGAAGAAAGGTGTACATTATTGATTATACTGGTAATGGAGAAAAACACCCCCAAAGTTTGGGAAATGGCCAAAAACACCCCGTTAATTTCCAAATCCATAAAAACCCCTTCCTTTTAAAGACAATGATTTTCAAACCCCCAAAGAATGAAACGGTGGTTAACGGAGTTACTTTTCAAATTCACGGACGGAATTGCCCCTACCTTGCATGGGAAATCGTGGTGCAATCATTAAGCCGGTTAGAGAGGAAGTGGAGGGTTTTTCGTAATGGGAATCCCAAGAGAGGCAGAGAGCAGTGTTCGTTTTTCTTCTTTGCTTAACTTTCTTCAGCTTTTCCCTCTCCGAAGCTCTCTCTGCTTCGACATCCTCTGTAACTTCAGTCCACCGTGCGCAAGTATCCTGCACTTCCATCAGTTTGCAGCTCAAGGTATGGCAGAAGATGTGTCTAAAGCAAGGCTTTTATATGAAGTACTCTGTTACACAGAGATATTCGTCGGTTTTGTTTTGCGTGGTTCTAGTGTGCGGGGGAATTTCTCGGCTGGGGTTTCTAGGGTTTAGGGTTTTGGGTTTTGGGTTTTGGTTTAGGGTTAGGGTTAGGGTTTTCGGCTGTGGACACGATCATTGAAAGAGATATCTGTTGTTATTGTTTGTGTAATGCTTACAATGTGCGTTGCCCCTTCCCTTTGATATGGTTGCAGTTTGTAAAAGAGATTTCCGTGTGATGAATGAGTTCGTGTGTAACATTTGTCTCTGTGTAGCGTTAGATGTATCTGTTTAACAAGTGTTGTCATTTTTGCAGTGTTGTAATTATGGCGGTAAACCTAGTCAACGGGAGATGCTACTTGACACCGGTGGTGGAGACCTTGGCCGAATTGAAAGTCCACATGACCTCTCGACATTGGGAGATCATCCAAAGGACACCGTTTGCGGCATTCACTGAGGTGGAAGCTGTATTCCAAGAGAGGACCCTTCTCGATTCGCTTCTGCAGAGGTACGATGGCCGCACCAATAAATTCAGGATCGGGGCGAGTCTGCTGAGCTTCAGGCCTGAGGATGTGGCTCTCGTTATGGGTCTGCGCTGCGACGGAGACGCAGTCCTGTTTAAGAAGAAGAAGACACCGTCAGCTTTCGAAGGGAGATATTTATCGAAAAGCTTCGACAGACACAGATACGCCATTAGGCGCACTCTTGAGCGTCTTGTTGGACAGAGGGGGGGAGAGGAGGATTTTGTGAAACTCTTGATGGCGTACCTCATGGGGACAATCCTCTTCCCGAATACCTCATGCTCGGTGCCCACTTGGATCGTTGATTATGTCGACGATCTACCTGGCATGGGGCGGTACGCATGGGCGCAAGCGACGCACAAATGGCTTATGGAGGACGTTCCACAAGCTGCCGCTCGAGTGCAGACCAGATGCGAGGGGGGGAAGGTAAACACGGGGTACATTAAGGGTTACTCGATCGCGCTGACCATCTGGTTTTACGAGGTGACCGGAACTGGCAAGAAAGCCCGTTTCAGCAAGACCCCATGGGTGCTGTGCTACTTCGAAAGTACTTACCGGAAGCACGCGACGATAGAAACCAGTTGGTCAGCTCTCGAAGGAAAAGAGGTAATAAATCAGTGTTAATATGTTTACAAAGAGCAGTTAATGTTTAACGATAGGCTTATCCGTGTAAGAAATGTAGTTTGTGTTTAACGCTTGGTTTCTTCGCTTAACCTTGTTATACTCCGTTTAAATGTGTTCCATATCGTTTACGTATATATGTCAAATGTTTAAATACGTTTGTTTTGGATCAAATTGAATGATTTGTCTGAGATTATTTTATTTATATATGTTAGTTTCCTGTGCAGGTCCCGGCGAATGCTGAGGAGGAGACTTTTGTTGGGGCCAATTGGCGGAGGGATGCTGTTGCGCGGGAACCACTTGCACGACTGCAAGTGGAGAGGCCAGGCCCTTCCGTCCGTTCGCGCCGACGTGGTTCCCCCACTTCCAGCCCAACACGCAACCCTCGGGGTCGGATAGGCCCTCACCTACCCCGCCCAATGGCAACACCCGCACCGGCCGCGACAACGGCAGTCACCCGGATCCCTAGAGTCCCCCCGACCGCGGTAGCCCAACCGACTTCATCAGCCGAAGACGTGACTACATCCTTTATGCGGGCATGCCAGGTGATGATGAACGCTTTCCCCCAGCTTATCGCTCGGGTTGAGGCATTGGAGGCAAGGTTTGATTCGTTTGAAAGGGCTGCACCGGCGGGACAAATACGTGACGTGCCCGGGACGGATGAGCCGTTGGAAATTGGGGACGACGACTTCGTCGTGAAGGCCATTCCAAGACGGCCACGTATGACAAGGCCACGTATGAAGAGGCTTGCACAAAAGGCGACGAAAACTATACCGGCTGTGTGTCCACCACCGGCCGAGGAGGAAACAATGGCAGCACCACCGGCGGCTGATGCGGTTGTTGAGACCGTTGCAGTTGATGACTTCACCGCCCCGGTGGCGGAGATCGTCGACCCCGTTGGCAATGCCGCGTCTGCGGAAGTTTCGCCACTTCCCGTCGCGGTGGAGCCGGCAGCCGCGCCCGACAACGGTGCATCGAGGGTGGTGGCCACTATCTTTGAAGAAGAAGAACCACCCGAGGGTGTGCCGCCCCTTGATGAGACTGCCTTGGCCGCGGTTGAGAAGACCGTTGCCTCTATTGTGAAGGAGCTCCTGCCCACGGAGGAACGGCCGACCGACATTGCCACATCCCGTGTAGGCGCGATCCCGCAACATCAAGAAGCATCTACGGATGAGCCCAATAAAGCTGTTGCCGGGGGCGAAGGGAACGTCGCCGAGAAAAAAAAGAAAACGGTCACCTTCGCCAACCAGCAGTATGAAGAAGTGCGGAAAGACTTCGTTCCGGCGAAGAAAAAATACGCTGGTCAATCGCGCCTCGACGTATTCGAGAAGGAGCTGATCAAGATTTTCCTCAACTTTCCCATGGACGAGTAAGTATGATAGTGTAGATGTTATTGTTTATATAGAGATCATCCCGTTTACGTTGTTGCGTTTCCGTTTAATTACAGTCGTTACCATATAACCTAGTAATGTATCGTTTAACTAACGATATTACTGTTTAACACTATACATTATCATTTACGTATGTGTTGTTCCCACTTAACGTCTATGTGTTATTAATCAATCACATGTGTTGCCGTTTAACCGCAGTTTCGTCGTCTGGAGGAATGATTATGTCAGCACCACCCGGGCCAACCTATTCGTTCTGATCGACGGGAAAGAGATGGTCACAGATGATGTGTTGGACGCCTTCGTGTGCATCGTACAAGACACACTTACCAGAAAGCCATATCCTCATAAGAAGCGCGCCTCCATCACTCGACCACTGGCGTTGTTTATGTCGAAGGTGGAAGACGCACATGAGACGACTTTGGCTATGATCGGAGATGCCACCAAGGTCGTCAATGACGTTGACATCATCATCCTTCCCATAATCTTGAATGGCCACTTCCATGTCGTGGTGCTCGACAATAACAAGAAAGAGTACAGGCATTACACCTCATGCCCAAGTGAAGAGTACAATAGAGACGCGGTAGCAATGGTAAGCTCTCTGCGATATAGATTTTGATTGTCAGAGTGACATAGATGCTTTATGTTCTAACATCGGTTTGTATAATGCGACAGCGGGAACTATTCGACACCTGTCTCGAAATGGAGTATGGCACGACGGCGACGGCACAGTACACGCTTGTTCACGATGACGACACACCGCGTCAAAAGAAAGGCACTGTCGACTGCGCCGTCTACGTGATACGGTTTATCGAGCAATTACTCCGCGGTGAAAAGCTGCGGATAGCGCACACGGACGTCCCCTATCTAAGATTGAAGTACGCTGCCCACATACTTAAGGAGGGACGAGCATCCGGCATCAAGCAACGCGGGGAGGGTCCAGCCGTGGGGAAGTAAAATAGTTTTGTTGAAATTGTTTTCATTTCAATTGATTAAATTCATTCTTTACCAGCGACATGGCAGAAATTTCAATGTACATCTAATAATGCTCGTTATTGTTTCATATTCAATCATTATTTGCTTAAAATTTTATGGTACCGATTGAGAGTCGTCGCTGCTTTATAAAATTAAGTACTTCTGTAAAAAATGACGCTGTCACTATTAAAAAAATTGTGTTACACTTTAACAATACGGATCTCCGTGCATTATACACCGTTACCGTTTAACACCAGGGAACCGGGTTGTTCACACACTCCTTGTTTAGACATTAGTCGTGAACGTTTAACTCCCTATGACCCTGTTTAAAACATGTCGGCTGTTGTTAAATGAAAGAGACCGTAATCTACTTATGTTGTCTGCTTTTAAAGGTGAGAGACCCAATTATACATAACTTTTTAAAGGCTGTTGCTCAATGTATGTCACCCATTACGTGTTGTTATCTCCGTTTAAAATGCAGAGCTATCAGGTGAACAAAGTATTCTCTATTTAGCTTTTCTCGTTACATGTTTAATACTACAGTCCCTGTTTAATATGGCGGCTATTGTTTGACGGGTGAGACCCTATTCTACTTGCGCTGTTTGTTTTTAAGGGTAAGAGACCCTATTATGCATAACTTTTTAAAGGCTGTTGCTCAATGTATGTCACCCATTACGTGTTGTTGTCTCCGTTTAAAATGCAGAGCTATCAGGTGAACAAAGTATTCTCTATTTAGCTTTTCTCGTTACATGTTTAATACTACAGTCCCTGTTTAATATGGCGGCTATTGTTTGACGGGTGAGACCCTATTCTACTTGCGCTGTTTGTTTTTAAGGATAAGAGACCCTATTATGCATAACTTTTTAAAGGTTGTTGCTCAATGTATGTCACCCATTACGTGTTGTTGTCTCCGTTTAAAATGCAGAGCTATCAGGTGAACAAAGTATTCTCTATTTAGCTTTTCTCGTTACATGTTTAATAATACAGTCCCTGTTTAATATGGCGGCTATTGTTTGACAGGTGAGACCCTATTCTACTTGCGCTGTTTGTTTTTAAGGGTAAGAGACCCTATTATACATAACTTTTTAAAGGTTGTTGCTCAATGTATGTCACCCATTACGTGTTGTTGTCTCCGTTTAAAATGCAGAGCTATCAGGTGAACAAAGTATTCTCTATTTAGCTTTTCTCGTTACATGTTTAATACTACAGTCCCTGTTTAATATGGCGGCTATTGTTTGACGGGTGAGACCCTATTCTACTTGTGCTGTTTGTTTTTAAGGGTAAGAGACCCTATTATACATAACTTTTTAAAGGCTGTTGCTCAATGAATGTCACCCATTACGTGTTGTTGTCTCCGTTTAAAACGCAGAGCTATCAGGTGAACAAAGTATTCTCTATTTAGCTTTTCTCGTTACATGTTTAATACTACAGTCCCTGTTTAATATGGCGGCTATTGTTGGACGGGTGAGACCATATTCTACTTGCGCTGTTTGTTTTTAAGGGTAAGAGACCCTATTATACATAACTTTTTAAATGTCTTCATCAACCGCGATATGGGTCCTTACGTACGGAGTTATTTTTTTACAGTGTGTCACCAATTACGTGTTGTTGTATCCGTTTAAAATTTAGAATTATCAGGCCAAGAAGGCATTCTGTGATTATCATTTGCCGTCACTGGTTTAATATCACCGTTCCCGTTGAATATTACCATTCCCCACGAAACGTTTCATGATAGTGTTCATTATGCGTCCGTCTCTATTTAAACCGTGCATGTCATGCGCACGAAGTGTTAGCATTTGCTTAAGGAACATTGTTTTCCATTTAAACTTCATGCGTGGCTGTTTAACATGCGTCCGAAATGGTTAACATTTATGAGAGAGTAACAACGAATTTAAAATTTCTGAATGAGAGAGCGTTCCCATAATTAAGCAAAGTTCTTATTCGATGGATGAAAACTACACTAAGCAGGACAAAAACCGTCATTCCATTTTATACATTTTGGCGTACCGGAGCAGCCTCTCCACATCCCTCTTATGGGATACCACTCGCTCGAGTTCTGCGGAGAGAGATGCTGCTTTTTCCGTCAGATCCCCGACCAAATCTTCCAGGAACCGCTCCCGGGGATAGGTCATCGCCCCTGCAAAGAAGACATCAACGATTTAGAGAAATATTTCTAAAGACGCATAACTGAACCGTACGATAGGCAGTAATTCCAGATGTTACACCATCGACATCAGCGGGGGACGCACCCCTCGTCCTAAGATGCGCGGGACATAGCGCGTAGAACGCCACCAGGGCAGCAATGTTCTGGGCTGCCTCTTTCTCTCTCTCGGTTTCTGCGGCGGGAAAACGTGGTCCCATCCACCGTGACCGTGGCCACGAAAGGAGGCGCCCGGGCGCCTTCCCCGGTTGTGTAGTACACCGGCGTTGAGCGGTGCGTCTTACGGCAAGTGCGCGTTGAGAATTGACACATACATACTGTTAGATCTGCGAGTAATATCTGGGTGCGTTTCTTGTTTCCGATTCTTCTTTAAATACAAATGGATTCAACGGACGTTCGAACTATTTCTCGAGTCTGATGCCAATAACTACTCGACGTTTGAATTCCAAAACCAAATTTAATCGTAACAGATAACAGTAACGTCCACTGACGGGTTAACCAATGCACACTTTCCCAATGTTAACTCACCACACTTGGTCGAATGCATGTATTACTCAGAATGTCTATCCCCCGTTTACGTATCTGTTTAACTTTAAGACTTACCGTTCCCATTAAGAATAACGTTTAACTTTCGAATCCTTCGTTTAACTTGTCGCTATTGTTAACGTTTAACGTTGAGGTAAAAAAATTTCATGTCGCTATTGTCACATATCAGTCATCACAATAAAATACGTTTGTGTAATTCATTATCATGTAATTCATTATCCTAACTTAAACATATTAGTTGTGCGCTAAAGGTACTAGTCTCTGGTTAACAGTCGGTGTAAAGTTTGAAATATAAAGGCCTGCCAAAATGATTTGCTCTCCGTTTAAACTTCGTTAGCTCTGTTCAATTATACTTCGTGCAGTTCACTCTTTAGACTCCCGCCGTAATTGTACGAGTCTCAGTTTGCTATTTCATTCCATGTGACAATAATTGCTTAACAAAAATCCACAACTTACGCTTCTCGCAACGGAAATTACATGAATTTGAGATAAATGTCAGACTGATTTTACTTTTCATAATTAATGGTGAAAGTAATTAATATTGGCTTATGATTCACGCTATCAGTAACAAAAATGACCGTTTAGGTTTGTATGTTTAAATATAGATTACGCTGTTTAAATATTAATGATTACGTTTGGATTCAGATGACTCCGTTTAAATATAGAGAACTCCATTTAGATAGCGCAATTTACAAACCACATCAACTCGAACATAATCTCACTCCCCCCTTTTCTTGTCATTCAAATCTTGGAGCATATTTTCCACACGTGCCTTTCGATCTTTTATTCCTTCAAGTTTTGCGTTTAGTGCACGGACCAGGTGTTCGAAAACCCACTCCAACTCTTCACCACTGGTGTAATCCCCGACGGGTCGTGAAGGCCCTGCAATGAAGAGTTGAAGGTTTACGTATGGAAGGTGGCTCTTTTTGTTTTTTACAATCAACTGACAAGTCTTACAGTATGCAGTACCTGCGTCAGATACGTCATCGTCAGCAACCAGGGCCTTGGTAATCTCCACGCTGCCTGAAGGACACAGCTGCTTGAACGCCACCTCGACAGCAATGTTCTGCGCCTGCTCGGCGCTTTCCGCAGATGAAGAACCGGAGAAAGGGGTCCCGTCGACCGTCACCGTGGCCAGGAAGACGGGGTTGGTGTCGGGGCCTTCACGGAGAGTGGTATACTCCGGCGAGGGCCGGCGTGTCATCTGGCAAAATTCGCTAGACGTGACGTAAACATTGTTGTGGGATGTGGATAATATCTGCGTCTGTATCTTGTTTCGGCTTGATGCGTACATACAATCAGAACTACTTGTGAAAAAAAAAGGCATTGGTTTTGCGGTGAAATAAATGGAATATAGTAAATGGCATCGGTTACGTTCACGCTTTGCTGATTCGCATTTCAACATTAAATTGGAGTAATTAATAATAAATTCACATTGCATGGTTTCCCTGACTACGTTATACCGTAACTAGGGTAAATTCAACTCCATTTATGCATGCGACGTTTCAGGATTTTCCAATGCAAATTTTCTGGTTTTGAACCTATTTTGTAAACATAAATGTGGTATTTAATCTATGACTGCGAATTCACTGGGCGAAACTCCTCATCATTGTTTAAATATAACCGTCATCACTTGCCCTTACACTTTACCGTTTAACAATCGATATCTGCGGTTAACTATCGACGAACGAGAACGAGGGTTCTCTCTGTTTAACATTGTATGTCACCGCTTATTAGCATGCGTCTTCACTTAGCATTCGATGTGTATGTTTAAATTGTCTTCTTCACACATCGAGGACTCTGTGTGAATACTATTCTCACTATTTACAAACACTCGCGCTTTTTAAATATTGTGGCCCCCCCTTTTACAGACGTCGACGTTTATAATTTAGTGCAGATGTTCAAATATACACGTATCGGTTTAAAGATCAAAACATAACAGGGGAACAAATTTCTTTCCTTCAAAAAATTTTTAGTTGAAACGGAGTTATATTACAACCAGCGTAGGCGTACTAATTTATACATCTAACAACTGAAAAAAACATTATCATTTCGGCTTCAGTCCCTGGATCAGCTTCTTCACTTGGGCCGTGCGGATTCTTACTCGATCGAGTTTTTCGGAGAGGACGACTTCCTTCTCCGCAAGCTCGACGAGCATGTCCTCTAGAAAGCACTCCAACTCTTCGCTGTTGGAGTGCTCGCGGGTGAGTGAAGGCGCTGCATCTGAAGGCGTTGCGGTGCGAGGCACTGCAATTTAGAAAATAAATAAATTTTTGAAACATGGACGCAGAAATCTTACGGTATGACTTACCTCCACATAATCGATCGGCGGTAGCAGCGGGAGGCGTATTCATCCTCACAGGGTATGGAATACGGAGGTCACTGTACGCCACCTCGGCCGCAGTGTTCTGGGCGTCCTTCGCTGATTTCGCAGGGTAAGGGCTGTAATAAGTGGTCCCATCAACCGTCACCGTGCCCAAGAAGGCGGGGATGTGGTCGGGGCCCTCCCTGACGGTTGAGTACTCCGGCGACGGCCGGTGGGTTCTCTGGCAGAGCTCGTTGAGAAGGGACTTGTACATACTTCTTTCTCTGTGTGTAATATGTGGATGTGCCTTTGATTTCCGTTTATTGTTTAAATAGAAGTCTAGGGGACGGAAGTTCGCCTAACGTAGTCCGTGCATTGATGCTTACGTGTGGAATTTGAATTCAAATGTAATTGCACCAATAAATAGTAATTAATTAGCATTCGTACTGGGATTTCGAATTAATGACGTCTTGTCGTCATTAATTCGGACTCAATACATGCTTTAAACTCACAATGAACTCTTCAAATATCAAGCATTGTGTGTAACATTTTAAACACTATGTGTACCATACAACGTCTCCGTTAAACATTTCGCCGAAGATGTGTAAAACTCGCCGCCGTATCTGTTTGAATAGAACGTCTCTGTTTATGCGTCACAATCTTACATTCGTTCCCGAAGTTCAAATACAAAAGAATGACAACAAGCGATGTGCCTGTTTAACGTTATTGGTTATCGTTTATTACGAAGATTTTCCGTTTAACATTCACAGCGTACGCTTCAATTTGTGTCACCATTTAACATTAGGGTTATTCGATTAAAACTTCAGTGCATACAACGAAATTCAGTTATTCTGTGTTTAAATATCAGGGCGTCATAACCAAATAAATGTGTGCTCTTTAAAGATTATCCTTTTACGAAGCCTAATCGGCAACACTTTCATTGCAAGTTCTACGATTGTGACCGGACGCGTGGCAGCGGCTGCAATGTAACTCGCGGACATCAAACGCTTGCGACTCGATCCTCCTTCGTCTAGGACGCCCAGGTTGCCTTCTCGTCACAGGAGGCCGCAAAAGCAGATCTCGATTGTTGTCCGTGGGCCTCTCATTGTCGGGTATGGGAAATATAGCTTCCTTATACGCCAACTTGTAAGTGTCGACGGTGAAGTGATCGCTAATAAAACGATGAACATTGCTGTCCGTCAGCAATATCGCAGCGCAAGCGTGTTTGCACGGGATGCCATAAACTTGCCATCTGCGACATGAGCAAGTTCTACTGGCAAGGTCTACAGAGTTACTGCACTGGTCAATCACTTCGTAACGATCACCGAGACAGCGAGCAACGTGAAGACTTCGGCTATCCTGCACAAGCGTCTCAACCTTTGAATGTATGTCCGGGCATAAGAAAGTCTCCCATTTGTTCGCTTGCTCACGGCGAGTGCATAACATGCGCATCAGCTTGTACCTGCACAACGAATGTCGGATATCTTAAAGAAAGTTAAGCGAATATATGAATATTTAAACACAACTACATCGGATTAAACAAAACAGTAATAAACTAAAGATCGAAGAAGAAAAACATATACGACGATATTTAAACAGAGAGAATGATATTTACATTTGTTATCTTACACAGGATTCTACCGGACTAAACGGTTAATGTGAATGTTAAACACCGACGACGGTATCAAACTGCGGACAGTGCATGCTAAACACAGATAACGAACATTAAAGGGTAACGGGTAAGCTTAAGCGTTACATGTATTTAAACTTCGAATACCTTATAGCGTCGACCATTTTCGTCACCGGTAGGTGTCGAGCTTCTTTGATCCACGCATTGAACGACTCAGCTACATTCGAATACATCTCGCCCCATCGGTCACCTTTGAACAGATAATTCGACCAGTGTGACATGTCGGATCTGTGAATCAACCACTGAAACGCTTCGGGTGATGCGGCCCGCAGTTCATTGACGGTGTCATCGAATTCTTTAGCCGTCGTTGCCCACGCGATACGAAAGCATATGGACCAGCACTCCTCCCTCAATGCCTTCCCAAGTCTGCCATTGGCTTTCATAAAATTGGCCTCCAAGTGCCGAAGGCAGTACGCATGCGGGGATGAAGGGAAAACTCTCGCAACAGCGTTCACAAGGCCCTTTGACCTATCCGAAACGAATGTAATTGTCTCTTGGTAGTCTCCTTCGTCGTATAAAGCATCACCTAATTTGGAAATGAACCACGTCCAATTGGCGTCTGTCTCGTTGTCGACAATAGCGAAGGCGACGTGGAAGAAGCCATTGTTCCCATCCTTGCCTGTGGCACCCAAAAGAGTACCCCGATACTTTCCAAGGAGGTGAGTACCATCGACAAACAGCAGCGGCCTGCATGCCCGCTTGAACCCCAAAATGCACACGCTGAAAGAGAAGAACACACGTTTAAAACGCTCACCGTCTCTTTCCACAAACGCGATGCTGCCGGGGTTTGTCTAAGCCACCTTATGGACGTACCAAAGCAACAGATCGTAGCTGGAGATGTCACTGCCGTCGAGGATCACCCGGGCATGCTCTTTTCCCAGCCATGCCTGCTTGTATGGAATGTGGACACCATGCTCCCGCAACATGTCCTTCTGAATGTCGATGGCCTTGTACAAGGGCCGGTCCTTCAGCTTCTGAATTACTCGTGCGCTGACCCATTTTTTGGATGCTTTCGGGTGTGACCCCGAGGCAATTCCACCACCGCAGGTGTGCGTTGGGTCCATTGTCTTGATTCTGAAGGTATTTCTATTATATTCCTTTGATGCGTGAACGCGCCATTGACATCCACCGGCCGCGCATTCCACAGTTACCCGGTATTTTTCGTTCTTCACGAATTTGAAATCAAAATTCCGACTGATAGCAAAATTGCGAAGTGTATCTCGGAAATGTTCAACGCCATCAAAACGTTGTCCGACGTCCAACGACAACACTTCATATTGATCTGACGACGATGGCAGGCATGCGACACCATCAGGGTCGCCATGTGGTGGGACAGAAGCGCTCCCAGATTCTGAATTCCTGCCAACACTTCAGTTCAAACGCAAACGATCAGAATTTAAGCATAAAGTCCACTTATTTAAACACCGAAGTTAATATTTACACGTTAACAGCTATAGTTAAACAGAGATGTAATAATGCAAACGGTATATGATAGGTTACACAGAAACATGATAAATTAATCGGAGATGCCAAATTTAAACGGATAATTCATTCTTTAATACAGATAATGGTAGTGTTAAACACTAACTGACATACAACTGCATAATTGTTTTAGAGTAACGCATTACCACGACAATAACTCGTTTTCAGAAGGCTGTCGTGGCACGTCATCCGTCTCGACAACCATATCGACTACACCGCCTTTGAGGATGGAGAACACATGACACATGCGCTGGAAGTCGACCTCGTTCTCTATTGGGCAAACCGTATTATGTCCATCGGGTGTGATGAACTTCACCCTCGCGCGACAAACATCGAGACCCCAGCGCTCACAAATCTCACCTAACACTGACGCCCATTCAGTTGACGCGGTGAACGTCAGCACTCGTCCCTCCCCGTTGTATCTAGCAATGGCACAAAAACTGTCCATAATATCGGGTGATCGGAGGAATTCAAATCCATAAACCAACTTAGCAGAAGGAAAAGGAGAACAAGAACAAAAATATGTAATTCGCTTTATAAGCTCTCTATGCGAACAAGAAACCATTAAAGGGGGAAAAAGCTCACATATGTATGCGTAAATGTGAGACATGACATGATGTGATCGGGCGGGGGTTTTTTCCACCATTTGCAGGGGCAAAAATGGATTTTCATAACACGGACCCCTCTCATGTGACAGACGGGGGGTAGAAGGGAACCAAACTATAACGGAGGGGCTGTCCGGGGTGTGCAAAAAAAGGAGGGGGTTTTTGGCCAGTTTTGAAATTCACGATGGGTGAACAGTAATTTTCCCTTGATTATATAGATTTGTGTTTTTTAAATGTTTTTTATAATAACATTATTAGTCAATGTATAAAATATCTTAAATAATAATACTACTAAACATAAGCTCATAAATACATATTTAATTGCTAAATATATTTCATATCCTTGCAAATTCATGGTCAATAGAAGACAAATAAAAAGTAAAAATATAGGGCTTTTTTACAAACTAGCCCTCCTTTTTTTTTAATTAAATCAAATGGCCCTAAGAACATCATATCACCCACATGGGTGATATGATGTGCTGACTGTGCGCTGACTCAGCGCTGACTAGGCTGCTGACGTGGCATTGTTAAATAAAAATCATGATTTTTTACATTTAAACCCCTGAGTTGTTTTATAATTAACAAGTTGATGTATTCTTGGGTTTTTTTAACCAAAATTTTTTTAAAAAAATTATCTCAACATCAATAATGTTTCTCTGTCATTGTCGATGTTGATTACAGTACTAGTGTGTCAATCCATAGGCCATCTACATTTGATGTTCATATAATTGTCTCCTAAATTGAAGTTAATAGCTGCAGCAATTGTTTCTTGAAACTCATTCAAGTTACTGTTATTTCGAACTCCAACAACTGTTTTATAGCCTCCCGAATAAGTAGCTTTTTCATTAGACTCTTGTAAATGTCCACCCCAATAAACAATCACCGTTACTTCAGTAATACTCATCCTTAAAAAAAAATAATGTATAACTTAAAGAAAAATAAATTAATATGAGATAATTATTATAAACTATATATACTATAAAATTTTACTAACTTTATTGAATACTTGAATACCAAGTTTTGAATATCAAAAGAAAGATAGAGTTTGAAGTTGATGAAGATGAAAGTAGAAGGGAAGAGATATATATAGAGAGAGCTTTGCTTAGATTTATGAAGGCATTGGATTCTTCATACACCTAATTATACAAGCATGCACAACTTTGTTGTAGGTGGAATCATATTCTCCTACATTTGAAACCTACTTCTTAGGCAATTAATACATGTTGTGTCTAATTATACAAGCATGCACATCTTTTTTTGTGGGTGGAATCATATTCTCCCTACACCTGAAACCTATTTCTTAGGCAATTAATACATGTCATCTCTAATCATACAAGTATATATATCTTTTTTTGTAGGTGAAATCATATTCTCCCTACACCTGAAACCTATTTCTTAGGCAATTAATACATGTCATCTCTAATTATACAAGCATGCACATCTTTTTTTCTTGTAGGTGGAATCATATTCTCCCTACACCTGAAACCTATTTCTTAGGCAATTAATGCATGTCATCTCTAATTATACAAGCATGTACATCTTTTTTTGTAGGTGGAATCATATTCTCCCTATACCTGAAACCTATTTCTTAGGCAATTAATACATGTCATCTCTAATTATACAAGCATGTACATATTTTTTTTGTAGGTGAAATCATATTCTCCCTACACCTAAAACCTATTTCTTAGGTAATTAATACATGTCATCTCTAATTATACAAGCATGCACATATTTTTTTTGTAGGTGGAATCATATTCTCCCTACATCTAAAACCTATTTTTTAGGCAAAATACATGTTGTTTCTAATTATATAAGCATGCACATCTTTTTTTGTAGGTGGAATCATATTCTCCCTACACCTGAAACCTATGTTTTAGGCAATTAATACATGTCGTGTCTAATTATAAAAGCATACATATCAATCAAGCAAACAAGTTATTATTGATTTCATGATTTAATTAACAAATAAATTATAAGCCTTTTGTGTTTTCATATATATATATATATATATATATATTCTTTAAAATTAATTTTTAATAAATTAAGAAAATTACATATTTTTTAAAAAAAAATTGCGTCAAACAAGTAAATAAAAAATATAATTTATTAATTATAAAAAAGATTTCAATTAAAAAACACACTTATATATTTTTTTAAAAAGTATTTAAATTTTTAATAAATTTATAATTTTTTTAAAAACATTTTGGTTAAAAAAACCCAAGAATACATCAACTTATTAATTATAAAACAACTCAGGGGTTTAAATGTAAAAAATCATGATTTTTATTTAAAAATGCCACATCAACAGTCTAGTCAGCGTTGAGTCAACGCACAGTCAGCACATCATATCACCCATGTTGGTGATGTGATGTTCCCAGGGCCATTTTAAGAATTAAAATGGCCCCAGGGCCATTTGATTTAATTAAAAAAAAAAGAGTGCTAGTTTGTAAAAAAGCCCAAAAATATACACTTTGTAATGTCAAGAATGTAATGCAAATAGACAAATGCAGTTACAACTTGAAACATCATAAATAAACTCATGTAGTTGGCATATATCTTCAAAACAGCCCATGGACTCAAAATCTTGCTATTTTCCCTGAAAAATTATATCAAAGGAAAAAAAGGTATATTGGTAGTTGTTTATATAGGTTTTGTTTTAATATATATATATATATATATATATATACACATTAGTTTTGAAGACTAACCATAAAATCATCCTATCGTAAAATCCGTCACTAGTTTCAAACTAACCAAAAAAGGTTTTCAATTTTTATTAATGGTCCCAAAACCTTGTTCTTTTACGGTTGACTTTTTAATCCATGTAGGCATCAAAGTAAAATTTTAATTAATTTTTATTAACACAATACAATATTAAATTTTTTGTTTATCTTTTTTTTCTCCTCTTTCACTATTGTCATCTCATTTGTTATTAGTGTGCGTTTGGCTCGCGGAATAGGAATAGAGATAGAAATGGGAGTAATGGAGGGAGTAATGGGAATGGGGGTAATGAGGAGTGGAATGATAATGAAAACTGTGTTTGTTTAGAAGGATTGGTCATTGGGAATGTAAAAAATAAATAAGAGAGATAGATGTTAATTACCTTTTTACCCTTATAACAAAAAAATTTTATTTATATTTGTTTAATATTTTCAATTAGTAATATTCACATTATGAATTACTTAAATTAATTAATATTTTTAAATTTGATTAATAATTCAATTAAATTATCTTTTATTTTTAAATGGCAATTTAATTACATAACTAAGGATTAAATAACTTTACATAAATAATAAAATGTATAAAATGATATTCACATAATGAATTACTTAAATTAATTAATATTTTACATTTGATTAATAATTCAATTAAATTATTTTTTTATTTTTAAATGTCAATTTCTTTGCATAAATAATGATTAAATAACTTTACATAAATAATAAAATGTTGAGCAAGATATTCACATTATGAATTACTTAAATTAATTAATATTTCTAAATTTGATTAATAATTCAATTAAATTATTTCTTATTTTTAAATATCAATTTTGTTGCATAACTAATTATTCAATAACTTTACATAAATAATAAAATGTTGAGCAAGATATTCATATTATGAATTACTTAAATTAATTAATATTTTTAAATTTGATTAATAATTCAATTAAATTACTACAAAATACCTCCCAAATAACATAAAACAAAAAATGAAAAAAAGTAGTAGGTATTTGGTATATTGGTGAGGGTAAAAAAGTAATTACACAGGGGGGAATGAGTTATTACTCTGGTGGGGGTAATGATTTCTACCAGAGTGGAATCATTACCCCACAAAATACACCCCAAACAAAGTAATGGGATTGTGTAAGTAATGATTACCCCAGTTGGGGTAATCATTACCCCCATCCAAACACACACTTAACACCATTGCGGTCTGCTATCACAACCACTACCATAAATCTCATTAACCACTATTGTCTACTCTCATTTGTCATTCCCGTCACAACACCGGCTGCTACCACCACCATCCTCATCCATCGCCACCCACCACTATCATTTTCATTCGTTATCAACACAACGATGTCTACCACTGCCACCATCATTTTTCGTTCACCACCACCGTTATTGTCACTCGCATCCATCAACACTACCACCACTCATATTTGTCATCACCGCCAATCACCACCACCAAGGGTCTGATTTGCCACCGCTGCCATCATCATCACCACTCTCATCCGTAATTACCATTATCAACAAAGACACGATGACCACCACCACCATCTTCTTCCATCACTATTACCGGCAAGAATACTTGCAATGTTTTTTGGCAAACTTTCAATTTGTTTGGCAAACTTGTGATTTTATTTGCAAAAACACCACTACATTTCACTATACAACTAGATTAAGGGGAGAGGTTGCGAGATAGTTGTGTTAGTTGAGGCACTAATTTATAAAAGTCTAGATCTAATTATATTTATATTTAAGCATAGACAATCATATAGTATAATTTAGTTTGGTGGTTAAGGTGGTGTTATAACTCATTGGCCATGGTTTAAATTATCACACTTCTAGGTAGTGAAGCTAGTTTATAATCTAATAAACCACCAAAGTTTGCAAAACGGCTAGTTATAGCTAATTTTCAGGGTATTGGAGAGATTTTATTTTATCATTTACTCTCATTTTTTATTCTTTATTTCTTTCTTTTTCTCCATTCTCACTATTATTTTCATCCACCACTATTGTCACTCTCATTTGTTACGGTCATAATCTTTCACCACCACCACCGCTACTATCACTCTCATTTATCACCATTGCCACTCTAATTCGTTACTGCCATAATCTTTCACCATTGCCACCACCACTAACACTCTTATTCATCACCAATTGGCACTCTCATCCATCACCTCCACCGCGGCGCTTTTTTAAGGTACTGGAGAGATTTTATTTTATCATTTGCTCTCATTTTTCATCATCATTCTCATTTTTCATTCTTTATTTCTTTCTTTTTCTCCATTCTCACTATCATTTTCATCCACCACTATTGTCACTCTCTTTTATTACAGTCATAATCTTTCACAACCACCACGGCTACCATCACTCTCATTTACCATCATTGCCATTCTAATTCGTTACTTTCATAATCTTTCACCATCACCACCACCACCACCACTAACACTCTTATTCATCGCCAATTGCCACTCTCATCCATCACCGCTACCGCCGCGCTTGTCGCTACCACCACCACTCTCATCCACCATCATCACTCTCATTTACCACCATTGCACTCTAATTCGTTACTGCCATAATCTTTCACCGTCACCACCACCACTAACACTCTTATCCATCGCCAAATGCCACTCTCATCTGTCACCGCCACCGCCGTGCTTGTCGCTACCACCACCACTCTCATCCACCATCATCACTCTCATTTACCACCATTGCCACTCTAATTTGTTACTGCCATAATCTTTAACCATTACCACCACCACCACCACCACTAACACTCTTATCCATCGCCAATTGCCATTTTCATCCATCACCACCACCGCTACGCTTGTTGCTACCACCACCACTCTCATTGACCACCATTATCACTCTCATTCATCACCGTCACCACCACCACCACCACAACGGTCATCCCTACCACCACAACACCACTGTCACTACCATCGCCATTCTCATTTGGAATCGTCAATATCACCACTCTTATCTATCATCATCGTCATTAAAGAACAAGGCATTCCACAAATGTTCATTCTGCAAGCATTCCCAGCCATAAGCTTTATCAAAGGTTTCAGTTTTTTCTCCATTTCTTAGTCTTTCTTTTTGACATGAGTCTCCAATAAGGAGGCAATGAAGTAGGGGATTCGACTTAAACCTCTTTACCATTTTGCTGATATGAAACCTTGTCAAATATTTCATCATCTTCAATTTCCAATGATTCATCAAGGCATTGCTTTTTAAGCTCCTTGGCCTACGAAAGGAGTAAGTAGACCAGACCAAAAAGAGAAAAAAAATTCAAGCATTTCAACTTCCAAATAAAGGGTAATTCTTTAATTATGTGAAAGAAAATTGGTAAGACAATGGTTTGTTTTTGCCATGGATCATGGTATACACATAATTGGTTGAAGAACTTTCTATTTGTTTATGAAATCATTTGATATTTATTATCCAAAATATAGTTTCCAAAATACTCAACATTTTGGTGCAAATCATATACCTTCTTCTCTGTTCTGAAATATGTCACTTAGCTTTTTATTTGCATTCTTGAGGTGGTAGGTACTTAAGAGTTTAGATCAATTAAATCCAAAAATTGGTAATCCTGTTTTTCAATGCCAAAATGATAAGTACCTCCAGTGGAAAATATTTTTTCTTTCATGTTGAAACCAAGATCTAACATTTGAATCCTTCCAAAAATTAGGATAATTTGGTAATCAAGCTCAAACCTGGTTTGTCATGACCAAGCCTACATCTTTATCCTAATTAAGCATTGATCAACTAAGTAGGTGATAATTTCATCATTATTGTGTGTGTGATTTCATTATTTTGAGTGGATTTGGGTGGTTTTCCAAAAAGCCAGACTTTCTCTTTACAATGGATTGGGTTGGTTTTCTTCCCCAAATAGACAATACCTATTTAATGCTCATAAATAATATGATTGCATGATAAATCTGATGATCTTAATATTTGCATTTCAAATTTTTAGGACTTGCATCTAATCATCTCCCACACTTTTTGACATCTATCTTCTTCATACACTCTTAATAAATCATCCTTGGATAGTGATGGTGAGAAATGTGCTTTTATAAGTTTTTACTGAACAAATTAAATCACAGTGATCCAAATTGCTCTTGTATAATATTAAAACAAGATAAGATATTTCTTTTTTCTTATGCTTTTGTGGCTGAGATCTATTGTTAAGGATTCAGACGTTGAACTCCTCTTTTCACATTTTATTTCATATTTTAGGTTGGTTTTTAATTTCATTTCTTTTAATTTTTCAAAAATAAGACAGATTTAAAGCATCTCTTTTCACATTTTATTTCATATTTTAGGTTGGTTTTTAATTTCATTTCTTTTAATTTTTCAAAAATAAGACAGATTTAAAGCATCTTTAATGGGTGGCTCGCTCATTGAGTTGTGCCATGATGCTTTATTGGTGTTCAGTGGCCACCTCAATAATGAGCCCCATTTTTTTTTCAATATGTTTTTAAATATGGGGCCCTCATTTAATTTTTATTTTACCACTATAAATACATCTATGTTATCAAACAAAATTAATCAATTTCACCATCTTCAAATTTTTAACTATATTATGAGTAAATTTAATATTAAAAAAAATATATAATAACCAAATGATTATAATCCTCTTAAAATAACTAAAATTATTTAAAAATTTTAAAAACATCTTTAATGGAGAGGAGTTGATAAATCCCAAGTATGAAAGATAATTAAGTGATAAGAATTTAATATAATAATTCAAATACCCTGCTTTTTAAAATATATTCAAAGAGGGACAAACAGCTAATAAATGCGTTGGAAATGACACCGCAACCCATGTCATTTCATATTATAAAAAAGCCAGATGCATTACATACATAGTGAGCCATGGACCTTATCAATCTTCTTCTAAGTACATTTTTTCCCCCCTTCTTCTTTCTTCTTTTTCTTCTTTTTCTTCTTTTTCTTCTTTTTCTTCTTTTGTTTTGTTATTATTCTTCTCCTTCTTGATCACATTGTTGTTGTTCTTATTGTTTTCCTCCTTCATCACATCTTTGCCATGCCGGAAGAGTCAAAAAAAAACAAAAAAAAAAAAAGATTATCATGATGATGTATAATGAGAAAATTACGAAATAAAATGAAGCCACTATTAAACTAAAAAAAAAAGGAAAAAAAATGCAAAATGAGAGTAAATGATAGAATAAAATTGCCACACTATAGAAAATTAGCTATAACCTCGCGGTTCGGTAAACTCAAGCAGTTTATTACATTGTAGACCGGCTCTAATGTTTAGCAATTAGTTCAACAAGCTGTAGTGGATTTTTGACAGGAAAAAAAAAAGCAAAATTTGAACCATGGCCAATGAGTTACAATAACACCGCCAAGCCATGCTATATGATTTGCTTATGTCTAAATTTATATGTATTTGGACCTAAATTTTTGCAAATTAGTTCCCTTATCTAGCTGTTTGGCAAACTCAGGTGGTTTATTGTTTTATAAACTAACACCACCAAGAATGTGGTGGTAGTCTTGCCCACGTAGTATTTGCCTATGTTCTTTGTCTAATGTACCAGAAATCAGGAATTTAAGATTCGAAAATTGTGATTTTCCCAATAGGTAATTTGTAATAAAAACTGACTATCCAATGAAACTTTCATCATAAATAATTGAATGTAAGCCACCATAAGACCATTCGCCATAAGAACTCTGTGGGGAAAGATATCTACTGACTGCTATGTTGATGCTAGCCATGACAACCAAAATTAATGCCAATAACCCATTTGTCATAAGAAAAGCATGATTTATGATGGACTGTAAGCTGCCGGGAAAAAGTTCCCAGCGACACTTACATCAGCAGCTCCAGAAGGGCACTTTTGAAGTTGAAAAGATTATTCCTGGGTTTTTCATAAGGAACGTGGTTGCAGCGAAAGACACATTTGCTTGTCATGCACCTATTATGACAACTCTTATGTTACCAACAATTTCATAAAAGATATTTGAAACACATATCTGACATAGATGATTTGTTTTGCCTTACTCATATATTGACTAAAAACCATACTTACCTCTCTTATGCTCTTGACCATCTCTCAAATTGCTTTTGAAGTGTAAGGTCCCTTTATTCTCACCTTTGTCCGGATTTTCAAAATTAATCCTTGTACGTTTAATTCATCCCATGTCTCCATAATATCCCCCCGTGAAGAATTTTCATCAGCAAACCAAATCATTATGGGCGCAGAACCAAGTTCTTCTGTTTAAATAATTCAGAAATGCAACTCATGTCAAATCTTTTTCAGTGTATAATATTGTATGCCATTTGTGAGAAGCATTTCTTACAGAAATATTGTTCATGGATCAACGTCAGATATATTGACTGCATCCTGGCAATACTTTGAGGAAGACTAGGCAGAGTTTGTCTCTTTTGTTCTTGTTCTCAGAAGTAATTTCAAACTGGACTCTGTCCAAATTCCTTTCAACAGTCTCGTGCGTTGCCAGTCAGAGCATGTCTGTACCTCTGTTGTCTGCAATAATCAATTTATTAAACCAAAAGTGTGCATATCTAGCAGATATGACTAATGAAAACAGAATGCCACACACAAAAGAAAATGATGGGTCTGGTCCTCAGTGTGATAACGGATAACGACTTGTATGGCCTCTCAATGGAAAGCAGTGGAAGAGAAAATATTTATCTTAAAAGCCAGTGCGCAATGCTTCATAGCTAGTGAAGACAGCATACATTACATGGCTAGTAATCAAACTCTAAAATGGGGATAGCATTGATGATGGAAACTTTGATATGTAGACCACTCATTGTTAGTCATCACCATTTTAAGATGTATGTACCTATGACTGGTGACAGTTCAATCCACTGACCAAAGGATAACTGTAATGCACAACATTTCTTTGCAGGGATATAATGTCTGCCTGGAAAATTATGAAAGCTGATGATAAGAACAATTTGTAATATACATATCCCTAATCATATATAGCTTGCATGGTAGGCCAAACTGTGTTCCTATCTTAACATGAAAGGCACAACTATTGTGCACAATCTACCTGAACCTCAAAAGGTTGCCTATAAGTTTGATCTTTATATGATGAAACTAAACTACTCACCAAAATCATACCAATTAGGCTGAATCAAAATTTGGCCAAAGACAAACCATAGCTTGGGCCGAAATTACAGCTTCAACCATAATCATGTCCTGGACAGCCAAGTTAATTACTAGACAAATTTAAACTAAGTTTGGCTGATTTCACCCAGCTAAGGCTGACTTTGCCTTAATTTCACTGAAAACTTTGGTAGAAATGATAAGTCATTAGGCTGCTTGATTAGAGTTTCATTTAAAATAAATGATGAAATCATAATTTTGAAAAATGCTAAATTTCTGAAATTTTAAATTTTCTAATAATTTTTTTTTATCTGCATAATTTATATAACAAGCCAGTAAATCATGGCCATGAGGTTAAAACAATCAATTAATCTGGTTTCTTGATTTAGACCTAAACAGAAATTAAAAGCAAGGTCTCAGCCATAAAAATGGACTACCACAATCTAATATCTTCATTAAAAAATGAAATTTATACAAGCAAAACAACCCTATCATAAATATTCACTGAATCATTATAGAACACTTGGGCAAGTCCATTTCGAGTAAACTTTATTGCATCTTCAAGCCACTAATGCCTACAGAGATCAATGGCGGCAAAACCAACACACAAACAGGTCACATCACATGTTATACAACAAGATTTAGAGCAAACAACAGAAACATGTCATAGCATTGAAAGAAAATTATACTAGCCTAACAAGAATGTTGAAAACATCATAAAAATCATAACTAGACTTGGATCCTCAAAACCTATACAGGCTGCTGGTCTCTTTTCATTCTGTTTTGACCGTTATTTAGAACTTTAACCAAATTTCTCTTGTAGGAGGAACACTTCTGTAAATACTGAGCAGTTATTTCGGAATGGACCATATGATAAGCAACAAGTACAAGTACTTTGTATGCGCAAGTATTGCAGCTATGTATAAGGTAAAATAGTCGAAAATATAATCCAAATTTTGAAAGTTTTATCAATTTAATTCCAGACTTATTTGCATAAGTTGTATGTGAAACATTTTTCCCCTTTTTAATAATAGGCCACATCTTACCATAACATAAATATTGACTTCTTTATAATCATTAAATTTAGCTCATCAGTCATCAATAAAGAAAAGTGATAAAAAAAATACTGTAATAGTAATGAAGCTACTAAATATTTATACTTGCATACCAGTTAACATATAAAAAATTGTGATATTGAGTTATTTTCATCTTTATGGATTAAATATAATAAAAATACAAATTAAAACATAATTAAATGGTTATATTAATATTAAATACACAAAGATATATTGAAAGAGATATTTTCTATCAAAATCAAAGAGAGAACAAAACTTCCATTTTGGCATAGAATTGATATAAATAAAATTCGAAAAACAAAACTTCAAATTTTGAATTATTCTCTCATATGTTGCTATATACAACACAATAAAATTATAAATATTCATTTCCATATTTTTTTATTAATTTACTTGCATGAGGAAATACTTTTTGAAAAGTTTGAACAAAAAAAAGTATTTGATAATCATCCTTGCCAGGGATAAGTGCATACCTCTGTACTGTAGTGCACCTAATTGCATCAGGTATTCCACAGAATGGTAGCCATCCCACGGGCCAGTCGGCTGGTTATCAAGTCAACTATGTGGTTGGTCGGGATTTGCCACTTCCATATTTCATATTCAAAAGTATATCATACATTGGTGTCCTCATGCAGCTGAAATGCCTCCTGAAGGCCATCTTCCCTAAAATATAAATATGTTGTGTCATTGGGCACAAGACCTCTATGAAGCATTTCATCATGCAGCCGAAATGCCTCCTGAAGGTCACTTCTGTGTAGTGCACCTAATTGCATTAGTTATTCCACAGAATGGTAGCCATCCCACTAGCCAAGTGGCTAATTATCAAGTCAACTATGTTATTGGCTGGGATTTGCTACATCCATGTTTAGTATTCACAAGTAAATTATGTGTTGTGTCATTGGGCACAAGGCCTCTATCAAGCATTTCATCATATAGCCAACATACCTCCTGAAGGTCACCTTCCCTAAAATATCCAGCTATGAGCATATTATAGATAAGAACACTAGGACGCAATGCCCTCTGATCCATTTCATTTAAGATCTTCCGAGCATTTTCAAGGTCTCCATTATTGCAAAGACCATTTATCAAAGCAGTAAAAGTTATATCGTCTGGAACAATGCCTTTCTCAAACATCTCTGAGTATAGTTCTGATGCAAAAATTAGATCACCAATCTTTAGTGATCCATCAATCAAGGTTGTGTATGTAGCAATGTCACAAGGGATCCCTTGTACATGCATTCTCCTGTGTAACTCAATTGCAGCTTCCATATTACTCATATTTTTATACCCAGTAATAAGGCTGTTGAATATAACTGCATTTGGTTCCAACCCGAATTTAGGAAGCTCATCAAAGAGTGAAAGAGCAGCCTTCATGTTACCTTCACTGCATAGACCAACAATAAGAGCATTATAGCCAGCAATATCCATTTGGATACCCAACCTTTTCATTTTACTGAACATCTTGAGGGCAAGATCAGTGCTTTTATGTTTGCAGAAGCCATCAATGAAATTGGTGAAGGTAACCACATCTGGTGATATGCCTTCTCTGACCATCTCATGATAAATTTCCACCGCAAAACTCATCTTGCCTTCTTTTACAAAGCCATGAATAACACTATTATATGTCATAGAGCTAGGGATAAATCCATCCTTTCTGAACTTGTGCATCATGCTGGTCACTTCAGACATCTGACCTGCTTTGCTGAGGCCATATATGATGGTGTTAAATGTGTAGTCATTACAATAAATCCCCAAACTGCACATTGTAATGAGAAGATCAAAAGCTCTATCAGAATCCTTCTTCTTGAGATAACCATCAATCAGAGTGGTATAGGAGATGACATTTGATTTAATGCATTTCTCAGACATCTGACCAAACAGATCAGCTGCTGATTTCATATCCCCACACTTGCAATAAGCAAATAACAAGTTATTATAAGAAACAATGTTAGGTTCCACCCCCTGAGCCTCCATCCTGGTCCACAGCTCACAAGCTTCCTTCACCCTGCCCACCTGCAAGAACCAGTACATAAGAATGTTGTAGGTGAAAACATTGGCTACACCAGAGCTCACAGCTTCATTAAACACACCAAGAGCCTCTTTCCATTTATTAAATTTCAAGGAACATTGTAGAATCGAGTTCACTTGGAAGACATTTGGAGCAAAGCCTGTCTGCTTCATTTGACAATAAAGCTCAAAAGCTTTTCCCACATTCCCAATTTTATGGCAGCCATCAAGTAAAACTGAATATGTAATACTGTTTGGTACAATTCCATTCTCAATCAGACCATTATACAAATCAAAGGCATTACAGAGGTCTCCTTGAGCACAATATCCTTTCATCAGACTAGTGGCCAAGACAAGGTTTATAGGACATCCACTCGTAACCAATTTACCTTTCAGCCTCAAAGCCTCCTCTAGGTTCCCTTGCTTCACACATGCTCCAATGACACATGTATACATGAATTCCGTGGGCACCAATCATCTATCTTTCATCTCATTCAACAATTCACAAGCTCTACTGTAATCAGGCTTTCTGCAAACAGACTGAATGGCAGTGCCATAGACACACAGATCAGGTTCCAGACCAATGTCAATCAAGTCGCCAAAAAATAGAGCTTCATCCGGCTTCCCATCTTTCAAACAAGCATGCATCATTATATGGATTGTATGGCAATCAAAACCCATTTCTTTATCTTTTATCACTCGATAAACCTCTCGAGCCTTTGCCACTGAATTCGACCTCACCAACGCTGCCAAAAGATCATTTCTTGACCTGACGCTGGGAACTACACCATGCTCAAGCATCCAATCCCAAGCCTCAAGCCCTTGTTCCACCCTTCCTGCATGGGAATAGCAAGTTAAGAGATAACCAAAGGAGCGGGGATCCGAAACGCACCTTTTGGATGCTTCAACTAGGCTGTTGACGACAGCCGCCGGCGAAGGGCTGGAATTGCTCAAAAGAGAACGCCTTAACAGCTCACGAGCGCTCGATTTCCGGCCGGTTCTGACAAGGATATGGAGCAAGATACACAGAGGATCAGCACCAAAGGTACAGCCTTTGATCTGCGCCCGCTTCAAGTGCTTCAGCGCCATCTTCGGATTCCTTTCATTCTTTAATAGCAACTCGATCAATTGTGCTTCCGTGGGAAACGGAGACCGGATGAAGGCAGCTGTTAGCTTGTGAGTCGGTGCCACCCGCTTCTCCGGCGACGACGGAGATCCGGGGACGAGACGGAAGGATGAAGACAAGGTAGAGAAGCGGCGAATTCGCCATTGGGAGAGGCGAGAGAAGCTACAGATGCGTTGAAGATTAGGACTTTGGGAATTGTAGAAGAGCAAGAACACCATGCGGAGATGGAGAGCAACAGAAAAACCCTAAACCCTAAAAACCCTTCACAAGTGATGAGCCTTGTGTTTCTTTTTCTTTTTGTTTTTTTTATTATTTATTTATTTTACATATGGACAATTCCCATTGTTACCGCTCTTGGCTGTGGTATTTAGTTTATTTTACCATATAAATAGATTAATTTTAGTGCAAATTAATTATAAGTCCCTGTACGTTTTAAAACATCCTGATCAGTCCCTATAACATTTGAATTTCCCTATCAGACCTTGCTTTTTAAGTTATCTTCTATTTCAGTCCATCCGTCCAACTCCATCAGCAACATAAAATACTAAACGGAAACTCTAGAATCTAAGCGGAATAAAAACATACTAAATGGAAACTCCCCAATCTAAGCGGAAACATACAATACTAAACGAGAACTCTCCAGTGTAAGTCGAAATATACAACACTAAATGAGAGTTCCCGTTTGGTATTGTATATTTCTGCTTACACCGAAGAGTTCTCGTTTAGTATTGTATGTTTCAATTTACACTAGAGAGTTCTCGTTTAGTATTATATGTTTCCTTTTATAATGAAGTGCTTCCGCTTATTATTGGTTGTTTTCGCTTGAATTGGAGAGTTTCTGTTTAGTTTGTATGTTTCCGCTTATATTGGAGAGTTTCCGTTTAGTATTGTATGTTTCCGCTTAGATTTTAGAGTTTTCGTTTAGTATTTTCTGTTTCTGGTTAGATTTTAGAGTTTCCGTTTAGTATTTTATGTTTCCGCTTACATCGTTAGGTTTTTACTTAGCAACCGGTGTTTCTCTTGTTGTTGTTATAGAATAAAAAATATTTAATTGCAATAAATACCTTCACATTCACTATTTTTATTCAAGAATAAAAAACAACCATCTACAATAAATACATTCACACCACTATATCGGAAAACACATCACTCCATCACCTCCAACATTGTGAGTGAATGGAGGGCATAACCGTCACTTCACATAGTTTTTATTGGTGTCATTTCATATGGGGACCCAAATAGAAATAAACCCAAAAATGAAAGATTCTTTGTTCATTTCCAAAATAGAATGATTAATATGTGAACACATGAACTCAAAAAAAAAAAAAGGGACAATTGATGGTAAAATAATTCATTATTCAAAAGTGAAATTGGTTTGTTCTTATTTGATTTTTTTTAATTATACGCCATAAACGTCCCCACCTAAAAATATATCTTGAGATATATTAGTACAGAGGTGCACTTGTGGCTTATTGAATTATTAGAAATTTATTAACTAATGCACCACATGGGTCAATGGAAAATCATCATATGCACACTAAGAAGACTTACAAAGATCATATTGAACTAATAAATCTCCCGGTCTTATAATCATTGATTAAAAAAATATAACTCCTCTTACATGTAATCCACCTCAAGACATATTTGAACAATACAGTGAACCATCCTAACCCAATTGGATAATGGAAGCACTCTATTACTATAATAATATAGGATTTCAACTTTATGCATATTCATCCACTGCTTTTGTAACATTCCACGAGACTACCAATGGTTGTTGAGATTGGATTATTAACCTGGTAAAATAATTATTGATTATTTGGTAATTAAAAAAATATTTTATCATTAATAATAAAATGCTGAATAAATTAATTATTAATGAGTATTTAATAATTAATATGTGTGAGTGTTTCATAAGTTAAGGGCGGGAGGTGACTTGGATCGATAAAGCGGATAACATAAATTGGTGAAAAGAAGGATGTCTCGAAAAAAGGAAAAATGAGCACTTGGGGTTGTTGCATATATGCACTTGCTAAAATGAAAATTACTAATATGCTTTATAAAAATAATGGTATTAGCTATATGCTCCTGCAAAAAAGTTTTCTAACGAAAATTCAACTAAAAATTATATTAAAAAGCTCAACTATTTTTGCTCTCTTCTCTTTATTTATTTTGAAAAACAAAAATCTAAAAAATTAATTTATATCCCGATAAAATTTGTTAGTTAATTTTTAAATATAAAAATATATAAATAAATAAAAATTTTATGTAAAGGTATATAAGCCAATATTATTTTTATTAGGCGGTATTAGCACTTATTCCCTTTCCATAAGTATTACAAACAATTTTTTAAAACTTCTGTTTTTGGAGGTGTTTCCAACCAATTTTTTTTAATATTTCTACAAAACTTCTCTTAAAAGCAAATACAAAATAGTTTATATTATAAAATAAACACAAGTAAAAAGAATGTGAGGCCATGATCCCCTCAAACAAATTAGGGTTGTAACATAGGTATATTTTCAAAAACCTGCGCACACCCTCACATGTGACCCCTGAAACAGGTAAGGACTATAACAGGTAAAGGCATATAAGTAGATTTACAAAAAACGTGCACATCCTGATGCATAGTGATGTAGCTCGGTCTGACAAGAAGATCAAGAACCAAGGAGGGAGACGAAGGAGGGAAGAATTAGAGGATATATGAGAAGAAGAGGAAAAGAGAAGAGAGAAATTGGCAGGATAATTCTTGCCTTTTGCTTTTCTATCCGCTACTATATATCATTACAATCACTGTAACCAATTGCCAAAGAGACCAATTGTACAACTTTCGTTCTAACATTCTAACAACGCCTCGCGGGCATTGATACCAACGTTTCTACTAATAGATTGCCTAACAACATAATCTCTTAATTACATCATAATACCAGCTAATCATCTAATTACGAAAATTAACAAAGCACTACTAATCATCTACTCTGTTAATCTATCTCAAAATCATTATATTTGCCGCCATGGGCCCCCTTGTTCCTGTAGTCACTTCCTCAATTGCAGGTGTTCTTCTTTCCTGTGGCCATAACACCTTTTTCTACATAAATTGCCCCACCTTCGCCAGACCCTTATTCTCAAGCGTGAATTGAGGATAGGCCTCACGGAGATCGGTGATATATTCCCAGGTTGCATCAGTTGCTGATTCTCCCTCCCAGTGTACCAATGCTTGATGGATAACCCGAGAACCCTGCAGAATTTCTCTATACTGAAAGAACTGCTTTGGTAGATCAGCAGATGTTGATTGAGGAAACTCTCGGGCAGGGGGTTAATTTGTTGAGCCATATCCCCTTTAAATTTTTTTAACTTTGAAACATGAAAAACATTATGCAACTTGGTGGTCTATGGTAATTTCAAACGATATGCCACCATGCCAATACGTTCTTCAATCTGGAATAGACCGAAAAATCTCTTAGAGAGCATGCAGTGTGTCCGCATGGCTAGTGAACCTTACCGATATGGTTGAAGTTTGAGAAGTACCCATTTGCACGGTTGAAACTCAACATCAGTGCGTTTGGAATTCGTTTAATTTCTCATGAGATTCTGAGAGCATTGCAAATTCTCGAGGAGAATTGTGAAGACTGTTGATCTTTCATAAAGCGGATCTTCAACGGTTGCTAGGGCAGAGCTCCCTACTAGGTAATCAGTCAATAACAGTGGCGGTCGTCCAAAAACATCTTTGAACAAAGTCATGTTGATCGCTAAGTGCTACACAGTGTTGTAGTGCCACTCGACCCAGGGAAGCAGGCGTGTCCATAGATGTAAATTGTAGCCAGTGAAGCAGCTAAGATAGTCTTCCCAGTATCGGTTCAGCACCTCCAACTGCCCATTCATTTGAGGATGGTAGGCATTGCTCGTTGCCAACATCGTTCCTTGGGATCACGATCGGGGACGATTTGCTCGGGAATTCCATGTAGCTTGATAACTTCCCGGATTAAGGTTTCGGCGACTTGAGGAGCAGTGAAGGTGGGTCCAAGTGCCGCGACTTAAGCGTGCTTGGTCAAACGGTCAACCATAACCAAAATAGTTGTCTTCCCATTCAATGGTGACAGTTCGGTGATGAAGTCCATCACAACTGAGTGCCAAATTTTCCATGGAATTGGAAACGACTGTAAGACAATGAGGAACATAGACACATACTGTCTTAGCGATGCTTGTCCAATGGAAAACAGTACTAATTCTCTCCAAAGTGCGCTGAATGCCAGCGTGGCTGCCCATCGGCGTGGTATGGAACTCTGCGAGGAGTAGAGGATGCAGTCTTGTCGGTAGGCATACCTTTCCCTTGAAAAATAGAATACCATCACAGATAGCATAGTCCAAGTGAGCGCCAGGGTCCTTGAGTACCTCTGCTTTAAGCTGCTCTGTTTCAAGGTAGCTGGTGTACTCTTGACAAACTACATCAGAGAGAACTGGGTGAGGTTTTGAACTAGAGAACAGAGCATGCCACAAAGTTATTCTGAACTCAAGATAGGACGTCGACTGGCGCATTCATCATGCCCCCTTATACTGGATATCAAAGTCATATCCTAGTAGCTTGAAAAGCTATCATTGCTACTCCGGAGTTTGGATTATCTAGTGTAACAAGAAGTGGAGGCTGTCGTGGTCTAACTAAATGGAAAAACGCCGGCCGAGAAGGTACTAGCACCACTTCTTCACCACTTTAGTGATGGCGAACATCTCTCTCGCTGATAAGTGCCTAAATGTACATGTATTTTCATATATTTTATCTGTGTTGCATGTATATTTCTGTGGATCGATTCCTGTTTTATGCTTGATTTGGTTCTTTTATTTTTGTAGTTCATGAAGAAGTCATTGCGGGCCGGAAACACAATGTGGGCGAAATCTAGACCAAAACGAGCAATTTTGAGACTGAGTACTATAGAGAACGCATGGAGATGAACTAAACCTGCATGGAGCCCGCATGGAGTTGCCCGAGAGTCATGCGACCTCCATGAGGGCGCATGAAGCCCGCACGGGTCACGGGAAGCACTTTTTGGGGGCATTTAGAAAAGAAAAGTTAGGGCATTTTTGGGAAAGCTTGAACACCAACGGCAGCGAGAAGCATCAACGGAGAGGAAAAGCGATCTAAGGCCTCAAAACCTTTGGATTCGGTGAGGAGAGGCTATATTTGAAGAGATCTACCACCAAAATCAATTGGAAGAGCTAAAAAGATGACAAAAATGCCACATCTAGGGCAGCATCATTGAAGCTCCTCCGGAGGAGATCCTTCACCACTACTCATCACCAACCTTCAAGGGAGTTTAATTATGTCTTATTTGGTTATTTTCATGTATTTTCTTTTGAATTTCCTTGCCATGTCCAACTAAGCCCCAAGGTCACCGGATGTCGGTGAACCTTGGGATGAACTTGTTCTATGGATAATGTTATGCTATTTTAATTGCAATCTTGTGGTTTGTGGTTCTTTCTATGCGTTCTTTATTATCTTGAATTGCATGAGAACTCTGTAATTTAATTCATAGTTTGTGCTTGGCAACGCGGGATCCGCCCTTGTACTAGACTCGTATAGATAGAAAAGGGATCATTGTGTCGGTACACCAAGGGATTCGGGTACTTGACAACCCTCTGAACATTAGGTTCAAAGCCAAGAGAGTGTTTGCTCATAATAAGAGTTTTCCTTGAATCCATTGCAATCATTGGAGGAGTTGGTTCGAAGGGATTCCGATCAACATTCATATGGGATTAGGGGTTAATCACCAAGGGATTTGGGTTAACCTACTTTAGGACCCTCTCGGCCCAATCCATAATTGCCACTTCAATATTTCATCCTTAAAACATTAGTAATCCCAAGGGGAGCCGCCTCAGTGAACTGTTCCTCCTTATCGATTCTCCCTCGAGATTCAACGCACTTGTTGATTTTCTCTGTAATTTTAATTCTTTTCTTAATTAGTTTCAAAACCCTGAGTTGATTGGTTAAAAAGTAGGCAAGGAGGAAGTAAGAGTAGTTCCTTGGCCTCGTGGAATACAACTTCTGTGTCGCGCACAGGGTATTACTTGACGACCCCGTATACTTGGGGGACAATCATCACTCGCGTAAGTGGAAGATACCTGAAGTCGTGGGCTAAGTTGTTGGCTGAAGTATGCTAAGGGATGCCCATTTTGCATCAATACCTCACTGACACCAGTACCGGAGACGTCCTTTTGGATCACGAATAGAGTACTAAAATCCAGTAGTACAGCACCGGCATTCGAATTAAGGCCGCCTTTAATTGCTGAAATGCTTTGGTGGCTGTGGATGGCTAAATGAAAGCATTCTTCCTTAAAGCTCTGTCAACGGTACTGCGATGGAAGCATATTGGGCCCCAAAACAGCGGTGATAGCCACAAAGACCGAGAAACCCCTAGAGAGCTCTCACGGAATTTGGTAGTGGCCAATCCTGGATGGTGCTGATTATGTGGCCTAGATAATTGATGGATGTATGGCCAAAGTCACATTTGGAAAGCTTGGCGAACAGCCGATGAGTGCACAGCCAGGCAAGCACCTCACGCAAATGTTTTAGATGTGAGTCCCGATTCGCACTATAAACAAGTATATCAACGAAGAAGATGAGTACAAACTTGTAAAGAACTTGCCTAAAGGTGGAGTTCATCAGAGATTGGAACATCAACGGCACGTTTGTCAACCTGAACGACATTACCAGAAATTCATAATGGCCCTCATGGGTGCGAAAAGTGGTCTTCTCGACATCAATGGCATGAATCTGGATCTGGTGATAGCCAGCACGCAGGTCTAGTATGAAGAAGATCACGTCGAGTAATTCCTCCACCGTCAGAATCGAAAATCGGTCCTTCATCGTAATGGCTTTAAGAACGTGATAGTTAACATAAAAGTACCATGTGTTGTCCTTCTTCTTCACGAGTAAAGCTGGGAAGGAGAAGGGGTTTATGCTCTGCCGGATCACCCTGTTGCGAGCATCTCTCCCACGAGCTTCTCGATTTCGGCTTTTTGGAAGTAAGGATACTGGTACGACTTCACATTGACAGAAGGAGCTCCTGGTAGCAAAGGAATGCGATGATGGGGGTTTTCTCACCGACGGAAGGCCAATCGATGCTGTGAAGAGATCCTGAAATTCATGAAGAAGAGAGTGGAATCGCTTGGCGATGCTGTTAGGTGCGCCAGATCCAAATTACGGAATGGGGTGCGAGTGAGCTAGCTCCACGGTTAACTAAGAGAGCTAAGTAGGATCTGCTCGATTTGCCCAATGAAGCAGCGTGAATGTGATTAAAATTGTAGTTGCGTGAGACAATTTAATCGAATCCGTTGGCCATTAAAATCAAATTCCATCCATAAGTTAGTGTAATCAAATAACACTAGGCCTAATTACAGCATCCATTGGACACCCAGGACTAGATCCGCACCGTAGATTGGCAAGGGTATCTGATCAATAGTGAAAGTAACACCGGCCACTATTAGAGCAACGCCGGTACACTCACCACAGCAGGACAAAGCCTCGCGCTGCCCACAATGACTTTTATATGCGTCGATGGTTGGACAGGGGGATGGAGATGAGCTACCAACCGTGATTGAATAACATTGTTGGTGGAGCCACCACCAACGAGAACGATCACTTGTTTGCCGTTGATCTTGCCAGAAAGATTTAACATAGATGGAACTAGTTGTTCGGTAAGAGCATGGAAAGAAATACACGGTCCTTTTGGTATCCACTCCTCACGAGAGGGAAATAGAAATGGAGAATCGGCCACCTCTGGTGGAGGTTCCCTGTTCGATGGAGCCTAATCATCAGCTTCGGCCATCAAACAGAGGAAGAGAGCGGGCTTGCACTTGTGACCAGGAATAAACTTGGAGTCACAATTGAAGCAAAAACCCTTTTCACGTCTGCCGACCATCTCCACAGGTGTGAGCCTTTTAATAAGAAGTGGTGGTAGCCGTTTCCCGATTGGAGCTAGAACAGCTAGAGAAGGACGAGGAAAATGGAGGTCGCGGCGAGAAACAACACCTTCATTATATTTATCCTCAACGAGTTTCACCATTCCCATAGCATCATGAAGAGAGTGTGGCTTCAAGAGATATAACTCATTCTGGATCTCATCCATCAGGCTGGAGAGGAAATGGTTGAGAAGACTTTGTTGGCCAAGGTTGGTGACTCATGTAGAGAGGCCTTCAAAGTCATGGACGTAGGCCGTGATAGTGGAGATTTACTTCAGCTTGAATAAGGAGGTCTCATTATGGATGAAGGACGACGGACCAAACCGAAGCTCAATCTGGCGGGCAAACGTCTCCCATGTAGACAATTGAGATGTCGAATGGAGCCAATGGAACCACTGCAATGCATGTCCGGCTATGTAGAATGCTCCAACATCATGGCTTTGATCATCGGTGATTTAGTTGCAGGTGAAGTAATGTGTTATTTGGAATAACCAGCTTAAGACGTTATCGCTAGAGAAAACAGGAACAACAAGCTTGGGTACGCGAGTATTTGGAGTAGGGAGTGTAGAATGGGATCGTGTGGCAGTTAATGGTAAATGGGTACACAGCTGAGGAATCGTCAGTGAAGAAGGTAAGGGAAGTAAGGGATGTTGTGGAGTGGATGTCGTTACTCGGTCGAGGTTTGACAAGCATCTCCGCCATCACCACTTGCTGCGAAGCTAAGGAGGTGCGGAGGGTGTCAATGGACTCGGTTTGAGTTTTATGGAGTATGTCGAAAGAGTCAGAGTGGTGCTGCATTGTGGAGCAGAGTAAGTCCAGCTTAGTGGGGGGGCTTCGTGACGGGCGAGTTGCTCAGCCATTGCCGAGAGTTGTTTGTCGACTGCGTGGGCTTGTGTCATCATGCCATTTGTCATGAAGACAATGAAAGCACCAATTGATGCAGCTTAGTCATACAAGAAGATCAGGAAAAAAGGAGGGAGACGAAAGAGGGAAGAATCACAGGATAGATGAGGAGAAGAGGAGAAGATAAGAGAGAAATTGGCAAGATAATTCTTGCCTTTTGCTTTTCATTCCATTACTATATATCATTACAATCACTGTAACCAATTGCTAGAGAGGCAATTGTACAACTTTTATTATGACATTCTAACAAAAAACTCGAGGGCATTCATACCTATGTTTCTACTAACATATTGCCTAACAATGCAATCTCTTCATTACATCATAATATTAGCTAATCATCTAATTACGAAAATTAACAAAGCACTACTAATCATCTACTTTGTTAATCCATCACAAAATCATTATATTTGCCACCAGAGGCCCCCTTTTCCTACGATCACTTCCCCAATTGCCGGTGTTCTTCGTACCTGTGGTCATAACTTCTTTTTTTGCATCACATAGCTTATCTATTTTACAAAATAAATAAATAATAATAATAATAAGTGAAATCAGAAATCAGATTTTTTCCGCATTAACTGTATTTTTTTCGTTTTCCTACAAGCATGGCACGTTTCACACCCAAGAACCACATACTAATTAATTCTTCACTATATATATATATATATATATATATATATATATATATATATATATATATATATATATATGGTTGAATGATCAATTTCAATAAACACACAAATTAAATAATAGATAAATAAATAAATAATCCGTAAAAATTCAGACGAGTGTAATACACCATAAACCTTTTTTTCCCAATAAAAGCCAGTTATTCTTTTCTTTACAGTAGAATAGCAGTTAATTCAAATTCATATATATATATATATATATATATATATATATATATCCTTCATGAAACACACAAGAAATTGCTAAAACTCACACAATACATCATCTGTCATATTGAACATCAAAAGTTCCATGGCAAACCAAACAGAACACCTTAATGCCACATCTGCAGTAATGAGCTTACATACTATTTTTCGGTCTAGGTACTTCTAGTTGAAAGAATGAACAAAAGAGACCTAAAAATAGTTTAGAGCCCCAGCTGCATCCTCTGCTGAAGTTTTTCATTGAGTTCTCGATTCGAAGGCGGTTTGCTTGGGCCTTTCACAGAACCATCCCACCATGACTTCAGTTCATCCTGCCAGGAGAAACATCAAATTAAACAAAGCGTTAATTCAGTTGAAAGAAAATAGAGGTGACGGGGGGATTTGAAGTAGGATTGCAATTTATATTCGAATAATTTTGTCGAGACTAGATTCATGCGGCTATGAATTCTTGCACGAAATATGTATATGAGAACAAGGATCAAGACTTGTTACAAATTTATCAACTTAAGATGAACTACAAATAATGTTCATCTAATTCATTGTGTGCATAAGGCTAACTAGTGAATCTCGTGAAGGCATTTCTTATTTCTTACAATCAGTCCTATGCACTATTAAACATATTACCGTAATTGCTGAAATACTATCCCATAATTTGATCGACAAACCATTAAAACAGTAAAACTAAGCCTAGGCAACACATTGCATCACAAACATGTGGCATACGATGGTACTTTAAATTAAATTAAACTCGCTTAGTGAAATCACGATTAATGCAAAAAAAAAAATAAAAGAAATTCCGTCAGGACTGTTGCCATGGCTTCAAACTATTTCAATATTTTGCAAGAGTTTTACCTTCTAACTGATATTGAAAATGTCAAGAACCAACTCCACACTTTCATTTCTTTTAAAAATAGATTTATAGCAACTATTGGCCCGTGAAGTGGGGAGCATTAATTGTTTTGGCCCCTCTAGCAAAAACAATATGTTCATTCTAGTCCCTAAACGCTTTGGCCTTGAAAGATGAAAACTTAGAATACCTAATAGTCCCACATTGATTAATTTAGAAAATATAAAATTTGAATATATAAATTTGGTTTTTTCATCCATACATATTAAAATTTTGATTTCATTGGGCCAAGATAATACTTTTGGTTTGCATCTATCATGATATCAAAGATTTGTTTGTTTGCAACGTGTCTGCGCAAGATAAACACCATGTATCAAGGGGTGTATTAAAGTAACCAATGTATAAGCCTTCTCATCTTATCTGCTTAAGGTTTTGGATTAAATCAGACCAACAGAATATGTTTACTTTGCATCTAACATAAACAAACAGATATGCCTAGTTCACGGGCAAAAATAACCAATGGGTGTTGGTTCAAGTGGTAAAAGCTTGAGTCACTTAAACAAGTGATTTTGAGTTCGAGAATTTTGTATATGTAAAAAACATCCACTGGGGGAAAGATCTGCCTATTATAAGGCTCCCATTGCCTCACCCACTCTGTAGGTCAACAACAATACATAATAGCGGCAAAAATGAATATGTTTTTACTTAGGGGGCTGCAAGCAAACCATAGCGCCACTTTAAGAGCCTCTAGTGCTTTTAACCATATAAATATGTATAAAACAAAGAGGCATGTAGAATTACATGCATCTTGGTTTTCACTTCATGTCCACTTTTTTTGTAACATGTGTTCTTCATTTTCTCAAATTTCTACACTTGGTGGTGTTTGTTTCAAGGGATTTGGAGTGACATATAAATCAATATACTAGTATTTGTAAAATCCATCATTTGTTTCAAGGGATTCTATTTTTAGGCTATCTACCAAAATAGATCCAACCATTCAGCAGAGGATCTTTTCCTTCTTCACTTTGCTTCACCAGTGATCGGTTGCAAGGTAATACTACGGTTTTTAGAATTTTGTTATCATTGGATTTCAATTTACTCTCTTCTAGATTTGATATTTGTCCCCTTTTATTAATCTTTTGCCTTTTTACTTAATTGTCGATTACTTTTTTATTTTGTTAATTGTGAGTTTTTTATTTATTTATTTTTTCCCTCTTTGTTGTCTATTCATGTTAGCATTTCTTTCTTTGTGTTTTCTTTGTTAAACATTTAATTAGAGTACGATATACGACATTCAATATGTTGTATTATAAAAACAAGAGTATAACATCTAATATTTTGTATTAATCAAAAAATTAATTAATAGTGGAAGTAGGATCACTTACCTCCAACCATAGCAAATTCAATATGACTCAAAAAAACTGAGATCTACACAAGAAACCAAAAGCTGCACTTGACTAAACCAAGCGCTCTTCCAATCTATCCCGTTCATTCCGTTGATGGAGTTGGGTATTGACAAGAACTATAGATTGGGGACCCCTAGTGTTGTTCTATTTATTATCATTACCATCAAAGAATTAACTCCTCCACTTAAAACAATAAGTAGATCATTATTCAAATTGCCAATTAGGATTAACATAGGACTCTAATGATTAACTCATGGACCACTTAATTCAATTTGAATTCAAATTTGATTAATATCATCATGAAGTTAATTCTAATAGAATTCAAAGTAACATTCTTTCCTCCATTAGTGGTCTCTTCAAGATTTAAGATTGTTTGCCATTTTTTTGTCTTTTCCCTTTGCTCTTGCTCTTCAATTCGTTTTTTGTTTTTTGTTAATTCATATGTTTCTTCTTCATCTTTCTTCTTTTTCTTCTTCTCCGGGTCTAAAGTAATATTGGCACACAAATAAATTATGACACAGCTCAAAGCATTCCCTCTTACTGAGCATTTTGATGATATGTCATTTGGAGAGAAGTGTAGATATGTTAATGCCTTTCCATTGATCTATATTTAGACCAATACTTTTTAACCCTAGTCAACAACAAGCCTAACTCAAAGAACGAAAAAGAAAGGCAAAGTGAACATCAACAACAATGCAATCCTTGAATTGGCGACTATTATTAAAATGCGTTTGAATTAGTTAAATCTAGTCAATCAGTGAGCTTCGCAAGAAAGGTTCAAGATGAGTGAATGAAGTTGACATTGGTATTCTACTGAACAAGCTGTTATGGTGTATGAAAACCTGATGGCCAACAATGCATGAGCTTGAACCTTTTCAGAATGCATGAGAAATTTTGCAAGGTTTGGGTGAATAAATTTCAGTCAAAATGAACCTTTAAGGTGTCAAGATGGTAAGATATCACTCTTGCTTTAATTTTGTAATCCCAATATTGTAATTTTTGGCTGCAGGTCTCTGTTTTAATTTTGATGTTCTCTTTTGTTTTTTTGGCTGCAAGTGACTTCATCTTGCTTGGTACCTCTCCTCACATATGGTGGAGATCATGCAAGGCAACTTTTAGCTTAATACCTATCTTGTTTTTACTTGTGCCTACCAGTAACTCTCAAACATTTGGATGTATTCATGTGGAGCTTTATCAGACAGTATCCGGTCTCTTTAATACCAATCATGTATGTGGTGAGGATGGATTTGCTATTAAATATTTGATATTTGGACTAGCTGTCTAAGTTGTATGAATGGTTTGGATATGCAAATGTGTGTGCTAGTTTTGTTTTATTTCTCTGGTCGCCTTCAATACTCTATGTAAAATATTTTGAGTTTATCATGTTGTTTGTTCAATTTTATGGGTTCAAATATCTTTTGGTACAAATTTATATGGGCAGGTTCAAGCACATTCACATATGCTTCTTCCTGTGTCTCTAGCTATTAAGTCATGTCAAGCTAATGCATGCAGCATCCCAAGTAAGAGAACTCTGTTTCACACTATGTCAAAAAATTTACTTCTTGGACTTCACTTTTGATTCGTTGATTCACTTGAAATTATGGGTGCATTTGCCATTTAGAATGAATGGGAATGATATGTTGGAGAGATTAAGAAGAAAAACACTTGTTCTTGTTGCTGATTTGCTTGATAGAAACATGTGTGAGTTTCTCCATCTTGTGTTGAGGAAATCTGTTAATTATACAAAGAAGATGACTAAGATGATGCCGAGAAGGCAGGAATTCAGAACTAAGGCTTTTTGTTCTTTCTTGTTCAAAGTGGTGTTGGTTCTTGTTAACAACATTTGGTTTTCTTGTGCATTGTGTAACTTGAGTGTATAGGATTATGGTTGCACAATTGAGTTTATTTCAATCACCATTCTTTGTTCAAGAGTGGAAGATGCCAGATAACAAGGGGCATAAGGAGGAAACCATTAGGCTTGATATAATTAAGAGTTCTTTGTCCAAGTATAAGGATGCTCATGTGATTGTGTTCAATACAGGACATCGGTGGGCTCATGTGAAGACTTCCAAAGAATAACTAAACTTTAATTGTCAGTTAATTTTAATGAAATGTAATTGATTTAAATTGCTAGCTAAATATGTTTCAATGCAAGAAAGATTATTACCAAGGCAGCATCAATGTGATTCCAACAGTATTTCTGATTATCATAGTTTATATATTTAAATTATATATTAAATTACTGCAACAAAAACAAAATTATATGCATTAAATTAATATAATATGTACTTAATTATTTACTTTATACTTAATAAAATCTAAGTGGGATTTTATAATTAATAAAACCTAATAATCACTTATAGGGTGGGATAACCTCAACCTCACCATTGTGTCCATATCCTTCAAATACATCAAACCAAATATATGTTTTTCAAATCTAGATCTACAAATTCCTCCAATAAGACACAAAATCCTATATCTAGCAATTCATATACATCCAACCAAACAATGAATTTGACTCTCTTGTATTTCCAAATATATAATTGGAAATCCACTGCATTTTTAACTACATTTTGACAAATACCACCTAATCTTCAAATCTCACTTTATTAAAGTTTTACATATTCGAGATTTTGAGTTGCACTCAATGTGAGCACAATCCCAAATACCAACTCTTAAGTGAAATTGGAGATCCATTCCACACTTTCATCCAAGCAAACTAACAATGGTTTGCCTTGAACTCTAGATTTAAAGATTCCCAACCACCAAAAATTCCTCAACCAAACGCAACCTAAATGCACTCTTTTGATGCCCTAGAAACCAGACCAAAAATATCTCAAGCGACACAGGTTTATGTCATTACAGAAGTTTCTTTCAAGACTCTTTGAATTATGACCTAGCATAAGTTGGACTCATTACAGTAGTCAGAACAATGATGCTAATCATATAAACATTAAAAAAAACAGACAAATAAGTATCATCTCCCAAATCCAAACAAGTCGAGACCAAATGTGACTAATTCTGGAAGAAAATGTAATAAGAATGATTATTCCTCAGAACAACAATTGAATAAAAAAGATGAATATGATGCATAATATAAAAGTATTACCTCTGTGAATTTATGGTTGGATATAAACCGACAATCCACTGAGTATTGGGAGCACCCAATATCTACAGAAATACAATACTTAGAACTAGCACCTGCACATGTTGCAAATAAGAAAATCAAATGACATGAAAAAATAAATAAATCAGTGTACGATAGTTCTGACTTACAAATGCACTTCACAGCCTAATTCTTGCATACATGATTGGTAATTCATTAAATTGTTCATATAAGCATCATTCACTATGTAGCAGACCACTATTTGGACACACCAAGGGTAGTGTTCTTACCACAAATTCTCGCTACACGATATCCTGAATGGCCACAATCTTTATCCCATTTTCCAACTCGGAGTCGCAAGAAAAACCCTCAAGATCAACATCAGAATCAGGAGAGTTCATCAATCTACAAGAAACACAAGACATAAAAGCAGCATAAGTAATGAAGGGCATTTGCCCAAAACATTATAATATATTTTCAACATAAGCTTTCTGACAAATATATAATAACAAAAAGAAAAATGAAACTATCAGAATCATGGTTTTGGTTGTTTCCATTATGTATTAACTCTCATTTCCAAAAGAAACTAAAAAAGTCAAAGATTGGACACAAATGCTATTGACAACCAAGTAAATATAAAGAGACATGCTGCTCTTGTAAAAGCAAGGTTTTAATGTATTCTGTGTGATTCTGGAAACTAAGAGAAGAAATGAAGAAATGGAGTATGAATTATTCAATAGACACCTAAAGGAATAGATTAAAGATATCAAAAAGTATCAGATGGAATTGTGCACATTAAACCTACTGTGGTGTTTAATAGTTTAAGCCTCTAAAGTAAGATTATAAAAAATGTAAAGATATTGATAAGAGGTGATGTAATGGACAGCTTATGAAGAACCTACCTTATTGGTAGGAAAATTTATAGACATTTGATTTGACAATACCTGTGAGTGTAAGGGCTTTGAATTGGAGAGAAAAAAATGGAATGAAAGATGGCTATTATAGGTTGTATTCTAGTGAATATCTATGCGGGAAAAAGACCGTTTGACATTCACAAATAGCCTGAATATCAGTCAAATAAGGAAAATCTAAATGTTACTGAACTTTTTCAGAAAAAGGGAAGGCAATACAAATTCAATATGAAGTTATCTGGTTCGTTGTGCTAATATATTGACCTAAAAACATTCCAAAAGATTCTACAAGATTTGGCCTACAGACTACGAAATATAATAATATATTAGAAAGTTCATTCCACTATAAAAGTTTCACGATCATATTTACTATAATATAAGATGAGAGCGACATTTAATATTGTTGATTCATGCCCATCAAAGGTCAGCTAATGCATTAATCTAAAGGATGAATTGACTTAAGTTGTCCGCATAAGGATAGACAAATAAGAAATAGCGCATCTAAAGAAAATCTGAAATTCATTTACTTATTGCAAGAGAACATATTACATAATGCATTCATAGGTCAAATTCATTCTCACATTTATGTATTTTCTATCAATAAGACAAATAATGTGTCTGGAAAATGCTGAAGGGAACAGGGATGGACCCATACACAAGTTTGACAACAAAGAGGGAATTTATTTTCAAAAGATCAAGTCAAGAACAAGGAATTAATACTTTCATCCTACAAATCCATTTTTGCCTTAGGGTGAACTGGGCATATACCATGACTCCTTGTGATGTACGGTTGCCTTGAAAACATCTATCATCATGGCTAAATTTGTATAAAGTGAATTTTTGTATTTGGAAAAAAAAGAAAGTCCTATTGACATTTTCACGTCCTTCCAAACTCCTGAAATCAACTTTTGAGTTCATGCCACTTTCTTGGTAAAAATATATGACCAGATATTACTTTTTAAAAAGTAATTTAATTTGAGAAAAGATCACACCTAATAGCCATCATAGTCACAAAAATTCTCTTTCTATAGATGATTGAACTCACAGCTGGCCAAGCTATAGGGGTTGGGTTACTAATACCAATCAATAAGTTCCTTGGTATGAAACATTAGGTCAAACCCAACATGGGCACTTAGAAGTTAGGAATACAAAGTGATTAAGCTGACCAATGCAGAAAACTCAACATTTTTTGAAGGTTTTATAGCCAAGATATAGGTGATATTACAAAAGGGCTTTTTCTATAGATATCGCCGTAAAATCACAATGATAAAATAAATGACTTCATAAAACTTATAATTGCTTCTAAGTTTTTGTTAAACCAGGATCAATAAAGATATACCTTACACAATTTATTAGGAGGAAATTTCTAGATACAAAATGTGTCGTGGTGGTGATGAAGGAACTACGATGCAGGATGAGCAGCAGTTACATCTTCGCTAGATCCTAGCAAAGATGACATAGGAACACAGCTTTGGTATTTGCACTTAGGGCATATAGGTTAACATGGTACAATGTAAGTTCATAAAGATTCTATTGAAGGTATACAGTCATCTGCACAAGGAGGAAAGGAAATTAAAGTGTATGCTTTGTAAGCATGGAGTTAAGTATTTCGAAGATTTCCTTGATAAATACTCTATAATCTTGTTGTATTTCATCATAAGAGAAGTATGAAAAATGAAAAACATAATCAGTAAATGAAATAAATCTCTGGAGGTGATTAACCTCTACAAGAATGAAGGAAGCTCATAGCGCAGGATGCACTGAACACTACTAGAAATGCAACTATTAGGACCAAACTTTAAAATATCTTTTTACCATCACCATCTTGGAATGATTTTTAGAAGTGTATGAAGATAGTGTGGAATAGTGTATGAGATTAGTAGATGCAAGTTCTAAAATATAAAATGCAATTATTGGGACCACCAGATTATCTTCTAATCAGAATATATATGAGCATTAAATAGTTAATTGTTTATTTGGAGCAGGTTTGGTCCCATCTTCGGTAGGGAATGAATATATCAAAAACCAACCCAGTCCCTAATTAACAATGAGTTCGTCTTAAACCCACCCAAATCTAGTCAAAATCAAATTCAGATGCCCCATAATAATGGAGAAGTGACCAATCTAGTCCATTCAAATTAACATAACTAGGTCCACTTTTAGTTGATCAATATTTAATTAGGATAAATAAATATTTTTGGACAAAAGTAAAATCATGTATCAAGTTCAGCACTGGTCGTGATAGGTATGGTTTGAGCTCAATAAGCTAACTATCCTGATTTTTAAGAAGGATTTTTGTTGTATTTTGGTTTCAATGGTGATGAATATATTTTTCTCTGGAAGTAATTTTCGAAGTAATTTCATTTTACTACTGGGGAACAAATTTATCAAGCTTTGAGGTTTATAGATCTAATCTCTTTCAAGTAATCTGCTACCTCAAAAATGAAAATTGAAAGCTAAGTCACCTATTTCAGAACGCACAAGAAGCTACATGATTTGCACTAAAATGTTGAGTATTGTATAGACTATAATTAGATGATAAATAATGAGCGATTTCAACAAGAAGTAGCAAGTTCTTATATTTCTTAAGAGTAGCAGATTAATGATGAAAGAGGAAATGAATGGAGCATCCTCCCTACAGAATACCGTCATATACTGAATTCGAATAGTTCTACATGCAGAAGGAAATCAATAGAGAAACATGAAAAAAAAAATACTACAGTAGATTAGTTTCTAAGAAGATAGGATTATTGAAACATATAAAAATAAATCTTGCCTATAAATTCAGGACAGAATGACTTTTACATTTGAAAATGCTGAAATACGTATTAAAATATATAAAATAACAGCATTGTCAATTATACATATAACTTGCATAATTTCTTCATTTCAGATTTTCTTGAGCATCTAAAAAGTACTACTTAAACTCTGTAAATCCACCAAACCTGATGACATCTGTGCGGGATAGTTGAAGCTGTCTTATCATTTGAAAGGTCCCACTTGGCCCCTGACCTGCATTTGCATCAAACATGTTGCAAATTGCCACGGATTGATCCACTTTTAACACATTATTCATATTCAAAGATGTGCTTTGGCTTGCTTTTGATAAACTTCCTAGCAGATTCTCTTTTATTGTATCTGACAGTAAGCCCTTCTCATCAGGTGATATACATAAAGGAACTGCAAATTCAGTCTGCTTCCTAGCTGAATAGTCTTCCTTATGTGAAAGTGTATGGTCATCAAGCTGATGTTGCTCTCTACCTCCACTCCACGGTACAATCCTTCGATCATTATTTGCATGAATATTCTTTATTTTTGAAGATTCATAGGGGCATGAAATAGCCCAATGGTTGAAACTAAAACAACGAATGCATATGCTTAGAAAACCAGTAGTGTTGTCATATGAATTCAGGTCTTTTAAAAGATCATCTAATTCAGACTCAGTGAGCTGTGGACATTCTTTTAAGCTGTGGCCAACCTTGCCACAAAAGAAGCATGTTCCCAGTGTAGATGTTTTGTCATTCATAGTTCTCGTAGGTGTTACGTGTTTGATGGCATCCAACCTTCTCGCAAAGACTGAAGCCATTGGCCCCGATTTGATTAACCTTTGTGAGGGTAATATGCAGTTAATCTTAGATTTTGAACAGAGGTCAGCATTTGTCCCATTTGAACCATCCGAATCATTGTGGCCCCGAGCTTTTATGGTTCCAAGAGCAAAAGGTTTTTGTCCTAATGAAGATGGGCAAGATTTCTCTGAGATCTTAGTATGTTTTTCATTTGATAGCTCAACACCATGGCTACAATTTTCTGGTTCTGGAATGGAGACACAAACTTTTGGTGAAAGTCTACTGATCCATAAGCTCTCCTGAAAAGCACCACTCTTTTTGGATACCAAATTTGAGGGACCACTCGGAACAGACGGTATTGTACCAATAGCTTTACCTTCAAGAGAAGTTGTCAGAGCCTTCTGAGAGGAACTTGGAAAAGAGTTGCCATAACTAGAGAAATTTCTAATATTATCCACTGCCTTTTCATGGCTCCTACCCGAAGAAATGTACATTGTGTTCAAAGGAAGTGCCTTAACCATACAAGTACCCTGCTTAAGATTCTCATTCAAATGGAGAGCTTCACTTGGTTGTTTAACATCTTTATGACATACCATTCCCTTCAATGTACTATTGGTTGTTTTACATGGTGTCAAAATTGCATTTTGCAAGTTAGAATCCACTCCATCAGAGCCCACCAGGCCAACACCAGTACCAGTTTGTCCGCTTAACACATCAGCCACTCTCTCAGAATCCAGATCTTTGTGTGCTTTGTCTTGGATCAACAATGTGGGACCGTGAAGAGACTGAAAAATTGATCCAAAACCGATGTTTGTGCAGGAGCCTTTGTTCTTATCATGTGATAAGGGAAGAGGTTGATTCAGTGGTTTCTCTTGATTAGACCTTGGAAAGCCCTTGGTCATGGTCGATATCCAATTTATAAAAGAGCTCTCTTGTTTGTGGAATGATCCCGAACAAAATGTCTCATGTGCTTGCATTTTTATTTTTTTATTTCCCAAAGATGATTCTGGTTCAATAGCCAACTCTCTTTTCCTGGTTGAACTGACTTCCTTACTATTACTGCTTTCGACACTCTCATGGCTATCTGCACTGTCCTTAGAAACACTGTCCCTGCCATTTTTATGAAAATTAATATGCCAATTGCCTTCTGAATGGCTTCTATGATTTTCACTTCGGTTCAATATATCGTCAGCTGGATCAGATTTTCCCAGTAGAGAAGCTTTCCTCAATTCAGCTTCATGCTCATCTGAAGCTTGTCCTGGTGAAGAAAGACAGACTTCATTTCTATCTTGCAAATCAACAGCTTGCCTCCCAAACATACCCTGCTGACTAAGTGACTGGAAGTTATCAGCACAGTCAGTAACCCTGGTACTCATGTTGTTGCTGACATTTTCTAAATTTAAACATTCATTAGCAACAGTTCTTGAGTTTGATGGTAACTTTGTGACAAAGTCATGCTTTTCTGAAGAATAATCTTCAGCCTTGTCTTCCAAGCCCAGCAAATTACCCTTTCTTGTTCCAATCGATCCTCTGAAAGGTTGGGTAAAATTAGATATGTGTTCATGTCCAACTTGTGATGAATTAAGTTTGAGATCTCCAGGGCCTTTTTCATCATCTGCAACTTACATGGTCATGAGATTAACAACTTAGTTGCTTGAAAATAGAGAAACAGCCTGAGGATTTGTATTTTCTACATACCTAAATTGCAAGCCTCTGGCATAACGTTGACTGCTGATTTTACGTTCTTCCACACTTCATTGCGCCTTGAAATGCTTTTGGAGTGCAACATCTCTTCATTTTTTTCTTTTTCCAGATTATCTAAATTTACACTTGTACTTTTAAATTGTCCCATATGCCCATAAGATTCTGTCAGTGCCAAGTTCCAAGTGAAATATTTAATCAGCAAACTACATCATTATGATCGCAGGGGAAAATAATTACTTTGTTTGAAGAAATTCAGCAATGTAGCTCATTTCAAATTATGAGAATCATTTCTTACTCGAATGTTTTTCGTGGATCAACGTCAGAGAAATTGGTTGCATCCCGACAACACTTTGAGGACTTGGCAGAGTTTCTCTGTTTGAGTTCTTGCTCTCACAATTTATTTCCAACTGCACCGGGTCCAAATTCCCATCAGTTGTATCTCGTGCTTTGCTACTCTCACCAGCATTAGGACATTGAGGCGGTAAAATCATTATGTTGAATGATTCTGAATTCCATAGAAGAGAAGCTTTTTTCTCTGACAAGCTAGAATTAGCGTATTTAAGACTTAAACCCTTTTGTGGAGACCACACCAGTTCAGAGAGAGGATTAGTAGTGATGAGTACCATGTCCGTTCTCGAATTTGCATTTGCACCTGCACCTGAATCTTTCTTCAATGAGATCTCAGCGAACTTGCTCGATGTTTGTTCGAAATCTGGCATTGTCTCCAAAAGTCAAATTCTACGTCTTATAACAGATAGTTGTCCAAGTCAGGATCGCCTCATCCACACTTCAACTTGCAAATCATGTCTATAAAATTACAACACACATCAAACTCAAAAATCTCGATATAAAAAAATACAGGAAACCTCTAGTTCACTTATGTGTCGCAAGATATAAACCAAAGTCTGCTATTAAAAGATCCTCAGCCTTTCTCAGATGATCAAGTCAAGCAAAATTTCTGGAATTCTGCAATATTCAACATATACATCCAGAAGAAATGTTACAGAAGAATACAGTGCCGCATACCTCTTAGATAATTTGCATGACTACAGAAGAGAAAGTGATAAGTATCGCCTCTTCAAGGTGTTAGATGTATATACATAGACAGATACTATACTATACTTGTACACTCTGTATACAAGTATTGCTTCTCTTCCTATATATGTAATCCTATCTCATGGTTAATGAAGTATGCTTTGTTAATCTTTCCACTTATATCTAACATGGTATCAGAGAGTTGAGTTGAATGTTTGTTTCCTCCGATCAACGCCGGACGCCGGCTTCCTCTCTCTTCCCCCCCGGGGCGACTTCACCCTTCCTCCCCGACCCCCCCCCCGGCCCTCCCCCTCCCTCACTCGGTCCCCCCCTCACGGCCCAGACCACCCCTGGCCCTCTCTCTTCCTCGGCCCTCCCCCTCCCTTTTCCCCCGGCCATCCCCTCCCCTCACTCGCCCCCCTCCCTCTTCCCGCCCACCCCCACCCTCGCCGCACCACTCCTCCCTTCCCTCTTCCCCGGCCACACCCGGCACCGCGGCCACCCCCTCTCCCGGCGGTTTTCCCCCTTCCTCTTCGGCACCCCCGGCCCCCGGCGGCTCCCCCCCCCACACCAACTTCCTCGCCGACCTCTAACCTACCCGTCTCTCCGCCCGCATCTCTCTCCGGTGAACCTTGGAACTTGTGCCACGGACACGACATCGGCACAAGTTCCAATTTTGGCTGATTCCCTGTGTTTTTTTTTTTAATATGTATGATGTTGTGCTGACTGGAATCTTGATTCCAGCTCAGCCTATCTGATTATATATATATATATAAATATATATCTTAAAAAAAAACATGGACGTGTATGGCCTTAGTGGAATTCTTTCCGAACCCCGTCATAGAAATCTCCAACATTCTGACATAATTCTTGAAGGCACCAACTATATTCCTTGGCGGCTCATAGTCAAAAGGATTCTAGATGGTATCCGTGTTCTTCGCCATGTTGATGGTACCTGTACTGCTCCAGTTGCTCCAGCAACCTCTGACCCTCCACACTCCTCCTTGGAAGCATCTCGCTCTTCTTACAAAGATTGAAGCTCGAAAAATGGGCCGCCGATGACTCCACAACAAAGATGATCATTTGCCGACAGTCACACTTAAGATCCGCACTCAGATAGCTGATCTTCCCACTGCTCGTGACATGTGGGAATCTTTGTAACATCATTATTGTGCATCCAGTCAGGCCCAGTGTATACCTTATATCAGGCTCTTGGTAGTCTTCATCAGGGTGACGACACTGTTGATCACTTTTACGCCGAGATTGTGGTCTTTGGCGTCGGATTGATGCTCTCACTCCTTCCTACTGCCCCCACTCATTCCCGCTCGATTCGGCCTCGTTCCGAGTCGTGTGCCCGTCGTCGTTCTCATGACGAGACTCGTTGCATGTATGAGTTTATCATGTGTCTTCGCCCGAGTTCGAGTCTACACGGGCTTAGCTTCTTCATGCCCCCTCTCGCCTACACTTTAGATGAAGCATTTGCTTTTGTTCGTGCTGAGGAGACTCGTCTTCGGACTTCTATTCCAGGTGGCACTGCCCTTATTGCCTTTCGCCCTGTCTCTATATCTTCAGCGACATCGACTATTACTAGCCAGTCACCTTCTCATGTTCCCTCTCGACCTTATCTTCGGTCGAAACGATCAGTGACTTCTCACTACTGTGGCATTCCGGGTCATCTTGAGCGCAACTGTAGGAAGAAGCAGCGTGGATTTCCGTGTATTACTTCTTCTTCACGGACTCCACCTCTTCTTCCTACGCCTCCACATTCTCAGGTGCATACTGTTCAGGCCTCTTCTACTCCTATATCGCCTACCGATCAGCAACTTTTGGCAATGTTTCGACAGTTTCAGTAGACTACTCTAGGAGATTCTTCCTCTAGTCATGCACGCTCTGCTCAGGTTACTCCTTCTGCTCCAGGTAGTTCCTGCTCACTTTGGCTTCTTGACTCTGGTGCTTCTTTTCATATGACTCATGATACTACCCATCTTCATAATTCTCGTTCTCTTCTATTGTCACTCACGTTCGTATTGCTGACGGTACACTCCTTCCTGTCTCTTCTACTGGTCATCTTCTATCTAGTACTTTTTCCGTATCTTTTGTCTCTCATGCTCCCCACCTCTCTATCAATTTTATGTCTGTTAGCCAGATCACTGATTATGACTGCCAAGTTATTTTTGACCGTACCTCGTGTCATGTGCAGGATCGCAGTGGGAGCGTGATTGGAGCTGGCCGGCGCCATAGAGGAGTGTATGCATTAGATTCTCTTCGACTTCCTTCCTCCATAGACCGGGTTTTTCACTGTAATACTGCTATTCTCCCTTATCATCTGTGGCATCATCGTCTTGGTCATTTATGTCCCTCTCGTATGTCCACGCTACTTAGTCATGGTGTTTTAGGAGATGTCACTCCTTCTAATGAAGTTTGTCTAGGATGTAAGCTTGGTAAGCAGCTACAGCTCCCTTACCCGTTAAGTCAGTCTAAAACTACTGCCCCTTTTGAACTTATTCACTCTGATATTTGGGGCCCTGCACCCTTTGTATCTAAAGGAGGAAATCGTTATTATGTTCTTTTTATTGATGACTACACTCGTTTCACCTGGTTATATTTTATGCATCATCGTAGTCAGTTACTATCCATTTATCGTTCTTTCACTACCATGGTGCACACCTAGTTTTCTGCCTCTATCAAGACTTTTCGGTCTGATTCTGGCGGTGAATACACTTCTCAAGCTTTTCGTACCTTCTTAACTTCTGAAGGCACCTTGCCTCAATTATCCTGTCCCGGAGCTCATTCACAGAATGAGGTCGCTGAGCGAAAACATCGTCACATCTTGGAAACGGCCCGAGCTCTACTCCTTAGTGATTCTGCTTCTCCTCATTTCTGGGCAGACGCAGTTAATACTGCTATTTATCTCATTAACCTACAGCCCTCCTCTAACCTTCAGCATCGAAGCCCTGGTGAATGTCTATATGGCACTCCACCTCGCTATGATCACCTTCGTGTCTTTGGTTGTCGGTGTTTTGTCTTGCTTTCACCCCGTGAGCGGACAAAACTTATTGCTCAGTCTATTCCTTGTGTTTTCTTAGGATATAGTCTTGAACATAAAGGCTATCGTCGTTATGATCCTGTCACACGTCGTATTCGCATATCTCGAGATGTCATTTTTGATGAGTCCACACTCTTCTATGCTTCTCCTACTTCCACTGAACCTCTCTCTCCCACAGTTCCTCTTTCTTTTCTCTTTCCTTCCTCTTCTACTGAGGACTCCCCTTCAATTTCTTCTCCCTGTCCTCCTTCCCTTTCTCCAGAGCTTATCTCTCATTCTTCTCCTTTTCCATTTCCTTCTTTATCTCTTGATTCTTCCTCCTTGCCTCCTGCTCATCCACCCGTCCGTTTCACTTATCATCGTCGAGAACCTGCTGCATCTGCCCCTCAACCGGCTTGTTCCAATGCTACTCCCACTGCTGATTCCACATCTGAGGTACCCTCTCACTCTTACTCTTTACGTGATCGTTCTTCTTTATATCCTCCTCAACGTTATGCTTCTGCTAGTACCAATGTCTCACCTATTTATGAGCCAGGAACTTACCCGAAAGCAGTTCAGTAGCCTGAGTGGCGGCGTGCTATGGATGAGGAGCTTCATGCCTTATCTCGGACTCACACATGGGATCTAGTCCCTCTCCCTTCTCATGCTACTCCCATCACATGTCGTTGGATCTACCGGGTGAAAACCCGGTCTGATGGGTCTCTTGAGCGCTATAAAACGCGTCTGGTTGTTCGTGGTTTTCAGTAGGAACATGGCCGTGATTATGAGGAGACTTTCGCTCCTGTAGCTCATATGCATACTGTTCGCACCTTAATTGCAGTTGCCGCTGTTCGAGGATGGTCCCTTCAGCAGCTTGATGTGAAGAATGCTTTTCTTCACGGAGACTTAAAGGAGGAGGTCTACATGACTCCTCCTCCAGGTCTTCAGGTTCCTCCGGGGTCTGTTTGTCGTCTACGTAGCGCTCTTTATGGTCTCAAACAGGCTCCACGGGCCTGGTTTAAGCGATTCAGTACTGTAGTAGAGGCTGCTGGATTCACTGCCAGCATTCATAACCCAGCAGTGTTTATTCATAATTCTTCTCGAGGCCGTACCATCCTTCTTCTCTATGTGGACGACATGATTCTTACTGGGGATGATTCTGCTCACATTACTTTTGTGAAACAGAAACTATGTGACACTGTTTTGATGACTGATTTGGGTCAGCTACGCTACTTCCTGGGAATCGAGATCACTTCTCATGTCGATGGTTATCGTCTCTCTCAGCAGCGTTACATTCTTGATCTTCTTGCTCGATCTGGTTTGACTGATACTCGCACCGCTGCTACCCCGATGGAGTTACATTTACAGCTACGAGCTTCTGATGGTCTTCCCTTATCTGATCCTTCCCGCTATCGACATCTGGTTGGTAGCCTGGTCTACTTGACAGTTACTCGTCCTGATATTTCTCATGCAGTTCACATCCTCAGTTAGTTTGTGGCAGCTCCTACCTCTGTTCATTATGCTCATCTTCTCCGGGTCCTACGCTATCTTCGTGGTACTGTATGCCATAGTTTATTCTATTCTCGACTATCCACACTTCAGCTGCAGGCATATTCTGATACTACTTGGGCCAGTTCTCCTGATGATCGTGTCTCAGTCACTGGCTATTATGTTTTTCTTGGGCCTTCTCTTATTGTTTGGAAGACCAAGAAACAGGCAACAGTTGCTAAGTCTAGTGCTGAGGATGAGGTCCGTGCTTTGGCTTATACTGTTCAGGAGATACTATGGCTTCGTTCCCTACTTCAGGATTTTGGAGTTATCGTTTCTGCTCCCACTCCTCTTCACAGTGATAGTACTAGTGCTATTCAGATTGCTACTGATCCAGTCAAACATGAGCTGACGAAACACATTGGGGTAGATGCTCATTTCACTCGCTGTCATGTTCGTGACCATTCTGTGTCTCTACACTATCTACCTACTGAGGTCCAAGTTGCTGATTTCTTCACCAAGGCACAGACGTGTGATCAACATATATTCATGGTATCCAAACTCAAGACGTATGATGATCCGACTTGAGTTTGAGGTGGGGTGTTAGATGTATATACATAGACATATACTATACTATACTTGTACACTCTGTATACAAGTATTGCTTCTCTTCCTATATATGTAATCCTATCTCATGGTTAATGAAGTATGCTTTGTTAATCTTTCCACTTATATCTAGCACAAGGGAGATGAGTAGAAGTGAGAACAGGACTAATAGAAGCTAGTGTGAAACACATGTTGCAAGGCAGCACGATGTTCAAATGCTAGCAGGTTCTTTTATTTATGCTCAGGGGCATCCATGGGTAGGATGTATATGTGTGTATAAACATGATATGTAAATATGTGTACTGACTCTTTCCAAAAAGAACGAAAGAAAAAAAGAAAGTGTATCATATAATCTACTCACTATGACAAGCTGCGGAGAATCAGCATCCAGTAAACCGTATTTATGGAGCATCCGCATTCAAAACATTTTCAATCACATCTGAAGAACTTCCAATAACATATGCCAGTCCTGTTTAAGAAAAAGTCTTGTACATATATTACAGGTTGAAGGGTCATCTAACACAATCACACATTTCTTCTTTCTCAAACCTGAACAAAAAAAGAGACTATTTTCATACTGAACACACACAAAATAAAAAAAATAAGAAATAAGAAATCTATAGTGGAAAATGTTTTTAAAAAAAATCCTCACTAATTAATTACTTCACATCTTCATTTTTTATGTTTGTTTTACCTATAAACACAGAGAGAAAATCCAGTAAACTTAAACAGCACAAAACATTCATTACATCAATTTTCAGCTAAAAAGGAGAAGGAGAAAAAAAAAAATCAAAATGGGCGTATATCGAGGTCATCAAGGAAAAAGAAAAACAAAAATTCCCCCACTAATAAATTACAACACATCTAGATTTTTGCATTTGAAATCGCAGCAATTTTAAGCTTGTTTTATCTATATCAAAGTGCAATCACCGCAATACCCTTAAAAAAAATTAAGAAAGAAAACAAACAAACAAACAAACAGAGCACAATCACAAAACTTGCCAAAATAAATAACACACAAACACATCCATGGCATCCAATTTCAGCCAAAAAACCAACCCTTCATCACACCATCATCATCATATCCAAATGCTTAAAAAAAAATAAAGAAGAAAGGACAAAAGATTCATAAGCAATGAGATGATACCTTTTAGATACACATAATCTCAAAAATTCACAAACAAAACACAGTAGCTCATCAAGTCACTCTGAATGAAAAAGAGTCAAGAGAAGAAGAAGAAAGGTTAGAAGAAGGGAAGATTGTTTTCTATGTGCAGCAACAACTACCATTTTGTATGCCTGTGGAACAGCTAGTGCTTTGTTAGGATTTCTCTCTTTGCCTTTTTGCAGGTGCAGTTGTAGAGGTTAAGGTTGCGCCACGTGGACAGCCATTGGCCTCTTGTTTTGTTTTAGGCGCCCTTCAGCATCTCATTTGGACCAGATATTTTTTTTTTAAGTGCCCATTGGTTTTTATTTGGAGAAGTATGGTTTAGCCCCTTAAAAAATTGTAAATATAAAATAATTGGTTGTTTTTAACTTAACCTTTTTTTTTCTATAATATTTACCTTGTTTTGTTTTAGGAATATGCATACATATTGAGTTTATTTTTTTTAACATATATATGCTCTCATTTTATATGAGCTGAGATTTGAACTACTCTCAGGAGATGAATATTTTATATGCAAATATTTGATGTCAATAAATGATAAAGTTGTTATCATCTATTACTCTTTAAAGATAAAACTTGTTGATTTTTTAAAAATATAGTTTTAAAAATAATAGTTGCATACCCAATATTAATTTATATGTGGACTAATGTATACTCTATTAAATAATAATAATTAGTTAATTTGGTTTTTTTAAGGCTGCTTTCCATATACCGTGAGTTGCATATTGGTTGTACAATGAAAATTTCATAATAGTTACATTAGGACTAATGCACATATGATATAGAGTTATGGGGTATTTTATTTGTACCTTGTGACCAATAAAAGATAATAGATCATAAATTAAATTTTAGGATAAACTATATAGAAAGTTATTTAACTATTTACGCATTTTTATTTTAGCCACCACCTAAAAAAATTACAATTTGATCTTTTACACTTGTAATTTTTAATTTTTAAGTCACCAGTTTTTACGGTGTTAATGGTGAGCTAACGTAGCCTGCTACATCTCACGCCTTTAGCCACGTCCACAGCATCACATGCCACTTGAACACTGGTTTCTTTCCCTTCATCTTCTTTCAAGTGTCCTCTATAAACCCTAAACCCATTTCCACCGCCATAAAAACTCGTATGGAAATGATGGTTCCACATGACAAGATTAACTCCAAGCACTCAATGACAAGATTTTGAGTTTGTAGATGTTTTGGTTTATTTGGATTATTTCCAAATAATCGAAATATGTAGCTAAGGATTATTTAGGAAAAAAATCAAATTATGCAAAAAAAAATCTCTTATTTATGTGGGGCTGGATTGTTGAATGTATTTTCATTTTAATTTATATTGAGTTGTTAAAAAATGTTCAAGCACTTCTTCAAGAATTTGTTATCTACAAGCCATAGATTTAAAAAGATAGTATATATATATATATATATATATATATATATATATATATATATATATATATATATATATTATGTTAAGGCCACATCTTCTTACACATTTTGGTTTATGGATGAAAATGAAATATTTTATAAAATGACTTGAGGCTTTATACAAGTTGGAAACATTAGCCGTACCGGTCATTATGATGTAAGAAAAAGATCATCATTTAAAAAAAAAATTGGATTAGATTTTGCAATGTCATACAAAAGATTCCTTCTACATTTAAGTTGAAAACTTCTTCTAGCAATGCAGAAAAAGACATTTTAATTGAGTGGGAAGATTGCCTTCATGTTCTAACATTGCCTTCTTGGTATGTGGAATTTTATATTTATGGGATCCCCTTGCTCTCATGATTTCAATCATACACAATTACAATGTGAGAAATATACGTTTAGACTTCATTGTAGGAAAAGCATCATATGACTTTACAACAACATCAATAAGTTCATCAACCGATTTAGGTGACTGCTTATATTGTAAGGATTGAATAGCACTAAAAAATTCAAAGGTCTACCACATCAAATCTAGAGAGTTTGCTGGTCGATTCATCAAATGAATATCAAAACCATCTTGTGCAGCAGCTTGGAGAAACACATCATCATCAAGATCGATATGGGGTTTTGCATTATCTTGTTGAATAAATATTAGATTTTTTAGATCCTCTCTTGGCCATTTTTCCTTGATAACGGGCTATACTTTTTCAATCAAGGAGCATCTTATAATTTCTCTATTTACTAAAGTCATTTGTTTAGTCTCCAATGTGCCTATTGGTTTGTTAACATTACCCCTTTTAGTTACCCTTTTTTTGACAAAAGGAAGTATGCCAATTTTTCAAAGAAAGGTTCAGAACCTTGTGAATCAAACCTCGGGTGAGCTATAGCAACTAAAAATGTAACTTTTCCAATAAAATTTTTGCTTTTACAGCTGCGTGGTGGATCTTCTTCATTGGATAGCAAGTAGTAATTTTCAGGTATTTTTGTCATATAGAACCATTTCTCATCAATATGAATAACATTATGCATTCCTTTAAAAGTTGGATTACATGGCATACTACTTTCCTCAATCATTGATATGCAAAATTATAATCTAAATGTTTTATTTTCTTCCTTGAGGAAATGTTTTATAGCATTTGAATACCGTTGTATCGCTCTTGACTTTAGAAGGTGAAATAATCTTGTCTTGCTTACTTTCATGGCACATGATAAAGATTCAAGGGTTGTTCGTTTATGTATCTCATGCAATCTAGTCAAGTCAGTTTGAATTTCTTTTGCGACACAATTTCCTATTTTTCTGTGAGATGCACTATCGTAGTTTTTTTATTGCTTCCAAATGCATAGAATATTATGTATGGAAATAAAGGACATGATGCTACAATAGTTGTCACCCCCTTTTACAACTTTCCCTTGATTCTTTTCTGGAGAAGCATATCATATATGGCTCTGCATTGCTCATTACTTAAACTTATCTTTTCACTTGTATGACTTTGTGCGTGTGGCAGTTCTACATTTTGATTGTCATAATTACTTTCTTGTATTAGAAAATTGAAAAAAATAAGCATAGTCGTATAATAAAATAAAATAAATAAACAATAAGCATTTTAATCCTACAATAGTATATAAAACTTTATTTTTATCTTGTACCACGCAAACTAGTTTTAATTTAAATAAAACTCATATCATATCTAGTTACAAGTTAATTTATCCATAGCTATTTTGATTTAAATAAAACTATATTGATTTTATCTTACATACTCCCTCCATAAGATAATTTAAAAAGAGTGATTTACTTAAAACAAATTAGTTATTTATGGATAAATTATGGGTAATTTATCCATAAATAACTATTTTAATTTAAATAAATCTCTCTTTTTATGTGATAATAGGTTGACTTGTTTCTCAATTACTGTTTTTATTATAACCAATTTCATTTACACTAGCAAAGTCGTAAAATTCTAGGTTAATTTATTCATAAAGAACAGTTTAAATTTCTACAAAATTTTTTTATTTTTTATTTTTTTATTTTTTAAAATAATATGAAAATAAGAGTTAACAAACTTACTATATCCGAGTTTGTTTCCCGATGCAATCTTACTATCAGAGTTGAAGTTACTTCATCAAGTGCATATGAGCTGTTCAAGTTTAAATTTATAGGAGTATAATCTTCTACTGTTTCTTCACCTGGTGCACTGTTCAAGTCCAATTATAAATGATTTGATGAAGTTATCTCAAATATTGAAGAAGTTGGACTGAGATTGAGGTCGATAATAGTAGCAGCATCAACATTAAAATCTATCAATTGAATTTGCACTTGCCTTTGTGCCTATTTTCATCTATATTTAAATCTATTTCTTGTAAATCCATTGATTGATAACCTTATCTTACCAATGCTTTATTTTATAGGATAAGTTTTGGTGGGAATTATACATATCCATAATAATTTTGAATTAAAAATTTTAGTGGGAAGAAGTTTTATACATTGAAAAGTATGAATTTTTAAAAATTTAAAATGAAACATTTGGTGGTAAAACATGTCAATTGGAGTATTTTGAAAAGAAAAAAAACCAACGATGTAATGGGTGGAAAAATTAATGAGGAGAATCATATTCAAGTATAATTGTAGATAATTGTAGTTCCAAGAAAATGGGAAGTTTGGTCATTTAACTTAGGTTTTGGTGGGAATTATACACATCCCAAGAAAATTTATTGTTGTTCTTGTTGTTCTTATTTCTTGTGCAAAGGGCTAAAACACCATCTAATTTAGAATGGATGGAGTAATATACAAAGACTAAAGCATACTTTTTATAAGGATTTGAGCAATTTGCACAATAATATATATATATATATATATATATATATATATATATATATATATATATATATATAATCAAAAGTTTCAGCTTGCATATAAACAAACGTATATGCTGAAATCAAGGAATGGAGCATCAATGTGAATATATATAAATATAGATATAGACATCTAAGCATGCTTGGGAAAAACACTACATTCTAAGAATTTAATAGCCTCTCAAAACAAAGCAACAACTTTTTGGAGAAAGCAAGGATACACATAATACATCCCCTAATATCTAATGCTAATTTATGGCTAATAAAGCAAGATTACCATAGTCTAAGGATGACAAAAACTGACCTGACCCATGGTATCCGATCCGATCCACCCCGAAAGGGACCGTTTTTGTTTGTTTGAGATCAGGGAACGGGGTGGGGAGGGGATTTTTAGTGAGGGGGGTGGGGCTAGGGGGTTTTGGTTTATCTTGCCCAATTCAGCGCCGCTCCGTTAAAAATTTGCATATATACCTCTATATATTAATATATATATATAATTTTAAATGTTTTAAATTTATAAATCAAAATAAATAAGATTATATTCACTTAATTATGATAGTTATGTGTCTTGATTAAGCTTATATATTAATAATTTAATTACAAAAATATAGTACTTCGGAAATATCATCTTGTGGTCTTTCAGTTTTTTCAAGCGTGTCTTATTATCTAAATTGTTTAGACAACAGTTGTGTCTTGAGTCTCTATACATTTGTAGTCGTCCTGGACTTAAAACGCAGTTCCCAGGGCAAACACGCCCATACTTGTGATCGTGTTCTTGATCGTGCACTTCACAGGATGTTTTAAACTTTTGTTCTCAGCAACCTGTAAATTGAACGAGGTTAAGCACGTCCATGCTCACGACCTTGCTTGGGGATGCACAGTCATGCTAGGGGTAGAGAAACCGTGCCTTCTCACCCTAGAGTTTCCTGTAAATTGCACGGGGTTAAGCACGCCCGTGCTTACGGCTGTGCTTATGTCGGGATGTCTCTTTTCAGGGTAAAGCACAGTCAAACAGGGCTCTGCACTCCCGTGTTGGCCTAGGGGTATATAAGCTCTGAACTCTGAGCCCTAATTCCTTTGATTGTTCTTCTTCTTATTCCTCCTCTTCCCTTGGTTCCCATTGCTTTGATTGAGAAGAAAGAGCCATTCCTAGACCTTTTCCTCTCCTTTTGGTTGAGGATCTTTGAAGGTAAGATTTTATTTTCCCCCTTTTTCTTTTGTTTCATGTTATTTGGATAAGCATGCTAGCCTTAGGTTTAGATCTTGAATCTTGGTCCTTTATTGATGAAATTGTTTAATCGTTTATGTTGTTTTTCTTCATTCTTCTTTGTATCTTGAGATAGATGTAGAAATCTATACTTTCTACTTTATTGAACCCCTTTCTTTTGTTCTTGAAATCATAGTTACTGTTGCACCAAGAAATTCAATGCTAAACCCTTGCATTCTTAGTTGCTTGGACAGTTAATCTTCTTGAAGGTTCTTTGGAACCCTTAGGGTCAAGTTCATACTATACCCGGCGTTGTTAGGGTTTTCTTGGTTTGTGGCATGAAGAGGTTCATACTTGTCATTCTTTTGTGTTTTCTAGTTATTTTGAGCCCTTATGGCTTGTGTTGGTGTAGGTGGTGAAAGCTCAGCCAAAGGAAAAGAGCTAGCGGAGGAGTAGCACTGTTGAGGAGTCGTTCTCCGATGTTTATGAGTGGGTTTGATTGCACAATTAGAGTTATTTCTATCTAAATATATGTATAACTTGGTTTGATGAAAACTTGGTGTTTATTACGATGAGTTGATTATTTAAATTGGTTTGAAAAGAATTTTCATGATTTGTATATTATAAGCAAAATTCTTGACATTTACAGAAAATGATCAATGTTATGTTGCTATATCGGGTTAGTTTAAATAGTGGGAGTTCTTACATATATTACACTCTTTGATTTGGCTTATTCAAATATGATATTTATCATCGATATATGAATATTTGTCCTGACAAAGCCCCTGTGAAATGATTTACATGTTTATTGTTGAAACCTTTCATGATGTTTTGTTTGTGATGGGGTTGGAACCTGCCTGCTGTAGTGGGAGGGTCCCCAGGGTCCAGCCTTTAAAGATGGCATGGTGGACCCATTTGATCTGCCCATATCTGGTGGCCCGTAGAGCCCTGACTGGACAAACATCGGGAGTCCGGAGTTACCACATGGCCCTGGTGGGTCAAAGTCAAAGACGTGAGTGTCTTAGCGGCTCTGAACCTAGCGACAGCCACGGCTAGAGTTTAAAGGGATTTCTATGCCACTTATCGATTGCTCGAATTGGAAACTTCATACTTTGGAAAAATGAGTTTTCTTATACTTAACAAAAAGGTTTTGATGATGTACATTGTGTATTTTGAGTTTAAATAATTTGTAACTTTCTATTCATGAGTTGTCTACTGAGACTACATTTGTGCAAATTAGTTTTATAAAGCTAAACATGTTATATATATGTATAAGTTGTTTTATTTATACATGCATACACTGAAACGTTCTATACTACATGTATTAGTATAAAAGCTCTTTTGTCATTTCATGTATCATCTTGCATTTCTTGGAACTGTACTAACCCATTCATTGAATGACTTTAGTTACTCACCTCTCTCCCCCTTTCCAAGCTCTAGTTAATAGTGGTGGTGCGGCGGACCAAGGTGCTGTGAATTCATCAGCTAGTTTGTTCTTAAATTATGTTTCATGTACGTTGTTTCTTGAACATGCTGTATTGTATAAAGATATGATTCCACTAGTATAATTGTTATCCTTAGTGCTTGACTTGTATGTTTATCTAGCTTTTTGAAACCTTTGTTATATTTATGACATGTATGTTCCTTTGAACCATGTACTTAGATCATTGTCTAGTAGCTTCTTTTGTGTATTTTTGTACTTTATTCTGTATTTGTCCAGGTTGCGATAAGCCTTGCGGTGACTCGAGGGTTGAGTGGCGGGGTGTCTCTTCTCGGGTTGTCGCTGCGGTTGTCACGTGCCGGCCCTACGGGACATGGCATGACACATTTACTGTAACTTTAACTTATTAATAAATAGTATATATTATAAGAGGTTTAATAAAAAAGTCCCTCAATTAAAACTACAACTTAGACTACACCCTCTCAGCCATCAGATCTTCTACAAAATCATCTTCACCGTCGATTTTATAATCTCTACTCCTTTTCTCTCAACCCTAACCGGCCTAAGACTAACGGCTGAAATCCCATAACTGCCCATTTGCCACCGCTATCCTTGCCAGCTCCGCCATCCTCTTCCTCATCTACACCACCTTATCGCTGGAACCCATCAACCTCTTCACCTCCATCGCCGAAAACACCACCTTCTCCTCATCCTTGATCGTTGGACCTACAGTGGAGAATGAGTGAGTTTTGCATTCAATGGACCCTCTCTTGTTTTTATTTGTTAATGGTGTAGCTTGTGTGATTAATTCATGCATGTAAAAATAATTAAGTAATTTATATAAAAAAATTTGAGATGGTGCAACTCAAGCTAGGATGTGAGAAGAATAAGTCATGATTAAGAGTAGAGGGGAGGAGAATGAGGTATAATTATTTGAAAAGATTTATGAACTTAGAAGAAAGATGTAAATGATGCATTGAGACTTATGATTAAGATTTGGAGATGCTCAGTGGTATAAAAAGAAACACCATATTTAAAACCGGGGGTTAGAGAATCTCTTTGGGTTGTGTGAATTTATAAAAATGGGAAACTTTTGTATTATTGTGTATTACCTTATTAGATGGTGGGTTATGATCAATAAATATTTTCATGCAGATATAGTCCATTCTAGTCCATAGGATCATGCAGGTTTAGTCAATTCAGTTGTATTTAATTATTAAGCTCTTATAATGTTGTTTTGTTAAGCATGGCTATCTTATAATTTAATTTTGTTATATGTTTTATGTTCTTATAATTTTGTTTTGCTAAGCATGGCCATCTTATATTTTAATTTTGTTGTATTGTTTAAGCTATGATATTTTCTTTGTTCTAGTTTGAATTATAGTTTGATTGGTTTTCAATTTTTGTAAAGATTTAATACAATTGGCCACATTAATTTGTTTTTGTTCAGGTTTTTTTTAAATCCAATTTGTTATGGATAGCCAACATGTGGCCAATCCCATGGAAAATGAACATGAATCATTAACACCTATATTTCAAGATGAGGATACAAGATCAACTCCTATTCCATCATTGGTGGATCGAAATCATGGATTTTTTATGTCAAATCCAACATCAAATGCTACTCCAATTTGTCCAACATCTTCAATGAATGATGATGATGATACCACTTACAATCCCAAAAGATTAAAATCGGCCGAGGGAACACTTCACAAAATAAGAAATTTATGGAGAGCGGAAAGCAATATGTAATTATTGCAAGAGAATGCTCGGTGGGAAGTCTAATAATAGAACCACTCATTTGCATGATCACCTCAGAAGATGCCCAAAATGAACACACAAAGACCTTAAACAATGACTTCTATTATCAAAGCAAAATAAGGTGGCTGGAACAACAACACTAAGCAATTATGCCTATAACCATGCATGAATACCCTTTATCAATGGCTAATCTTAGCGGGTTTATGAGATATTCTTTTCTTTTCCAACCATTATTTAATATTCTTTGTCGGACCACAATAATGAATGATATATTTAAAATTTACAAAGAAAAGAAATTGAAAACAATGAGAATGGTTGAAATGAATGATAGAAGAGTTGCAATTACAACTAATATGTGGATAGCTAATCACCAAAAGAAATGATACATGGCCCTTACCGCTCACTTCACTAATGACTCTTGGCTTTAGAAAAACGGATTCTAAGGTATGATTTTATGTGTGAATTGATAATTTTTATGTTATAATTTATAATTTTATTTTTATTTTTCTAAAATGTCTTTAATTATTTTAAGTTATTTATATGAATATTGGCTTGATATACGTTTAGGTTTTGTTATGTCCCTGCCCCGCACATAAAAGAAGTAATTACCGAGGATTTAATGAAAACACTATTAGATTGGGGAAGTCATGGAAAGTTATCTATAATCACTTTATATAATAGCTTTGTTAACGATAGTGTTGTCAATCTATTACTTGATTGGCTTCAACCAAGATCACTTTTACTTTGTGGTGAATTTTTCCATATGCGATGTGATGCGGATATTTTGAACTTAATTATCAAAGATGGGTTAGATGTGATTAGAGATCATGTTGATAGAATTTGTGAAAGTGTTATTTTTTGGGCAGCTACTACAAAACAAATAGAGAAGTTCAAAGAGTGTGCTCGACAATTACGTGTCCCAACTTTAAACAACTATGCCCTAATTGCAAAACAAGATAAATTCAACATATTTAATGATTGATACATCCCTCACCTATAGAGATATGTTTAACCGTGCAAAACAAAGAGAGTCAATGTGCAAGATTTTACCAACAAAGGCAGAATGAGATACATTAAGTATAATTGCTGAAAAATTGTGACTCTTTTATGAAATAACTGAGATGTTTTCAGTCACAAGGTATCAAATGACAAACATTTATTTTTCAAAGATTTGTGAGATTAAATTTGTCTTAACTGAATGGCTTTATGATTCTAATACGGTTGTTGCATTGATGGCTATAAGGATGTTAGAAAATTTTGATAAATATTGGAGTGCAGTTCATGGCTTAATGGGGATAGCTACTGTGTTTGATCCAAGGTATAAGAAATGCATGTTGGAATATCACTTTTTCAAAATATATGGAGTTGTTTGTAATATTGAAATTGATAGAATTGATCGTATTTGTTGTAACTTGCTTTCTGAATATCAAACAAAACATTCAGACTTTGGAGTTGGAAAAAACACTGTCATCTTTTACCTTGGCTCAGAAAAATATTTTTGCAGATGGATATGATGAATTTCTCAGTAAGAGAAAGAGTAGAAGTATTCAAAAGATGTCAAAATTTTATTTTTGTTGGGAAGAAGATGTTTTACCGAGATGTTATAATTTTGAAATATTGCAATGGTGGAAGACCACTGGTGTCATGTATCCGATGATGCAAAGGATTGTTAAAGATTTATATGCTATCCATGTCTCAACAGTGGCTTAAGAATCTACATTTAGTATGAATGGTTGATTGTTAAGTGCATCTCGTAGTAGATTTCATCCAACTATGGTGGAAGCTTTAACTTGTGCCCAAAATTGGTTGGTGAATCAAATAGAAGGTAACTTAATTAGTATTTTTTATCTCACCTTTTATTACAAATTGGATTTGTATCTTACTTTTTTTTAATAGATCCAAATACAAATTTATCACAAACTTCTTCAACTTGTATGAAGGAAGATGATATCAATGGCATGGCTTTTGACTTGGTAAATTATGTTGTACATAAGTATATTATTTCTTTCATATTTATATATCTTAGAATCCTTATTAACTTATTTTTCTCTTTTTTTTGTTTACCTTTTTCATAGGATTGATAAAGGGAGACAAGTTCAAGATATTTCTTATTTAATATTATTTTACAAGTAATGGAAGTTGGTTTATGTTTTTATTTAACTTAAGTACTCTAGAAAGTTGAAATGTTTGTACTTTCAAACAACTTGCTTTTGTATGGTTATGTTCTTCAGGTTTTTATTAGTAATGGTATGTTTTTTATTTGACTTAATTGCTTTTATTAGCATGTAATGGAATGTTGGACTATGTAATGTTATTATATAAGAAGCATTTTTGAACTTTGAACAAAGGTTGTTTTTATATGCGTATGTTTTTTGTATTTTTAATAGTAAGTTATAGAATGTTGGACTTGGACTAACATTTTAATATTTTTATTTGACCTTTAATATTTATTTAGAATTTGAAGTGAATGATGGTGTTTTTGTGTCATTATATAAATTGTACCATTTTATTTAATGTAGCATTGCATATTTTGTAATTATTAATGTAAATGAACTAAAAATAGTAAAAATTTTTATTTTTTCATAGCAACTTTAGTAAAAAAGGGTCGGGGAGGGGCGGGTGGGGCTAGTGTAAAAATCTGCTCAACGGTTATGGTATTGAGAATGTTAAAAAAAAAGGGGGAGGGGGAGGGGGCGGGGCGGGGCGGGGAGTGAGATCTCTCCTCAAACGATGCTTTGATGCCTTGGATCTTCCCCCTATCTCCACCTTCGATGTTTTGTCATCCATATACACAAACAACACTAACAAAAAATTAATAATTATATGCACATTATGGGGGCTTACTTAGGTGGGCGGACTTGATAGAAATTCAAAGAAGAAATCTTAGCTAAACCCAAGCTTCTTTTGAAGAAGTTTAAAAGACAAGATAATGGACAATTCCTAATAAAAATGGCTCACAGATTTGCATTGGTAAGTGAAAAATGAAGATGATTTGAGCATCCAGTGCTCTCTTGCTCAATCATGCACTCATAGTGTTGAGCTGGTATGTCGCACCCCGTCCCATAGGACAAGCACGAGACAACCGCCGCGACAACCCGAGGAGGGACACCCTGCCACTCAACTTTTGAGTCACCGCTAGGTTTAACACACCCTGGACGAAGACAGAATAAAGTACAAGAATACACAGAAAAAGCTACCCGATGATAATATGAGTACAGGGTTCAAAGGACATACATGCTATAAATGCAACAACGATTTCAAAATGGTAGATAAACATACAAGCGAAGCCCTAAGGATAACAACTACACTAGTGAAACCATATCCTTATACAATGTGGAATGTTCAAGAAACAACGTATAAATAATAAGAACTAAAAGCAACTAGCCGATGTATGTACACCACTTCGGTCCGCTGCACCACCACTACTGACTAGAGCCTGAAATAGGGAAGAGGGTGAGTCACTAAAGTCACTCAGTGAATGAGTTAGCATAGTTCCAAGAGATGCAAAATAATCTATGAACAGACAAAAGAGCAAAATAACTTATATATATATATGCTCAAGAAAACTTGTTTAGCTTTTTAAAACTAATTTGCCCAACTGTAGTCTCAGAAACAACTCATGAATAGCGTGTCACAAAATCTTTAAACTCAAAATATATGATGTACATCATCAAAACCTTTCTACTAAGTATAAGAAAACTCTTTTTTTCAAAGTATAAGATTTCCAATTCGAACTATCGAAAAGTGGTCTAGAAATCCCTCTAAACTCTAGCCGTGGCCGCGACTAAGTTCCGAGCAGCCAAGGCACTCATGTCCTTGATGTTGACCCATCGGGCTGTGTGGTGACTCCATACTCCCGATATTCGTCCAGTCTGGGCTCTACGCGCCACTTGATATGAACAGATCAAACGGGTCCACCACGCTACCTCTAAAGGCTGGACTGTGGAGACCCTCCCACTGCAACATGCGGGTTCCAACCGCATCACCAACAAAACATCACGAGAAGTAACAACAATGCAATTCAAATAAAACATTTCACATGGTCCTTGTCCAGGACAAATGTTCACATTCGTATAAGCCAGATCAAAGAGTGTAATACGCGCATGAAATTCTTCAGTTTAAACCGATATAGCAATATTCATTTTCTTCAAATAACAAAAGTTTTGCTTTCAGAATACGAAACATGGAGAATACTTTTCAAGAAATTAAATCATCAATTCAATTATGATAAATTTCAAGTTTTCCATCAAAACTAGTTATACATATATTTAGAGAAAATTAACTAGAACTGTCCATTCAAAACACACTCACAAGCCTAGGACCTACGGTGCTACTTCTCCATCAGCTCCTTGCCTTTGGCCGAGCTTTCACAACCTACACCAAAACAAGACACAAGGGCTCAAACCAAAAGAAAACACCACAAAAAGACAAGCATGAATCTCTTCATGCTACAAACCACAAAACCCTAACAAGGCTTGGATATGGCCTGAACTTGACCCTAAAGATTCCGAAGAACCCCTATGGAGACCAACTCTCCAAAACAGCTAAGAATGCAAAGGTTTAACAATGAAGTTCTAAGTGCTACAGTAAATCCGAATTCAAGAACAAAGGAAAAAGATTCAACAAAATAGAAAGTATGGATTTCTACGTCCATATCAAAATACAAGGAAGAATGGAGGAAAACAACATAAACAATTAACCAATTTCTTCTATAAAGGACCAAGATTCAAGATATAACCTAGGGCTAGCATGCTCAACCAAACAAAATGAAACAATGGGAGAGAGGAAGAAGAAGAGCTTACCTTGAAGGATCTTCAGCCAAAAGGAAAAGGAAAAGGTCTAGGAATAGCTTTTTCTCCTTAACCGAAGCAATGGGGACCAAGAGAGAAGAGGAAGGAGAAGGCGATCGGGAAAAATTAGAGCTCAGAGTTCAAGATTTATATACCCCTAGCTGAACACGGGTCGAAGACGGGCGTGCAGAGCCCCATTTTGACCATGCTTTACCTTGAAAAGGGTCATCCTGACACAAGCACAGGCAGAAGCACGGGCGTGTTTTGCCCCGTGTACTTTACAAGAGAAACAAGGCGGAATTTCTTAGCCGAAACACGGCTTTTCTGCCCCAAGCAAGGCCCGCGCACTTTCAAGTACGGCCTAAGTACGGCCGTGTTTATACCCGTGCACTTTATAGGTCACTGAGAACAAAGTCCAAAATATTCCGTGAAGTGTACGGTCAACAGCACGGCCCCTAACATGAACGTGCTTACTCTGCGAGCTGCATTCTAAGCCCAAAAAGACTTACAATGAGACCAAAACACACGGCACAACTAATTTAGGACAACAAGTCACACTTAGAAAAGCCGAAACACCACATGGTCTACAAGGCTTTGGGAAGGTTTTCATAGATTTTCAACATTCATATTCATCCCTGTGAGTGTCAAGCATCACAATAGATTTTAAGAAGGTTCTTATAGAATTTTGTCTCTTCTATTCACCTCTACGAGTGTGAAGACCTCACAGTGCATTTTAAGAAAGGTTTTATAGATTTTGCTCACTCCTATCTACCCTTATAAATATCAAGAACTCACTATAGACTTCGAGGAGATCTTCAAGAATTTTTTAACATTCAAAGATTTTCATTGATCCTTCCAATGTGTTATAAATAAACGTTTTCCTTACGATTTTTATAAGGAACTTGATGGGTCACGCACAAGTGCAAGGGGTCGTCAAGTAATGCCCTGTGCGTGACACAGGGGTTGTATTCCACGGGCCCAACGATCTACTATTACTTCCCTTTCGCCTATTTTCTAACCTAACACTCCAAATGATGCGAAGTAAATTATTAAAAAGAGAACACTAACAAGAAATGAAATCAAGACAACTACTACACGCGATTGGCATTCAAGGGAGACATCAAATATGAGAAGGGATAATTTGGACAAGGAATCCCTCTAGGATTTTCATGAAGCATTGAATTAAGGATGGGGATGGATATTGTGATGGTGGCTTGAGCCGAGAGAGTCCTAAAGTAGGTTAACCCTAAATCCCATACGAGTGTTGATCAGAATCTCTTCCGACCAACTTCTCCTATTATTGCAATGGGTACAAGGAAAACTCTTATCAGGACCAAACACTCTCTTAGGTTTGAACCTAATATTCGGAGGGCTACCGAGTACACGAATCCCTCGGGGTACTGACATAAAGATCCCTTTTCTATCTGTGCGAGTCTAGGACAAAGGCGCATCCCACGTCACCAAGCACAAACTAGAAATTGAACCACAGAGTTCTTATGCAATTGAAGACATTAAAAAACACATCAAAAGAACCACAAACCACAAGTTTCTACAAGAGAAAATAGTCATCCAACATTACATCTACAAAGATAACCATCAAAAAATACAAAGAACACATCCTAGGGTTCATTCAAGTCTAAACACCAAACAAGTTAGTTCTTCATGAAGGAGGAACACTTATATAACTCTAAGGAACATAAATACAAGAAAAGGGCTGTGAAATACTCCCTTTAATTTGAGATCTCCTTGGATGGATGAAGCTCCAAGAAGGGCTCCTTTGGTACCTTGAATCTTCCCCCAAGCTTCTCCTCCTTTGATTTCCTCCCTCTTGGTCAAGTTTGTGTGGTAGATTGACCAAGATCGCCCCAAGAATGGGGAGTGGTGGGGGCCAAAAGCCCAAGAGAAAAAAGCTCCTCTTTCTTGCCCTAACTTGCCCCTTTTATATTTCCCAATGTCATGCGGGCCGCATGCATCCCGCGTGGATCCACAAGAGGCTTCCCACGACCCATGCGGGCTTCATGTGCCCGCATGGAGGTTGCATGGCTCTCAGGAAACTCCATGCAGGCTCCATGCGGCCTTAGTATTGTTCCATGCGGGCTCTACAGTACTCAGCTTCAATATTGCTCCTTTTGATCCAGATTTCGCTCACATTGCGTTTCTGGCCCACAATGGCTTCTTCATGATCTGCAAAAGAAATAAAAACCAAATCAAGAATAAAACGGGCCTTGATCCATAAAAAATACATGCAACGCAAATAAAATATACTAAAATACATGTACATTTAGGCACTTATCAGAACTCACAAAAATAATATATACATAAACAATGCCTTATAATCTAATTTTACAATTTGGCTAAGATAGCCGCCACAATAGTAGTGGGCCACCTAATTGACATGGAATCAATAAAAATATCACAAGGCAAATTAAGAAAGCTGAATGGCATTCTATAGCTCTCCCTCATGCGCTGCCAATCAACCCTTGTGCATTAGTTATTTAGTTCTCATGAGCCAACTACACTATTAACTCAAATGCCAACATCCTCTATTACTCATCAACGGCCTTCAGGTCAATTGGCACTCAGATCTCCCGTTCAGGACACCTTGAAAGTGGAGAGAGTTCAAATCCACTGGGTGAGGGTGCACATCTGAGAGCTGTGAGCACAAACTGTGGGTGGTCCCAGGGCCCACGTGTGCGCACAGCCCCACAGGTCGCAATTGAGGCATGTGCATGCCCTAGTATTAGATGGTTCCTTTGGTTTAGGCAATCAACCTTAATCTGATACGACAATAACAATTACCCTATGATTGCATTAACACTTCCTGAACCCCTCTATTAGATTTAACCCTAATTCTGAGTGATTGACACCATACACCCTATCTCTAGGTGCACTTAATCTCTTCCGCCTATATGTGACATAATATGATTGATTTCTCAATCCTAATCATGTCAATTAGATATACAATTGCGGCCTTCTCACTAACACTTATAAGCATAAAATAATATAGAAGATTCACAAAAAACTCAAAAAGGCAATGTAATATAAAGGAAATCAAATTCACATAGTTTGACGTTCATGGTCTGAAGCACCGAATGATGATTTAGCCTCTCATATTTGGAAAAATCAAAATACAATCCAACAATGGAGACAAGATTAAAATCAGTGTAAAACTCCCTTAAGCTTCTCTCAATGGATGATAATGGAGACTCTGGGATTGGAGAAGAAAAAGCAATCAATCTTGAACTCTAGGGATCGAAAGAGCAGCGCCTATTAGTTCGTGGAAGGTTTGCTTCCCTTTTCTATTCGAACCTTAGCCAAAAATTCCCTTTCAAATCTTAATTTCAAGCTTTTAATTTAATGCAAAAAGGCAATGCATAGTCATGCTTACCATGTGTTTGGACGGTGCAAATTAGTGGCGGCACTCAGGACTTGAATCTCCAGTGATTTCCACAGCCTTGAGCACTATAGTGCTCTTTGAAGTACAGTCGCGCTTTGGGTGTGCTCTTCATTTGCTTTTTTCTTGCAATTTGCAAGCCCTAAGCACGTCTATGATTGGAATGTGTCATTTTCTAGAATATATATATATATATATATATATATATATATATATATATATATATATATATATATATATATATATATATTGCTCCAAATCACTCTAATTTTCTTTCTTTTGTCACAAACCCTATTTACCTACATATTAAAGCACAAAATATCTCACATAGCATTAAAATAGATAAATTCTTATAAGAAGACAAACAAAGTGTAGGTGTTTACCCTAAATAATTATATATATTATGCACTTATCAAGAAGCAAGTCCTCTTCATAGCTCAAGGTGTGCATCTCGGCTTGAGATGGCCTTCTTGACCTATTGGATGAAACATCTTTCGAACAGTTCTCAGCAACGAGGTTGCCAAATAGGAGAGTTTAATAAAGTGGAAGATGGAATTTCTGAAAATGATTGTTGTTGGCAACTAGGTTACAGGAAAAACACGTTGTCTCATAATTTCTCCACTTCTCTATGTGTCAGCTAAATTGGCTTTTATTATTCATGATCGGGATTATTAGAGTTCATCAGATGGATTTGGAAGAAGCAGCACGGAGGACCACACCATGTCATCGAGCCTCTTCGTTTCTCTATGCATCGTCTAAAGCATCCTTTTTGGCTCTTAATCATGATTAGTAGAGTTCACATGTGAAATTAGAAGAAGAGCTGGCATGGATCACACCAGATCGTCAAGCCTCTCCTGCTCTCTATGTGATGACTAAATTACACTTTCCAAATCTTGATTGAAACACTGCAACTCGTCACTAGGAATCAGAAGAAGCACTATATACATGAAGAGAGAAAATAGAAAAGAAACTTTGGGTTCCTAGGGTTTCAAACATGATGGAAAGAGACGAAGAAACACGTATAGAAAGGCATGCTTGCATGTAAAAAGTTCACTTGAGGGCATCGATGGGACAGGATATCATGAAAACATGCATGATATATAAATGTATTTTATCAATCAAAGAGATCATGGGCATGCAAGAGTCATATACTTCATAGTGTGAACTATGTTCTATTAGCATTGTATGCCATACAAAAAGCGTTGTGCTATCAAAAATAAATATATCACAAATCAAAATTTTAATTTTTTATAATTTCACATGATTGTGGGTTCATAACCTTCATTAAGAACAAACCCCTGAAGTTAATTACCTTAGACACCATCGCGAGAACCTCTGATTAAGAATGAGTGTGAATGGAAAATATAAAATCAATTTTATTGAAAAAAATAATACATGGGTACATGAATTTAATTTTTATTTTTTTATTTTTTTATTTACATGACATTAATTTATTTAGTTTCATGAGTAGAGATCGCAATACTTCAGCTTCTCTCAATTTTTTGCAGGAAAGAATATTGCAATATTTTTCGCTTGACTTTGATTTTTTTTCTCAAATTCCTAAGTTTTGCAAAAAAATGTTGAAGTATTCCAGGAATTCTTCAAGGGATATTAGACTTAGATTTTTTTTCCCTCAAGTTCTTAAGAATATTAGAATATTAGACCTCACAGTAAGGTTCAAAAGAAATCTTAAAGTTTTTTATCAGCTCCATCCACCACTGGAGTGTCAAATATTAAACCTCGCAGTAGGATTCAAGGAATTCTTTAGAAATGTTTTAATAACCTTTGTGAGTGTCAAATAGTGGACCTCTGAAGAAGCTTCAAATGTAATTTTAAAAGTATTTTGTTATATCAACTCCATCCATCATTAGAGTGCCACACATTAGATCTCACAGTGAGCGTTAAAGAATGTCTTCATCAAGATCATTCATCAGCCCTTTCAGACGTATAACTGTTAATAAGCAATAGAAAGGCTTTCTCTAGGAGAGTAGTCATTATGTATTGGACATCACAATTAGTTTCAAGAGTGATCTTCATCATATCTTCATCAACTCTTTCAGCTTGTATGACTGTGAAGAAGCATTAAAGAGGCCCTCTCAAGGAGAGCAGTCGCCATGCATTGAACATCACAGCTAGCTTCAAGAGTGATCTTTATCATATCTTCATTAACCCTTTCAGCTTGTGTGACTGTCAAGAGACAATGGAAAAGCACCTTTGAGGAGAGCAGTCGCCATAAATTGGGCATCACAGCGAGCTTCAAGGATAACCTTCATCATATCTACATCAACTCTTCCAGCTCGTGTGACTGTCGAGAAGCAATAGAGAGACCCCCCTCTAGGAGAACAATTAGCATGCATTGGACATCACAATTGGCTTCAAGGGAAGTCTTCAAAGGTCTTCATCAACTCTTCAAGCTCATGTGAATGCACAAAAACAATGGAGATGCCCCCTTGAGGAGAGCAGTCATTATGTATTGGACATCATAACTAACTTTAAAGATGACCTTCATCATATCTTCATCAACTTTTCAAACTCGTGTGACTATCGAGATGATATGGAAAGGCCCCTCGAGGAGAGCAGTTGTCATGCATTAGACATCACGGAAGTTTTTAAAGGGTTGTCAATTTGCCAAAATACCCCTCCTCTATATACATTTCTATTCTCTCCTTATTTTGGTTTTAATTCTCCTATATCACCTTTTCGGCATTAGTATCTAATTTCTTACTTTTAACAGATTGTCCTAATTTTTCCAAGGAGATCACTGGCTTCTCTCATTTATTCTGTTCCATATATTTTTTTAATACAAATCCAATATATTTTATATTTTTTATTATTTTTTAATTTTTGCAAAGTGACCCCCTGACTTTCAAATTTTTTCAATTTTTTATGAAACTTTACAAATAACCCCTAAAATTTTTATTTTTTTATTTCATAAATTTTACAAGTGGACACTCCAATTTTCCATTTTCAAACGTTTCACACTAACCTTGCAACTAAACCCTAATTAAAATTTTTTCCATTTTTCATTTTCAATTTATTATATCATTATTTTTTATTATTAGTTGTTTTTTTTACTTCCCATAATATTTATGAATAAACCCAATTTGATTTATATATATATATATATATATATATATTACATTTACATCTCTTAAATGTGGGAATAGATCCTTGAATTTCACATTTTATGTTTCCTATCAATTTTGCAAATAAAATCATAAACAATATCATCTTGCTAATCTTCTGCCTTTGTCGTTTTTTCTTTTTTGCCAACTCCCTAGATATATAGTTGAATCAATGGATTAGACATGGCCACGGTTCAGGAACCGCCGGTTCTGGTTCAAAAAAATCTTGAACCGGAACCGAACCGGCTGGACAAGGTTCTTGGCGATTCCGGTTAAGTTCTGGTTCCGGTTCCGGTTATGGTGGTTCGGTTCAATGGTTCCGGTTTGGCGGCTCAAACGGTTCAGGTTTTTTTTAAACTAAATAATTCAATATTTCAAATTAAATGAACACAAAAATACAACAATTAATTTAATATAATATTTTATTAAAAAAATAAAAGTATTAATAATTCAAAATAATATTTTACAATAAAAGTACAATAGGGGAAGAAATAAAAAAAAATAAAGGGCTTGAACTTAATTATATCATCAGACGATGATGCAAATAATTAGGCATTATTAAAATTTAAGAAATATGTATAATAAAAATAAAAGAACTACGTGGGTTTTGATTCCTCTAGAGGATACGTAGGCTAGAACTTAATTATAATAAAAAAAATAAATTTTATAAATATAATATAATGAAAATATAAAAATATAATAATATATAAAGACAAAGGAATTTAAAAATAAAAAATATAAAAAAAAACTTCCGAACGGGTGGAGCCAAAGGAGAAGGCCAGAGGGAGAGGGGGAGGGGGAGGGGCAGAAAAGCGGGCGGGTAAGGCCCGTAAGGGCTTCGGGAAGGAAGGGGGGCGAGTGAGCTCATAAGGACTCAGGAGGGAATCAGCAGGCAGTCCCCAGGCGGGGTCAACAGACCCCTCCAATGACAGGGGGGCGGCCGCCCCCCTTGCCCCCTGTCTCTCTGCTCCTACTCAATGCCACAGAGTTCGGTTTCTTATAAATGCTCTGAATTGTACTATTTCAAAGATAATAAAAACAAGCAATTCAATAATATTTCAATAAGTATTAAAAATTGAGATTAATCTCTATTAAAGCACTTTTAACTATTCCTTATTAATTAAATTATATTAATAAATCCATATTTAATTTGTTACTAATAATTTCTGGCATAATCAATTAGTTATAACTTATCTTATTGCATGAGTAATAAAGTTTGGCATGACACAATAGATGTAAGTCGGACTAATGTTACGAATCAAACTTAATGGTCATAATCGGCTAATCAAATTCAAGTGCTTACAATCAGACCTAATCAATTTAGTTAATATCTTTAATTATTTATTTAAAATATATTTAGACATGTAATTAAATTAATAAATTATTAATGATATTAACAAAATAAAGAAATTATATATATATATATATATAAAGCTGGAACCGCCGGTTCCACGGTTTTCAAATTCTGAAACCGGAACCGAACCTTATATGAAGGTTCTGGTTCCTGTTTTTTTACGGTTACGGTTTTTAACATTCCGGATCGGTTTTTAATGGTTCGGTTCCTGTTCAATTTGACGGTTTCGGTTCAAAATGGCCACGTCGACAATGGATAGTTGAATAATCAAGCATTGCCTATAGCTATCCTTGGCATCCCACAAGACTAACATTTGGTAAGATCCACAATAAAGAATATTTAAATAATTTTTTCTGAAATAAACAAAACATCATTCAAGAGTAATATTCTACATCTATCAATGCTACAATGAAACATAAACTTATCGTAGGTCACCATCACTGCATTAACACAATATTATCTCTAGTCTTGTTATCTTGATATCATGTCCCAATAAAACTTGTTAACTGTAAGGGTTTATGACCTTACACTTGGTCAGCAGGTGTACATTGTCAACATAGACCAAGCCACGAGGGCGCACAGCTGCGTGGATTGGGTAGAGCGTGGTTAGCGCGAGGCGTGTGTTGTTGTCGTGACCAAGAGCAGGCAAAATATCTCGCACGATCATGTGTTGAGACCGTGAGGCGCGTGGGCGTGCGCGTGACCGATGAGCGCGTGGAGCAGGCGCGCCCATACCAAGAGTCAAGTGTTGCAAGACTAGAATTTGTAGAGTGTTGGATCTCTAGCAAGTCAAGGCGGGGCGGGACACTTGATTAGGCCAGGAGACCGAAAGCTGATTCCGGATTTGACAAGCTTTTACGCATGCGTATGCAAGTGGGCACGTGGTCGGGAGCGTGGCCGAGCCAGGGGCGAGGATGGAACGCGGTACTACCGCACGTGAGCAGTACTTGTGCGCACTGTGACCAAGGGTGGCTTTTTAAAGCTACAGTACGTCAGGATGATACTGCAAGCTAAGTGAAGTTAGGGAATTCACGCCATACCTGTATTGGGCATGGGCTCAATTAACCTTGGATTTAGGGTAGCTCTTGTAATAGGTCTAATGTGTCTTTGGGAGGAGACAATGCCACTTGGTGTTGGTTTTGGCCATGGTTGCAAACTTTTCTCAATCTAAGAGAGTTTATGTTTTTCTCTCTCCAAAATGGGTCTTTTGTTTCGCGTTTCTCGTACTGTGAATGTTTTTAGGTTTTGCGTGATTGCTTCCGTTATTTTGCTTTGCTTGTGATGCAAACAGGAGTAGACTGCTGTTGTTCCTGCATCAGGGAGGCTGACCTGTTGCTATGGTGCATCTCAGGTGCCGCACGACCGAAGGTGATCTATTGAGGCCTTGACAGCTGGTATCAGAGCCCGAGTTATGGCTTGCGAAGCTAAGGTGTGGCTTGAAGCAAAGCACGAGAAGACGCACAAGTGAAGACGGTGAACATGGCGACTAGCAAGAAAGATCGCTTGAATCGCCTTGAGGAGACAACTGAGCGGATGGAGAACGTCATCGGGAGTGTTGACGATCAACTCGTGAGCCTGTCTAAGATGGTGGAAGATCTTGTGGGCGGACTGCGAGAGAACCAGTTGACTGTTGAAGTCTTGAAGATGAAGGTACACTCTCTGGAGTCCGAAGTCGCTCAACTCAATTAAACTAGTGTTTCACCAGTCTCGTGGGAGGCCCCCACGAGAGTGAATGTCCCTGAACCTTCCCCATTTGATGGCACACTGAGTGCCAAGACACTGGAGAACTTTCTTTGGGACATTGATTAGTACTTTAAAGCTGCAAGGGTACCGGGCCATGAGTAAGTTCCGTTGGTGGGCATGTACCTTACCGGCGATGCAAAGTTATGGTGGCGAACTCGTCAGCAAGAAGATGCTTAAGCGGGTAGGATAAGTTCGAACTCGTGGGTCGAGTTGAAGAAAGAATTGGGGGAGCAGTTCTTGCCTAGGAACACTGCTTGGGTAGCTCATTCAAATTTGAAGAAGCTACGGCAGACAGGCACTGTCTAGGAGTATGTGAAAGAGTTTTCATCCTTGATGTTGGATATCAGGGACATGTCCGAGAAGGACAAGTTGTTCAACTTTCTCACGGGACTCCATAGTTGGGCCCAGATCGAGGTACGGAGGCAAGGCGCGAAGGACCTCACCTCCGCGATCATCGCAGCGGAAGCACTGGTGGACTTACGAAGCTTACCTAGTGGAGAGGGTGAAAATTCGAAGTCCAAACTCAAAGATAAGAAGCCGGTGGAGAGAAAGGCTGGGGATGGGTTCCAGAGGAGGAAACCCCATGGCCAGTCCAGATGGAATAGAAACAGGAATGATGGGAAAGCGGCAGATGGTTCCGGGAAGACAAGTTGATGCTTTATCTACACCGGACCACATTTGGCAAAAGATTGCTCTAAACGCGAGAAGTTGCCCACGTTAGAAATGAACCAGAAAGCGATTCTGAGGGCCCAGCAAGAGTGAGTCCTTTACAATTATTGGGTGCCTTGAAGATTGTCAAGGGTGATAGGCTATAAATTCCCTTATTTATATGGAGCTAACCTTGAATGGAAAGTCCATGCAAGGGATGGTGGATACAGGCACAACTCATACTTTCATCAGGAATGATGTGGCCACTCGGTTGGGACTGAGCGTGGAGATGCACATGAGCCGAGTAAAAGCAGTCAACTCTCAGGCAATAGCGGTGACTGGGAAGATATCTGGCTTGACTTTTCACATGGGTGGATGGCAAGGGAAGATTGACTTGCTGGCGGTCGCATTAGATGATTTTGAGTTGATACTGGGGATGGAATTCATGAAGTCTGTGAATGCCGTTGTTGTTCCACATTTGGGTGGTCTTCTTATAATGGATGAGAAGAACCCATGCTTTGTAGCAAGAGTTGCTGCGAAGGAGAAGAAAGGGAAGGAGCCGATGCTTTCTGCGCACCAGGTGGTGCAAGGGTTGAAACATGGAGAACTCACATATGTTGCTGCTTTATTAGAAGTGCAAAATGATTTGGTGAGTGACCTACCTTTAGTTGTGGATGAAGTCTTGAAGGAGTTTCAAGACGTGATGCCGCCAGAACTACCCCGTGAACTCCTACCCCGGCGTGCAATAGATCACCAAATCGTGTTGATGCTGGGCTACAAACCCCCTGCCCGGGCTCCCTATCGTATGTCTCCGTTGGAGTTAGCGGAGCTAAGGAGACAGTTGCTTCATTCACGAAATCGAGTTGATGCCGAGCTTCTTGATAGTTGCTTCATTCAGCCATCAAAGGCTCCATATGGTGCACCGGTGTTGTTCCAGAAGGAGCAGGATGGCTCTCTTCGACTGTGCGTGGACTATCAGGCATTGAACAAGATCACGGTCAAGAACAAGTATCCAATTCCTCTCATTCAAGACTTGTTCGATCGGTTAACCAAAGCAACATATTTTTCCAAGTTGGATCTTCATTCGGGATACTGGCAAGTGAGGATTGCAAAGGGAGACGAGTCCAAGACGGCGTGTGTGACGCGCTATGGTTCATTTGAGTTCCTTGTAATGCTCCGACGACTTTTTGCCACTTAATGAATCAAGTGTTTTCGGACTACGTTGATGAGTTTGTGGTAGTGTGCTTGGATGATGTTGTGGTTTATAGTGAATCCTTGGAGGATCATCTTGTTCACTTGAAGCAGGTATTATTAAGATTGAGGGAGCATCAGCTATATGTGAAGCTGGAGAAATGTCATTTCGCTCAACAGGAGATCAAGTTCCTTGGGCACATCATTTCTCGGGGTGAAGTCCGAATGGATCGGGCTAAGGTGGCGGCGATTTTGCACTGGCCTCCACCATCCAAAGTACCGGAGTTACGATCTTTTCTCGGCTTAGCCAACTACGATCTCCGGTTTATCGAGGGATATTCAAGAAAGGTCGTGCCGCTCACCGATTTGCTGAGGAATGACCAACCATGGGGCTGGACCGAGAGGCGACAAGCTGCTTTTGACAAGATCAAGAGTGCAATTACAAGTGAACCAGTCTTAGCATTGCCCAACTTCGAAGAACCTTTTGAGGTGCACACCAATGCGCCAGACAAGGCTGTTGGCGGTATCCTTGTTCAGAACGGGCATCCGGTGGCGTTCGAGAGTTGGAAGCTGAAGACGCGGAGCAGCGCTATTCGGTGTATGAGAGGGAGATGCTCACCGTTATTCATTGCTTACAGGTATGGAGAGTGTACCTCTTGGGCACCAGGTTTCTTGTCAAAAGAGATAATATTGCCAATACTTTCTTTGCTACTCAAAAGAAGCTGTCGGCTAGACAAGCTCGTTGGCAAGAGTTCTTGTAGGAATATGACTTTGAATGGCAGCACAAACCGGGGAGACACAAAAAGGTAGCTGATGCGTCAAGTCGCAAGCAGATGGTTGAGTATGTGGCTGCACTGACACAAGTGGAGAATGACTTGCGGAGTCGTATCGAGGAGCTAGCAAAGACGGACACCCAGTATGTAAAGCTGGTGAAAGATGTCCAAGACGGAGTCGTGCGCAAGTATTGGGTGGAGGATGGGCTTCTCTATGCCAAAGGCAACCGACTCTACGTGCCGAAAGGAGGGAAGATTGGCAGGAGCTCCTGAAGGAGCACCATGATGTTCCATGGGCTGGACATCCCGGTCGTGAGCGAATTAAGGCCTTGCTCATAAGACATTACTATTGGTCGGATATATGCGAAGACATTGAAGCATATGTGAAGACGTGTTTCATGTGCCAACAAGACAAGTCGGAAAGAAGACGGGAGGCCGGTCTTCTCTAGCCGTTGAGTATTCTGGAAAGGCCATGGGCGTCAATTTCCATGGACTTTATCACCGGATTTCCTAAGGTGGATGCGATGTCGACAGTGATGGTGGTCGTGAACCGATTCACAAAGTATGCGGTATTCATACCCGCACCGGTAATATGTTCGGCAGAGGTGGTGGCTGAGCTGTTCCTGAAGCATATGGTGAAGCACTTTGGGGTACTGGAAGACATCATAAGCGATCGAGATGCTCGCTTTACTGGGCGGTTCTAGATGGCGTTGTTCAAGTTTTTGGGCATAAAGTTGAAGTTTTCAACCGTGAATCATCCGCAGATGGATGGACAAACGGAGAGGATCAATGCTCTGTTGGAAGAGTATCTCCGGCTCTATGTTTCAGTTTCGCAGAAGAATTGGCTAAGTCTGCTTGATGTGGCGCCGTTTAGCTACAATCTTCATCGGTCTTCATCGACGGTTTCGGTTCCGGATCGGTTTTTTACGGTTCGGTTCCGGTTCAATTTGACTGTTTCGGTTCAAAATGGCCACGTCTACAATGGATAGTTGAATAATCAAGCATTGCCTATAGCTATCCTTGGCATCCCACAAGACTAACATTTGGTAAGATCCACAATAAAGAATATTTAAATAATTTTTTATGAAATAAACAAAACATTATTCAAGAGTAATATTCTACATCTATCAATGCTACAATGAAACATAAACTTATCGTAGGTCGCCATCACTGCATTAACACAATATTATCTCTAGTCTTGTTATCTTGATATCATGCCCCAATAAAACTTGTTAACTGTAAGGGTTGATGACCTTACACTTGGTCAGCGGGCGTACATTGTCAACATAGACCAAGCCACGAGGGCGCACAGCTGCGTGGATTAGGTAGAGCGTGGTTAGCCCGAGGCGTGTGTTGTCGTGCCCAAGAGCGGGCAAAATATCTCGCACGATCATGTGCTGAGACTGTGAGGCGTGCGCCAGTTGGACCGTGGGCGTACGCGTGACCGATGAGCGCGTGGGGCAGGCGCGCCCATACCAAGAGTCAAGTGTTGCAAGACTAGAGTTTGTAGAGTGTTGGATCTCTAGCAAGTCAAGGCGGGGCGGGACACTTGATCAGCCCGGGAGACCGAGAGCTGATTCCGGATTTGACAAGGTTTTACACAGGCGTATGCAAGTGGGCACGTGGTCGGGAGCGTGGCCGAGCCAAGGGCGTGGATGGCACGCGGTACTACAGCGCGTGAGCGATACTGCTGCGCGCTGTGACCAAGGGTGGCTTTTTAAAGCTACAGTACGTCAGGAGGACACAGCAAGCTAAGTGAAGTCAGGGAATTCACGCCAGACCTGTATTGGGCATGGGGCTCAATTAACCTTAGATTTGGGGTAGCTTTTGTAATAGGGTCTAATGTGTCTTTGGGAGGAGACAATGCCACTTGGTGTTGGTTTTGGCCATTGTTGTAAACTTTTCTCAATCTAAGAGATTTTATGTTTTTCTCTCTCTAAAATATGTTTTTTGTATCTCGTTTCTCGTACCGTGAATATTTTCCGGTTTTGCGTGATTGCTTCCATTATTTTGCTGTGCTTGTGATGCAAACAGGAGTAGACTAATGTTGTTCCTGCATCATAGAGGCTAACCTGTTGCTATGGTGCATGTCAGGTGCCGTACGGCCGAAGGTGATCGGTTGAGGCCGTGACAATAACCATAGTGCGTTTTTTATGAGTGCATAAAATATGAGAGATATGGCAATGGGGAGTCATGCATACATGGTGCAGTGTACTCAACGCATCCATGTTTAGCAAGAATTTGCAAACACAGCGAGTATTCGGCCTGTTGGATCATCTTACCATTTCTCATATGCAAATATTACACAGGATCATTTTCTTGCATTCTTAAATATACATACCTCGTTTATTAGTTCTGTCCGGTCAATCTCTTACGTTTGTCTTTCTTTCTCCTCCTATTTTTGTTTTTATTTTCTTCTTCTTTTTCTTTTTCTTCTTTTTTTTTTCTTTTTTTTTCTATGGTTTTCATTTTTCTCTCAACCTCCCCACATCCCTGTAAGTAAGGATTTTTTTATTTTTTAATTGTTTTATTTAATGTTTGTAAATTCAAAATTCAATATATATATATATATATATATATATATATTGAATTTTGTATTCCTTTTCTTTCACATAAACCCTAATATTTTATTTTATTTCATTTTGACCTATATATAGTGATCCTTCATTTCTGATCTTTTCCTCATCGAAACTCTCTCCTGGTTCATCTTTTTTTTTTAAATTTTTTTTTCGCGATCATTTCTTCCCATGTTTTTTTTGGTTACCATTTTTTTTATTTTTTTATCGAAATCTTTTTATTTTTTGAAATCTCCTCCAATATATATGGATATGTGTTATATTTACCCAAAAATTTGAGTTCGATCATGGTAACATCCTAAACAGAAGTATATAAGAATAGATTAAACTTGTGCGAAAATAACGTATTGTAAATGATTACCTTTACATGGGCCCATTTCCTTCAGTCTTTTCAGCAAAGTGCCCCTTCTGTGTCGGAAAAGATTAGCTTCACACTAATCATCCATTTTAAGCTAATTTAAGCTAAAACAATAATGACTTCCACAATACAACTGTCATCCCACAATTGTTATGTTAAGGCTGTGTTTGATTGGAAACATGGAAAATGGGTGGAAAAAAAATTTTCATGAAATAGTTTTCCATGAAAAATTTTTCCGTGGAAAATGAAAAAATAGTCGTTTGATTGCCATTATTTTCTAGCTAGAAAATCAAAAAATTTATATGGAGAATTCTTATTTCGTTGTTTGATTTCTCTCATTGTTCAACCATCATTCTTTTTCTATTGAAACCCTAAAACAGAAAATGAGATCAAGATGAAACCCCTAAATTGATTACTCGCGAACATCTACTCATCAATGGATAGCAAAGAAGATGAAAAATTATTAGAGTAATTTGGGAAGAATTAAAGCAAAAAAAAAAAAAAAAAATTGGATTGGAGCGGCTTCTCCTTGTCTCTCCCTCTCTCTTTTCTTATTTCGATGATGGTCATATAGCTAGCTATTTACAAATCACCCCCCAGAATTCACCAAAATTCTTGCTCCTTATTTAATAGAGTTTAGAAAAATAAATAAACATTAGGGACGTTTCTGTAAAATATCTTTTTAACCAATTATTTTTTCACATAACCCCATACATTTTCCCTGTAAAACTTTTCTCATAGTGAAAGCAAGAAAAATTTTTCACTGATTTGAGGGATAATTGGGGTCACGTGATAGAATTTGTGAAAAAAATTTTCACGGAAAATTTTGGCAAACAAACCGCCTATTTAACTGAAAATGACCCGTGAAAAAAATTTTCAGAGAAAAAAGGGCAATCAAACACAACTTCTATTTTTTGTTTTAATAACTATTTTGGAATCAATAGTGATCGTACTTCACAATAATAAAAACAAACTCTATGTCATCTTGTTTACCTATATTACAGAAGGAATGCAACAACTACAATCACCAACGGTTATGCCGGAATGAAACATTAGGTTATCTATTCTAGCGATTTTGTAGGGATATTCATATCATTATAGATAATTTTACCTGTAAAGCTTTGTTTGGATGAAGATATAAAAAAATTTATAAAATAAGATAAAATATGATAATGAGATGTAAAAAGAAGTTTTAAACCCTTCAGTAAATGGAGGTTTAAAACCTTGTTGTGTTTGGTTTGAAGGTAATTGGAAGTAAAATTATATATTAATATTACTAAATTATATACCTTTAGAATAAAAGACAAAGTTATAACTTCGTTTACTAAATTACATAAAACTTATATAATTTTCACCATTATTTACATAAATCCCTCCATTGATTATTATAAGATTTTATTTTGTAGAATAAAATTAATTAATTAATATCATTACTAAATTAATTAATATTACTATATAGTTTCAATATTGACTACCAACTTATAAATGCTTGATATTATTTAAAACAAATAAAATAAAATAACTTATGATAAAGTAAACATTATTATTGACAAAAACCCCTAAATTGTTTTTTAAATAAAAGAGGTATTTACGTCCATAAAAAAACATAAGTTCCCTCAAAACCTTCCCAACCCACCACTTTGGAAAGTTAAGAAATGAAAATTAAATGAAGGCTTTAAACCCTCTATCTAACCCCTAAGGGTCCATTTGGTTAGAGGGAATGGGAATATGGGGAGGAGGAAGAGGAAGGGGATAGGAATAGGGAAAGGGGATTGGGGATGGGAATAAAAATAATGTTTGGTATAGAGAATGGGGATAGGAATATGAAAAGTTGTAGAGATAATTTTTAGTAAAATTACTTTTGTACCCTTGAATATTTTAATTAAATAATGTATTTTAATTGTAAAAGAAACAATTATTAAATGACTCTAATTTTTATAAATAATACTTAAAGGAGTTACTGATGTATTTATTTTTTAAAATAAAATTTTAAATTTATACATTTTAATTGACAAATACAGTTTAATTATGTTTAATTAAAATAAACAAATGTACAAATTTAATTATTTTTAAATCACGATAATTTTAATAAATCCAATGTTTCAAAATAAAATATAAACCATAACGAGATTTTTAATTTCCATCCAAAATATTATTCAAAAATTAAAAAATGTATCCAAAACATTATCCAAAATTATCCAAAATATTATTCAAAATTATCCAAAATAAATCTAATGTTTTGATCCCTAATTTTAAATGGTAAAAATGTAAATGTAAAAATGTAATTTAAATACATAGGCATACTGAATCCCCCAAAATGAGGAGGATGAGTATGAAAGAGTTGAGGGGCATACAATCCTCTCAATCCCTTCCCATATTCCTAGATGCATACCCAAACATGGGCATACACATGCCACAAGAATTAATCCCCAATCCTTGTATCCAAACGCACTGTAATAAATCATTTCCTCCCTCAAATATCCTCTTTCTAAAAATGGGTTTTTAAAAATAGTTGTCTTTATCTTACCTCCAACCAAGCAAATCTTAAAAATTAGGGCTTTTTTACAAACTAGGCCTCTTTTTTCTTTAATTAAATCAAATAGCCCTGGGGCCATTTTAACTGTTAAAATGGCCCTAGGAACATCACATCACCCACATGGGTGATGTGATGTGCTGACTCAGCGCTGACTAGGATGCTGACGTGGCATTTTTAAATAAAAATAATGCATTTTTACATTTAAACCGCTGAGTTGTTTTATAATAAATAAGTTGATTTATTTTTGGGTTTTTTTAACCATATTTTTTTAAAAAAAATTATAAAATTTATTAAAAATTTAAATACTTTTTTAAAAAATATATAATTGTGTTTTTCAATTTAAATCTTTTTTATAATTAATAAATTATATTTTTATTTACTTGTTTGACGCAATTTTTTTAAAAAAAATATGTAATTTTCTTAATTTATTAAAAATTAATTTTAAAGAATATATTAATATATATATATGAAAATACAAAGGGCTTATAATTTTAAAGAATATATTAAACATTATAAATCATGAAATCAATAATAACTTTTAAAATTATTTGAAGTTAAAAAACATAATTGCATTTAAATATAAATAAAGTTACATCATATATTTCTCCCTTGCCTAGGGCAAGTAGTTCTATAATGACCGGGTTGTTTACATATAGAGCATACATTACGTCTAGTGGGATCAGGATTTATATCCATATGCATTCTTCTACGTCTGATCTTTGGTCGGCCAGCAGTACGTCGGCCAACAGGTGGAACCATCTTTGGCCCAGGTAGAGGTTGCCAAAATTGTGAACTCGGTACCGGATGAAAACATGGAGCATAAGTTTGTCTATATGACGTTACAGTAAACCAATGAAGGCATAACACATATGGGTTAATGTTTGCATTTGCAGCACTGCAAACCCTGAAGATATGTATACATGGGAATCGACGAGTAACCATAAATCCACATGTACATGTGGATAAAACTCCATTAATAATAACTTCATAGTCAATTGTCTCATCATTAGCATGTTCTGTTACCTGAAATTCATTGTGATTAAAACGCTGGACGCTTAAATATCTGCTTTTCTCGATACTATCATTCAGCCTTGCTTCTTGCCTTGTCGTTAAAGTTCGATCCATAGCAAGTCCAATCTCACGGTGTTTAAAAAAATACATTGCAGTATGATGAAAAGTGGATGATACGAGAGCTCTTACCGGTAAGCCACGAGCACCTTTAAGAACTGAGTTAAAACTTTCTGATAAATTAGTGCTATGTCATCCACACCGTCTGCCACCATCATGTGCCATTGTCCACATTTGCCTTGACCCAATAGTTGATGCGAAATCAGTAAACATAACATATCTTTATGTTAACATATTGATCAACTCTTCAAACCTCCGTAAGGATACAGCCGTTGATGCCTTCCAAAAAATATCTGCACCAAATTTACTTTTGCAAAGTTGTAAAAAGTTATCAGTCAGATGCCGCAAACAATATCGATGAACATGGCCATATTGCGGAGGGAAAGCATCACGAACAACATTGACGTTGCCTCTAAATCTATCGGAGATGATGCACATAGGACGAGTATGATCTAATGTTTTGTATACATTATTTAAAAACCATGACCAACTTTCCCTATTCTCACTTTCAACAATAGTAAATGCATAAGGAAACAAATGGTTTTCAGCATCTTCTCCCGTTGCCATTAGCAGAGTCCCTTTGTACTTCCCATGCAAAAATGTCTCATCTACTGAGAGAACAGGACGACATGCATTGAAACCAATGATTGATGGTCCAAAAGCCCAAAACACTCTCTTAAACCGCTCCCATCCATGACCCCAATCAGAATCAAAGTCAACAACAGTGCCAGGGTTGCAACTGACTAAAGTGTTAAAATACATTCGTAATTGAACATAAGATTGCTCCCATGATCCGAATATGTATTTAAGAGCTTTATTCTTACCTTTCCAAGCTTTTCCATAACTGACATCAATATGGTACATGTCTTTGACCATGGCTTGAACTTGTGCAATGCTCAGGCTAAGATCAGCTCTTAATGTTGGCAATATTAATTCACATATTAGCTTTCCAATGCAATGGCGATTGTCTGATTGGATTCTTTCATTTATACAAATATGCAGACTCGGACATCGTTTTACAACCCATAGAGATGTTCTTGATGAAACTGAAGCATGAAGACGCCAAGGACAATCTATGCTAACGCATTTCACAGTGAATCTAGACGTATTACTTTTCACACGAGTAAATGCAACTGCTTTTTTTATAGACCATCGACTTAATAGGTCTATTAATTGAGCTTTTGAATTAAACATTCGACCGACCCAATCATTGAAATTTAATGATTCTTCGTCTCCTGTAGATATGTGTGGATCTACATCATCTATTATTGTTGCATTGTACCAATCGTCTATTGGTGCCATACCTAGAACTTCCTCAAACTGTGTATAATCAATTGAGGCCACATTTGCCCCTTGTTCCATATTTGAGATTGTTGTTCGAATGGCATCTTCTGCAATTACACCTTCTTGGACATCAGTGGGGAGACTTGCATCATCATCGCTGCTGTCATCTTCATCATCGCTATCATCATAGCCATCAGCATCAGCATCATTGTCATTATAATCATCACTATGATCATCACCACTATTATTTCTTGGGCCTTCAAAATCTATGTTGCAAGCATTATGTTCATATGCATCGGCATTCTCATTATACCCTAACTGTTGGTAGCCAATAGAGCTTCCAGCTTCAATGTTTATAGGTGGCCTGCCAAAAAAATAATAATAATAAAAACAAAGCACAACATATGTGTTGTAAGTAAGGTATTAAAAAGGGGAACATATAAATCTTATTAAATAATAAGTCCATGAGCTTACAATGTATGCGCAATAGATGTTGTGGTTGGGATTGCACGTGGTCCTTCTTCATTCACATATAATATTGGTGTACGCAATCTCAACATCAATAATGTTTCTCTGTCATTGTCGATGTTGATTACAGTACTAGTGTGTCGATCCATAGGCCATCTACATTTGATGTTCATATAATTGTCGCCTAAATTGAAGTTAATAGCTGCAGCAATTGTTTCTTGCAACTCATTCAAGTTATTGTTGTTTCGAACTTGATGCATCTCCGCAACAACACAACAGGGTGATGTGTGTCAACCCCTTGCGTTACCGCAAGTGCACGGGTCGTCAAGTAATAAAAGTGGACCCAAAGGGTCGGGTTGTCGAACCACAGGGAACAGAAGTACTAGTAATAGCCCCTCTTTTGTTATCTAGCCTAATAAGTGTAGTATGTGATGATCTAATGGCCAACACTAAGAGTGTCACCACAAGTGCGCAGGAAATAAAAGGAAAAGAGTTCTCAATCAATAAAAGTGAGGTATCCGGACAATGCTCCCCCTAGGATTCGGGTGTTGGATGTAGATTACAAGTGTTTCTAAACGAAGACAATGAGTCGTGGGTATCCAAAGGTATAACGGCCCCTGCCTCCAGGTCACCGATAACTAGTCCCCTACGAGGTCCCGGCGGAGAATTCTCTCGACGCCTCACACCACATATGACTGCTTAAAACTCTAGGGATCCCAAAGATATGACCAATTCCTAAAAGTAGATCTAACCCCGCCTCCGGGTGAAAGATCCCTAACCCCCTACGAGGTCCCGGAGGAATTCTCTCGACGCCTCACACCACATATGGTTGCTTGACACTTAGGGAATATGGAGATAGGAAATATCTGTCGGAAGGGAAAGGGGACACTCCGCTATCTCACGGCTCACCCTCTCAACCCTCTTTACTCTTGGTAATTCTAAACCTAGCGGTGATCTCTCTCTTCACTAGATTGAATAAAACATGCAAGGCAATTAATAATGAAATCAAAAGCACAAACAAGCATTAAGAACTCAAGAGTAAAACTCAAACTGATAGATTCGAATAGAAACATAATGTAAATCTAATGAAAATAAGAATCCTAGGGTTTACATGTCCGAATACCCTCTAGGGGTTTAGCTCTCCATGCAGCGAGTCACAAAACAAATAATAAATTCAGAATAAAGTTCCAAACACATAAAGAATAACCCCCTTAAATCCGTGATGATAGTCTTGATGGGTAGTTTCCACGTCTGGATTGAATCCACTCCGAAGCTAGGTCGCCGATGGCTTCCTTGACGCTATGACGGAGGAGGAATCGATCCAAGTTGGTGAGGAAAGCTTCCCAAAGCCGCAAAGAACTCCTTCCAAGCCCTCGCCGCCTTGTCTCTCGAAAGTGGCCAAAAAGATCCCTAAAAATTATCACAAGGCGGCTTTTATAATTTGAATTCGGGGCTTTACGCGGGCATCCACACGGCCAGCCTCCACACGGGCGTGTGAAGTACTGCTGCTCTGATCTTTGCTACGGTGGAAATGCTACAGTGATTTCCCCCCCGAAGTCTTCCTTGGAGTCCACACGGTCGGACACACGCTCGTGTGGTAGGGTGTGTGGCTTTCTATGCTTTGAAATCCTCAAGAACCTTCTTCTGCTTTGTACGGAAGCTGGGACATGGGCGTACCACTGCCTTTGTGCCCTTTCGGTTTGTCTAACGACTTGTACTCCTCCGAAAGTTGGCAACACCCCATGCATATGAACACAGCTTCTGATTGTGGTCTTGAAACATGTCATCACACCCTATCTTTACTTCTTCCTGTATGTCATATCTCCAAAGCCCTGTTTGCACAAAAGAACACAAAACACACCTTGTTAATGCTAAAACCTGATAAAAGTGATGCTCAATGCATATAAACTGATATTATAAAATATATATAATCAAGCACTTATCAGAACTCCAACAACTGTTTTATAGCCTCTCGAATAAGTAGGTTTTTCATTAGACTCTTGTAAATGTCCACCCCAATAAACAATCACCGTTACTTCAGTAATACTCATCCTTAAAAAAAAATAATGTATAACTTAAAGAAAAATAAATTATTATGAGATAATTATTATAAACTATATATACTATAAAATTTTACTAACCTTTTTGAATACTTGAATACCAAGTTTTGAATATCAAAAGAAAGATAGAGTTTGAAGTTGATGAAGATGAAAGTAGAAGAGAAAAGATATACATAGAGAGGGATTTGCTTAGATTTATGAAGGCATTGGATTCTTCATACACCTAATTATACAAGCATGCACACCTTTGTTGTAGGTGGAATCATATTCTCCTACATTTGAAACCTACTTCTTAGGCAATTAATACATGTCGGGTCTAACTATACAAGCATGCACATCTTTTTTTTTAGGTGGAATCATATTCTCCCTACACCTGAAACCTATTTCTTAGGCAATTAATATATGTCATCTCTAATTATACAAGCATGTACATCTTTTCTTGTAGGTGGAATCATATTCTCTCTACACCTGAAACCTATTTCTTAGGCAATTAATACATGTCATCTCTAATTATACAAGCATGTATATCTTTTCTTGTAGGTGAAATCATATTCTCCCTACACCTGAAACCTATTTCTTAGGCAATTAATACATGTCATCTCTAATTATACAAGCATGCACATCTTTTTTTGTAGGTGGAATCATATTCTCCCTATACCTGGAATCTATTTTTTAGACAATTAATACATGTCGTATCTAATTATATAAGCATGCACATCTTTTTTTGTAGGTGGAATCATATTCTCCCTACACCTAAAACCTATGTTTTAGGCAATTAATACATGTCGTGTCTAATTATAGAAGCATGCATATCATTCAAGCAAACAAGTTATTATTGATTTCATAATTTAATTAACAAATAAATTATAAGCCCTTTGTATTTTCATATATATATTAATATATTCTTTAAAATTAATTTTTAATAAATTAAGAAAATTACATGTTTTTTTAAAAAAATTGCGTCAAACAAGTAAATAAAAAATATAATTTATTAATTATAAAAAAGATTTAAATTGAAAAACACAATTATATATTTTTAAAAAAAGTATTTAAATTTTTAATAAATTTTATAATTTTTTTTAAAAAAATCTGGTTAAAAAAACCCAAGAATAAATCAACTTATTTATTATAAAACAACTCAGGGGTTTAAATATAAAAATGCATTAGTTTTATTTAAAAATGCCATGTCAGCAGCCTAGTCAGCGCTGAGTCAGCGCACAGTCAGCATATCATATCACCCATGTGGATGATGTGATGTTCCTAGGGCCATTTTAATAATAGGGCTATTTGATTTAATTAAAGAAAAAGGAGGGCTAGTTTGTAAAAAAGCCCTAAAAATTACATTTGACCCAAACCACCCAACAGCCACTACATATCAAGACAAATATGGTGCGGTTGGTACAACCACTGCAGATGTTAAAAAATACAGCAGGTAACAATTGTTGCATATTTATAAAAATGTAGTGGTTACAAAGTCGGCTGCTTCACTGATATTTAATGGTTTAATAATTGTTGCATATGAGAAAATAATTACCTGTTGCACATTAAATATAATATTGCAACGGTTATAATTGTTGCAGTACAGTTGTTCTCAACCGCTGCAACCTACCTATTCTTTTTTTTTTTTTTTTATATTGAGATGAAAATATTGAATTTTCAATGAGGATGTTTTTAGAAAATTTTTCAAAAATAACTTGGGCAATTAGTGATTCTATCTCTTTTTTTTTTTGGGAACTCTTCCGTTTTGAAGATAAGCGGCATGCTAAATTTTGATCGCATCTTGTGTATCTCATTTGTTATGTTTGCTCTTCTTGTCTTGTTAGGATTTGCTCTCATTTTGTACTTATTTTTTATTTTATTAATATATTTTAGGTGGTATATCAACTTTCTCAAAAAAAAAAAAAAAAAAAAAAAATTTTTTCTTCAAAAATATAGGTTTCATATTTGTCACCTGTAGTCTTGGAGATTTTGATATAATTATGAGCAATAGAATTTTCATCAAAGAGAAGATTTTGAAAAAAAAATTAAGACATTCAATTATATTCTCTAATTTTTGTTAACATAAGTGCAAAAGTTTGATGAAAACAAAACTTTGTCCAAAACGGAAATTGAATACAATCCACAATATGATTTTTAACATACTTTATTCTATAGGTCAAATAAATCTATAAATTCCTTCACCTGGATATAAGTTTGCAGCCATCTAATAGTCTTTCTTCGTTTTTTTAAAATCCCTGATGTTTTATAAAATTGAAACTCATAGAAAAAAAATAATTATGAAAATTGTTTAATATGCTATATATATATAACTTATAAAAACATACTTATTTATAGCAATGTAATAAATGATACATGTATAAAATAAAATATAAATTTAACCAAAAAGATAGTTTTTCTTTGAATAAAGAAGATATAAAGATTTGAAACTAATTTTAAATTTTACTTATCTTTGAAACTACAAATTTTATAATTTCATAAATTGACCAAATAGGAAGGGAGAATTTATTTTTCATTTTTGTACCATGTGGAACAAAAAGGATAAAATCATCATTTAAAAATATAAAAACATATATAATTTTTATATTTATTTTTTTTTTAAATTTTAAAATTTTAAAATATTGAAGATTTTGCTTCTTTCAAAAAAGAAATTCTTCCTTCTAAGAAAACGTTTTTGTATATTTCCCAAAAAAAATGGTAGAATCCCCAAAATAGTCCCTCTATTTTTTTAAACCGGCACTCTTAGTCCTAATAATATAATTTAAGCATTTATGTTCCTTTTATTTTTTAAATTGGGAACATTGACGGGTTAAATTTCCCGTTAAATAATGCTATGTGGCTTAATTAAATTAAAAAATTATTTTAAAATAAAAAATCTAAAAGGGTTTGAATATGTCAATAATAGCGGATCCAAACCCGAACTAGAACTTCCTCTCCAAAAACAACCTCTTTGGCTTCTTCAGCAAGATCGAAGTCTGCGGCCCCTCCCGCTGTGGTCCCTCAAGAAGCTCTCCCTCTCCAAGAACAACTTCTATGACCCTCTCTCATCGAAGATTGTATGCCTCGAGAGCCTTCGCACTCTCAATCTCAGCGAGAACTCCCTCTCGGGGCCTATACCTGATGGCTTCTTCTCACAATGTAGGTCGCTTCGAACCCTTTCTCTTCCCAACAATGCCTTTTCCGGTGAGATTTTGGTCAATGTCGGGTCTTGCTCAACCTTGGCGGCGATGAATCTCTCGTCAAACCAGTTTTTTTGGCTTTTTACCTACCTGTCTTTGGGATTTGAATGCTCTTAGGATGCTTGATTTGTCAAATAATTTGTTCTCTTGATTTTGATTGTCATTGTTTTCTTTATTTATGAAAAAATGTCAAATTTTTATGTTTGTCTAGGAATCTCTCAAAAAACAACCTCACAGGTTCACTTCCCCCCAACCTTAGTAAACTCCTTGAATCTGCAAACAATAGACCTCTCCCATAATAAGCTCTCCGGAACACTTCCAAAGCAACTCTCAAATCTTCCTCATCTCCATTCATTCAACATCTCTCACAATCTCTTCTCCAGAGGATGGAGGAAAGAGGTGGAGTCTAGTTCGGGTTTGGATTCATTATCATTGGTGGATTCAAACCCGCTTAGATTTTTTATTTTAAAATTAATTTTAAAATAATTTTTTAATTTAATAAAGCCACATCAGCATTATTTAATAGAAAATTTAATCCCTTAGCATAACGGACATCAAATTAATTTAATCAGTTAGAAAAAATAGAAGGATTATTTTGGGATTCCATCCAAAAAAAAAAAAAAAAAAAAAATTCTATTCTGTCTCTTCCCCTTTCCCTTATCCCCTCACCACCCTCTTCTCTCTCTCTCTTTCTCTCTCGCTCGCGCACGGTGCTTGGGGGCTGGGTGTTGCCGCAAAGTGAGGGTGGGGGCTGGGGCGAGACGTAGTGCCGGCCGGCGGAAGCTTGTTAAAAGGTCTTGTGCTTTCCTTCGTACTCCTCCATGTCCCTTTGTTGAATCTCTGCTTTAGATATTTAGGTTTCACATTTTTTTAGGAGAGAATTATTTTTTTTCATTTTTTTCATTTCTTCTCCTTTCCATTGACTGAGGATGGAAGATAGTGCTCATACTCCGGAATTGGTAATTATTTAATTACATGGACTTGTTTGTTTGGATAGATTGTGATAATGTGTTTTTTATACTCTCATGAGAGCCAGACTCAATATCAATCATGGTTTGAATTTTTTCATGTGTTTGGATAGATTGTGTTCATGTGTTTGTTATCTCTCTAATTTTTTCTTTTCTTTACTTTTCTTCTTTATTAGAATTTGTGGATTTTCAGAACATAGTAAAGGAGATTTCTTACTTTGCAGAACCTTATATTCTCTAACTGGTTGTTTCAGTCAAGTCACAACTTTGGTTTTAGTGTTTGAGGGACTGGGAAGTTTTAGCAATGACCCTGGATTTGTAACTTCCAAATTGTTTTTTCTTCATCCTAATTTTCTTGATGTTGCCCTTTCGATTTTTGTCAGTTGATTGTCGGGTAGACGATTCTGCAAGCATTTTTTTCTATTTTGTGAATCATTAATTGCTTTATTCATGTTGTGGAATATTGGGTTAGATACAGTTATTTGAAATCCTTATGACCATTGGTTATTTTCTTAGTTTGATAGATAATTTTGCTTTGATCATGTTATGTGAGGATTAGCTTAATTATATGACTTAGCCCATCTCACGATCTTGTTGGCTATGGCTATGGTTAAGCTCCCACTAGATAACAACTTATTCATCAACTTGCATTTCTTTTATGGTGATACATGGTGTCTTCCTAGTTAATCAATTTTTAACTTTTAAACATCTATTTTTTTGATGTTTTCGGATCATCTTGTATGTTATTTTATTGGGTGAATAATTAACTGAGTGATCAATTTCATTCTTGTATATGTCATGCATTTTGTTTTTTTGTGAGAATTTGAATTAGAAACATTTAAAATTGACTAGTATAAATGCTAAATAATAGGTAGACAACATAATGACAATAACCTTTTGTTTCCGAGCTTTTGTACAACTGCATTCTTGTCACTGTATAGAGGATGGTAGAATGGTATAAGTCCAGCTAAATCATTGCAAAACTCTTCGTGATTCTACTTCCAGGTTCTTCCTTTGCTACCAAACTTGTTATTGATTGCATCTGAAAAATTTTCGTTTCGGTGTACATAGCCTTATTGGAATATATTGACTTAATGCAATTAGAAGGATAGAAATGCTTCATTCAGCTTGAAAATTTCTGCAGAATTACTTTTCCTTCTTCAAAACTGAATGATAATTTCCCAGGTTGCCGAGTCAAATGAAACTCAAATTCTTCAAAACTCTTTTGAGGAGAATTTTAAACTTAAACGGTTACAATTATATTATATTGATTACATCTCTAAGAATGATTCTACTGCAAGGGAGAATTGTGTTGGCTTCTTCTCAACGGGTTGCAGAATACCTTGTAAAATAGAGAAGAAACAAACTACAACTAAAGTGGTAGAAGGATTAAAATACAAAAAAGATCTATTGGTGTAGGGGTTGGTATTTTCATCACACACATGACACATATTTACTAGCGCAATCTAGAACGGTTAATGTGATAATATTGGATAGGCAAGGGCTAGTTGTTAAATATTGGACATGTTTACTTCTAACTGCATGGGCTTCTAACATGTGTTCTTTGCATTCTTATTAGGATAATTTGTCTTCTCTAGTAATGCAAATAGTTTTTTATTTTGATCTTGTAATTTTATTGTTCCTTGATTGGGTGAATTGGTTTAGTTCCATTTGCTATTATTTTATGCATTTTGGTTGGAAATTTTTGTGTCTCAATGAGAGTAGTTTAGTTGTTAATTCAATGGCATTTTAGGGAGGAATAATTCACTAGTGAATGAACCAGTCATTTGGTGCTATTAATCAGGGCTATTTGAATTGGGTTAGAAAAAATAGCTTTTTAGAGTCCGCATTAAGTTTGTCAAAAATCATTAATGAGGCCCATTTTGTGTCGCATGGACCTTATATATTTCCCTTCCAGAAATCATCAAGTATAATCGAAAGGGAAAGTATACAGAGAACTACAGAAAAAGTAGGAAAATAATAGCAAAGCACAAAAGAAAGAAGGCAGACAACAAATATAGAATCAAATAGACATGGACGACCCAAGCAAACTGAACAAGGCACAAAAACTATAACAAATCTAAGACTAGATAAGAAATCATCACTCAGGCAAGGCAGGAGAACTTAAGCAGCTAGCTCGCTAGGTGAAGAAGGCACTAAAGGATCACTCACATCACTATCGCGGGATCCTAAGAACTTTAGACTTCCTTTCATTAAGTAGGTCAGCTTCTTTAACTTATTTCTAAGTACCTTGGAAGCTGCAGACATCCATAGCAAGAACATAAAAATAATCTTAGAAATAACTATGGATGGTGGATGGGGCATGAAGTTAAAAATTGTCATTCCTCTCAAACTAAATTTTTCAAATAATTGTTTTCGAGATAATGTCCATCGCACTTTGAGAGATATAAGAAACTGCGAGAGGCCGAAATATAGGCCGAAGTGATGCCATATACCACTCATGAAGAGGCAAACCGGAAAGAGGTGATCCACCATTTTAAGGTTCGGGTGGCAAAGTACATAAGTTGCAACAAGAAGTTTGTTTAACCCCCCAGTAGCTAGGTTTTCGGGCATAAGGATTTTGTTATCCCTCGCTAGCTAATTAATGAGGTTGACTTTCGTTGAGCATAGACTTTTCTAGAGAATAAGAGTTACTAAATAACAACCTTCCCTATCACTGAGAAAACCATAAAAGGATTTAGTAGTGAATTTTTCACTAGTGCTCAAATTCCATAGTTTTGCATCACTATCGGGCTGGCTATGATCTATTAATCCTAGCGAGGATATCAGCAATGAAAGGATTACAAGCTGTGGACTTCTATAAGGTAGAGGGAATAAACTATCCCACAATGTTCAGGCCAGATAATCAATGGTCCATTGGTATTTAGCCGTTGATCATGTGAAAACAAGGAAAATTTGCCATCATTGAGGGCAGGGGTAACATAAGCCTTAAAAGGTGGTAGATTGGTAAGGATGTGATGCAAGAATAGAACTTCTACTTGGGTTGTCTAAAGAATAGGTTCCGGTGGGTTGTTCTAGATAGTAATTGAATTTAATGATAGGAGAACCACACCATATCGAGTTATACATGATCTCCACTACTGTTTTCCTAACAAAGCATTATTGAACTCGATAATGCTTAGGAGGCACCATGCATTCTTATCCTTGGGTCTACACAAATGCTTCTAATTGACAAGCTTGCAATTTGGCTTATCAATATCAGGTTAACGCCAAAGAAAAGGAATCTGGATTTCCAAGAGGAGATTTTCAACCTAATCCCTAAGATTAGAGATTCCTCGTAGTGACATCGAAGTCATTTGCCAGAGATAGACACTCGTAGGTATGCCAAAGGCAGCAACCTGATGGGATAACTCAAGAGTCTTTGTGAAGTTGTTGTCTACGAATTGCCTAGGTCTTGTGGAAAATAAGCAAAATTTTTAGAGATTTATCTGCAATCTTGACATGTCTTTAAAGAGATAAAAGATAAGTTTTATGATTTTGAGGTCCTCACTGTTAATACAGGGACCCACCACCCTAACTTCTCCATAACTGCAGTTAGAGGGAAGGTTTGGTAAAGGTATATAAGGCTAGAGGGACTCAGTCCCGCAGGCGATGTGGGACTATGGACCTGTTGGGATGGAGAAAGGGTCCGGGCTGTATGGCCACCCTTAGTCCCACATCGCCTGTGGGATAGACTTCCCTCTAGTTGATATACCACCACCAACCCTTCCCTGTAACTGCGGTTATGGAGGAGTTAGGGTGGTGGGTTCCTGTCTTAACATGGTATCAGAGCTTAGGTATCTAGGGCTATGCTGTGGCTAGAACCTTGGGTCCCACATCCGCTGTGGGCATAGGGGGCATGTTAGGGACGTAGTGGTTAACACAGGTCCATAGTCCCACATCGCCTGCGGGACTGAGTCCCTCTAGCCTTATATACCTTTACCAAACTTTCCCTCTAACTGCAGTTATGGAGAAGTTAGGGTGGTGGGTCCCTGTATCTAACATGGTATCAGAGCCTAGGTATCTGGGGCTGTGCTATGGCTAGGACCTTGGGTGCCACATCTGTTGTGGGCCTAGGGGGCATGTTAGGGACGCAGTGGCTCAGGACCATAGTCCCACATCGCCTGTGGGATGGATTTCCCCCTAGTTCATATACCCATACCAAACCTTCCCCTCAACAGCTGTTATGGAGAAGTTAGGGTGGTGGGTCCCTGTCTTAACATGGTATCAGAGCTATGGCTAGGATCTTGGGCCCACGGTCCTGGCTGTATGGCCACCGTGGCCCAGGGGGGGTGTTGGGATGGAGAAAGGGTTCGGGCTGTATGGCCACCGTGCCCAGGGGGGGTGTTGGGATGGAGAAAGGGTTCGGGCTGTATGGCCACCCTTAGTCCCACATCGCCTGTGGAATAGACTTCCCTCTAGTTGATATACGACCACCAACCTTTCCCTGTAACTGCAGTTATGGAGGAGTTAGGGTGGTGGGTTCCTGTCTTAACACTCACCACGTCTAGCAATCAGGATAATTAAGTTGTCAGCATAATGAGGAGGGCGCATTTTCATTAGAATCCTAATCGGGACTCTAAAAAGAATTCAAGATTTGAGAGTATGTGAAAATATACAGCTAAAGACATCAGTTACTAGCATAAATAGGAAGGGGCAAAAGGATCCCCCTGCTTTAACGCACATTGATATCCAAAATAACAATTGGGAACCCTTAGTAAGAATGGAAGCGTTGGATGAGACTAGGATAGTCTTAATCTAACTCACCTAACGGTTACTAAACCCTCATGCAAATAGGAGCTCTAACAGGAAGTCCTAATCTATTGTATCAAAAGCATTAGCGAAATCTACTATAAGAATGCTGCCAAGTAGTTTGTGGCTTTACATACTATACATAAGTTTTTTTTGCACCTGTGATGTTATCCATGATGCAACGATCCTTGATAAAACAGATTGGGTATTATTTATTATAGAGTCCATCATCCCACTTAGTTGAGAAGTAAGCAGTTTGGAGATTATTTTTTATGGAGTTCATCAAGGCATGGTTTTTTTTAGCGGCAAGATTAACCATGGTTTTTTTATCTCCTCAACTAAGAATGATGCTTCTATATGTGAAATATTAATACTTGGGTTGTGGATTGACACTTTATGCCAATCAAATTTGAAGTAAGCTTGGAGTTTGGATCCAAAATGTGCCTAAAAAAGGGATGGGAAAATCTTTCCCATTTTTATTATTGCCAACATTGGTGGTATTTGCATAACAAACGTAAGATATATGGTTGTGATTTCACCATTTGTTGGTGACATCATGAAAAAGTTTTTTTGCTGATATCATCTTCCTTAAGCAGGTCAAGCGAGATCTTGTTTCCAAAGAAATTCTTCATGCTATAGGACTGAAGAAAACTTTGTGTAGTTCCAATTCGTAATTTATTGCCTCTGACTAGAGGTAGAAATCCATTGTTCAACGGGATTGTGTTTTAAACCTTGGCATAATTTGAGTTTCTCCAACGGGATTATGTTAAGGGTAATGTATTTGGAGTTATGCTTTAATAAGGTGTAATTCCAAATGCTTATATATACGAAGTGGACTGGGTACAGGGTCTCATGTGATTGTCATGTGGTGCTTTAATGAGTTTTTTGGGCTATCATTTATCATGCCCCTAAAATTCGATCCCTTGTTTCTCAATTACATAGCTAAGACTTGTGCAACCTTTCTTAATTGTGTTTTGGAATTTTTATTTTATAAAAAGAAATTGTATCATAAGTTATATGCTCATTTTTTATTAAGGGCTTACATAAAATGCTTTGTTAAAAAATGACTAAACTATAATTATGTCAAGGGTTTAAATTTAATGTTTTTTGTTTTAAATTCTCCCTAATTCTCATGCCTAAGGAATCCCGTAAATTTGTACAATACCTTATTTCCAGATTTCTTTTGCGTAGAAATTCCCGCTGTTGTTACTACTGTTGTTGATTGGCAGTTTCCATTTGCTAATCACACTCTCTCTTCTCTCTTGTCTTGATGCCCCAATATCACAATTTCTTGGAAGTATTTTCAAATTAGAGCAAGTTAGATAACACTAAAAATAAAAAAAAAGAAAAAAAAAACAATTGCATTGAAATTATAAATTTTGAAAATCAGGGTTGAAAAAGGGTTTTTCTTAATTTTATAAGTGTATATTTATGGATTATGGGGACATTTGTAAGAAACTAGGGGCTTCTTTATTAAATTTGTGAGGCATGTATTTTTAATTTTTGTTTGTGGGTAATTAAAAATTTAAAAATAAAAGTATATACATGTATATATAGAATATATATGTCTTTGCACAATATTTTTTATTTTTGGAAATGTTCATATTCAGTTTCCCACACATCCGACACCCAATCTAACATGAGCTTGCCGACATCCGCCGCCACTGCAACTATGATCTCTGTTGAGGAAGCTCTCCGTGTAGTTCTGAGCGTTGCTCAGCCTCTGCTGCCGGTCACCGTCCCGATTCACGACGCCCTCGGGCTTATCTTGACGGAGGACATCCACGCCTCTGATCCTTTTCCTCCTTATCGTGCTTCAATCAAGGTCTCCTGTTCTCTTCTGTTTATTTTTCTAATCTTTGCTTTTTTGGTTGATATTGTTCCAAGATTCCAAATCCTCATGGATTTATTTGTTCATTTTTTTATTATATTTTGGATTCTCAATGATGTAATTTGTTTCTTGTCACTGGTTGATGTATAGACTTGAGAAAAATGATTTTCTTTGTTTTGCTAGTTTTACATTGCAAGACTCTTCCTTGATTGTTGGCTCTGCTATTTGTTTACATATATTGGATTAGTCCTTTTTTTTTTAAGCTCATCATGTTTTTTTTTTTGTTTGATTATACATAGTGATAAGGAAAGGAATGATGTTTGAAAACCATTTTCATTAATTTTTTATTTGTGAATTTTATGTATTTCATGTGGGATTATAGCCTTTGTGACTTCAAAATGGACTTTTGATGATTTTGATGGCCGATTAAGAAAATATTCTTATTAACCCTTCAAGTGGAATGCCCCAATTTGGAAATGATGCTAATCAGGAAAGCTTTAGTAAAGATAGCAGGTTTCTGGTGCGAATGGGAATAAATTTCACATGCCTGATTGAGTTTTCTCATGAATTAATACGCAATCCTATTCAATGTGTTTTGTTTGTTTGTGGAACATAAGGTGTGCAACAATGAGGAGCAGTTCTGTTGTCATAATACAATGTTATAAATATTGAAGGGTTGAACCTAAAAGCACTGTGTACGTTTTCAAACAATGCAACTCACATGTTGTTGGGGGTATAGTACTATATCCCACTTTAGTTGAAAAATGTGTCATACAACACAATATTATTTGTTTTCCACATAATAAGAGTGATGACAATTATATAATACAAAGCCCAAACATAATGGTCGATCGTGGGCCTTCTAGCTAAATCTGAATTATAAAGCTCATTAACATATTATCCTGGGTTGGAATGAATTAGTATTTCCTTTCCTTTGTCCTCGTGTCACTACAGATGAGAACATGGGGACATTAAACGATAAGAAGGGCATCAAGATAAAGATTCAAGATTCTATTGAAAAGAGAGAATAAGATAGAGATACTTGTGTTGCTGATTTGTTTGTGATCTGATAGAGATGCTTGTTTTAGAAGATTTAAACAACAAGAAAGGTTAAAAAGGATGACTTGGCAATCATATGGCTTTTCTCCCATTATTTTCTTAATCTCTTTCTTCTTTCTTTCTATGCTATTCATATAATGCCACACAAAAGCTTTTCTAAACGGCACACTAACACACAACTCCTACCATAAAGGCTTTTTATATTTACCTTTCCTCCACATTGAGAGAGACTATTTTTGTGTGCATGCTGGCGCCTTTATGGTAAATAAGCTCTACCAATACATATTGATTAACCTAAAAATTTTATGTTAATAAATCTAAAAATGGCATGTAGATGATGTTGAATGTTGTTGCAGCTAAAAAATTTCTATCGCTGATTTTACAAATATTCTTGCAGTTTTCCTTTTCTTTTGAGAATCACATCTTATGCCTTCAATTCTATTGAGTATTTATCAACTTATAAGCTGATCTTGACTGCAGGATGGCTATGCAGTGGTGGCCTCAGACGGGCCTGGTGAGTATCCGGTGATCACTGAATTAAGAGCTGGTAATGATGGAATTGGTGTGATAGTTACTCCTGGGACTGTTGCGTATGTGACAACTGGAGGTGATTCTTGTTTTTGTGCATTCCTAGCTTTACATCATTGCTAATTCAATAATTTTGATGATATTTATTTATTTGCTTCCTATGATAATTTGAAGTGAATGAACCTTGTAAATTGTGTTAATTTCTTAGCATTAGTTCCTCCTATTCCATCAGTCAGAAAATGGGCCATTGGATAGCCATATATATGAATTGCAAATCATTTGTCATTTTCTAGGTAGCCTAGTCAATGGAGGTTTTGTTGTTTGAAAGAGTCCGGAAAATAGTCATCAACTCCATTAACTTGCTGAAAGTTGTCAGGGTGGCTAGTAAGGAGCTAGGTATTGTGGATCGCTTATTGCTAATTTATTAATGTAGTCAGGATAGTTATATGTTGTCAAATTTTTGTTAGAACAATGATAATTGTTCAAATTATTCATTATGAACGTCTTCATTTTCAAGCTCTTTCAAAATGAAAAAGACTAAACAATGGTAAGAAAAAGCAATCAACTTATTGATAACTTGTTGCAAGTATTATAAGGCCAGCTAAAATTAAGCGCAAAATACCAAAATAGTGTAGTTCATTCTTGTGAAAAATCACAAATTTGTGAATAATAATAAAGTTTGTGTTGGAGGAACTGTTGTCTCTAAAATTGGAATTGGTTGTGAGGAAACTGATAACTAAGGTACTACTTGTATATTATGTAAAGCTTTATATTGATGCCTTGAGTGCACCAAATTTTTTTGGCCCAATGAACTTGTTCAAATTTATATTAGGTCTGGGTTTGTAATTACCAAAATCAACTAAATCACAGTTTCCATTGGGCCCATCCCAATAAGATTTGCCTTATTTTGTCATCTTTATGATGCATGCCCATGTCATGGGTGTTAAAGCAGTATTATTTAATATTACTGTTGATGTTATGTGTTTATCCTAGTTTAGTGAAAAAGTTAATAATGTCTTTTGGAGCTATGCTAATAACTCTAGTCCTTTTTGTACTTTTTATAAGAGCGTGAAAGCCAAGACCACTTTTAACTTTGGAGATATATCAATGAATTTATGATTCCCAGCTTCTTGATTTGCATGGTTTGATTTGCATCTAACAATGATTAGGTTGTAGTTCTTTTTGATTGTTTTACATCTATCAACCTTTTTGTGGCTTAGTTTTCTGAAAAGTTATGCACAATGTTGATCTATTGGACCATAGAATTTATAGGTTAAGCTGCTATCTGGTTTCCTATGTTCTTTTCTCACATCTTGTTAAGTTATACTGGCAACCATCTTATAGGTGCCCATCAAAATTTTAAGTTGGAATCTGAATTTCTGTTACTGCCCTTTTCTGCATCTTACAGTTGTACTTGCAAAAATTGATTGCCATTATATTACTATAGGCCATTGTTCAATAAAGATGTTGCAGTCATATTGTTCTAATTGATTTAAATGAATAAATGCATATCTAGAAATTACATTTTCAACAAGTAAAGTTCTGTCAGATAATTCAATTGAAGCAAACCTGAAACTCTTACCATAAATTTAGTTTAAATGGATTCAATTCTAATAACCTCCCATTTAGTTTGTCAAGTTTAGTTATAATCCCCCAACATAGTTTTGATGGGTTAGCATTAAATCATACTGGATACTATCTCAATCACTTGTTGTTTGTGATTTGATACTTGAGTGCTGCTTTGTTGGCACCTACATCATTTTGGATATCAGAAATGGCAGGGTGAGAATTTATACTTTTTTGTTTGCATACCATCTTTGCTCTATGGTATTCATACGTATTTCATTTGCTTCATATAAATATTGGAAGTATTGTCGTGTGCACATTAACATTAACCTACGAACAACCATGATGGGGAATATCAAGTTACATTAAATTTTGGGAAAACAATTTTTAGAATGGTCCCTGTATGGCCCTAAGTGTGCCTTTTAGTCTTTCTATTCTAATGTGGGTCATTTAAGTCCCTTTATTATCTTAATTGAGAAATTTCAGTCCATCGGCTAAAAGCCGTTACTTGTGCCTTCTGTGATTGCTGATATGGAGTCACGTGGGCCTTCTATAATGCTTACGTGGCATTCTCCATCTTCCTCTCAACTAGCCCCAGCTACCATCCTCTCTCCTTAATCAAGCTCCCATCACCCTCTCCCCTCTATCAACCCTCGCCATCTCCCTTTCCTCCTCCCCCGATGAGTCTCCAATCTCCACCTCGGCTGTTCCTCCTCCTCCTCGAACCCTAAACGTCCAGAAATTTGCTGAGTCCCAAGTACCGGAGCTCAAATCGCTCCACGAAATTGTTGCCAGTCAGCTTGGACATGGCTTCCGGATCCAGCATGGGAAGCGAAGGAGTGCGACGAGACACATGGTCACAAAGAATAGTCGCCGAAAGCAGTAGAAAGTGGGTGAAAAAGGTCTCGAGGCGGGCTCGTCGGAGGACGGCACTTCAGAAGAATCCATTAACAGGGTTTTGTGTGTTTGGAGATGGGACGAAGAGGCTAAGAACTCATCTATGGCATGTAAAGCGGTTCACGATGGTGAAGCTGTGAAGTTTTTACCTTCCACTCGGTTTGCAAGGCTGGTGATGAACTCTTTTGGTGATCTCATGTTTGTTTATGGTTTGAAAATTTCAGTTTTGCATTGGTGTACTTTTAATTATGTTTTAGGGCTTTGATGGAGTTCCACTACCCTCTTGATTTTAGTGTTCTTATTGCTTGCTGTAAGTGCCTTAATGCCTTTTCGTTTGTCTCTCTGCTACTGTTAATCTTTGAAGCTTTTGATATTCTAGGAACTTAACGGTTGGTCTGAACGTGAAGTGTTTCTTTTGATTATTGTATGTTGTGTGGGATGTTCTGCTGATGTGTTTGGGAGCTTGATTAAGGAGAAAGGGTGGTTGCTAGTTCTAGTTGAGAGGAAAATGGAGAATGCCACGTAAGCATTATAGAAGGCCCACGTGGCTCCACATCAGCAATCACAGACGGCACAAGTAACGGCTGTTAGCCGGTGGATTGAAATTTCTCAATTAAGATAATAGAGGGACTTAAAAGGCCCACATTAGAATAGAGGGACTAAAAGGGCACACTTAGGGCTATACAGCGACTATTCTAAGAATTTTACCTAAATTTTGTGGGTGAAGTATTTGATTCCTTGTATGGGTTATAGGTCATAGATTGTGTAAATCTTGCTTTGACAATGTTTTTAATACTTTGCTATTTATAAGCCACATATATTGCTTCAAGAAGAGGATTCCTAGTTATCACATATTTTATTGGTTGGACAAATAATGATTTTTGCAAGTGCTTGACCGGGAGAATTTCATGCCTTAAATATATCATTACTGTATTTAGTAGGAGTGGGATTTAGCTATGGCTATTTCAATTTTGAATAGGTTGTTTGTACATGGATTTTTAATTGTCTATTAATTTTATTGTCAGTGGCAACCGTTCTTTAAAGGGAATTTAAGGAGTAATACTCCCTATGTGAGGTCTTATGTTTGAACCTTAGTATTTGTGTGTTATGTCGAGATATTCCTTAAGGGGGGCTACTTTTTTTGTTTTGCCCATGTTACTAAAAAGGGTTACAATCCTACAATTAATGTTGTAAACATCAAGTGCCAAAAAGCCTGGTTCTGTTTGAGTCATATACAAAGTTGGGTGCCCTTTCCAGAATTGCATTTGGATCTGCTTTTAGGGTTAGAGAAGTCAATGATGCAAATAATGCCTTGATATGCTGCATTGATGGTGCTGTTCAATTTGTTGAAGTATGTAATATATGAAGCTCGTCTACATTTTCCTTTTGAATTTGCATGATTCTTATGCTGTATTTCTGCATCAGGACCAATACCTGATGGTGCTGATGCTGTTGTGCAAGTAGAGGACACTGAACAATTGATGAGTTCCAATGATGGATTAAAGTGGGTACGGATATTGGTTTCAGTATCCAAGGGATGTGACATCCGCCCAGTGGTATGATGTTGAAAATTGTCTTGTCATTATTTAGGCACTTGGAAAGGAATTTTGCTATTTTGCTTATCTACATCTCATGTTAGAGATTGTTATGGTATTGTATCTTTTCATGTATATTATTATGGAATCATGTGTAAATTTAGAGGTTTTTCCTACTGTGAAGATTGTAAATAGTAGATGAGTAATTGTACTGCATTGGACGGAATGGACCTGTTCTAAACCAGTCTTCTACTGATTTGGCAGGGCTGTGACATTCAGAAAGATGCCTTGGTATTGAAGTCCGGTGAGCAAATAGGAAGTCCTGAGATTGGTCTCCTTGCTACTATGGGAGTCATGACTGTGAAGGTTGTCATTTCTTTTAGAAATTCAATTTTCCTAAGAAATGGGACTAACCAGAATTATCTTTTCTGCAGGTTTACCCTAGACCAACTGTAGCTATACTTTCTACTGGTGATGAATTAGTAGAGCCATCTACTCAAAGCCTAAACTGCGGACAAGTTAATACTTCTAACATTTTAGTCCAGCGGACTGTGATATGATACTTTATTGTTGAAATAAAAACAGTACTATTGATATGAAGCTTGAACTGATATGCACTGTAGTTGTGTTTCCTTTTGTAGATCAGAGATTCAAATCGTTCTATGCTGTTAGCAGCTGCTATGCAGCAGCAGTGCAAACTGGTTGATCTTGGTATTGCTCGCGATGATGAACAAAGCCTTGATGACAGCTTTGACAGAGCTCTAAATTCTGGTGCTGATATATTACTAACTTCTGGTGGTGTCTCTATGGGGGATCGTGATTTGGTTAGGCCTACTCTAGAGAAACGAGGGACCATCCACTTTGAAAAGGTGCATTTAAGGAAACTCCATTAACACTATCTTGATCAATAGAGTAACGAAAAAATTTGCTTATTTTATTGTCATCCAATGTATTTTGGTTCTGCGCAACAAGCTACTAGTAGCCATTAGTAAATCACTCATTGAGAGTTAGGAAATTTTTATCTGCAATACTGTGCAAAAGGTAGATTGCTTTGTTTAGGCATATCATACATGATATCCATATGTTTCATGGGAATAACTTCATAGCTGTAAGACCTGTCTATGTTTTCTTGAAGTAAATTGTCTGTCTACTGTTTGGTTACCTTTTCATTGAAACTAGTTGCTTTCCCAAAATTTGAGGTGTCAACTTGGGTTGACTTTCATGCATGCAATTAAAATAAGTTCTGTTTATAATCACAATTTTCTAGAATAGTATTTCAATAGATATGTATACCATAATTTAAGATGTTATGCTTTCATTTTAGATTCTTCAAAGTAGAAAGAAAATATATGCTTTGAGATGTTTCCATAGTTTCCTTTTTATGAGCTAATGTGCCCTTTGCAGATTCGCTAGCTTCTGTTTTGCATTGCATTTTATCTTGTAACTCCTCTCAATGATATTTATGCCCTTCCTGAAAGTTATAAATTCATGCTTGCTGCACTTCTTTCATTTAGTTACTTGATTGTAGCATTTGACTTGTCAGTGTATGTTTTGTATCTACTGTAGGTCCTTATGCGACCTGGAAAGCCATTGACATTCGTGCAGATTACTAGTAAATCAAATGAGGAAAAATGTGACAAACCAGTTATTGCATTTGGTTTCCCTGGAAACCCTGTGAGTTGTTTGGTTTGCTTTCAGCTTTTTGCGCTCCCTGCAATCCGCCAACTTGCTGGTTGGTCAAATCCTTATCTGCAGAGGTTGCCCCAATGTTTGTGTATTGGAAGTTTGATACATCTTTTTATATTTGAAATAGTTAGAATATATGCTTTCAAGGTTTTTCCAAACATAAAGCTTAATGTGGACTATTTGTATAAAATGGCAGCATAGTAGGAAATGCTTTCATAGGCTGCATTTCTGGATGGTTAAAGTTAAATAAAGCCGTACCCAAACTACGCCATTGACAAGCCTCATTACATGATAAGTGGAGTTTTTAAAGAAGTTTCTCTTTCCTTTTTTTCCTTTGTTTTCCTTTAGGAAAAATGAACTCTGACCTTGAGTTTGTTTTGGATCTAATGCACTTAGTTGAAAAATATGTAATGAAGTATGGGATTTCGTTCTCTTCAAGTTTAAGAATTGAGATGCCATTCTGTCCTTTCTTTTCTTTTCTGCAGTATATTTGATGGCAACATTCACTTAGATTAAAGGAAGATTTCTTTGTTCATACTAATATGTTTGTGTAGCATTAGGGCAATATTGTTTGAAGTTTATATTGTAAATTAAATTTTTGGATTTGATGACTTCATGTCATTGAAGGCTCTAATTATCTATTTCTATTATTGATCTATGGTTAAGGTTAAAACCTTCAGTTGTTATAACCAGGTGAACACAAAACATAAAACTCAGTTCATGTTATTACACCTGTGTTCATCTTCTAGCAGATTTTTGTTGATAAAGGTGAATGTGTTGTAGAAGGTGAACTTAAAATTAGTGACCAACCTTTTGCAATTATATGATGTTGAGCTATTGCGTGAGGAAATGCTCTCTTGCTCTTGATAGAAATAATGTGTTATTCCTGCAGGCTCCACACTCGCATTGCACAGCCTATTAAGGCTGATTCTAGTCGTCCAGAGTATCATCGTGCCATAATAAGGTGGGAGCTGGATGATGGTTCTGGTACGCCAGGGTAAGGAGTACAGGTTCCTTCTGTTATGATCATTAAACTCGATGTTATATTAAATGATATAATATCCTTTCCCATAATTGTACATAAATTAATTTTTCTTTCAGTTTCATTGCTGAGAGCACCGGGGGGCAAATGAGCAGTCGTCTCATAAGTATGAAGTCTGCAAATGCTTTGTTAGAGGTTCCTGCAACTGGGGAGGTATTTCCCGCTGGAACTTCTTTGCAGGCCATGCTTATATCAGATATAAGCAGCTTTCCTCTTAGTAAAGGTATCACTAGTCATTGTATTCGAAGCAATACTGCATCCAAGCAAACAGGCAGTAAGCCACCAGAAACAAAGGTTAAAGTGGCCATTCTCACTGTGAGTGATACTGTGTCATCAGGGGCAGGTCCTGATAGGAGGTAATTTTTGTACTGTTTTACTTGGATTATTGGTAAATTATGACTATTTCCTCTTTGCAATATCTTCATTTATGGTTATTGTATGCTGTCATGTTGATCAACCTGGGGGACATCATGAATTTCATTGGCCTTGACAATTTGATTAGTTAGGAAAGAAATGCAAGTGTCCATATATAGTGCAATGCTATCTCATCATGTCAAAAGGTGGTGTTATGAAACGTTGTTTTGCTGTATTTCTTTTGTGGTTTTCATAAGCCTTAGGATGTTTCTTCAGATATACGGCCATAACTTTTGTCAGAAAATTTAGCAAGAAAAAAAAGTTTAGAAGCACTACACCAATATCTCTGACATGCAATTTCCTTAACCAAGAAATATATTAGAAGCATAGAATATGCAGTATTCACAGCATGGTAAAACTTTTTTACAATCAATTGTTTCCATGGCATGAAGCTTACTTCTATTTTATTGATGAGCTCACTTTTTCTTTTTTAAGTGGTGTTTATGTAGCAGTGTTTGTCATCTGCATTCACTAAAGATATCTGTGTGATGGAATATGCCATGTATTTTGTGCCTTATTTCTTAAGTCTTCTCATCATCATTTTTGGGGATTTTCATGATTTTTCCTCTCCATTTCATACTATATATTTTAATTTTCAGATTGCTACTTTTTGTTTTTAAATTTTTGGACCAAGAATAGGAGAAATACCCATGAATATGAGTTTGACATCCAATATTATTCCAATACCCTTTGATAATCAGAAGGGATCTAGAATAAAGACATAAAAAAATCCCTATTCTTCAAAGAAATGAATTAGGATATTTATATGTTGGGGCTATTTGAATATTATTTAAAGCATTTTTCCATCGAAGGAATAAATAGTCCATTAGAATCTGCTATATCAGACAATAGATTTATTAAAAGACAAGATGCCCTCACTGGAATACTACAAGGAAACTTAGCCTATCGAAATTATTGTAGCTAGTCAAGATTTGAAAGAGGAAGAAATGGTGCGCTATCATCTTAATCCATATACACTTACCTGTTGGGGCCATGTGGGAAAGTGTCCTTTTGGTGTGTCACTCAGCTTCATCCATATACACATGGGAGAGAAGTTTCTGTGTCTCAAATATGCCTTGATATCTTCCTCTTAAAATAAAAAGAATACAAAAATTGCGTCTTGATACACCTCTTTGGATCATTTTTCCCTAGGGGTCACATAACTGATGCTAAATCGAATATTGCCGAGTTGCTGTTCCTCTTTGCAAAAGCAGCAATAGAATTACCAGTAACTGTGCACATTTATATGAGTGAAGTTTTCAATCTTTCTGTTCTTATAGACACTGCTGTCCTGATGTGAGTCTACAACTAGTAGTTTGCTTCAATGTGGATTTAGCAAATTTTAACCCAAACACTCGTTTTTTGAGGATGCTATTGACATGATTTGAGTCCTCATTCTCATTTTGCTTTAATGCGGATAGACTGCCAATTGATTATGTTTCATTCATGTTGGCAAACTTCACCTGTCTCTACTCTTCTATATCCACACAGTGGTCCAAGAGCAGTGTCTGTCATCAACTCTTTATCAGATAAGCTGGGAGGAGCATGCATTGTTGCAACAAGGGTTGTCTCTGATGACGCAAATATGATCAAGGATGTCCTTCGAACATGGTGCGATTGTGATAAAGTTGACCTAGTACTAACTTTAGGTAAAACTATTGTTTCCAGTGTAGAAAAACAAATGCTTTCTTTTGCTTTTTCAAATATTATTCCTCTCGAGAAAATATCTAAAATGTATATCATGATGCCTTGGTGTTTACAAATTCGTAGGTGGCACTGGATTTACACCAAGAGATGTTACACCAGAGGCTACAAAAGCCGTATTAGAGAAAGAAACACCTGGACTTGTTTACGTAATGCTTCAAGAGAGTCTCAAGGTATGTTATGTTCTCTATGGTACTTCATCAGTAAACACATTTTGTAAGCTTTATGAACTAAACTTTGTGCAATGAGTCTTTGAGTCTCATGAAATGATGAATGCCGTTAATTATTTTTGAGAAACCAGGTTACGCCATTTGCAGTGCTTTCTCGAGCTGCAGCGGGGATCAGAGGATCAACTTTGGTAATCGTTTGTAAGTTTTAAATTTTATATTGTTTGACCTCTACTGAAATTTTGATCTTGTGTCGCAGATCATCAACATGCCGGGTAATCCAAATGCTGTCGCGGAGTGCATGGAGGCTTTGATTCCCACACTTAAACATGCACTTCGGCAGGTAAAAGGCGACAAAAGAGAGAAACATCCTCGTCATACACCACACTCCGGTGCAGAACCTACCGACCAGTGGGAACAGAGCTTCAAGTTAGCATCAGTGAAGCGTGGATGTTCTTGTTCTCATTGACGGAGGTTCAAGTTAGCATCGATGAATCTCACGTTGAGTTCTCATTGTAGACATGTATATTCTGGCTTTCGGCTTTTGCATGTATGAAGTGGGTGATTGCTACATTATTTATCTTCTTTTCAGATGCAGTCTGTTTTTCTTAAGGAATTTAATACTTTGTAGAAATTTTGGCTATTTAAGAAAAAAAAAATCGTATATGAGTTTTCAAGTAAAATTTTTCACAAGACAATATCTAATGTCAGGTTATATTTATGGAATATGAGTTATTGTTGTGATTAGACTGCATTGCGTTTGATTTTTTAAATTCAAAGAGACATTAATGAAAAATGTAAATTTTTACAAAGCAAGAGCAGGGAAAAGGAAGAAATAAAGTTTTGAAGCAGGTCTCCATTTTCCCACATATCTGTTTCAGTTTGTGTTTTTCAAAATGTTTATTTTACAAAATAAAAAAGCGTTTTTTAAATTAAAAACATATAAAATATATCGTTCAGAAGAAATATTTTTAAAACATAAGTTTGAAATTTTTACTTGATTCGAGCTAAATTATTGCCGGTCAATACCGTTATCAAGGCTTATTATAATATTTACATTAACAAAATTCCTTTTGTTTTCACTTTTAATATTTTCTATCTTTTTTTTATCCAGATTATGTTTTAAAAATTTAAAGGAAAATTACTGCACCTCTCGCGAATTTCCAAACTTCCTAAAAATCCCCCTACCAGTCACTTAAAATGTGTCCTTGGGGTTCACGCTGACTACTTGGGAGGTTGTGTTAGCTGAGATATATGTGGGGTCTCGATATTTCCCGTGTGAGGGTGAAGTTTGTAAATTCTGATCGTTTTCGGTTGGACTGAAGTGTTGGCAGGAATTTGAAATCTGGGAGCGCTTCTGTTCCACCTATCTTGCATGCGATCAAATTCGAGTAGAGGAAATAAAAAAGAAAAGAGAGAAAAGTAGAAGACTATTTAGGATATTTAATAGCCGACATCAATAAGGACTGTGACTTCCTTCCCATTACGTGCCTGTTTTTTTTTTTTTTCTTTTCTTTTTAAAAGTGGAACCCTGGTATCTGTTGCAATGCCCCACGTGCCCAAATCTCATGCCTATGTGCCCAAATCTCATGCCTATTTAAAAAAAGATTTCATCCCATCTCTTGGCTCTTGGTCTCCTGATTTCATCTTATCTCTTTTTTTTTTGCACTTTTACCCATTTTATTATTATTTAAAATATTTAAAATATCAGGATTTTCATTTCCATTTAAATTTTTTTATCCATATAGTTGTAAATATCAGGATTTGATTAAAATTATATTTTTTATATTTTAATCTGAATAACAATAAAATTGATATTTATTAAGATTAAACTTTTATTGTTATTGTTATTATATTTTTTTTTATATAAACAGTAGTATTACATATTTTATAATTATTAATCTAAATAAACTAAACATAGTGAAATTTTTATTTTTTTTATAGCAACTCCGGTAAATATGAGGTTGGACAAAACTGGACAGGTTGAGTGTAAAAATCCGTGAAATAATTATGGTATTGAGAAAATTAAAAAAAAAAGAAACGGGGCGGGATAGGGTGGGGGCATGGGACAATGTATATGGTGCCCTACCCCATTGCCATCCCTAAGTTGATATTTCGTATGCACAATTTGTTATTTCTTTGTATTTTTTATTTTTTTGAGCTTTATTAAAAATTATATCATTCTTTATATTTTAATTAAGGGTTCAAATAAAATATTTAATTAAAAATGATTAAATTATAATTATCTCGTCTATGAAGGGTTTAAATTAAATTTTCTTATGAAAAGTCTCATCAAATCTCAGCCATTCATCTAAACCCTAAAGATTCCCATCAAGCAGTGAATTTCTACAAAACCCTGTTTACGCTTCTGCGGTGCCCTCACCCAATTCCAGCAAGGCCCGCCGTTGCCCGGTCGCCAAGTCGCTGGTGACCGTCTCACTTTTTCGTCTCCGTCGTATTCCTGCCGAATATCATCTTCAGAAGCCTAATTTTAGTTGTTCTTTCGTGGAAAAGCTCCATCCCCAGAGAAGCAGGCAAGGTATGCAAGCGAATTGTTTTTGGTTTTGATTCTAATTTTTTGCTGCGATTTTGATGTGGTTTTGTTCTTGGGATCGAAACATTGATTGTCGATGTTTTTGTTGATGAGAAAAATCTAAAATCAAAAGTTACTCTTGTATGCGGATATCGTATGGATATATCATGCCGAAAACTCTCAATTTTGCAAAATTTAGTTGTTTTGATTAACAGCTCTATTACCATACGCTTTGATTTGAAACATTGTTAGCATGAGATTGAAGTTTAGGTTTGAGTTGAACAAACTGTTTTTAAGTTTTGCAATGCTTCGAAGATGTCACATTTATGCACTAGTTGTTGGAATTTTAGTAAAGCATGTAGTTTTGTTAATTGAATTTGATGATTCAATTAATTGATTTCTCAGTCTTCTCTTGGTTCTTTTGACCTTTTGGGAGTTACCTTGAAATGCATATGCCCTAACCTGAACTTAGGGAAGAACTATTCTTTGGAAATATTATCCCTTTCTTTGTTCTATTAAAATGTAATTATGGTTTCATCCAATGTCAATTAATCTAGGTAATAATTGTACTTTAGTATGTTTGCTTTGGGTGTGCATGAATCTCTGATTTAGTCCCTTCCCTGGCTTGATTCTCCAGGCTAGTTTTCTAAAGTTGATAACCAATGGAAGATGTTTATTTTTTAATCAAAATTCGTCAAAATATGTATTTTTATATAAACATGTTTATGAAGAAAATCATGCATCAATTTAGATATTTGGATGTAATCTTCTCTCATATTAGTAACAATGGCTAAAAGTTTTTTTAAACAAATTAAAAGCCCCTAAATTAAAAAGCAGACCATTTTAATAGATTTTATATGTTTGTTTCATGTAAATTAATAGCTTCCCAGGTCTTTATATCAATTTTTCAAAACTTTATTACAAAATTAGTTGAATCTAACCCTTTCAAGTTGTGCCCGAACAACAGCCAAAAAGATAATACACCACAATAAAGTTGATGGAATTTAACCCCACAGGCTGCGTCTAAGATATGGTAAAAAATAATTGCCACTAGAATCTCACCGTCCATTTAGTGGAAAGAATGCTAGGGTTAGCCTCTTTGGCATCTCAGTCCCTCTGGTTGTGCCTTTCAATCGGCAGTTTCTCACACCTTGTATTCATACCATCAAGAGAGAACTTCGCTTCTAATCTCATCCTTTATGTACTCTTCTCTGCAAGATCCTACCATCATCTTTGTCACTTGTTCTCATCCCAAACCGTAGTCCAATGAATCTTGGTCCAGGGTTTAACTCTCTCTGACCTTCACGATTCCATGAATAAATAATTGCTTTTTTAGTTCATTTTTTTTTAAAAAATCTTTTTTACTCCTGGATTCGAATTACTCACATTGTTTAGCGCTAGGGCTTTAAAAGAATCCAAATTTTTATGCACAAATTGATTAGAGTTTGTCTCCTTCCTCAAGATCATTGCTGGATAACGGATTCTATTCGAGCCTAACCCTAGATTTATAAACAAGGATGATATAATTTTTTTCCCCATTGGATTTTCTAATTTTACTCTTTTTGCCTATTTTTATTCTTTGGTTTTTACTTATATAGTTCAGGTTTGTCTATTGTTTTTCCATGTGTCTAATGTGTGTTCCATAATGCCTAAGCAGGATTCTCTTTTTTTTTATCCAGTAATATATCCCATTTATGTTTCATGAGATTGTGTTTTACTGCATTTGTTTTTTATATTGGGATTCAATATATATGCAAATGCAGAAGTATTCTTTTGTTTAATCATGCGTGGTATGTTATAAGATTTAGTTCTGTATATTGTTTTATCATTTGTGTAAACCGTGTTTTAATAACACATTAGATTGTCTATTTGGAGATTTTTTTTTTTCTTTCTTTTCTTCTTTCTTTATGAATAATTGAATTATTCAATTCAAAGCAACAATGCCTTAATCTCTGAGTTAATCCTTTCCCTGGCTTGATATTCTAGGACAGATTTCCAAACTTGATTACCAATGGAAGATAGTAGATTTGATTATAATCCTTATATAGACCCGCTCTTCTTTTGTATGCATAAGACCTGTTAAACTTGAAAACCATGCCCAAGTGGACATTGACCTAGAAAATCTGTTGTATTTTTCAGCTCTTGTATTTTGGTACTCATGATGACGATTGTTCCATGACTCTTTTTTTGTGGGGTTGTTTTTGTTTCTAACAGGCTATATATAATGCTGAAAATCAAGACTCCAAAGTCACAACGAGCTGCACGGGCACTTGAGAAGCGTGCTCCGAAACTTGTATGTTCTCTCAAATGCTTTCTGCCGCCTGTAATTAATTACCTTTCAAAAACATTGGCATGTTCCATTTTTTTTTATTCTTTAGTTTGGAACTTTTTACATAGGTTGAGAACAACAAGAAGACACTCATCCTTCATGGCACAAAGACCAGCGGTGTGTTGAATGATGTGCTTACTCAAATTTATCACTTAAAAAGAGGTAGTGCTGTGAAGTACACCAAGAAAAATAAGGAAATCAGGCCTTTTGAGAGTGGTGGAGAGACATCATTAGAGTTTTACTCTCTTAAGAGTGACTGCAGCCTCTTTGTGGTGAGCATACTGCAAACCCTCTGAATCGTGAAATTTTTCACAGGCGTTTTCGTTTCTTGTCTTCAATTCTATGATATTGTTAATCTTTGTTTAGCTCTATAATTTAGGTTTATTTATCAACATCCTTGTCATGTCCCTAGTCCATCTAGACTAGAAACTTGGATCTTTTGATTTCAGGGAGTTGTTCTTTTACAACCTACGTTTTTATTTATTTATTTATTTATTTATTTATTCATTTATTCATTTATTCATTTATTTTTAACTTTTTGGAATTGGGAACCCTAGGGTGGTGGAAGTTAATACTTAGTCAAGGTCAGTTAAACAAATTTTTTTAAGTTTAGCATCAGTGATACAGGGAGTTCAAGGAAACATTAGATGAACAAGCTTTTCTCTAGTAAAATGACTTTCTTGATAATTTTTGGTTTGTATTGGTTTCATCCCTATATGAAAAAGTTTCCTAATGCTACTTCTTAGTGATATGACTTCCTAGTGATAGTGGTATGACCTGATTATCTCATCAGCAAGTATTCTGATGCTACTTCTCAAAAGAAAGAGTTTCCTGATGCTGTAAAACTACTTTTTCACTCATGTGCCTGTATAATTTTCTCTGCACAATTGGACTTTCATGTCATCTATTAGCATTGTATTTGCCATTGGTTGGAACAAGGAATCCTAAAGTATGGTAGAGGAATAGCATTTGCTTATGCCACATATTTGCTCACTATAACAATTATATAAATATGACTCATGTAACTGTGCAGTTTGGTTCTCACTCGAAGAAAAGACCAAACAATTTAGTGCTTGGGCGGATGTATGATCATCATGTGTATGATCTTGTTGAAGTTGGTGTAGAAAACTTGAAACCAATGGAATCATTTGTGTATGATAAGAAGCTGTCTCCAAAAATTGGTTCGAAACCGTTCTTTGCTTTTATAGGAGAAGGTTTTGAGAGTGTTGAGGAGTTGAAGCATCTGAAGGAGGTCCTTCTTGATTTATTCCGAGGAGAGGTATACTGCCTTCTCATATGGGCATACTTTATTTTGTTACAGAATTGGAAATTATAGGTTCTTGTTCGGGCAGGTTGTGGAAAATTTGAATCTTGCTGGGGTGGATCGTGTATATGTATGTACAGCCATCTCTCCAACTACAGTATTCTTCACCCACTGTGCTCTTCGGCTCAAAAGGTCAGGCACGACTATACCCCGAATGGAATTGGTTGAAGTTGGACCTTCCATGGATTTTGTTGTCCGACGCCATCGTCTTCCTAATGATAGTTTGAAGAAAGAAGCAATGAAAACAGCCTCTCAACAATCTAAGAAGGTAAATAGGACTGTTTCCTTAACCTATCTTGTAATTTGTATGCCTGTCAACACAGATTGATTAGTCACACAAATATAAGGACCAACTTCAAGGCGCTTTAAATGCACATTGATTTCTAACATCGTTTTCTTCGTGAGCAGGTGAAAAATGTGGGCCGTGATGTGGTGCAGGGCAAGATAGGGAAGATCTACATGCCAGATCAACAGGTAAAATTTTATTTTTATTGTTAGACTGCTTTATTATCTTCAAGTCCACTTCTTTTGTTTGAATCTGTTCATTCATTTGACTCATGTGAGCAGGTTGGAGGTATGGCTCTGTCAAATGATATCAAAGGACTGAAGCGACAACGCCGGGAGGCTAAGATGAAGATCTCCGCCAAAGAAGATGAAGCAAAGAAAAGGAAGACAGACTCCCAGTGATCCGCAACATATTCCCATGCATCAGTTGTAGCATGCTGAATTTTTTATGACGAGGCAGCAGGTAATTTTTCTTACTCAAATGATGTTGCAAATCAACTCTTGTTCGGCATTTTTTTTTTTAAAGTTTAATCTTGGAGATCTGTTTTTTGTGTGCTATTTAGCAGAAAATTCACAATTGAATGTTAGTTTTGTATTCTCTGTATGTTTCTCCACCTATTTTCTAACTAGTTCTTGTTCTACAGGTTTTAGAATCATATGAGAAATGTATGCAAATGTGGTGGCTCATATAAGGAGACTATTGATATGGCATTGATAAAACTCAGTTAATTATGTTCATTTTGTTGATGATCATTGAATGGATGACAAACCTTTCCATGACCTGTTAACCCTAGTTTTTTCATTTGCTGTGTTGTTTTGTAAAACTTCCATATTTGTCCCAAAATTTTTTGTTTTGTTTATGTTTGATGTTCAAAGTTTTCTTACTCAATATTTATCTACAAAATTAGAGAAATATTTAACATGGTAATGGCATTAGTGATTATTTAGTGTTTTGTGGTTTGTTTTATTCATGTTTTACTTCTACCAAACACATGAAAATCATAAATTGGCTGATCATGTTTTGACAGTTTTGCTTATTTATTAAAATATCAGAATACTGTGTTTCTTTTTTAAAGCCAATTTATTTGTATTTAATTTTTTTAATAAAAATATATGATTTATTGAGGTATAACCACAGAATGGCCCTTTTTTTTTATAGTTATAATGATTTATTTGGGCCTCTATTACTATTTATTTTGAAAAATATTGGTCTCTCCCCTTAACGGATGTTAGGTTTCGATATGACATGAAATATTATTAAAATATTATAAAAAATTTTAAAAAAATATATTTAACATAAATGACAATTTAATAAAATATAATTAAAAAAATTTCATGTTTATATTTAAATTTATTTAGTTTATTAAATGATTTTTCTGATTGTACAACAATGGGTTATATACCACAAAAAAAAGATTATATTTTAATGTCTTATTGTGTTCCAGTAATTATACAAATAAGCAAATAATAAACAACTGCTAAATGTAAAAAAAAAAAAGATTATTTAAAAAACCACCTTTATATTCTTCCTAATTTCTCGCTGTGCTTATGTTGTTTTCCTCGGTTATCATAATTATTTAAAATTACTAAATGTAGTTTGTGTAAATAGTTTGGAAATAAATAATTTTCAATGCTAAATGTTATTTTTATTGTTTATAATTTATGTACATTAAATTTGTGTTGACTAATAGAAGTCATGCAACTATTGGAAATAATGGTTGCATGTTGGAGATAAATAATCTTAACAAGTTTGTATAAGACGTTTATTATATATATATAACGGTCTTCATCCCTCCTCTGTATTTTTCTCCATGCAAATTACTAAAACACCCTTCCAACACTTTTTTTCTTCTTACACCCATGAAGTTCTTTGTTATTTTCTGTTTTCTGTGGACGTTAAAAAATTTATTCCTAGGCTTAGTGGGTCAAATATTATTTGTTACAACATAACAATCATTATATATAATGAATATGAAAATTTAAAATAAAAAATAAGGGAGAAGTTGAGTGGGATAAAAGACATGTTTTTGTTGAAATGAATGCTGATCCAACGACCCTTAAGGGATGTGCATATACAATTGAGTATATACCCTTAAAAAATTCTATAATTGCTTATTTATCCTCAGAAAAAACATAATTGTGTATATACTCCTAAAAAATATAGATAATTGCAGATATGCCCTACCGTTAAATTCTGTTAACATAAGTTAATAATCTTAATTAAGATATATAAAATGTCTAAAATAACCTTAAAGTGGTATTCATAAATGGTCATTTTATAATAAAGCCCTTAAAAGTTTTACTTAGAATATATCCCATGCGGTCTTTTTTTACTTGTCACATTCTAAAAGTTTTCTTGGGTCTTTTCTACCTGTATACTTAGAAAAATTTATGAAGCATGTATGCTTAGAAAATTTTATGAAGTATTAGATAGTTGCTTCCAAATTTACCCTTAATTTATGTGTAATGTACTTCTATAACTTTCAAAAAATCATATTCGGCTACATTTTTTATTAAATCATATTTTAAATAAGGGCAATTTCGAAAAGTTAATACAAGTACTTGTAAATTTTGGAGTATCAACTACCTTTAACTAATTTTCTTTTTATATATGTGAAACAGCTAAAATGGACATGTAAAAAATACGGGATGCTATATTTATTGTTAAAATATATCAATAGTCGTAAGTTAGATAACACCTATTATTTATCGATATATACTCATTAACAATTAGAAGGTTTCGACTTAGATAAAACATATTATTAACAACCAAAGATTACTCATTATAAAACTTAATTTCATTTCCAAACCTAAAAGGCAACGAGCCGCAGGGTGTTAAGTCAGAGTTATACTACTATACTACTAGCGTAGCACGAAACGTAAGAAAATCAAATAGTAAGAAAGAAAATAGGGTAAACAAACTTTTATTTAGCTATGGTTCTTACTCCATTTCTAGATATCCCCAAATACAAAGACTTTGGCTCTATATATAGGCCAAGTTACAAACTTACAATGGAAGCTAGCTTCCCATACAAGTAAAGTAAAACTTACACCCCAAGTAAAACAAACTACTCAAGTGCCTTTCCTAAAAGCATCTTGATTATTAACCTATAAAGAAATAAAGAAAGAGTGGTGGGGGTATACCCCACTTTGAACCTATTCTTTATTCTTTCACATGGCTAAAGATCTCTCAAACAGTTTCCCAGCTGGGCTGGTAGTGACTAAAGTTGAGAAATCTTATCCCATACTACTTTACCAAAAGAAAGATTCTTTTCTTAGTCTACTATCCCTCCATCATGTTGACGAGATTGTGTTCTTCCACGTCATCTATGATGAGGTGCTCGGGTGCATGCTCTCTCGGCACCCGAGGTACCGCTTGCATCCTCTCGGCTCGGACATTTCCTCCGTTTCGAGCTTGGAGTAGCCGATTCTCGATATCCTAATCCCACACGTGAAATGCTGAGTCGGCCATAATCACCGAACTTCATTTGTTGCGTCCATGCCATGACGCTCTTAAGGTGGTGTTCCATCCTCTCATCTTGCTTCAGTAGGTATGAAAATGGGCTGAACACTGTGAAAAATTGTGGGTCAATGTAAAGTTTAATTACCTCAGTTTCCAGGATCAAAGAGACCCTGGTAGGTTCTTCCATGGTAGGACCCACCTTTTTCCATTTTGTTGTGAGAGCACATGCTCTCCACAGGCTTAACTGCTGGATGATGCTGCTCGTGTTCTGTACGGTAGTTAGACCTCTTGCATCAACATCGTCTTGAATTGGTCGGTGATGACGAAGAATAGTCACTTTGATGAGATGCTCGGCCTCATCGGGGTAGCTTCGATTGTAAGGTGGCGGAATAGAGTTAATCTCTAAATTAACATACCCTTCCCCGGGTAGCACTGACTTGCATAATTTGTTGAGGACTTCTGCGAACTGGAAATAGTCCTGAAATGCGTCTATTTGTCGTACCTCTGTAATGATCACTCGGGTAATGAGCCCATGTCTAAACAACGAGATGAAGGAGAAGGGGACTTCTCCTACTACTGTATCTCTCCATCTAGAGAGATTAATCGGACACCTGTAGATGGCAAAACCTTGATCACATCTACAGCTCAGGTTTTTGTGCTTATTACCTTGGAAGGCGATTCCTGCAAGCGTTATTCCAGTCGGGCTGATCCCGTCTTCCGCCATCTTCTTTAATTCCACGGCCTGGTTGACAAACTCCTCATCTAAATGTTGTAGAACTCTTTTGAAGACTAAATCTTGCACTTTTGTTAGTTCCTCGGGGAACTCTTCAAGCTGTCGTAGCTTTTCTTTTCTGCTGTCTTCTATAGTTTTATACAGGACCTGTATTTCGTCTTGTTGATCTTCGATGGTCTACTTTAGTTTGACCATCTCTTCCTCTCTGATCTTCAGCTCTGTTTCAAGCTATTTGATTCTTCTTTCTTGTTCTACCAAGAAATCTACTGTCTATGGCTTGAAAGGTAATGGGGCCCTCGTTTTTGCTAGAGGTAAGGGCACGTGCTGACCTTCTATTTCTTCATTAATCTTTTGGAAGAATTCTGCCAGTTGGTGAAGCAAAGGAAGCAACGCCTTCTGGTCTCTGCGGTTAGCCCACAGATTGTTGACCATCACTTGTTGATGCAGATTTAAGACTTCTTTAGTCTTAAAATACATAGGCGAGTCCACTGGGAACATCGGGAGATTGAGTAATATATCTAGGGGATACGCTACCTGTGGTGCTCTTGATGACGAAGCCATTTGACTCAAAGTTCTTGCTGCCATGTTTCGCTTTGCTATCTCAGAAATAAGTGATTTAGGTTTCAAAGCCTTACTAGTTTGTGGAGTTTTTGTATCACACATTGCTTGGTTCTAATTTGGATGTGGGTTTGGTATTTATAGACTGGTGGTCTGGTTACCCCAGATTGTCCCCATAACCGGAAATTATGGACCTACTGGCTTCTGTAGCCACCATCCGAGTTAAAGGAGGAACGAATCTGTTAGTTTCCGGGAAAGATTCTCCGGATGCCACCATACCTAAAGTGCTGAGGAATTTACTGGTTTCTGTAATCCCCACTTTAGATATGCTGATGGACCATCCTATGTCAAATTGTTGAGTGTAGGGTGCCATACCTTAGTTGGCGCGGTCCTCAAAGCTTTCGTTCACCATCCTGCTTAGCTGGTCTGCAACAAAATTGTTAGTACCTTTAATATGTTCAATATTAACTTTAAATCCATTTCTTATGATAAAGTCTACGAAACATAACCATCTATTCAAAGATAGCTTATTTTATGATTTCTTATGATAAAATGAAACGATTGCCTGGCAATCTGTTCTTAATGTAGATTCATTAGCAGAAATGACAAATAACTTAAACTTCTCCATGGCTTTTACTGCAGCCAATATTTCGCATCTCGTACTTGTTCTTGGAGTGGTATAAGTTCCACTATCATATCTACTTATCTGTTCGTCTTTTGTTGCACTTTTTTTTTGTGGGCCCGTATTTTAATACAGCTCCCCATCCTCCTATTCTTCCATCTGATTCAATAATTAAATATGCTTCTTCAGGTGGTAATTGTAATGGTTTTATTCTTCTTACCATATCTTTAATTTTCTGGACTAATTTGGTGTCCTCATTATTGAATCTTCTTTTCCCTGTTTGTTTTGTTGTCATGTAAAGGGGTCCTCCTAATTGGCTTAGGTTAGGTATAAAGTTTCTAACATAATTCAACTTTCCTAAAAATGATCTTATTTGTGTCAGGCCTTCTAGCCTGTCTGGCATATCTAGGATGCTTGTAGCTTATGCTTCTGCAACTCTACTTGTCATTGTCCTATTAGGACTCCTAAGAATTCTATTCGCCTACATCCTAATTTCATTTTCTTTTATGATAAGATCAACCCATTTTGCTTGCATTCATTAAAGAATACTATAAGGTGTTCCATGTGTTGGTTTAGGGTTGGACTGAATACTAAGATATCATCTATGTATACTATTATGAACGAATATCTTCTAAAGATATTGTCCATCTTTCTTTGAAAGATTTGTGGGGCATTCTTTAGACCGAAGGGCATTACTTTCCATTCATAGTGGCCATTGTGCGTGATGAATGCTTGTCCACTTCTCGCTTTCTTTTTCCATTCTTACTTGCCAAAATCCACTCTTTAGATCAATTTTACTGTAAATAAATGTATTTTTGATCTTTTGCAAGAGCATATCCTTGCTTGGCAATGCATACTTATCTTCCTCTGTATTGTCATTTAGCCTTTTATAATTAAAGACCTTTCTACTCTTTCCCCTCATTATTTCGCTGTGCTTATTTACTATGAAAGCCCTTGTCCTATGCGGACTGTTTGTCTCTTCTATAATTCCTAATTGTAAGAGTTCTCCAATATGCATTTCGAACTCTTTTTGCTCATAGGGTGTTGCCTTAATTATTGGGCATGTTATCCTTAACTCTGGATTAATAATTTCTAATCTACATTCTTCCTTAGTCCTATCCAAGAAGTTAACAGGATTCTCACCAATAATGCCTTCATGTTTTAATCTGTCTAATAATGGAGAAAGTTTTTCTTTTATGTTGCTGAGTTCATGGTAATCAATCTGTAACTCGCACTGTTCTTGCCATTCTATTTCTTCATGTACTAGGATGTTAGATGTATAAGGAGTGGTTGAAATAATGTCTAATTTCTTAAATACTGATACTAAATCTCCTTGAACAATGATACCTCCTGATTGGTGTCTTATAAATCCCATTCCTAGAATAAACTGAGTAGGTTTATTCTTCTGAAAAGGCTTTAACCATGTGAATGGTAATGTATAAACTTGATTATTGAATTTAACTGATGAGTCTGCTAATTTTTTTGCTCAACGTGATATTATTTCCAAAAGCATCATAGATTACTGAAGTTTTTACTACGTCTTCCTGATATCTCAGGGGGACTATATCCTGTGAGATATAATTTTTTCTAGCTCCCGTATCTATAATTCCATCAACAGGAAGCTTAAATCCATCTTTAAATTATATAATAAAGTGTAGATTGAGTAGATTGTTGTATCTTCTACTCTGTCCTATTGTTATTATATCTTCATGGAAGTTTTCTTCCTCTACATCTTCTTCTTGCATGATCATTATTCCTTTCCCTTTAGATTTGTAAAAATCTAATTCTCGTGTTACTTTCTCTAGCTTGTCCTCTAAATCTCTGATTCTATTCAAAAGCCGTTTAATTAATTCTCTGTCTACATTGTTTTCTTCATATCTTGATGATATATTTGGCCTACATACTTCTTCACATATGCTAGTATCACTTTCTTCAAAAGTAAAGTTGAAATGCTCCTGAGTATATCTCCTACAGACTGATGTCTGACATCTAAAGCAGGTTACTCTATACTTTAGCATGTGAAAGTAGAAACACTTGTCACATCTATTCTTATGATTGTACTTAAAGGGTTCAAAGTAGTGTTCACATGAAACTACCTCATCTGTGATGTGATATGTTTCTAATAGGTACTTTGGAGTCTGATCTAAGTTATACCTCAAAAGTTTTTCTTTATTCATAAATTAAATGGCAATTCCTCAGTGCTAGTATACGGGCTATAGCCATAATGAAAATCTCTTAGCTCTTTTAAAAGCATATAAAGCATCATTATCCTTTCATATCTTTGAAAATCTTGATTCTGCATATAGCAAAACCTTTCATAGATATATAGGTTTCTGATTATTGCATAAAGTAATGGAATCGTATTCATTTTAATATTTTGCCATCTTCTCGCAAATTTAAATCTTTTATTTTTCGTAAATTCTTTTGTTGTACATAATCTATCATTTCTCTCACATCATCTCCAGTGGAGAGAAATGTCCTAAACTTACCATTATGAGATCTACTGCTTCTAATTTCTTTTTGTCTTGATATGTTTCGAGTAAGAATTCATGGAATTCTTCTTCTATTAATTTCTGATAGAGTAACTATTGTTACGGATTATTCTTGCCTATTGATTGTTTTCATGAAACCGTAAACTTCGTTGTTTACTGATCCAATCCATCTATCCGTTTTACGGAAGCCATTCTATACTTTCGTAAGTATCTTGGAAATCTATTAATTTGCCAACTTCTTCCAACTTATCCATTTGATCTTCACCGAATATACTACATATGTCACTATCCTTTTCACTATCATTACTATCTAGACTTACTATGTCAAATTAGTCTGCTAATTCTAACTCTTGGAATAACTTTAGTCTTTCTTTATTAACTGTTTTATTCCTACATTCTCTTGCATAGTGGCCTTCTATACCACACACATAGCATTTGCACTTCCTAGGTGGTTTATGCTTCTTAAATTTTTTAACATGATTGAACTTGGGCCGTCCTTTTCTATAATACTTGACTTCTTTTTAGTCTTTTTCTAGGCTTATATTCTCTATGTACTGCTTGGGATGTATATCTTATTGCAAGTAACTATAGCTTAAAACTTGTCTAGTAGCTTCGCCTCTAGACATTTATTTTTAAGATAATAAAATGTGAACAAAATTGCTGGTCCTATACCGGTAATCTCATCATTTCCCTGATCTACCCATGCTTTATAAATTAAATCACCTAAGGGCTTTGGCAATTTATTGAACCATTGTTTTGTAAGTTACGTACCCGTAAAAAAGCTCGCCTATTTTGGCGGCTAAAGCTAAGTACATCCGGCTAAAATTCACTATTTCATTAAAGCTTGTAATCTGGAGCCTTTCCGGATCTCATGCCGCAACATCTTGTAATTGGGTTTATCCTCTAGTAGGATTTGTTCCCAAAACAATAGATCTAATTTGATTTGTAATATTATATGGGTTATCCGCCATTTTTGCCATATTCTCGGTATTCTTGTGAATATATTATTTTCCAACTATTTACAAGTTCTCGGGCGGTAGTTCCTAACGGATTTTCTATAAAGTTTCTTGTTGCTAGTCCATCTAGCTCGTAAGAGATTCTTCCTAATGCATTCATGGCATCTGATTCCCATCTATCAATGAGTTCAGGCCATTTCTGAGGATGAACCGTTGTTAAAATTAACATACTTCCTTCATTATTCTGTCTTGGCATATCTCTTATTACTTCTAAAGGATTAGGCTTACCCCTACCTTTAGGATATGATCTTTCCGGGCCAAATTGTTGTTTGGATGGATATTGCATTGGCTGTGAAGTCTTCTGGTTTGTTACTACAAAACCTGTTGGTGCTGTTCCTGGTGGAACTGAAGGGCCTTCCTCACTCATGGCACTTTCTGTTTGTGTTTGGATTTCCTGAACTAAGGGTTGAATTAATGGTTTCTCATGCTTTTTCATTAATGCTTCAATATCTAACTTATCTAACTGTCTAATAAGTTCATCATCTGTATATTCCATATAAATTTCATCCTCTTGGGTTTCTATTTTCTCATCGCTTCTTCTAGGCCAATCACCATAAGGGTATCTACATTTTATCAAGAAATGAACATCATCTATATCCTTTGGGAATTATTCGAAATCTATTTCCCAGTTATAATCTGGATCATATCTATAAAGATCCATCAGATATAGTTACTTTCTATATTTTGGTACTTCTTTTCTAAATCTATTTTCCAATTTTCTAGAAACTGGATATCATGTCTTCTCCATCTCCTAACTAATTCCATAGTCTTAATAGGTATCCTATGTGGTCTAAGACATTCATCATATTTTATTCGCTTGCCTCTCGGTTCGCTCTCATCTTCAAGGATTTTCTTACCTTTATTTCTTTGTTCTCTTTCTATGGCTAAACCTTCCTAATATTGATGCTCTCTTTCCATATCACCTTTAGTTAATAAATACCTCTTAACTTCTTCCAGCCATTCATATCTTAACATATGAATTTGATCTGGTACCGAGTATCCGGACCTAACTACATACTTTTGCAAATGTTCTAAGTGGTCCTCCACATCTTTAACAGTTCCCTTTTCTAATAACTTCTTCATCCGTATAAACTTCCTATCCTAACATGCATTTTTTCTAATTTTTTTTCTTCTTTACGCAATCTTTTAAGCTTTTTATTATATTCTCTTCTAACAAGAAACCTTTGAATATGAGATAAGTGAGATAATCTCAACCTATCTTCATAGTCTGAAATGATTTCTAATTTTTCTTCTATGTATGCTTCTACTTCTATTAACCAAAACCATTTCTCATAGTATATCTTTTGTCTTAATATTAACATATGATACGGCAAATTGTTTGTAAGTCTACTAAAGAACTGTCTTTTTTCAATTATTGGATCTAATGTCTGTGACTTTAATAAGCTCTTCATTCAATATCTAATTCTATTGACTATCTGTCATAATCATCCTTTAATCTTTGGATTTTTGTCGTCTCAAATTCATAAAATTCTGCCTGTTCATCTAATATTCTTTCTTGTGCACTTATTCCTAATTTTAAATAATATTGCACATATTTTTCTTTCTCTAAAGCTTCGTTATAATAACGTCTTTGTTCAATAAAATATTCTAAAAATGTTTCTACCCTTGCTAACTAATAATATTTTTGTAAAATAATCCTTGCATTATATGATTCTAAATTCATCTTTTCCAATCGGTTACTATGTTGTTTTCTCATCTGGACTACTTGTTTCTAGGTCCTCTATTCTTACTAAGTCTTTCATAGCTCCGAAGCTCCTTCTTCGGGAACATGATCTTCAATTGCTAATCTCTTATTATACTTTGCTACTCGAAAACTCAATCTTCCATCGAATGTTCATAAAATTCTGATTTTTTTTGGTCTTAAGGTCATTGGTAATAATGGCTCTATTGTCCATTCCCGTCCCGCCAATGTTTCAGAATCATAATATTTTGTTGGGATTGCTTGAATTCCCTTCCTAAAATATTTGTGATATTCTCTATCCTATGAGTCTTCAGTGTGTACTTTATAGTATTGTTTTTGGAAATCTGGCCTGTGAATGCCTTTATAATTGCAATATTGGGCTCTGTGTCTATCATATTATAACCTCTAGTTCTAACTATTAGTTTAATAAACTTAAATAAAGTGCTTAAGGTTACTATGTAGTCTGGCGTCATATAGGTTGCTTCAAAGTTATTATTCATATCTGCCTCTGCTAGTCCTATAGCAGATCTTGAAACTGAATCTATATGCCTTATATCTACTAGGCTGAGCATCACTTTTATACCTAATCCTTTTCTATGCATTCCAGTTATTCCTAATAATACCATGCCTAGATGCATCACTGTATATCCTTGACTCACCAACTTATCATAAGATTCTTGTGTAATCAAGTCTAGTGCTATCTGAGTTTCATTATTTGGACAACATACCTGTACCTCGTCATAGTGTTCATAAATCCTATTGGAATAGTCAAAGAAGCCATGCTTATAAAGATGTTCTCCTGGCATTAAGGATAAATTTTCATCTTTTAATCTCCTTGCTTGTTCTTCTGGATATAAGGCTGTTTCTATTCTATTTATATGTTTCACTGGAAATATTGGAAATCTCCTTACTCTATCTCTACTTTGAATCATTTGGGAATTATTCCTTGGTACACCGTCTTCCATTATCTACTTCCTTTAGGGAATCTCATTCTATACTGCTGTGGTTTTGCTAATTCCTCCTGTGTCCATACAGCAAAAGGGGATACTTTCTTTGGTTGTGGTCTTGTTGTACCTATTTGAATACTTTTAACTAATTTACTTAATTCTTCGATATCATTTTCTAGAGTTTATTTCTTTAACTTATATATATGCTTTCATTTTACAGGAATAATTTACACTCAAGCATTTATTAATAAATAAAGAAGTTGTTAAAATTTATTGCTCTTTTAGTATAAAACTTGTTACTTTTTAAAAAAAAATAGTTTTAAAATAATAGTTGCATACCCAATATCGATTTATATGTGAACTAATATATACTCTTTTAAATAATAACAATTAGTTAATTTGGTTGTTTTTTTAAGGCTGCTTTCCATATACCGTAACTTGCACGTTGGTTGTACAATGAACATTTCATAATAGTTACATTAGAACTAATGCACATATGATATAGAGTTGTGGGGTATTGCTTTTTCGTACGACGCAACCAATAAAAGATAATGGATTATAAATTAAATTTTAGGGTAAACAATATAAAAATTCACCTAATTATTTACGTATTTCTATTTTAGTCATCCTCATAAAAAAATTATAATTTGATCTCTTACGTTTGTAATTTTTAATTTTTAAGTTACCGGGCCTTACGGTGTTAACGGTGAGCTATGGCCTACCGCGTCGCATTCCTTTACCCACGTCCACAACATCACATGCCACTCGAACATCGGTGTTTTTCCCTTCTTATTCCTCTAAGCATCCTATACAAACCATACAACATTCCTGCAACCATAAAAACTTGTAGGGAATTGATGGCTCCACATGACAAGATTAGATCCAAGCACTCAGCGGCAAATTCATCCTTTTCATTTGATTGCATTCTTGCACAGATCATTCATAATCCCTCCGTTCCAAATTAGATGTCATTTTAAAAAATGAAAAAAAATACAAAATAATTGTCATTTTAAGTTACCAAGATTAGATTTTTTTTTCCAACTCTACCCTTCTTTAATAAGTAATTTCAATTTTCAAAATCTATTAATGAAATCCACTAAATAATTTTATAAACTTAGTTTTAAGTAAAATACCAACAAAGAAAATAAAAAGATGTAAAGACTCATGTTTCATAAGTGTAGGATCTTACCCTTCGTTTGATTTTGATATAATGTCTACCAAGGAAGAAAACAAAGATACACCATGGTTTGCCTTAAATGTGTCAATAGATCTTGGATTTGACCTGAACAAATCAACGGAATAAGGAGAAGAAGTTTTGGAGGAAAAAGTTATTGTAGAAGAAAAAAGATGTAGGGCGTTTCAACTTGAATGTACCAGCATATCTTCAGTTTGACTTGAGCAAATTCCCTGACAAAGAAAAAAAGTTTTTGAGGAGAAAGAATTGCAAGAAGTAGTTAACGTTATGTTAAAAGTTTGTCTTCCAAACTTTTATTGAGCAAGACCTTTATTTTACTAATTGCTTTTGTTGTTAAAATTAGATTTTGAGTTTGTAGATGTTTTGGATTATTTGGATTATTTCCAAATAATCCAAATAGGTAGGTAAGGATTATTTAGAAAAAATATCAAATTATCCAAAAAAAATCATCTTTTATTTATGTGGCGCTAGATTGTTGAATGTATTTTCATTTTAATTTATGTAGCTAAGGATTATGTAGAAAAAAATATCAAATTATCCAAAAAATCATCTTTTATTTATGTGGCGCTAGATTGTGAATGTATTTTCATTTTAATTTATGTTGAGTTGTTAAAAAATGTTCAAGCACTTCTTCAAGAATTTGTTATATATATATATATATATATATGCTATTTGTCTACAATCTTGAATATGATATTATGTTAAGGCCATATCTTCTTACACATATGTGTTTATGGATGAAAATGAAATATTTTATAAAATGACTTGAGGATTTATACTGAACAGGTTGGAAACATTAGCCATAGAAATCATTTTGATGTAAGAAAAAAAAATCATCATTTAGAAAAAAATATGGATTAGATTTTGCAATGTCGTACAAGAGGTTCCTTCTACTTTTAGCTTAAATAATTGAGAACTTCTTAGAGCCATGCAGAAGGGCATTTCAATTGAGTGGGAAGATTGCCTTCATGGCATAACATTGCCTTCTTGATATGTGGAATATTTATTTATGGGATCCTTTTGCTCTCATGATTTCAATCGTACCGAATTACAATGTGAGAAATATGCAATTAGACTTCATTGTTGGAAAAAGCATCAAATGGCTTCACAACAACAACAATATGTTCATCAACTGATTTAGGTGACTCCTTATATTGTAAGCATTCAGTAGCACTAAAAGACCCAAGATCTAACCCATACAAATCTAGAGAGTTTGATGGTTGATTCATCAAATGAATATCAAGACCATCTTGTGCAGCAGCTTGGAGAAACACATCATCATCATGATCAATATGGGGTTTTGCATTATCTTGTTGAATGAATATTGGATTTCTTAGATCTTCTCTTGACCATTTTTCCTTGATAGCGGGCTATACTTTTTTCAATCAAGTAACATCTTACAATTTCTCTATTTATTAAAGTTATCAATTTAGTCTTTAATGTGTTTGCTGGTATGTTAACACTAACCCTTTTAGCTGCCACTCTTTTGACAAAAGGAAATATGCCAATTTTTTCAGAAAAAGTTCATAACCTTGTGAATCAAACCTTGGGCGAGCTATAGCAACTGAAAACATGACTTTTCTAATAAAATTTTTGGTTTCACAGCTGCGTGGTGGATTTTCCTCATCGGGTAGCAAGTAGTAATTTTCAGATTTTTTTTATCATACAGAACCATTTCTCATGAATATGAATAACATTATACATTTATTTAAAAGTTGGATCACATGCCATGCCACTTTCCTAAATCTTTGATATGCAAAATTGTAGTCTAATTGTTTTATTTTCTTCCTTGAGGAAAGGTTTTATAGCATTTGAATGTTGATGTGTCACTCCTAACTTTAGAAGGTGAAACAATCTTGTCTTGCTTTCTTTCATGGCACAGGATAAAGATTCAAGGGTTGTTTGTTTATATAAAGGTATATCTTGCAATCTAGTCAAGTCAATTTGAATTTTTTTGCAACCACAATTTCCTATTTTTCTATGAGATGCACTATGGTAGCTTTTTTATTGCTTCCAAATGCATTGAATAGTATGTTTGGAAACATAGAATAGTGATGCTACAGTATTTCTCACCCCTTTTTCAACTTTCCATTTATGCTTTTCTGTAGAAACATATCATATATGGCTCTACGTTGCTCATTACTCAAACTTATTTTTTCACTTATATGACTTTGTTCTTGTGGCAATTCTACATTTTAATTGTCATCATTACTCTCTTGTATTAAAAAATTGAAAAAAATAAGCAAATTCATAAAATTAAATAAAATAAATAAACAATCAGCTTTTTAATTCCAATATTAGTAAAGAAAACTTTATTTTTATTTTATACCACGCAAACTAGTTTTAATTTAAATAAAACTCGTATCATATCTGATTACAAGCTAATTTATCCAAAACTATTTTGATTTAAATAAAACTATATTGAGTTTATCTTACATACTCCCACCATAAGATAAATTAAAAAGAGAGATTTATTTAAATCAAAATAGTTATTTGTGGATAAATTAGGGCAATTTATCCATAAATAACTATTTTGATTTAAATAAATCTCTTTTTTTTATTTGATAATAGTTTGACTTGTTTTATCATAACCAACTTTATTTACACTAGAAAACTAGTAAAAGTCCAAGTTAAATTATTCATAAAAAAATAGTTTAAATTTAAATAAAAATTTCTTATTTTTTATTTTATCTTTGTTCACACTAGCATATTAGTAATTTTTAAAATAATATTAAAAGAAGAGTTAACATACTTACTAATATCTAAGTTTGTTTCCTGATGCAATCTTACTGCCAGTGTTGAAGTTCCTTCATCAAGTGCATCTGAGCTGTTCAAGTTTAAATTTATAGGAGTATAATCTTCAACGGTTTCTTCATATGGTGCACTGTTCAAGTCGAATTGTAAACGATTTGATGAAGTTATCTCAAATATTGAAGAAGTTGGACTGAGATTGAGGTCGATAACAATAGCAACATCAACATTAAGATCTAGCAATTGAATTTGTACTTGTCTTTATGGCCTATCTCCATTTATATATAAATCTATTTCATGTAAATCAATTGATTGATAACCTTGTCTTATAAGTGCTTTAATTTATAGAATAAGTTTTGGAGCGAATTATATATATCCATAATTTTGAATTAAATATTGTAATATGAAGAAATTTTATTCATTGAAAACTATGGATTTTCAAAATTTTAAAATAAAAAATTTGGTGGACAAACATGTCCATTGGAGTATTTTGAAAAGAGAAAAGGAACCAACGATGTAATGGGTGGAAAAGTAAATGAGAAAAATCATATTCAAGTATAATTGTAGTTCCAATAAAAAATGGGTAGTTTGATCGTTTAACTTAAGTTTTGGTGGGAATTATACATATCTCAAGAAAATGTATTCTTGTTGTTAATTTTTCTGCAAAAAGCTAAACAGTATCTAGCTTGGAACGAAGGGACTAATACACAAAGACTAAAGGTATACTTTTGAGAAGGATTTGGGCAATTTGCACAATAATATATATATATATATATATATATATATATAATCAAAAGTTTCAGCTTGCATATAAAGAAACACGTATGCTGAAATCAAGGACTGCAGCAATGTGAGTATATCTACATACAGATATTGACATCTAAGCATACTTTGGGAAACTCACTAAATTCTAAGAATTTAATAGCCTCTCAAAACAAAGCAACAACTTTTTCGAGAAAGCAAGGATATACATAATATATCCCCTAATATCTAATGCTAATTTATGGGTAACCCATTTAAAGCTTTGATTAGGCATGCTAACCAAGCAAGATTACCATAGTCTATGATACACAAATAGAGATAGCAAAAACCAACCTGACCCGTGGTTTTCAAACCGATTGGCCCTTAAAGGCGCGGTTTCTTTTTGTCGGAGACTGGGAGGGGCAGGGATTTTTTGTGAGGGGGATGGAGTGGGGCGGTTTCGGTTTTATCTTATCCCTCCCCGCCCCGCCCAGTTAAAAATTTGCATATATACCCTATATATTAATATATATAAATAATTATAATTTTTTTAATTTATAAATCAAAATAAATAAGATTATACTCACTTAATTATGATAGCAGTGTATCTTAATTAAGCTTAGATATTAATGATTTACTTACAAGAACACAGTACTTCAGAAATATCATTTACAATAACTTTAACTTATTAATAAATTGTATATATTATAAGGGGTTTAATAAAAAATCCCTCAATTAAAACTACAACTTAGACTGCACCCTCTCATCCATCAGATCTTCTAAAAAATCATCTTCACCGTAGATTTTATAATCTCTACTTTTTTTCTCTCAACCCTATCTAGTCTAAGTCTAACGGTTGAGATCCCATAATTACCCCCTCCACCACATCTATCCTTGCCAGCTCCGCCACCATCTTCCTCATCTCCACCACCTCATCGCCGGAACCCATCAACCTCTTCACCGCCATCGCCGAAAACACCACCTTCTCCTCATCCTTGATGGTTGGAACTGCAGTGGAGAATCAGTGAGTTTTGCATTCAATGGACCCTCTCTTATTTTTATTTTTAATGGTGTAGCTAGTGTGATTAATTCATGACAGTAAAAATAATTAAGTAATTTATACAAGAAGTTTGAGATGGTGCAACTCAAAATAGAGGGGAGGAGAAGGAGGGTATAATTATTTCAAATGATATATGAACTTAGAAGAAAGATGTAAATGATGCATTGAGACTTCTGATTAAGATTTGGAGATGCTTAGTGTTACAAAAAGAAACACCATATTTAAAACTGGGGGTCAGAGAATTTGTCTTGGTAGATATATAAAAATTGGAAACTTTTGTATTATTACGTATTATCTTATTAGATAGTGGATTATAATCAATAAATATTCTCATGCAGGTGTAGTCCATTCTAGTTCATAAGATCATGCAGGTGTAGTCAATTCTGATGTATTTATTAAGCTCTTATAATGTTGTTTTGCTAAGCATGTCCATCTTATAATTTAATTCTGTTGTATTTTTTAAGCTCTTATAAATTTGTTTTGCTAAGCATATGGCCATCTTATATTTTAATTTTGTTGTATTGTTTAAGCTTTGATATTTTCTTTATTCCAGTTTGAATTATAGTTTGATTGGTTGTTCAATTTTCTTAAAGATTTAATACAATTGGCCACATTATTTTGTTTTTTTCTCAGGATTTTTTCAAATCAAAGTTATTATGGATTGCCAACATGAGGCCAATCCCATGGAAAATGAACATAAATCATCAACATCTATATATCAAGATGAGGATGCAAGATCAACACCTATTCCATCATCGGTGGATGGAAATCATGGATTTTCTATCTCAATTCCAACATCAAATGCTACTCTAATTTGTCCAACATCTTCAATAATGATGATGATGATACCACTTATAATCCCAAAAAATTAAAATCGGTGGTGTGGGAGCATTTCACAAAACAAGAAATTCATGGAGCGTGGAAAGTAATATGTAAGTATTGCAAGAGAATGCTTGGTAAGAAGTCTAAAAATGAAACCATTCATTTGCATGATCACCTTAGAAGATGCCCGAAATGAACACACAAAGACCTTAAACAACAACTTCTATTATCAAAGCAAAATAATGTGGATGAAACAACAACACTTAGCAATTATGCCTTTAACCAAGCTTTGGCAAGAATTGAGCTTACTCAAATGATCATCATGCATGCATACCCTTTATCAATGGTTGATGATGTGGGGAGGGTTTAGAAGATATTTTTCTCTTCTCCAATCATTATTTAATATTCCTTATTGAAACACAGTAAGGAATGATATCTTTAAAATTTACAAAGAAGAGAAGTTGAAAACAATAAGAATGGTTGAAATGAATGATAGTAGAGTTGCAATTACAACTCATATGTGGACAATTGATCATCAAAAGAAAGGATACATGGCCCTTACCACTCACTTCATTGATGACTCTTGGGCTTTACAAAAACGGATCCTAATGTATGATTTTATTTATAAATTGATAATTTTTATGTTATAATTTATATTTATATTTTTTATTTTTTTAGCATGCCTGTAATTATTTTAAGTTATTTGTATGAATATTGGCTTGATATATGTTTAGGTTTTGTTGTATCCCTGCCCCACACACAAAAGAAGTAATTACTGAGGAGTTAATGAAAACACTATTAGATTGGGGAATTGATGGAAAATTATCTATAGTCACTTTAGATAATAGTTCTGTCAGCGATAGTGTTGTCAATCTATTACTTGATCCGCTTCAAACGGGATCACTTTTACTTTGTGGTGAATTTTTCCATATGTAATGTAGTGCGTATATTTTGAACGTGATTGTCAAGAATGGGTTGAATGTGATTGGAGATAGTGTTGATAGAATTTGTGAAAGTGTTCTTTTTTTGGATAGCTACTCCAAAATGAATTGAGAAGTTTGAAAAGTGTGCTCGACAATTACATGTCCTAACTTCAAAAAAAATTGTGCCTTGATTGTAAAACAAGATGGAATTCAATATATTTAATAATTGATACATCCCTTGCCTATAGAGATGTGTTTAACCATGCAAGACAAAGAGAGTCAATATGCAAGATTTCACCAACAGTGGTAGATTAGGATATGGCAAGGTTAATTGTTGAAAAATTGTGACCTTTTGTGAGGTAACTAAGATGTTTTCAGGCACAAAGTATCCAACAACAAACATTTATTTTCCAAAAAATTGTGAGATCAAATTTGCGTTAAATGAATGGCCTTATGATTCTAATGCAGTTGTTGCATTGAAAGCTACAAGGATGTTAGAAAAAATTGATAATTATTGGAGTATAGTTCATGGGGATAGATACGGTGCTTGATCCAAGGCACAAAAAATGCATGTTGGAATATTACTTTTCCAAAATATATGGAGATGTTTGTGATGTTGAAATTAATAGAATTGATCGTATTTGTCGTAACTTGCTTTCTGAATATCAAACAAAACATTCAAACTTTGGAGTTCGAAAAACACTCCATCATCTTCTACCTTGGCTTAGAAAAATATTGTTGTAGATTGATATAATGAATTTCTTAGAAGGAGAAAAAATTGAAGTGCTCAAAAGATATTAGAATTTGATTTTTATTTGGAAGATATTTTACCGAGATCTTATAATTTTGATATATTACAATTGTGAAAGACTTCCGGTGTCATGTCTTCAATGATGCAAAGGATTGTTAAAGATTTATATATTATCCCTGTCTCAGCAGTAGGTTCAAAATGTACATTTAGTACGAGTGGTAGATTGTTGAGTGCATCTCGTAGTAGGCTTCATCCAACTATGGTGGAAGCTTTAACTTGTGCCCAAAATTGGTTAGTGAATCAATTAGAAAGTAACTTAATTAGTATTTTTTTTATCTCAGTATTTATTACAAATTTTATTTATATCTTATTTTTTTATAGATAAAAATACAAATTTATCATAAAGTTCTTCAACTTGTATGGAGGAAGATGATATCAATTTCATGGCTTTTGACTTGGTAAATTATGTTATACATAAATATATTATTTCTTTCATATTTATATATCTTTATAGAATTCTTATTAACATATTTTTCGCTTTTTTGTTTACTTTTTTTATAGGATTGATAAATGGAGACAAGTTCAAGATGTTTCTTATTTAATGTTATTTTATAAGTAATGGAAGTTGAACTATGTTTTTATTTAACTTAATTACTCTAGAAAGTTGACATGTTTGATGTGGTATTTTGGTATTTCTGTGAGCGTGTTGTTGTTGTTTAAGTTACTCCAAATTAGTTGTGACTTAAGTTTTGACTCATTTTTGGTCATTTTGGACTGAAAACTAGTCAAAACGGGAGTTTTGAGAAAGTACACAGGCTGAGCTTGAAATACACGCCCGTGTACTTGCCTGTATAACCTGCTGGATGCATTCAAAAGAAATACACGAGCGAGCTTAAAGTACACGCCGGTGTACTTGCCCATATAACTTTCTGGTTGAGTGCACGAGTGTTTTGCACACCCGTATACTTGACCGTGAAACTCCCTGAGTGATTATACGGGCTGGGGTTTAAATACACGCACGTGTAACTCTTGAATGCGCGATTTTCTCTCCATTCTAAGTGATACACGGTCAGGACTGTATTTGCAAGGCCGTGTACTTGATCGTGTACTTCTGTAGGTATATAAATCTTGAACCTTGAGCACTAATTATCCCAATTTCTCTTCCCCTTCCTCTTTTTCCCTTGGTTCCCATTGCTTTGGATAAGAAGAAGGAGCCATCCTTAGACCTTCTCCCCTTCCCTTGGTTGAAGATTTATGAAGGTAAGCTTCTCTTCTTCTTTTCCCCTGTTTCATGTTATGTGGGTGAGCATACTAGCCCTAGGTTTAGATATTGAATATTGGGTTATTCTTGATGAAGTTTGTCAAATTGTTTCGGTCAATTACATTCATTCTTCTTGGTATCTTGAATTGGTTGTGGAAATCAATCTCTTGCTACCTTGCTGAAATTTGTTTTCCTATTCTTAAATTCGGAGTTACTGTAGCACGGAGAACTCCATTGTTAAACCTTTGTATGCTTAGTTGTTTGAGAGAGTTGATCTCCATAGAGATTCCTTGGAACCTTTAGGGAGAAGTTCAGGCTATACCCATGTCTTGTTAGGGTTTTGTGGTTTGTAGCATGAAGAGATTCATGCTTGTCTTTTTTTGGTGTTTTCTTTTGGGTTGAGCCCTTGTGGCTTGTGTTGGTGTAGGTAATGAAAGTTTAGCCAAAGGAAAGGAGTCGGCGGAGGAGTAGCGCTGTAGAGAAAATGTTCTCTTGAGTTGTGAGTGGTTGGAGTTTGAGTGTAGCCTTATTTTCGGTATCTTAATATTTATTATTATGTTTTATGCCTATTTGCGAGCATTGAATCGTATTTCAAGCTTGTCTAACAGGGCTGAACTTTATAGAAAGGGTTTGGAAACATCCATATATATATATATATATACGCATATTGGGCTACTTTTAGGTTGTTTATATCTAACAATAACCTGGAATGTTCATGTGTTTTAGATTGAAATGAGGCTTGTCTTCAGGTTCCCGTGTTACACGTTAACTGCATATTGTTTGGTAAATATCTGTTAGATTTACTGTATATGTTGGGTTTATCGAGGGTTAAAGAATGTGAACGTTTATGTTTATGCTTTTGATTTGGATGGTGACTATGGGCCACGGCCCGGCCCCGGACTTTGGTCTGACAATGCAGTATGGGGTCCCACTATCCGACCTGATGGGAGGCGGTGTGGTTAACCCTGATATGTGTATTTCTGTATTTGGCTTTGATGGTGACTGCGGACTTCAGTTTGACACTGCAGTATGGGGTCTTCATGGGCCGACTTGGTGAGAGGTGGCGTGGTTGACCTTGTGTTTAACCTGGTCAAGAAGTGCGTGGGGCCATTGACAGGGTTTATGGGATATTATCCTTATTTTCTGGTACGCAGTTGGTGACGTAGCGCTATCCCTAACCGTTCATGGTTCAATAATCTCATTCGGAGACGAGTGACTCTCTCATCATTTCACCCCTAATGGATCCCACCATTAACGTGTGTTCCTGTTTATTTGGCGTTGCTATTTAACTGAAGAGTCCCCCTTCTAGCATATAGATTTAATTTTTTAAAGTAATACTTCTTTACTTGGAAGAGGGTATTTATCTTTCTCAGCATTATCATTTAATATTTTATAGTTAAATACCATTATACTTTTTCCTTTGATTATTTCACTATGTTTATTTACTATGAAAGCTCTTGTTCTATGAGGACTTTGTGTTTCTGAAATAATATCTAGTATTTAAACGGTTCAATATGCATATCAAATTAGGCTTGCTCATAAGAAGTAGCCGTAACTATTAGACACGTAATTCTTAATTCTGGATTAATGATTTCTAATTTACACTCTTGTTTTGTCCTATCTAAATGAATAATAGGATTTTCTCCATTAGTACCATCTTGTTTAAGTTGTAATAAGTATGGTTCCAACTTTTTTGTTAATGGAGCCAATTCATGAAAATCTATCTGCATTTCACATTGTAACTTAATTATCTTGAACTCTAGACTGATTTCTAATGAAACCCATTCCTAAAATGAATTGTATTCTTTTGTGTTTATTAACAAGTTTAAGCCAGTTAAATGGTAAAGTATAAATTTGATTATTTATCTTTATACTACAGTCAACTAAATTTTTAGTGAAAGGAATATTATTTCCAAATGCATCGTTAACTATTCCAGGTTTCAAGGCTTGCTCTTGATATGAGGAAGGGATTAAATCTTGTGAGATATAATTCTTATTTGCTCATGTATCTATTATTCCTGTTATTGGAAGCTTATAACCGTCTTTAAATTCTATAACAAAATCCAAATTCAACAGATTATTAGTTCTTAACGTATGGGAGGAAGGAATGCTCATAACATTTTCTTGAGCTTCAAACTCTTCTTCTTCATTTGTTACTTGAACATCTTTTCTTTAGATTTGTATATATTACCTTTTTATTTCTTGCTCTAAAAACTTAATCCTATGTAGTAATTGCGCAATTGTTTTTCATCATTATTAATATCTTGACCTACAGATCCTCAAATAATTCTATCTTTAATTTCACATTCAAAATCAAATAAATCCTTAATACATTTTCTACATAAAGATAACTGGCATATATTAAATAAAACAGGTTATCCTATGTCTTAATACATAATATCTAAAACATTTATCGTATTTTTGTTTATGATTAAATTTAAAGGATTCAAATTTATGTTCACATTGAGGAAACTTTTCTATTATATGATATTGTTCATATAAATATTTAGGATTTTCATCTAAATTATAAACAATTTCTTTATTATTCATGCAAATTAAAAGGCAAAGGCTTTGAGGTTATATAAGGGCAATATTCAAAATACGAATCCCTTATTTCCTTTGATATAACTTATAATAATCTAATTGATCATATAATATTCTAGCTTGGTCTAATTCATTTTTATTTATATACATATCCAATTTATTAGATAAATATCTCCGATATAAGAATATATTATTGTGAGAGAGATTCAGAGAACTATTCCCTCGAGTGACTTCCGTTTTATTACAACAATGCCACGCCTCTATTAAAATACTAAATAGGGTCATCTTCTTCCTCAATTCATATTTTTAGTTTCTTCCCCATTCCAATTCATATTTCTAGATTCTTTCCCATTGCATTTCTTTCCAAGAATAAAATGAAATATCTGTTATATTCCAAAACCGACTCTCCTGTCATCAATTTTCAACAACAATATTTTAAGCAACTCCGTCATCAGCGTTTGAATTATACGAGTTACGGATGCCAGATCCTTAGAGAGATGGTTATGGTTATTCAGAGTTGAGCGTTACGTGAATCGGAGATTATAGAGAGTTACCTTCTATGAAGATTAGTTAAATGACAAAACTATTCGTACTTTGATCGGTATTGGATGCGAAAAGAGTATCAGGATGAGCTGCAAGATCTCAAGAGGAAGAAAAACATGATACTTGAAAACTACAGGATTATTGAACAGGCTTACCGCTAAACCGTCCATGAGATAGGGCCGAAGGCCACGTTGTGATTATTGGGCTTTGTAATTGTAAATGTTTTGTAATTATTTTGAATTAAATGAGATTTTCATAATGTACATGTTGTAATATCAAGCTGCGCTCTCTTTAAGAAAGAAGAGTATTCTTGGTTTTGCATGGTTGTAAATGTATTTCATACGTTTATAACAATACATTTTCAACAAATATCAATATCATTAAATTGCATTTCATGTAATTATAATATAAATCAACCTAATGTAATTATTTTATCATTGGCATTACATGTAAATGTATTTGATACATTTATAATAAATATAAATATCAATAAATTATTTTTTGATTCAATTACATTTCATGTAATTATAATATAAATCATACTAATGTAAATATTTTATCATTTACATAACATGTAAATGTATTTCATATATTTATAACAAATATAAATATCAATAAATTATTTTTCAAATCAATTACATTTCATATAATTATAATATAAATCATCCTAATGTAAATATTTTATTATTTACATTACATGTAAATGTATTTCATACATTTATTTCATACATTTGTAACAAATATAAATATCAGTAAATTATTTTTCAATTCAATAACATTTTATGTAATTATAATATAAAGCATCCTAATGTGAATATTCCTAATGCAAATATTTTATCATTTACATTACATGTAAATGTAACTTATTTCTCAAAGAAATTACATTACATGTAATTATAATTTAAATCACTCTAATGTTAATATTTTCTTATTGACATTATATATATATATATACACACACACACACACACATTATTTTTTATAATAATGTAATAAATGATACATGTATAAAATAAAATATAAATTTAACCATAAAGATAGTTTTTATTTGAATAATGAAGATGTAAAGAATTTAAATTTTTACCTATCTTTACATAAAAAACTATAAATTTTATAATTTCACAAATTTACGAAATAGGATGAAGAATTTATTTTTTTAATTTTGTGCCACGTGAAACAAAAAAACATTAGGATAAAATCATCATTTAAAAAATATAAAAACATATGTAATTTTTAAATTTATTAATTTAAAAAAATTTTAATTTTTTTTAAAAAATGAAGATTTTGCTTCTGTCAAAAAATAAAAATTAACACTATTAAATTTATTTTTAAACTAATGAAAAAATTCTTCATTCTATTCTTTTCTCTGTCCCTTCCACTGGGCACTTTTTCACTTTGGTACTGAATTTTGATTTGTATCTTTTTAGGCACCAGACTTTGATTTTTAACCTCCGGGAGGGCACTGCTCCGTTTTCCGGCGACATTTGCCCACATGGCGGTCGGGAAGTCCACGTCAGCGCAGACTGGGATGGTTTTTTCACTCACACGTCGGATTCTTTCCACGCCATCATTCACCCTCCACCTCAGCATGCCAGGTCACCCTTGAAAGAAGAGTCACTTGCCATATCATCCTTCCACATCAGCCCCTCCCTTCCCCCTTTCCCTTCCCCTTTTCCTTCCCCTTTTCCTTTCATCATTTCCAGTATCTGTGAGATGGAGAGAGAGGCCCCGAATGCGGGTGTCACCATCGTCCCTTGATCTACAGCAGGAGTAGGTGAAGTCCAAGGGGTCCGTCGAAGCTGAACAGGGTGTTTCCAATTATGAAAAATTTCTAAACTTTCAAAGTTTTTTCTTCAACCCTTGAATCTCTCACCCCTTCAATTAGTTGGTTTGAATTGGTGCAATAAATAACAAAATAAAAATGTTTTTATCTTCAATACTATCACCAAATATTACTTCGTGAATCAATATTGATTTGAGTAATACAAATTCATACAATTTACAAGGAAACAAAGAAAAGGGGTTTATTTATCTGAAATCCTCAGATGTGTATTAATTACTGGTTTCTGTAAACAAAACTTGATTTATCTTAGCTGCATATAACAATTCATAATTTTCCAGAAAAAAATATTTGACCTGAAATGGAGTTATGGTACTTTCAAGAGAAACAAACATTAAAATAACTCAGATAAGATAACCTGAAATTGGATCAATAATTGCAAGTAATACCTGATGCTATGTTTCTCTAAAATTCTCAGAACTTCAAGCCTGTAATCAAGTTTATTAACAAAGGTCTGACACATAGTTATTTTGCAGTATATTCAGATGCAAATATCAAATGAAAATGAAGAGGTTGAGCTAGTGGCATAACATTAAAGTATTTTCCATCTCTCAAATCAATGTAGTGGAAATTAATTGGCAATTCAAGATACAAAATTGTATACAACTGGTGGAAGAAAAAAGTTTCTGATCCTTCTATTTACTCAGAAATGGATTCATTACATGTTGTACCAGTTTGTTCAATAAAAGCAATTGTTTTCATTTGCATCACACAACCAGATTTGAAGAAACAAAATAGCATTAGTACAAGCATAACAGTCTGCAACCTTCAAGCACCAGCAGTGCCACTGCCTCTAATTCCTGGAGGGAGCCATGCTTTTCTTTTCTTCGCAGCACCAACAATCTCGATCTTGTCTTCACCATCCCTTTGGATTTCTTCTATTCCCTCTCTTTGGATTTCTTGTATTCTTAGTTGGGGGGGCCTCGTTGGAAATTGTTTTCTTGCTTGGCTTTTGGATAGAAGCTGCCTGCTTCCTCTTCTCACTGGTAATTTTTTTGTCCTGATAGTTGCATCCTTTACTGTTTCTGAAGACGTGGACTGCAATCCACCAGGTTTGTCTGTTGCTTCCAATGGCTGAACACATATCAATGGCCAAACACTTACTCACATCTTCACTAAATAGAGTAAAACACATCATTGAGTAGCTATTAATATGGCCATACCTGTAACCCTAATGCCAATGGGATATCCCCAGCTGGCACAGGCCCCTCATCTCCAGTTGTTGGCCTTGAGATGACTTCAACTGGTATGTCAATCACCTGCATCTGGGAAATATGAGTAAATAAACCAAAAGAATAAACAAGTTAATGACCAAGGATAATTCAATGATCACCTGTGACAATGCCTCCTCTGCAACCCTCTCCCCCACAATTGAATGGTTGGGCTGACTATTGCTCCTCAGCACATCAGTCTAGTGATTATCACATTTATAGAAGTTAGGATTAAATTAACTTTGATGTCTGCCATAAGTTGGTGAATACCTCTAGGAAGTGTTGTTCAAGTACTTCGGGGTCAATTTCAGACGTAGGATTTTGATCTTCTTCAGCACCCTGCATAAAAAAACCTCAAAACCATATGTGAGTAATTAACTATAAAGTACACAGGCCTAAAGATAACAATTTTGCTGCCTTGGGTTTCTTACAGTGACAGTGTTCTGCATTGCATCTGGACCCATATCAAGTGGCATTTGGTTCTTACCCTGCTTTTTAATCCAAACATAAATTTAGGTATGAGCATATTAACTTGGTATTGCAGTAAGTAAACACAGTTGAATTACCTTCAGGCCATGGTATCTTTTGTTGTGACCTATAGTGCCACTTGTCCCCTCTCCACTCCCTCTTCTCTCGCTCGCGCACGGTGCTTGGGGCTCGGGGTTGCCGCAAAGTGAGCGTGGGGGCTGGGGCGAGACGTAGCGCCGGCCGGCGAAAGCTTTCCAAAAGGTCTTGTGCTTTCCTTCGTACTCCTCCATGTCCCTTCTTTGAATCTCTAATTTAGGTGTTTAGGGTTTCACATTTTTTTAGGAGAGATTTATTTTTTTTCATTTTTTTTCCATTTCTTCTCCTTTCTATTGATTAAGGATGGAAGATAGTGCCCGTAATCCGGAATTGGTAATGATCTAATTACATGAACTTGTTTGTTTGGATAGATTGTGATCATGTGTTTTTTATACTTTAATGAGAGCCAGACTCAATATCAATCATGGTTGGAATTTTTTCATGTGTTTGGATAGATTGAGTTCATGTGTTTGTTATCTCTCTAATTTTTTCTTTTCTTTACTTTTCTTCTTTATAAGAATTTTTGGATTTTCAGAACATATCATTTTGTAAAGGAAATTTCTTACTTTGCAGAACCTTATATTCTCTAACTGGTTGTTTTAGTAAAATCACAACTTAGGTTTTAGTGTTTGAGGGACTGGAAATTTTTAGCAATGACCCTGGATTTGTAACTTCCAAATTGTTTTTTCTCCATCCGAATTTTCTTGATGTTGCCCTTTCGATTTCTGTCAATTGATTGTGGGGTAGACGATTCTGCAAGCATTTTTTTTTTCTATTTTGTGAATCATTATTTGCTTTATTTATGTTGTGGAAAATTGGGTTAGATACAGTTATTTGAAATCCTTATGGCCATTGGTTTGCTTAGTTTGATAGATAATTTTGCTTTGAACATGTTATGTGAGGATTAGCTTAATTATATGAGACTTAGCCCATCTCACCATTTTATTTGCTATGGCTACGGTTAAGCTCCCACTAGATAACAACTTATTCATCAACTTGCCTTTATTATATGGTGATACGTGGTGTCTTCCTTGTTAATCAATTTTTAATTTTTAAACATCAATTTTTTTTATGTTTTCGGATCATCTTGTATGTTATTTTATTGAGTGAAAAATCAACTGACTGATCAATATCATTCTTGTATATGTCATGCATTTTATTTTATTTTTTTTTTTTGTGAGAATTGGAATTAGAAACATTTAAAATTGACTAGTATAAATGCTAAATAATAGGTGGACAACATAATGACAATAACCTTTTGTTTCCAAGCTTTAATACAACTGCATTATTGTCACTGTAGAGAGGATGGTAGAATGGTATAAGTTCAGCTAAATCCTTGCAAAACTCTTCGTGATTCTACTTGCAGGTTTTTCCTTTGTTACCAAACTTGTTATTGATTGCAGCTGAAGAATTTTAGCTTTAGTGTACATAGCCTTATTGGAATATATTGACTTAATGCAATTAGTAGGATAGAAATGCTTGATTCAGCTTGGAAATTTCTGCAGAATTATTTTTCCTTCTCCAAAACTGAATGATAATTTCCCAGGTTGCTGAGTCAAATGAAACTCAAATTCTTCAAAACTCATTTGAGGAGAATTTTAAACTTAAACAGTTACAATTTTATTATTTTGACTTCATCTCTAAGGATGATTCTACTGCAAGGGAAAATTGTGTTGGTTTCTTCGAAATACAGAGACAAAAAGAAACAAATTTGCAAGTGTGAGAATGCTGACCTACCATCTTGGCTTGCATGAAACGTATAACTTGTGCAAGTATGCCTATTGAACAGTTGATCTGTGGGGTGTGTTCTCTGCATGAAATCATCCACTTGTATAGCCATCTGAAACTGGGCTTCCACTCTCATTTCTGAACAGCTGAGACTAGCCATGGCCCTTGGCATGAGCTTGAAAGCAAAAGAACACCTTCCGTAGACATTACCTTGCATGCCACCCATCTCTATCCTGTGCAAAGCTGGGCTGACATAACCAGCTGTTGCCTGGTAAAGAGCAAGACCAGGGTAGACAATGGCATCTTGAGGGCCAAGATCCTCATCAACAAGTACCCAACGCCCATGGAAATCCTTGATGTGCAAACCAGCCCTATCTGACTTTTTTACAATTGTTATGAAACTCTTGTCTACCTGAGGCTCCTGATCTGCAAACATGACCAATTGCCCATCATCTTGTGCAGTTAAACTATGATGTTGTGCTCCTTGAAATGATGGTCTTGAATGACAACACACTGACAGAACCGAGGAAGATACTTCTCTACTTCTCAAAGGGATATTATCAAGTATTTGAGTGAATGAAAAGCTACGGAGGTTCAAATGGAAACTGATAGCATCTAAAATATCCCGGGAGGCCTTGCCAAGTAAGGCAAATATATCTGGCAAACCAGCAGGAGGAAACTCAATCGCACCATTAGGTTCTGTTGGTGTCAGACCCGGCCTATAATCATATATTTCCTGCCACAATTGGGGGTCTGCGTAATAACCAGAGGTCTTACACCACTCTCGAGGGTCATTAGTCTGGACCATCTCTGCAGCTCGGAAAAAAGGTTTAAATCTATGTTTGGTCCCTGTAGTTAGGTTCGGGTACCCTTTTAGTCCCTCTATTTCAATTTGACCGCTGGGAGTCCTTTTAGTTTTCAGAATGGGAAATGTTAGTCCCTCAGGCGGATGCCGTTAGGTTTTCCGTCAAATGGCCCTATGACGTGGCATATTTTATTGCCTCTCTAGTCCTTACCAATATAAAATCCCTCCACCCACCCCATTGTCCTCTCTCACAGTTCAATCATCAGCCATTTGCCCATTTTTCAGAGAAAAAAGAAGGAAAAAAGCGCAGAAAAAAGAGGTAAAAAAGTTGATTTTTTTTTTTGTTTTTTTGTGTGAAGATGTGTGGAGGAGCGATAATATCGGATTTCATACCGCCGGCGAGGTCCCGGCGGCTGATCGCCGAGTATTGGTGGCCGAATCTCAAGAAGGGAGGTGGATCGTTTCGGCCGAAGAAGAAGCAACAACATCGGAGGGTGGTGGTCCGGGACGATGACTTTGAGGCTGATTTTAGGGAGTTCAATGATGATCCCGAGGAGTCTGAGGATGAAGTAGAGGTCGTTGACGTCAAGCCCTTCGCTTTCGCTCCGAAAGCCCCTTTATCTCGAGGTAATTAGCTTAAAAAGGTGAAAAGTTTATGAGTTTTTGTTAGTTTTTTTTCTCTCTTTTGTTGTTCTCAATGATATTAAGTTGTTGTTCTGGATCATGGATTGGCTTTTTTTCCTCTTTTTTTTCTTTTTTGAATTTTTGATAGCTTATTTTATGATTCTTGGGAAAGAAGTTCTGTTTTTTTTCTAGATTTCTTTTTGGCTAGTTATTGTTCAATGTATAGAATGGCAGGGTTTGAGTGTTTTGTCTTTAAATTGATTTTAAAAATAGGATTTTTAGTTGATTTTGCCCTTGATTTTTTTTATTAGATTTAGTTGAATAGAGAAGGAAATGGTGGACTTTTGTTTCTTGGGATGCTATCAGTTAAGTTGGTTGCTTAAGTTGGTGAAATAATAAAATATGCCACGTCATAGGGCCATTTGACGGAAAACCTAACGGCATCCGTCTGAAGGACTAACATTTCCCATTCTGAAAACTAAAGAGACTCCCAGCGGTCAAATTGAAATAGAGGGACTAAAAGAGCACCCGAACCTAACTACAGGGACCAAACATAGATTTAAACCAAGAAAAAACGAGCAGATTCAAGGCCAGACCTTAAAAGTGCCCCATCACTGGATGGTAACTGTATAATGGCGGCAGAATGTTGAGCAAGGGACTGTGTTAATGTTAATAAAGATATCTTGGAAGAATCCGAAGGAAGCCCTTCCGAGGCTATGAGATCAGTGATTATGCAAAAATCAGCAGCTCAGAGAAATTTAAACATGCTAAACGCCAATCACCACTGGGCTTCAACAATACGACCTAAATACATATCATTGTTCAACCCCTGTGTTCATAATTTCTCCCCGATGAACTTCAAAATAACTTCCATTATAGCTTCCTATACTAACAACAGAAAAAGAGGACACCTTTAAATCCTATCAAAAAACTGATATCAACTCTCTTCTCCACAAATTTAGCAAAAAGGGTACGTTTTTTGAGATAAATTCAAATTACAATAGAAGAATTAATCAAACTAGAATGCATGAATAGCCAACGGAACAAACATCAATCCGCAGACTCCACTAAAATTAACATCGCAGGAATCTAAACTCTAACCCTCGGCTGAAATTCAACAGAGACAAACCAACAAATGAAGCCAATCAACCAAAAATCATAAGATAAATTTCACAAACCCTATTCAATTCAGAGACCAATAAACCATTTCCAGATAGAAAATCTCAAAAGGGAATCCGTATCACATCACTAAACCTAAGGTGAAAAGAGATCGATGAAACGCCTACCAATTCGATCTTCTCCCCTCTCACTCTCTCCGTCTTGCCCTTTCTCGTTTCTTCTCCTTTGGGTCAAGCTATCCACGATTCGCACGCCGGAACGGTTCGGATTCTTACGAAACCAGATAGTTGTAAAGATCCGAACCCCATTTTAAAGGATCGGACCCGATTAACATCCACATCCATTATTAATGTGTGTTTCATTTCCTAACTAACTTTAGCACATATCGGGTCGGCTCCAGATCCTCTGTCACCCGAATCCGACCCTCATGGTTCGTTAAAAGAATGAAAAATTGTTTAAATAACCTGGTTCGGATTCGGGTCAAATCAAAGTATACCCGACCCGCTAAGCAGATGCCTTATAAGGCCTCTTTCTCTCCCTGAAAGCCGAGTTCAAAGCCCTAAGAAACGAAGAGAAGAAGCTGGGAGAAGAGTGGCAGTGGAGATGGAGGGGCAAGATGGGAAACAAGAGCCGCATCTAGTGCTAGCTCACAAGATTTTCCTTCTAACCCACTCTGATGTGGAGGACATCGACAAGGTCCGCCTCAGAGATGAGGTCGTCTCCGCCGTCCGATCGCTCGGTAGCTTTTCTTCTCCTTCCTTGCTTTCCCCCTTTTGTCCCGGCTTCTTGTGTTTTTTAACGGCGGTGCCCCTTGATTTCAGATATGGATTCTCTTTATGAGACGCTCGCTTCGGACTCTCTGATTGAGAGAGATCAGGGTTTGCTGGATGAGATGCGGAAGCGGAACGAGGAGGAGGTCAAGAAGCTCGATGAGAAGTGAGCCCCTTTTTTCTCTTTTTTTTTTTTTTATAATTTGGTTGCGCTTGTTTTGGGTTTAATTTCAGCGCATTCGTTGGATCGCTTACTCTAGGGTTTGTTCTGGAGGTTCAATTTTTCTTGTGGTTCTGAAATGTTTGATATGCTGTACAAATTTATGTTTTTGACGAATCGTGAATATATATTATTTTTTGTCTTGCAATTATTAGCTATGAGGTTTTATGAGTTTTTTTTTTTTAATTGAAGTAGATATGAAATTTGTCCATTTTGGTTTAGACTGTCGAGGTGCAGATATTCAAAAATTCAGGATTACTCTTTAAATGATAAATTGTTTAGAATTTGTGCTTTTATCTGTTATTTTTTAATTTTTGGTTTTTTTTTAGTGATAATTATTGTTAAGTTTGGAGTTTCTGATTCAGAATAATTAGTCCTGGGTTGGATATTGTTTCTGGCATGGGCCAGAATCTACTGCTGGCTAGCTTGGCTGTATAACCTTTCTTGTCTGCTGGAGTATTCATGGATATAGATGCTAAATTGTGGTTTGCAGTTTTTCTTAAGCATTTTTTTAAACTTCCGTTAAATTGAAGTATATTTTCTTAAATATTGAACTTAAGATTAAGCTGTTAAGCGTCTCGGTTTGGTTTTTTTTTATGAGGGTCTAGTTCTACTTGTTGATATAAGTTTACATCATAGTATGTTGGTAACCATTTTATGCTTGAACTTCTCATAATATGCTAATGGTGTCAAATAGTGGATCATAAATATGATGAATGTTAATGAGAGTATTTTATGTTGCATTTTAATTGTTCCTTGATTTGATGAATTGATTTGGTTCCATTTGCTATTATTTAACGCGTTTTGGTTGGAAATTTTTGTGTCTCAATGAGAGTAGTTTAGAAACTAATTCAATGGCATTTGAGGGAGGAATAATTCACCAGTGAATGAACCAGTCATTTGGTGCTATTAATCAGGGCTATTTGAATTAAGTTAGAAAAAATAGTTTTTTATAGTCCACATTAAGTTTGTCAAAAATCATTAATGAGGCCCATTCTGTATATATATATATATATATATATATATGTATGTATGTCATTCCGGAAATTATTAAGTATAATCGAAAGGGAAAGTATACAGAGAACTACACAAAAAGTAGGAAAATAATAGAATAGCACAAGAGAGGTGTCTGACAACAAATATAGAATCCATTAGACCTGGACGACCTAAGCAATCTGAACAAGGCACAAAAACTATGATAAATCTAAGACTAGATGAGAAATCATCACTCAGGCAAGGCAAGAGAACTTAAGCAGCTAGCTTGCTTGGTGAAGAAGGCACAAAAGGATCACTCACATCACTATCGTGTGATCCTAAGAACTCTAGACTTCTTTTCATTGAGTAGGTCAGCTTCTTCAACTTACTGCAGACATCCATAGTAGGAACATATAAATAATCTTAGAAGTAACTATCGATAGTGGATGAGACATCAAGTTAAAAATTGTCATTCCTCTCAAGCCACATATTTCAAATAATTGTTTTCGAGATAATGTCCATGGCGCTTTGAGAGATATAAGAAATTGCAAGAGGCCTAAATGTAAGATGAAGTGGTGCCATATACCACTCATGAAGAGGCAACCGGAAAGAGGTGATCCATCATTTTAAGGTTCAGGTGGCAAAGTACGTAAGTTGCAACCAGAAGTTTGTTTCATCTCTGGTAGCTAAGGTTTTTGGCATGAGGATTTTATTATCCCCCGCTAGCTAATTAATGAGGTTGACTTCCTTGAGACCTTTCTAGAGAATAGTAGTTACTAAATAACAACCTCCCCTATCACTGAGAAAACCATAAAAGGATTTAGTAGTGAACTTTCCACTAGTGCTTAAACTTTATAGTCTTGCATCACTATTAGGCTGGCTATGATCTGTTGATCCTAGCGAGGATATCAGCAATGAAAGGATTACAAGCTGTGGACTTCTATAAGGTAGAGGAACTAAACTGCCCCACAATGCTCAGTCCAGATAATTAACAGTCCATTGGTATTAAGCCACTAATCATGTGAGACAGGGAAAATTTGCCATCAGTGAGGGTAGGGGTAACATAAACCTTAAAAGGTGGTAGATTTGTAAGGATGCCCTGCAAGGATAGAACTTCTACTTGGGTCGTCTAAATAATAGGTTCCAGTGTGTTGTTCCATAAAGTAATTGAATTTAATGATATGAGAACCACACCATATCAAGTTATACATGATCTCCACCACCATTTGCCTAACAAAGCATTATTGAACTCGATAATGCTTAGGATGCATTGTGCATTCTTATCCTTGGGTCTACACATGCTTCTAATTGACAAGCCTGCAATTTAGCTTGTCAATATCAGGTTAATGCCAAAGAAAAAGGAATATGGATTTCCAAGAGGAGATTTTCAACCTAATCCCTAAGATTAGAGATTCCTAGTAGTGATGTCGAAGTCATTTGCCAGAGATAGACACTCGTAGGTATGCCAAAGGCATCAACATGATGGGATAACTCATAGTCTTTGTGAAGTTGTTGTCTAGGAATTGCCTAGGTTTTGTGGAAAATAAGCAAATTTTTAGAGATTTATTTGCAACCTTGACATGGCTTTAAAGAGATAAAGGATAAGTTTTATGATTCCGAGGTCCTGACCGCTTCTAGCAATCAGGATAATTAAATTGTCAGCATAATAAGAATGGCACATTTTCATTAGAATCCCAATCGGGACTCTAAAAGGAATCCTAGATTTGAGAGTAAAAATATATAGCTAAAGACATTAGTTACTAGCATAAGCAGGAGTGGGCAAAAGGATCCCCTGCTTTAACGCACGCTGATATCCAAAATAACAATTGGGGACCCTTAGTAAGAATGGAAGCTTTGGATGAGACTGGGATAGTCTTAAACTAACTCACCTAAGGGTTACTGAGCCCTTGTGCAAATAGGAGCTATAATAGGAAGTCCTAATCTAATGTATCAAAAGCATTAGTGAAATCTACTATAAGAATCCTGCCCAGTAGTCTATGGCTTTTCATACTATACATTAGTTATTTTGCAGCTGTGATGTTATCCATGATGCAACGATCCTTGATAAAACAGATTGGGTATTATTTATTATAGAGTCCATCATCCCACATAGCTGAGAAGCAAGCAGTTTGGAGATGATTTTGATGATCGAGTTGATTAGATTGATTAGTCTCGGTCCATCTAGTTGTGCCTAAGCAAGATTCTCTCTTTTTTATCCAGTAATATATCCTATTTATGTTTCATGAGATTATGTTTTACTGCATTTGTTTTTTATATTGGGATTCAATATATATGCAAATGCAGAAGTATTCTTTTGTTTAATCATGCGTGGTATGTTATATGATTTAGTTTTGTATATTGTTTTATCATGCGTGGTATGTTATGAGATTCTATTTTGGGTGAGATTCCTTCATAATTCAATGCCAGCATCATTACCACACTTTGCTAAAATCAACTAATTTACTGACACAATCTCTTAAAGCCATTACTAGCTCCCTACATTTATAAATTAGTTAGTTATCAGTATTTTGCTAAAATCAACCTCCTTATGGTGAGAACAAATTCTAGTCAAAGATAATAATATCCAGACAACAAAAGAACAATCAGAAAGTTGAAAACATATCGAAGAGGAACAAGAAAAATCACACAGGAATAGCTAGATTTCAGTAAAAAGATAAGAAATGGGCATATAAACCAAATCTCACAAACCTTTCACCCAAAATTCCTAAATTGGCCAATTGATTGAAGTTTCTGTCTTTCCCTCTGTCCATAATAGAAAAGAAAATTGCAACTAAAGAATTCCCATTACCGAGCAAAATAAAAACTTCTCAGCAGGACTAAAGCCTCCAAACTTAACAAAACCTTAAATAAACCCCCAAACAAAAAAAATAAATCCAAATAAAACCCCACTCAGAGATCCAGCAACAAAAACCCAAATTAACAACCTCAAATCAATAAACTCAAATCAACAAAGAAGAAGAACAAGGACCTGAAATGAGAAGATGAGCCTTGTAAATTAGACAACTGACTTGAGCTCGACGGAACGACGTCGGTTGCCGGCACCGGTGGTGGCCTCGGCTTCGGCTACGCTCTTCAAACCCTAGTGAGAAATCATCTTCCGCTGCCCAAGTTTGAGAAGGAGAACGGAAGAGAGTGAGTAACAAATTGTGTATGCAAAGGTCCACTTAGGGATATGAACGGGGCGACGCACCATATGTCTTGTCTCATGCCCTACTCCGCTCAACCCTATTTTTTTTATTTTATCAATACATAATCGGCCCATAGATGTTTACACTCAACCCACCTAGCTTTTACTTGGAGTTGCCATAAAAAATAAAAATTTCACTAATTTTACTTTATTTACATTAATAATTATAAAATATACAATACCACATTAAATAAATAATAGTACAAATTATATAACAACAATTTTGATTTATAAATTGAAAATTTATAAAATTACATAGCATATATGCAAATTTTTTAACAAGACAGGTCAAGGTAAAACTGAAACCGCCTCTTTCACAAAAAAATTCCCTTGCCCCCCCCGACAAAAAATCTCCGCCGTGCCCCCGCACCATTCTCCCTCATCCAATAAAAAACCGGTCTTGTTAGGAGGAGATCAGATTGAAAACCACTGATCCGGTCAGTTTTTACTATTCCTAGATCCACTGCCATAGAAAGATGTAATTTTTTTCTCTCCTCACGTGAGAGAATGAGGAATCAACTTTAGGAATTACTAACGATTTGAAAATTCATTCAACAATACAAAATTGAAAGTAAACATGGATGCTTTGCCCATTCAATAGGTGCAATGTTAGAAAATCAGGGATTAGAGCACATATCGAATATATTTAAATAATGAGGACATTTATAAACAAATTCAGATTTCAAACGAGTGTGATAAAACCGCCTAGTTTTTTTTACAAGGGCATGCAAGGAAAAGGCCATAATAAAATTGTTTATATATATAAGTACTAAACATGTATATGTTTTAAATTTTTAAAACATAATTTGGATAAAAGAAAGAGAGAAATAAACTCTCAAAAATAGCAGAAATTAAAAAAAAATAAAAAGTAAGAAAAAAGAAGAAATTTTGTCTATGTATATATAATAATAAGCCTTGATAACTGTATTAACCAGCAATATTTTAGCTCGAATCAAATAAAAATATCGAACTTATGTTTTAAAAATATTTTTTTGAACCATTTCTTTTATATGTTTTTAATTAAAAAAAGGCTTCCTTATTTTGTAACATAAACATTTTGGAAAACACAAACATAAACAAAAATGTGGGAAAATGGATATCTACTTTAGAATTTATTACTTCATTTTTCTCTGCTCTTGCTTTGTAAAAATTTACATGGTTTCATAGTCAAGAGAATTTGATGACTGCGAAATCAATTAATTCAATTAATATTTCCAAGTCATTGAATTTGATGATTCTATTATCATGTAGTTTTGCTAATTGAATTTGATGATTCAATTAATTGATTTCGCAGTCTTCTCTTGGTTCTTTTGACCTCTTGGGAGTTACCTTGAAATGCATATGGTCTAACCTGAACTTAGGAAAGAACTATTCTTTGGTATGTTTGCTTCGGGTGTGCATGAATCTCTGATCTAGTCCGTTCCCTGGCTTGATTCTCCATGCTAGTTTCCAAACTTGATAACCAATGTAAGTTTTTTGTTTTTTTTTATCAAAAATCATCAAAATATATATTTTTATATAAACATCTTTATGAAGAAAATCATGCATCAATTTAGATATTTAAATGTAATCTTCTCTCATATTAGTAACAATGGCTAAAAGTTTTTTTTAAACAAATTAAAAGCTCCTAAATTCAAAAGCAGACCATTTTAATTGATTTTGTATGTTTGTTTCATGTAAATTAATAGCTTCCCAGGTCTTTATATCAATTTCTCAATAATTTATTACAAAATTGGTTGAATCTAACCCTTTCAAGTTGTGCCCGAACAACAGCCAAAAAGATAATACTCCACAGTAAAATTGGTGGAATTTAACCCCACAGGCTGCATTTAAGATCTGGTAAAAGACAATTGCCACTAGCATCTCACCGTCCATTCAGTGGAAAGAATGCTAGGGTTAGCCTCTTTGGCATCTCGGTCCATCTAGTTGTGCCTTCCAATCGGCAGTTTCTCACACCTTGTATTCATACTATCAAGAGAGAACTTCGCTTCTAATCTCATCCTTTCTGTACTCTTCTCTGCAGGATCCTGCCATCATCTGTCACTTGTTCTCATCCCAAACCGTAGTCCAATGGATCTTGGTCCAGGGTTTAACACTCTCTGACATTCATGATTCCATAAATGAATAATTGATTTTGCAGTTTTTTTTTAATCTTTTTGACTCCTGGATTTGAATTACTCACATCATGTAGCACTAGGGCTTTGAAAGAATCCAAATATGTATACACAAATTGATTGGAGTTTGTCTCCTTCCTTAATATCATTGCTGGACGACGGATGCCATTCAAGCCTAACCCTAGATTTATAAACAAGGATGATATAAATTTTTTCCCCCGTTGGATTTTCTCTCTTTTGCCTGCTCTAATTTGTGTTTCCATAATGGCTAAGCAAGATTCTCTCTTTTTTATCCAGTAATATATCCCGTTTATGTTTCATGAGATTGTGTTTTACTGCTTTTGTTTTTTATATTGGGATTCAATATATATGCAAATGCAGAAGTATTCTTTTGTTTAATCATGTGTGGTATGTTATAAGATTTAGTTCTGTATATTGTTTTGTCATTTATGTAAACCAGGTTCTTAATAACACACTAGATTGTGTATTGGAGATTTTTTTTCTCTTTCTTTTCTTCTTTCTTTATGTATAATTGAATTATTCAATTCAAAGCAAACAATGCCTTAATCTCTGATTTAATCCTTTTCCTGGCTTGATATTCTAGGCCAGATTTCCAAACTTGATAAACAACGGAAGATAGTAGATTTGGTTATAATCCCTATATAGACCCGCTCTTCTTTTGTATGCATAAGACCTGTTAAACTTGAAAACCATGCCCAAGTGGACATTGACCTAGAAAATCTATTGTATTTTTCAGCTCTTGTATTTTGGTACTCATGATGACGATTGTTCCATGACTCTTTTTTTGTGGGGTTGTTTTTGTTTCTAACAGGCTATATATAATGCCGAAAATCAAGACTCCAAAGTCACAACGAGCTGCACGGGCACTTGAGAAGCGTGCTCCGAAACTTGTAAGTTCTCTCAAATGCTTTCTGCCGCCTGTAAGTAATTACCTTTCAAAATCACTGGCATGTTCCATTTTTTTTTATTCTTTAGTTTGGAACTTTTTACATAGGTTGAGAACAACAAGAAGACACTCATCCTTCATGGCACAAAGACCAGCGGTGTGTTGAATGATGTGCTTACTCAAGTTTATCACTTAAAAAGAGGTAGTGCTGTAAAGTACACCAAGAAAAATAAGGAAATCAGGCCTTTTGAGAGTGGTGGAGAGACATCATTAGAGTTTTACTCTCTTAAGAGTGACTGCAGCCTCTTTGTGGTGAGCATACTGCAAACCCTCTGGATCGTGAAATTTTTCACAGGCGTTTTTGTTTCTTGTCTTCAATTCTATGATATTGTTAATCTTTGTTTAGCTCTATAATTTAGGTTTATTTATCAACATCCTTGTCATGTCCCTAGTCCATCTAGACTAGAAACTTGGATCTTTTGATTTCAGGGAGTTGTTCTTTTACAACCTACGTTTTTATTTATTTATTTATTTATTCATTTATTCATTTATTTTTAACTTTTTGGAATTGGGAACCCTAGGGTGGTGGAAGTTAATACTTAGTCAAGGTCAGTTAAACAAATTTTTTTAAGTTTAGCATCAGTGATACAGGGAGTTCAAGGAAACATTAGATGAACAAGCTTTTCTCTAGTAAAATGACTTTCTTGATAATTTTTGGTTTGTATTGGTTTCATCCCTATATGAAAAAGTTTCCTAATGCTACTTCTTAGTGATATGACTTCCTAGTGATAGTGGTATGACCTGATTATCTCATCAGCAAGTATTCTGATGCTACTTCTCAAAAGAAAGAGTTTCCTGATGCTGTAAAACTACTTTTTCACTCATGTGCCTGTATAATTTTCTCTGCACAATTGGACTTTCATGTCATCTATTAGCATTGTATTTGCCATTGGTTGGAACAAGGAATCCTAAAGTATGGTAGAGGAATAGCATTTGCTTATGCCACATATTTGCTCACTATAACAATTATATAAATATGACTCATGTAACTGTGCAGTTTGGTTCTCACTCGAAGAAAAGACCAAACAATTTAGTGCTTGGGCGGATGTATGATCATCATGTGTATGATCTTGTTGAAGTTGGTGTAGAAAACTTGAAACCAATGGAATCATTTGTGTATGATAAGAAGCTGTCTCCAAAAATTGGTTCGAAACCGTTCTTTGCTTTTATAGGAGAAGGTTTTGAGAGTGTTGAGGAGTTGAAGCATCTGAAGGAGGTCCTTCTTGATTTATTCCGAGGAGAGGTATACTGCCTTCTCATATGGGCATACTTTATTTTGTTACAGAATTGGAAATTATAGGTTCTTGTTCGGGCAGGTTGTGGAAAATTTGAATCTTGCTGGGGTGGATCGTGTATATGTATGTACAGCCATCTCTCCAACTACAGTATTCTTCACCCACTGTGCTCTTCGGCTCAAAAGGTCAGGCACGACTATACCCCGAATGGAATTGGTTGAAGTTGGACCTTCCATGGATTTTGTTGTCCGACGCCATTGTCTTCCTAATGATAGTTTGAAGAAAGAAGCAATGAAAACAGCCTCTCAACAATCTAAGAAGGTAAATAGGACTGTTTCCTTAACCTATCTTGTAATTTGTATGCCTGTCAACACAGATTGATTAGTCACACAAATATAAGGACCAACTTCAAGGCGCTTTAAATGCACATTGATTTCTAACATCGTTTTCTTCGTGAGCAGGTGAAAAATGTGGGCCGTGATGTGGTGCAGGGCAAGATAGGGAAGATCTACATGCCAGATCAACAGGTAAAATTTTATTTTTATTGTTAGACTGCTTTATTATCTTCAAGTCCACTTCTTTTGTTTGAATCTGTTCATTCATTTGACTCATGTGAGCAGGTTGGAGGTATGGCTCTGTCAAATGATATCAAAGGACTGAAGCGACAACGCCGGGAGGCTAAGATGAAGATCTCCGCCAAAGAAGATGAAGCAAAGAAAAGGAAGACAGACTCCCAGTGATCCGCAACATATTCCCATGCATCAGTTGTAGCATGTTGAATTTTTTATGACGAGGCAGCTGGTAATTTTTCTTACTCAAATGATGTTGCAAATCAACTCTTGTTCTGCATTTTTTTTTTTAAAGTTCAATCTTGGAGATCTGTTTTTTGTGTGCTATTTAGCAGAAAATTCACAATTGAATGTTAGTTTTGTATTCTCTGTATGTTTCTCCACCGATTTTCTAACTAGTTCTTGTTCTACAGGTTTTAGAATCATATGAGAAATGTATGCAAATGTGGTGGCTCATATAAGGAGACTATTGATATGGCATTGATAAAACTCAGTTAATTATGTTCATTTTGTTGATGATCATTGAATGGATGACAAACCTTTCCATGACCTGTTAACCCTAGTTTTTTCATTTGCTGTGTTGTTTTGTAAAACTTCCATATTTGTCCCAAAATTTTTTGTTTTGTTTATGTTTGATGTTCAAAGTTTTCTTACTCAATATTTATCTACAAAATTAGAGAAACTTTTAACATGGTAATGGCATTAGTGATTATTTAGTGTTTTGTGGTTTGTTTTATTCATGTTTTGCTTCTACCAAGCACATGAAAATCATAAATTGGCGAATCATGTTTTGACAGTTTTGCTTATTTATTAAAATATCAGAATCTTGTGTTTCTTTTTTAAAGCCAATTTATTTATATTTAATTTTTTTAATAAAAATATATGATTTATTGAGGTATAACCAAGCTTGTCAGACCCGGACCGGCCCGGCCGGTTCAACCGGAAAAACCGGGAACTGGCCATGTGGCATGTCCGGGCAACCCCCTTTGAATCGGGTATATGTAAACCCGGTGTTAACCCGATGACCCGGCCGGTTCAACCGTGAATCGGTTGACTCGGCCGGGTCAACCGGGTCATGATGTTAGGGCTTTGAGCATGTGTTTTGCTATTTTTGATTATTTTGTTAGGTTGATGTGTGCATATTATATTTTGATGATGGTTGCTTTGAGTGTGTATTTTTCATTATTTTGTTAGGTTGATATATGCTTGTTATATTTTGATGATGGTTGCTTTTGAGTGTGTTTTTTTCGTTATTTTCTTAGGTTGATGTTTGCTTGTTATTTTTTTATGATAGTTGCCTTGAGTACGTATTTTATATTATTTGTTAGGTTGATGAGTGCTTGATAATTGATATGAGTATGGAATGAACTTAGATATAAAATATAAGTAGTTGTGTATTTTTATATTATGATTATGGTTTTTAATATTACATTTTTTTCATTATTTATTATTATAATATATTTTTTTAATATTTTATTATTGACCCCGGTTCGACCCGGTCAAACCCATCGACCCCTGACCTCTGGGCTTGGCTGTTTCAATGCCCGGGCCGGGTCTGATAACCTTGGGTATAACCACAGAATGGCCCTTTGTTTTATAGTTATAATGATTTATTTGGGCCTCTCTTATTATTTATTTTGAAAAATATTGGTCTCTCCCCTTAACGGATGTTAGGTTTCGATATGACATGAAATATTATTAAAATATTATAAAAAATTTTAAGAAAATACTAAATGTTATTAAAGTTTTTATAATATTTAACATAAAATAACAGTTTAATAAATTATAATTAAAAAAAATTTATGTTTATATTTAAATTTATTTAATTTATTAAATGAATTTTCTGATTGTACAACAATGGGATATATGCCACAAAAAAAAGATTATATTTTAATGTCTTATTAATTTCATAGCTACGGATCAAAATTAAATTATGATAAATAAAAAGTGTTGAAATAACCTAAAACAGCTATTTCAACCCAAGTTTAAAACATCAAGCGCCATGCCTCATTTTTTTATTGGGTAATATTTAATGTTGGGTTAAAGTGTTCGAGTAATTTTAAAAATAAGCATAAACGTCTGCTAAATGTAAACAAAGGAAATTATTTAAAAAACCACCCTTATATTCTTCCTAATTTCTCGCTCTGCTTATGTTGTTTTCCTGGGTTATAATAATTATTTAAAATTTACTAAAAAAACATACAAATGTAGTTTGTGTAAATAGTTTGGAAATAAATATTTTTCAATGCTAAATGTTATTTTTATTGCTTATTATTTATATACTTTAAATTTGTGTTAACTAATAAAAGCCATGCTACTATTGGAAATAATGGTTGCATGCTGGAGATAAACAATCTTAAGAGGTTTGTGTAAGAAGTTTATGATATATATATATATATATATATATATATATATATATATATATATATATATATATATATATATATTTAAATTTTAGTATATATATGTGAAACAGTTAAAGTGGATCAGTAAAAAATACATAACGAGTATGTATATCTTTAAAGTCTGTGAATTTTGGTGGATGTTATATTTACTGTTAAAATATATCAATAGTCGTAAGTTAAATAACACGTATTATTTATAGATATATATTCATTAAGAATTAGAAGGTTTCAACTTAGATAAAAGATATTATTAAAACCAAAGATTACTTATTATAAAACTTAATTTCATTTCCAAACCTAAAAGGTAAAGAATGAAGATGGTTGGTTCTTGTCTTTTAATTTGCTATAGTGCTAATGAATCTACGTTACAAGGAAATGTTATAAAATAAATAATAAATTAAAATTAAAAACAAAGAAAGATAGGATATGCATAAAAATTATATACTGAAATTTATCATTCAAGTTTATGCCAACAATATCAATTAGTAGCGGAGCCGATCTCTTTTGGTAGATGTTAGCGTCTTGTTGAGAAACCCAGTTTAAACCTCAGCTCATACGAAGTGAGGATATTAATATATCGAGATATTATATAGATATGGATATAGATATAAATATAACTTTATTGTTACAAGATTGATATGGGAATGTATTAAATGGATAACACTATTAATAAATAGTTCATATTTAATTTCATATAAAAATTTTACCACAATTAACATAAATACAGTCATAAACACCTAAAATAATTTTGAACAAATTATATTTTATTTACCAATACTTCAAAATTTTAATTAATAATATCATTACCCACAATACACCACTTTAACCATCTTTCTAAATAATTCCACCACCAAAATTCTTCAAACGGTCATAAATAAATTGCATAATTATAATAAATATTACTTAATATATTAGCTAAATCAATTAAAATATTATTATATCTACCTCTTGCTTGTTCACAATGATAATAGTAATAATAATGATAATAATTACACCACAAACAACACAATGAATTCAAAGCCAAACTATTTGTGTTGTTCATTTTATTCTTTAATTAACCTCTCCGTCAATAAGAAAACTTGTACATACATTTAACATCCAAAAAACAAAATCTAACAAATAAAAAAAAAAAAGAGAAAATAAAAAAAATAAAATAAAAAGAAGTGTATCCGTGTTAGCACTTAATTAAGACAAAGAAGCTATGTATGAATTATCATCACATGAAGATGAAGAATAAGAATAAGAAGAAGAAGAAGCTTAAGGGATAGGACAATGTCCTCCATGGTTATTAGGGTTATTAGTACAACCGGACGGCCCCGACGGTGTCACCGGTCCTTTAGGAAGAGACTCTAGCAAGTGACCAAGCTCCTCCGGCAACGGCCACCATTCTCCGTCCATCGGCCTCGCCGCCATTGGCCCTTGCAAGCTCGAAACAACAAGGACAAACATGAGAATTTCCCTTCCACTTATACTAGCCATGAGTTTGAGTTTTCACTTCCTTTCTTTCTTTTCTTTGTATTCTTTTCTATTGGAGTAATTAGGTCTTAAGATGATGATGATGATGCTCTTTGGGACATTATGAGGTATATATATATATATATATATAAAGGAAGAGAAGGGAGAGGGTTGAAGATTGAATTGACTTTCAAGAGAGAGAGAAGAAGAGTTTTTCCATTGGATGGACTTAGACAAAGATAACGGGCCATGGACTCTGTTGGCTTTAGGCTTTGAATTACGTATATAAATAAAGAACGTGATTGAAGCGGGAATGATGCTTCTCTTTTTCATACTATTGAAGTGGATGAATATGAATAATTGGGTTTTGAGGGTCTTTTATGCATATATGTAGTAGGACTAATTATAAAGAGAAAGTTTTATAAACTTTTAATTTCAAAGGACTAAATACAATTTTTACTGTTTTTGATTCAATGACCGAAGCTGAATGTAGAAATATATATAAGTTAGAGTGCCAAAACTACATCATCTTCTTAATTGATTTTTAATAAGACAAAACAAATTAAAACTTTAAATTTCGAGAAAAATGCTTTTTTTTTTTTTTTGGACAAGCTACATCAAAAACATGCATCTATGAAAATATATTTAACTAAATGTAGAGACGAAGATTATTATTACTTTCTGAAATTATTTTTTCTTAAATCAAATTAAAAAAATTTTATTTATTTAAAATAAGTAGGTTTGCCTATATTAACTATGTTAAAATTAACATTTTGTTTTTTTAATAATAAAAATATTTATTATTAAATAATTCCAATAATTATTTCAAAATATTATGAATTTTGATATATTAGACACTTATTAGGTGAGGGTATTTTAGTAAGAATATATTTTTAATAAAAGATTCTCAGCTAACTAAATACGATAATGTTGTATTGGAGCTACATTATTGTATGTCAACTAAAAAAAATTGCATATTTTCCCCTTAATATAACTTGGGAATTATGTTTATAGTAATCTTATTTATGACAGTGATATAAGATTCCGTGAACCAAATGACCACAATAACCAAACTGAATTAAACTTAAAAAAAAAATAAAATTGATAAAAGACTAAATTCATTTGAATTTTGTCCAATTCAAACCAAGTGAACCAAACCCAAAGTTGTTGATAAAAGACTAGACTCATTTGGTAGACCTACATATGGCAGCGCACTTGTTGAACTGACTTGGTCTGAGTTGAACCAGAGAAGTTAACGTGTGACACATGCATCTGTATTCATTCAAATGGGCGTGTTAACTTCTTGAGTCTAAGTTGTTGAATTTTGGTAATTAATTGGTCAAACAGACTTTTTAGCTTGCTTAACCATCAATAATGGTTGTGGACTCCCAAGGGTTCTTTAAATGGCCTAAGATGACCTAGTTAATTGTGTGTATTTTGACATCTATGCCCCTGCAAAACCCTCTCAATATGAATCCCTAACTTTGGGAAACTTTTATATATATGCAAGAAGAAATCTCATTGTGATAACAGTGATACATGCAAAATTTGAAGATCACTAAATTACTAAACGCTTCCTTAATGATTTCATTCTATTCGGTCTTTTTAAATATTCTGTTTATTTAAGGTCTTAATGTTTTGTTACTCTATTTAATCCCGCTGTCTCAATATTTTATTTAAAAAAATACTGAAAATATCTTTAACTCTAGTAGTGAGACCTACCCGTGCTAGCTTGAAAGGGACGAGCTCACTTCGGAGTAAAATAGGAATATTTCTTTTTAATTTTAATTTAATTTGGATTTGAAAAGTAAAAATTTTAAAAATCACTAATAAATATGAATAGCACCAAATGCTTTGGGAATGTTTGGTACAAAATTTGAAATATTTCATTACCAATGTGGATTCATAGAAATATAGATTGCTGCGAATGATAGACTTAGGCAAACTCCATTCTCTTGTTTGGTTAAAAAAACATATACGAGAAAATGTTACTAATACCATAGGATATTTCATTCCTTTGTTTGCTTTAAATACAAGATTCCTATGAATGTAAATGATTTTTTTAAAATAATCCTTAAACAAAATATAATTAAAATAAATAAATAAATAAATCAACTCAAATTGCTACCACTCGTCTAAAATGATTAAATCATGCATAATTAACTAAATTCTAAATCCTAAACCCTATATAAGTCTTATAAAAAAACCGATTCGTGGACGTCTTTCACACTCATGTCACATTAAGGTATATTGCAAAAGAAGGAACTACATAATCTAATAAAATTTACAGTTTACATTTATAGGATAACCATAATCTTAAACATGAAAAAAATCATTGGCTTATCAAATTAATTATCTATCGAACTGTGAAAAAGATTCGACAAAGAAATAAACAAATATACTATTACAAGAAAAAGTCATGATTTTAAAAAATAAGCAAAAGTAGTGAGAAAATAAAATATAAAGGTCAAATAGCCTCGAATCAAATAGGATGTGAGGTGGGAATGGAAATTAAAGGTGTTTTTTCGTCATATTATTCATAGAAATTGTGTACATATATGTCAAGTATTTTAATCCATATGGATTGATACTTCTAGTATTAATTCGCTTCTATTATTTAGTCTGAGCAATCAAGCGAGCAATTATTAATTTTTAACTAAAAGAACAAACACCCAAATGACTAAATGGCAAAATTAGGATCAAATCAAGACGGAGATAAGGTATCTTGGACAAAGTCCCTTTGAGACTATAGTATATGAATTTCCCTATATTGGCTTTGTAAGGAAGCGATGAGTGTTCTTGAACCATGGATGTAGTGTTTCAACTTTTCCACGGGTGCATTATTGTCCAAAATACTTTAGAATAGTTGTGTCTTGAATTTCGGAGCATTTTAAATCGTTTTGGGCTAAAAAACAGTGAAAATTTTGAGTTTTGAGGAAGTACACGGGCAGGGAATGGGTTTCTGTTTGCTTGGTCTTTTTCTTGAAATGGAAGGGCATTTTTGGTCTTTTTCATTTGTGTAATGGCATTATGGTGGTTTGGTTGAAGAGTTGAGGGTAGATTGGTCTTTTTGCCTTAAACCTCATTCCTTCTAGTTTCATCTTTTCCTTTGGTTGGCTTACAGAGAATTCTTTTATATTCATCTTCTCCAACTCATGGTCGTTCCTTTTCCTTGACGTTTCATCAACTTCTCAAGCTCTTGGACTTCTTTGGACATGAAGAGCTGAACTTCTCTTAAGTGGAGTTCTTGAGAGTGAGTTTCTTTGCAAATTTGTATATTGATTCTCTTGTTTATGTCGTTTAACAAGTTGTGTTGATTTCCTTAAGCTTTTTAAGAGCTAGCTTTTGTATGGAGGTTTTTGAGGTCTTTGTTGAGTAGAGCTTATTTTGTTCTTGTCTAATTTGAGAGGGTGAATGTCTTCTTTTAATTTTAAAGTGAAACTTTGAGCTTTGGATGCTTTTGAAGTTGATCATATATCCTTTTCTTGTTTTGCTTGAAATCTTAGAGGATGAGGGATGTATTGTAAGGAGATTAAATGGAGTTTGAACATTATTACTGTAGCTTGACATGGAATTACTGTAGACCCGAGAATTTGTTTTTGGGTACTATATCAATCGCGTGTTGACGAATGTTGTTTTGAAATCTTCTAAGTTAGGGCTTTAATCCTCATCAAGTCGCCATTCCACCATCTTAGGGGCAGGCCCAAAGTCTGAGTTTTCGGTGTCGAAGTTGATTTATTACATTTGTTGCGATTTATTTCTATTTTTCATATTTTCTTTTATGTTTTTCGTATATGGAATGCTTTCATATTTGTAGGAGGAGAGTTTCCGAGCAAAGCCAAGGCTTTGGAGGGAGCTTGACCACGTGTTGGGCTTGTTTGTGAGTGATTTTAACTAATCACATAATCAAGTAGGATTTAAATGATTACTAATATGAGTATCTACACATATGCGTGGCTTTGGAATATGGTTATACTCTTGATATTACATAACTCATGCTTGTTTGATCCTTACTCTTCTTTGGAACTTATTCTTCTTTGTGAAGGGAAATGTGATGTTCTTGAAAATGGTGTCTTCCTTGTGAAGAGAAAGTTTTGTGTTTTGTTATGGCAATGTTATGAAAAGCCTTTCATGTGATTTTATAGTGACATGCTTTGTGCAATTCACTGCAGTGGATGTCTCCATTGCTAGTTTGTAGAGGCAGCGTGGTTGACCATTACTTTACCTATATCAGGAGGCGCGTAGAGAGCTTGACTGGGACAAAACTTGACTGAGACACTCGGGATCACCACACGAGGCTCTCAGAGGCCAACGCCAAGGACTATCTATTTTGATTATACACAATAAAATAACCTTGGTTGGTTCCTAACCCTAGTTGTGACGACAAGGGGGAACATTCTTTGAGGCTAGCCTATGAGTTTTCAAAAGAATGATTAACGGATGATTTATACATTTGATTATCTTTTTCCTAATATGTTTTTTACTATAATCGTGACTCTACTTTATTTTAATCTAAATGGGTATTGGCTATTATTGCTATGACTCGAATTCTACTCATGAGTATCATTTTGATTCTATTGGAATTATGTGGCTTATTCACTCACTGAGTAATCACATTACTCACCACTTTTCTTTTTCCCTTCTCAGGTTTAGTAGTGAGTGTAATCTATCCTCGTGCTGGGCAGTAGTTTGGGTGTGTTGCCCTCAGTTGGGTTTATGCATCTTTTGGAGCATATTGTATAGTAAACATCTTTGTATAGATTGGATCCACTGGATTGTGTATTTGAGTTGTATATCATATTGTGTACTTGCATTTGTTTTTGTTGTATGTATATATATAACTATCTATTGTATTTTTCCTTGTTTTATTTGGTGGTTTGCCTAACTGTAATCCCTTATAGGTTGTTTAGATTTTCAGTCAGTCTTGCGTTAATTCGGGGGAGGTGTTGTTCACCCCACTTGGATTAACGCTGTGGTTGTCCCATGCCTGACTATGAGTAGGGACGTGACACTTGGCCATGCACTTCTAGGGGTATTTAAAGTCTTGAACTTGAGCCCTAATGCTCGAAAATCCCTTCTTTTGTTTTCTTCTTCTTCTTTTTCTTCCCTTAGTTACCATTGTTTTGGATGAGAAGAAAGAGCCCTTGCTTCACCTCCATTTCTGCTATTGGTTGAAGATCCTTTGAAGGTAAGCTCTTCTTTCTTTCTCATCTTTCTCCTTGTTTCATTTTTATTTTATTTGAGCATGTTAGCCCTAAAAGTTGTGGACATTGAATCTTGGTTTGATGATAAATTTGTTGAGTGGTTTGATTAATTTCCTTCGCTCCTTCCTGTTTAATAAGGTGGATATAAAGATCCATCCTTTCCACCTTGATGAAACCATAGATCCTCTTGTTCATGAAATCTAGTACTGTAGCATGATACTGTAGTGCCGAGAAATTCTTCCAAACCTTTTATTTTCATGGTTGTATTGAGAGTTTATCTCCATGGATATTCTTTGGAACCCTTAGAGATCAAGTTTGGGCCACACCCAAGCCTTATCAGGGTGTTATGGCATGTAACTTGAAGAAGTTCATACATGCCTTTTCTTTTTGTGTTTTCCTCTTGATTTTAAGCCCCTGTGGCATATGTTGGTGTTAGGTGGTAAGAGCTCTACCGGAGGCAAGAAGTCGGCAGAGGAGTAGCACCATTAAGGAGTCAATCTCCATAGTTCGTAAGTGGGTTATATAATTGTACAATTTTGGCAAATTTCTATCTAAACATATTTATAATTAATTTAAATGATATTTTTGGATTTATCATGATGAACTGATGATTAGACTGATTTGAAAGAAATTTCTATAATTTCTAATTATAAGCAAAACTTTTGATGCTAGATGAAATAATTATGGCTATGTTGGTCTATTGGATTGAGTTGAATTGTGAAACTTCATTCACATATTATAATCTTGGCTTTAATTTATATGGTAATGATGTTCATCCTATATATGTGAATATTTATCCTGGACAAGCACCCTGCGATATGATTTACATGAATTATATTATTGGTACACTTCTTGTGGTTTTGTTGGCGATGGGGTTGGAACCCGCCTGCTGCATTAGGAGATCCCCATGGGCCAGCCTTTAGATGTAGCGTGGTGGACTTGATTTATTTGTTCATTTTAGGTGGCGTATAGAGTTCTGATTGGACGAATATCAGGAGTCCAGAGTCACCACACGGACCCGATGAGTCAAAGTCAAGGACATGAGAATCTTAGCAGCTATGAACTTAGCCTCTGCCACAGCTAGAGTTAGAGGGATTTCTAGACCATTATTTGATTGCTCGAGATGTAAACTTTGTATTTTGAGAAAATATGTTATTATACAAAGCAAAATTGATTTGATGATGTGCATCGTGTTTTATAATTTTTTAAACTCTTATTATGCTATTCATGAGTAATGCTTTTTAAACTCGTATTAAACTCGTATTATAGTTCTTCTCAGCTATATATGATTTCTTATATATATATATATATATATATATATATATATATTTATAATAATAATAATAATGTTTTAATCTATATGTATTATTGCAAAAACTTAGTTTTGTCGTTTTATCGAGCATTTTGTACTCGATCGAATTGTGCTAACACATTCACTGCGTGACTTTGATGACTCACCTTTTTTCCCCTATTCCAGGCTCTAGCTTCTAGTGGTGTTGCGGGGGACCGTATTGCTAAGCATTTTCCATCTATCTTTCTTAATCCTGTTTTATGTAAGTTTTTTCTTAAATATGTTACATTGTATAAGGACATAGATTTACTAGTGTATTTGTCACTCTTTATTCATGGTTTGTATGCTTGTGTAATTTCTTGGAAACCTTTTTGTAATTATGGAGAGCATGTGTCATTGAACCCTTTATTCAAGTTTTGATTTGTTTGCATCCTCTGTGCTTATTTTGTACTATATTCTGTATGTTTTGAGCTTGTGAACTCTGTTCAGATATGCTTATTCCTAGGTGTTTATTAGCCTTGCGACCACTCGAGGGTTGAGTGGCGTGGGTGTCCCTCCTCAGGTTGTCACAGCGGTTGTCGTGTGCTATCCCGCAGGATGGGGCGTGACAATGGAGATTCCTAATTTAGTGTAACCCTTTTCTTGAGGCAACCAAACCCTAAATCCATATGATAATATGAATTGTCCTACGGTTGCATAATACAATCAGTGAATCCCTCTATTAGGTTTAACCTTAATCAGGAGAGTTCAAGACCATACTCCTTATCTTTAGACATGCACTCAACCTCTACCTTTTGTGTGGGCGATCTATACACAATTGATTTTCTCAATTCTAATTATGCAAATTGATCAGAAATGTGAGTGGGCCTCTCACACTAGCGAACACAAGCATGAAAACCATAAACGATTCACAGGGGACTCAAATACCTAATATATAAAAATAGGGAAAAGTAACTACAAATCATGACAAGGGTTCGTGGCCCAAAATACCATCAAGATTTAGCCTCTCATTATAGAAAAATCCATAAACAAATCCAAAGTGCGAGAAAAGATTGAAAACATATTGAAAACTCTCACAAATTTCTTGCAAGACGAATGATGATGGATTTTCCTCTGGATTAGAGTCAACTTTGCCTTCTAATCTAGTACCCATTAATGGATCTAAAGAAAGGCATCAACTTGTCCTAGAATGTCGTACTTCAATCTCCTCTTTAAACCTTAGTAGCATATTAAGCTTTTGCCAAAAGTCCCTAGATAAAGCATGGTTCTCATGCTTTAAACTACAAGTAAAAAATATAGCGCACGCCTGTGTTTGAGGTGCTCTTCATCCATTACTGATAGTTGGTGAACTCGAGACTTGAATTTTAACAATTTTGGTTTTGTAATAATCAACATGGCCAAGGAGCACACCAGTGCTTATAAAGCACTATCATTCTCTGGGGCAAGGAAACCCTGCTTGGGTTGTGCTCTTAATTTTTCCAATCTTTGTAATCTACACAATCTTACTCTTATCTGTAAAGTTACTTTAATGCCCGTTTTGCTCTTATTCACTCTATTGTTTTTCTTTCTTGAACCTAATTACTTGGTCAACGAATGCAAAATACCTAACAAAACACAAAAATAAAAAAATTTATACTAAAACGGCTGAGTGTATGTGTTTATAATATACAAAATATGTATTATATGCACTCATCACCACAAATATATATATATATATATATATATATATATATATATATATACTTGAGACGAAAACATTTTTTGTGCTATATTTGGTACAAATATGTGAAAACAAGTTTTTCTTTTAAATTAAGATTGTATTCCATATTTAATAATTAATAAGTCAAGATAATAAGACTCTGCAAGACTCGTATATAAGTGTTAATAACCTATAGTAATATATATATCTGACACCTATTAAGATATAATTTGATTATTTGAACATAATTTCTAATTTCTTTGTCTTTTATACCCCTACTCTTCTCTCCACCCATATCTCAATCTTTAGATGAACCATGATCTAAAGATTATATATATGGGTTAATCAATTAGTTGATTGCATATGTTATGTTTATATATGTTAAACAGATGCTTCCAATATATACAAGTTGATAAGACTAATTTACCATTCCACTGACTCAATTTACTATCAATAACTATAAAGATAAATATGTCAGCCCATTTTAAATCACCAACCTATATTTGCCACTAGTCCTAATATTATACATGCGCTCATGCACATGATACCCTTAATATATATATATATATATATATATATATATATATATATATAAGACAACCTCCACCACATGGTATGACCCAACCCCATGCAACTATATATCCAGCCAATAATTGTTCCTAATCAAGCTCACTAAAAAGTTCACACAAAACTCAAGTGCCTCTTCTGACATTGTTGGTAAAACATTTTTCAGTTTTTTCAAGGTGATCAAAGCAATGTTTACTATCTTTTTTAGATCTCTTGTTGATCTCTCTTTCCTCTTTATGACTCATTATTTGTAGGCCTTTAGAAAATATATATATATATATATATATATACTTCTCTCATGCATGTTGCTTAATATTTAAGCTTGGAATATAATCACAACATGGCTACTCCATTGATGAAGGTTCTTGTCCAACCTCAACCTTCCTTTTCCCAAGTGGAAAGCAAAAGATAGATCCTTTTCTTTAGCATAAAACACAATGTCAAATACTCCTAATTGTATAATTATTGTTGTTGATTATAAGTCATGCCCTTAAAGGAATCATTTTTAACCTTTTTGTTTATAGCCTTAATCATTCTTGACCAAATTAAGAAGATCATATATCACCATCATGCATGCATAGCTAACTTCTCATTAACTTTTATCTTCTCTAGAGTTTTCATTTCTTTATTATAATTTTTTTATTTATAAAGAATCTTTTACTTTTAATTTATAGCTAGCCTTGGCCATATATACCAAAGAATATTATCACTATCATGCATGGTTTAGTTCTGATTAATATTTATTTTCTCAAAATTTTTCATTTTTTAACTTGAGTTTATAATTAACCATACAGAGCATTCAATATTCTCTCTCACTAGGGATATTTAGCCTTTTTCAAATTAAGAATATTAATATTATCACCACCATGACATGCATGGCAAGTACTTGTCATCAATGTTTATATTCTCAAAATTGTTCAATTTTTTTTAATTCTAAATTTATAACCATGCAAAACATTCTTTCTTTCTCATGAAGAATATCTAGCTTTTCAATATTATAGCCTTAAATCATGTACCAAATAAGATAATCCACCATGCATGGATAACTTTCTCATTCATGTTCTTATTCCCAAAAGTTTTCAACTTTTTTTTTTATTTTAAGTTCATAACAATAGAAGACATCAATTAATTATTCTCTAGCATTATCTTTATTCAAGATATATATAATTCTAAAAATTAATATTATATATGAATATACATTTATAACTATCTCTTCCAACATATAAGTCTTTATGTTGAACCTAGATCTAATTAAGATATAGTTGGAATCTATATATATATATAATGTACAACTAGAGTTTGGTGTACAAAGAAAGGTATATGTTTAACTAATTATAGAGTCTTGAGATTGAAGACTAAGCAAGAGCTCATATTGAGTCTTTGAGTTGACTCAACTCTCTATATCTATTGAATGCTACAAAATAAATATGTCACACTACAATAAGAACTCTCAAGAAGATAAAAAGTTAAGCATAATGATATAGTTCACCATTAATAAAATGGTTTATGGTCTACATTGAAAAGATTAGAGCTTAAAAGAAAAGGCCCAAATGGGTTGACCAAAACAATTAAAGCATCTCCTTAATTTGATTACACAAAAAGCTTCATTATCTCTCTTGTTATATACTGTTTATGATATTACAAAATTAATCAATTATATAATTAAGTAGTGTTATTTAAAGTTGTCTGAAAGGTCTGCATGTGGAAGTGGAGAGTCATACATACGTCATATGTCATATGACTTATGAAAAAAGAATCTCTTCTTGGACTCGCCATTTATATATATATATATATATATATATTTATATGGTCCCATGCATGAATATATATATATTAATGCATGGCCAACATATATATCTATCTCAATCTATCCCTATCTATCTATATCTCTGTTGAGGGGAATGTTGTCTGGTTCGAAGGCACTTGAGATGAAGAGAAATACTTCTTCAAATGCACAAGTGCTTTCGGACCAGGCTTCATTCCCCCCAACTACTGCCACCTCTCTCTTCACCATCTCTTTTTAATCAATATATATATATATATATATCAAGTGTTTTCAAGGTATGTACATATCTATCATCATATATCATTCTCATTCTTTCTTTCTCTGTGTGTTCATATAGTTTATCATCAATATAAGTTTGCCACTGTTTATATCTATGCAACTCTCTCTCTCTCTCTCACTCAAACACCCACATACACACAAACAACAAAAAAGGAAAAAGGAAGAAGAAGAAAGCTGAAAGTCTTGTTGTAGATAGAGATAGAGAGAGATATGCCAAAGTGTGTTGGTTATTCATATATATATATATATTTCATATATATGTTATATGTCAATCTGATTATGATTGATGAAGAAGGTGAAGAGGAAAAGCATATATTTGGTGTTTTGATAATATAGTTAAGAGGTGGAGAAACAACTTTACTGGTGAGCAGAGATAATCCATGCCACCCTTTAAAAAAAATTGTTTTTTTAAAGTGTCTTTTTCTCTGACATTTTGTGGCACTATTTAAGACTAGTTGATGTGTTCATGATGCACCTTTTTTTTCTACTTTCTCACGTGGTTCTGATCCAAATGTTGCATTCAACTAACAGTCTTGTATTGATTTTAATGCAAATATCTACATTTGAGTAAAATTATTTTGTTTGTTTTAATGCAAGGAAAGTAGTATTAATTTGTTTTGATTGTTACATGAAACTACATTTTAAAGTAATGTCAATATTATAGATTAATGAATTGTTTGAGTAGTAACTAGGGACATTATTTGGTAGGCAGGAACAACAAAGAAAAGTGAAAGTTTAGCTATATATTAATTTTCATATATCACTACAGAAAAAATTGTATTTGCGATATATATATATTTGCCACACATAAAAGTGTGGCAAATGTTTGACACATTTTGTAACAATTTGTGACAAAAATACAAAAAAATATCACATTACGTATTGAAATGTGTGAAAAAAAAGTCCATTTGTGAACATCGCAAAATGTGTCACACAATTTTGAGTTAAAAAGTAATGATCATAAATAAAGCATGTAATTTAATTTACGACGAATTTCACGACACATTATTTGCAACAACCTAGTCTCGTTGCAAAATGTGTCACAAAAAAATAAACAATAAAAAATCATATTTCTTCCAACCAAAAAGGTGTGTTTTGATTTATTAAAAAATATAATACAACTTCTATTTGTTTACCTTATTTTCAGCCCCTTACCTTCATCCTTCTTCACTTTCTTCATAACTTTTAAAAATATCCTGATAAATCAAGGGTGACAACTTGATAATAGTAATTTCGAAAGTTTATTATTGATGATTTTAGTTGGTATGTCTCTTTCTTTCTTCTTCTCACTCTCTAGAATTTGGCTTTAGAGTTTGATTTAATATATATAGCAATTTTGAGATAAGTTGAGTTAGGAGTGTTGCATTAATTGACTTATGTTCTATATAAGAAGATATATATGTTCCTATATATTCTATATAAGAAGAATTCCCGGATGACAAAGATGATATTAATTCCTAATAGAATATAGATATCCCTATAATAATTGGCCCAGAAAAACAAAGATAATAGAGACAGTAGAAATTCATGAAGATGAAATATATATGGAAGAAACAGAGGAAGAAATCCTCAAACAATTGGGAGAAATAGATATAGAAGGGTTAATAAAAAAAACATGATTTACCACTAATCCAAGAAGTACAAATGCAGGCAGAAAGTAGCGTCAGTCAGGCACAAGTAGCACAAATCCCAACGAACTTCGTAGCAACAAACCAAACAAAAACGTCACAACCAATGCAATTTCCTTCACAATACCAATTTGGTCCTGAACAACCATATTGAAGGAGTAAAGGAAAACCAGACTCTTTAGAAATCATTAAAACAATGCCAAGACAAAATCAAGAAGGAAGAATGTTGGTATTAACCACAGTTCACCCTCAGAAATGGCCTGAATTAATTGATAGATGGGAGGCAGATGGCATCAATGCAATAGGAAGAATGTCATTCCAGTTAGATGAACTAGGAACGATCAACTGTTAGGAACAATGACGAAAGAATTATTCAATATTTGGAAAATTATGTTCCCGACATAATATCAAAATATGATGAAAATGGCTGACAATCCTTATAAAATAACCAGCCAAATTAGACAAATTATTTTAGGAACAAATCCAGCAAGGGGAGATACCCTGTTACAAGATAACCCAACCAGAGATTTAGAAAGGTTGCAGATATCAAGTTTTAATGAAATAGTAAAGTTCAGTCAAATGTACTTAGCCTTAGCAGCAAAGACTGGTAGAGCATTTAATGGAACAGAACTGACCAAAAGATGGTTCAACACATTGCCAAAACCATTAGGAGACCTCATATATAAGGCATGGATGGACCAGGGAAATGAAAATCTCACAGGAATAGGCCCAACGATAATGTTCACTTTTGAATATTTAAAGAATAGGTGTCTTGAAGCAGAAGCAACAAGACAAATAGCCAGTTATAGCTTTTGCAACAAAATATACATCCCGGCCGTTCATAAGGAATACAAACCAAGGAAAAGGTTAAAAAGGAGTCAGTACTACAGAAAAGGAAGACCTAAATATAACCATGTGAAGAAATTCAAATTGCACAAACCACCTAGGAAATGTAAGTGCTATGTCTGCGGAATTGAAGGACCTCGAGAATGCAGGAGTAAGACCGTCAACAAAGAAAGACTAAAACTGTTTCAAGAATTAGAATTAGCTGACGAATTTGACAAGGGGGGGAGGCACCGAGAGGCAACGAGCCGCAGGGTGTTAGGTCAGAGTATTGCAAACGTAGCACGAAGCTAAATAATTAACAAAGATAAGTAAAACAACTGATTGTTATTGCACTGGATAAAGTCAGGGGATTTCCTAATTGATGATCCTCCTTACAAGTGTTGGACCAACTTACAAGCAAACTTGCAACTCAAGCTAACTTACGACTCAAGAAAAGTAAAACTTACAAAGCAAGCAAACCTCAAGTGCATGCTAAAGCATCTTGATTATTGAGTAAAAAGAAAATAAAGTAAAGAGAGAGAGTGGTGGGGATCTACCCCACCTTGAACCTATCTCTTATGCCTTATTCCCTTACATCGCTGGAGTGGTCCCAATCAGTTTTTCCAGCTGTGCTGGTAATGACTAAAGTTGGGATATCTCCAAGCTATTTCTACAAAAGAAAGATGCTATCTTACTTTTCTATAGGTTGTCCTAACCTTCCATCATGTTGACGAGGTTGTGTTCTTCCACGTCATCGATGATAAGGTTCTCTGGCACATGATCTGCTGGTGCCTTTGGTACTTCAGCGTCTTTAGGTTCGATCATCTCCTCTGTTTCCGAACTCGAAGTTGCTATATGCTGGTAGTTGATTCCTACATTGGGGATGCTGAGTCTGCCGTAGTCCCCGAACTTAATCTACTGCGTCCATGCCATGACGCTTTTGAGGTGATGCTCCAGTCTTTCATCTTGCTTGAGAAGATGGGGGAATGGACTGAAGATGGTAAAGAACTGTGGATCGATGTACAGCTTGATTACCCATGTTTCCAGGATAAGTGAGACCCTGGTGGGTTCCTCCATCGTGGGACCTACCCTTTTCCAATTGGTGGTGAGGGCACATGCCCTCCATAAGCTCAGCTGTTGTATGATACTGGTTGTATTCTATACTGCTGCTGGTCCTCGTGCATCTACATCATCCTGGATGGGACGATGATGGTGAAGGATGGACACCTTGATTAGGTGCCTTGCTTCATCCGGATAACTGGATAGTAGGGTCAGAGGAATGGGGTTGATCTCTAGGTTGACGTACCCTTCTCGAGGTGGTACCGTCCTGCATATTTTCCTAAGGACATTAGCAAATTGGTAGTATACCTGAAATACGTCTATTTACCGTACTTCCGTGACGATGACTCTTGCTATGAGTGCATGCTTGAATAGAGAAAGGAAGGAGAATGGAATTCCTTCAACTGTGGTATCTCGCCATCTGGCAAGATTGATTGAACATCTATACATAACGAATCCCTGGTCACAACGACACGTTGGGTCCTTGTGCTTGTTTCCCTGGAAGGCAATCCCAGCGAGGGCCATCTCCGGGGGACTGTTTCCTTCTACAGATATTTTCTGTAGTTCTACTGCCTGGTTAACGAACTCGTCATCAAGATGTTATAAAACCCTCTGGAATACAACGTCTTAGACTTTTATCAGCTCTTCTGGAAAGACCTCGAGCTGCTGTAGCTTCTCCTTTTTGTTTTCTTCTATTGTTTTATATAATACTTGTATTTCGTCTTGTTGTTCAGCTATGCTATTTTTCAGCTTGGTAACCTCTTCTTCTTTAATCCTCAACTTTGTTTCTAGCTACTTGATTCTGCGCTCCTACTCTACAAGGAAGTCTACCGTCTGTGGTTTAAACGGCAGTGGGGCCCTTGTCTTTGCTAACGGCAAAGGCACATGTTGGCTTTCAATCTTCTCGTTAATCTTCTGGAAGAACTCCGCTAACTGGTGGAGTAGTGGAAGTAGAGCTTTCTGATCTCTGCTGTTGGCCCACAGATTGTTTATCATTACTTGATGGAGATTTAGTACTACTTTGGCCTTGAAGTGTAGTGGTGAATCTGCTGGGAACATGGGAAGGTTCATCAGAGTGTCTAACGGATGGGCTTGTTGCAGTGCTCTGGATGAAGACACCATCTGACTAAGAGTTTGTGCGGGCATATCTCTCTTCGCTCTCTCAGAAATAAGAACTTTCAATTTCAATGCCTTACTAATTTGTGGAGTTTGGGTATCACTCATGACTTGGTTCCATTTTAGGTGTGGTGTTTGGTATTTATAATAAGGTGATCTGATCACCCCAGATTCTCCCCATAACCGGAAAAGATGGACCTACTGGTTTTTGTAGCCACCATCCAAGTTAAAAGAGGAACGAACCTGTTATTTTCCGGGAAAGATTCTCTTGACTCTACCATACCTAAAGCACTGAGGAACTTACTGATTTCTGTAATCCCCGCTTTAGACATGCTGATGGACCGTCCTACGTCTGAGGGTCCAGGTGTAAAGTTACATACCTTAGTTGCACGGTCTTCAAATGTTTCATTGACCATCATACTGAGTTGATCTGCAAGAAAATTATTAGTGCATTTAATATGTTCAATATTTACCTTAAAACCATTCCCTACTATGAAATCAACGAAACATAACCATCTATTTAAAGATAATTTGTTTTCTTACTTCTTGTGGTAAAATGAGACTATCGCTTAGCAGTATGTTCTTAATGTAAATTCCTTTGCTGAGATAACAAATAACTTAAACTTCTCCATTGCTCTAATTGCAGCTAAAATCTCTGCATCCGTACTTGTTACTAGAGTAGTATATGTTCCACTATCATATCTACTGATTTGTTCTTCTTTTACTGGACTTTTTTTCGTGGGTCTGTATGTTAACACAGCTCCCCATCCTCTTATTCTTCCATTTGATTCGATGATAAGATATGCACCTTCAGGTGGTAACTGTAAAGGTTTTATCTTTCTTACTATATCTTTAATTTTTTGGACTAATTTGATATCTTCATTTTTGAACCTCCGTTCTCCTGTTTGCTTTGTTTTCATATATAGAGGTCCTGCTAGTTGGCTTAGGTTGGGAATAAAGTTCGTAGCATAATTTAGTTTTCCCAAAAATGATCTTACTGCGTTAAGCCTTCTAGCCTGTCTGGCATATCTAATATGCTCGTAGCTATATGTTTCTGTAATTCAAATTGTCCTTGTCCTATCAGGACACCTAAAAATTCTATTCGTCTACATCTTAGCTTCATCTTCTTTTCTGATAATATCAGCCCATTTTGTTTGCATTCATTAAAAAATACTATAAGATGCTCTACGTGTTGGCTTATGGTTGGACTAAAAATCAATATGTCATCGATATATACTATAAAGGGATATTTTGTAAGAGTACTTCTTTGTTTGGTAATGGATACTTATCTTCCTCTGTATTGTCGTTCAGGCTTTTGTAATTAAAGACCATTCTAGTCTTCCCTCTCATTATCTCACTATGTTTATTTACTATAAAGGCTCTTGTCCTGTGCGGACTGTTAGTTTCTTTTATTATACCTAATTGCAAGAGCTCTTTAATATGCATTTCAAATTCCCGTTGCTCGTAAGGTGTTGCTTTAATTATTGGGCATGTTATCCTTAACTCTGGATTTATAATTTCTAATTTACATTCTTCTTTAGTCCTATTTATGAACTTTACGGGATTTTCTCCTATGATACCTTCATACTTAAGCTTCTCTAATAAGGGAGCAATTATCTCTTTTACGTTACTAAGCTCATGATAATCAATTTGTAGCTCACACTGCTCCTCCCATTCTATTTCTTCATGTACTAGGATATTTGATACATACGGAGTAGTTGCTACAACATCTAGTTTCTTGAATACCGAGACTAAGTCTCCATGGACAATAATACCTCCTGATTGATGACGTATAAAGCCCATTCCTAAAATAAATTGGGTCATCTTATTCTTCTGAAAAAGTTTTTGCCATGTAAAAGGTAACACATATGTTTGATTATTAAATTTAGCCGTAGAATATGCTAATTTCCTAGTTAGGACAATATTATTACCAAATGCATCATACACTACTGAGGATTTAACTACTTCTTCCTGATACTATTGGGGGACTATATCCTGGGATATATAATTCTTACAGGCCCCAGTATCTATGATTCCATCTATAAGGATTTTAAATCCGTCTTTAAATTCTATGATAAAATGTAAATTTAGTAAGTTATTATATCTTCTACCCTGATTTACTGTCAGTATATCCTCATGAAAATTTTCTTCTTCCTAGTAAAATTTTTGGTAGGCCACCAAACTTTGGTCAATTATCAAAACGGTGTCCCAACTTCAATTTGAATCAAAACGGTTACCCATCTTTAATTTTCTTTCACCGGGAGGCTGCCCGAGGTATTCCGGCAACTCAGTGGTGACATGGAGGCCGGAAATCCTCCGTCAGCGATGGCATGGCAATCTACCCGTGGCCACCACATCACCACTGAGTTGACGGAATCCCTCGGGTAGCCTCCCGGTGAAAGAAAATTAAAGATTGGTAACCGTTTTGATTCAAATTGAAGTTGGGGGACCTTTTTGATAATTGACCAAAGTTTGGTGGCCTACCAAAAAATTTACTCCATCTTCTTCCTGCATAATTACCATTCCTTTCCCTTTGGATTTGTAAGAATTTAATTCCTCTGTTAATCTTTCTATCTTATCTTCTAAGTTTCTTATTTTATTCAAGAGTTGTCTTATCAGTTCCCTATCTGTGGTACCTGCATCACATCTTGATGACTCACTATATTCTGGTGGCTCATTACTTTGGCTAGCATCATATTCTTCATAAGTGAAGTTATAATGCTCCTTAGCGCACCTCCTACAAAGTGATGTCTGACAGCTAAAGCAAGTGACCCTATGTTTTAGCACGTGAAAGTAAAAACACTTATCACACCTATTCTTATAATTGTACCTAAAAGGTTCAAAGTGGTGATCACATGGAACTACTTCTTCTGTGATATGATATGTTTCTAACAAGTACTTGGGATTCTGATCTAAGCTATATCTTAGAGGTTTCTCTTTACTCATAAATTAAACGGTAATTATTCAGTACTGACATATGGGCCATACCCATAATGGAAATCTCTTATTTCTTTTAAAAATCAATAAAGAATCATTATCCTTTCATATCTTTGAATATCTTGATCATATCTAAAACATATCCTTTCGTAAATGTAAAACTTCCTAATTACTGCATAAAGTAATGGGATGGTATTCATTTTAATAGTTTTCCGTCCTCCCTTAACTTTAAGTTTACTACTTTCTGTAAATTTCTTTCTTGTACCGAATCTATTATTTCTCTAACATTTTCTCCTGTTGAGAGCAAATAACCTAAGCTTACTATTATGAGATCCACTGCATCTGATCTCTTTCTATCCTTATTACTTTCTTCTAAAAACTCATTAAATTCTTCTTCAATTAGCTTTTGATAAAACATTTGTTGTTCTAAGTTATCGATGTCAATAGTTTGTTTTCCTAAGGTCATAAACTTTTGTTGCTTACTAATCCAATCCATTTATCCATTTTCTGGAATCCATTCAATATTACCATAAGTATCTTGAAAATCTACTAGATTACCAACTTCCTCTAGACGATCCATTTGATCCTCACCGAAAATTCTGCATATATCACTATCTTTTTCACTGTCATTGCTATCTAAACCTACAATATCAAACTCATCTGCTAATTCTAATTCTTGGAACAGTTTTAACCTTTCCTTGTTGACTGTTTTACTTCTACATTCTCTTGCATAGTGGTCTTGTATGCCACATATGTAACATTTGCACTTCCTAGGTGGCTTATGTTTTTTGAACTTTTTGACATGATTATATTTAGGCCTTCCTTTCCTGTAATACTGGCTTCTCTTTAGTCTTTTCCTAGGTTTATATTCTTTATGTACTGCTGGTATGTAAATCGTATTACCGTAACTCTAACTTGAAGCTTGTCTAGTGGCTTCCGCTTCTAAACATTTGTTTTTGAGATAATCGAATATAAACAAGATTGTCGGGCCTATGCCAGTGATCTCATCATTTCCTTGATCTACCCATGCCTTATATATTGAATCACCTAAAGGTTTTGGGCAACTTGTTAAACCATCGTTTTGTTAATTTTGTGCCTGAAAAAGCTCTGCCTGTCTTGCCAGCTAAGGCTAGATACATTTGACTAAATTTTACTGTTTCGTTAAAACTTGTAATATGGAGTCTTTTCAGATCTCTGGCTTCAACATCTTGTAACAGTATTTCTCCCCTATCGGGATTTGTCCCTAAGACAATAGATCTAATTTGGTTTGTAATGTTGTATGGATTATCTGCCATTTTGGCCATATTTTGATATTCTTGAGGGTATACTATTTTCCAGCTATTTAATAACTCTCTAGCTGTAGTTCCTAATATATTTTCTATAAAATTCACAGTTGCTAATTCATTAAATTGGTAATAAATTCTTCCTATCGCATTCATGGCATCTGATTCCCATCTGTCAATGAGTTCCGAACATTTTTGCGGGTGAACTGCTGTTAGGACTAGCATACTTCCCTCATTATTTTGCCTTGGTATTTCTCTTATTACTTCTAAAGGATCTGATTTGCCTCTACGTCTAGGATATGACCTTTATGGGCCAAATTGATGTTTGGATGGATATTGTATTGGTTGCGATGTTTTTTGGGTTGTGATAACAAATCCTGCCGGTGCTACACCTGGTGCTACTGAGAGTCATGCCTCACTCATAGCACTTTTGGTTTGTGTTTGGATTTCTTGGATTAAAGGCTTCTCATGTTTTTTCATTAATGCTTCAATGTCTAATTCATCTAGTTGCCTAATAAGCTCTTCATCCGTATATTCCATATAGATTTCATCTTCCTGAGTTTCTATTCTTTCATCACTCTTTCTAGGCCAATTACCATAAGGGTATCTACATTTTATTAGGAAATGTACATCCTCTATATCTTCTGGGAAATCTTCAAAATCTACTTCCCAATTATAATTTAGATAATATTGGTCTAGGTTTATCATAGCTTATATGTAGTTGTTTTCTATATTCTGATATTTTTTCTGTAATTCTGTTTTCCAATTTTCTAGAAATTAGATATCATGCCTCCTCCATCTTCTAACCAAATCTGTAGTTTTAATAGGTATCCTATGTGGTCTAAGGCAGTCATCATACTTTACTCTTTTACTACTTGTTTCTCCTTCATCATCAGCAAGTTCTTTTCCTTTATTTCTTTTTTCCCTTTCTAAAGCTAGAAATTCTTGATATTGATGTTCTCTCTCCATATTTCCTTTTGTTAACAAATATCTTTTAACTTCTTCTAACCACACATATCTTAACATGTGAATTTGTTCTTGCACAGTATGGCTTGATCTTGCTACAAACTTTTGTAAATATGCTAGATGAGCATCTACGTCTTCAACTGTACCTTTTTCTAATAATTGATTCATCTGTATAAATTTTCTATCTTATCATGCAAGGCTTCCGATCGTTTTTCTTCCTTCTGTAATCTTTTAAGTTGTTTATGATACTCCTTTTGAATAAGAAATCTTTGTATGCATGAGAGATGTGATAGCTGTAATCTATCTTCATAATCAGTAACTAAATCTAATTTTTCTTCCACATATATTTCTACCTTTATTAACCAAAACCATTTTTCATAATATATCTTCTGTCTAAATGTCAGCAAATGGTAAGGTAGATTGGTTGTAAGACAACCAAAATACTGTCGTTTTCTAACTATAGGATCTAAGGTCTGAGATTTCAATAGTCTTTTCATTAATACCAAGATCTGTTTTTAATCTTTTCATATTCCTCTTTATGTCGTTGGATTCTTCATGCCTCATATTCAAAGAATTCCCTCTGGTCGTCTAATAACCTTTCTTTTGCACTTAGTCCCATTCTCAAGAAATATTGGCCATATCTCTCTTTTTCTAAAGCTTCTTTATAACATCTTCTTTATTCAATAAAATATTCTAAAAATGTTTCTACTCTTGCTAACCAGTAATATTTTTGTAAAATAATCCTGGCATTGTATGCCGAAAGATTCATCTTTCCTATTCTATTACCATATTGCTTTCTCATCTGGATTACCACTTCCAAATCTTCTATACTTACTAAATCCTTCATTGGTCTGAGGTTCCTTCTTCAGGAATATGATCTTCAATTGCTAATCTTTTATTATATTTTGCCACTCTAAAACTTAATCTACCATCAGAATGTTCATAAAATTCTGATTTCTCTGGCCTTAGAGTCATAGGTAATATAGGCTCTATGGTCTATTCTTTCCCTGCTAGGGCTTCTTAATCATAATATTTAGCTGGAATTGCCTGAATTCCACGGCTTCCTATAATATTTGTAATATTTTCTACTCTATTTGTCTTTAATGTGCATTTTATAGTATTATTTTTGGAAATTTGTCATGGAAATGCTTTAGTGATAGCTATATTGGGTTCAGTATCTATCATCTTGTAACCCCTGGTTCTGACTATTAATTTACTATATTTAAATAATGTACTAAGAGTCACTATATAATCTGGTGTCATATAGGTTGCTTCAAAATTGTTGTTCATATCTGCCTCTGCAAATCCTATGGCAGACCTTGATACATAATCAATATGTCTAATATCTACCAAACTAAGCATTACTTTTGTTCCTAATCCTTTTCTATGCATTCATGTTATTCCTAATAATACCATTCCTAAATGCATTACTGTATAACCTTGACTTACTAGTTTATCGTATGATTCTTGCGTGATTAGATCTAATGCTATTTAGGTTTCATCATTAGGGCAACATACCTGCACTTCATCGTAATGTTTATAAATCCTATTGGAAAAATCCAGGAAACCATGCTTGTATAATTGCTCTCCTGGCATTAGTGATAAATTCTCATCTCTTAACCGTCTTGCTTGTTCTTCTGGGGATAAAACTGTTTCTATTCGATTAATATGTTTTACTGGGAAAAATGGGAATCTACGTACCCTATCTTTACTCTGGATGACTTGCGAAGTATTAACTGGTATTCCTTCTTCCATTATTTGGTTCCTTTTGGGAAACACATCCTGTACTGTTGTGGCTTTTCTAATTCTTCTTTTGTCCATATTGCAAAAGGAGATACTTTCTTTGACTGTGTTTTAACAGTATTTATCTGAATACCTTTGACTAGCTTACTCAATTCCTCAATATCACTTTCTTGTATTTTCTTTGGTAACTGATTCTTTATATAATCTACATTAGTTAAAAGAGTATCTATCTTAGCTAATTGTGCTTCTACTGCAATAAGTTTTTTCATTATAGCATCTAATTTATTCTCTAGATAAGTAAATCTTGCTTCACTCATCAGTACGTGACTTCCAGGAACATGTGCAATTGAGTCCCTTTAGGAGATCAGAGAAGTTACCAGACTAAGCTGGGCCTCCCTTAGTCCTTGTAACTCATAGGTTCCTTTTCTTTTAGTCGATATGCTGATTGAACTAGTGATTATCTTACTGATCATACTCATCTTCTACTAGTAATAGTCCCATATTTCTAGCTTCTTCTAAGCAATCTTCTGTTAAGATGATTAATAACTTAATCACTACTATGATTAATAATAAATAATACATATCAATATTTGCTGGTCGGATGGATATAATAAACTGAAGATCTTTTTGAAGATCTACTAACTAATAAAGTTGGATCTGATGGATATAATAAACTGGAGATCTTTCTGAAGATCTACTAACTAATAAAGATGTGTTGTGTGTGTGTGTTTTGTTTTAAATAAAATTTAGAAAATATTACTGAACTAAAGATATCACTGTTTTTCGAGAGTTGTAAACCTTATACAAACCTAGGTATTCCAAGGCCTCAGGCTTTCAGGGAGAAGATCAAATCTTTGATGATAAATTTTCTTGGTTGTTCTTACCAACTACAGGTAGCTCCTCACAAGTTCAACGAAGTTTTGGATGAGTGGACGAGTCGTCAAACCGGTCCCATCTCTAATGCTCTCCCATAGAAAATCTTCTGCCAAGTTCACATGTCGTGTCATTGCTGGGTGATCTCTCGGGCCTTTCCACACATCCACACATGTCAAGCCAGCACCTTTTCAGTCTCATAGACTTTAGTAGTTTCTTCTCAAAGAATACTAATCAGAAATTAGCCCAATCAACAACTCAGGCTCACTTCCCTGGAAGCAAGTGACATACAAGCCAAATAGCCCAAAGAACAAAAAAGAAAATAATTCTCGAAATAACTTAACCCATTCTTTCCAACCTTTGGTTATGGGAACACCCAGACCTAACTTACCCCGACATACTTACCTTGGTCTGTATAAGATCATTCACCAAGGCTCTGATGCCAAGACCAAGGTAAGTATGTCGGGGTAAGTTTGCTCTGGGTGTTTCCAGAACCAAAGGCTGGAAAGAATGGGTTAAGTTATTTCGAGAATTATTTTCTTTTTTGTTCTTTGTGCTATTTGGCTTGCAAGTCACTTGTTTTCAGGGAAGTGAGCCTGAGTTGTTGATTGGGCTAATTTTTTATTAGTATTCCTTGAGAAGAAGCTACTAAGATCTATGAGACTGAAAAGGTGCAGGCTTGACATGTGTGGCTGTGTGGAAAAGCCCGAGAGATCACCCAGCAATGACAGGGCATGTGAACTTGGAAGAAGATTTTCTTTGGGAGAGCATCAGAGATGGGACCAGTTTGGCGACTCGTCCACTCATCCAAAACTTCGTTGGACTTGTGAGGAGCTACCTGTAGTTGGTAAGAACAACCAAGAAAATTTATCTTTAAAGATTTGATCTTCTCCCTGAAAGACTGAGGCCTGGGAATACCTAGGTTTGTATAAGGTTTACAACTCTCGAAAAACAGTGATATCTTTAGTTCAGTAATTTGTTCTCAATTTTATTTAAAAAAAAAACACACACACACACACACACACACAACACATCTTTATTAGTTAGTAGATCTTCAGAAAGATCTTCAGTTTATTATATCCATCAGACCAGCAAATATTGATATGTATTATTTATTATTAATCATAGTAGTGATTAAGTTATTAATCATCTTAACAGAAGATTGCTTAGAAGAAGCTAGAATATGGGACTATTACTAGTAGAAGATGAGTATGATCAGTAAGATAATCAGTAGTTCAATCAGTATATCGACTAAAAGAAAAGGAACCTATGAGTTACAAGGACCAATGGAGGCCCAGCTTAGTCTAATAACTTCTATGATCTCCTAAAGGGACTCAATTGCACCTGTTCTTGGAGTCACGTACTGATGAGTGAAGCAAGATTTACTTATCTAGAGAATAAATTAGATGCTATAATGAAAAAGCTTATTGCAGTAGAAGCACAATTAGCTAAGATAGATACTCTTTTAACTAATGTAGATTATATAAAGAATCAGTTACCAAAGAAAATACAAGAACGTGATATTGAGGAATTGAGTAAACTAGTCAAAGGTATTCAGATAAATACTGTTAAAACACAGTCAAAGAAAGTATCTCCTTTTGCAATATGGACAAAAGAAGAATTAGAAAAGCCACAACAGTACAAGATGCGTTTCCCAAAATGAACCAAATAATGGAAGAAGGAATACCAGTTAATACTTCGCAAGTCATCCAGAGTAAAGATAGGGTATGTAGATTCCCATTTTTCCCAATAAAACATATTAATCAGATAGAAACAGTTTTATCCCCAGAAGAACAAGCAAGACGGTTAAGAGATGAGAATTTATCACTAATGCCAGGAGAGCAATTATACAAGCATGGTTTCTTTGATTTTTCCAATAGGATTTATGAACATTACGATGAAGTGCAGGTATGTTGCCCTAATGATGAAACCTAAATAGCATTAGATCTAATCACGCAAGAATCATACGATAAACTAGTAAGTCAAGGTTATACAGTAATGCATTTAGGAATGGTATTATTAGGAATAACAGGAATGTATAGAAAAGGATTAGGAACAAAAGTAATGCTTAGTTTGGTAGATATTAGACATATTGATTATGTATCAAGGTCTGCCATAGGATTTGCAGAGGCAGATATGAACAATAATTTTGAAGCAACCTATATGACACCAGATTATATAGTGACTCTTAGTACATTATTTAAATATAGTAAATTAATAGTCAGAACCAGGGGTTACAAGATGATAGATACTGAACCCAATATAGCTATCACTAAAGCATTTACATGACAAATTTCCAAAAATAATACTATAAAATGCACATTAAAGACAAATAGAGTAGAAAATATTACAAATATTCTAGGAAGCCGTGGAATTCAGGCGATTCCAGCAAAATATTATGATTAAGAAGCCCTAGCAGGGAAAGAATGGACCATAGAGCCTATATTACCTATGACTCTAAGGCCAGAGAAATCAGAATTTTATGAACATTCTGATGGTAGATTAAGTTTTAGAGTGACAAAATATAATAAAAGATTAGCAATTGAAGATCATATTCCCGAAGAAGGAACCTCAGACCAATGAAGGATTTAGTAAGAATAGAAGATTTGGAAGTGGTAATCCAGATGAGAAAGCAATATGGTAATAGAATAGGAAAGATGAATCTTTCGGCATACAATGCTAGGATTATTTTACAAAAATATTTCTGGTTAGCAAGAGTAGAAACATTTTTAGAATATTTTATTGAACAAAGAAGATATTATAAAGAAGCTTTAGAAAAAGAGAGATATGCCTAATATTTCTTGAGAATGGGACTAAGTGTAAAAGAAAGGTTATTAGACGACCAGAGGGAATTCTTTGAATATGAGTCATGAAGAATCCAACGACTTAAAGAGGAATATGAAAAGATTAAAAACAGATCTCGGTATTAATGAAAAGACTATTGAAATCTCAGACCTTAGATCCTATAGTTAGAAAACGACAGTATTTTGGAAGTCTTACAACCAATCTACCTTACCATTTGCTGACATTTAGACAGAAGATATATTATGAAAAACGGTTTTGGTTAATAGAGGTAGAAACATATGTGGAAGAAAAATTAGATTTAGTCACTGATTATGAAGATAGATTACAACTTTCACATCTCTCATGCATACAAAGATTTCTTATTCAAAAGGAGTATCATAAACAGCTTAGAAGATTACAGAAGGAAGAAAAACGATTGGAAGCCTTGCATGATAAGATAGAAAATTTATACGGATGAATCAATTACTAGAAAAAGGTACGGTTGAAGATGTAGATGCTCATCTAGCATATTTACAAAAGGCACCAGCAGAAGAGATGACCGAACCTGAAGACGCTGAAGTACTAGAGGCACCAGCAGATCATGTGCCAGAGAACCTTATCATCGATGACGTGGAAGAACACAACCTCGCCAACATGATGGAAGGTTAGGACAGCCAATAGAAAAGTAAGATAGCATCTTTTCTTTTGTATAAATAGTTTAGAGCTATCCCAAATTTAGTCACTACCAGCACAGTTGGAAAAACGGATTGGGACCACTCCAGCGATGTAAGGGAATAAGGCATAAGAGATAGGTTCAAGGTGGGGTAGATCCCCACCACTCTTTTTCTTTACTTTATTTTCTTTTTACTCAATAATCAAGATGCTTTAGCATGCACTTGAGGTTTGCTTGCTTTGTAAGTTTTACTTTTCTTGAGTCGTAAGTTAGCTTGAGTTGCAAGTTTGCTTGTAAGTCGGTCCAACACTTGTATAAATGGACCAAGGGTCTCTGTAAGGAGGATCATCAATTAGGAAATCCCCTGACTTTATCCAGTGCAATAACAATCAGTTGTTTTTCTTATCTTTGTTAATTGTTTAGCTTCATGCTACATTTGCAATACTCTGACCTAACACCCTGCGGCTCGTTACCTCTCGGTGCCTTCACCCCCCCCTTGGTATCAGAGGCATGGTGAATGATCTTATGAAGACCAAGGTAAGTATGTCGGGGTAAGTTAGCTCTGGGTGTTTCCAGAACCAAAGGCTGGAAAGAATGGGTTAAGTTATTTCGAGAATTATTTTCTTTTTTGTTCTTTGTGCTATTTGGCTTGCAAGTCACTTGTTTTCAGGGAAGTGAGCCTGAGTTGTTGATTGGGCTAATTTCTTATTAGTATTCCTTGAGAAGAAGCTGCTAAGATCTATGAGACTGAAAAGGTGCTGGCTTAACATGTGTGGCTGTGTGGAAAAGCCCGAGAGATCACCCAGCAATGACAAGGCATGTGAAGTTGGAAGAAGATTTTCTATGGGAGAGCATTAGAGATGGGACCGGTTTGGTGACTCGTCCACTCATCCAAAACTTCGTTGGACTTGTGAGGAGCTACCTATAGTTGGTAAGAACAACCAAGAAAATTTATCTTGAAAGATTTCATCTTCTCCCTGAAAGCCTGAGGCCTGGGAATACCTAGGTTTGTATAAGGTTTACAACTCTCGAAAACAGTGATATCTTTAGTTCAGTAATTTGTTCTCAATTTTATTTAAAAAAAAAAACACAACACATCTTTATTAGTTAGTAGATCTTCAGAAAGATCTCCAGTTTATTATATCCATCAGATCCCTAAGTACCTTTTGCCTTATGAGTAACATTACATATAGCTTAGATCAGAACCCTAAGTGTTTATTAGACACCTATCATGTAATAGAAATTTCCATCAGTGTGATCATGACTTCCAACCCTTCCAGTACAACATTAAAGATAGATGCGACAAATGCTTTTATTACCATATCTTAAAGCATAGAGTAACATGCTTTAAGTGCCAACTTTCACTTTGTAGAAGATGCTCTAAAAAATGCTTTAATTTTACCTTTGGACAGGTAGAAAGAACCACACCACCAAGAGAAGGTAATGATACGATAGACCCAGATAAAGAGGTGATAAGACAATTACTACATAGGATTAAGGACCTAGAAGATAAGATAGGCAAACTGACATAAGAATTAGATTCTTATAAATCTAAGGGAAAAGGAATCATCATACAGGAAGAAGATGAGATAGAAACACAGGAAGATGAAGACATGGTTATAATAAACCAAGATCGTAGGTATAACAACCTACTTAATTTACACTTTGTGATAGAATTTAAGGATGGTCACAAACTACCAATTTATGGAATTACTGATACAGGGGCAAATAAAAATTACATATCTTAGGATATAGTCCCACAAAAATGTCAAGAAGATGTTGCAAAACCTTCAGTAGTATATGATGCCTTTGGTAATCATATTCCTTTAACAAAGAAGCTAGTAGACTGTACTATAAAGATTAACAATCAAGTCTATACACTGCCATTCACTTGGCTAAAGCAGTTTCAAAAGAATAAAGCTACCCAATGTATTCTAGGGATGGGCTTTATTAGACACCAGTCAAGAGGACTAATAGTACACGGAGACCTAATCTCCATTGTCAAAAAGATTGATGTAGCACCTACCACACCATATACCACAAGTCTTCTTGTACAAGAAGAACTTGAACTGGAAGAACAATGTGAATTACAAATAGATTATCATGAGCTAGCACCATTAAAAAATAGGATAGAACCCTTGTTAGATAAACTAAAGAAAGAAGGGATCATAGGTGAAAACCCAGTAAAACTTATAGATAAGACACGAGGAGAATGTAAGTTAGAAATAATAAATCCAGAACTTAGAATCACGTGTCCAGAAGTAAAAGCTACTCCATATGAACAGAAAGAGTTCGAAATGCATATTAAAGAATTATTAGATCTAGGAATAATAAAAGAAACCAATAGCCCACATAGGACAAGGGCATTCATAGTAAACAAGCATAGTAAGATAATTAGAGGGAAAAGTATGATGATTTTTAATTAGAAAAGACTTAACGATAATACAGAAGAAGATAAATATCCCATGCCTAGTAAGGAAGCACTCATACAAAAAATAAAAAAATACATTTGTATATAGTAAGCTTGATTTAAAGAGTTGTTTTTGGCAAGTAAGAATGAACGAGGAAAGCAGAAAATGGACCGCTTTTATCACACACAACGACCATTATGAATGGAAGGTAATGCCATTTGGTTTAAAAAATACACCGCAAATATTCCAAAGAAAAATGGATGAAATATTTAGACGTTATCCCTTTATAGCTGTGTGCATAGATGATATATTAATTTGCAGTACAAGTATTAGGCAGCATGTAGAACAGCTTATCATATTCTTTAATCAATGCAAACTACATGGACTAGTATTATCAGAAAAAAAAAATATGAAAATAGGTTGTAAAAAAACATAATTTTTAGGAGTTCTTATTGGGCAAGGACAGATAGAATTACAAAGCCATATAGCTACAAGCATACTAGACATGCCAGATAGGCTAAAAGGGTTAACTCAAATTAGGTCATTTTTGGGAAAGCTAAATTATGCTAGGAACTTTATTACCAACCTAAATAAACTACCAGGACCCTTATACATGAAAACAAAGCAGACAGGTGAAAGAAAATTTAATAATGAAGATATCAAATTAGTCCAAAAGATAAAGGATGTTGTAAGGAAAATAAAACCTTTACAGCTACCACCCCCAGAGGCCTACCTAATCATAGAGTCTGATGGGAGAATAGGAGGATGGGGAGCAGTTTTAAAGTATAGACCATTTAAAAGCAGCCCATTAAAAGTAGAACATATAAGTAGGTATGATAGTGGAACTTATTCCACTCCTGTCACAAGCACAGATGCATAAATTCTTGCCGCAATTAAGGCTATGGAAAAATTTAAATTATTCATGATATCATCGGATGAATTTTCATTAAGAACATATTGTCAAACTATAGTATCTTTTTACCATAAGAAATCAGAAAATAGGTTATCACTCAATAGATGGTTGTGTTTTGTAGATTTTATTGTAGGAAATGGATTTAAAGTTAATATTGAGCATATTAAAGGCACTGACAATTTTCTTGCAGACCAACTCAGCAGGATGGTACACGAGGATTTTGAAGACTGGGCCAAGAGGTAATTATGGAGGCACCAAGTCCCTAAACTGTAGGATGGTCCATCAGAATATCAAAAGTGGGGATTACAAAAATCAGTAAGTTCCTCAGTACTTTTGATATGGTGGCGTCTGGAGAATCCATCCCTAAAACAAAGGTTCGTTCCTCTTTTAACCAGGATGGTGGCTACAGAAACCAGTAGGTCCATCGGCGGCCTAGTTATGGGGAGAATCTGGCTTAACCAGACCACCTTCTATAAAATCGAGCTCCACCACTAAACATAACCCAAGTCCATGGAAAATAACCAGTCTTCACAAAAGAGCGAAACTCCACTAAAACACAAACCTCTTATTCCCGAGAGAGCAAAAAGAACATGGTAGCCAGAGCACTACAACACTTAGCCTCTTCATCACAAACTCCACCACCCTCATATCCTATAGACCCACTCTTAAATCTTCCCATATTTCCCGTAGACTCACCACTGTACTTAAAAAAAAAGACAGTACTGAATCTTCATCAACACGTGATGCTCAACAATCTTTGGGAGAGTCACCGAGACCAGAAGGCTCTACTAGCACTATTCCACTAGCTAGCAGAATTCTTCCAGAAAATTAATGAAGAAATTGACAGTCAGATCATACCACCACCACTGGCTAAAACTAGGGCACCACTGCCTTTCAAACCTCAGACTGTTGACTTTCTAGTAGAACAAGAATGAAAGATCAAGGCAATGAAAACTGAATTGAAAATAAATGAAGAAGAAATCAAGAAATTAACAAAACAAATTTCCATCGAAAAAGAAGAGAACCAGCTCCTCTACAAAGTAGCCGAAAAAGAAAGAAAAGAAAAATTACAGACACTAGATGTCTTCCCAGAACAACTGACGGTGGTCCAGGACATCATCTACCACAAGGTACTTCAGCACCTTGATGAAGCAATAATAAAAGAACAACTCTAGTTGCAAAGAATGGCTATTGAGGGAGATTGTCCTCCCGGATTAGCCCTAGCAGGAATAGCATATCGAGGTAATCAGCACCAGGATCCTGCGTGCAGATGCTATGAAGGATTTGCCATCTACTAATGTTCCATCAATCTAGCAAAGTGGCAAGATACAATAGTCCAAGAGGTCCCTTTTACACTCCTCAACCTTTTCAAGCACGGGTTAGTGGCCCGAGTCATCATCACCGAGCTGAAGCAAATAGACGCATTCCAGGCTTACAGGCAACTTGCCAATGTCCTCAAAAATATGATGGAAGGTTGAAAGATGTAAGCTTTACTTCATTAAGACACAATGTAGTGCTAGGAGGGAATCAAAACTTTAGTCACTACCAACCACGTGTTGGAAAAAGTATTTTTGATAACCTCCAAGTAAGAATAAAGTAAAGGATATAGTTCAAAGTGGGCTAGATGCTCACTACTTATTTTCTTTGCTTTATCTTTAGTAGCGATACTTATTAGTTTCTTTTGAAGAAGTTAACTTGTCTTTGAAGTTACTTGCTTTGCAAGAATGTAAGAGTCAGGTTCCAAGTTTGTATATAAGGACCCTTAGTGTTTGTAAGGGGGATAATCCTCCTCCTCCTTTCTACCCAGTTTAAATAGCAAGTTAAAATTCAAGCTTTTCTCTCTCACTCTCTACATCCCTTTTCTCCTTCATTTACGCTTCGTGCTACGTAGTATTACTCTAAACATTACCCTGATGCTCATTGCCTCCCGATGAACACCCCCCCCCAAAAAAAAGGGTATCAAAGCCCTGTTTATGATCATATGAAGGTAAGCAAAGGTATGTCAGGGTAAGTAGCTACTGGGTTTTTCCAGCACCCTCTAATCGGAAAGTATGGGTTAGTATCTTACAGTGGGTCTTTTCTTCTTTGTTTTTTCGGTTATTAGGCTTGTAACTTACTTGTATCTGAGAAGTGAGCCTGAGTTTTCTATTGGGCTAGTCTCAGCTTATGATTCTTAGGAGGGTTGAGGTTTCAGGACCTGATCCGGTTGCTGGCGAAGAGGCGGTTGGCTGAAAATCCTCGTTTATGTCGGGCTATGACAGGGCTTGAGAATCTCATTAGGCCTTCTTTAGAAGAATTTTTGAGATGGGACCGGTACGGGAACTCTTCCACTCATCAAAAACTTCTTGGATTAGTAAGGAGCTACCTGTAATTGGTAAGAACAACTAAGAAAAGACTGTCTGCCATGGATCTGAACCATGCGGGAAGATCTTAGGACTTGAAAAGCCTAGGTTTTCATAAGGTTTATTCTCCCAAAAAGAATACTGTTCATAGTTTTCTCAGTCCACAGAAAGATTAGAAGGTAAAAATAACCAATAACATATTAATTATTAAAAACACCCGTTTTCAGTAGAATATCGAAAAAAAATGTTCTGCATCTTGTTTGTTATAGTAGCAGTAAAGATTCTACAAATATTAATTAGTACAATAGTAGATGAGTTTGACCAGTAAGCGTTCAATCAGTATAAAGACTAAGCAAGGAACCCTTGGGTTATAAAGATTTAGGGAGACTCTGTCTGGTCTGGTAATTTCTCAAAAATCCTAAAGGGACCTAATTGCACCCGTTCCTAGAAGTCAAGTACTTATGGACACAAGGTTCACTCAAATAGATAAGCAGTTAGAATTGATAGCCAAAAGAATGACAATAATAGAGGCACGATTAATAAAATTAGATACTTTATTATCCAATCTTGAGTACATTAAGCACCAAATTCCCAAAACAGCCCAGCTACAGAAGAAATCAATGAATTACGTAAGCTAATGAAAAATGTCCATATTGCTACTGGACAACAAAAGAAAAAGCAAACTTCCCCTTTTGCAGTATGGTCAAAAGAAGAACTAGCCAAACCACCAGCATACCAGATGCATTTCCCAAAAGGCACCTTTTAAATGGCAGAAAGAATCCCAGAAATCTCATCCCAAATAATCCATAGCAAGGATAGAATCAGAAGATTTTCTTTCTTTCCAGTAAAATACATCAATAGGATAGAAGTAATATTATCTCCAGAAGAGCAAGCAAGGAGATTGAGAAAAGAAAATATAACATTATTACTAGGAGAGCAATTATATAAGCATGGGTTCTTTGATTTTTCAAATAGAATCTATGAACATTATGATGAAGTGCAAGTGTGTTGTCCAAATGATGACACACAAGTAGCGTTAGATCTAATTACTCAAGAATCGTATGAAAAGCTGGTTAAAGAAGGATGCACAGTTATGCACTTAGGAATGATTCTATTAGGCATTATTGGTATGCACAGAAAAGGCCTAGGAACAAATGTCATGATAAGCCTAGTTGATATAAAACATATAGACTCAGTTTCTAAATCTACCATAGGACTAGCAGAAGTAGACATGAACAACAATTTTGAGGCTGTATACATGACCCAAACTATGTTGTATCACTCAGTAAGCTATTCAAATACATTAAACTAATAGTCAGAACGAGAGGATATAATATGGTAAATATAGAATCCAATATATCAATAACCAAGGCATTTACAGGACAGGTATCTAAAAACAATACAGTAAAATATACCATGAAGACCAACAGAGTAGAAAACATTACAAATATTTTAGGAAGTTAAGGAATACAGGCAATCCATGCAAAGTACTACCATTGTGAATTATTGGCTAGACAAGAATGGACCATAGAGCCCATTTTGCCGCATACGTTAAGACCAGAGAAATCTGAATTTTATGAGCATTCAGATGGAAGACTAAGTTTTAGAGTTTCTAAGTACAACAAGAAATTAGCAATTGAAAACCAGATAACAGGAGAAGAGGCACAATTAGAAGAATGAAGAACATAGTAGAAAAGAAAAATCTCCCACAAATCATAGAAATGAGAAAACAATACGGGAAAAAATTAGAAAAAATGGAAAGTGAATCTTACAAAACAAGGGTTATTACAGTAAAATATTATTGGTTAGCAAGAGTAGAGATGTTTTTAGGATATTTTATCGAACAAGAAAATTATTACAAAGAAGTATTAGAAAAAAGGAAATATAGTAACAAAATCTTAGCTCGTCCCAGGGACTTGATATTAGAACGAAACCTCTTAAAAGAACAACATGAATTAGCAGAATATGAAAAAGAAAAATAAAACTATTAAAAGAAGATTATGACAGAATAGAAAATAGTTCCATATATTAGATGAAATATTTATTAGAAAAAATGCTTTAGAACCTATAATAGAAAAAAGGAAATAATTTGGGAATTTTCCCAACAATCAATATAATTTCCTAACACTAAAACAAAAGGTTTTTAGGGAAAGATGGTTTTGGCTAATAGAAGTAGAATATTATACAGAAAGAAGGATAGAAATGATTAGGCGGTATACAGAACAGTTAAGATCTGCACAAGGAAAGAAACACAGATTGAGGATAATTGAGGACCATAGAAAAGGAAATGAACTGTTTGAAAAAGAAAAACAAAGACTAATGAATTGGTATGACAAGATAGAATTCTGTTATTATTAAAAATGAAACAACTCCTGGTAAAAGGTAGAGTAGAAGACGTAGATTCATATTTTCTCATTTCTATGATTTGTGAGAGAATTTTCTTTTCTATCCTTGGTTTGTATTCCTTATGAACTGCTGGGATGTATATTTTGTTGCAATAGCTATAACTGGCTATTTGTCTCGTGCGCATCGACAATGATTTCCCAAGATCATTCCAAGCTGGATTCCAATATGATTTCTCAGCATATACAGTCTTTGGTCAAAGAGAAGCCTACCATCAATGTATCTGTTTTGATTGCAGAGATAAAAAATCGATATGACTACACTCTGACATATAGAAAAGTATGGATTGCCAAGAAGAAAGTAGTTGAAGCAATATTTGGCAATTAGACTTTTTTGGAGTTTTCTCTCAATTTGCTACTACGTATGAGGACCGTTGTACTTTGTAATTTGAAAAAAAAAAATACTTCTTCTTATTATATGATGCACGAACCCTCCAACTGCATCCATCACTGTATAACTTGCATCTGCCTAAATACCGAGTCATATCAGACTCAATCACCTTGTATTCTCCAGCTGTCATTGCCCCTCTTAATGCCTGAGTGCATAAGAAATGATACTCCAAAAATTCTGGTGCAGACATAGCTTCCAAATCTAGTGCCCTCATGTGAGCTAAAGGCTCAAATGGTGGCATTGCAAATTCTGTGTTTTGTCTGGGAATATCTTCTAAATGAAAATCTTCAGCGTTTTCTTCACTATTCTCTATATAATTGTCGCTACCATAGTCATCCCCACCAGAGCTTCCATACTCACTAATTCATTTTGATGAATAGCATGAAAGGAAGTTCCCATAGCATGTTGAATGTTGCCATCTATGTTGATTTATTGTTGAAAGGAACCACCAGCGAAAGTAGTAGCACCTAACTCCGCACACAATTTAAGAACTTGAATATCAGAAAATTTTTTATGGTAGTCAAACATCATCTGAGTATCACGATCATTGCACAGTTTAAACGATCAATAGAAAATCTTGCCATAACCTCCAGAAATAGGTAACTTGTATTTGATACAAGTAACTCTTTCACCGTTTGCCGCTTCAAAGTTCTCTTCAATAATTCTCTTTCAAAATGCTAAATAGATATCATCTTCCACATAGAAATAAGATTGATTGTCGGAGAAATATATAACGCTATCTTCACTTGTAGTAGTAGTAGAACCATTGTAATAAACTAGAACAAGTGATATTTCCACCGTTTTTTAGAAAAATGAATGTATTGTAGAAAGAGTAATATAAAGAGAGTAGATAGGGTGAGAATCAACAGATAAAGGTAAGGTTTATATTGGAGAAGATTTCAAATATTACAATGAGAAAGTTCGGATTTGACGTCATAATTACTAACGGTTGCAGGTTTGAGTGTCATAAATTCTGACAGTTGCAGGTTTGACAGTCATAATTTTTTATTTCTGACAGTTGCAAGTTTGACCGTCATAATTACTGACAGTTGTAGGTTTGACTGTCATAATTTTTGACGATTGCAGGTTTGACCATTGTAATTTCTAACGGTTGCAGGCTTGACGGTCATAATTACTGACGGTTGCAGGTTTGACCGTTAGAAGTATTGTTCATCATCATGAAAGTGAAACATTTTTATTAGTTATAAGAGAAAAAATAAAAAATAAGTAAAATAAGTGTAATGAAATGTGATATTTAAATGGTGTTGGAGAAAAATTTGAATTTAAAAACTTTATAAAGAATTAAACATTAAAATTAATATAAAATTAATACTTTAAAAAATTTATATAAAAGTTTTGATAATAATAACATAAAATTATCAAAAAAATATTAAAAAATTTAAAATCCAAAAATTTTGTCCCTACATGCGCTTTTATAAATGAGCATAGTGCATTCACTATACGTTTTACGTATTTTCTTAAATAAATTTAAAAAAGTTTATTTTAGTAAATATTTAAGAAAAAATGGAACATTTAAAGAAAACACATATATTAAGGGGTTGTTTGTTTCACCGGTTTTGAGGCGGAAGTGGCCGAAGTACTGAGTTTCGCTCGTTTGTTTTGGTGAGGTGGATTTCTGAAATCGCCATGTGACACTTCCAACATGCTCCATTTCGGTTTTTTGACTTCTGCGAAAATTCTGCCGAAGTCAAACTTCGGTGAATTTCGTTGACGTGGCCTAAGTCCAACTTCGGCTAACCACTCCACATGGGGGTGTGTAATCACCCCGCCCCCCCCCCCCTTCTCTCTCTCTCTCTCTCTCTCTCTCTCTCTCTCTTTCTCTCTCTCCCGTGACCTCACAGACCTCACAGAGCGCCCGTGAAGTCTTCTTCTTCTTATAGGGTTTTTCGCCACCAACTGCAGAGGATCTCCCCTGTGTCTCCACATACATCACCCCCCTCTCTTCTGTGACCTCACAAAGCGCCCGTGAAGTCTTCTTCTTCTCCTTCTTCTTCTTCTTCTTCTACAGTTTTTGGCTGCCAACAATGAAGGATCTCCCCGGCGTCTCCACATACAACACCCCCTTCTCTCCCGTGACCTCATGGAGCGGTTGTGAAGTCTTGTTTTTCTTCTTCTAGGGTTTTCAGCCGCCAACTGAGAAGGATCTCCCCGGCGTAACCACAGCCTGCTCATTTTGCCGAATATCTCGTTCAGCAGCCCGTATAGGGTTTTCGGCCGCCGACCTCCTTTCTTCTCCCCAGTATCCCCACAGTCCGCTCATCACTCCACCAATCCGCCTCGGCCGATCAAATCCGGGGGTCCCCCTTAATCTATTCTCTTCTTCTTCTTGTACTTGTTGTTCTTTTCTTCTTGTAGGTTACCCAGCCGCCAATTTGGTTTGCACTCCTCGGCATCTACACATTACGGTAATATCCGAAGATCCATGCTTATCAACTTTGTTTGCAATCTTTGATATTAGCTGTAGACATGCTCCTTTCTCCTTGGTTGTTTTGCTGATTTCTACAAGCTTTTCTTGGATGATTTACACATGGGGTTCAAATTGATTGCAATTTGTTGTTTGGTTTGGAAAATCATGGATTTTGTTGGTTTTATTGGGATGGTATTGATTCTCTTGGTTAGTTTCAATCCCTTCTTTTTTTTGTTCTTGTTGTTTCTATTTGTTTTCATGTAATTAGGTTTCTCTCTTTCTCAATTTATGGTGTTTCTGAGTATTCGCCTTTATTTTTCCCTTTTCAATTTCTTTCGATCTTGTTGATGACTTTTCATGTGTGTTTTTTTTTCTTTCTAGTTTCAGTTTTCTTGAATGATTTATACACGAGGTTGAAATTGATTGGAATTTGTTGTTTGGGTTGGAAAATCATGCATTTTGTTGGTTTTATTGGGACGGTATTGATTCGGTTGGTTAGTTTCAATCCCTTCTTTTTTTTGGTTCTTCATGTATCCATTTCTTTTCATGTAATTAGGTTTTTCTCTTTCTCAATTTCTGTTGTTGCTGAGTATTAGCAATTATTTTTCCCTTTTCAATTTCGTTTGATCTTGTTGATCATTTGGGCTGTGTTTTTTTTTCTTTCTAGTTTCATTTTTCTTGGATGATTTATACATGGGGTTGAAATTGATTGGAATTTGTTGTTTGGTTTGGAAAATCATGGATTTTGTTGGTTTTATTGAGATGGTATTCATCATGTCGGTTAGTTTGAATCCCTTCTTTTTTTGGTTCTTGTTGTTGCTATTTGTTTTCATGTAATTAGGTTTCTCTCTTTCTCAATTTCTGGTGTTTCTGAGTATTAGCATTTATTTTTCCCTTTTCAATTTCTTTTTTGATCTTGTTGATGATTTAGGCTGTGTTTTTTTTTCTTTCTAGTTTCATTTTTCTTGGATGATTTATACATGGGGTTGAAATTGATTGGAATTTGTTGTTTGGTTCGGAAAATCATGGATTTTGTTGGTTTTATTGAGATGGTATTCATCCTGTCGGTTAGTTTGAATCCCTTCTTTTTTTGGTTCTTGTTGTTGCTATTTGTTTTCATGTAATTAGGTTTCTCTCTTTCTCAATTTCTGGTGTTTCTGAGTATTAGCATTTATTTTTCCCTTTTCAATTTCTTTTTGATCTTGTTGATGATTTAGGCTGTGTTTTTTTTTTTCTTTCTAGTTTCATTTTTCTTGGATGATTTACACATGGGGTTGAAATTGATTGGAATTTGTTGTTTGGTTCGGAAAATCATGGATTTTGTTGGTTTTATTGAGATGGTATTCATCCTGTCGGTTAGTTTGAATCCCTTCTTTTTTTGGTTCTTGTTGTTGCTATTTTTTTTTCATGTAATTAGGTTTCTCTCTTTCTCAATTTCTGGTGTTTCTGAGTATTAGCATTTATTTTTCCCTTTTCAATTTCTTTTGATCTTGTTGATGATTTGGGCTGTGGTTTTTTTCCTTTCTAGTTTCAGTTTCTTTGCATTGGAATTGGAATGGCTTTTTCCTTTAATTTATATTTAACATTTATTCATTTGGTTGTTGCTCTTTAAGAAAAAAATATTACTACATGATCTTTATTTTTTTCCCCCTCTTCTGTTTTTGAGAAGGAATTTTAGATGATAAATTTGATTTACTATTGATTTTTCTTTTTGTTATGTCTTAAAGCCTTTGGCACTAAAATATTTTAATTAGCCTATTATATGGAAGAGACGTAAATTGATTGTGAAAACGATGCTGAATGTTTTGTTTGATTTTGCTGCCTTAATCATCTGTTCTTGCATTTTAATTTTTAAATTCTCTATGCTTCTTCGAGTAGAGTTTTATTTCTCGAATTAGATTTGCATTGTTTCATTTGATGTTGAAGTCCTAGTTCCATTTCTTTTGGTATTATTTCATTTGCTGTTGTGGATTGTTCAAATTTTAATTTTTAAATTATCTATGCTTCTTTGCAGTAGAGTTTTCTTACTCGAAGTAGATTTCCATTGTTACATGTGATGTTAAAGTCCTGGTTCCATTTCTTTTGGTATTATTTCATTTGATGTTGTGGATTGTTCTTGCATTTAATTTTTAAATTCTCTATGCTTCTTTGCAGTACAGTTTTGTTTCTCGAATTAGATTTCCATTGTTTCATGTGATGTTGAAGTCCTAATTCCATTTCTTTTGGTATTATTTTAGTTGCTGTTGTGGATTGTTCTTGCATTTTAATTTTTAAATTCTCTATGCTTCTTTGCAGTAGAGTTCTCTTACTCTGATGCACACAGAGGGGACCCACAACCCAAAAGACCGGCCTGATAGCTTAGAGCTACCCCCACATATATGCACATGGACACTCCATCAATTGGGCGATGTGGGACTAAACCAAGGGTTGCAACATTGCTTCCCCGATCAAACCCGACGCCCTCGTCGGGTCAGGTACGCTTAACTCAGTAGCACTTTACTCAACAGCACTTCACTCGGGGCTTTTTCCCCGATCAGAACCCTCTGTTGGTCAGAACCCTCTGCTGGTCAGCCCCTCACCCAGTCCCACACCACCACTCTCAACGAAAGAACCAATTGATGCACACAGAGGGGACCCACAACCCAAAAGACCGGCCTGATAGGTTAGAGCTACCCCCACATATATGCACATGAACACTCCATCAATTGGGCGATGTGGGACTAAACCAAGGGTTGCAACATACTCGAAGTAGATTTCCGTTGTTTCATGTGATGTTGAAGTCCTAGTTCCACTTCTTTTGGTATTATTTCATTTGTTGTTGTGGATTGTTCTTGCATTTTAATTTTTAAATTCTCTATGCTTCTTTGCAGTAGAGTTTTCTTACTCAGATTAGATTTCCATTGTTTCATGTGATGTTGAAGTCCCAGTTCACTGTCTTTTGATATTATTTCATTTGCTGTTGTGGATTGTTTTGCGTAGAATGGATCATGGCATTAAATGTTTCTCATACATACTTATAATTACAAGGTCATGGATGAACTTGTTGTCCTGCTTGTTTTCAGTTGATAAGAACATTATCTTACCACCATATCATTTTGTGGTGATTTTCATATGTGCTTCTCCCAAATAAATTTTTTTCACTTTTGCCTATAACTGCACTGTTATTATACCCTGAATCTATGGATCAAATCTAATGTTTTCCTGATTTTGCTGGTGTGGTCATGTGTGCATGTCAAATATTTTTCACATTCTCCATGCTTGTTTGCAGTATATTTGTTCTTGAAGGAATGATTTTCTGTTTGTATGCTAACCCAGCCGTTGTTTGCTATTGTTCATTGTTTGATGCAATTTTTCCTCTCCATTGTTTGATGAATTAGGTTCACTATTTTCTTAGGGTTTTGCCTATTCTAGGAATTGGTGGATTTAAATATGACCTTATACTATGGCTGCAATCGTAGTGTGATTGTTAGACGAAGTTGCGTCATAATATATCAGCCAAATATATTACATAGATTCAGGGGTTTAATTTTTGAAGCATATGCATTTGTACATCACAGATTATCTCACGTCGGGTTCACTGAACATTTTTGTAGGTTGTCCGTACTAATTGATTGATTGTGTAGATGGATAATTGGACCACATGCTAGCGCGCGAGGACTCTTGTCATAACTTTCACCACAATGGGCGTTATGATTGCCTACGTAAGTGAAGATCTCTGATCGAGTAGGCTTAGGAGATATGTAGAGTCATTGCAATACGGGGACCTCATTAGGAAGAAACACATGAACCATATTTTGAGGAGTGGTCGTGACTATTACATAAGTTACCTTAGAATGAATGTAGGACCTTTCATGCACCTGTCTCACATTATACGTGATAGGCACCTCCTCCTGGACACACAACACGTGTCTATAGAAGAACAACTCGCGATTTTCTTACACATTGTCTGGCATAACACGAAGAATCGAACTGTGTGACTAGAGTTCCTCGGCTCGGGGGAAACTATTAGTCGGTATTTCAACGTCATTCGAGCCATTTGTGCTGTACGTGACGACTTCTTCAAGACGCCCTGTAATCCTTGCACCCTGACGTAGAAAATAACCCGAGTTGGTATCCCTTTTTCAAAGTAAGTTCGATAGTATTCATAGATAATGTCTATATCTGTTAACACCTAAAGCAGAACTCAATATTGTGTGAATACCTTGTAGGATTGCATTGGATTATTAGACGGGACACACATTGACGTATCAGTCCCCGCACACGAAGTGCCAAGTTTCGATGGAAGAAAATGTCCTACACAGAACGTGTTGGCCGCGATCAACCCAGATCTCAAGTTCACATACATCCTAGCTGGTTGGGAGGGTTCCATCAATGACTTCACTGTTCTACGGGATGTGCTTTCAAGTCCACAACCGGAGGGACTAAAGATTATAGAAGGTAGCTAAAATATAGCATACACATTCTAAACCTTAACTCCAACATCACGTTAATTGTTTTTTGGTTTCGTAGGGAAGTACTACTTAGTAGATTCTAGATACACAACCATTAACGGTTTCATAGCTCCGTATTGAGGAGTATGATACCATTTAAAGGAGCATAGTGGACTGTTGCCGACGAACCTGAAGGTATTATTCAATCTCCAACATTCAATGTTACGATCAAGGATTGAGCGCGCATTTGGCATCCTGAAAAATTGTTTCAAGATCCTCATACACGTCCCTTTTTCCTTTACAAGACCCAAGTTAAATTGGTACTTGCATGTTGCGTTGTGGACAATTACATAGCAAGTGTGGACCCGATGGATACGATCTTGCACAAGAGTAGCATGCAAGAGGACGACCACGTTGTGCCATCTCAAAGCCTAACGCAGCCGAACATAGCAAGTGTGGGCCAGTGGGTGGAGTTAAGGGACCAAATAGCTTCTCACATGTGAGACCATTACGTCAACCGACCCTAGTTGGCATAAATGCGTTATGTACCCGTTTATGAGATATATGGTTCATTTTCTTTGTTCTTACGTTTTTTCCCTTGACCTCACAAAAATGCTTGATGTAGTGGTAACATTTTCTATATGTTTAGTTTATTCTTCGATCATAATTTCGTCGTTCACAATTTCTTTCATGTTTGAAGGATCATGTACAGTGGGAGTTTTGTCCGCAAAGGGTCTACCTTGAAGACCACTTTAGGCAAGCGTGGAACACCAAACAAGAGATGGAAGACAGATTTTGACAACCTCCTAATACCTATTTTGGTGGAACAAGCGAGACGGGGTCTCAAGTGCGACAAATCCTTCAAACGGGTTGCCTTCAACCATGCTGCCACAGTGTGAATACAAGGTTTAGCAAAAACTTCTGTATTGAAAATGTTGAGAACCATTACAGGACTTTGAAAGCACGATACGTGGAAATCAAAAAGTTGAAGGAATTGAGTGGAGCTGGATGGGATGATGAGCTGAAATGATCACACTACACCCGATAGTGACTGTCACATACGCTGAGGAAATATTTCAATTTATAATGATGCACGCGGAAAAGGTAAAGTATTACGCTCTCATTTTTAAAACAATGTCTTCATTATTTTTTACATGTATTACTGTAGGCACATCCTGCGGCGAAACCCTTCATTAATAAGCCTATCGACAACTAGACAACTACGAAGGACTTAGGGTGATTTGTGGTGAAGACAATGCAAGAGGGTCATATGCGATGTCACTGTATTCATAATTTGGTAAGAACCCTGAAAATGATGACGCAAACAATGACAATGTCGAATCAGTCCCCATTAACGACATTAGTGATGAAGAAGACAATGAGCGCTCGCCTCCTCCTCCTACTAGTAGTCCGGCCAGCTCATCCACTACTAGATCGACCCGTTCAAACCGAGGTCGATATGCTTCATCGACGATGGAAGACCTATTCACAGCCATAAGTGAAATGGCAAGTGCGATTAGGAATCCAGACCACTGGACAGATACTCTATATGAGAGAGTAATGGAGATTGATGGATACTAGGAGCACGAAGTTGTACAGGTATTGGATTATCTGCAATGCTGTGAATATGAAGCAAGGGGTTTCATGGTGAGCAAGTTGCATTGAGAAGGAAATGGGTGAACAGGCTCCTGTCTAGGATGGAGTGATCCTTGTCACCAGTGGCTATTTGAATCTTCGCATTTTACTTTTCCCATACGAATTGAGTAGTTACTTGCATTTCCATTTTTATGTTGCTATGAACTTGAGTAGTGTCATGTATTGCATCTAGGCATGGACTTTGGCTGCCATCATGTGTCGCATTTCCCCTTTTTTTTTAAGTTCACTATTTTCAGCTTTTATGTGACTGACTTGTTTGTTTCTGCTTGTTATATTTGTTGTTGTAGGTGATATTCACATGGCAATGATGAGAACGATAGTGAATCTTTGCATTGAGGCATTGTTATGTGGTGCAATGCATTGGTGAGGCAATGAAAGGGCTAAGGACCCATTTTTGCAACTACGTTCACGCTAAAAACCATTTTTGCTGAAAACCATCTCTGCCGATCATTTATAATCAATTGGTTACTTTGTTTTATTACTTGCGAGTTTTTTTTTTGTTATGTCATTTGGTTTGTTCAAATATTTTTTCAAGGTTTACGTTTTTTTTCTTACTTTGAGAATCTTGTTTTGTTTGTCATTTTTTGTCACCTCCAGATGTACTGATAAGACAATTGTGAGATGTGATCCCTCCTTTTGCAGCCAGGAAGCAACTTAGGTGAATTTTGCATTTTTTCCATATGGCCAGTTGCGTTAGGTTTTTTCGTAGCATACCTGATTTTGTTGATGCTGGAACCCCGAACTATTGTTTTGACGTTGGGTAGATATTTTAACTACATGTATGCGCTATTTTCTTCTTCATTTTGTGTGTGTGTGCAAATTGATTTCTGCACAAGTGGGTCAATGTTGAGATTGGTAGCAAAAATGGTTTCAATTTGGGCCAATGATTTGCAATTTGGAAATTAATGTGACCTGAGCCATGTTGCTGATTGTGGACTGCACTTGTGGCATTGGGTGTCAAGTTTTCTTCAGCTGCAGCCATGTGTGAATCTTCAACTACAGGCATGTCAATCTTCAACAGCACGCATGTGTAATATGTCAATGCAGCGAGTGTAATCTTCAACTACATCCATTTTGTAATGTGCACTTCCATTGTTATTTTACAATTTGAATTTTGAACAGAAAATGTTTGTTCCGAATTTGTGTTGTAATATCGACACTTGGGGAAAAATGATAATTGTTTGTTTCTTATTATGTTTTGTGTAATATATCTGTTCCCCGTCTAGTTTGATTATAGGTTTTTCTAATTAACTATACTGAATTTGTACCTGTAACCTTTGGTGTATAAAAAAAATATGGATATCATGAATTCCATATTCATTTTTTGAAGTTATTAATTAATTTTCGAATATGATTTAAGCTGAAATAATCATTTTTTAAAATTTTCTATATAAGTAAACCACACACTTTAGTACAATTTTATCAAAATTTGTCATTTGTTATTTGTCATTTGTCATTTCTAATTAATTACGCCGAATTTGTACACATAATCTCGGTTGTATAAAAAAAAAAGGAAATCATGCAGTTTGTATTCAATTTCAAAGTAATTAATTATTTTATGAATATCATTTAAATGGAAATAATTATTTTCTTAAAAGTTTTCCACCGAAAATATAACGACATGATTTTGATCGTATCTTATTTTAAAATTGTTCCCATTATCTCGTACATAAAAAAATTATAAATTTAATAAACAAAATTGAATGAAATTTAAATCACGTTAAAAAATAAATAAATAAATAAACACTCATTATCGAATAATTAAAACTTAATTATGAAAATTACAAGGGGGTAACCATACCCCTTCCCTCTGAAGTGGTAACCATACATCCACTTCACCTTTACTAAACACCATGAACTGTCAAAGTGGCAACTTCCAAATTTTTATTCAACCAACCAAACACTGAAAGTGATAACTGACATGACACTTCCAGCAACAACCAAACACACAAAAGTCTGCACTTTTGTTCATTTGGGTGTAAGTGGGGGGAAGTTGAGGGAAGTGGACTGGTGTCACGGCCCCAACCGATCACCTGCGGCCGTGCGGCACCTGACATGCACCATAGCGACAGCTCAGCCTTTCCTTGCAAGAACAGTAAGTGAATCCTATTTGCATTACAAAGCACAGCGAAAATAAGATGAAGCGAGCAAATCCGGAATACCCATCGGTACGAGAAACACGACACAAAGAAACCCATTTTGAGAGAGAAAAACATAAAACTCTCTTAGATTGAGAAATGTTTACAACCATGGCCAAAACCAACACCAAGTGGCCTGGTCTTCTCCCAAAGACACATTTGACCCTAATACAAGAGCTACCCCAAATCCAAGGTTGATTGAGCCCCATACCCAATACCGGCCTGGCGTGAATTCCCTGACTTCACTTAGCTTGCAATGTCCTCTAACTCGACTGTAGCTTTAACCAGCCACCCTTGGTCACAGCGCGCAGCAGTACCGGTCACGCGCGGTAATACCGCGTGCCATCCTCGCCCTTGGCTCGGCAACGCTCCCGGCCACGTGCCTACTTGCATACGCGTGTGTAATGCCTTGTCAGATCCGGAATCAGCTCTCGGTCAACCGGCCTGATCAAGTGTCCCGCCCCGCCTAGACTTGCTAGAGATCCAACACTCTACATGATGAAGTCCTGCGACACTTGACTCTTGGTAAGGGGCGCGCCTGCCCCACGCGCTCACCGGCCACGCACACGCCCCCGGTCCAGCGCGCGCGCGCCTCACGGTCTCAGCCCATGATCATGCGGGGTATTTCACCCGCCCTTGGTCCCGACACAACACAAGCGCCGCGCCACCTGCACGCGCTACCAAATCCACGCAGCTGTGCGCCCTCGTGGCTTGGTCTAAGTGATAATGTATGCCCACTGACCAAGTGTAAGGTCATCAACCCTTACAAACCACCCCCACTAGTTGAACCCGACGTCCTCGTCGGTCTCGAACTCAAGAAGTCTTCCACCAACTCCTCGAACTGCCAAAGAGTAGCATCGCGCCCCCAGCTTGCCTCTGACATAGGCAAGTCCTTCCATTGGATAAGGAAGAACAACCTGCGGTTCTTCTTGCTTTGGCCTTCTACTCTTCGGTCTAGGATCCGCTCAGCCACCCTGTTGAACTCCTTGCGAATAGTCGGCGGAGCCCGACTCTTCTTCGCCCTCGATAGATCCGTGCGGTTGTCCAGCCGCTGGACAATAACGAAAGGCCCATCATACCTCGTGATTAAGCCTTTGTGTACATCCTCCCGATGTAACTTCATGCACCCCTGTGGAGTGAGCTTCAACCAAACCTTGTCCCCTACTTGGAACTCCAAAGGACGTCTCCCTTGATCTGCATACTTCTTCATCCGGAGAGCCGCCTTGCGAGGCTATCCCGAGCACTCTCCATCATCTCTTGCCGATCAATCGCACAATGATACGCGGCAGGACATTCTCCTCCTGTCCTCCTCTTCGCCACCTCTGAAGGAGTAATAGGTTGGTATCCGTATGCAACCTCAAACGGACTCTTTTCCGTTGATGAAGACCCATGAAAATTGTAGCTAAACTACGCCACATCAACCAGACTTAGCTAATTCTTCCGCGAAGCTGAAACATAGTGTCGGAGATACTCATCCAACAGAGCATTGATCCTCTCCGGCTGCCCATCCGTTCACGGATGATTCGCTGTTGAAAACTTCAACTCTGTGCCCAACAACTCGAACAACGCCGTCCAGAACCGCCCAGTAAAGCGAGCATCTCGATCGCTCATGATGTCTTCCGGTACCCAAAAGTGCTTCACCACATGCTTCAGGAACAGCTCAGCCACCTCTGCTGAACACGCTACTGGTGCGAGTATGAATACCGCATACCTTGTGAATCGGTCCACGACCACCATCACTGTCGACATCTCTTCCACCTTAGAAAATCCGGAGATAAAGTCCATGGAAATTGACGCCCATGGACTTTCCGGAACACTCAACGGCTGGAGAAGACCGGCCTTCCGTCTTCTTTCCGACTTGTCTTGTTGGCACACGAAACACGTCTTCACATATGCTTCAATGTCTTCGCCCATATCCGGCCCCTAACAATGTCTTGTGAGCAAGGTCTTCATTCGCTCACGACCGGGATGTCCCGCCCATAGAACATCATGATGCTCTCTCAAGAGCGCCTGCCGAATCTTCCCTCCTTTCGGCACATAGAGTCTGTTGCCTCTCGGTCCAGCCCCACGGCTGGTCCTTCTTCAACAACTCGGTGAGCGGCACGACCTTCCTTGGACGGTGCAGGCCAGTCGGAAATCGCCGCCACCTTAGGCCGACCATACGGACTTCACCCCGAGAAATGATATTTCTCCAACTTCACATACAGTTGTCACTCCCTCCATCTTGATAATCCCTGCTTCAAGTGAACAATGTGATCCACCATAGGATTCACTACAAACACCGTGTTTGGGTTCAACGCTCGGTGGTCCGCGCACAGTCGAAGAGAGCACTCCCGCTTCTTCTGGAACAACACCAGCGCATGCCCTGTGTCTAAATGAAGCCATTATCAAGCTTTGTGAGTCATATCCTCAACTCTGTCAACTCCAAGTGTGACATAGGGAGCCGGGGTAGGGGGTTCGCAGCCCGGCATCAACTCCATCTGGTGATCAACTGCACGCCGGGGTGGGAGTTCACGGGGTAGTTCCGGCGGCACCACGTCTTGAAACTCCGTCAAGACCTCAGCCACAACTGAAGGTAGATCATCCACCAGATAATCCTGCACTTCCAATACAGCAGCAACATAAGTGGGCTCTCCATGTTTGAGCCCTTGCACCACCTGGTGCGCAGAAAGCGTCGGTTTCTTCCCTTTCTTCTCCTTTGCAGCTACTCATGCTACAAAGCATGGGTTCTTCTCATCCATAAGAAGACCACCCAAATGTGGAACAACAGCGGCCTTCACAGACTTGAGGAACTCCAGCCCCAGTATCAACTCGAAATCATCTAATGTGACCGCCAGCAGATCAATCTTCCCCTGCCATCCACCCACGTGAATGGTTACGCCAGAGATCTTCCCAGTCACCGCCAGTGCCTGGGAGTTGACTGCTTTCACTCGGCTCGTGTGCGTCCCTACGCTCAGTCCCCACCGAGTCGCCACATCCTCCTTGGTGAAGTGTGAGTTGCGCCTGTATACGCTATCCCTTATATGGCCCTCCCATTCAAGGTCAGCTCCACATAGATCAGAGAATTCACTGCCCTGTCACTCTTGAAAGTCTTCTAGGCACCCAACAGTTGTAAAGGACTCATCCTTGCTGGGTCCTCCGAATCGCTTTCTGACTCATTTCTAAACGCGACCAATTTCTCGCGCTTAGGGCAATCCTTTGCCATATGTGGTCCTTTGCAGATAAAGCATCCACTCATCTTGCCTGAACCACTCGCTGCTCTTCCATCATCCCTGGGTCTATTCAATCTGGCCTGACCAGTGGGCTTCCTCCTCTGGAACCCATCTCCGGTCCATCTCTCAACTGCCTTCTTGTCTTTGGATTTGAACTTCGCCTTCTCACCCTCTCCACCGGGTAAGGTTTGCAAGTCCACCAGTGCTTCAGCTGCAATGATCGCGGAGGTGAGGTCCTTCGCGCCCTGCCTCCGTACCTCGATCTGGGCCCAACTCTGGAGTCCCGTAAGGAAGTTAAACAACTTGTCCTCCTCGGACATGTCCCTGATATCCAGCATCAAGGATGAAAACTCCTTCACGTACTCTCGGACAGTGCCTGTCTGCCGTAGCTTCTTCAGATTTGTGCGAGCTACCCAAGCAGTGTTGCCAGGCAAGAATTGCTCCCGCAATTCCTTCTTCAACTCGACCCACGAGTTCGAACTTGTCCGACCCGCCTGAGCGTCTTCTTGCTGACGAGTTCGCCACCATAGCTTCGCATCGCCAGTAAGGTACATCCCGACCAACGGGACTTGCTCATGGCCCGGCACCCTTGCAACCTTAAAGTACTGATCCACATCCCAAAGAAAGTTCTCCAGCGTCTTGGCACTCCGTGCGCCATCAAATAGGGAATGTTCGGGGACCTTCACTCTCGTGGGCGCCTCCCACGAGACCGGTGAAGCGCTAGCTTCCTTGAGTCGGCCGACCTCTGCCTCCAGAAGCTGCACCTTCGTCTTCAGGACTTCAACAGTCTTCTGGCTCTCGCGATATCCAATCGCAAGGTCTTCTACCATCTTTGACAGGTTCACGAGCTGATCATCGACACTCCCGACGACGTTCTCCAAGCGCTCTGCTGTCTCCTCAAGGCGATCAAAACGATCCTTCTTGCTAGTCGCCATCTCCACCGTCTTCACCTGTGTGTCTTCTCGCGCTTCGGTTCAAGCTACAAACTCGTAGCTCTGATACCAACTGTCACGGCCCCAACCGATCACCTCCGGCCGTGCGGCACCAGACATGCACCATAGCGACAGGTCAGCCTATCTTTGCAAGAACAGTAAGTGAATCCTGTTTGCATTACAAAGCACAGCGAAAATAAGATGAAGCGAGCAAATCCGGAATACCCATCGGTATGAGAAACACGACACAAAGAAACCCATTTTGAGAGAGAAGAACATAAAACTCTCTTAGATTGAGAAATGTTTACAACCATGGCCAAAACCAACACCAAGTGGCCTGGTCTTCTCCCAAAGACACATTTGACCCTAATACAAGAGCTACCAAAAATCCAAGGTTGATTGAGCCCCATGCCCAATACCGGCCTGGCGTGAATTCCCTGACTTCACTTAGCTTGCAATGTCCTCTGACTCGACTATAGCTTTAACCAGCCACCCTTGGTCACAACGCGCAGCAGTACCGGTCACGCGCGGTAATACCGCGTGCCATCCTCGCCCTTGGCTCGGCAACGCTCCCGGCCACGTGCCTACTTGCATACGCCTGTGTAATGCCTTGTCAGATCCGGAATCAGCTCTCGGTCAACCGGCCTGATCAAGTGTCCCGCCCCGCCTAGACTTGCTAGAGATCCAACACTCTACATGATGAAGTCCTGCGACACTTGACTCTTGGTAAGGGGCGCGCCTGCCCCACGCGCTCACCGGCCACGCGCACGCCCACGGTCCAGCGCGCACGCGCCTCACGGTCTCAGCCCATGATCATGCGGGGTATTTCACCCGCCCTTGGTCCCGACACAACACAAGCGCCGCGCCATCTGCGCGCGCTACCAAATCCACGCAGCTGTGCGCTCTCGTGGCTTGGTCTAAGTGATAATGTATGCCCGCTGACCAAGTGTAAGGTCATCAACCCTTACAACTGGCTTCCTTCACTTCTGATGTTATTTTCTTTTGAAGTGGCGAAGTGGCCACTTCCCCCACTTCAGACTGAAGTGAGTTTAAGTTATAACTCACTTCAGCATTTTTTACACCGAAGTGGGGGAAGTGAGTGGTCACTTCCTCCCACTTCCAAAGACTCTTCGGAAGTGACATCACTTACACCGAAATGAACACTATTAGTGGAAAAATGAGCACTTCATGGAAAAACATATTCTGCAAAATAAACATATTAAGTGGTAGAAGTTATATCACTTCCACCATTTTCCATCACTTCAGGGAAGTGGCACTTCCTCCACTTCCTGACTTCCTCCCACTTACGCAGAAATGAACACGCCGAAATATACACTTTCACTTAAGTGCCACTTCCAAGATCTCACCACTTCAGAAAATCACTTCCAAACCAAGCATACCCTGAGCCTCACAAGTTTTCTATAATCTCTTGCATATGAAATCTTGTTGAATTTTGGAACATGAATTTTAAGATAAAATAAAAGTAAAGGACCAAAAGAGAAAAGGATCAAATTAAATATATTTTTATCCTTATATTAAATTTATAGTATTTCTTTTGTTATTCTTATTTTCAAAACATTCCATACTATATATATATATATATATATATATATATATATATATATATATATGTTCACCATTGTATGTTATTCTATCTCATTATTTGGTTTGATATCTAGGAAACTTTTATATAATTTGTCTTCTCTTCACTGCATTCTATGTGAGTTGACATGTGGATTTTTCACTCAATCTATTTCAATAAATTTTCCATAAAATCTCATAAAATTTGAGATTTTGTTTTTGCTTTCATTTTGTTACATCAAGAAATAGATTGCATGGCATCTTATCAAATCATGTTCAAATTTCTCCATGCATGCAAAAAAACCCAAACAAAGATAATTGGCGGTATCCTAGATAGTATGCAAAGTCAACAACGGAAGGCAAGATGGCCAAAGTTTGTCCTAAAATGAATGTATGTGTACAAAATAGTGCCAACGGTGAAAAAAATTCTAGCCAAACGCGCAAAAGGTCTATTCGTATTTTAAGTTTATGTAGAAACTTTTTGCAAATAGCAAGAATTTGATTTATGAGTGAGGATGCATTTAGAGATGTCAATTAGTCTCTGTCTGTGATAATTTTTTAGTGTCAAATGGTAAGGCCAGGGAATATCTCCTTCGCCTCAGCCCGGGGCCTCAAATATATTAAAGATAAATTTCTAAATAAGAATATAGACATGTATTACTATATTTTTTTAAATTTTTTAAATAAATTATTTTAGATCTTTGGTGATAGAAGAGAGATTTGAGAGAACTTTATGGTATGTTTAGATTAAGGTTTTGAAGGTAAACTAAAGGAAGAGGGCTAAGGAGGATCAAGGTCAACTATGCTATCATTATTTGGATGTTTTTATTAATTTAATGAAGAGAGGAGAAAAATTAAGTTCTACCTTCCAAAACACTTAGAAACCTCCATTGTTTTTTGTTCCCCATGATTTAGTCCCTTTTTTGGGGGACCTTCAAAAAATAGAAGCTCACCTTATAATAAAGCTATAATTTTATATTTTTTTTCTTATTTTTTTAACCAAACAAAATTTATTAAACAACTTTTACTTTCTTTTCCCTTAATTATTCAAACAAAGATTTAACCCTTCCTTATAATTTCCTTTACTCTCCTTTATTTTTACTTACTTTCCGTTCATCTTTCAAATTCAAATATTATGTTAGTGACTATGAGATTAAGAGAGATTAGAGAGTGAATCCCATACATCTAGACTTAAAAAAAAACAAAATCTATATTTTTATTTTTTTTTAAATTATAAATATTCTTGTATCAAATAAAAATATATATTATTACAAGATAATGTGTTAAATATATTTAATTATTATATTAAGTTCAAAGAAAAAAATAATTAAGTTTTTAAGAAAAACCACAATAAAAGATCAAAGTTAATATAAAAATATATATATTGACATTAATTTAATTTTTAAAAGAAATTTAAGATATTAAAAAAAATAAAAGAATATAACACGTATAAAATGTAAACAAAGATAGGGTAAAAGGTATAAAAAAAAAACAAAATGTAAATGGTCCCTCTACTTTCGCAACTCTACTTTTTTTGTCCTTCTTCACAAGCCGAGTGGAGCATTTTCCAGGGCTTTGAGGTAAGGGTATGATGGCCTTTTACCCGTTTTTCTGCCCTTTTAACCCTTCTTCCTCATTTGCTTTTCATGTTTTTCATCTTAGTTGAGTAAACCTAGGGCTTGTGTTGGATGGTGATTTTTGAACCTTCAAGCTTGAAATATCTTCTTGTTTGTTGTGAAGAATATTGTAATGTATGATTCTCTTTGTATGTTGTTGAAATCTTAAGTAACCTTCATCTTTGAAATCGCAGGGGGGGGTACTGTAGCATTACTGTATCACCGTTCCCTTGGTTCTTTGGTTTGGATGGATGCCATTAACCCTTTGGATTTCTTTGGAAACCATGGAACCCCATTTTGGGCCAACCTTAGGTCTCGTTAGGGTTCCCTTGCTTTTTTAGACTTAGGGTTTTGTTTGTGTTTTCTTTTTCTTATCTTCTTGCTTGCTTTTGGGTGTGTGTGTGTGTGTGTTGGTGTTTTGATAGTTGGGGAGAGCTCAGCTCGAGGCAAAGAGCCGGCGGAGGAGTAATGCACTTGAGGTTCTATCGCCAAGTTGTGAGTGGATTGTGATTGCACATGCTAGTGTTCTACTCTATAAGTATACTTATGATTTGGTTTAATGAAATCCTTGATTTTATTATGGTAAAATAATGGTTTGATTGTTTTAAAAGAAGTTATATGGTTTTTGTTTTATAAATGAAACTTTTTATTAATCAATGATTTGAAAGGAATTTTCATACTTTTTATTTTACAAGCAAAGTGCTTGATGTTCAAAGAAAATACTTTTGGCTACGTTGGTACATCGGATTGAAATGAACGGTTAAACTTTTATACATCTTACACTTTTCGCTTTGATTTATTTGATAGTGATATTTATTGCTGATATGTGGATATTTGTCCTATATAAGGAGTCTGTGAAATAAATTACTTGAACTATCTTGATTACACACTTCGTGATGTTTTGTTGGTGATGGGATTAGAACCTACCTGCTGCAGTAGGAGGTCCCCACGGTCCAGCCTTTAGAGATGGCATGACCTCGCTAATCTGTCCACTCAGGTGGCGCGTAAAGCCCTGACTAGACGAACATCGGAAGTCTGAAGTCACCACACGGCTCTAGTGGTCAACGTCAAGCACATGAGTGCCTTGATGACTCTGAGCTTAGCCGCAGCCACATCTAGAGTTTAGAGAGGGTTTTAGACAGTGAGTCGTTTGCTCGAGATGCATGTTCGTATTTTGAGAAAACATGTATTTTACAAACCAGATCTTTGAGATGTGAACACTTGTTTCTTCTTTGGAAAGCAATTTGGTTTTATGAAAACTTTGTATTTTGAGAAAATGAATTTTATACAAAGCAAATGGATTTAGTGTTAGGTATTGTGTTTTATAATTTTAAAGCTACATCATGCTAGTCATAAGATTTGATTATTGAAACCTCTTTTAAGCAAAATGGCTCATCTATGTTATATGTATGATTTTCTTATACATGGTATAAGTTGTTATTTAAATGTTTTCTAAATTGATCTAATATATGGGTATCAATGAAGAAGGATGGTTTTGTCACTTTTTAAAATATTTTGTATTCTTTAGAACTGTGCTGACTCATTCACTGAGTGACTTTGGTTACTCACCCTCTCTCTCTCTTCCAAGCTCTAGTTAGTAGTGGCGGTACGGCGGACCGGAGTGTTGTGCATTTTTTAACTGTTTTATTCTTAATCTCTATCTCATGTGTGTTTCTCCTTGATCATATACATTGTATAAAAACATGGATCTACTAGTCTAATTGTTACTTTTAATGCATGGCTTATATGCTTGTCTACTTTTTTTTAAACCTGGTTGTATTAATGACAAGCATGTTCCTTTGAACCCTGTATTCAGGTTTTGGTTCCGTTAATTCCTTTGCACTATCTTTGTGCTTTGATCTGTATGTTTTGATTTTGTGATCTCTATTTAAACTTGTTCTTCATAGATTTTGTTGGCCTTGCAGTGACTCGAATGATGAGTGGCATGGGTGTTCCTCCTCGGGTTGTCTCAGTGGTTGTCACGTACCGGTCCCGCGGGATGGGGAGTGATACTTCTACTCTCACTTGTAACAATTGTGTCCTTTACTTTTCTAATTAAGAAATCTCAATTCAGTGATAGACAGTCGTTGTTGAGTTAGCCTTTGACACGCTTTTTGTGTATATGTACGTCAAGTGCACTGGTGTTAAAGTAATAAATAACCCAAAGGGTTGGGTTATTGTATCCACAGAGAGTTTGCAAGTACTAGTTACTACATCAGCCTTATTATCTAGTCTTATATTTAGAAGTGTTGCGTAGTAAACAGAAATAAATGGAGCAAAAACTTCTACTTAGAAAAGAAAGGACACACTCAATGGGAAAAGAGTGGGTGCTCAAACTATGATCCCCCAAGGATATTAATAGAAAGGACTACGAAAGCTAAGAATCTTTCTCTAAATCCAAAACGTTAAGCTGAAGGAATCCAAAATTCCTTCAACCCTGTTGGCAAGGTGATCGGAGACTTCTTCAATAGGAATCCTCCTATATGTGACTCGTCACAGCATAAGGTATTCATATAAGAGTGATAAGTTCTAGGGATTCCAAAATGATCAACTAGGTACCCGAAGTTGGTTAGCGCTTTGGTAAGACAACTAGCTACTAATCAAGGATAGACCCTAACAAGACATGCCACATCCAAGGGTTTAAATGATTACATTAACCAAGCGGGACACAAAGGTAGGCATTGGTCAACTCGAAAGGAAGTGGACACTTCTCTACCTATGACTCACTCCTTTTCCCTTTCAAATCTCGCTAGATCTGACCTTCCAACAAGAACATTCACAAGCATAATCAATGTTGTCACATACAAAGATCATGAGCATTAAATATACGAGAATTGAACTTAAACAAACAACTTCAATAAAGAGAGAAAAGCTCGTGATAGATTTAAATCAGCCTAGGGTTCACATGTTCAAGTGTCCACAAAAAGGGTTTAGCTCCTCATAGAGCAATACAAATTAAACATAAAGTTTTCTACAAAACATGATAAAAAATTATAAAAATACTAAACCCCTTTTCTCCGATCTCGATGGGCCGATATCCGATGTCGAATGATGCTTCAAATACTCCTCCAATGACACCGGATCGGTCTATATGCGTTAATGAACTTCCTCTCCAAGTTAGGGTTGTAGCTGTTGTTCCAATCGTCCAAAAGCTCCTTCTCTTCTGGAAAACAAGGTTTTTATATCCCCTCCTGCAAATGACTCCACGACCATGAACAATACCTCCCACAGCCATGGAGTTCTCTGCTTTCAAATCAATACTAGAAAAATAAATGTTCTACAGCCGTAGACAAGGCTCCCACGGCAGTGGGCTCCCTATCTTTAGCGGCTCCACGGGTGTGCACAGTAAAGTCCACACCCGTGTACTCTTATATTTGGCTTCAAATGCGCCTACCACTGTTGTGGGAGGTATTCCCACATCCATGGACTCTTCTGTCTGGCTGTTGATAGCTTTGAATTGCTCACCATGGCCATGGAACATATTTCCACGACAATGGACCCCTCTGAACTCCCCAGAATAAACTCTTCTTTGCTCCATTCTCGCTCTCAGAAGCCTCTAACATTTAACTTGAGCAAATGAGCAAAATACGAATACTTTAGCCCATAAAACTGCTATAATTCATGCTCATATGCAACAATCCATGCCAATAAAACATGTAAATTCAAACACTTATTAGCCTTACTGATGATGGAACAATTACAACGCTAACATGCATGGAATTTTTAACAAGTTAACCATATTAAAATAATAAAAAAAATCAAATTCAGATCCTTTCACTTGGATTTGAATTGAAATCTACTTCACCCCTCTTCTTTATCATGCCCTAAATCAACCTTCTCACAGTCATCATCATTGTTCACGCTCATCTGGCCATCGCCATCATGGTCCACGTCTTACCGAGTGCTCATCACGCACCCAACAATGTAAAGTATTTGCCATAGTGTGCCAATCACTGTGAAGTCCTCGCCATCATAGTCCAGGCCGTGTGAATGAAGTAGTAGATATGTATTGTTATAAATGTAATATGGGAGTGTGAATGAAGTTGTTGAACATTGCAAATTCTTGATATTGTTGTATTTTGGACAATGTATTTTTCAACATTGGAAAGTTTTCTTTTCTTTTTTTTTATTTGTCATTGTTATATTGTTCATTGTTTTATTTATTGTATGTAGGATAATTGGACAACGCACAGATTACAGATATAATATGGGATTGTGAATTCTGTAATTAAGAAGGCATGACTCATTGGATTCCTCACTGGGGAGTACGAGCTGCTCCTCGTACTACGACAATGACTCATGGGTTGGAGCATATGAAATATGTTATGCTTGCTACATTAGACCATAAGATTGGATAATAGTTTTCTTTTGCAAAGAGTTCATCTTTTCCAATATGACATAAAAAACACAATTTTCTTGGATAATAGTTGGCTTATTATATAAGTAATAAGAAAAAAAAGACAACATCCTTGCTTGGAGAGTATTCAAACCATTCAAGAAATAATTTAAACCATGAAACTTGGAAACAATGATGAGTTTTCTCATTAGAAGAATATTATAACATTATATGTTGAAAAGACAAGGTTTTAATGTAAGTATGTAATTTTATTTTGCTAGTGTACTAGGTAGTTCCAAATTTTGGTCTTTTTCTGGGATCATATTTCAAAGAACTTATGTCATCTTCTTTTTCACCCAATCAGGGAGCTTTAGTTAAGTGTTCTTTCTTATCTACAATAGTTTTGTTAGAGTTGGAGCTCCATATTGGCATTATTTGACAAACGTGAAGATGATGTGATAATCATGATGATGTGGAAAAAGATGCATAAAGACATGAAGACTAGTTTTGGAATAGTGATAATTAGTAGATGCATTAATTTGGAGGATCTCGTTTGCAGTACAAACAATGGCTATGTAGCAAAAATCTAAATGAAGATATAAACTACATTTGACAAGTGAATTAATTATGGGGAGATCAACTTCTTGTAGGCTAAGTTTATTTGAGGTCTAATTTGGTGTGAAGCTAAATGAGGACAGAAACTTTGAATGGCAAGAGCAATCAAGGAAGATCTCATGACCATATGAAGACAATGCCAAATGAAGACATGAACCATATTTAACACAACTTTTTCAAGCTCACATTTACATGAAAGATTGAAGCTATTTATAAGTTGATCTATTCGAAGACACTATCATATATGGAGAATAATTAAGATTAAGCTTGGATGAACAAAATCAGGTTTGAAAGATTATGAATAACTAAACTTGAATGAATGAAGATCAAGTTTAATAACAAAAAAAATTGAAGAATCAAACTTGGATGAATAAAGATCGAGTTTGAAGATTCTGAAGAGACTAAACTTAAATGAATGAAGATAAATTTTGAAAAGAAGATTTGAATATCTTTGAAGACTATTTTCTATGAGATAAAGACACACCATGTGAGGCATTACCCTTAACGAGGGGACTATTAATACATCATAAGGAAGCAAGCTAGTTGCTGATAGGTTAAGTTTGAGAAAATTCAACAGCATTAGACTTGGACTGGCACAACCAGAAGGATTGGAGGCTTTGCAAGGTTGCATTGCAATGGTGTAAAACCCACCAATTAATCTCAGCCATCGGATTTTAAATTTTTAATTGTTAAAACTTATGGGTTTTATCGCTTACCTTCATACCTTATCCCGAATAACAACCAGATCGTGGAAAGAAGACCTTGGAACCCACAAGCGGATTTAAATCCGAGACCTAGCCTTGCCTTTCTTTCTTGGTTTCGTGAAGTACCGGCGGCGAGGAGGAGGAAAGGATCTCACCATCAGCATTTTTTTCCCTACTACTTGAGGTAAGCATCCTCTTTCTCTGATCTGGGGTTTGATTTGTTAGTCAATCTAAAATTCTATAGTGGCATATATTCCCTGATCTGTTTTTCAAAAACATGTTAAAAGTATGCCATGTATCCCTGTGGTTCACGGCTTTCATTTAGTTTAATCCCCGTTATACTTGAATCATTTGTTTTGTTTTCTTGTTTGCTAAATCCTCCCTCTTTATGTTTGGAAGGTTTTCCTGTCTTATTTAAACTGGTTGGGTTTCTTCGTAGATTCCTAATCATCAAGTTGGTTTTTTTTTTTATATTAGCAGCTATTTTAAACTTATTTGTATAACTCATTATTTGTCTTTATTCCTGAATGGGTTTTCCATTTAAGCATTAACTCGCAATCATTCACAGTGAAACTTAGGGGCCGTTTGGTTCGGAAGTGAATTACCGAAGTGGTGGAAGTCTGGAAGTGGCACTTCGGTGGAAGTGAACAGTTTAGCTGGAACTATCCACTTCAGTGTGTTTGGTTCAAGCTGAAAACTGGACTTCGGAGACCACTTTTTGTGTTTGGATGGTTAAATTAGGTATCTGAAAAATCCCACTTCATCACTTTTCGGTAAAGGGGTAAAGTTACCCCTTCATGCTTTTTACACTTATTTAATTACATCATATGATTTAATTAAATGATTTAATTACTTTATTATGATGGTAATAAATAATTTATTTATTAAATTAAAAACTTTGCACACCACATAATTAATTTAATATCATGCTATTAAATTAAATTAAATCGGTTAATATATTATGCTTAATTATTAATTGGTGAGGGTAGTGATTTAATTATTTCATTACCATGGTAACAATTATTTTATTTATCATTGAAAAATATTGCAAAGTGGGCTAAAGTGGGAGGCTGAAGTCATGACTTCGGGATTTTTCCAGCTGAAGTCAGACACCGAAGTGGCCGAACTCAGAAGTTGTCACATCATCACTTTCGGGTCCAAATCAGTGAAACAAACACACCGAAGTGGGCTGAAAGTGGCCACCTCGGCCACTTCGGTGCCCACTTCGGTGAAACAAATGGCCCCTTAGCCTCTCCTGCAACAATATTCCCTCTTTTGTTTTCATATGTGATATCTTTAAGGTTTTGTCATTGCACGTGATAGTTCTTCAAACAAAGGCAATATGTATTTGCTAAGAGGGTATCATTTGCATGCTATAACTTTTAAAGCTCTATTATAATTTTTGTTATGTTGACACGTGTGCTAGAGATAGGGATTTTACCCTAAGAGGCCTTTTATACCTCTTAGGTTTCTTAACATGGTACACTACTTGATAGTAGTGGATCATGTTTTCGAATTATTTGCTATTCATGACTTGAGAATTCTTGGGTTGCCTTTCCTATTCGTGCCTTTTCCTCTGTCTACATCTGTTCAGTATTGCTTACGTTGCTTATATGTGTGCTATGTTCGCTCCTTCTCTTCCACAAATATCTTTTTGTGGAGAGGTCCATTTCTTCCACAAGTGTTTTCTTTCATGGATCTTTGAGTTTGGAGTGCTTATGAAACTTGTATGGATGCTATCTTATCAAGATATTCAATTGTTTGGTCAAATGAAATAATTTCATTTCTTTCATTTCCTTGTCTCCTTTATGTATGACTCTGTGCACTTAAGTTATAGCATCCAAACTCTGAAAAACTGATTCTAGAGTAGATGGTGCTGTCATTCTCCTTGTTCCCCTTTGTTTCTTCCTCCAAATTCTTGTAATTACCTGCACTGTAGAGTCTGCTTAAAATAATAATAATAATAATAATAATAGTTCTGAACTCCATAATCATGCTTAGAAAAAAAATCTTTTCATTGTTTGATGATGTTGCGGAGGTTTTTTTTTATCAAATCAGTTTCTATCTTTTATCTCAAAAGTTTGGACTCTTCTATAGTTATAATTGGAACTAGTAATTGTCAACTATTGTGTATCTGGGCGTTTGTTTGCATAATTAGTGTTTAGAGTCTGGATCATGTTTAACCAGTGGTTAATGTTTGTAATTAAGCTTTGGAATCTAAGTTAAAATATTATACTCATGTTATAGGGTCTTCGCTCGAATCCTGATTTTTGTGTTCGAGTCAGTTCTATAGCTTGGGGATATTTTTTCAGGTAAGTAAACCACATATAAACCTAGAGGTGCAAGCTGGGCCGTGCCGGCCCGAGCCCGGCACGGCCCAGCACGATTTGGGCCGTGCCAGCCCGAGCCCGGACAGCTACAGTGCCGGGCCAGACTGGCACGGCCCATATCATTGGGCCGTGCCGGGCCAAGCCATGGGCGCCCGCGGGCCGGCACGGCCCGCGGCCCGCCATGGGCCGGGCTGGCCCGGCACGCGGGGCCAGCCCGGCACGGCCCGCAACTAGCCGTTGCGGGCCGGCACGGCCCCCGGCGGGATTTTCTTTTTATTTTTTAACCAAATTAATTTAAACATTAGAAAATGACATTTTTAGCCCCTTTAACAACTATAAAACGGCTAGTTTTTAAGGGTATTTTAGACTTTAAAATATAATTACATTTTTACCCTTTTCAACAACAATAAACGGCTAGTTTACAAGGGTATTTTAGACTTTAAAATATAATTACCTTTTTACCCTTTTCAACAACAATAAACGGCTAGTTTACAAGGGTATTTTGGGAATTAAAAAAATTAAAAAAACCTATAAATACCCCCAAACATTTACATATTTCTCCACACCAAATTACTCATTCTTGTTCTAATCTCTCAAGCATTGAAGACTCCAAGCTCTCTTAATTCTCAATCTCTTCAAGTTCAAGATTTGAAGTTTGTCAAATTCGGCTCAAGCATTTCATTACTCCGGCAATTCCCTCACCTTTTCGTCAATTAATCAATTCGGAATTCTCAAGAAAAACCACGAATTAAATTTACATCATCAAGGTTGAGGTAACCCTAAACATTTTATTTTATTTTTTATAATGGCCGGCTCTCCTAATTTTCCTTTCGACACACCATTTTTTTTTAATGAAAACAATTCCGAAAATTTCGATGATTCACAACTTGAGCCTCCTACTGAACCCCCTAATATGGGACCATCTAGTAGCCGGCCTCAAACAAACAGAAAAAAAAGAACTTCGGGGGTATGGGAATTTTATGATATTGTTGAATTTCCAAACAAAGGGGCTCGTGCCGTTTGTAAAAAATGCAAAAATGATTTTTCTTGTCAAACTTCGGGTGGAACGGGTCATTTGAAAAGGCATGCTGATAAACATGGTACTAGTCAAAATGATCCTTCCCAAACACAAATTAGTTTTACAAATTCAAGTATTGGAACTTTTGTTTTTTCTAATGAAAATGCAAGAAAATGGATTGCAAAATTTATTGTTCAAAATGAACAACCTTTTTATCTTGTTGAAAATCTCGCTTTTATAAAAATGCAAGTTAAAGGTTTTAATCCGAATTTTAAATCCGTTTCAAGGACTACTATAAGAAAATATTGTCTTATTATTTATGAAGAATATAAAGAAAAATTAATTTCCGAAATTTCTAAAGGTTTATTTAAAATTTCTCTTACTTCCGATATTTGGTCTTCTCAAAATAATTCCGATTATCTTTGTGTTACCGCTCATTATATTGATAATAATTGGACTTTGCAAAAACGTATTTTGAGTTTTATTGAATTAGAATATCAACATACCGCAAGTAATATTGCCGGTTACATTATGCGTACTATTAATGAGTACAAAATTGAAAAATTTGTATTTTCAATCTCTCTTGACAATGCTTCGGCAAATAATTGTGCCGTTGATATGTTAAAAATGCATTTAGATCTTATGTTTTCCGGAAAATTTTTTCATGTTCGTTGTATATGCCATATATTAAATTTATGTGTTAGAGATGGTTTGAAAATTATTGATCTTCATATTCGTAGAGTTAGAGAAGCTATTTTATATGCAAAAAACTCTTCTTCACGAAGGCATGAATTCAAAAGATATTGTAGGCAAATGGGGAAAAAATATAAAAAATTTATTTCCGATGTTCCTCATAGGTGGAATTCAACTTATAATATGTTGGATTGTGCTTATGATTACAAAGATGTTCTTACAATGTATTGCCGTGAGTTTTTTCCCGACCTTGGAATAACTAATTATGATTGGGAAGTTAGTTATATGATAAAGGAGTTTTTGGAAATTTTCAATTCCGCAACTAATTTTTTTTCCGGTATTTATTATCCTACTACTTTTATGACTATTTCTCATTTATATTATATTAGTGAAATTTTTGCAAAATATAGATGTGATCCTAATTTTGCTCCCATTGTTGCTCCTATGGAATTAAAATTTAAAAAATATTTTGCAAAAATTGACCCTCTTCCCGTTTTATCTATGTTTCTTGATCCTCGTTTTAAAATTGATGGTACTTTTTGTATGATTGATTCTTATGATGAAAACATGGGACTTGATCATTCAATTTTCAAAGATGAATATCGTTGTTTGCTTCATGATATGTATAATGAATATAACCATACATATGGAAATCGACGAGCTTCTACTTTTGCCGGAGATTTTGAAAAATCTTCTTCACTTTCCAAAACTAAATCTCCGGCCGATCTTATAAATATGATTAGAAGAAAATCTACAAGTGCTTCTTCTTCTTCTTATTCTTCTTCTTCTTCTAATACTAGATCTTTGCATGAATTAAATCTTTTTTTAAATAATAATTTTAATGATTTTCTTACTACCGAAGAAATTAATAATTTTAATATTTGCTCGTGGTGGAAACAACAAGAACATAACTATCCTGTGCTAGCCGCCATGGCACGTGATCTACTAACTCCACCGATGTCTACAGTAGCGTCGGAGTCTTGTTTTAGTGCAGGAAAAAGGGTACTCGATGATAAGAGGAGCCGCATGAACCAAGCAACAGTGCAAATGTGCATATGTTTGAAGGATTGGCTAGAAGCAGAAGATAGATTACAAGAATACCAAATGCATGAAGAAAGTAGTGATACTGGAGAGGGCCTTACACCATCCGAGCGTTCAACTTCAACCCGTGTTGATGAAGAAATAGATTAATCAAATAAAGTTCCAAGCTTGTAATTTTCTAAATTGTTGTTATAGTTTTTTAAATAAATGTCAAAAATTTTTCTATATCTATTTGTAATTTATTTTTAGTTTATCTTTATTTTTTCTATGTAATCTTCTAATGTTATGTTAAATTTGAAAAAATTATCTTTTCTTGTATAATTGTATTCATGTAAATTTACTGTATTTAGTTTTTTTTTAAAAAAATATTTCCTTAATTTTTAGTATTTTTAAAGTATTTTTAATAAATTTTATAATATTTTTAAAAAATATGGGCCGGCCGGCCCGGCCCGCCGCCCGGCCCGGCCCGGATGGCTCGGGCCGTGCTTCGGGCTGGGCCGACCCCCCATGAAAGGTGGGCCGTGCCGGCCCGGCACGGTTGCAATCCGGGCCGGGCCGGCCCGAGCACGAACAGTGCTCGGGCCACACCGTGCCCGGGCCGTGCCGGGCCGCACCGTGCCCGGGCCGTGCCGGGCCGGGCCGGCCCATCTTGCACCTCTATATAAACCTGTATATATGTAAATATAAAATTTCTTATTACCAAAAATGATTTACATAATTATTTAATTACTTTCGGTTTTACTGTTAAAACCATTCATGATATTATATTTAAATTTTTTGGATTTTAAGATACTGTGACTATTATTATTTTCAAAATTTATAGATTTTTATTTATTTAATTGTTTATTTAATTGAATGGTTTGTAGAAATTATGATTTATAATCTTAATTATTTATTCAGTTATTGATTACTTATATTTTAATTATTGTTGTCACATATTAGCATTATCTTATTTTAAAATAATTGGAGTTATGTTTATTAGAAAAATGGGATCATCGACTTTCACTATTTCTTCGTTGATAATGATTTTGTACATGACATATTTTGATATAGTAACTTGTAGTCCCCAAGTTGACTTTGTAATAACCCTGTTATTGGGGGTTAAACACTGACCATGTCGACATGAACCTCTGACTCTGATAAGGAACTATAGTTTCGCACCATTCCGTTGGTGGAGAATAATAGCCTCTGATAATCTGGCTCGGGTCACCGAGAATAAGTAAATGAACTCTGACAATCCGACTCGGGTCACCGAGTTTAAATATATGAATTTTGTTTTTTTGTTTTTAGCATTAGTTATTGGGGGACATATATACTCATTTATTTGAAAAATTATGTTTGTTTGAAATATTCTGAAGTCTGGGTTTTATTTCTGATATTTATTGTACAATGTTACACTTAAGTATGTTTTTGAAATTATTGAGTTTTGTGATCCATATACTTTTGTTTTTAGTAGTTGTTTACTAGGTTATTAAGCTCATAAATAGTTGTTCTACCATTTTCAGATCATGAGTAAATGTGTGGTGGATAGCTTAGCGGGGACCGTTGAGTGAACACTAGGTGGTTACCATGAGAATAATCTTTCCGTTGTGAACTATGAAATTGTTATTTGTTTAAGACCTTGAATCATGCACTTGTAGTTTTCCTTGAACTATAGTTCTAAGCTTGGTTAATTTATTCATTGAATTCTTTGGTTTTGTGTGAAGTTAGTGCTTTGTTATGCATTATGTTTATGAGACAAATATTGAGGCCTTGTGTGCCTACTTGGTCTCGGCCTTGTGGGTATATGGCCATTTGTCGACGTATCGAGTCCAGTGAGCTGGGTTCGGGGTATGACAAATAGGAGCTAGAATTCATTCAAGATCAACAGACAGGCCGCATTGCAAGCTTAGCCGCAATTGGAGATGCAACGTCTAAGATTGAAAGGTATCAAAGTTAAGAAGCCACGAAGATTCTAAAAGAGGATTAAGCTATATTTAGGACGTGGAGATGTCTATGTAAGAGACCATATTCTAAGATTTAGAATGAACCACTGGAGTGAGAGACCATAGTATGAGGGTGAATGAGTGAGCATCTAACAATCTAGAAAGAGTTTTTGTCTACCTTTGTATGGTTGAGTAATAGCATTGCACTCATATTTATTCCTATATTTTGGTTGATTTTTAACTCTGGGATTGACCAAGGGCTTCTAATCTCACCTACATGTGATCATATAGAGTACTAACTTGTTTACTTTCAAGAGAACAAATTCCTTCTTGGTGATCACTCATAACTGTTACTTGCCCGATATAACCGCACCTCGAGTTTGCCCTTACCAAAAGTAAATTGGACTTAACTATTTTACTAATAGGCTAGATGTCATATGTACATTGTGGTCATGATATTTCAGGTCAGAGATCCACTCATAAGATCATAATCAATAATCTCAATCATTGACAGTCAAAGAGTAACACCCTGTGATTGGATCGTAACAAGTCATGTTTGAATAAATCAATCTCACCGATATATGTATGACACATGCTCCCACTATCTCATAGTGTTCGATTTACACTTTTTGTCAAAATATATGTCATACAAATCATTAATTTTTAATGACCAATTAAAAAAAAAATTTATTTGTGAATTACTTAAGTGTACAACTATAAAACTCTTCTAGTGTCTTCATTATCTTATAATAAGTAGGATGTTTAACTTCACACACATGGATTATTAAAATGCTAACATAAGTTTTATGAACTATTTTTGTCTGTCAGACTTACAATTGCTGCAAACAATGACAATTTCTGTAAATGTCAATGTCAAGTTAAGTATAGGAAAGATGATAAAAAATAAAAACTGTTTATTAACTACAATTGTTGAAAATTTATGCCACATATTTGCTTTCATGGCATCTTAATATTTCTTAGCAATTTTTAATAGTAACTTAGACAACCATAAAACAAAATCATAATGAGGCATGCCTCCTAACACAAGCAAGTGATGTTGAGATACAAAATAAAGAAGGATTTCTACACCGTAAAATAACAAAAAAAAAAAATTCAAACAAAACAAAAGCACAAATCATGAACAGAATCCCATAGCTAATCCACAAAACTAAGTAAAATATTGAAACAAAAACAAGGCAAAACCCACACACTGGTGATGAATTAAAAAAAAGAAAGGTTGTAAAGTATAATCATCTAGCATAGACATCAAGCAAAGACATCAGTGATATATATATAAAGATAAAACTTGAATAGCATGTTCCTGTACAACTAAGAAAAGGGAAATTTTCAAATATGATGGATTACTGTTTGAGAGAAAAAAATAATAATAATTTCACCAAATTTCATGCAATCAAACACATAAAAAAGAATTGAAGTTTGATCAATGACTTCAGAGCTAAGCGACATTATTTCAATAATGAGATGTCAAGTACTTGGGCTGAGGTGCTGTTTTTTGGATTAAAATCAAGGGAAAATTTTGACATTTTAGCCACAATTAGAGAGGATTTTTTCTAATTTTGAAAGAATTGGGTATGTAACCCCATCTCACTCTTTGCTCGCTCCTCATCACTCCTCTCTCACTCCCAAATCCATGGGATATGAACCTCCAAAGAACCAAATACCCCTTAAATCCATGGGATAAGAAAATGATGAGATATGAACCTCCAAAGAATCATGCCTTGGAGGGACCAGCAAGTTTAGCAAGAGTTTACATAACCCTGGAGACAGAATGAGAGAGAGAGAGAGAGAGAGAGAGTAAAACATAGAAAATGTTCATTATTATCTTAGCTTATTTCCTGCAATACTTCCTTACATTAAAAAATAGATAGGTATGTCTAAATGAAACATGTCTATATTGCAAGTGGGCATAAAGTTAGAGAACTATAAATTGATGCCATAAATTGAGGAAAACTTGAAACAGTATGGAACTTGGGTATGTTATAACCTCTGTATCTAGTTTCCTTGCAAGCAAGAATCATGCGAATTGGATAAGTGTGGGAAAAATTATATTAGGAATAGTTGGTATGGAGAGGTTAGTCATGGAATTATAAGTTCTACTTGAAATATGCATATAGGGCCATTTTCAGCTTGTAAAATGCATTCTTAGACTTGTTATGATGATGTTAATGGGAGTTTCTTAGTCTTGGAAAAATGAATAATGTGCACCAATGAATAATTTCATAAGTTTTATACAAAACATAGAAATAAGGAATCTTAAATCAATACCAAAAACATGCCCTTATATTAAGAAAGTTACTTAGGTTGCGTTTGGTTGGATATAATTTTAAATACAGCAGATTTCTAATTATGGTATAACTATAAATTAATAAATTTGAAAATACAGTACAGTCAAATCTAATGTTTGGTTGGATGTAACTGGAACTACTGTATTATAATATTTTTATGTTTATTTGAAAAGATTTATAAATCTGAAGATAAAAATAATTTTATTAATTTTTTAATTTTTTATTGCTAGCTTATTCTAATAACTTATTTTAATAGAAAAATTGAACCATTAATTTTATTATTATTTAGTGTTAAATTTTTTTTTTAATAAAATCCCAAAATCTCAGGCAGTAAAACCAAATCCCCTAGCCAAAGGTATTTGATTGATTAAAGAAAAACTATATCCCTCAAAACAAACAACTAATTTTAAAAAGTGATGTATTTGGAGACTTCAAATACATCAAAACAAACACTACTTTAGTTTTCAAAACTCAATAAAAATTTCATTTTGCTTTATAATATTATCTATATAATAAATGGTTTATAAAATCTATACATAATAAATATGATTAAAATCGACGTATAATAGATGTATAATATGATTAAAATCTATATAGTGTTTCATGAAACAAATTTAATTATTTTTTTGTTGCATTTAATTTTTTGTGTAAGTTAAATATGATATTAATAATTAAAAAAAAATTAATTACATTTATTTCTATAATAAAGATTGATGAAACTTTTCAAAACCAATTATAACCATTAAAAAAAAAACTTCATCATTTTTGTTTTAAAAAAAATATATCAACAGCTTCTATTATAATAAGTTATTTAATCATAACATTAGAGTTTTTATTACGTATTTATATATAATATTATTTTAAAAACTTTCAAATTATAAAACTCCTGATATAGAGTGAGAAAATTTGTCCAGTGATAAATAAAACTGATAATGAACAAAACACCAATCAAATTTTATATATTCATAGGCAAACTCCCCTCTTTTCATTATGAACAAAACATCCCTCTTTTTTGGGTTTACTTCCATCTGGGTCCCTACCTGGGCTAACGCCGTTACAGCTTGAGTGGAGTGACGGTTATACCCCTCCGCTGACTCGAGAATGGGAGCTGGGACGGCGGTGCGTGTCCCGAGACCTTTCAGAGTTATGAACGACTCTTTGGCTTCATTTCAACTTCTCTCACACGAAAGCGATAGTGAGAACGAACCCTGTAGCTGCGACACCGCCGGCGTAACGAACATCCGATTCTCAGCCAATTCCGACACAGTATTCTCTGGTAAGATTACTATGGTTTTATTCCTTTCCCACAGAGCCGATTGTAGTTTAGGGTTTTGTGCTCTGTACCGGTTGTTCAGTGTAGGAGGAGCAGTTTCCGTTTATGGAACGGATCTGTTTAGAATGCAAAGTTTCTGTTTACATTTTAAGGTTTCTGTTTAGAATTCAGGTATGTTTGGCATCCAACCTAGTGAACATCAGATGTTATCTGGCGCCCGTCGTGGATACGTTGGCTGAACTAAGGCAGCACATGTCACGAGGGCAGCTGGAGATGCTGAGGAGGACACCATTTGGCCATCTCATGGAGGTCGACAGGTTGTTGCAGGAAAGGGGGCTACTTGATGCCATCTTGCAGCGATACAACCATCAGACCAAAATGTTCAGAATCAGGGCGAGCCTAGTGAGCTTCCGACCCGAAGATGTGGCCATTATCATGGGTCTCCGGTCAGACGGGGATGTGGTGTTCAAGAAAAACAAAACACCGTCTGATTTCGAAGCGAAATGCATGTCCAAAGGCTTCGGAAGGACCCGGGATGTTATGAAGGCGTCCATTCTGAGAATGGTCCGGATAAATGGGGAGGATGTGAACTTTGTGAAGCTGCTGGTGCTCTACCTTATAGGGACGGTGTTGTTTCTGAACACCACCATCTCAGTCCCAAGATGGCTGGTCGACTATGCTGCCGACCTCTCCGCCCTACCAAGGTACTCGTAGGCGAAGGCCACCCACAGGTGGATCATGGAAGACGTCCCCGAACGGCCGCTCGCATGCAATTAAGAGCCAGGGGAGAGAACTTTGACACATGATATCTGCGCGGGTGCTCCATCGCCCTCACCCTATGGTTCTACGAGGTCACTAGAACAGGGGAAGAAGACCCGTGTTGGGATGAATCCCCGGCTATTCTATTACGGGGAAAGCAGTTTTAGGAAACAAGCATCGTTGGAAAAGTTACTGTCATCCATCGATGACAAACAGGTATGAAATCTCTGTTTTCCCTTTGTTCCCTGTTTACCTTTCAAATGTTCCCGTTTAGAATCTGGAGTTTTTGTTTACTTTTTGATGGTCCACGTTTAGATTCCGGAGTTCCCGTTTACTTTTTACAGGTTCCCGTTTAGAATCCGAAGGTCCTGTTTACCTTTCAAAGGTTCCCGTTTAGAATATGGAGTTCCCGTTTAACTTTCAAAGGTTCCCGTTTAGAGTCCGAACTTCCCATTTACCTTTTAAAAGTTCCTTTTTAGAATCCGGAGTTCCCGTTTACCTAAAAATAGTTCCCGTTTCGAATCCTGCGTCCATGTTTAACTTTTAATTATTTCTGTTTAGGATCCGACGTTCCCGTTTATCTTTTAATGGTTTCCATTTATCTTTTATGTTGTCGTTTATCCGTCCGAAGTTTCTACTCTCTTGTTCACGTTTTCCAAGGCGACCGTCGACTCCGTCGATGAGTAAACGTTGGTGTTAGAGATAAGGCAGCACTCGCTGCCATCTCCTGTGCTGACGGTGATCGGTCACCGACTCCACGTACTAGCCCCCCCCGGCGCCGCAGTCGGCCTTGTCACGAGACACGGGTGTCCCCCCCACGACAATTAAAGACGATGTAGCCACCTGGCTATAGCGGACCTTCGAGACATTATCGCAGGACGCCTAGTGTCTGGCTTCCCTGGTGGAAGTCATCGAACGGCGCCTTCGTATCGCCGCCCCATCTTCGGGAGACGCCACACCAAAGTCCGGCTCGGTGTCATCTCTGGCAGACACATAACGTGTTAAGAAGGTCACCACTCGATGCGTTTCTAGGACTGTCTCCCGGGAAGGAGAACAGCAGCCCTTCGAGGTCCTTGAGAGGCCTGTACAGGTTGCAGGACAGAAGACCACTCCTTCAGTGCCCACCGATCCAAGGATGAAGAGAGTCGCCTGTAAGGGCAGATGGAAGAAGGACGTCCCAAGAAGTCCTTCGGTAATCTCATCCGGCAATGATGGCTCCGATGCGGTCGACGTTGACAACATCATAGCATTTTTGACCGAGATGAAAGGTAAAGTCGTCATTCCGACCTTTGATTTTTATAGATGGTGCTCATCGAAGGGCGACTCCCACATGCAAACCACTGTCAAGGATGAGGGACACGTGCACTCTCCGGTGATGGCGCACGACAAAGCCGGGAGCCCATCATCCTTTGTGGAAGTCATAGACAAAGTCATCCCAAAAGAACGTACTCTAGCCTGTACAGCTACTGCTACAGACATCTCCGCGGACGAAGGTGTCCAATATGAGGCCCCTATTCCGCCGGCAGAGGTCGCCTCGAGTCCAGCGGTGGATGCACAAGACGACGTTCCGTCTCTACTCTCCGTTGAAGAGGTTGCCCCACCGGAGCCCCCCATGGCGGATGAAAATGCGAGTGCGTCCACCGCTCCCGAGATAGCTCCATCTCGACCCCCTACGGCGGAAGAGGAGGCTCAACAGCAGTTCCCCACCCAAGACGAAGATGCGAGCACCGCCGCAAAGGAACCTCCAGCTAATCTCCCCACGGCGGAAGAGGCGGCTCCACCACAGCTCCCCCCGGCAGAAGAGGTGCCTCTACCGCAGCTCCCCTGTTAGAAGAGGCGGCTCAACCGCAACTCCCCACAGTGGATGAAAACGCCAGTGCGGCCACCGCTGCGGAAGAAGGTCCATCACATCCCTACCCCACGGCTGAAGAAGAGGCTCCACCTCAGCCCCCAGCAGCACAGACAACATATGCTCACTATCCCAAAAAGCAATCGTCACAGCTCCCTATCGATGTTAACACGGTAGAAGTTATTGAGAAGCAAGAGTCATCATCTGTTAAGACTGCCTTTCGCCCCAAAAATAAACGGCAGACTGTATTTTATCGCTTGACTCAAATCGAGCCGGCGGCAATGGAGATGTACCTCAACTGTGTAATCGACAGTTGAGTATCCATTTTTCGTGTACATTATATGGGTTTCGTTTACTTATGTGTGTTGTCGTTTACATTATATTGATTCTCGGTTACTTTTGGATGTTTTCATGTACCTCTGAGAGTTTATGTTTACCTTATATAGGTTTCCGTTTACATTATTGTGGTTTCGGTTTACATTATATGTGTTTCCGTTTAGCTTTTCTTGTTTTCGTTTATGTTCAAGAGTTAAAGTTTAGAATACTGTGTTGTCATTTACATTATGTGTGTTTCCATTTACATTTTCCCGGTTCTGTTTACTTTTTAGTGTTGCCTTCTAATAATTGCAATGACACGCTTTTAGGACCGTCGTCTGGAAGAACGACCTCTCCTTCACGACCAGAGACCAATTGTACACCTTGGTGGATGGGGTCGTTGTGCCCGATGATGTGCTGGACGTTTGGTGTGTCATGATCATGGAATCATGCAAGAGAACCCCCTACCCCTATAAAAAATGAGCTGTTGTCACTCGGCCCTGGCGCTTCTCATGTTGAAGGCAAAGTACAGTGCGGAGGTGACGCTGACGTTGGTCGAGGCGGGCACCGCCAATTTCAACGAGGTGGAAATTATTATGATACCCATAATATTCAACACATACTTCCACCTCCTCATCCTCGACAAGCAGCAGAAGCAATACGAGCACTACACCTCTGCGCAGAGCCGCACATACGACGCCGATGCGAAGGCCATGGTAGGGTCTTACGCCTCCTTGCCTTATCGGTCTTTGTCTCTCTTTTTTTTAACGTCAGACGACGACGCTGACACATTTTTACGTGCCACCAACAGAGGAAGCTTTTCGACCGCTGCATGGCCGTTGAGGTGGGCGACACCGGGACGGAGAATTACACCCTTGTGCACCTTCGTGACTGCCCACGGCAGAAGCCCTATAGCCTGGACTGTTGCCTTTACACAATGCGGTTCATCGAACAAATCCTCAACGGGGAGAGTCCTCGTTTGCCTCAGTCCGACATGCCACTTCTGTGTCTGCAGTATACAGCAAGTATTATTATGGACAGCTTCGCAAGGGGATGGCGGACCCGGCAGCAAAGAGAGCGATGTCTGACTCTGCAAAGGGAGCGGCATCGCATTGAGAAAAACATGCAATAAGCAATTCGTTTTCTACATATGTAATTGCTTACTTTTGTTTTGCATACCCGCGTTTATGAATGTAAATAGGTTTTAATGATTTCGTAAAATTTTACTTGATTGCATGGTTTCGTTTACTCGCTTACCCTAGTTTCTGTTTACGTTCTAAAGTTTCCGTTTAGATCTGAGTGTTTCTGTTCGCATTCCTGTGTTTTGGTTTAGAATTGGTAGTTTCGGTTTACATTCCAGGGTTTCTGTTTATATCTGAGTGTTTCTATTTGCATTCTTGTGTTTCTGTTTAGAATGGGTAGTTTCTGTGTACATTCCAAGGTTTCCGCTTACATCTTAGTGTTTCTGTTTACATTCATGGGTTGCTGTGTACATATAGTAGTTTCTGATTACATTCCAGTGTTCTCATTTAGATTCAAGTGTTCATGTTCACATTAATGTGTTCTGCTTGGACTCTCAATCCGCGATGGGTGCGTTGCACGACCGCCGAGTGTGACCAACCTCCCTACACCTGTTGCACCTAAAATCACGTACAACATTGGGCTGCGATTCGATTCTTTTCTGTTTTGGCCGCCCGGGTTGTCTATTCGTTATTGGTGGCTGGAAGGCCAACGGACGAGAGCCATCTGTTGGTCTGTCATTATCAGGGACAGGGAAAATCGCTTCTGCGTAAGATGTGCGGTACGTGTCTGCGGTGAAGTAATCGTCAACATATTTGTGGGCGTTTGCATCTGTTTGCATTATAGCCGCGCAGGCTTGCTTACACAGGATCCCGTATACTTGCCACCGTCGAGCACGTCCTCGATGACAGGTTGACGGAGAAGCTGTTCCGATCGATAACTTCAAAGCAGTCACCGGTTGATCTCCCAACAAGTAACGCACGCGCTTCTTCGACCACTTCTTCGATCTTGCTGTGTATGTCAGGGTACAGATGGGTCTCCCACCACTAAGATTGTTCACGGCGGTTACACAGCATGTTCATGAGCTTGAACCTGTTGTAAGTGGTGAGAGGCAGTGAAGCGGACGAGTTGGACAAAACATAAACGGGAATTGCTACAACTAAATCAGAACTAAACGAGGACTCACAGACGTAAATGGGAAATCGGCGAACTAAACGATGACTCGTAAAAGTAAATGGAAATAATAATAAGTAAACAGAAACGTCAGTAAGTAAATCGAAACTCACAGACGTAAGTGCGAAATCGGCGAACTAAACGAGAACTTGTAAAAGTAAACATAAACAATAATAAGTAAACGGAAACGTCAATCAGTCAACTAAAACTTACAGACATAAGTGGGATATCGGCGAACTAAACAAGAACTCATAAAAGTAAATAGAAACGATAATAAGTAAACGGGAACGGAGGGATCTAAAGCAAAAGGTAAGTCGGAGCACTAAACGAATGATTACCGGATCGAATCCACCATATTTGTCATAGGAAGATGTCTTGCCTCTTTAATCCATGCGTTGAATGATTCTGCGACGTTTGAATACATCTCACCCAAACTTTCGCCTTTGAACATGTAATTTGCCCAATGCGCAATTTTGGATTTCTAAAGTAGCCGAGAGATGCATATGTGGAGATGTGTTGAACAGTCGTTCATCGCGTCATTGAACTCCTTCTCCGTGCACACAAATGCAATCCTAACAATAATGGACCAACATAGCTCTTTTAATGACTTCCCAATGCCCACGTTTGCCTTCATAAAATTTGCCTCCAGTGCCTAAGACAAGACGCGTGTGGGGAAAACCTTCCCGACTGCGTTGATGAGACCCTTCGACCTACCTGAAATAAATGTTATGATCTTTGTGTAATCATCGTCCCCATATAACACATCACCAAGCTTGGAAAGAAACCAAGTCCAGTTTGCATCCGCTTCGTTGTCAACAATGGCGAATGCAACGTGAAAGAAACCGTCGTTAGCATCCTTCCCCGTTGCACTAAGCAAGGTGCCGCCATATTTCCCTAGCAAGTGAGTCCTATCGATGAATAGCAAGGGCCTGCAACCACTCTGGAAACCTACAATGCACGCGTGGAATGCAAAAAAGGCCCTTGTAAAACGGTCGCCTTCATGGTCCACTACAGCCACACTGCCAGGATTTGTCTCTAAAACTTTCCTAGCATACCACCTGAGGAGATCGTAGCTCGCAACTTCACTGCCGTGAAGAACACCCCGGGCGACCTCTTTCCCCAACCAAGCTTGCTTGTAAGCCAAGTGAACGCCATGCTCGCACATTATATCATGTTGAATATCGACGGCCCTATAGAGAGGGCGATCCTTCAGCCTCTGTAAAACCTGAGCTTACCCATTTTTTTGAAGCTTTTGGGTGCGAGGTAGTGCCGATACCTCCGCCGCATGTGTGTGCGGAGTACGTCGTCTTGATCATAAACGTCTCTTGGTTTTCATACTTGGAAGCGTGGACACGCCATTGGCAACCAGCAGATGCATATTGGACAGTTACCCTCTGCTTGTCATTCTTCACGAAGGTGAAGTTAAAATTCTGACTTATGGCGACACTTCGCAGTGTCTCTTTGAAGTGATCACCATCGCAAAATCATTGCCCGACTTTGAGACATGCACTGGCAGGTTGGTCTACAGCCATAGATAGAGCACCTGGCGTGTGTGGGTGGGACGACATTATGCGCCGACTCAACGCTAGGCTATCCGAAATTGAATCCCTGCTCCTGGTGTATACAAGGAAACGCAAACAGCAACGGGTTAATGGAGAATCCCAAACGTAAACATAAAAGTAAACGAAAACGCCTAAAAGTAAACGGAAACTCACAATAGTAAACAACAACTCCCAGAAATAAACAGAAACCCCCAAAAGTAAACATAAACGCCCAAAAGTAAATGGAAACTCACAGACATAAACAAAAACTCTTGAAACTAAACACAAACTCCTAAAAGTAAACAGAAACGCCCAAAAGTAAACGAAAACTCACATAAGTAAACGGAAACACTCAGAAGTAAACAAAAACGCTCAGACGTAAACATAAAACTCCTAATCGTAAACAGAAACTCCCAAACGTAAACGGAAACATTGTAATCTAAACGAAAACTACACAGGCTAACTGAAAACTCCAAAATACTAAGCGGAAAGTAGTACGTAATCATTTTCGTTGAATATACAAACGAATGTGTTGTATTTACGAAAGTAAGGAGGAGCCTGAGGCCTCATCGACGGCATCGTCATCGTCAGTTGATGTAATGATAAGATCGACGGCAGGGTAGTTAAACATATAGTGAACGTGACACATTCGCTGAAAATCAATCTCGCATTCTATGGGACAGACCGTGTGATGTGCATCTGGGGTGACAAACTTTACATGAACACGCCCGATTTTGTGACTCCATTTTTCACATATCTCTTGCAGCACTGACTCCTATGTACTTAACACAGTGAACTGCAGCACTCGACCCTCTCCCTTGTATCTGGCTATTGCGCAGAAGGTATCCATTGAGTCCCGTTGCACGAAACCCTCAAACTGCCATGCATTACAAACCCACAAATGTTCATAACTTCTGTGCTAACAAAAAGAAAAAGAAAAAACCTTCACTCACCACAGCCTTCAATGGGAACAAGTACGCCTGCCCTTTGGGGCCAACTGGAATGCTGGTGGAAGAGACAAACGTTACTACCTGCTAATGCAAGACAGGAAAGAAACAAAATGAACTCGAAGAGGAAGGATGAAAACTTCGTTTACAAAAGCAATTATGGTAAGAGAAAAGCTGCCTGAAAAAGCCTGTTTTTCCCTTTTCGCTGTACAATTTCAAAAAATTATGACAAGATAGGGCGGGCCCTTTCCCACCAAAGTCAAAGGTAAAGTTGGTATTATGAAAAAAGACTAGTGACGGAGTTGGACGGAAGGACTGAAAGGGAATGTAACTTAAAAATGAACATGATTAGAGATATTCAAATGTCAGAGGGACTGATCGGGATGTTTGCAATCGTACAGGGACTTATAATTAATTGTCTCTAAATAAAAACACAAGTTGCCATGGGACATTATAGGGACAAAAGGAGAATCATATTGTAAATTAATTTTCATAGAGGGTTATTTAACTTTATTTTCAAACTTTACTGGGTTTTCTTGAAAACATGTGGCCTTTTCTGGCTTTTGGCACCGCATGGACAATACACTCTGAAGATCAAGCCCTTGGTCACCGAGTCTCGTCGGAGCTTTCCGATTGCAAGATGCTCGCTGGCGTGAAATTCATATCGCGAGATCAGCTTAAATCCGTACTTCTGCTTCCCAATTTTCCTTCGCGTTCTTGGCTTCCTGGTGATTTCTGTATCCCTAATTCCTTTGCTCGTTCGATCAATGTAGGGCAAGCCGCAAACGGATTCCGGAGACGATTCCTCGGAGGAGGAGAGGAATAAGAGGAGGGGAAGTGGTAGGAGTAAGCACGAGGAGAGGAGACGGTCGGAGAAGCGGGTGAAGGCGAAGCAGAAGAAGAAGAGTGTCAAGAAAAGGTACCGCTCGGATGAGGGTTCTTCTGGATCGTCGGAGGGTGAAAGCGATAGCTTTTCTGATCGATATGAGGAGAGGAGTAGGAGGAGGAGAAAGAAGAGAGATAAGGATTTGCTGGATGATTCTTATTCTTCATCAGATGGCCATGAGAAAAGGAAGAGAGATAGGGAGCTGAAAAGGGAGAAGAAGAAAGGAAGTAGGGATTTTGAGGAGTCGTCAGGTATGCAGGCCCTTGGCTTTCTTTGGAATTAATAAATTGTGTAAATAGTTTGTGATTGGACGTATTATACTTTCAGATGATGATGAGGCTAGAGAATATGATGCACGGCATGCCAATGAGCTTGCAAGGAAGGAAATGGGGCTAGATTGGATGTTGAGATCAGATAGCAAAACAGAGAAGAAGGTTGAGGAGGTTGGAGAAGCACTGGAGAAGCCTCAAGTTGAAGAGGTTTGGTTTTTTTTTTTTTTTTGGTTGTTGTTTCAGATTTTTCTTTTTTACAATAAATGTGGATTGCTCTTATGTTTCTGCTCACAGAGTTTATATCCAAAATTCTACCTAATTTGATCAATTTCATAGTGGAGGGAATTTATTTGCTTATAGTTTTTGATTGACATCTTATGATCCAAGAAAACTTATTTTGATAGCCAGACAACATCCGACCACCATTTTCATCCCTGTTTATTTATTTTTCTCTTTTCTTTAAAAAATGATTCTGTTAGCACTGCTATTGTCGTTTACAATTAGGAAAATTGTCAGCCAACAGTCATTTCCAACAGCATATTGTTTGGCATGTGGCATAAAGAATTGTTGGTTGAGATCTGGATCCTCGATAAATTTGGAGAACCATGCAGTTTATTTCGAAGCATGTGATTTCTTAATTTGGATTTGAAGTATGAGATCTGAGACTTATGATTCACCTACTATTGTGAGTAATGTTTTTTTTTTAAGTAGGGGAGTGAATGATTCTGTGTCTACAAGTTCACCATATCTTGTTCAGTGCCCAGTACATACACATATCGTGAATGATTTTAGTTTTATCTTTTGGAGACTGCTTTCTTCTAGAAGACAGTGTTCAGGTACCTAGATACATTATGATTGTACCAAGGCACAAATTCAATGGAGAATCAATCTTCATCTTATCTGCGAGAAACTGAATCCATCTTGTTTAAAATTTATGTGGAACTTGGTTAAGCACGAACTGTTATGACTTTTTGGGGCCAATCACAACAATGTTATTTGATGTTATTACTGTAAGTTGGCCTTTTCAGTTGCAATTGGTTGGTTTTATATGTATTCAAGTGGCTTATTAGTGTGGTTATAATAAATTTCACATTCAATGAGTTCAATACTGCATTGAATAAACTACATGGATACATTATCTCATTTTTTTCAGCAGGTCAACAGAGCAAATCCCAAAGAGCTGAATCCGTATCTTAGAAATAATGGAAGTGGTTATCCAGAGGATTCAGCTGCCGTAGAATCTGGTGCAGGTCAGCTTCTTCCTTCTTCTGTTGTTGGTGATGGTGGTGCAAGCTGGCGACTCAAAGCATTAAACCGTGCAAAAGAGCAAGCTGCTCGTGAAGGGCATAACTTTTCTGAGGTAAAAATTATGTCACACACAGCAAAGTGGAGTGGATTATTGCCATTCAATGCTCAGTTTATTTCTATTATAGGTTGTTAAAGAACGATGGGGCTCATTGAGTCAATTGGCTGCATCAGTGGACTCTCACAGAGCTGCTCCTACGCATGCTCATTTGAGAGCTATAAGAGATAGGAAAAGGGGACAGACGGACAAACCAGACACTGTTGCTGGCAATGAGTCAGAGAAACGAACTGAAGAAGTACGTGATTTTAGCCGTGGGTATCTACGTGAAGTATCTTCTAGGCATCCTGAGATGAGGAAACCTAAGCATGATTCGTTACCCTGGAAAAAGAAGAAAGATCAGCTTGAAGGCCCATCTCTTATTGCTGAAGCATTCTCTGGCCTAACTAAGTTCGCTAATGATGGAAGCTTTATGGAGACTTTCTTCCATCTTCAATCTAAAGGTGCTTCTGACAATTCTCATGCAAGTGTATCAGGAAATGATAATGGGGACAAAAATGAACTTTCTGTAAACTCTAAGGATGCTGGTGCGCCGTCTTTGGCTAACAACCAAGTTCTGACCGCAAATCAGTTAGCTGCTAAGGTACTGCAGCTTCAAATGAAGGGAAAGCATGATGAGGCGGAAAAGCTTTCGGTGAGACAAATTTTCTCCAAGGCTTTTTTCTTTCCTGTGTACCAGTGTTATTTACTATCAAGTTTAATGTGAGTGACATGAAAGCACTGGAAGGATTTGTTTGTCGTAATGCCTTCATCCACACTTTCTGACCATGAGAACATTGTTGCTATATAATTTTGAAGGTCCAACTTTAGCTCATTATTGATGATTAAAGAAGTGGAAATTTGGTTTCTTTTAAATACGCATACTGGTTTGTTTTAGTGCATTAAATTGTTGTTGTTATTGTTGTTGTTGTTGTTGGTATTATCTAAAAATGGACTATTGTTGTTGAAAATGAAATCAGAATGTTATACTAACTACAGATCTTTCTTTGCTTTGTTTAGAAGGAGATGAATGCTATGATTCAGCAGCAAGATGTTGGTCGTGAAATGACTCAAGTCACTCAACGGGAAAGTAAGGGAAGCACAAGCAGGTATTTACTAACCTCTAAATTATTTGTTCAGTTGCATTTGAAATGAAACAGACAAATCTGGATCATAGAGTAATAGCACAGGAAAATCAGTCTCAAGCAACTTTAGTTAGATTCAATTTAACAATCAATATCTAATCTTCCTTCATCTCCATAAAATTTGTGATCTGTAAGGCATAACTACAACTTCTCCTTTGAGGTAATAAGGTAGCAGCAGTATCCTTTGTTTATGGAAATTATTTGATTAACTCATGTCTTGGATATTTGAAATTTAAAAATATGTTATTTATTTTTTTCCTTATGTGTAATTGAGTAATCAATTCTTCTCCATCTCAGTGAAGACATGATATACTATTTTAATGCATTTTATATACAAATTTGCGTATTGAAAGGTAAAAATTAGAGTTTCAATGTAGCAATCGATCTAGACTTACTATTTTAAAAGATGTTCTGCTGTCGTTGCCACAACATGCTTGACTAACATGATGAATTTAAAAATTTTACTAATTAAGACTAATAGTGACTTTTACTTAAGGGAAAGTAGTCTTTAATTATTGTTCATCTTAAAAACAATGTTCCACTTTTTTCTTAGCCTTTTGCTTTTTATTGGTTGCAGATACATAAAGCATGGCGTATCCCGGGAGCACAAGAGGGAGGAAGATGCTGATCTGCATTTGGCAAGAAAAATAATGAGCAACAAAAAATATAGCTTGTCTGGTAGAGCAGATGATGAATATGACTTTGATGGTGAACCTAGTAGAAAGCGTAAGCATAAAAGGGATGCTGTTCCTGATGAGAGAACTTTTGCCAAACGCATCTTGACTCAGCATGAGCGCTGCCAATTTTGTTTTGAAAATCCCTCACGACCAAAACATCTTGTCATTTCCATAGCGAATTTCACGTACATAATGTTACCACAATGGCAACCTGTTGTTCAAGGTCATTGCTGTATTTTGCCAATGCAGGTAAGCTACCATCGAAAGTTCTGTCTGGCTGCCATTTCTACTTGTTTCTCCTGTATTCACATATATCAAATAATATATCAGCAATATATAAGGATGCTTCTGCAGAACCTACAAGCTGTTGTCCTTTAAGATTTTGTTGTTTTTGGAGCTATCCTTCCACTAGTGAATATTGTATCTTCTGTTGTTTTTTCTTTATGACTCCACGATGTATAACTTAAGTTTTTACATATAAAGTTGATCATTCATCTGATATTTTCTCTTTCTTAGCATGAGTCTGCGGTTAGAACTGTTGACAATAATGTGTTGGAGGAAATACGAAATTTCAAAAAGTGTCTTATAAGGATGTTTGCAAATCAAGATAAGGAGGTGGTGTTTATGGAAACTGTGATTGGTTTGGCAAAGCAGCAACGACATTGCTTAATTGAATGTGTTCCTATACCCAGTCAGCTTGCGAAGCAGGCGCCTTTATACTTCAAAAAGGTCAGTTATACTAACAGACAATTGGTTTGCTAGTGCATCTTTATTTTAGTAGCGTATGAGTGATACATATAAATTAGATCTGTATGGTGCATCCTTCGAAACTTATTTGTGCTTCTTTCTCATGTGTTTTTTTTTTCATTGGTTTTTCTCATGATTGCTGCTAAGAATTTTTATGGCTGTTTAATTACTTGAATTTGATTGCATTTTGCTCTTTTTCTTTAATTTTTTTTTTTGGTATCTGGCTTGCTGAATTGCATTTTTTCTGTTTCTGCATGCTCGAATGGGGTTTTCCACCCACTACTCCATAAAAGTTTTGTATGTGAACAACTTTCTTATTGTAATCGCATATAACTCCCTCAAATCTTCACTATATTGCAAATATCTTTCTATTATTTGTTAGAGCCCCCAACTGATGACTAACCATGTCATAACTTTAACAATATGTGAAAATCAATATTTCCCTTTGCTCAAAAATTTGATTTAGAAAGATAAGGCTTGAATGAAGAAAAGCAAAGGAAGGCCTTTTTGAGTTCTTTTCTTTTTAAATTTATGAGAAGTCTTGGTTTGACTTATTGGCTGAAATTTTGTTGGTATTATTTATGAAGATGACTCAAAGTTTCTAAGATTTGTGGTATGAATTGAAGCCTTAGGTTCAAGTTACTATATTTCTTGCCAAAACAAGGTCTTTAATTTAAGTAATGAGGTTATTTTTGGTCAAACAAGGTCATGCACCGCGACCTACCTAAATGAACAGAAACTTTACTGAGGGACTAGCTTTCAAAATTAGGCATGGAAATTGATGACACAACATGCTGTTATGATTTATGTCTTCAGAAACTTCCTTGACCTTTGTTATTGATCTAATTTATTTATTCTTGTCTAAATCAGTAAAGACTCTATTCTATTAAAAAAAAAAAGGAAGAAGAAGAAAAAATCAGTCAAGACTGATGTCAAGAAGGATAGAGAAGAGTAATATATGGAAAAAGCCTAGTGACATCTCGGGGTATGGTGACTTCTCTGATACTAATTATTAGTAAAATTTATAAATGGATCTGACCTAATTGTATTAGGATAAGTAGATTAGGTTATCTTGGCTGGATTTAGGTACAATAAGACACCCATTGTTGTTTTAATTTGTATATTATTTGAGCATCACTAGTTTATTATGTTGAGGGTTTATAGATGAGCCAGCAATTATCAGGATATTGATAATTCTAGTTTACCAACTACAGTTGCTTTATTGTTCATAAGACAAGCTTATTGTATGTAGTGTCAATATTAGTTTTCATGTCAATGGATATGCTATTGTTTTCTTGCTTGTCATGTTACAATAGCGTGTTAAGTATTGACACAACGGGATCGTGTGATAATAGTCTGTTAAGGATTGACTCAATGAATCTTGCTACTGTAGCCTGTTGACTGATACAAAGGGATCATGACAAGGATCTTAATGGTTGAAGAGCTCCTTACCTTTGATACATTTTGCTTATTATACAGAAAATTGAAGAGTGATGGATACGTGACTCATAGTCCCAATTCCACCCACCACCCACAGGGTATAATGTGATTAGCTTCTCCAGTGATATATTTTAACAGGTTTAATGTATCCTCTAATTAACAATATATTGGACAAAGAAGGATCGACTTTAGTCTAACAGTTGGAATCATCGGTGCCATCTTTTTTTCCACGAATATGAGTTGTAATCACACATGTTGAGTCTGTCTTCTAGTAAATCAATAAAAATATATATGCTTCAGTAAACTGGTTTTCTGTAGCTATCCTTTCTGCTCTGAAAAAGTGCCATTTTGTTACTGTTTTGCAGAGTATTAATAGATATTGATGTAAATTTTTTTCTGATAACATGTGAGCAAATTTTAGGCAATTGATGAAGCTGAAGATGAATGGGGACAACATGAAATGAAGAAGCTTATCCAAACAACTGGAAATCTGCGGAACGTGATTCCTGAAAATTTCTCTTATTTCCACGTTGAGTTTGGCCTTGACAGGGGCTTTGTTCATGTGATTGATGATGACGACAATTTCAGGAGCAGCTTCGGTCTGAATGTCATCAGAGGCCTTTTAAAACTGCCAGAGGAAGACATGCACCGACGAAGGAGGCCTGAGTCCGTCGAGAACCAGAGGCAAGCAGTTGCGAACTTTGCTCGGGATTGGGAACCTTTTGATTGGACAAAACAGCTTGACTGACGATCACCCGCTGCTGTTTTGCATTCACTTGCTTGATTTTCTCAATGAAGTGAAGTTTATGAACAATTGAATGTCGCCCAGTGAATGTTGAAGATTGGATGCTTTTGAAGATGATGATGAATGCGGATGAACCAAATGCGCATGCCACTGATTTTCCCATGATCAACAATAGTTTTTTGAAGTGATGTACCAGCCTTTTTTCTGTAATAATGGATTAAAATGTGTGTATATATTTTTTCCCAAAAGTAGAAAAAAGGAAAATACTGGTAAATACTGTGCAGTGGATCATCCCTGCAATACGGTAGTTGGTATTTTGTATCTCTCGTAAAATTGTGCATGTTCTTGTTGGAGTTATTAAAATGAGAATTTGCAATTTAATGTAATTCGCTTGGATTCATTTTCTTCTTTTCTTCAACAAGTGATTGACTTATGAAATGAGCATAGCTTTTTTCTTTTTTGGGTTTATAACAATTTTAACTCATGTTAGAGCTTCCAAAAGCTTTCTCTGAAAAAATCGTATTGATATAAAGTGATTTTTCTTATGAGTTTCAGAAGGAGTTGTAATAGAAGTAACTAGATTCTAGAAGATATGCTTTATGCTTATAAATATATAACTATTAATTACATACAACTTCAATTTATTTTATCTTAACATGAAAAATCTTCAATTACTGAAAAATATTAATGGTATATTTTATTGATCATAAACATCACGATACTTAATAATATTATATTAATTAACGATATGATGATAAATAAAAATACTAATAATACATTTTTTAACTTCACTAAAAACATTTAAATTCTTGTTTATTTTAAAAGATTTAAAATGAATTTTAATTAATGTAAAATTTATTTATTAGTAATATGATATTATATTTTAGTAGGGTTATTATTTTTTTTTTAAAAGCACTATTTTTATAGGGTTTTAAATTTCACTCTTGGTCGTCATTATTTGTCGTTCCTTCTTGAATGTCATTGGGATATCGAACCCAGTTCCTCTGAGAATCCATGCCACATTCCAATGCAGCCATGGTGGTGAAGGGAGTCAGGAGATTGCTTCCTCTCAATCCGCTTCTTAGGCCCTTCTGTCCCATTCCGTGGGTATTCTTCTCTAACCCTTGGAATTCTTCTTGATCCTTTCCGGATTTGGATCGAAAATCACACCTAGATTGATTCAAGAATCATTCTTTCTTCTTAGGGATTCAATTTATTGAGAGAACACAGTGCAATGGCTTGCAAAGGAGGGCTTTCGATCCATGGCATCAAAGACATCATTGCTGTCGCTTCCGGCAAGGGTGGCGTTGGCAAGTCTACTACTGCAGGTCTGGCTCTGCATCTTCGTTCTTGTCTGGTATTGCTTGTTAGGGTTTGGGGATAAGTTTGCCTTCAGGTTGCAGAAGCTTGTCTCTAATTGTTCCAAATTTATTTATTTTTAGTATGTGGTTGTCATGTGTATTAGTTATTATTGCACTGTTTCATAAAAGTTTTATTTTTTTTATTTTATTGAATATTTTGGTTCACCAAAAGGTTAGTGATTGTTTGGTTCATGTAATGAAAGCGGTAAGTCCCTTCATTTTATTTTTATGTTCCATTTTACTTGATAGGTTTGTTGACCAAATTACTTACAGTGCTTCTCACAAGGTTATATGTCAAGAAAGTTTGATTATTTTGTGGCTTTAATAAGGTTGGACAGTTCTAAATGTTAGTGTTTTATTCTCTTCTTGGTCCCTTTTGTTTCAAAATTTCATTGAATTGTTGGTTGGACCAGCTAAAAGGGCACCGCTTCTGAATGTTACGTGGTGAAACCTTACTATGGCCATATTAATTTTTTTTTTTTTGAGAAAGCCATATTAGTTTATTAAATGAGGTTTATTTCCCTATTCAACTTATGTGAAAGTATTCTTGCCCATTGGGGAGACAAAATTGATAAGATGGGTCTTGTACCTTGAGAACTATATATATGAGTAAACTTTTACCCCTTGTTTGGTTGGGGGAGTTTAGAGGGGTAAGAGAGAGTTTGGAGGATTGAAGCTTGTTTGGTTGGAGGATCTTGAAGGAGGGGGAGGAGCTTGGAGGGGTGATGCACCCCCCACCCCCCAAACCAAAAACGCCCACACCCCACTCCTCCAAATCGGGGTCTTTTGGAGGAGTGAGTTTTTTTATTTATTTTTTTCCCATAATGCCCTTACAGACCAAATATATTACATGAATATCCTTTTTATAACCCTAATCATTTAGTTAATCCTATGATGTAGGTGCACATGCCATCATCAGATATAAAAGACTACATTGCCAAGTTCTTACTGCTCTCTGTTTCTATCTTCTTGTTAATTACTTGGGAATGAGCCACTTATGTCAGTTTAACTAGTTGTTTAAGATGATTTTTTTCCTCATTGGTGATTCTTGGTATTTAACTAGTTGTTTAAGTTTAACTAGTTCTTATCTCAAAATAATATTATACTAATCACGTCAATTTGCAACTTAATTTTTTGGAGTAGAAGATATTTCTTATTTAAATTTAATTATGAAAAATATTTCTAAAAAGGGCAAATTGGTCAATATACACTATACTCCCTCTCACTCTTCCATCTAACCAAACAAAAAATTTAGATTACCCCTCCTCACCCCTCCAATGAACCAAACATAATATTTTCACAAACCCTCCATCCTCCTCCCCTCCTTACTCCCCCTCACTCCTCTCCCCCTAACTCCCCCTTTGAACCAAACAAGGGGTTAATCTAAGATAAATTACTTATAGAGTAGGAAATGCTAGTGTCGTGACTTTTTTTGCTGTTACATCAGATGTTTTCTCACTGTTGAATAAACCAGGAATTTGCAAAATGAGTCTCATGCTTATTTTCTCACTGTTGAAAAAACCAGGAATTTGCAAAATGAGTCTCATGCTTATGTTTTTGTGTGTATAAATATCTGTGGTCTTTAGATGTGAACCGAACTCTATAAATTTCCACTTTGGGCAATGTTTCTAATATATATACATATGTTTATTTGCATTATGACTTATTTTTTGTTTTTTGCGTTTGTGTTGGTTGCAGTTAATTTAGCTGTTGCTCTTGCTAAGGCGTGCCAACAAAATGTGGGTTTATTGGATGCTGATATTTATGGTCCGTCAATTCCTACAATGATGAACATCTTTAGAAAGCCGGGAGTGAGTGAAGGTGCAATACTATTTTTGAATGCTAATAGATTTTCTACAGTGAATTTCATTACTTGATTATAAGTAAGCGTGCTAATAATTGGGGATAGTTGGCTTGCACTTTCAAGGCTTGTGGCATACATATGAGTCTTTGCCATTGTAATTTGTTGATCAAAATTGCTGATAGAATTGTTTTCATGTAGCTCATTAACTTTTTTTACAAGTTTAGTTTAGTCTAAATTGGAACAATTATTAGCAAGTCATAACTCTTGTTATTAAAACTTCTCAAATTGTACTCACAAGCACCTTATTTTGACAGATTTGAAGATGGTTCCACTTGAAAATCATGGGGTCAAATGTATGTCAATGGGGTTTCTTGTTGACAAGGATGCTCCAATAGTATGGAGAGGTCCCATGGTTTGTTTTGAAAATACTTTATTCATTTTTATCTGCAATGTGCAACTTGGATTCATTATTTTGCATTTATATTGTTGAATATACAGGTGTAATTGAGAGAGTTGGGTGCTTGAAAACATAAAATATTTCAAGAATGAAAAAAAGTAGGAACCAAAACTGCTCAACTTTTTCTTGGTTTAGGGACTGTTCTTATATCTTTTTTCTTACTTTAGAAATGAAAATGAGCCTTCCATAGGTTCCAGGTACCAAAATGAGTAATATAGTATGGGAACTAAAAGTTCACTTTCACTTTTATTTTAATTTACTTATTCCATCAAATATTAGTATTTTGATCCCATGTTTTCAATAGATTGACAATTTATTATTGTTCTTCTTTGGGCATCAATTCATCATTTTTTTTAAAGGATGCATCCTCTTGGATTTATATAAATTATATAAACCTGTAATCTACCCAATTAAATGATGATATGTATGGGATAAGTTATTTAGGTTGTCTATGCTCCTGTTTATTGCAATAACTACATATCATCCTCAAAATTTTCTCGGATAGTTGATGTTAGGAGTTTTTAGTGGTAAAAGGTAACTGTTTCTAAAGAAACTTTTAACATAGAAAATGGTGTAATTGACATATATTTGGGCATGTGATCTGACTGCATATCTCTTGTTTCAAAAGCATTTATATACATTAGCTATTTGAAAATATTAGAATAATTAATGGTCCTAAATCATTTACTGTTCATAAGCTTGGACTTGAATAAATAAATTTGGATCTCTCGTCCTATCTACTTCGGTTTTGGGCTAAATTGAGTCTAGATAATGAGTTTTTGGTTTGTCTCTAACAGATGAACAATATAGTATTTTCTGCTTCACTTGATTTGCTAATGAATTTTCCTTTGTCATCAAAGTCAATAAAGTTTGTCTGATGTAATAAAGATCAGTTGCAAGTCGACACGTTTGTTGCTCTGTGGGTTTAAGTTTCAGTTGCATTAAAATTGCATCCCATTTTATAGGTTAAGCAAAATTAAACAAAGTTTTTCCTTATTCTGGCACTTGAGGCCACGATAAAGCAAAACTGGTTAACGCCGTTGAAACGTGGGCAATTTGCTGTGCTAATTTGTTAATTTACTGTTGCCAAAACCAAATTTTGAGACTAGTTGAACACTTTGAATATATTATTCTATGATAATTGAGTTCTCTGTGCCGACCTGAAATTGAAAGCAATTACTTTAATCCTTTTATAGTACATTTTAACATTATTTGTCTTATTTTGCACAGTAGAATATGCTAAAGTGATAGAGTTAATTGGGTTTTACTACAAATCTTTCTGCTTAAGAAAAGGTTATATAGTTAATTGCATTCCTAATCATATTGTGGATTTTCTTGTCTCAATTGTTATTTAAAGATAGGAATGTCAAGTTGTAATGACCTGTTTCTAGGACTCTTGTGGTTGTAGCTCTTATTATTATTATTTATTTAATTAATACATAAATTTATATCATGCCTTCTATAACCAATATAGAGACTTTGTTTTTACTGAGTTGGCATGCTTTGGAAAAGAAACCACATCCAGAAATTTCCAAGGGTGATGCGTAGCACAAGGTTGGTAGATGGTATTTTTGCATAGTGATGTTGGAAAATACAATAGTCTTTCTCTGCCCTATCAAACTTCATTTGAGTGGATTGTGTTTCTGAATTCGGGATGTTTACATGCTTTCTTTCATTTCATGAATTTTCTAATAAATTAAATATACAATTTACTTGGGATGCAGAACTGCTTTTCTACTGTGCATGGCTTTTTAAATTGAGTTCTGAAAACCAAGATTTTGATTCACTTTCTATGTTTGTGATGCTCGAACTACTTTGTTTTTTTTTAATTTTCAGGTCATGAGTGCTCTGGAAAAATTGACTAGGGGAGTCACCTGGGGCAACCTTGATATTCTTGTCATAGATATGCCTCCTGGTACTGGAGATGTTCAGCTATCGATTTCTCAAAGGCTGCAGTTATCTGGTTTGTTACAAATATCTAAATCATCAAATTTGCTGTTCTTTTAATTGAACCATTATAATGAAGGTCTTCCATCTGGAACACTATTGATTGGTAATTTTTGTCAGCTAGTTAGATGGCATGTGCGCAAACAATTTTTTTTAAGAGCCATTTGGGAATTCTAGGAATTTGTTGCTTTCATTATCTTGGTTATTCTGAAGTAAACAGAAGTTTAGTTATGCTTGCTAGGATTTGCCATATTAATTTAACTGAATCCTATCTAACACAGCTGATGAAGGCTTTGTTCTTTAGCTACTTGCTTCATCATTTGTGTGATTTTATACCCAAAATTCCTCATCCAAGCTGGTGATAACTGATAACTCAATGAATGTGATGTCTTTAGGTGAATTTATATCATACGCATTATGAATTTGCTGAACATTATTGCTAATATTTGAGGGTTTTTTTAATCCAAAATATTTGTTTCTGATGCATGATAATGTTATCCTAGTCTCAATTTATCCGACTCTCATCGCGCAGGCCAGCCTTGAACCAATATTTTAAAGATGTTTGATAAACTGTTTGTACTTTAGTGACATAGTTGGGGAACTACTCTTGTAATTGCCATCGACAGATTTTTCTCCTTTTTATATGTAGTTTTTGCTATTTGGCAGTAATTGAGTAGCCTATCCTTATAGTGAGGGAGCTTCTGTGTTAGCCCTGCATAAACCATATTTGTTTGATTCTCCTTTTAAAAAACTAGATGCTGTGAAAGTAGCCATGATTTTTCGGTAGCTAGGAATTGAAGATCAACTTGAGAAAGTGATGATAAAGTTTGTCTCTTGGTAAGTTCTGTAATGTAGGATTTTCTGACTGTGATTCTCTTGGTCTGCAGGTGCTTTGATTGTTTCTACTCCTCAGGATATTGCTTTGATTGATGCTCGGAGAGGTGCTAGCATGTTTCTTAAAGTTGATGTTCCTGTATGTTTCTTTTTCACAAGATGCTCTCTGTATAAGTTGATTCCTCTGAATGATTTGTTAGTTATGTTCATGGTAAATCTCACAAGTAAATTGCATTTGTTGTTTTCATTATAGGTGAATAAATTTGCTCTTTTAGTCTGCATAATGTTGAAGAATATGCTTTATACTCCTACTATTAACACTTTGCATATAAAATTTTTTACTCTTGCCTGTTGAAATTTTCTCGTCCATTTTATCTTGTTTATCTATGTAAAAGTTCGCAAAAGACAACTTCTGGTAAATGAATACATTAGTCTGTTGTGTTTACTTGAAGTTCTTATACTAAATCTAAGGTTAGAGGAGCCAATCATTATCTACACATAGTGGATACCAGGCAACCATTTTCAATTTTCATGCTTAGGCCACCTGCTTTGCAAACTACAGTTTTGTTTTATATGGTCAAATTTGTGAAAATTCAACATTGTTAACTGGTTAGAGAACTTCAATGTTTGACACTAGAAAATCATCAACCGTCGAGCTTTGTCTTATGCATGCTAGTTGAAGTGCTCCATGCTTTTATATTGTTTCATTTTGGTATTTCTTCTAAATTATGGATAACTTGAACCAGCCTATCTTTCAATTTGTAAGAGCATTCATTTAAAAATTTCACTTTAGTTATTGTCCATTAGATTTTGCAAACGCTATGAGATCATTACTAGCATTCGACAGGTTTTATTTTAGGTATCAAGGAAAATGGGCCTGAGGATTTAAAAGCCTTCTCTTGGGTTAAGGATAGGCTGATTTCTATCTTGAAGCAAGGAGAGTTTGGCAAATATTTGATGGGGTGCTAGTTTGTGAGTGTTGCATGGATAGTTACAGAAATATGCTGTCAATATACATACTCAGTGGTCATATACCAGGGCTATTTTTCTACTTTGAAGAACTTCTAGAGATGGGAGTGTTATAAAATTCATCTCACTGATTTGTGTCAAGGGGATCAGGAGGTTTGTGCCAGTTCTTATGGAGTTTATTATACTATTTAGTCAGACTAAAGATTTTCAAAGATGGAATATAAGGAATCAAATGGTTTCTTTAGGACCAAAACATAAGAAAATTTGCAGGCAATATTTATATCTGGCAGGAGGCACTTTTATAGTTGCTGCCTGTGGTATTCAAGGGCTTTGCCTTTGCTTTCCTCATTGGTGAGTCCCAAAAGCATGTACTACGTTAGCAGGCCAATCTGGATATTTAGAGAGCATTGAGAACCTGACATGTGGTACTAAATTATAGACAATGAGAAGGTGAGAAACAATTTTACTTATTCAATCCTAGTATTTTGTTTTTAAGAGAAAAGTGCTTGCTTACTCCTGTACAAGTGGATAATTGCGAATATATCCTCATAAAAGTCATATTTGCTTAGATACTAGCAAAACATTTTTGGTTGCTTATTTACCCTTTTGATTGATTTCTTACAGATTTTGTGAAATATTGATTTATCCTTGTTTTCTCCTTTTTGGTTTTTTTTTTTGTTTCTCAAAATGAAATAAAGAGGAGAGTAAAGAATAGTTTATTTCTTTGTAGATTTCCTTAAGGAAAAATTAATTATTAGTCCCTAGAAGTTTCAAAAAATCCCGATCAGTCCCTCTGGACTACGGGTTGCAGCTTTGGCTAATGCTCTAAACTCTGGACTAACCAAATCAATAAAGTTCTGAAAATTTGTAGATATTCGCTCCATTGTTGGGTCTTTGGCTAGATTTTTCCTTTTCCGATGCCTAGGTGTTCTTGAGGTACTGTTACCAGATGCCACAGGGGACGGAGACTCCGTTGGTTCTTGCGTAGGCACAGGGAAGTCTTCAATTGGCAGTTGGGAAAAGGCCGCGACATCCTTAACGGAAATGTTATCCTCATTTTCGTATTGGGTTGCATCATCCCCGATATCACCACTACAATTGCGATAAGCTGTATCCTTGGTAAATATCGGAGCAAGATCACTATAAAATGGACAGGATTTGCCATATAAGCCAGCAACTTTTTTATGACTTTGCATTATACCATGAATGTAACAAAAGATGGACAGGATTTGCCATATAAGCCAGCAACTTTTTTATGACTTTGCATTATACCATGAATGTAACAAAAGATTGTATCAAGTAAGTGTTTAATATGTTGACAAACTACCAAATTAGATAAATTTGTGTATATTTACCTTGATGTACTCATCGTACGCACTTTTGACACATACTATAGTGCTATTTTGATCATTCCAATCGAAACCACTCAGTTGTAGGATATCGACAATGGCATTTGTCTTACTCCTTAAGAGTTTCATGCGAGATTCGATGTTTGGTGTTGCCTTCAACATAGTTTGTGGAATCCTTTCTTGTATCATTTTTTCCAATTGGAGAAGATATCCACCTCGAAAGCCATTTTCAGCTCGCCACATGGGATTTGTCGAAAGTTCAACCAAAGCTTCGATCAGTGCTTTATCTTCCTCCGTTGTCCAGTATCGTTTGTTTTGTCCCCTGCCCCTTTGTTGTGATTTTGAATCCATACTGGCCACAAAGAACTTGCAACATGTTAATACGACAAAAAAAAAGTATGGAACTATAATACACACGCATGAATACACGTACTTAACAAGCATCCATCGTTACTTAATGGGAGGATTCTGGATTTAACCTACCAAAGAACATTCAAAACATAAGAAAAAGTAAATGCATAATAGCCTTGACGCTTAACATCATCATTAATAAAAAAAAAAGTTCATAAATCCAACAAAGGGAGAAGTACATAAACTTAAAAGTAAATTTAGTTCATTTTTTTAATCAAAGAACGCTAATAAGCAACACATCATGGACAAACATGTTTCATAGTTCATATGTTTACGAATATAATAATATGACAAGGATAATTTGGTGCCTAACAACCAAATGACGGAGTCATTGTGATGCGACATGTTAAACATGTCCACAACCATTTGTTGCCTAAATTGAGTCCATTCATCAGTTGGTTCCACAACTGCAATGTGTTCGATGTCATCGTCTACAATTTCCTCTAAGGATGTTGTCTCGACTTCATCCTCAGCAGGATCTTCTGTCATCTCTCTCCTAATGATGTCGTGAAGCAGGCAACATGCATTAATAATATGTCGTTGGGTGGATATGCTGTAGAAATTCAGGTTGGATAAAATTTTCCAACGAATTTTCGGGAGCCCAAATGTCCGCTCAATCACATTTCTGGCACTTGCATGTTTCATGTTGAAAAATTCTTAAGGAGTTTCTGGCCGACGACCATCTGCCCAAGAACTTAAGATACCGTTGCCCTCAAAAAGACGCAAGAAATCCAAGGCAATTTGCATATCCAGAGTCAACCAGGTAATAGAAACCTAGAGATGCGTAATTATTATTATTAGGTGTATCACAAAAATAATGGTCAAATATAATGGTGGTGTATCTTAATTACCGTTTGGAACTTTCAATCCATTAGACTTTGTAACAGCATCTCTAAGCACTCGGGCATCATGTGCTGATCCCTCCAGCCGGACAAAACGTATATGAATTGCATGTCTTGACCGCAAACACCAAGAACATTGGTGGTGATCTCAGATTTTCGTGTTCTATATCTTGCTCGGTCCGCAGTGGACACACTCACTCGAATATGTGTCCCATTAAGTGCTCCAAGACAATTCTACATTTGGGGGAAACATTTTTACTTGTTAATGCGCGTAGTAAAAAAAATTTGATAAATTTGGTAGTTTCCCTTAAACTACTTCCACCTTGGGTCTATTGAATTTTCTGGGACGGGTTCAGGTTTTTTTTAGAAGGACGTCATGAGAAAGAATAATTGATCGTAGCACTGCATGAAAATGCCGACTAACTGTTTCGGCGGATCTCACAAAGTCAAACTTGATTATCCTATTTTTAACATGATAAGGTGTTGCTCATTGGAGTACGTTGCTCATTGGAGTACGTTGATCTAGAGGACAACGCAAGGAATAGGATGCTGATATCCTAATGTTGTATTATTCAACAACAACAACAACACCAACAACAACAAACAAAAAGGAAAAAAAACAAAAGAAAAAACCAATTAATCCCAACTATTTGGGGTTGACTACATGACTTTTTCCTTCCACATTATATTGTCAAAAGCTTAAGGACTAGATAAACCAATAACAAATATATCATTGCATAAAGTTTTTACTAAACACTTTTCTGGTCTACCCCTACCTCTTTTACGACCATCTATTTGAAGCACTTGTGCCATCCTTGTGGGGCATCTACTTGTTGCCTCAGGACAGATCCATATTATCTTGAATGATTCTCTTAAATTATCACTAATAGGCGTCACTCCTAATCTATTTTGGATAAATTTATTCTTTATTTGGTCTTTTCTAGAACTACCCAACATTCATCTTAACGTTTTCATGTCAACCACATTCATTCTCTAAATATGTTGTTTCTTAACCACCTGACATTATGGTTTGTACATCATAGCTGGTCCAATAACCGTTCTATAAGATTTACCTTTCAATTTAAAAGGTATTCTATGATCACATAATACTCCAGTGACTCCCCTCCTTTTATCCATCCCGCTTTAATCCTATTTGTAATGTCTTCTGCAAGTTCTTCGTCATCTTGGATACTAGAGCCTAGGCACTGAAAATTTCTATTTCTATCAATCTCGATATCATCCATTCCTACCCTATTCCTAACTTTACATTATACAGCTTTCCTAATTTGAAACCCTTAGCCTGCAAATTGCTTATCCACATCATCAGCAAAAGCATACATTAAGGGATCAGATTTATGCATGCTTGGTCGGATCATTTAAATTAGAGCAAACAGTTAATGACTTAATGTTGAGCCTTGATGTAGGCCTATGGTAATAGGAACCTACTGGGTCACTTGCATGAATCTTTTGGAGATGGTAGTCAACTTTTATTTGCATAGTGAACTTGTGAATTATTTCATGGTTTTGACCTATATGTTTTTGCTTTAGAATGGGGGAGTGCTATTGAAAAGGGTGGCGTAGTGACTTAGGTGGCAAAGAATTCAACAAAAAATGAATAATGCTTTATGATATTATTGCTGAATATGTAACTCATGTTAAATACAGTTATTAACAAAAACTTCTAAATAAACGCAACTAAATGAAATGCATATTTTAAAACTCAAAAATGGTCAATCTAAAAAATTTAACTCATGCACGATTAAGAGATTGATTTGTATGTGAAGAGATGATCAAGAAAGCATTAGACCCATGGAATTATTTATGGTTTTTGATCACATAGCGGATTTGAATTTTTATCATTATATTAGATGTTTTATTTTTACTAGATCTTGTTGGACCAAATTAAAATAGTTGGAACTGATCAGCCACTTTGCTTTTGTAGTGTCAAGGTGGACACCTTTAACAACATTGATTGTAGGTATCTGGTATGAAAATGCCAAGGATGAAGATGGCTGGAAAGTTTCAGCAGTTTAAACATGAATCAGCTAGAATATTTTTGTTATTCTATCTTTGATAGCTGATGAGCTGCCTTTGTCTGAAAACTCCTACCTATAAAATAAAAGATCAATTCATATGCCACCCAAATGGTACCCTAATTTAAGAATGGTTCACATAGAGCTCATTTTGCTATTCTGTTCAAGTTATAAATGTGCTAATTGTGCATCTGAACTTCAATAGTGAGCTCTATTAATGTGCTACTAGAAAATCGTTGTGTCTATTGACTTTTAGCATTGCAAGAAATGTAAACACTTGAACATAATCTATGGTTTATAGTTTGTAACTAACCTCACTAACTTAGGACTCATGCAAGCATTGGGTATAGAATGATTGTTATTTTAATTAAAAAAATTCAAAGTAATTGATGCAAAATATTAATGTAGCTCAAAAGCCTTCTGATTGTGTGCAACATAAATGAAAGAACTTATATCCAAGGGAAAGTCAAGGCCAAATGCGGACTGCAATCATTGATTTATAAGTTCCCTTAAAGTATGGTCAAGACGTTGAGGAGATTGCATCACTAGAGCCATTGATGGTACTATAGTTTGACTATGAAATTTAATTTTACCTGTCTGTACTTCTGAACATGGTGAATGATTGTTTGACAGCATTATTTTTTGGAATGCCAAATTCTAGTACTGTTGAGTATTATTACTTTGAAAATGTGTGATGGATGCTCTTGCTACATAACATTGATTTTAGTTTCATGTAATAACTTATTCACAGATCTTAGGACTGATTGAGAACATGAGCTTCTTCAAGTGCCCAAAATGTGGAGAGAAATCTGACATTTTTGGGCATGGAGGAGCCAAGAGGACAGCTGACAAGATGGATCTGGATTTCCTAGGTGAGGTAATAATTAAACTTTTTATTCTTCTGTAATATGATAATTTATTTTATCAGGACTGCAATTATTGTAGGGTATTTAAATGTCAACAGCATTCTTTACTAATGATGTTTGCCGGAACTCAATTCAACACTTTTCTAGAAGGGTGTGATCTGGTTCGGAGGTGTTTATCACTCCTCTTGTATGCAACCATTGATTTGAAAATATTAGGTTCCCCTATTAAGAATGTGTGAAATTCTGATGAGACAAGAAATTTTTTATGGTAATGTGTTTTGAAGAACATTACTATTCTGAACGTTCATTGTTCTAAACCAGAAATGAACGGAAAAAATAACCTTAAATGGACTTCATTTTCAATTGAAGTTTTTTATCTCAATTCCTATGTTCCAAGGCCTTCTTGCTGATGAATATGTAATCAGTTATTTTTCTTTCAACGCTATAATTGGAATAAAAGAATGAACAAAGAAAATGTGGGAGCTAGATTAATAAAGTTGCATTGGTGAATATTGGAGACATGAATTTTTAATGCAATTCAAAATCAAGCTGAACAACTAGAACTAGATAGCTGTTGGAGTCTGAGTGTATAGGATGAATAATGATCAACTTCTTGAAAATGCAATGCCTTCTTTTTCCTGAGTTGCAACTCTGCTTTTGACATAGCATGTCTAAATACATCTGGTTGCTTATGCGAATGACTTGCTTTATTGCCCAATTAGCGTCAAATTTATTGACGTGATTTATGTTGCTATGGTTAATAGCTAGTGCCAGGTAGATGTTGGAATTTGAGTAGAATGGAATTCTCTATTCAATAAGTCCATTGCTGAAGTGAGAATGAGCATCCTTTTTCTTGGGTAAACTATGTCATTCAACTTGAATTGGGTCCAAAACCAAATATAATATTAATATAAAAACATAAAAAATAAAAAAAATCAAAAGTTAGCTTGTAAAAAAAACACACACACAGATGACATTGTTGCAAAAATAATATCCTGCATGCAAGTGTATGTATCGCTACAATTAATATGGAAGTAAATAGGGTGTTGATCCCAATATTATCCAATCAATTGATTAGTTGGCTTACAAGTGAAGGAACACATTGAAAGAAAGTACAAATATGAGATTTAGGCTTGGAAAGTGAATTCAAGGCAGGGCAATGCAACGAACACCTAGGGTTACAATTTCATTTGGAGTTCGTATGCAAATTCCATTTTTCTAGCGAACTAGTCTTATCGTGTATGTTGCTAGTCGAGAAGCCAATTACACTTATTGTACCTCCCAATCTCCTACATGACTATCAAACCCTTATTAGTTACCTATATTCGTATGATAATCAGTTAAAATTCAATGCATAAAGAATAGGTTCTAATTGACCACACAAAACTTAACAGGATATCCCTGTCTCCTAGGAGTAATATTTCTGTGAAAAATTCAAATATGTTGATAAGTGCTATTCCAATCTAGGTCCAGTCATTGAATCTCTTTCCAAAGTTCATGAGGGTTACACATCAATCTAGCGGGTGATCAAGCAACAAGATGGTATTAAGAACAAGATTGAATAAACAACAATCCTCATTGAGAACAATTAATCTAGAAATATATCATAGCATACTATACCTTAAGATCCATTGTAACCTAGAACACATATTAGTTCCATGTGGAGAAAGAAAACATCATACGCATCATAGATTCAATACGAACATCAATATCGTTCACACATTAGAGAAGAGATGAAGATTAGGGAAGAAGAAATTAGAGTTACGGCTTCAATCGAATCTTCTTATTCATTTCGTTTCCTCCCCCAAGATAAGCTCTATTTTTGGCTCTATTCTCCTTTGAGGTTCGTTTCTTTGCTCTCCATAACCTCCAAAGTTGACATTTTCTCAAAAATAACTAAGAAGGTCTTTTCTCATAAAATCTAGAGTCAATCTTTGTCTAGGCGCTAGACTCTCTGGATAGACAAATTCTTGGGGCCCGGGCATCAAATACTTAGTTTTGGGCTTATGACCCATTGCTAGCACCTAGGCACTAAACCTTTAGGCTATCGCTAGTTATCTCTTCAAAATCAATTTTAAACCCTTGCATCTTATTTGTTTAGCGAATGGCAACTATTACCCGAGGCAAACAAAGTGGGACAGACATTCTACATTATTTTTTAACAAAAAATTAATTTTTAAATAATTATTCTTATTAGTGACCCTTTTTACTATTTAAAAAATCAATTTTATTAGTATTAATTAAGTCAAAGATGGTGACCATTTCATGTCCAAATCTATACAGGTTTGAAGAAAACTAAAACAAATTACTTAAAAGTAAGAAACATCTAAGTACATCATTCAAGGCCATTATTGACTCTAACCCCCTAATTATATCTATAAAGGACACACAATTATATGACATTCTTCCTTCATGGATATGAGAGATAATGGTGAGATGAAAATTTTAGTATTGAAAAACTTTTACATCTCCTTGTATGCTAGGGAATGATTTTGTATGGTTAATACTGTAGTTTTTACTGTATCAATAAGAGGATTAAAGTCGGTCCATTTACTTGCTGCTTTCTTGTTTTCTCTTGATTTCCCAATGTGGTGCTAGTTAGAAAGAGAGCTTGAAGTGGAAAGAGTAAGGATGACATCGGGTCGGGTCAGGTCAAGGACGGGCTTTGCTTAACCCGCTCCTTACTCTTGATACTAGTTGGGTTTTCAAAACCCCACCCTACATGTGAATCTGTGGGAGACTTGGATATCCATGGGGAGCCCCACCCCCGTCCCCACATAGAAATAAATTAATCAAAAATATAATCTGTTATTAAAAAATACTTAGAACAAATATATAATGTTTCTTCAATAAAACGAAATAATGACATTATACAATTACAACACTAAACATACAATTTTCTTATAAGATTACATTAACAAATTTTAACTATTTCAATTCTACAAAAAAAATTCAAGGGATGAGTATTTATATGGGCATATATAATATAAGAGTATATTTGTAATTTTATTTTTGGGTAAAGTTTGGGTTGGGTATTAACATCCCTATACTTGTCTCTGGCCCCGCTTCATAGTAGTTCTGTTTTACTCAAACCTGGCCTGAAACCCTGTTAAAGCGGGTTTTCCCCATCAAATTCGGATTGGATTGGGTCGAGTTTGGGGATATTTGCCTTTCCCTGGAAAGAAATAATGAGAAGTGACTTGTAAAATAAGAAAAGAATTAGAATGCTTTATATATGCTTGGACATAGAGTTATCATCAACAAAAGAAAATATTTGTGTGCTTGTAAATAATTGATTGGCTTGATTGGAAGTTTATGTTTGGTGAATTTGTAAGCTTGTAAGAAAAGGTTTATAATAGTGAAGAGATGTAGGGATGGGGGTATACAAGCTTGCATGGCATGAGGCCAAATATAATCATTTGTGGCAGAGGGATTTTGATGTTTGCATATGTATTGAGAGGTTTATATTTATATCCATGCTTGCACGCCTTCGTGTCTTATGATTTCCATGTGAATTCGGTGATGTTATATTATAGTCCTTGTGATTCTTGAATTGATTTTGAGCTAGAATTGTTGAAAATGTTGAGACTGTGTATTTGATTGTACTTATTTGTGAGAATAGGACTATTACCATTTGTTTGGTTGACATTTATGTTTGAGAAACTTCTTTTGTTTTAAGTGTGGATTTGAAGTTGGAATATGGATATTGTTAATGACATTTGGGGTTAATGGTGAGTGTGTAAGGTTATACTTGTAATTGAAATGGGATACATATATCGTCTTGCTTAGGTGTAGTTGTATGTAAATAAGAAGCATGGAGCTATTAATTTGATGTGTATGCACGTTTGATTTACACTGTGCTTAAGGTTTGATTGGAAGTGGCAATTGTGGATGTTTGTGGTTTTTATGAGTGTTGTTGAAGGTTAATTTGAGATGCTAATAGTGTAATAATGCTTTAGGGGAAATCAAATTACAGAACGTTTTAATAATCTTTTTTTCCTAAAGATTATGGAAGTTTATGTGTAAGATTGTTTTATTGTGGAACTTACTCATGCTTAGGAATGTATGGTTATAATTGTTGTGGCAAAGAAGTCTATGCCACTGATTAGTGATAGAGTTGTAATTTTGAAGAAAAAACACTAATAGGTGCCTAAGTAAGGGCATTATTGTAAAAAAAAAGAAAAAAAAAGGTCTTAAGACCCCTAAGAATTATTTGAAGTGGCCAAAGTTTATCACAACTGTAAGGGTTGATGACCTTACACTTGGTCAGCGGGCATACAGTATCACATAGACCAAGCCACGAGGGCGCACAGCTGCGTGGATTTGGTAGCGCGCGCAGGTGGCGTGACGCTCGTGTTGTGTCGGGACAAAGGGCGGGTGAAATACCCTGCATGATCATTGGCTGAGACCGTGAGGCGTGCACGCGCTGGACCGTGGGCGTGCGCGTGACCGATGAGCGCGTGGGGCAGGCGCGCCCATACCAAGAGTCAAGTGTCGCAATACTTTCATCATGTAGAGTGTTGGATCTCTAGCAAGTCTAGGCAGGGCGGGACACTTGATCAGGCCGGGTGACCGAGAGCTGATTCCGGATCTGACAAGGTTTTAAGGAGGCGTATGCAAGTAGGCAAGTGGCCGGGAGCGTTGCCGAGCCAAGGGCGAGGATGGCACGCGGTATTACTGCGCGTGACCGGTACTGCTGCGCGCTGTGACCAAGGGTGGCTGGTTAAAGCTACAGTCGAGTCAGAGGACACTGCAAGCTAAGTGAAGTCAGGGAATTCACGCCAGACCGGTATTGGGCATGGGGCTCAATCAACCTTGGATTTGGGGTAGCTCTTGTAATAGGGTCAAATGTGTTTTTGGGAGAAGACAAGGCCACTTGGTGTTGGTTTTGGCTATGGTTGTGAACATTTCTCAATCTAAGAGAGTTGTATGTTTTTCTCTCTCAAAATGGGTTTCATTGTGTCGTGTTTCTCGTACCGAGGGGTTTTCCGGATTTGCTCGCTTCTTCTTATTTTCGCTGTGCTTTGTAATGCAAACAGGGTTCTCTATCTGTTCTTGCAAGGAAAGGCTGACCTGTCGCTATGGTGCATGTCAGGTGCCGCACGGCCGAAGGTGATCGGTTGAGGCCGTGACAACAACCATATTGAGGGACCATTTTGTGGACAATGAGAAAACTCCCAAAGGCATGGGAGAAACTGATGATGGAATTATTATGGCCTGCTTATGGAACTCTAACACCAGAAGTATGCGAGCCTTATGTATTCATGAATTCTGCCAAGGCCATCTTGGAAATAGTGAGTCAGAAATATCTAAATGCATAAATATTTGGCATCCTTCTTAGAACTATGTCTCTCAAGCGAGGCACTAAAAGTGTTACAGAGTACACAATCAAACTACAAACTTTGTGGCAGGAGCGAGATCACTATCAGCATGCAGCCATGAAGAGCCCTGAGATGGAGTATATCGAGAAAGAGAGGATGTACATGTTTCTAGCAGGTTTGAATCCAGAATATGATCAGTGAGCAAAGATAAGACCCTAGATATAGATGAGGCTATTGCCTTAATTCTAGGCGAGGAAAGCTGTAGGAACTTGACGATCGGCTCGTCTCCTAGCACAGAGGCAATTATGGTGACTTATGGACAGAAGGAAGATAAAGGTCTCAATGCATTAGTGGCAAAAAATGGGCTTCATAGTAAGCCTAAGTTTGAAAATCGAAGATGGTCCCAATTCTGAAATTAGTAAATCAGAGCAACCCAGAAGTAATAAAGACAACTTGTTCTGTGCCTATTGCAAATACCCAAGGCATACAAAGGAAATGGTCTTGTGACCCCTAAACAATGAAGAGGAGCAGCCGCCATATATCAAGAAGAAGAAGAAGAAATTTCTAGAGGAGTTTGCCAAGTCTACAACTCCACTAAATTTAAAAGGTAAAGTCTCTTCCTTTTGATATTCTCACAATTGTTATAATTTGAGAGATGCGTGTGTGTATATGTATATAAGAGTATGTCCTTGGAAATGTTGAAGTATTAGTAGGAAAGTTTAAAGGTAGTTTAAGTGGTTGATGATGGGAATAGTATATATTTTGATACCCGTGCCTACTTGGAGAAATAAGTACTCTTGCGTACGTGTGGGTAATTGGCAAGTTAGTGGTCATATTGATTTATTGAGGGTTCTGGAGCTTAATTGGAATGTGGTGAGTGGATAGCTTTCCATGCAAAATACCAATAAAGGGAACCTTGTTTTATACTGGTTTTACAACTTGTTATATAATAGTTTTTAGTGTTTATTTTCGAGTGGCTTCATTACTTATTTGATAATGATCTTATCATTCAGTTTATTATGTTTTTGAGCTAGTTAATCTTAGGGCAATGCATACAATGTAAAAACTATCATCTATGTATTTTTTTCATATAGTTACTCTTAGGGCAATGCATACACAGTAAACATTGCATTCAGCTTCTCCAAACATTTTTGGGCCTCACTTGTTGCTTAGGTCTAGTATTGTTCCATTATTTGAGCATGTATTAGGACAGACCCATTAGCGTTTGAAACAAAAGTTTTGTATGCCTTACATTTTGTTACACCTTTTATATCATTATGTGTTCAGTATGTTTATATTTTCTTTGCTTATAGCAAATGAGCTTGAATATTGTTTTAAAATTTTTGCAAACACTCTGCTGACTATAGCCTAGCGGCGGTTTGGAGTTAAGTGGAAATTTATGTCATGTGTTGCGAGTATTGTGGCAGTTGTCACATGCTTAGCCCAAGTTTGAGAGCGTGACAACTTGATTGGCATTAGAGCTTGACTTAATTTTACTCGTTTTTCTTGCCTAAGCATGCATGTTTCAAACAGTGTAATTAAAAACACTAGGCATCCTTAAGGCATTAAGACTTATATCGCCATAGGCGACGAGTGCTGCAAAAGACGCACACCCGAGCAAAGTGAAGCGCTACTTATATATATATATTGGAATAATTAATGTCAAGCAAAGCATAAAATAAAAAAAAAACATAACATAAAGTCAAGCAAAACACTTCCTAGAACTACTCAAGTTTTTAGAGAGCAAATTCTATTTTCATAAGTCATCTAACAATATTATACGCCTCTATGTGAAATTTTTTATAACGTTTACAGCAAGTGTAACTTTTGGTGCTCTCTTTAATTAATTAGTTAAGCTCTTAATTTACTCATATTTTATAAAATAGCAACTGTCCACTTAAATCACCTAGTTTTTCGCACCTAACTTTATTTCTGTCCTTATTAGTAAGTATGCCTTTTTAAAATCACTTAGTTTTCCCCTAAATTTATTTTGTTCCTTATTACTAAGTGTGCTTTTTTAAAGCCTGAATTTATTTCTTTCCTTATTAGTAACTAGTAAGTGTGCCTTTTTTATATTCACCTAGTTTTCCTCTTGTAAATTTATTTCCTTTTTTTTTAGTAAGTGTGTGTTTTTTTTTTTCAAATTTATACAAAAAAGAGCACACCTTTTTAATGCTTGGCGCTTGGCAATAAGCGCTCACCTCATTGAAGTGCCTCCCTGGGGGTGTTAAAGTGTTGGGGCTTGTCCTCGCCTCGCTTGAGAGCCTAGGTGAGGGTCTTTCTTGCTTTTAACAATGTTGGTTTTAAACATGTCTAGTGGATCCAATTAGAGTTGAGCATGTAATATTGGTGCATATAGCATTTGAGGCTTAAGTATATTCCTTGTGCAGATTGTGGTCTAACTTGTTGGTACAATATATATGCATGTGTTGTAGAGCTGCAATTCCTGCTTCTCTACCAGGCTTTGTTAGAAGCTTGGCAAGCTCTCAGTTGCCATCATAGCTAAGTTATCTATCTGATATCCTAGTGGCTTAGCGATTTGGATTTCTTAGTAAGTTGTTCAGAGGATATAAGATAGTCTTATTTATAATAATAATAAAAATTAATTTCCTGAGTTAGGTATTATGCTCATGATCCCTATGTGTGGAGCCAATTTTTATGGATTGACATCTTGACAGTTGCAATGCTAAGGCACTTTGGAAATTGATGATTGACTAATCCACTGCTTCAGTTTGAGGTAGAGCAGCAAGGACCTCTCCATTTGGTCCAGTTATGGAATGGATGTAGGAAGTCATGTTTAAGCATATGGTACTTGGAAGAGGCACTTGTGTATAGGCTGTAGATGTTCAGTGTGGCTACATGTACAGTGGCCTGTACCCAAATTTAGAATGCTTGAAAGAGTATTCCCCATCCTAGTAGTGTACCCGTTGAGGATAAGCATCATTAAACATGGTTTTGCGTATGGAAGTTGACCCATGTGAATTCTCAAGTGGGAAAATGAGCCTGCTTTGTTACTGTCCTATTTTAAAGATGTGTCCTTGTGTGGCAGCAATTCAAACACTCGCTTCTAGGGATTGGACCTTGGATTGTTGGTTTTCTTCAAGTGCGATGATTGTCTTTAATTAGAAGAGGTGCCGAGATTTCGCTTTTATCATCAGCCGGAAAATTAAGTGTTAGCTTATCTCGATGGAATCAAGACAATTGGGTGAACCAGGAATAATAGGGAGGGTGGAAAGCTATTTTTTGGAGGAACGGAGAAATGAAAAGGCAGAGGAAGCTCAGGCTGCTTCCCATGCGTCCTCTAGCCCAATCCCAGTAAATCAACCTAACTTGGAGTGTGTTCAGGGGTAGGCTGCGACTCATCTCTTTGTGCCATCGACCTATTTACTGGTGAGCATAAATACCTGGGATTTCAGCTCTATAACTGTTTCCAAGCTGCAAACATCTGCATGGAGGGATTCCATTGGGAGCTCAGACATATGTCGAAGCTACAAAGTATATATGGAGTTCCTGAGGATGTAGTGACAGTGTGTGATGATGCCTTTGCAATCTTGCGATACAAGAGGAGGGAGCAGAGAAACCGTGATAGGATGCATCAGAGATGTTAAAAAGGGGTCTATATCTATTGAATATTGTAAGCATGGGATATTAAAAGGTATAGTTCTGAGAATTTGTATTTGGTGTGCATATGTGGATTTGTTACTTTTGCATATATGTTTCATTTATTGATGCAGAATGGTGCTTTGTTTTTACTGTTGTTGTTGAGAAAATTTTGATCCTTATCCTAATTACTTGCAAACATACTGCATAGACTTCTCAGAAATATACAGCTATTTTGATATGGTATAATCTTGGAAAACTTGTTCAATCTCATGAATTATCTGAGTTCCTTATCATGAATGATACTGTCAGTTTCTTTACTACAAATGAGGTGTCTCTTCACTAAGTTTTGCTTCAATGTTTTGCTTGCTTGATATTATTTATTGTTTTATGGATCTGTTTCTCTATAGTTAAATATCAAAATATTTATTTTATACTACCCTAGATACCTTTGGAAGTTCAAGTCAGGAGTTGCTCAGATGAAGGCAGTCCGATAGTTATGTCATCGCCTGGTTCCCTAGCTGCAAAAGCTTACATTGACATTGCTCATAAAGTGGTCCACAGACTTGAAAAGTTGGCAATACTTCGGCAAAGTGGTCCACAAATCTCCTTGTGAAAAGCACATTAACTTTTCTCTCATTAGTCTGACCAAGGTAATTTACTGCTTGCCAACTTCAGTTTTTTGTTATTTTCGTTTAAATTTTTCATATAGAAGTATTCTTGTGATTCTTGAGTTTTTCTTCATAAGGATTAATTTGGACTACCAGACTCAATTTTTGTCCATTTGCTTAGTTCATTTTAAATGTGTGTAATTTGGTCTGGAAAGAGAGGTTTATTAATTTAGTATGTTAACTTGGTTAATAGTTGATATAATTGCTATATCCCATATGATCTTAATTGAAAGTTTGGGTTATATTTGTGCCTGAGAGCCTTTTTAGCTTTTTGTCCCCTTGGATAAACCATAATAGGCATTGAAACACCGTAAATGTTGAAATTTAATCTTGTGATGCATCATAACTCTAGTCCACAAAAACTTCAACCTTGTAGGAAGAACATGAAGTTAATATTATCAACGCGCAAGAATATGACATTGTAATGTTCTTCCTCTAGTGGCTATTGCTATAGATGTCTGGTACTTGTCATAGTGAGCTATTCCTTTTTCTGTGATTGGTTCCAAGCATTTGTTGTCAGAATGTTCATTGTGCTGTATATCAGTAAAAATAGGTCTTCACAACAATAGAATGACAAATGCATGCCACCAATTTCACTTCCATAAACTTAAGCCAAATCATTGTCATTCATGTCCTTGATGCTGTCTTTGTGCTAAAGCTAATACCTGCATGAAACCGACCTTCAACATAAGGAAATTTCGAATGGCTCTTCGTTGTCGCATGAGTTTGTACTCATTAGAACCTCCAGCAAATCCATTTAATTGCCAACTAGTTGTTGCTTTTATGTGCTCAAAGTTAGTCTTACTGAACCATCCGGGCAATAGGGGAATTGGCACTTCATTTCCCTCCCAGCTCAAAGGTCGAGGTTTCAAATTCATTGCTTGTCCACATTTATCAAAAAAATATAAAATAAAATAAAATAAAAAAGGAGGAAAGAAACAAAGACCGAAGCTAGGCTTACTGAAGAAAAGGGGTAAATGTTATATGTTTTTTTTCCTTGGATTAGATTTCATTCATCTGATCATTTTTAATCCTTGATCACATGTTCTTTGAATATGGATAGAAAAAGTTGAAGAATCAAAGTTAGAGACTATGTGGAGCTAAATATTAAACTTTTTTGAGAATACACTCAGACAAGAAGTCCTGATCTAGGGCGATATAACTAAAGAAACTGAAGCAATACTGACACACTAAACAATAGAGGAAGATACGACCACCAAGATTCAATTTATCTCAAATTTATTTATAATAGGCTTTGGAAATAGAAAGGATTAACTCACTATCTCAAACTTTTTGTTCCATATATTTCATACAGTATCAATCGAGCAGCTGCAATGATCATGCATTTCCCTGTGTAAAATTCTCGCTTAATTGCTGATAAGTTAATTTTCTTATTGACACATCTAGAATATGTTTCCAACAAGAACTTTCTCTGTTGGGTTTTCATATATTGTTTTTGTTTTTAAAGTTTTTTTTTTTTTTTCGTGAAGCTTTAACTTTAGAGCAAATTATCTGTCCTCTTGCTGAGTACCTTCAGAAAATGTTTGACAGGTCAAGATAAAAGATGAATTCTATAGCACATCCAGTCCCTTTTATCTCGCCGAGAGGTGTCCATCAGAGAAACCTTATTCCATGTGTGAGTTGTGCTTTCATGAAGCTCCTTTACAATAGTTGATCATGTGTTTTTTGCGTAAATTGGCTGATTTCTCATTCGAGCAATTCTATTTGTACCGAGTATCATTGAAGTTGGTAGCCTTGACAAAAAATAATCGCTATCAATGAATTGAGAAGTATATCTGATAAAGAGGTCAATTTAGGTGAAGTTCGATCGATGCAGTTATGCGTAGTCGCAATCGTTGCTACCGGCGTTCATTAAACAAAGTGGGGCCTACATCATGTAGCAAAAGGAGAAGTGATAGGGGAAACGCGACATACGTTATTTTTAGTTTATTTGAGAGAGGTTATTGTGAACTACATAAACCGCACCTATAGAACTTTGCTTGAGTCGACCTAATTTTTTCGTACTTGGTACAGAGCAATGCTGCAATACTGTGAAAACGTGATTTGTCGGATCAATTTGCTTGCTTAATAATGTGCTCCTTTTTCTCTCTTTTTTCCGAATTGTTTTGTAGTCAAATGTTTGAAGGGCATCATGCGTCTTTGCTGCAATGCAAAATGGCAAAGATTTTTTTTTCCATCATCGCTATTAATTTTTAGGTGCTTTTCACTATATCATGGAGTGGTGTAATATTTGTCAACTTTCATATATAATGTGACAATTTTGTATTTTATTATCTCCTATATATATGTGTATAGAGAGAGAGAGAGAGAGAGAGAGAGAGAGAGAGAGAGAGATGCTATTTGGGACGGAGTATTCGTCCGAAACAGTGGGGGGCGGGGGAGGGGTACCGAGAGGCAACGAGCCGCAAGGTGTTAATACAGAGTATTCTAAGCGAAACACAAAGTGGAGAATATAGGTAAAGATAAGTCCAAACGGCTGATTATTATTGCACTGGATATAGTCGGGGGATCTCTCAATCGATGATCTTCTTTACAAAGACTCTAGGTCCATTTATGCAAGAGATGGACCGATTTACAAGCTAACTTACAAAATAAGCTAACTTGCTACGCAAGAAAAGTAAGACTTACAGCACAAGCAAAGTAAAGCAAATCCTTCTAAAGCAACTTGATTATTGACATAAAAGAAATAAAGTAAAGAGAAATAGTGGTGGGGGTCTATCCCACCTTGAACCTATCTCTTACGCTTTATTCCTTACATACTTGGAGATTTCCCAAACAGTTTTTTCAGCTTTCCTGGTAGTGACTAAAGTTGAGATATCTCCAAACTACTTTTACAAAAGTAAAGAAATTATCTTACTCTCCCTAGCCTTTCATTATGTTGACGAGGTTGTGCTCTTCCACGTCATCGATGATAAGGTTTTCTGGCACATGCTCTACTGGTGCGTGTCGTAACTCAGTGTCTTCCGGTTCAGACATCTCCTCTGTCTCTGAACTTGGAGTCGCTATGTACTGATAGTTAAGTCCTACGTGTGGGATGTTGAGCCTGTCGTAATCCCCGAATTTTATCTGCTGCGTCCACGTCATGACGCTCTTCAGATGATGCTCTATCCTCTCGTCTTGCTTGAGAAGATGCGGAAAACGGCTGAACACTGTAAAGAACTGTGGGTCAATATACAGTTTAGTTAACTTTGTTTCCAGGATTAATGAAACCATGGTAGGTTCCTCCATAGTGGGTCCTACTTTCTTCCAATTTGTGTTGAGGGCACAGGCCTTCCACAAGCTTAATTGCTGTATGATGCTGCTGGTATTCTGCACCGCAGCTGGTCCTCTTGTGTCCACGTCATCTTGGATAGGTCCATGATGACGGAGAATGGACACCTTGATCAGGTGCCTGGCCTCATCAGGATAACTTGACTGTAAGGCCGGAGGAATGGAGTTGATCTCCAAATTGACGTATCCCTCTCCGGGTGGTAATGTCTTGCATAACTTCCTGAGTACTTCTGCAAATTGACACTACTCCTGAAATACATCAACTTGACATACCTCCGTAATGATAACTCGGGCAATGAGCCCATGTCTGAGCAAAGAGATGAAGGAGAAGGGGCTTCTCCTACTGTTGTGTCTCGCCATCTAGCGAGATTGATTGAGCACCTGTAGATTGCAAACCCTTGGTCACATCTACAAGTAGGATCCCTGTGTTTATTGCCTTGGAAGACAATCCCGGCAAGAGCCATCCCGGGGGGACTAATTCCATCTTCGGACATTTTCTTCAATTCTACTGCTTGCTTAACGAACTCCTCGTCAAGGTGTTGTAAAACTTTTTGAAATACAACATCTTAGACTTTTGTGAGCTCCTCTAGGAAGACCTCGAGCTGCTGTAGTTTTTCCTTCCTGTCTTTTTCAATCATACTATATAATACTTGGATTTCATTTGCCTTTTTGGCTATACTGTTCTTTAGATTAGTGATTTCTTCTTCTCTGATTCTCAGCTCTGTCTCTAACTGTTTAATTCTGCGCTCATGCTCTACAAGAAAGTCTACCATTTGTGGTTTAAACGGTAGTGGGGCCCTTGTCTTTGCTAACGACAAAGACACGTGCTGGTTTCAATCTCTTCTTTAATTTTCTGGAAGAACTCCGCAAACTGGTGGAGTAACAAGAGTAGCGCTTTTTGGTCTTTGGGGTTGGCCCACAGATTGTTCACCATCACCTGCTGATGAAGATTTAGTACAGCTTTGGTCTTGAAGTACAGGGGTGAGTCGGCTGGGAACATTGAAAGGTTGAGTAGTGTGTCCAGTGGATATGCTGGCTGTGGTGCCCTTGATGAAGACACCATCTGACTGAGTGTTCTGGCTGCCATGTTACGTTTCGCTCTCTCAGAAATGAGAAGTTTGGGTTTCAATGACTTACTGATTTGTGGAGTTTGGGTATCACTCATCACTTGGTTTCATTTTAGGTGTGGAGTTTGGTATTTATAATGAGGTGATCTGATTACCCCATATTCTCCCCATAACCGGAAAAGATGGACCTACTTATTTCTGTAGCCACCATCCGAGTCAAAAGAGGAACGAACATGTTGTTTTGCGGGAAACATTCTCCCGACGCCACCATACCTAAAGCGCTGAGGAACTTACTGGTTTCTGTAATCCCCGCTTTAGACATGCTGATGGACCGTCCTACGTCTGAGGGTCCAAGTGTAAAGTGCCATACCTTAGCTGGCGCGGTCTTCAAAAGCCTCATTGACCATCCTGCTTAATTGATCTGCAATAAAATTATTAGTACCTTAAACATAAGCCACCCAAGAAGTGTACGTGTTATGTGTGTGGCATAGAATGCTACTATGCAAGAGAATGTAGAAGTAAAACAATCAATAGAGGTTAAAACTATTCCAAGAATTAGAATTAGAAGATGAATTTGATATAGTAAGTTTAGATAGCAATTAGGATTTCAGAGAAGTTGCCAGACTAAGCTGGGCCTTCCTTTGTGATGAGGGCTTGTGCCCTCATCACAAATTGGAAGAAAGTAGGACCCACTATGGAAGAACCTACCAGGGTTTCATTAATCCTGGAAACAGAGGTAATTAAACTATATATTGACCCACAGTTCTTTACAGTGTTTAGCCATTTTCCACATCTTCTCAAGCAAGACGAGAGGATAGAGCATCATCTGAAGAGCGTCATGGCGTGGACGCAGCAGATAAAATTCAGAGATTACGGCAAACTCAGCATCCCACATGTAGGACTTAACTATCGGCACATAGCCACTCCAAGTTCAGAGACAGAGGAGATGTCTGAACCGGAAGACGCTGAGTTACCACAGGCACCAGTAGAGCATGTGCCAGAAAACCTTATCATCGATGACGTGGAAAAGCACAACCTCGTTAACATGATGGAAGGCTAGGGAAAGTAAGATAGTATCTTTATTTTTGTAAAAGTAGTTTGGAGATATCTCAACTTTAGTCACTACCAGCACAACTGGAAAAACTGTTTGGGAAATCTCCAAGTATGTAAGGAATAAAACGTAAGGGATAGGTTCAAGGTGGGGTAGACCCCCACCACTCTTTCTCTTTACTTTATTTCTTTTATGTCAATAATCAAACTGCTTTAGAAAGCACTTGAAGGATTTGCTTTACTTTTCTTGTGTTGTAAGTTGTACTTTTCTTGCGTGGCAAGTTAGCTTATGTTGTAATTTAGCTTGTAAGTCGGTCCATCTCTTGTATAAATGAACCTAGAGTCTTTGTAAGGGGGATCATCGATTAAGAGATCCCCTGTCTATATCTAGTACAATAATAATCAGCCATTTGGACTTATCTTTACCTATACTCTCTACTTCGTGTTGCGCTTAGAATACTCTGTATTAACACCTTGCGGCTCGTTGCCTCTCGGTTCCCCCCACTTGGTATCAGAGCCTTGGTTAATGATCTTATGAAGACCAAAGTAAGTATGTCGGGGTAAGTTAGCTCTGGGTGTTCTCAGAAACCAAAAGCTGGAAAGAATGGGTTAAGTTATTTTAAGAATTATTCTCTTCTTTGTTCTTTGGGCTATTTGGCTTGTAAGTTACTTGTTTCCAGGGAAGTGAGCCTTAGTTGTTGATTGGGCTAGTTTCTGATTAGTATTCCTTGATGAGAAGCTGCTAAGGTTTATAAGACTGAAAAGGTGTTGGCTTGAGAGAGGCAGTGTGTGGTAAGTCCTCGTTGGTCATCCAGCAATGACAGGACATGTGAACTTGGCGAATGATTTTCTATGGAAGAAAATCAGAGATGGGACCGGTTTGGCAACTCGTCCACTCATCACAAACTTCATTGGAGTTGTAAGGAGCTACCTGTAGTTGGTAAGAACTACTAAGAGAATCTGTCTTGAAAGGACTTTGATCTTTTCCGTGATGGACTGAGGCCTGGGAATACCTAGGTTTGTATAAGGTTTATTACTTTCGGAAGACAGTGATATCGTTAGCTCAGTAATTTGTTCTTCGTTTACTTAAAAAAAAAGAAAAAAAAACATTCTCAGTAAAGATTAGTCAAGTCGGAAATACTTTCAGTAAGATTTTTAGCAAAATCTCAGATCTATCAGCAAAGTTATTTATTACTTGTTATTTATCATAGTATTGATCAAAGTATTAGTTATATTAGTAGAAGATTGCTTAGAAGAAGCAAGGACTATGGGATTATTACTAGTAGAAGATGGGTATGATCAGTGAGCTAATCAGTAGTTCAATTATTAGTACAATCAGTATATCGACTAAAGAAAAGGAACTCATGACTTACAAGGAGACCAAGAGAGGCCCAGCTTAGTCTGGCAACTTCTCTGAAATCCTAAAGGGACTCAATTGCACTTTTTCCTGAAAGTCACGTACTGATGAATGAAGCAAGATTTACTTATTTAGAAAATAAATTAGATGCTATGGTGAAAAAGCTTACTGCAATAGAAGTATAATTAGTCAAAATAGATACTCTTATAGCTAATATAGATTTTGTAAAAAATCAGATACCAAAAAGAATCTAAGAAAGTGATATTGAAGAATGGAGTAAATTAGTCAAAAGTATTCAAATAAATCTAGTAGGATAAAACCAAAGAAAGTATCTTCTTTAGCAGTATGGACACAGGAAGAATTGGAAAAACCTCAACAATACAGGATGAGATTCCCAAAAGGAATTAAATAATGGAAGAAGGTATACCAGTTAATACTTCTCAAATTATCCGAAGTAAAGATAGGGTATGAATATTTCCCTTTTTCCCAGTCAAACATATCAACAGAATAGAAACAGTATTATCTCCCGAAGAACAGGCCAGAAGATTAAGGGATGAAAATTTATCATTAATGCTAGGAGAGCATTTATATAAGCATGGTTTTTTTGATTTTTCTAATAGAATCTATGAACATTATGATGAAGTACATGTTTGTTGTCCAAATGATGAAACCCAGATACCATTAGATTTAATTACACAAGAATCATATGATAAATTAGTAAGTCAAGTCTATATGGTGATGCATCTAGGAATGGTATTATTAGGGATAACAGGAATGCATAGAAAAGGATTAGGAACAAAGGTAATGCTCAGTTTAGTGGATATTAGACATATTGATTCTGTATCACGATTTGCCATAGGATTAGCAGAAACAGACATGAATAATAATTTCGAAGCAACTTATATGAGACCAGACTATATAATAACTCTTAGCACCTTGTTTAAGTATATTAAATTAATAGTCAGAACTAGATGTTATAACATGATAGATACGGAACCCAATATAGCCATTACAAAGGCATTCACAGGACAAATCTCTAAAAACAACACTATAAAATATACATTAAAAACAAATAGAGTAGAAAATATTACAAATATTTTAGGAAGCAGAGGAATTCAAGCGATTCCAGCAAAATACTACGATTCAGAAACTTTAGCAGGGCAAGAATGGACTATAGAGCCAATATTACCAATGACCCTGAGGCCGGAAAAATCAGAGTTCTATGAACATTCTGATGGTAGATTAAGTTTCCATGTAGCAAAGTACAATAAAAGATTAGCAATTGAAGATCATGTTCCTGAAGAAGGGACTTCAGATCAATGAAAGATTTATTAAGGATAGAAGATTTAGAAGTAGTGATTCAAATGAGAAAACAACATAGTAATAGATTAGAAAAAATGAATCTTGATTCTTATAATGCGAGAATTATTTTGCAAAGATACCCTTGGTTAGCAAAGGTAGAAACATTTTTAGAATATTTTATAGAACAAAGGCGATATTATAAGGAAGCTTTAGAAAAAGAAAGATATGTACTATTGATGGTCGCCGCGCGCGTCGCTAAAAAGCAGGCACACAGCTCCCCGGCCGCAAGTGCACGGGTCGTCAAGTAATACCTTTTGTGCGGGCACAAGAGGGTCGTATTCCCTGGGGTCCCGAGATCCACTATTACTTCCTCTTCGACAATTGTTTAGCCGAATCAAAACAGATGTTGTTGTAATGAAATGAAATTTAAACTAACGATAGAAACTTTAATCAATGACAAGTTGCGCACAACGACGAGAAATCAAATAGAGAAGACAAGGCTCCGGGCGAGGATTCCCCCGGGAGAAATACAAGCAAGGATGCTATAAAAACAGGTAATGCATGCATGGAGTATTGGTTTGGTCCGTCTAGGCTCGGAAGTCGACTACACCGGAAACTCCGTAGTGTAGCCCTAATCCAGTACAAGTTCCTTTCTCCAAAGGATACTCACACGATGTCATTGGGACTAAGGAGCCCTGGTTGGAGTTATCTATAAGCAATTTCCCTAAAATGAACTCTACAACCAACGGGAGGCTACCGGCACCCGGAACCTCCGGTGTACCGGTACAATGAGTCCCTCTTCATACTATGTGGATCTAATGCAAGAGCGCACCTCGCACAACCAAGCACATTCGATAAAATGAAATGCAGAGTTCTCATGCAAATCACTACAATTAAGCACACAATGTATGAAACCAAATTCCACACCATCCATTTATTGAATTAAAAGCATAGCATCCAATACAAGTATTCCTCCCAAGGTTCACCGGTTGCCCGGCGGCCTTGGGAGGTTTAGTTCGACATGAATAACAAGAGAAGTTTGCACAAATAAGAATACATCAACAAGAAAACTCAAAACTCCATCTTGACCGTGTCAACTAGAGTTGATGAAGACACTTGCCGAATCCGCGTCGGCAAGCTCTAGGATGATGATCCTCAAGTCCCACCGTCTTCTCTCCCTTGATTTCACTCCAAAACGACCTCCTTTGATGAAGCTTTGAGCGTAGGGGTGTTCGGAGGCGTCGGTGGCAAAAGTCCCTTCAGAAAAAGCCCTGACCGGGCTTAAATACCCGACCGGTGTGCGGCCTGTGTGCTGCCAAGGGTGTGCGGGCTGTGTACAGCCCGCACACAGGCCCAAAAATGGGCCTGGTTGTGTAGGAACGCTTGGGTGCCCTTCGGAGCTCGTTTAACCTTCGTTTTTTCGCTCATCGGCCTTGATTTTCTCGTTGTAAACGTTCCTCTCAACGTAAATGGTCTGTGGATGCCCTGAAGTAAGAAAAACAAGAAAAACACATCAAAGGCACCTGTTTTATTCAATTAATGCATGAAAGTGTAAGTAGTTCACCGTTATAAAACGGTGTATTTAGACACTTATCAAATCACCCCCCACTTAAGGGTTTGCTTGTCCCCAAGCAAACAAACATTGAGAACAAGAGGAATTGATAAGTGGCTAAATACACAACCTCCGGCTCAAGTGTAAGCATACAGCAGCACATGTAGAACTCTAGATGCTAAGCTACAACCAATAACAAAATTTTGAACCATTCGTTCGGCAAGATGATGCTGTGTGTGTGCAACCTTCGTCACCTGGATCCTTGTAACCTAGATAAGAGAAAACGATACCCCGAGAACCACTTCTTAAAGCACATCACACCACTTCTAGCGATAACAGACCTTGAAACGGTAGGGAACCCCCTAATGAATTCCCAAGGTACTTCTGTTTCTCCTATGTATGAGTTGGCTTTATTCACCTCTTCTTCTTTTTTTTTTTTTTTTTTTTTTTTGACTAACATGACCTGTAATCGACTTTTTAGAAGGATAACTGTGCTGATAAGGCACCAAGAAGACTCAACTTATTTGGAAGATTACAGGCTCACATGAACATACTCGTGCTTTCCTAGCTTTTGGCTTAGAGAACACTCTTTTTAGGAGCCCGTACCCTAAGTTAATTTGCTATTCAAGGAGAGGAGCATTGTCATTCTTATTTCTATACAAAATTCCCTTAGAAACCACAACATATTTTCTGATTTGCCAATTTTCAAGAGAAACAGAAGCCCTCAAATAATTCATTAGGGGGAAGCTTAACACATCAAGGTGCGTACCGCTAAAAATAGGTTAGCTACTAAGAGGGTCACGAAGGTTACCACTTAATCCAACCTAGGTGTCCAAGGTCCAGGCTAAAAGGTATGTGACGGTATGCCGTGAATGATCAAAATTCATTAAGTGTGGGGTTGTGTGCAGAGCTTAGCATCCATCATTATCCTACTCTACTGTATACTTGTGTCTCATTGCCATCAATGGTTCCAATCATGCATTAATGTCATTAAATTTCACCCACAAAATAGGCATGTACAGCAAATAACAAAGATTTTGACTCTGAAGAACAAAAGTGTATGCATGCCACCCCCCTACTTAAAGTCGTACATTGTCCCCAATGTACAAAGTCAGCGGCCCAAAGAATATAATAAAACGTATAAAGCATAGATAGGGGGTTAGGGAGAACTTCCCTGAATCATAGTGGCAGCGCTTATCAAGATAGGCTGAGTGGGCGCAGTGCTCACTATGATAGTGGAGAGAAGATAAGAAGATGTCCATGTCTACTCCTGTGAGGTAGAACATGACATTAAATCGAAACATCCATCATCATCACAGAAAATTTATTAAAGAAAGCTACAGAAGGACAACGAAAAATAGGAAAGGAGCTCGGAAGAGTTAAGCTCTTTCCCTCTAACTACTAACACAAACACAGAGAAGACAATAGAAATAAACTATGACAAACAACAAGACTCTCAAAACCAGGAGTTGGTCGATTGCCGGTGGTGCTGAGGTGTGTGGATGTGGAGCCGACGAAATTTGGCGTGGACAACTAAAGATAGTCATTTTAAGAGCTCATATCGGCCATTTTCCAAACCCCAAAATGTGGAAGAAGATGGAGGGGAAGGAAGAGGAAAAAGGGAAGGTAGTGAAGGAGCCATGAGGAGGGGCATGGGCCGCACAAAAAAAGAGAACGGGTTGCGGCCGGATCCGTACGCACAGGCCTGTGCGCAGGCCGCACAGGTCTGTGCGGCCGCACACCAGGCCGCACAGGGCTGCCAGAGCCCTGTGCGGGGGCTGTGCGGCCGCACACAGGCCGCACAACCCTCTGGCAGGTCTGTGCGGGCTGTAACATGCCCGCACCGCCTCCATAAGTGCCGAAGTAAGATTTTTCTCCTTAGTTTTTCATCCAAAAATTATTACACCAATCGATGAGTAACTTTTCAAAACATGTAACCTTCGCCGACACACGTGAAAATCGCACAACATCAACCGACAATACATCGTCAAAATAAAATGAGATTCAAGTTATCTAATCACAAACGTTAAATAAAACGCACATCTACATAGAAAAGCAAAACATAACCAATAAAACACCACAAAGCACACAAAATAAAACAAAAGAGAATACGAGAAAGTTAAACTTGGGTTGCCTCCCAAGAGCGCTTGTTTAGAGTCACGAGCCTGACATCCCTTATGCACAGTCTCAAGGTGGGTCAAAGGGAAAAGTATTACCTTGCTTCGCGAAGAAAGAAGAGGATGAGCCAGACCGACCAAAATATGGCTTAAGGCGGTGACCATTGACTTTAAACCGACCTTTTTCGGGGTGATTTATCTCAATTACCCCTTGTGGTGATATCCGGGTGATTGTGTAGGGTCCCGACCATCGGGACTTGAGTTTCCTCGGAAATAAACGGAGACGGGAATTGTATAGAAGGACCTCGATCCCCTTCGCAAACCGCTTGTTTTGCTTAATCCTCTGATCGTGATAAATTTTTGCCCTTTCCTTGTATACTCGCGAGTTTTCATAAGCAACAGCTCTCCATTCATCGAGTTCGTTCAGTTGCATTTTCCTCTTTTCTCCCACCGCTTGGAAATCGAAATTCAAAACTTTTGTTGCCCAATACGCCTTATGTTCGAGTTCCATGGGTAAGTGACGAGGCCTTGCCGTACACTAGGCGATAGGGACTACTCCCAATGGGTGTCTTGTAGGCGCTTACGTAGGCCCACAAAGCGTCTTCTAGCCGGTCGAGACCAATCCTTTTGATAATATGCCACAGTTTTCTCAAGAATCCTCTTGAGTTCCCGATTTGAAACTTCGACTTGCCCGCTAGTCTGGGGATGATAAGCAGTTGAGGTATGATGTCGAACTCCGTATCGTTTGAGGATCTTTTCAAATTGCGTATTGCAGAAATGTGCCCCCCGATCACTAATGATTGTCCTTGGAGTACCGAATCGGGAGAAGAGTTTTTTTAAGAATTGAACTACCGATCTTGCATCGCTTGTTGGGAGAGCCTGAGCTTCTACCCACCTGGAGGCATAATCTACCGCTACCAAGATGAACTTGTTACCCCGCGAAGCCAGGAATGGACCCATGAAATCTATCCCCCAGACATCGAAAACTTCGTACACCTGGATGGTGTTTTGAGGCGTTTCATCTCGACGAGATATGTTACCTGTCCTCTGACAGCGATCACAAGTTCGAACATGGTATTGAGCATCCTGAAACAGTGTTGGCCAATAAAACCCAGCGTCCAACACTTTTTTCGCGGTTCGGTTGGCGTTATAGTGACCTCGAGTGGGTCCCTCATGACAATGCTTAATAATCTCCTGGCCTTCAGCTTGGCCTACACAACGGCGAACTACTTGATCTGCACATACCCGAAATAAATAAGGGTCTTCCCACATGTGGTGTTTGAGGTCTGTGAAAAATTTCTTTCGTTGTTGGGTTGTGAACCCTTTCGGGATAATACCCGCAGCTAGGTAATTGGCAATATCTGCAAACCACGGGATGTCCTCACCTTGTGTCAATTGAACACGGTAGAGTTGTTCCTCGGGGAACGCATCATTAATCTCTTCCTCTTGAGTCGTGCATGCACTTCTTTCCAACCGAGAGAGATGGTGTCACGGCCCATTTTTCAGCCCCTCTCTTATCCTTGATCTCCAAGTCGAACTCTTGTAACGAAGTACCCAACGAATTAATCTCGGCTTCGCGTCCGTCTTGCTCATGAGATACCGAAGGGCTGAATGATCAGTAAACACAATGACCTTCGAGAGCACTAAATATGACCGAAACTTGTCCACCGCGAATACGACTGCAAGGAGCTCCTTTTCAGTGGTTGTGTAGTTCTCCTGAGCGCTGGTAAGTGTCTTGCTCGCATAGTAGATAGGATGAAAATGGTTGTTCTTACGCTGCCCCAATACTGCCCCCACTGCATAATCACTTGCATCGCACATTAGCTCAAAGGGTTCATTCCAATCGGGTGTAATCATAATAGGGGCTCTAATCAACAATGTCTTCAGGACCGTGAAGGCTGCAAGGCATTCAGTCGTGAAATCGAATGGGGTGTCCTTCTCTAGGAGTTTAGTTAAGGGCTTTGAGATCTTTTCAAAGTCTTTTATAAACCTTCTGTAAAAACCCGCGTGGCCAAGAAAACTTCTTATCGCCCGCACTGAGCTCGGTGGAGGAAGCTTCTCAATGGTGGAAATTTTTGCTTTGTCCACTTCGATCCCTTGTCTTGAGACTTTATGCCCCAGCACGATCCCTTCCCTGACCATGAAATGGCATTTCTCCCAACTCAAGACTAGGTTGGTTTCTTCACACCGCGTTAACACTTGCTCGAGGTTCTTTAAGCATAAGCCAAACGAGTTTCCATACACGGAAAAATCATCCATGAAAACCTCCATGGTGTCCTCAATCATGTCTTCAAATATGGCAAGCATGCACCTTTGGAATGTGGTTAGGGCGTTGCAAAGGCCGAAGGGCATGCGGCGAGAAGCGAATGTACCGTAGGGGCAAGTGAAGGTGGTTTTTTCTTGATCTTCCGGTGCAATAGTGATCTGTAAGTATCCGGAAAAACCATCCAAGAAGCAGTAGTACTCGTGGCCGGCCAACCGCTCAAGCATCTGATCAATGAATGGCAACGGGAAGTGATCCTTTCGGGTGGCGTCATTGAGCTTGCGGTAGTCAATACACACTCGCCACCCAGTTACTGTTCTAGTGGGAATAAGCTCATTATTCTCGTTAGTTACCACTGTAATACCTCCCTTCTTTGGTACTACCTGGACCGGACTCACCCATGCGCTGTCAGAAATAGGGTAAATGATGCCGGCATCCAACAACTTGACCACCTCCTCTTTTACCACCTCCTTCATGTTGGGATTCATTCTTCTTTGCGGAAGTGCGGACGGCTTATGACTATCTTCTATCAGAATTTTGTGAGTGCAGAATGATGGACTGATACCCTTGATGTCCGAAATTTTCCAAGCGATCGCTTGCTTGTGTCTTCCCAACACGCTTAGAAGTTCTTTCTTCTGTTCCTCGGAAAGGTCGGAGGCGATGATGATCGGTAATGATGAATTCTCTCCTAAAAATGCATACTCCAGATACGGTGGTAATTCCTTGAGTTCTATCTTCGGTGGGTCATCCACAGATGGCTTAAGCCGGCTCTTACCATCACAATCTATCTTCTCGAATTCGACAACCGCAGGAGTAGAGCTCTCCAAGCTAGAATCCTCTCTCACCAACCATGCTTCCTCTTCGGATTCGGATTGGGTATCCTGGGCAGGTGCGATGTCCATTTGCTGTTCCGTAATTGTACTCCTTACAACCACTTCATACTTCCCATGGAGGGTGCTTAGAACTTCACACCAATCTTGCTGAGGGGCGCCTTTGTTTCCCATAGGGATTACTCCTTCAAAGTTATACCCAGTATGATTAAAATTCCAATTGCGAAGGTATTGCTGTAGGTATGCCACTGAATGTTCGTGCGCTTCTGAGCGCTGTGTGAATCCACGTTCATGTTTTGAGTTATAATCTACTGGGTGCCTCGCATAGGAAAAAAAAACCAATAATCTATAAGAATAAATAAACATAAAGAGTAATGAAAGTTCAAACAGAGATGCTCTCATACGAGTTTAGAGTAAAGAAATGATAATAAAGAAAGATCGCAGCAAGGGTGAGCAATGAAAAAGAAAAGAAAACTAATCCAATTTCTAAGAGTTTTCCTAATGTTCTCGGAGGTCCCCAGCAACGACGCCAAAAACTTGATGGTCGCCAGGCGCGTCGCTAAAAAGCGGGCACACGGCTCCCCGGCCGCAGGTGCACGGGTCGTCAAGTAATATCTCTTGCACGAGCACAAGAGGGTCGTATTCCCTAGGGTCCCGAGATCTACTATTACTTCCTCTTAGGTTAGCTGTTTAATCTGATTAAACAAGGGTTTTGTTATATTAAAACTAAGTATGAAAACAAATCAATAAAAGTGATCAAGCCACCAACAAACAATAAGCATGTAGAGGGAAAACAAGTATCACAGATAAGGCCCCGGGCAAGGATTCCCCCGGGAAGAACACAAATATGGATGATAAAATAAATAAATAATGCATGCAAGGTTTGTAACAAGTTGGTCCGTTTAGACTTGGAAGTCGACTACCCTGGAACCTCCGTAGTGTAGCCCTAATCCAGTACAAGTTCCTTTGTCCAAAGGATACTCACACGATGTCATTGGGATTAAGGAGCCTTGGTTAGAGTTATCTATAAGCAATTTCGCTAAGATAAACTCTACAACCTACGGGAGGCTACCGGCACCCAGAACCTCCGGTGTACCGGTACAATGAATCCCTCTTCATACTAAGTGGATCTAATGCAAGAGCACACCTCGCACAACCAAGCACGATCAATAAGATGAAATGCAGAGTTCTCATGCAAATCACTACAATAAAGTATACAAAGTATGAAACCAAATGACAAACCATGCATTCATTGAATTAAAAAAACAACACCCAATACAAGTATTCCTCCCAAGGTTCACCGGTTGCCCGGGGGCCTTGGGAGGTTTAGTTCGACATGAATAAGAAGGAAAGTTCAAATAATAAAGAGTACATCAACAAAAGCACTAAGAACTCCCTCTTGAGCGTGTCGACTAGGTTTGATGAAGAAACTTGCCGAATCCGCGTCGGCAAGCTCTAGGATGAAGATCTATGCGTTCGTTCCCCGGTAACGGCGCCAAAAACATGATGGTCGCCGCGCGCGTCGCTAAAAAGCGGGCACACTGCTCCCCGGCCGCAAGTGCACGGGTCGTCAAGTAATACCTCTTGTGCGGGCACAAGAGGGTCGTATTCCCTGGGGTCCCGAGATCCACTATTACTTCCTCTTCGACAATTGTTTAGCCGAATCAAAACAGAGGTTGTTGTAATGAAATGAAATTTAAACTAACGATAGAAACTTTAATTAATTACAAGTTGCGCACAACGACGAGAAATCAAATAGAGAAGACAAGGCTCCGGGCGAGGATTCCCCCGGGAGAAATACAAGCAAGGATGCTATAAAAACAGGTAATGCATGCATGGAGTATTGGTTTGGTCCGTCTAGGCTCGGAAGTCGACTACCCCGGAACCTCCGTAGTGTAGCCCTAATCCAGTACAAGTTCCTTTATGCAAAGGATACTCACACGATGTCATTGGGACTAAGGAGCCTTGGTTGGAGTTATCTATAAGCAATTTAGCTAAAATGAACTCTACAACCTACGGGAGGCTACCGGCACCCGGAACCTCCGGTGTAATGGTACAATGAGTCCCTCTTCATACTATGTGGATCTAATGCAAGAGCGCACCTCGCACAACCAAGAACATTCGATAAAATGAAATGCAGAGTTCTCATGCAAATCACTACAATTAAGCACACAATGTATGAAACCAAATTCCACACCATCCATTCATTGAATTAAAAGCATAGCATCCAATACAAGTATTCCTCCCAAGGTTCACCGGTTGCCCGACGGCCTTGGGAGGTTTAGTTCGACATGAATAAGAAGAGAAGTTTGCACAAATAAGAATACATCAACAAGAAAACTCAAAACTCCCTCTTGACCGTGTCGACTAGAGTTGATGAAGACACTTGCCGAATCCGCGTCGGCAAGCTCTAGGATGATGATCCTCAAGTCCCACCGTCTTCTTTCCCTTGATTTCACTCCAAAACGACCTCCTTTGATGAAGCTTTGAGCGTAGGGGTGTTCGGAGGCGTCGGTGGCGAAAGTTCCTTCAGAAAAAGCCCTAACCGGGCTTAAATACCCGATCGGTGTGCGGCCTGTGTGCGGGCCGCACACGTGGCCGCACACTGGTGTGTGCGGCCTTGTGTGCGGCCGCACACCAGGCCGCACACCCTTCTGCCAAGGGTGTGCGGGCTGTGTACAGCCCGCACACAGGCCCAAAAATGGCCCTGGTTGTGTAGGAACGCTTGGGTGCCCTTCGGAGCTCGTTTAACTTTCGTTTTTTCGCTCCTTGGCCTTGATTTTCTCGTTGTAAACGTTCCTCTCAACGTAAATGGTCCGTGGATGCCCTGAAGTAAGAAAAATAAGAAAAACACATCAAAGGCACTTGTTTTATTCAATTAATGCATGAAAGTGTAAGTAGTTCACCGTTATAAGACGGTGTATTTAGACATTTATCAACTGTGTTATTTAAGACTAGGATTAAGTGCAAAGGAAAGATTGTTAAGTGATCAGGAAGAACTTTTTGAGTACGAAGCAGCAAAAATACAAAGGTTAAAAGAAGATTATGACAAGATAGAAAATAGAATTAGGTATTAGATGAAGAGCTTGTTAAGATCTCAGACTTTAGATCTTATAATCAGAAGACGCTAATATTTTGGCTGTCTTACAAATAATTTACTTTACCATATGTTAACACTAAGACAAAAGATATATTATAAAAAATGATATTCTCTGATTATGAAGATAGATTATAGTTATCACATCTCTCTCACATACGAAGATTTCTTGTCCAAAGAGAATATCATAGAAAGCTTAAGCGACTGCGTAAAGAAGAAAGAAGGCTAGAAAAATTGTATGACAAGATAGGAAATCTATACGGATGAATTATTTATTAGAAAAAAGAACGGTGGAAGATGTAGATGCCCATTTAGAATATTTACAGAAATATGTAGTAAGATCAGGCTACACAGTACAAGAACAAATTCATATGTTTAGATATGAGTGGTTAGAGGAAGTTAAAAGGTATTTATGAACCAAAGATAATATGGAAAGGGGACATTTACACCGGGAATTTTTTGCATTAGAAAGAGAAAAAAGGAATAAAGGAAAAGAAATCCTTGAGGATGAAGGTGAACCAAGTAGTAAAAGAGTAAAGTACGATGAATGCCTTATACCACATAGAATACCCATTAAAACTACAGAATTAATTAAAAGATGGAGGCGGCATGATATCCAATTTCTAGAAAATTGGAAAGCAAAATTACAGAGAAAATATCAGAATATAGAAAGTAATTGTATATGACGAATCTTTATAAATATTACCCAGATTATAACTGGGAGGTAGATTTCGAAGAATTTCCAGAGGATATAGAGGATGTACATTTCTTGATAAAATGTAGATATCCCTATGGAGATTGACCCAGAAGGAGTGATGAAAAAATAGAAACCTAAGTAGATGAAATTTATATGGAGTATACTGATGAAGAACTTATTAGGCAATTAGATGAATTAGATATCGAAGCATTGATGAAAAAAGATGAGAAGCCTTTAATTCAAGAAATCCAGACACATACAAAAAGTGCTATGAGTGAGGTAGGACCCTCAGTACCACCAGGTGTAGCACCAGCATTTTTTGTCTTGACAACTCAAAAGATATCGCAACCAATACAATATCCATCTAAACATCAGTTTGGCCCAGAAAGGCCCTATCCTAGAGGTAGAGGATTGCCAGATCCTTTAGAAGTAATAAGAGAAATGCCTAGACAGAATAATGAGGGAAGCATGTTAGTTCTAACAGCAGTTCACCCGCAGAAATGGCCGGAACTCATTGATAGATGGGAATCAGATGCCATGAATGCAATAGGAAGAATCTCTTACCAGTTGGATGAGCTAGCAACTGTAAATTTTATAGAAAATTTATTAGGAACTACTGCTAGAGAATTTTTAAATAGGTGGAAAATAGTATACCCTCAAGAGTATCAAAATATGGCCAAAATGGCAGACAATCCATATAATATTACAAACCAAATTAGATCTATTGTTTTAGGAACTAATCCCGCTAGGGGAGAAACATTATTACAAGACGTTGCAGCCCGAGATCTGGAAAGACTCCAGATTACAAGCTTCAACGAAATAGTAAAATTCAGCCAGATGTATTTAGTTTTAGCCGCTAAGACAGGCAGAGCTTTTTCTGGTACAGAATTAACAAAACGTTGGTTTAATAAGTTGCCCAAACCCTTAGGTGATCTAATATACAAAGCATGGGTAGATTAGGGAAATAATGAATTTACTGGTATAGGACCAGCAATTTTATTCACATTTGATTATCTTCAAAACAAGTGTCTAGAAGTAATAAGATTTACATACCAGCAGTACATAAATAATATAAGCCTAGAAAACGACTGAAGAGTAGCCAATATTATAGGAAAGGACGGCCTAAATATAACCATGTCAAAAAATTTAAAAAACATAAGCCGCCCATGAAGTGTAAGTGTTATGTGTGTGGCATAGAAGGCTACTATGCAAGAGAATGTAGAAGTAAAACAGTCAATAAAGAGAGATTACCACTATTCCAAGAATTAGAATTAGCAGATGAATTTGATATAGTAAGTTTAGATAACAATGACAGTGAAAAAGATAGTGACATATGTAGCATTTTTGGCGAAGACCAAATGGACCGCTTAGAGGAAGTTGGCAATTTAGTGGATTTCCAGGATACTTATGGAAATATCAAATGGCTTCCAGAAAATGGATGAATGGATTGGATAACTAAACAACAAAAGTTTATGATCCTAGGAGGTCAAACAGTAGATAAAGATAATCCAACACAGCAAATTCTGGATTGGATAACTAAACAACAGAAGTTTATGATCCTAGGAGGTTAGACAGTAGATAAAGATAATCCAACACAACAAATTCTTTATAAAAAACTGATAGAAGAGGAATTTAACGAATTCTTAGAGGAAAATGATAAACATAAAAAAAGATTAGAAGCGGTAGATCTCATAATAGTAAGTTTAGGTTATTTACTCTCAACAGGAGAAAATTTTAGAGAAATAATAGATTTTGTACAAGAAATGAATCTACAGAAAGTAGTAAACTTGAAGCTAAGGGAGGATGGAAAGATATTAAAATGAATACAATACGATTGCTTTACGCAATAATTAGAAATCTATACATCTATGAACGGCTATGTTATAGACAAAACCAGGACATTCAAAGATATGAAACAATAATGATACTTTATAGGCTTGTAAAAGAACTAAGAGATTTTCATCATAGGTATGGCTCATATGTTAGTACTGAAGAATTACCCTTTAATTTATGAGTAAACAAAAACCTCTAAGATATAGCTTAGATCAGAATTCAAAGCACTTATTAGAAACATATCACATCACAGAGGAAGTGGTTCCATGTGATCACCACTTTGAACCCTTTAAGTACAATTATAAGAATTGATGTGATAAGCGTTTTTACTTTCACGTGTTAAAGCATAAGGTAACCTGCTTTAAATGTCAGACATCACTTTGTAGAAGATGTGCTAAGGAGCATTATAAATTCACCTTTGAAGAATATGATGCCAGTCCAGTCAATGAGTCACCAGGACATAGTGCAGAACATAGTGAAATAATAAGACATGACACAGATAGCATAGATAGAGAACTGATGAGACAACGCCTAATCAGAATAAGAGAATTGGAGGATAAGGTAGAAAAATTAATTGAAGAATTGGATTCTTACAAAGCCAAAGGGAAAGGAATAGTAATTATGCAAGAAGATGATGACTTGGAAGAAGAGAATCTTCATAAAGATATAATGACAGTAAGTCAGGGTTGAAGATATAATAACCTACTTAATTTACATTTTATCATAGAATTTAAAGATGGATTTAGAATCCCTGTTGACGGAATCATAGATACAGAGGCTAGTAAAAATTATATATCCCAAGATATAGTCCCTCAACAGTATCATGAGGAAGTAGTCAAATCCTCAGTAGTATACGATGCATTTGGTAACCATATAATATTGACCAGGAAATTAGCAGACTCCACAGTCAAATTTAATAACCAAACATATGTATTACCTTTCCCATGGTTAAAACCTTTCCAGAAAAATAAGTCAACCAAATTTATTTTAGGAATGGGTTTTATAAGGCATCAGTCAGGAGGTATTATCGTCCATGGAGACTTAGTCTCAATATTTAAGAAACTAGATGTTATAGAAACTACTCCATATACATCAAATATTCTAGTACATGAAGAAATAGAATGGCAAGAACAGTGTGAGCTACATATTGATTATCATGAGCTTAGTAACGTAAAAGAGAGACTCGCTCCATTATTAGAAAAGCTAAAATATGAAGGTATTATCGAGGAAAATCCCGTGAAATTCATAGATAGGACTAAGGAAGAATGTAGATTAGAAATTATAAATCTAGAGTTAAGGATAACATGTCCAATAATTAAGGCAACACCTTATGAGCAACAGGAGTTTGAAATGCATATTAAGGAACTCTTGTAATTAGGTATCATAGAGGAAACTAGCATATCACATAGGACAAGAGCCTTCATAGTAAATAAGCATAGTGAGATAATGAGAGGGAAAAGCATGATGGTTTTTAATTACAAAAGACTAAACGATAATACAGAGGAAGATAAGTATCCTTTGCCTAGCAAGGAGATGCTCTTACAAAAGATTAAGTATACATTTATTTACAGTAAGTTTGATTTAAAGAGCGGCTTTTGGCAAATACAAATGGAAAAGGAAAGTAGGAAGTGGACAACGTTCATTACGCACAATGGCCATTACGAATGGAAAGTAATGTCATTCGGCCAAAAGAATGCTCCACAAATCTTTCAGAGAAAGATGGATAACATTTTTAGAAAGTATCCCTTTATTATAGTATATATCGATGACATATTAGTTTTTAGTCCAACGATAAATCAACACGTAGAACATCTTATAGTGTTCTTTAATGAATGCAAAGCAAATGGATTGATCCTTTCTGAAAAGAAGATGAAGCTAGGATATAGGAGAATAGAATTTTTAGATGTCCTGATAGGACAAGGACAAGTAGAGTTGCAGAAACATATAGCCACGAGCATACTAGATATGCCAGACAGGCTAAAAGGCCTAACGCAGATAAGATCATTTTTGGGAAAGTTGAATTATGCTGGGAACTTTATTCCCAACCTAAGCCAGTTATCAGGACCTCTCTATATGAAAATAAAGCAGACAGGAGAAAGGAAGTTCAATAATGAAGACATTAAATTAATTCAGAAAATCAAAGATATAGTAAGAAAAATAAAACCCTTACAATTACCACCCGAAGGTGCTTATCTTATTATTGAATCGGATGGAAGAATAGGAGGATGGGGAGTCAGATTAAAATATAGACCCGAAAAAGAGAGTTCGGTAAAGGAAAAACAAATCGGTAGATATGATAGTGGAACATATACTACTCCAAGAACAAGTACGGATGCATAAATTCTACCTGCAATAAAATCAATGGAAAATTTTAAATTATTTGTTATCTCTGGAAATGAATTTACATTAAGAACAGATTGCCAAGCCATAGTTTCATTTTATCATAAAAAATCAGAAAATAAATTGTCTTTAAACAAATGGCTATGTTTTATAGACTTTATTGTAGGAAATGGTTTTAAAGTAAATATTGAGCACATTAAAGGTACTAATAATTTTATTGTAGATCAATTAAGCATGATGGTCAATGAGACTTTTGAAGACCTCACCAGCTAAGGTATGTCACTTTATACTTGGACCCTCAAACTTAGGGCGGCCCATCAGCATGTCTAAAGCGGGGATTACAGAAACCAGTAAGTTCCTCAGCGCTTTAGGTATGGTGGCGTCTGGAGAATGTTTCCCGGAAAACAACAGGTTCGTTCCTCTTTTGACTTGGTTGGTGACTACAGAAACCAGTAGGCCCATCTTTTACGGTTATGGGGAGAATCTGGGGTAACCAGACCACCTCATTATAAATACCAAACTCCACACCTAAAATGAAACCAAGTGATGAGTGATACCCTCAGTCAGATGGTGTCTTCATCAAGCGCACCACAGCCAGCATATCCACTGGACACACTACTCAACTTTTCGATGTTCCCAGCCGACTCACGCCTGTACTTCAAGACCAAAGCTGTACTAAATCTTCATCAGCAGGTGATGGTGAACAATCTGTGGGCCAACCGCAGAGACCAAAAAGCACTACTCCCGTTACTCCACCAGTTGGCGGAGTTCCTCTAGAAAATTAACGAGGAGATTGAAAACCAACACGTGCCTTTGCCGTTAGCAAAGACAAGGGCCCCACTACCGTTTAAACCACAAACGGTAGACTTTCTTATAGAGCAGGAGCGCAGAATTAAGCAGTTAGAGACAGAGCTGAGAATCAGGGAAGAAGAAATCACTAAGCTAAATAACAGTATGGCCGAACAGGCAGACGAAATCCAAGTATTATACACTATGATTGAGAAAGATAGGAAGGAAAAACTACAGCAGCTCGAGGTCTTCCCAGAGGAGCTGACAGAAGTCCAAAATGTTGTATTTCAAAAAGTTTTACAACACCTTGACGAGGTGTTCGTTAAGCAAGCAGTAGAATTGAAGAAAATGTCCGTAGATGGAATTAGTCCCCTCGGGATGGCTCTCGCCAGGATTGCCTTGCAAGGCAATAAACACAGGGATCCTACTTGTAGATGTGACCAAGGGTTTGCAATCTACAGGTACTCAATCAATCTCGCTAGATGGAGAGACACAACAGTAGGAGAAGCCCCCTTCTCCTTCATCTCTTTGCTCAGACATGGGCTCATTGCCCGAGTTATCATTACGGAGGTACGTCAAGTTGATGTATTTCAAGAGTATTATCAATTTGCAGAAGTACTCAGGAAGTTATGCAAGACAGTACCATCCGGAGATGGATACGTCAATTTGGAGATCAACTCCATTCCTCCGGCCTTACAGTCAAGTTATCCTGATGAGGCCAAGCACCTGATCAAGGTGTCCATTCTCTGTCATCATCGAACTATCCAAGATGGCGTGGATACAAGAAGACCAGCTGCGGTGCAGAACACCAGCAGCATCATACAGCAATTAAGCTTGTGGAGGGCTTGTGCCCTCACCACAAATTGGAAGAAAGTAGGACCCACTATGGAGGAACCTACCATGGTTTCATTAATCCTGGAAACAAAGTTAACTAAACTGTATATTGACCCACAGTTCTTTACAGTGTTCAGCCCTTTTCCGCATCTTCTCAAGCAAGACGAAAGGATGGAGCATCATCTGAAGAGTGTCATGGCGTGGACGCAGCAGATAAAATTCGGGGATTACGGCAGACTCAGCATCCCATACGTAAGACTTAACTATCAGCACATAGCGACTCCAAGTTCAGAGACAGATGAGATGTCTGAACCGGAAGATGTTGAGGTACCACAAGCACCAGTAGAGCATGTGCCAGAAAACCTTATCATCGATGACATGGAAGAGCACAACCTCGTCAACATGATGAAAGGCTAGGGAGAGTAAGATAGTATCTTTACTTTTGTAAAAGTAGTTTGAAGATATCTCAACTTTAGTCAGTACCAGCACAGCTGAAAAAACTGTTTGGGAAATCTCCAAGTATGTAAGGAATAAAGCGTAAGGGATAGGTTCAAGGTGGAGTAGACCCCCACCACTCTTTCTCTTTACTTTATTTCTTTTATGTCAATAATCAAGCTGCTTTAGAAAGCACTTGAAGGATTTGCTTTACTTTGCTTGTGTTGTAAGTTATACTTTTATTGTGTGGCAAGTTAGCTTATGTTGTAAGTTAGCTTGTAAGTTGGTCCATCTCTTGTATAAATGGACCTAGAGTGTTTGTAAGGGGATCATCGATTAAGAGATCCCCTGACTATATCCAGTGCAATAATAATCAGCCGTTTGGACTTATCTTTACCTATGCTCTCTGTTTCGTGTTGCGCTTAGAATACTCTGTATTAACACCTTGCGGGTCGTTGCCTCTCGATCCCGCCCCCCACTTGGTATCAGAGCCTTGGTTAATGATCTTATGAAGACCAAGGTAAATATCTCGAGGTAAGTTAGCTCTGGGTCCCAGAAACCAAAGGCTGGAAAGAATGGTTTCAGCAAACATATCCACTTTCTCTCACCCCATTTTAAAAGTAAAAATAAAAATTAAACAAATAATTCCAAATCCCAGCGCCACTATCGCACCTCTCACGCGACTCTCGCCGTTTTGCCTAATGCCACCAGCACTGTCACCGACGGCCACAGCTGCCAGCGCTACCTCATCCCTCTCTGTGGTTGCTGCATCACTGACGACCATGGTCACTAATGCTATCTCCGCCACCACAACATCATCTTTTTCCCCTGTTGTTGCATCACCAACGACCACGGCCGCCAGCTCTATCTCGTCTACAACCTCATGCCAAACATCAGCCTTGAGAACCACATCTTTATCTGTGGCGACAAGCATCCCAAGCTCATATGGCCTCAGAAGAACATTATACTAGAATCTGGATGTTGCCAAAGACCTTGCTTACTTGCACTATGGAGTAAAACGAACCATCTATCACAGAGATATTAAAGCCACAAACATCTTGCTTGATGGAGAGATGAGAGCTAGAGTTGCAGACTTTGGGTTACTGATTGGGCTTGGACATTGATTAAGGCAAAATTAATGAGTGTTGAAGTCAGACGACATGGTGTTGATATCCACAAATAGCATTTCTCCTTAATGAGTTGAAGTCAGCCGAACATGGTGTTGATTACTAATTAGGCTTGGACATTGATAAAAGCAAAATTTATATTAGTTTTGTATCACTATTGTTTGTGATTTGATTTCAATTCTACACTGTGCTTATGAAATGTGCAAGGTTGTAAATATATATGCAGAATTTTGAGCACTTAACTAACAGTGAATTGTATTCTTTTGATACAAATGTGCAATTTCAGACTCATTTCTACATAAATAACTGCTCATGCTAAACATCATATGATATTTTGTTCAAACTTAACCGTTGGTAAATACTTTTATCATTGTGCATAGTATATGATTGCATAAAGTCCAAAATAATTTATGTAGAAATTCAATAGAACTCAGCAAATAACTGTATAAACAGAAACACACCATTGCAGTATCAAATTAGCACAAGAATTCAATTCATTGCTTTTAGAGTGGAAGTTGAGAATTGTTTCTACAGAAATTCAATACAAAATTCATAGGTTTGTGAATATTTCTGCAATTGTCGAGCATCAAACAAACATCAAATTAAATTCATTAGACAAACTTCAGAGGGAGTACTAAAATTACACAAATGTGAAAGTCCATGCCACATATTTCTGCACAAATTCAATACATGAAGACTAGAGACTATTTAGTGCTGAAATCCACTTTAACCACATTCCAAGCAAGTATGACATTCACCATTGATCAACAAGTAAAATGGGTAAGGTTTAGAAATACAACTAAGTTCACAAGCTAAACTAAGTCCACTGCAACTAAATATCACATTTATCATTCCAAGTTTTTCCCCAATGGAAAGCACACATTGAAAAGGTTTCTTTCATCTAGAACATCCGCACACAATGAAAGGCCATTGTTATTTCCTTGCAAAATTAAATCAGCAGTGCATGATTAACAGAAAATCCATGAACACTGAAAAAAAGTCAGCAGTGCATGATTCAATGAGAAAATCCATCTAGCTTTTTCTCAATAGAGATCAACTTCGCATGATTCAAATGATATAACACCTAAATTAAAATGAATATTGGCCCACGAAGTTGAATTTGATGGTTCATCCTGTCACATATAATTCAATTAAAGAAAACACGTGTTCAACATTGTACAACTAAAAATGCAATTATAGATGGCATTACACCATACACTAAAAAATAGAGGTATTTTATATTTGTTTAAATACCTGTAATGAAATATCAATGCCAACATTTTGCCAATTGAAGTCATAGACATCCACATGCAGCACATTTAGGAAAAATTTGGAAGTCACCTAATAAAAAAAATTGTTGTCCAATTTATTAAAACATCTTATTCAATGCTATAATAAATATAGATATAGAAGAATAGAGCAATACCATACTTTATTGAGTGTGAATTTGAACCTATGTATCATTTTGTATTTGTGCAGTCCCCTTTGCTTGGATTTTTTGAAAAGATGATCATTAGAAATAAAAAAAAAAGGCACTTATACTTTACATAATTTTTCTTAGTGTTTTAATATCATTTTGTATAAGTACTTCTTCCTCTTGAATGGTGGCAGGCCTTTACTACATACTTTTAAAGGAGTTAGGAATTTTGAAGATGTTGCTTGGTGGTGGTCATGATCCTTTTCCAACTACATTGGTGGCATAACTTGATTCGAGTGAGTCTCCAAATAATTTGCATTATCCATGAGCTTCTCTATTGCCTTATCCACACACTTCATCAAGAAATTATATTTTTCAATGATTATACTCCAATTTCAACAGCTTTAAAAAAATGTGAGCATAATTTATTATACAGCACTTTTTGCTCACTAATTTGTGTATCTTCATAACAATTCTTCACATAAGTATGCTGGCATTTAATATCCTTTCTCCAACGAGGTAAAATATGTTGAGATGGAATCTCTTTGACATTATTCTCAATAAAAACTTTGCATATATGCCTACAAATAATTCTTTTAAACTCAAATAAATGACATGTGCATTTAATATCAAATTCAATGTCATTTTGATAAATAGTCAAAACCCACTTGTAGTCTAATTCTTCCATTTTTTCCTTTTAAAATGTCTGTCACCTGAAATATATTTTTTGCCCCTTCTGATCTGATAAATGTAAGATTGCAATCTAACGCTCCACTCAACTCATCTTGGAATAGCTTAAAATTTTCATTTGTATAGGCTTCTTGTAGTTGCTTCTCAAAGCAACAATCAGTTCGCACGGGAAAGATTGAGTTAAAAGTAGCAAAATCAGCCTTGTTTTCTTTCTCAATCTTACTTTTTGATGCATTATCATACTACTCCACAGATTGCTTTAAAGATGTTGTTGGACAAACATAACCGTCAAAGAAAGCATTTATGCTCACTTCTTTGGGTGGTAGACATTCTAAACCAAAAAATTCCTTTAACATATACAGGAGCCCAACGATGACGATTTACATATTAAAAACTCAGCTATTCATTTTTCCCAATGTTGTAATCTTCTATCATCTTCAACTAAATGTTTACAAATTCTTGAATATCTACTGCCTCATAAATAATACTCTCCAAAATCTTCTTTATTACTTTGTAGTGGGTTAGTCCTCCAAGCTTCTCGGGGATCTTCTTCATAATATTCCAAAGACAAAGTTGGTGATGAAAATTTGGAAAAACTGTTTTGATTGCACCTTGAATAGCCATACCTTAATCTGTAATTATTGCCTTTGGAGCCTTACCCGGCATACATTCCAACCAAGTTTTAAATAGCCAAACATAGATTTGTGTATCTTCTTTCGACAATAACCCACATCCAAATAATAGTGTTTGCCCATGATAGTTTTCTCCAACAAAAGGAGCAAATGGCATATCATTTTATTTGTTAAATATGTCAAAAGATACAATATCACCAAAAGCTTCAAATGCTGCTATAAACATTACGTCTACCTAAAATATATTTCGTAACCAACCTTCTTCATTTACATCAACCAAATGAAAAAAATTAGAATTTCTCTGTTGCATGCATGAGAAATAATTGCTAAGTGTCTCCACATCTCCAACTCCAAGCCTAAATTGTCTTGCTTTTGCAATATAATTCCGACAATTCTTTTCAGTGTCGGTTAAATTTCATATCCACCACTTTCAACGGCCAAGGAATGAAAGTTTTTACTCAAGCCTATACCTGCTTAGTCATTTAATTCAAGCCTTTTTTTTGTCATATGCATCTTTTTTTCTTTTATTACACTTATGGAAACGAGCCTGATGTGGACTAAGTGCATGATTATGCTCCAAATTGATACCAAATATGGTAAAACACCCATCGTTATCAACAATAATAATTATTTTGGCTTCACACTTTGTTTTAGTAGATAACCTTGGACTGAAAGCACTTTTTGCAGTAGATATTCTTTTACCATCTCTTACACATATGAGTGCATAATACCTTCATTTTCCATTATCTCCGATTTTTGTACCTTTTTTAGCAATACCAAAACTTTCTTGTCGACTATATTCAATATAAAGCCTATAAACTTCTTTTTCAGAATTAAACACTATTCTTGCCTTAGGAATAACCTTTTCAAGTAGTGGCTTATGAAACCTTACTATTTTCTCTTTCTCTATGCTCATTATTTCTTTATTAGAAGATCCAACTTCTTTCCCATTCTTCACTTGTTCAAAAGAAGTTCCAACTCTACCATAATGTTTTTTATTTGGATCTATAATAAACAAGTAACAACTAAAAAATAACTATATTATAAACTAAATGTGGTAAAAAGTGAAAGATATTTAAATTAATAATGGTTAAAGTACATCTATCCTCTTACATATACTTATACATGTCCCTGTTCATACATACACATACTTCTCCCGTATCTATTTATTGGGTTGTTGCCCTAATGAAACCAAGCCCATTCACAACATTTATCATAGTATCAGAGCTTTTTGTGTAATTTTCCCGACCATCCTTTCTTTCCTGGATCGCCATTCCCCATGGATCCAAAACGAGGGCGGTGTAAGGTTCATCATTTGAAGCGATGATAGCTGGTGGTGACCAGATAGCGATGGTGTGAGCTTTGGGGTGTTGGAGAAAATGACCCGGTTGAGATCAAAAGTCGAAGAAGAAGGAAGCTCGTTCGACTCGCCACTACAGAAATCGCAACATCCGAAGGACGGCAAGCCCATCCTCACTAGTGGAGGCTTCCGTCTCCTCCCCAACCAGGCCTATTCCATCCGCCTCCCACCTAACTGGTTTGGCAGCATCTGGGGCGAGCAAGACTGCTTCTTTGACCCAGCCACCAACCGTGGCCCCTACACAATCGGCAACCGGCAACTGCTGCTTATTGGCGCAGGTGGCGCTCCTCCCGCAACTCTTACGGAGGTCACCCTTGACGTCCAAGATCACCCGCAACTCTCACAGCCTGGGGCTTCTGCTGCTCGTCCAAGTGGATGTCCGGTGAGGAGCGGCGGCAATGGTTGTGCTTAGAGACGGAGGAGTTCTCGGTGGGACGGTGGTAGTCTTGGAAATCCTTAGCGCCGAAAGAGCCATGGCATGTGTTACCCATGAACCTCAGGATGAGCGCATCGTCATTCCTTGCAAGACTTCCAATGTGCACCATTTCCCAGCCAAATCAAATGGCCGACATCTCTTAATGGCAACAGTCATTTCACAGTGATTTCAACATAATCATTTTATATTAAAAAAAACCCAACATGGCTTCTACATCTCTCCAAATTTTCTTACCCCATCGATGTCAAATTAAATGGCTTCAATTACAAAGAATGGTACACTACTGTGTGTATCATTTTAGGTAGCGTTTGGCTGGTTGAATTTGAAAAGACAGTGGATTTTCAATTACATTGTACTTGTAAATCCTGAATTTGAAAATGTAAGAGTCAAATTTCGTGTTTGGTTGGTTGTATTTGAAAATGCTAGATTTTAAAATTTTGTATTTGTTTAGAAAGATTTGTAAATCTGGATTTTGAAAACATATGTTTGGTTGGATGTATTTCTAATATAGGAACACCCATAGTGAGATTACCCCCATTTTGGACAATCATTAAGTTTAATTAATTATAAAATACACTAATTAAAATTTATTTATAGTACAAAAATAATTATGTATATAATTACTTAATTTAAGAATTAATTATATTTTCATTACAATTTATTGTTATTTTAATAATTAATTAAACCTAATGATAAATAATTAATTTTATAAGATAAATAATTACTTTTATATTTACTTAATTGTAAGATAAATAATTAAGTATATATTTACTTAAGTCAAAATATACATGTTTTTATATGTATTAATCTTTCAAAATTTTAAATTAATACAATTATTTCTATAGGCGTCAAAATCAATTATGATATTTGCCCTTTTGTTTTTCTTTCTTTTCTCCACCAGCTCCTTAGATTTGAATAGATTAACTTGAACATGTAGTTAATACTATCAAATAACACTATTCTTGTACTACTCCTTAGAATTGAACAAACACTTGAAAGCATGCGTGAATTATGAAAGAACCGTGAATAATAAAAAAATCAAACATCAACTTAATGAGAAGCACTTCATGTATAATGGCATGCAAAAAACAACATACATAATAAAACAATCCAAGTTGCACACAGTCATTTAAGTTCTTCAATAACATAATGATAGCATTCAAACATTCCAAGTTGCACATAGTCAATTAATAACATACAATCTCCAAACCTCAAAGGTCTCGGCCTATTGAAGCAAAGAAATCATCAGCCCAATCTTATGAAGCTCATCATCCATTCCATAGAACATTTGACCTCATGCATCATCTGCCATCATGTACCAGTACACCACTCCAGCTTGTCGTGTGGAGAAGCCATACTCTTTTAGTTTTTTACATTCTGCTAAAAGATCTTTTCCAAAGCTCAGAGAACGACTATAGATTTAACAAGCTCAAATGCATCTTTCATAGTGGTGGCTAATTCATTAACGGCATCATCTTCAGTGTTGACTTTGCGCTTGGCTTTACCTTTCTTTCTTCATGGGCTTGTTGCTGATGTGGGATCGCAATTACTTGCAAGATTATGGATTAATTACGAACCATTAGCAGGTGCACTTGTCTCCCGGAAAGATAATCCATCATAATGCTCGGTAGAGGGAAACACTTCCAGCTCGGTGTTGAAATTCATTTGTGTGCCAATAGTATTTTCAAATTCAACATCATGACGACCACTGGCTTGGTCATTACCACATATAGCCTCTAATAGATCATAATCTTCAATTGGTTTGTTCAAGTATGGCTCATCTTGGGTGTGAATCTATATTTCAACAAATAAATGTTAAAAACATTAAATGAAATCTTGAATTTAAAATTTAAAACAACAACGTACCTTAACAGACTCTCTGTATTCTACTCTACCCATTACAATCATTTTTAGGATGTTATCCCAACCCATGCCACTCATGTTTTTTAATTTTTTTTATCCTTACCCACCTTCTCCGTATAGTCCTGAGATGGTTGGTCACATTAGCTTCTGTAACTGTCACACCAAATTCATTCCACATAGTTCGAATTGCAGTATGAATTGCTTGTGGTTTGAATCCCTTATCTACTTTCAATCATTCTTCAGCCTAGTTGGCCATGAAGCGTATGAAATAATGACTTTCGGATGGTGTCCACCTCTTATGCCCCGATGTGCTCATAGCTGATGATGCTTGGCTACCCTCAAATGCATCATACCCTTCCATGCTTCCACATAAAATACTAAACAATAATTAATGTTAAAAAGAAGTAAATTTGCATGACAATAAAAAGTATGCAACCACCATGATATATAATATGATAAATGATGAATTCATAAAATCATTACAATTAATAATGATGACATGTAAGGCTTCAGCATAAAGATGCAACCACCAAAATGTATTTCAATTGATGCTAGTGGCATCATTATGCTAAGATAAATGCATGGCAAAGTCATTATACAATAAGACAATGTCATCTGACATAGAAACAAATGATGCTTTAGCTTGCCAAATTAAAAAGATATATAACTATTTGTTAGCCCACATTTCCGCTGCAATTTGATCACGACAAACAACCTACTCTTGTGCTTCTTCTCTTTGCTCCCTATCTGTGTCTTGTGAAGTTCGTTGCGGTATCCAATCATCCTCAGATCGAATAAGACCATCTGCTCCATCAATAAGGATATAATTGTGTAAGATGCAATATGCTAACAAGAGGTCTGCCTGCGTCTTAAAGGAGAAAAAAAGCCTAGACCAGAGGACTTTGAAGCGACCCTTTGAAGAACCAAATGCACCCTCGATAGAGGTAAGTGCCAATGAATGTCGTAAGTTAAAAAGTTCCTTAGGGTTTGCAGGTGTCCGTGAGCCAAACTCATTTAGGTGATATCTAACACCTCTATAAGGGAGTATAAAACTAAGTTTTGTAGCGTATCTGACATTGACCAAGTAATATTTTCCTAATTATAATGATAAAATAACTTAAATAAGTTGAATCTTTACAATTACATGAGTTAATAAAATAACTTTAATAACTTTAATATTTTCCTTAGGGTTTTTCAAATAAAGAAGTTAGATACCTTCAGCGACTTTTAACCCATTAGGTCTTTCGAGTGCATCACGGAGAACTAGAGAATCATGTGTTGATCCCTCCCAACCAGTTAGAACATAAGTAAAACGCAAGTCAAAATAAACAGCTGTAAGGACATTTTGTGTTGGGTAAGGTTTTCTTCCTCGAAATGCAACTACATTAGATGATGGGACAAAAGCATGAATATGTGTCCCATCTAAGGCTCCGATGCAATCCTAATAGCAGATACTATATGTTAGAATTAATCGTAGAGGAATATAATTATTTAATGTCTTATGTAACACTACCTTGAAGTACGGATATAGCATACTCCTTGCTGCTATATATGGTTGGGTTTGTGTACTTGGTGGGCACACATATTCATGCCGCAATTCGCCAATTGCACACAATACGTGATTGAAGTACCTACTAACAATCTCTCCAAATCTCAAGAAATTATGTGCGACAACACAAGTACGTTGGTTATGGCCTATAGTGTGTAAAAACATTAATAATTGCTCCTCCATGCTCATGTGCAATGTATCACACAAACGTCATTTTCGATGTAAAATGGAGGACAATTTGAAAAAAGTGGGCTTGTTCATACGAACCATATTGATGTTGGTTGCATCATTCCTATCTATCAACGTAGCTAAATAGTTCTCCCTTATTTTTAATCTTTTACATGATGGTTATCTACAAATTCTATGTCTTTTCTTCCGTAACCATAGTAACATGGCATAGGCCACTGCTAAAATTGTTATTTGCAATAGGTATAGCTTGTCATTATCTTCAAAATGATTCATTTGAATAAAAAAAATTTATGAAAATAGTCAACCAAAATAATAAATCAAACAACAACGACAACAACAACAACAACAACAACAACAACAACAATAAGAAATTCTCTAAGAAGTGAATCCCGATTCACAAAAGTACCATGTCATGAAATACATCAACACACTAGTAATGCGCTATCGAAACCACTATCATTAGCAAGCTACTTATGATTAAAAATGCCAACATTATGTCTTTACTGTCCTAGCATGCTTGTTAGGATATAAAAAAATCCCTAGCTCCTTTTGTTTATCAGATCAAAAAAGACATGGTTTCTTCAACAAATTTCAAACTATCTAAAAAGTTAATTTCTACTAACAAATTTCAACTCATTTAAACTAATGCATCTTTCTATTAACAAGCATTAGCTTAAGTACTTGTAAATTAAAAATTAAAAAGACATAACAATCATCATCATCATTTTCATAACAACCATTTAAATTCATAATAGTCATCACATTAACTCATAGAGTCCAAATCCATATTAAATCCGTAGCCATCACATTCATAACATCCATTTAAAACATATTTATAAATATGGTTCAAAATGTAAATCTTATCCCTTAATCCATCAACATAAGATTTTCATAATTAATTAAATTCTAACATAATCACTGCAATGTCTTGTTCAAGCAAAAAAAATTAAAAATGTAAATAAATCTTAACTTCTAATTATCCATGCGCCAAGATCGTAACAATCACATATTAACAAACAAATCCATGTTAATTAAGACATTAACAAGAGATAACAAAGGGAAATTTGTATATATACATATAAAGAGCCACCTGTTAATCAGCAAAGAGATCAATGAAATAGATATCATGCAAAGATCTTCACCTATAGCTCAAGGAGAGCAGATGGAGTTCATTGCAATGGGGATCTAAAGAAACCTCTCATGTTCAGACAAGCTTGAATCCCTTTACCCCTCCGTATAAAGCTCAAGTGACACATGTGCCCACTTCAATTTGGATTTGCAAATCCTTAAGAGTGAACTAGAGTTTGAGAGTAGTTACAAATCCAACAAAAGTGATTCTTATTGCATTTTCAACTGCTTAAGAATTTCAAATCCAATTAAACAAACACATGGTTTTAAAGGATTCTATATTTACAACACCATGGATTTCTCAATCCAACCAAACAAACACACCCTTACTTGGATTAGAACTACTTGGCTATGTGGATGGTACATCATCCCCCCTCCCCCCCCTAAAAAGACTAACACTCTCAGTACATCTTTTCGTGCTTTGCTTTTCTCTCACGGCACCCTTTCTCAGCAGTCATGTCCTTACACACCTGCTTAGAATGGTGTTGCCGAGCACAAGCATGGCCATATACTTGAGACCACTAATGCCCTTCTTTTTGTCTCTTCTGTTCCCCAACAATTTTGGGCTAAAGTTGTTCTCACATTCATCTATGTCATTAATAGAACACATTCCTCTACTCTTTCTGGTGTTACTTCTTATAAGCGTCTTTTCTCTTGCTCTCTATTTTATGGGCATCTTTACACCTTTGGTTGGGTTTGCTTCATGCTTCTGCTCTCCATTGAGCGAATAAACTCTCTCCACATTCTGCGATGTGCATTTTTTCTTCACTACAGCTCTAAACACAAGGGCTATCATTGCCATGATCCTACCTCTCGTTGTCTTCATATTGCTCGTCATGTTACCTTTCTTAAAGACACACCCTTCTTTTCCTCCCCTTCTCTGGATCTTTCATTTCTTAGGTTTTCCTCTTCTCCTCCTACTCTTCTTCCTTCCATTATTTTACCCGGCTCCTCTATTCCTACCGCCTCCATGACTCCACACACAATTTCCTCTAACATTCCTGCTGACTCCTGACTCCACATACAATTTCCACTTCTACCCACCCCACAGCATGTTTTGCTACTTCAAGTGATTCTCTCACTTCCTCTTCCAACCCCACATCTCCTGAAGATGATTCTGTTGTCCATCGTTGTTACCCAAACCGTGTTCATCATCCTCCAGTTCGGTATGCTCTTTGCTCTCCTATACCTACTCTCCAATTTTTCAGACCTTCCTCACTGTCGTTCACACTCATCATGAGACACTATCATATCGTTAAGCCGCACAGCATCCCCACTGGCAACAGGCTATAACAGAGGAACTCGGGGCTCTTGAGCGAATGCATACCTGGGATCTCATTCCCCTTTCTTCAAATGTTACTCCTATTAGTTGTCTGTGGATCTATAGGGTCAAAACCTACGTTGATGGCACTATTAAGCGCTATAAGGCGCGTCTTATTGCTCGTGGCTTTACTTAGGAGTATGGCATTGATTATGAGGAGACTTTTGCTCCTGTAGCCAAGTTAACTACCGTTCGTCTTCTTCTTGCTATTGCTTGCAAAGACGCCACTGGCCACTCTATCCATTAGATGAGGATATTTTTGAGGAGGTTTATATGACTACTTCTCCTGGTTTTTTTCATCCTCCTCAGCGTGTGTGTCATCTTCATCGGGCTATTTATGGGCTCAAACAAGCTCCTCGCGCCCGGTTTGAACGTTTTTCGTAGTGTGATTCTTGCTTTTGGATTCACCGAGAACTCTCATGATTATGCCCTCTTCACTAACCAGACTCCTCGTGGTGTTACTATTCTTATTTTTTATGTCAACGATATGGTTATTTCTGGTGGTGATGCTGATTGTGCAGGTGATTCTACTGATCGTCGATCTACCACTGGCTTCTGTACTTTTTGTGGAGATTCACTTATCTCTTAGAAAAGCAAGAAACAATCTACTGTTGCTCTTTCCACTGTCAGGGCTGAGTGTGGTGCTATGTCTTCTATTGCAAAGGAGGTTTTTTTGTTACGTCAGATTTTGATGAATTTTGGTGTCTCTATGTCTGCTCCCACTCCTCTCTATTGTGACAATTAGAGTGCTATCAAAATTGCCGCTAAACTTGTGTTTCATGAGCGCACGAAGCATCTTGAGATTGCTCTTCACTTTGTTCGTAATCATTACCTTGCTGGCAGTATTTTTCTTCCGTATGTTGCCTCCACTCACCAGTTTGCTGATTTTGTCACTAAAGCACATACTATTACTCGATTTTAGTTTCTAGTTGACAAACTCTCTGTTTATGACCTACCATGAGTTTAAGAGAGCGTGTTAATGTGCATCTATCCTCTTCATATACTTGTACATGTCCCTATTCATACATATGTATATCTATTTATTGGGTTGTTGCCCTAATGAAACCAAGCCCATTCACAAAATCTATCAATAATAAACAACATAAATTATCTTTGAAATTATCATTACACGTTTGAGATCAAACAAAAAATGTTTCAAATCAAACAATACATTTGTTAAATTATATTATAACAAATAGCATACAAACAATACATGCTTCAAATCAAACAAACAATTATAATTGAAATCTTTTACTCACGAAATAAATTTGAAAATTTATCTTTCCAATAGATAAGGATAAGAATAAAGATAATTTGGCAAAAAATTTATAACAAATTTTCTTGATATACCAATTTTTTCTCTATAACAAACAACATAAATTCGTAATAAATAATAAACAAAATGCAATCACTAAAAGTTTTTACATAACAAACTAGATGTTAAAAATTCTAAAGTTAAGGATAAGGATAAACATCTAGCAAAACTTTTGTCTATAATCTAAAGTTAAGCAAAATCACACATCTCATAGAAATAAAAGTGAGTTAATACTTTAATATTGGTATGGAGAGGCCATAGACGAGGTAGCGCTGCGTCGTGGTCATCGCAGGGTGAGGTTAGGGTGGCGGAAATAGCTGATGATCTAGAGGTAGCATTGGCGGCCATGGTCGTCGGCGACGTTGCCAATGGCGTCAAGCAAGACTGTGAGAGTGGTGTAGGAGGTGCGGTGGGATTTAGGGTTATTTGTTTAATTTTTACTTTTCAACTTTTAAAATGGGGTAAGAGAAAGTAGGATGATGTGGATGCTCCACGTAATTTGACCCACTGTTTCTGGAAAAATAATTTGTCCCAAATAGCATTTCTTATATATATACACACACACGCTATTTAAATATAGACATGGCCACGGTTCAGGAACCACCGGTTCCGATTTAAAAGAACCTTGAACCTGAACCGAACCGCCTAGGCAAGGTTCTTGGTAGTTCCGGTTCGGTTCCGATTCTTGTTCTGGCAGTTCGGTTCAATGATTCCGGTTTGGCGATTCAAACGGTTCAGGTTTTTTTTTTTTTTTTTGTTAAACTAAATAATTCAATATTTCAAATTAAATGAACACAAAAATACAAGAATTAATTTAATATAATATGTTTTAAAAAAATAAAAGTATTAATAATTCAAAGCAATATTTTGCAATAAAAGTACAAGAGGGGATGAAATAAAAAAATAAAAGGCTTGAACTTAATTATATCAAAAGCCCACGTAGTTTTTTTATTTTTATTATACATATTTCTCAAATTTTCATAATACCTAATTGCTTGCATGAGTAACAAAGTTTGGCATGGCACAATATATATAAGTCGGATGAATGTCACGAATCAAACCTAATCAGCTAATCAAGTGTTCAGAATTAGACCTAATCAATAATCAATTTGGTTAATATCTTTAATAATTTATTTAAAATATCTTTAAACATGTAATTACTTAATTAATAGCTTATTAATGATGTTAACAAAATAAAAACCTAATCATTCATGACATTATATATATATATATATATATTGATTTAACTGGAACCGGCGGTTTGAATCGCCGGCTCCACGGTTTTCAAATTCTGAAACCGGAACCGAACCTTGTATGAAGGTTCAGGTTCCGGTTTTTTTACGGTTATGGTTTTACTGGTTCCGGTTTGGTTTTTGATGATTCAGCTCCTGTTCGGTTCCACGGTTTCAGTTCAAAATGGTCACATCTATTTAAATATATTTTTCTACGGAGTATCATAGCGCTGGAAGGTAAGTGTTCATGCTATATTTTAATATAATAATAATTTTTTTCAATGAAATGTAAAATTGTTTTATTTTTTATTTTTTATTTTTTTTTTAGAAGTTAAAATCCAATTTGTAAAGTTCGGAATAGTAAAAAGAAATAAGGGAAAGATGGGATTTGACTTTCATCTAAATTTGGTAAAAATCAGAGACCAAATTTTCTTTACTAAATGAAGGATCTTGATATCAAATTTGAAAGCAAACGCATCATTTGATTTGAGTTTAAATTTGAAATTTACTAATAATTGGTGCTCATAAGGCAGTTGCTACCATTGCAATGAATTAGATCAAAATAACAATTTTATGAAATTAATTAAATTTTTCTTGAAAAATTTTATAAAATTTAAGCAAAAGGAGGACTTGGGAAAAAAAATAAACATAATCAAAGATATATAACAAATTTAATACTCAAATGAAAAAGTCAAACAATGGGAAATAATTAGCATCTATCAATTCTTGGCAAGTTTATATTAGAGATGTAAATGATTCGAAAAATATATATTATGTTGCCAACTTTTATACCAATAACAAATTCTTTTATTTTTTTAATATTTTTTGCTAATTTGTTTTATTTCAAGATTCAGTTTTATGAATATATTCTAGAAATTAGAGATGGTTGACATTCTAATTAGGCAACTAATCAAACTTAAATAACCAAATTTATTTACTGCAATAATGCACATCAATCCATGTGCATAAATTTATATTTAAAAAAGAAGCCTTTGGATTTAATATAATTTACACCAAAATGTTTTAACTATAGCCAAATAAAACTGTTAAAATTGCCTCTCTTTTTTTTATTAACTTACTCAAGTGAATTTTTTGTTCAAAATAAAGAAAAATGTATAATTAACAATTAAACCAAAACATGAAATTCAAGTCAAAAATTGGTGTGAAATCATTAACTATCATAGAATCTTTAAAAATAATCCAAAAATGTAACCTAAGCCGGTGTTATTTTAGAGATATTAAGGGATTGAGATGAATGGAAAAATACCAGATTTGGCCTCACATCCAAAATAAGTACAAATCCTTATCTCTATTTTATTACCAAATATAGGAGATTGTTTACACTGTCTAACACTGGATTTGAGTTAAAAATATGGAATTTAGGGATACTTGAGTTCCAAATCAAAGCAACTAATCAAATTAAAAATAACAAGGTTTAAGATAAATCATGCAATCAACCCAAACTCAATAGCTATACCAAAAAAAAAAAAAAAAAAAAAAAAAAGAGTTTTCTTTTCCATTGCATACCCTTATGAAAACCTATATTTATTTTTATATTCTCTTAGAATCATGCTATTTACTGATATATCTTTTTTATTGAAAAAAAATAACTAAAAAAATATTATAACAAACCAAACTATCATTTACCCTTTTCACTCTTTCAGTCAAGTTGGAAAAAATAAAATTAAAAAGAAACAAAAATCAGTATGAACATTAATAATATGTTCAAGTTGATCGAATTAACCATATATAAACAAAAATCACTTTATAAAATCAAGCAAGCATTTTTTTCAAAACTCCTTTCATCATAAAAAAAAAAAAAAAAAATACTAATTTCAATCATTAATTCAATCAATCATTCTATTCATGCCAAAAATAAACTTGCATGCATGCACTCATCAATCCTCAATTTTTTTGGTTTAATTTGAAACCAGACAAGTCCCTGGTTAATTTTTTACTATACATCACTACTATATATATATATATATATATATATATATATATATATATATATATATACTTTTTTTTGAAATGCAGTTTAAGGTTTAGAATAAGGTATAGGTTTGGTTATTTACAATTTTGTAGTTGTATAAACAGTGACACACACACACTGTCTGAAACTAAGCACTTCCCTGATTCTGAAACTAAGGTGAGATGAGTTGCAGTCTTATATACAGCCCATCACCACGTACCACCTAATTAAATGGACACAAAATAACAAAATTAACCTTCTCCTTCCTTTGTCCTTGGAAAGTACTAAACCATGAAATTAATTAAGATCCTGACGCTAATCAATCATTATATATAATTACTTCCCCCCTCTTTCTTTATTCAATGATTAAATCAATGCCTTACAAAACGTTTACATGCAGGCCCATAAATGGAAATCATTCTTCATAATTACTCTCCTCTCTCTTTCTCTTTCTCTATGTATATGTATATATATACACACAGACACACACACACACACACACATAGACACAATACTGTTTGATTTCTTTGATCAATGGCAAAGAAGAGAAGCATGGGAAGGCAAAGAATAGAAATAAAGAAGATAGAGAACGAAGAAGCACGGCAAGTCTGCTTCTCGAAGCGCCGTGCCGGTCTTTTCAAGAAAGCCAATGAACTGTCGGTCCTCTGCGGTGCCGAAGTGGCTCTTATCGTCTTCTCACCGGCCGGTAAGCCCTTCTCTTTCGGTCACCCTCACGTCGACTTCATTTCCGATCGGTTTTTGGCAAACTCTATGACTACTGGTAGTTATGTTGAGCCAAGGCATGGAGCCATTATGATTGAGCTCAACCGGAAATCCACTGAGCTTGTTGGGCTCAGTGAGGCTGCGAGGAAGAAGAAGGCAATCCTCGAAGAAGAGATGATGATGATGAGGAGGAGGAGGAGGAGGAATAATGGTGATGAATTACAAGGATTGATGTGGGGTACTGAAAATGTGGAAGAACTTGGTTTGGAGGAGCTGATGCAGTTGAAGAGATCACTGGAGGAGCTGAAGATGAGTGTGGGGAGGAGAGCTGAGAGGATCAACTCTGAGACGGCCGTGGCGGCGAGGAACTTGTTTTCGATGTGCAATGGGATTAATGATGGATTTGCTGTTGCTGCTGTTGGTGGTGGTGGTGGTGGTGGTGGTGGTTTTGTTCATGGTGGTGGAGTTTTTGGGATTAATCATGGTGAGGAGGTTGCTGCTTATAGTTTCATCCCTGCTGCAGCTAGTGCTCATCTTCACCATGGTTTTGGGCATGGGCATGGCTTTTTCTAGGTGTTTAGGGTTTAGGGTTTAGAGTCATGATATGTTATGAGTGTTTAGGGTTTGAAGTGTTATATATGGCTTATAATTACAAGTGTTTAAGTTTTAGGGTTTGTGGTTTATGGTTTAAGGTTTGTCCTGGTGATATTGAGGGTTTAAACTGTAGGGTTTGTGGCTATGGCTTGTTATGAGTGTCTTAGGGTTTGTGACAGTGGTATATTTCATGTTTTAAGTTTTAAGGGTTTAGAGTTTATGCACATTGATTGTTCCAAGCGTTGAGGGTTTAAAATTTATGGCTATGGCTTTTCTTTTTCTTTGTTTTTTTTTTCCTAATGGTTTATGGCCATGGCTTGTTTCAACTGTGAAGGGTTTATTCCAAGAGATAAGGGTCTAGGGTTTATGGCTATGAGTTCTTATATATGGTTTATGGTTTACTATTGTTATGGTCTTGAGTTTAGGGTTTATGACCATTGCTTGTGTTTGTTATAAGTGTAAATGGTTTAGGGTTTATGGCCATGGCTTGTTCTAAGAGTGCAGGGTTTGATGGCCAGGGCTCATTCCGAAGTTTTTAGGTTTTAGGGTTTTATGGCAATGGCATGGCTTCTTCTTGGTGGATGGTTTTTAGTGCTTATGATCATGGCGTTTTCTGTGTGTTTAGGGTTTATGATCTTTGACTTACCCTAAACAACATTGCTCAATCTAGGGTTTCTGGGAATGGCTTCCTATTATGTATAAATGAATAAATTTATTTTACCATCTTAGCTGTATTTGTTTTTTTTTCTTGTTATTAGAAATTCTTACGGTTGGATTTAAATTTAACTATGTCGTAGTTTGCTTAATTTTATTAATAAACGAATTATCGTTATGGTTTGAATTGGCATTTCAGAAAACTCTTTCGGAAAGCAAAAAAGCTAAAAAAAAAAAAAAAAATCTTTGTCGAAAATGATATATTTGGTATGGAGTAAAAATACAATGTAATTTTGATGTATTTACATGTATATTATACCACTGTATTTGATACATTGCAAATTATCACAATATAATTTTTATTTTCTATTTTTTTCATATATATGACAAAGAAAATGAAAATATCATTCTGGTTTTCAGATTCCAACTTTAAAACCTTCTGCCAATTAAATTGAAAAAAAATTTTAAATCACAAACAAATCCAAATCCTTCAATATAACAGAAAACAGATAAAACCTACAAACCAGTGCTATTGCAATCAAAATAGAACTTAATGTTTATACATTGATATGTCTTAGGGGGAAAAGAATGAGCCCAATGAATAAGATCAACAAAAAGTCTCACAATGAAAACAATAACCAAATTCTTCTCTCAATATAATTCTTCCTTTTTTTTTGAAATCCTGTCAATATACACTCCAAGATATATATAAATATAAATATAAATATATATATATATATATGTTTGCCTGAATTTTTGCTCTGTCACAAGCTCTTGCGGATCATCAACATCAAAGAATCCAACATCTGCAACCCTGTAAATCTTGAGGTCCCTCGAACCACCGATCCCAATTTGGATTTACAGGTCCGATTGTTCTGCAAAATCGACATAACAGAACTTAGACGACAATTAAATGTTTGGGCAGAGAGTAGAATATGGATATGATTAAGCCTCTAATTTCGAATCAAGGATCTTATTCGACAGTAATAAGTCTTAACAAGGATTAAGCTAATCCTGCCTTGCACATAGATTAAGATCCAAACATGCTGCTCGTAAATAAATGAATACCGTTGAAACATATTTTAAAGTGAAGTCTTTTGTATTACTGTATATCTTTGGTTATTTATCAATTTTATTAAATTTAAATGAAATGATAAAGCAATTGCCGGTGAAAGAGAGCGAAGCTTACACTGGGAGCAGTGGATCTGGCTTGTTCTCTACTTTAGACAAAAATCTGAAAACACAAAAAATGGAAGATAGTTTCTCATGGTTATTTCCCTTAATGTGCGCAATAAATTGGAATAATAAGCGTAAAAATAATACATATATAGGTCTGTATTTCTTGTTAGAATAGCTAATTCATGACATACTCTTCACATCCTGCTGAAACTTTCTCCGTTTTTGCAATCAATTCCAGTTCTTCCTGTTCATTATCCATTTCAAATGGTTCAGTTGGAGGAGAAAAACAAATAAGAAAGGAACTCAAACACAAATGGCTAAAACAATAATATTAGGTCAATTTTAAGTAACCAATTCAAATTGAAACAGATGGTGTCGCATTTTAGATTTTGGAGTGTCATATGAATGTAGTCTGTTTTTTTCAAATTACTGAGTTTGAAATTTTTGAGGGTTGATAGGAGTCCACCCAGCTTGAAGTCAGTGTACAAGTAGTACATTTGGTATATGATAATATAAATTTATCAACTGGTTAGGTATTATGACAGAAATCGCTGCTAGTTGCAAATATTATGATGAAATTTCATTGCATCAGCAGCATTTGATAATCATAATAAAATAATAAAACACGCAACTCTTGAAACAACAAGGTTGCTTTGACTAAAAGACAACGAACATAAAGTCATAAAAAAATAAAAACAGGTGTTGAATTTAAGCCACTGAATAAGAAGGAATTTGTTGCAAAAGTTCAAGGGAAATACTTTGTTTCTCATTCTGAACCTAACTTATACCTAATGATGTTGAAGTCCAGAACACAGACCTAGATGTCAAACAAGCCCACAAAAATTATTGAAAGAATGAAACTAAATCAGACGACAAAAACTTAATCATACCATAGGTAGAAGGCAATGCATATGTGTACTTAATTGATCATCAACAATATGTTTAAGAGAGTAAAACCAACTAAACTTGAATGTGAATCAGATAGAACATAAACTAGAAGAGCAACATTCAGCCACTTCATTTTAAAGTCAGGTTAATTAATTCAAACTGTGCTAATACTCCATTAGGGTTGCTTTCAGTTACTTGCCCAACTTATGGGGTAGAGAGCCCTTTCCGAAGAACACCAGCATGTTTACACAATAGAAAATTGCTTCCAGAGCTATAGCAAAGAATTGGCGCCCAAACGACAGTTCATATATAGAGTTCTTGTATACACACAAACCACATTAACTTTTCTCATTAACCCACAGAATTTGGTGAGTGAATCTATTAGTTTTGAAATATCTACTTTATGGTTGAATAGATCATGATGTAAATCCAGTTTAAATATTAAAAGCCCTCAAACTAATTGATCAATCTATATCAAGCTCCAATACACCCAACAATTGGTAGTTTAAACTTAACTTCCAATCATCCCAATTCCCGCTAACTCCCAGATCGTAGCATACTTCCAATTCATCTAATACTTCTGGTCTACGCTTACAAGTAACTTTAAATTAGTTCGATAGTTCATGGTTTGGGAGGAAGTGCATAATTTTATTTGATCAGTGACATACATTAACTTGCTACTCTTTAAGTTTTTTCCCACAAATATCTTTGCCCCCTCAAAACTTGTAAATTGCATAAGGAATATTTGCATAGTATAAAAAACACACAGACTAAATGGTCAAGTGACACTCAAGGAGTGCCTGGGTATAACAATGAAAACACTACCAGAGATTAATCTCACAAAAAATTAATAAAAGAAAAAAAAATCTTCAAATAAGCAATCTCTTGGATTCCAAATAAGTATGAATTTTTCTATCCATAAGTAGAAAAAGACTTAAAGTACTGATAAATTTTTCTATTCAGTAGAATAAATTAATCTGACAAAATTTAAAAGTACAAAGCATCAAAAACCATAAAAAAACATTGTCCCAAACATTTACTTTCATTTACAAAGTACTAATGAATCTCAATGTTTCAAATTCCGTAAGTTAAAGGCATCATCATCAAAAACTCCAACAGAAAAGCCCACAAATACATCAGCATTATCATCATGAATTCAAAATCATAAATTTTTACTGATCTAGGCTTATGCAGCCCTAACAGTGACAATACCAAAACAAAAATTGGTCAATCATCAAACTCTAATGCTATTTCCAACTAGAAAAAACTTAGTAACGCCCTAGTTTTCAAATTTCGCCAGCTAAAGACATAACAAAGAAATCGAAAGGTAAAAAAAACCCACAAATATATATCAACATTATTATGCATTGAAGGTCATATAAACATATATTATCATCACTCCTTCAAACATTTAAAAAAAAATCATTTAAAAGATCGAAAAAAAGAAAAGAGAAATCACCTCAAGGAATCGAGCTTCTAGCTCAAGCCGCTTCAATTCGGCGGAGATCCAGTGCTTCCCTCTGGTATCCGCTTGCATCCCTGGTTTCCGTCGGGATCTCAAACTCCCTTCGATTCAAACCCGAAGGCCAAGACTGCTAGCCTCCATTGAAGCCGAATAGAGAAGCTCTCTCTCCTTTTGAGAAGGGAGGGAAGAAAGAGGGATGCGAGTGGAATATAAATAAATGCAAGGGCTTTTCGTAAATTTCATTCATAAGAGACAATTTTGCTTTTCTTTAATCTTTTGTTTCCTTTCCAAAATTGCATATATACCCCAGTATAAAATTGATTAATTTAAAGGGGTTTCTTGTGAACTTTATTCAGAGAAGACAACTATGCTTTGGCCTTTTTTTATTTAGAATTTGCATCGATACCCCCTTTAAAGTGATTAATTTTATATATCAACAAAACCATCAATAATCGGTATTTTGAATATAAATATATATTCAGTGGGTCATTCGTGAATTGTCGTCAGAAGGGACAATTTTTCCAATATTTCTTTATATAAACAGTTAATTATACATATATTTTTCGTACTTTTTCCCTTTATAAATTTGCAAATGTACCCTTATAAAAATCGTTAATTGTGTATAAATATTAGATACCATAAGTAACTAAAATTAAAAAAAATTAAGAAACATTAGGCCTGATGTATAAATGGAATTAATGCTTTTGTAAGGGTATGTATGCAAAATCGTTTTTCTTTTTTTTTTCTTTATTTCTTTGTTTGTTGTCCCAAAGGGAAGGAGAGATTCCAGTGCCAGCTGGATGTTTGATTAATATAATATAATTGCATGATTACACTTAATCATTACGTTTTATTAAAAACAAAACCCAAATTTTTATATCATCTTCATTGCTTTAAATAAACGGTTTTAAAATGGAAAACGCAAACTGAACCAGAAATGGTTCTAGCTTTGTTTTTTTAAATTCAAGGTTAATGTTATATTATATTATATTATATTATATTATATTATATTTTAGAAGTTGCCCCTAGACTTCAGATAAGACTGACGTACAGAAAAACCATACAGTGGTGAAAACCGGGGGTGAAGCTCTGGTTTTTCCACAGTGATTTACAATACATTGCTACAATATTGTTACTACAGTAAATGGTGGTGATGGCCTTAAACTTGTTAGGATACGCCTTGTTGGGGGGGCTCTTTTTATAGAGAAAGAAGCCCCTAGACTTCAGATGAGACTGATGTACAGAAAAACCATATAGTGGTGAAAACTGGGGTGAAGCTCCGATTTTCCCACAATAATCTACAATACAGTGCTACAGTACATATGCTACAATGCAGGCACTTATTTTTACATAACAAAAAAAAAAAAACTTTAGAGTATCTCAAAAAATATCCCAATCTTCCATCATGTTGTCCAGATTCGTTTCTTGTGTAGGAGACCAAATGTCTTCTCCTAAGTATAACCCAAAAGTAGGATGCTATCTAACTGATCTCCTTTTTGTACTAGAAGGGCTCTTGCATTAACGTTTTTAAAATGTTGTGTAGCCACTGGATTTTTATGAAGGATACTCCCGAATGCTACATGGATTGCTGAATATTCATGCTGGATATAGACCTTCATGCTTCTTTCTTCCATTATCATTTGATTTGTGGGTCTTAGAGGAGTGATCAAGAAAGAGAAAGCTCTCTATAAATGCATATGTTCTTCTATAAGCCTATCGACTGTATTGTCTTGAAAGTCATATGAATCAACTCCATAAATTATTAGAAATGTTTGTCTGGCTATTTCAATTTGGATCAAGTGTCTGGCATCATCAGGATACCCTGTTTCATAACCCAACAGAATAAAGTTTATTGCCATAATGATAGTTACCAGACTCTTGACTTTTTGAAATAATTTGTTCAGGACATATGTCAACCTCTAATAATTTCGAAAAAAGTTTACTTGTACTAGTTTCGTGAGTACAACTTTTGATAGAAAGCCATACCTGAACAAGTTCTCCACAGTAAGTTTTTTACCATGGATTTTCTGGTTTTCCCATATTGAGAGATTTAATACTGCTTTGAAGACTGTAAGATCTTATAGCAGCAGCAGGACTGATTTTATGTACTGGCTCTTGATAAGATTCTAATGTTAAACCAAAGCCGCCTATTATGTGATCCTCCTTAGATAATTCTTTGAGCACCTCCTGTGTTTTTAGAAAATCTTCATATTCAGTCCTAAGTACTTCCTTTAAGATAACATGTTTTATGTGATGAAATTGGCTGGGGAAATATTCAAGCTTTTCTTCACACTTTTTTCTCTTGTATTAAATATCGTTTCAAGTTTTCAACTTCAACTTTTGCTTTTTGGAGTTCTTGTTTAAGGGTGTCTTGTTCTTTAGTCCTCCATTCTATTTCTACCTATAGTCGCTTGATGGTATGATCTTAATCGATGAAGTGCTCAATAGCAGGTGGAGTAAATATGGTTGTTTTTTATTTTTGTGGAGTATAGGGGACAAGATCGAGCTAGTTTTGGGTTTCTTTAAAGAAATAAGTACATAGGGTTCTCATAACATGCAGAAAATTAGAAGGTCTATTTTTTGTGGCCTAGAGATTATCAAGTAGAATATGTTGTTGTTTGGTGAGTATGTGGGGTGTTCGGAACTTTAGGTTAGAACCGGGCTGGAAGATGGGTAATTTTAGAGTAGGCTCTAGTTGGGGGTTACTTTTATCTATTTTCCCGTATAAAATTATATGCATTAGTAATTGCCATATTTTGTTCTAGCTGTTCTACTTTATGCTTTATAATGTTTATTTCTTCTTGAAGTTCCACCACTATTTCTTTTGTTGTTTTCTTTATCAAATATTCTATTCCTTCTTCTATTTTACTGCTTTCTCCTTGCTGATCAACTTTTCTTTTCATAAAGTCAATTAATCCTTGTATATTTTCTAGTATCTTTGTTATTGGGTATGAGATTGGATATTTGTTTCTTATATTGTACCTAAATTTTTGGAGTTCTTTTATCATGTCTATCATATTATTATGATCTCTAACTATAATAACTGGCTCTTCTTTTCTTTTATTTTTATATAAATTGCTCATTTTTTGGATCCTTCTTGTATAATTTTACTTAGTTGATCTGCTAGAAAATTATCTTTTCCTTTTATATGCTCTATGCCTACATGAAAACCATTTCCTACTATGTAGTCTATAAATGTAAACTATCTATTAGCGGATAGCTTATTTTCTGATTTTTTTTTTATGGTAGAATGAAACTATTGCCTGACAATCTGTTCTTAGCATGAACTCAGTATTGTCTATAACAAATAAGTTAAACTTTTCCAATGCCTTATGCATGCTAAGATTTTTGCATCTGTATTGGTTACTTTAGTTTGATAAGTTACGCTATCATATCTATTGGTTTTTTCTTCTTGTTAGATGATTATTGCTTATTTGGTCTAAATTTTAAGATTGCTCCCCATCCACCCATTCTTCCGTTTGTTTCAATAATAATGTATGGCCCTTTTGGGGGGAGGGAGGACAATTCTAGTGGTTATATCTTCCTTTCTATATCCTTAATTTTTTGAACTAGTTTAATATCTTCTTAGTTAAATTTTCATTCTCATATTTGTTTAGTTTTGTTGTATAATGGCCCTACTAATTGACTAAAATTTGGAATAAAATTTCTAACATAATTTAATTTTTCAAGGAATGACTGTATTTGTTTAAGACCATCCAGTTTATCTAGCATTTCTAAAATTCTACTGGCAATATTATTTTGTAGTTCTATTTGTCCTTATTCTATAATTATTCCTAAAAATTCAATTTTTCTACATCCTATCTACATCTTTTTCTTTGATAGTACTAATCTATTATCCATGCATTTTTTGAAGAATATACTGAGGTGGAGTAAGTGGTCTTTAATACTTTTGCTAAATACTAATATATTGTCAATGTATATTACTATGAAATTATCATTTCTGAATATATTATCCATTTTTTATTGAAATACTTGCGGGGTATTTTTTTAGTTCAAAAGGCATTACTTTCCATTCGTAATGCCCATTATGAGTAACGAATGCGGTTCATTTTCTACTTCACTTTTCTAGTTGGACTTGCCAGAATCCACTTTTTAAGTCATATTTCCGGTATATATATGTATGTCTTATTTTATTTATCAATGCTTCTTTACTTGGAAGTGGATACCTATCATCTTCAGTGTTATCATTTAGTCTCTTATAATTAAATACCATTCTATTTTTTTCCTTTTACTATCTTATTATGTTTGTTTACTATAAAAGCTCTAGTCCTACGAGGACTCTGGTAGTCAGTTGTTATTTTTAAATCTAACAACTCCTTAATATGTTTTCCAAATTCTTCTTGTTCATACAGAGTCAGTTATTATTACATGACATGTTATTCTTATATTTTGGTTTATGATTTCTAATTTATATTTTTCCTTGTTCTGTTACTGTTTTTAATGGGATTTTCACCTATAGTTCTATCTACTCTTTGTTTTTCTAAGAGTGGTTTTAGTTTTTGCCTTAAAAGTTCTAACTGATTTAATTCTATATGGGTCTTCACATCTTGTTCTTCATCTAGAGGAATATTATTGGTTTCCATTAAGCATCCTATTTCTTTTATCATAGGGATAGTCATTATCTGATTGGTCTTCTTAAAAATAATTATTTTTTCTCCCTGTATCATTATGACTGTTGATTGGTTTTTAATAAAGTTCATTCCTAACAAAAATTATATGGATCTATTCTTATTAAAAGGTTTGATCCATGTGTGTGGCAAATTATATTTTTAACTGTATAAGGTAATAGTATAGTCTACTAATTTTTCTATTAATTCTATTTTATTCCCAAAGGCATCCTTTACTATGGCTTTGTGACTAGATAATTCCCTATATCTTGATGTACTATTTCTCCAATAATATAGTTTTTACTTGCTCATGCATGTGTCAATTATTCCTATTCCTGCAATTTAATATATGTCCTTAAATTCTAGATGGAAATCTATATTTAACAAATTATTATTTCTAAAATCTACTGGTGATATTATCAATGCTTGTTCCTCTATGTCGTCTATGTTTTGGGTGATATACTTTCTTTTATTTTATAGAAGTAGAGTTTCTTCTATTAATCTAGAGACTTCTGCTTTTAAGGTTTGTATTTTTTTTAGTAATTGTGATATTATTTCTTTATTTGTATCTAACTTTGATGACATATTTTCTACTATTAATTCTCCAAACTCAATTTGTATATATCTAACACATTTTCTACACAAGGCTAAGTCACAATTTTTATAAGTAACTTTACGTTTTAATACATGATATCTATAACATTTATCACATTTAGTTTTGTAATTAAATTTAAAAGGTTCAAAATCGTGATTGCATTTTGTAAAGTCGTCTACCTGGTTATATTGTTCTAACAGAAATTTAGAAATATTATCCGGACTGTAAGTTAGGACTATGTGTTCCATTAAAATTCTACAAGGTTTTTATATGCAGCTAGATTTTCAGTAAAATTAGGTCCATCATATTCATATATACTGCAAACATCACTATCATTTTCACTATCATTACTAGTAACACTAACTATATCGATTTTGTCTTGCAGCTCCAAATTCTTATATAAGTTTAACCTTTATTTTTTCACATTGTTATTCCTACATTCCGTAGCATAATGTCATTCTATTCCACATAGATAACACTTACATTTTATTGGTGGTTTATATCTTTTAAATTTTTTAACATGATTAGCTTTTGGCATTCTTTTTTTATAATATTGACTTCTTTTTAATCCTTTTCTTTTGTCTATATTTTTTGCTTATAGAAGGAACGTGTATTTCGCTACAATAATTGTAACTTAAGATTTGTTTACTGGCTTCAACTTTCAAACATTTGCCTTTTAGGAAATTACTGGCAAATGCTTTTTTCTATTTTTGCTGCTAAGGTTATGTACATCTAGCTATATTTTACTATTTGACTAAAATTATTAATTTGAAGCCTTTCTAAATCTCTTACAACTATATCTTGCAAAACTGTATCTCCTCTGGAAGGATTAGTCCCTAAAAGTATTTGTTTGATTTGGCCTGTGACATTATAAGGGTTGTCTGCCATTTGTATCATATATTGATATTCATTTGAAAACTTATTTTCTAGCTATTAAGTAATTCTCTAGCAGTCGTTCTTAACAAATTTTCTATAAAATTTGTGATTCCTATAGGATCTAGTGCATGTGGGATTTTGTTTTATTGCATTAATAGCATCTGATTCCCATCTATCTATTAATTCGGCCCATTTTTTAGGGTATACTATACTTAATACTAACATGCTTCCTTCATTATTTTGTTTAAGCATAGTCCTAACTACTTCAAGCGGATCTAATTTTCCTTTCCCGCTAAATTTTTTATAACCTTGTTCTGGATATTCATTAAAGTTATATATTGTAGGGTATTGTAAGGGTTGTGCCATTGTACTTGTTTGTTTTATAAAAGTAGGTCCTGCATATGTCCTAGCATTACTGCTAGTAGATGCTTGCTGGTGATTACTATCTTCTATATTTGTTAAGATTTCATTAATATCTATTTCATCCAATTGTTTTATGATTTCTTCATACTCTGGATCATTAGTTAGTTCTTATGTTACTAAATTGTCTTCAAGATAAGCGTGTACCTCATCTTTTATTTTATTGGGATAATCATACTGGGTGTATCTACATCTTATCAGAAATTCTATGTTATCTATATCTTTTGGTAATTCCTCAAAATCTATTTTTCAGTTATATCCTTGATATTTTTCTTTAATTAATTTCTTCATTTTAATAATAGCAACTTTCTATGTTTTCATATTGTGTTTCTAGTCATTTTCTAAGATTTCTGACAAGTTCTAATTTGTTTTCATAGTATGGGTTGAAGATTTCTCTGTAAGGTATTTTTTTCTTATGCTTTATTTTTCCATTAGGTTGTACAATTTTTGTTTTGATTTTATATAGGTATTCTCCATTTTCTCCTACTTGGATTTTAAATCTAATATATCTTATTACGTAGATTAACCATCTGGCTTTTCTTTTTTTAATTTGGTTACTTATGTTTCCAGTATTATCTTTATGTAAATACTTCATCAAAGATCCTAGATGGGTTTCTATTTCATCAAAAGTTTTTGTTTCCAATAATTTTTTCATATTTCTTCTTCACTTATTTCTTCAATAATTATATCTTTATTTTTATAATTAGTCATTCTTATGCTACGACTACCATATTTATTTTCAAAATATTCAGCTGAGCTAGGATGACTGGTTTGTTCAATTAATATCGGTTTTATATTCCATTCGGTATTTTCTAATAAGTCTAATGAGTAATATTTTTCAAGTATTGCTTTTATGCCTTGGGTTGCTAATAATTTTTTGAAGTTTTTCAATTTGTAAAATATATTTTACATCACTAGTATTGGATATTTGTCCTATAAAAATTTTGGATATCATTAAATTAGAGGCATCAGTAGCCATGTTATATCCTTTGGATTGAATAATTAATTTTATATATTTGTAAAAAATTTCCAAAGGTACAATGAAGTCTAAGGTCATATATATACTATTTCAGGTTCTTCATTCATATCTAGTTCTATTGATTCTATTGTTGTTTTTGTTATGGAATCTTTTTGCCTTAAGTCTACTTGACTAGCAGTAATTTTACTCCTAATCATTTTCTGTGCATACCTACTATTCCAAGTATTAATAGCCCAAGATGTACTAAACTCTATCCAGAATTCATTAGTTTGTTCTAGGATTTTTCAGTTATTAAGTCTAGCACTAATTGAGAGTTGTCATTAGAACAACATGCTTCTGTTTCATCATAATGTTCATAAATTTTTCTTTTTGTTTCTATTATGCCATGGTTGTATAATTGTTCTCCAAGTATTAAAGTGATCTTTTTATTTTTTTGTTAATTCTAACTATTATTCTGGGGTTAATGTTACTTTTTTTTTTAGTATGTTTATTTTTAAAGATAAAGAATCTTCTTATGTTATCTATGTTTTTTTATATTTTAGGCATTTTTTCTTAATAATTCTTCTAGATTAATTAATTCTTGTTGTTGTAAGATTATTTCTTCTTTTATTCCTATTAATTTATTAAATTGTCTTTCTTTAATTAGTTGAAAATAGTTAAATAATAAGATTTCAATTCTCCTTTAGCTATATCTATTTCTCTTTTTAATGTGTAACCTAGCATTGGTTATCTCTAATCTTTTTTAAATCTTTCGAATATTCTATTCGATGCCTTTTTCTTATTAAAAGTCCTCTAAAGTTTTTCATTTCTTTCATATTTCTAAGGGTTCATGGTTCAAATAATCTCTTATGATATTCTTCTTCTACCGTTTTTTAATTTTTCTTCTTGTATTTGTTATTGCTTTTTCAAAACTATATGCAAGCTTCTATTTGGTCATATCGTATTTTTAACCTTTGTTTAGATGATCCATATGATTTTTATGTCATCTACGTATGATTAGGCTGTACTTATATATCGTTTTTCCATATTCTTCTAATTGCCATTTATAATTTAGGTATTCCTCTGCTTCTTGTAACCAATCTAATTTTAGTCATTTTATTTTTTCTAATAATTTGTACTTGCTTATTTTTTCTTCATCTATCATATATTTTTCTAAGAAAACTTAAATTTTTAGCTTTTAAGATGTTTTTCATCTTATATTTCGAGGAAAATTTAACCTATATTCGGATGGTTTTTTCAATTCGTCTTTTGTCCAAACGCTAAATGTAGAAACTGGTTTTCTAATATTTTATTTATATCCTAACTGGAAATTGTTCATTTTTAAACCGATATCATCAATGTCTATATGATTATTTTTTAGCTTATCCATGCTATTTTTGAGATAATCTATATTGCTAATAATAACTTCTATTTTGGTTAGTTGATTTTCTAAGATGACTAATTTTTTAAAGATCAAATCCATCTTTGGATCCATATATGTAACAATTTTTTTTTAATTAAAGTAAATTTCTAAGAAAGAAACTAATAAAAGAACTTGTAGATGTAACCTTATAAAAAAAAGGGATCTTTTTTATGTATTTTGACGTATTTAAAAAGTAACTGCTTATGTTTTGGTCCCTAAGTTATCAAATTTTTAGTTTCATAAGTTAAGATTCTGAGTCCTCATATGGGAACTATGAGGGACGATCGTTCAAGTCTTGTTGTTCAAACTTACCTCCAGACACGGTTTCCCCACACAGACCTCCCTATTCTCATTTGGGTACTGTTTGGCCTCTCTAGTAGTTCAAATAACAAGAGTTTTCCTGAACAGCTATTTTCCCTGACATATAAAATCTCTCTTTTTCGTGTGGTGTTGTTTTTTTCTTTTTATTGGGACTGAGAATCATAAAATAATTACTAACTTTTTTATTTGTCTACATGTTGGGGACCCCGGTAAGGGTTTTACTCTAAAAACTTTATTCTTACCTTTTACGGTCGAACTGGGGCTTTGATACCAGGGATTGGTGGTGATGTCCTTGAACTTGCTAAAATATGCCTTGTTGGGCCGACTTAGGTGAAGTAAGGGTTAGGATTAGAGTTTTTTGGGGAAAGAGTTGAGAGGGTTAAAGTCTAAATATGAAGAAAAAGAGTTTTTATTGATAGTAAGGAAGATGGTGGGCAAGGATGCCCTCAACTACAAGAGAGTAGTTTCTTTTATAGAGAAAGAAGCCCCTACACTTCAGATAAGACTGATGTACAGGAAAATCAGACAGTAGAGAAAGAAGCCCCAGTTTTTTTACAATGCTATGATACCATTATTATGGTAATACTAGAGTACATGCACTTGTGTGTGTGTGTGTGTGTATATATATATATTATGAAAGCCATAAAAGGCAGACTCATGAAGGAGTTTCAAAGAGATGGATAGATAGATATAGTTAACATTGTGAGCATAAAACTTAATATTGGCAATTTCTCAAATAAGAGTTCAATGAAATAAACTTGTCTGCGTCGATGAGCATTACCAACAACCTAGGGCAGAACCAAGAGGATTTTTAATGTGAGTAGTTTTTCTAGTATCCAAATTGATGTTATGATATGTTATTTGAATCATATGACAGTAGGTGTGGTTGAGTGGTTAACGAAGCAAAGATTTGGTTATTTAAAAAAAAAACTAGAATTTCAAAATTTTAATTAATATTTGTAATAAATTTTATAAAATGATATTAAATTTATAATGAATTTTAGTAATTAAATAATTTTAAGTTAGTAAGTTGGTAAATATACATCATTTTTATTTTAAAAAATTATGGAATTTCAAACTTTTTATTAAATTTTATGAAAAATTTAAAAAATTATAATATTTATAAAGAATATTATTAATTAAAAAAGTTTATGTTGATGATGTGATATGGTAAATATATGTCAGTTGTCATAATAGGTCTATATATAGAGAGTTCAATTTTAGCATTTTCAGAAAATGAAAATATATGGCATGCAGTTACCTTCTCCTAATTATATATCTCGCAGTCTGACATCTATAATAATAGTTCAAATTGTGGTGCATGTATTTTTCGGTATGCAGTTACTTTATTAGGTGATTTTTTTTTAATTTTTACTTTCACCCCTACATCTGTAAGGCCTAATTCCACCAAAGACATGTTCATTTGGGTGTAAATGGACTGACTTTCTTCACTTCTGATGTTCTTTTCCTCTGAAGTGAGTTTTAGTTATAACTCACTTCAACATTTTTTACACCGAAGTGGGGGAAGTGAGTGCTCACTTCCTCCCACTTCCAAAAACTCTTCGGAAGTGACATCATTTACACCGAAATGAACACCATTAGTGAAAAAAATGAGCACTTCATAGAAAAACACTTTCTGCAAAATAAACATAGAAAGTGGTAGAAATCATATCACTTCCACCATTTTCCATCACTTCGGGAAGTGGCACTTCCTCTATTTTCTAACTTCCTCCCACTTACGCCAAAATGAACACGCCCAGTGTACTCATACCTAAATAGAAACACATCATAAAATGTTTCCTAGTCTAATTGAATTCATAAGTAGTAGAAAAAACTCCATCAAATAGAAATGCTTCCCCGGAAGCTATAGTAAAACCTACAAAAAGCTTAAAGAATTTGACATCTCTAATATCCCAAAATCTAACCTAACAAGATTTCGTGTACGCAAAAAGATTTACTTATAAAGCCATTTCACTGTTAAGAGGTTAATAATCTATGGCAGTGGCAGAACCAGAACTTATTAATAAAGAGACGATGATAAAATGTATATATATATCTCCAACAAATCAATTATCTCCAATATATAATGATGGCAAAAATTGACCCAACCAATATTTTCAACTTGATCCAACTGAAACGGGGTGGTTTCAGACATGTACATAGTTATTTAGACAGTACATAGTTATTAGACATTGGAATCACTCATAATTGTTTTCACAGTTATTTGAGGTGTGCTCTCATCTCATAAATTCAAACTCACGCACACGGGGCACAATAGAATCGGAATCTTTTGGTGATTATTGGTGTCTCGTGTTTTTGTTTTTCTACTTTTTATTATTTTATAATCTATTTTTAAAACACTTAATCCATATAAGATTTTGCTGCCTTGCCTTTTATGAACAAATACATATATCACGTGACTCTATCTTGTCATTTTGGAAACGACCCCTCATACATCACGTGAGTCCACTGCCACGTGTCCCTTCCACTTCCCAAGAACTCCATCTTTCCCGGTTCTCTAACTCCTTCCCCTCCACTCCACTCTGTTCCCCGAGTTTCAAAAACTCAAAAAGATCAAAACAAAAGGAAAAAATAAAAGAGAAAAAAAGGAAAAAAGTACAAAAAAAAAAAAGCTAAAGAGCTCTTTTTTCCCCAATCCAAAGGCAAGAACAAAACCTCCAGAACAAAACCCTCTCGATCTCCTCCAAGCTCCCCATCCATGGCGACCCACTTCCTCACTATCTATCCCCCCGCCATTTTCCGCTCCTATCTCCATCGCCGCACCTCCTCCCTCCGCCCCCCGCGTTCGTCCTCCGATGACTCCTACCTCTCTATGTGGAAGAATGCCGTCGAACGGGATCGCATGTCGCAGGACTTCCAAAGCCTTTCTTTCGAACCGGACGCCGGCGATGGCGATGGCGATGGTGAGAGGGAGGAGGCGTTGGTGAAGAAGACGGAAATGTTCAATAAGATTCTTGAGGTGCCGAAGGAGGAGAGGGATAGGGTGCAGAGGCTTCAAGTCATTGACCGTGCTGCGGCGGCGATCGCCGCTGCGCGTGCAATTATTAAGGAAGATCCGCTTCCGAAGCCTGCGGCGGCTTCTGGTTATGAATCCGGTGGGTTTGACGTCACCGCCGGCGGAGAAACCATATTCCGACGCCCCCCGCCCTCTGGTAAATAGTTTGATTCTTGAATGTATATTTGAATTATTATGATATTCTCGCATTTATTCTCCATTTGAAAATTACTGTGGTGTTTGGTTTTGTGTAGTGATACTGTAGATTAGATAGCTGGATTATGTTCGCAAGCCTCATCCAGAGAATGAAGCTTAAACTGACTTTAGATGCAATTTATTAAGTACTTTTTTATTTGGTTTGATGGTTGTTGAGTAATTAGATAACATAGATTGCTATGAATCTTATTCCATATGTACCTCGGTAAGCAGCATGGAATTTGGCATGAGTATTTTAAATCTTTCTGGTTGTTTGTTGTGTTCATTCTTTTAGCTGTTCTTTCTATTTTTTTCTTGATATTCATGATAAAGAAGTGTGCTCAATTGAAATCTTGAAGCTGTCTTCCCTTGTCCTTTTGCATTAATTAATCATTCCTTTCGGTAGTCATCCAAAAGAAAAAAAAAATGGGAGTGTTTAGGAGTATCCTCCATGAATCCGAATTAATAGATGTTCCTTTTTTTTGCTATATGCTATATATCTTGATACTCGCATGCTTCTAGCACTCAGCTGCAAATATGTGCCTTCTATTGGATTTTGGAACTTGTTAATCCCAATGTATTATTTTTTTTTATTTGTAATGGATTTTTTCTTTATTCTTCTTTAAATTATTTTGATAATGTATTTACTATTCAAGTGCTATTTGATCATATAGTTGACTTTCTTATTTTAGTTTTCTGCGATAGCTTTTCAATTATCCATTCCATAGCATTTCTTTGTGATGATGAAACATGGCCACTACTATTTGGATATTTTTAATCTGCTATGGGTATGAGGTACTTGATTGTGACAGTTAGACTGTGATTGTGATATGCTTGGAAAGTGTTTTGTATTTTTTATTGTTGAGTGTTGTTGGTTCAGTTCTTTTGATAACTCTTGAGCACACTGATTATGAGGCAGGTCTTAGTAATTTCCAGATGGATCTCTGTACCCCACTTACACAGATGCTATTGTATTTCATGCAATCTTGTAGATAACTTTGTCTTATAATGCTCAAACTTCAAATGAAATTATGTATGAAACTTCGTTTTAGACTGCTCAACTTCAAATGAAATCAGGTACAAAACTATCTTAGAATAACGACAGTCCATTAGCATTTTTTATCATTATTTGTTGCCTGATCCCCCATGATTTGCACTAATGCGTAATATTTCTTCAGCGTTATTTGGGCCATTGTCTGTGAATAAATTATATTCTGACTTTTTTGAGATTATTATTGATAGGTTCACAGAGTGGCAATTTATTTCCTGCTCAATCAGATGCCAGAACTCCTGGTCCAGATTTTTGGTCATGGTCACCTCCACCCGACACTCAGAGTATACCACAGGAAGACCTTAGTTTAGAACCAGCTAGACGCTCAAGCTCATCTCCAAATTTTTCTAGCTCATTGCTGGAGAAAGAACCTGCTGTAGAGTTTTTAGCACTTTCATTTGAGAGCTCAGAACAGGAACATAGTCCTCCTCTGCCACCTTTTCAATCACTCATGGACATTGAGAAACTAGATAGCAAGATTTCTAATTTGGATCTTTCTTCTGCAAGTGATGAACATAAGCTTGAGGTGCTATTCTCGAGAAATGCAACAGAGGCCGCTGAAGCACTTGGTAAGAGTAATGAGGCATCATTGCATGGGGTAAACCCAGATGGTTCAAAATGGTGGAGAGAAACAGGTAAAGAACAAAGACCAGATGGGGTGGTTTGCAGGTGGACATTGACAAGGGGAGTTAGTGCCGATGGATCTGTTGAATGGGAAGATAAGTTTTGGGAGGCTTCTGATCAATTTGATTATAAAGAGCTTGGTTCTGAGAAATCTGGTCGTGATGCTGTTGGGAATGTTTGGCATGAATATTGGAGGGAATCAATGTGGCAGGTAATGTTTCTATAATCTATTATCATTGTTTTTCTAATTACTGATCACTATCGCCATATCATCAGGTCAATGGGCATGCCTTTAAAGACGCAACAAGTATTGTTTCTATTTTAACCATTTCCCATTTTTTGTAGTATTTTTTCATTATTTTGTTCCTTATTGATTGTTGAAACTCCTTGTCAAGATCAAGCAAAATATAAACTCAAACAAGATAATGCAATTTTATTGCTTCTAGAAAATATGAAACTACAATAGCCATGACATTTTTTGAAAGAATAAATGACAAACAATATAATGATATCAGTCATCATATGGGGCACCATTTACCAGATAATTATTTCTTGCCATACTTAGCTTTTTCTCTCAACTCATGGTCTTCTATTGTTAAATCTTGTGAAGAATGCTTTTGTAGACGTTTAAACCATGTTCGGCTTTCCCTCCTTCAAGTGCACTCTTATCCTTAAGAGTGAGATCTTGATACTGGAGCTTAATGGTCTCAAAATCTTTCTAAGTGGCACCATTGCTAGGCAATTTTTTCCACAATATAAATACCTCCAATTTTATTTGATTTCCACTCTTGATGCTCTTCTAATTCCAATTAGATCAATGTCAACACTTGATTTGTCTGTATATTTTTATGGAAAATTAACGAAAATCAAGCTAAAATCTTCTATATTTTGTTTTAAGCTAGAAACATGAGAAACTGAATGAATTCTTGGTCCTTTTGGTGTCTTCAGTCAGTATATAACCACATCAACCTTTTCTGGCACCTTAGAAGTCTCAAAGAATTTTCTTAACTGACTTCTTTCCAGCCTCTAGAGATATGGATTTTTGTCGGTAGGCTTGTATCTTCAATTATACATATTTAGTTGAAATTCTTTTTCTCATTTTCGCTGGTCTACATAATTCTTTGTGGCCATTCTGGCTTTCTGTGGTGTAAAATCTAGTCATGAGTCTTTAATTTCTGATCAACAAGGTCATGGGGACTAGACCAATCGGCGTAGCTTACAAGTGTTAGAGAAGGACTGCTATACACTTACACATGCTGTCATGTTAGTGGGCCTGTGATGCGTGGTGTTATAACAGTACTTAGCCTGAGTGTGAAATTTACTCCATCCCTTTGCTAACTTTGCACAAAACATCTAAAGGATTGTTCCAAACTTTGATTAGTGATGTTAGTTTGTTGCTCTGACTGAGGATGATAGGTTGAAATTGCTAACTTTGCCTCTTGCATCTTGAATAATTCCTTCCAACAATGGCTAGCAAAGACTTGGTCTTTATTGTTCACAAGGGTGTGAGATATGCTATGCAACTTCACAACATTGTCAATAAACACCTTGGCCACAATCTACATGGTATAAGGGTGAGATGGGGATATGAAATGAGCATATTTGCTCAATTTGTCAATGATAGCCAGAATGATTATGTAGCTTTTTGAATTTGGGAGTTAATGAAGTCCATGGGGACATCCTTTTAAATGCTTTCGTGGATTGGCAATAGTTGGAGTAAAACACCATATTTCTAGGAGTCATGCACTAATTACCGGTTGATGGCAAATTTCTTCATTTCTTGACATATTGTAGCACATCTTGTCAGAATCCTGGCCAATAGAAATTTCAAGAGACCAGCATCCAAGTGTGATATTCCCCTGAATGTCCACCCTCATCAAAATTATGGAAGTGGCATAGTAGTTGCTTGCTCCAGCACAATGATTCAACTTTGAAAAGATAAGCTGTGAGTCACTTTAAATCCTGGAAGAACAGAGAGGTTAACCTCTAGTTTTGTCAGTATTTCCTGGACCTATGTATCTACTCCACTGACAGCTTTAATCTTATCCCAGATTCTTCAAATAGATCCCAGACTCATTGTCAATTAGGGATTGTCTTGCCATCTTATTTTCCTTTCTAAGGTAGTAGTGAATTGCATATTCTAATCCCAACAGCTTGACAATCGACTTCTGTTGCTTAAGGGTAACAATTCATTGCTCCAAGAGATGTTTAATTGGTTGTTGGTTGGTGATGATAAAAAATTTTCGTCTAATCAATTAGACTTTCTATACTTGTACATCCTCAAGGATTACTAACATCTTCTTAGCATAGATGATTCATTCTTTCTAAATTGGACGTAGTCTTTTGACAAATAGGCCAACGGGTTTCTGACTTTGGTGTCAATATTGCTCTTATTCTAAAGCACTAGCATTGAAGTGCATCTTATTCTTGACATCAAAGTTTGGCATGGCAAATACCGGGGTGGTCAACATGGCTTCCTTGAGGGCTTCAAAAGTGTTCATAGTCTTATTTGCCTGGTGAAACTCCCTTTTCTTGTGTAGTTTGGCCAATGACTTACCAAATTTTCAATTACTCTTGACAAATTTCCGGTAGTAGCAAGTAAAAAAGAAAATGTGACATTTTATGTAATTGTTCATCACCTCGTTGCCTTTATCTTCTGATCATCAACATCTACTCCTGCGAAAGAGAATTTGTGGCCAATGTTTTCCATCTTTTATGGGGAAAAAGCACGCTTACTCAATTTTATGTAAAATAAGTGTAAGTTTAGTATCTTTAACATTTGTTTATAATGTTGCATATGAGTACCTCAATCAGTGCGATACATGAGAATATCATTAGAAAATATAAGTACAAGCTATCAGGGAAATAGCTAGAATATGTTATTTATGGCTGCTTACAACGCAGTGGCTGCATTGCACAGACTGAATGATGCCACCAAATATTCATAGTGGCCTAAGTAGCCTAGAAAGCAATCTTGCGCACATCATCCACATTAACTCGAACTTGACAATATCTGGCCTGCATATCTAATTTTTTTAAAAAAAAATTGAACTTTTCCAAATACATTATGTGTGTCATTAGTTGTAGGGATCAAGAACTTGTCCTTCACCATTGATTTATTGAGCTTCCGATAACCAATGCAAAAGTGTAATATGCTGTCTCCTTTTTTCTTTAAGACTAAGTAGCTGAAAAGGCTTTGGCTTGGGCAGATCAAACTTTGTTTTAACATCCCATCCTTTTGTCATTTGCCTCAATTACTCAGTCTTCCTAATTGAGCGGTTGTGATGTAATGACGATGGTGAAGCATCAAACTCCTTGCTTGTATATTTTCTCACGGCTATGCAATTTTATATGTTCCATTTCAAATTTTGCATGTATAATTGCCACCAACAAAAACCGACATTTTAAACCTTTTTCGTGGTCTCTATCTCGAATTCTTGCCATGGCACATCCTGCTCACGTCTTCATTGACTCTATCGGTACTTCCTGTTTAAGTTGTAAGTGGTCCGTGATGAAGTATTGGTGTGCTTTAGTAATCCAGAATTATAAGTCTTTGCCTTCAAAAGTAGGGAAAATTTTCAACAGTTTGGTTTTGAGATACTTCTCTTGTTAGGGTTGCTCACAGAAGCCTCGCATATTTGGGCTCTTCTCACTCCTCAAATTCAGAGGTTTGGGCTACCAATTAGACTTGGTCTTGGCGGACTCAGTGCATATCATTTATAGCCCATAGAGATTGTTATTAACGGTTTTCTTCGTCTTGTTCACTGTCTTCTCCTTGAAAGTGTCTTCCATGAGCATGGATGCTCATTGACTCATCTTGAAGATGAAGTTGCAAGGCGTGGATGGCTACCATTTAGTTTGGGTCTTGGTGTGCTTTAGCATTCATGGTCTCCTATTGGTGAGTCTTGTAATGAGCCTTCTTGTAGACCTTTAAACCATATTCAACATTCATTCTCAATTTTCATTCTTTTCCTTGTTTTCCCTTATTGCATAGTACTTTACCAGTCTTTGTTTCTTTGTTCATAACGCTTGGTTCATTTATTTCTTTGATTTTTTGAGAATGCAGTTTTGGGTACCAGTGAAGTATGAATTCTTCTTTCGTAGATAAGAAGCTAGCTTGGTTTAGATTGAAAACGCAAGTAAAGCTTGAGGCTTACTTTTTCTAAAGAAGCCTTCATGATTTTCTTGCCGGTGAGAACCACTTCAAGAAAGCAAATGAAGGCCTGCATCATGATTGTAAATGTGTTCAAGCCTTTTCAGTAACCAGCATATACCCATTGATAACTGATTTACCCCATTAGCTCATACAATGCTGCATTTGTTCATGTATGTCTTAACATAAATGGATAGTATGTGGTTTTTCTGTATCACATCTGAGTGCAGCAAGGCTTATAATTTGGATTTATCTACACTTAACTTCCAGGATCTAAGGACTGGGCTTACTCACATTGAGAAAACCGCGGACAAGTGGGGAAAGAATGAAATCGGTAATGAGTGGCAAGAGAAGTGGTGGGAACATTATGATGCTTCTGATCAAGCTGAAAAATGGGCCCACAAATGGTGCTGCATAGATCCAAATACGCCCTTAGAGGCTGGTCATGCTCATGTATGGCATGAAAAGTAAGACTTCTTGAACTTCTCTGTTTGATGTCTTCTGAATTAAACTTCTTGTCTTCCAAATGTTAAAAGTTACTGCTTAAAAATACATGAAACATTTCACACACATTTTAAGCAATTTCTTTTTTTATGTTATGGAACTCGTATCCTGCAGACTTAAATTTAAATACACTGAATCTCATATGATATTGGAAAGTTGTGAGTATCAAAACTGAGCTATGGGGCCGATTTAGTGTCTACTTTATAGTCGTTTACTGCTCAATTTCCCTCTTTCTACCTTCTTACAGAATTTATGTTTCACTGATATAGAAGACAAATCCTTCCTCTTAGAAGTTTTTATTTCTTCTTGAGCAGACAATGTTGTTCAGCTACAACTATTCATCTGTCATTTCTTTTTGGCCGGTTTGTTTGCAGGTGGGGCGAGAAGTATGATGGAAAAGGTAGTAGCATGAAATACACCGACAAGTGGGCAGAGCGTTCAGTAGGTGGTGGGTGGTCAAAATGGGGCGACAAGTGGGACGAGCACTTCGATTCTAGTGGCTCTGGTGTGAAGCAGGGTGAGACCTGGTGGGAAGGGAAGTATGGTGAGCAGTGGAACCGCACTTGGGGGGAGCAGCACAATGGCTCCGGATGGGTTCACAAATATGGCAAGAGCAGCTCTGGCGAACACTGGGACACACATGTGCAGCAAGAGACCTGGTATGAGAAGTACCCACACTTCGGGTTCAAGCACTGCTATGAAAATTCTGTGCAGCTCCGAGCAGTCAAAAGGCCGTCTGATAAATCATAGAACTTCTACAAGTAAGTCAACTTAGCAAGGGCATACAGGTATTGATTGGTTTTTCCCTCACCCAACACGAGTATCCGCTTATATATTGTTTATATGATAAGGATCTAGCTCCGGATTCTTACTACTTCAGTTCATCCTCTGCTATATGTTGTGATTTTCTTTCCTCTCCGTTTTTGCACTATACAACTAGGAATTGTGGCATATTTGGAACTTGTGTTTTTAGCCGATTTGGATACAGTTTTACTAAATAACTTGGAACTCAGGTCCCTTTTGGGTTTCTTCAACCAAGTAATAGATATGATGTTTTGTTCAGCTGTTGGTTATGGGCTTAACTGTACCTTTTAACTTGATTGAATTAAGGGCAATAGTATTGAAGAGTTTGTGCATTGAATCACAGATAAAGCTCTGCAGTGTTTTTGTTTGAAGTAAAACATGATGTTCAAGAGTTAAAACTACTTTGAATTCTGATGGTAGGATTTTTAAGATAACTGTTTCTTAATTTGTATGTAATTATTTGGGTAAAAAAACTAGATACTCTTATATTCTCTTGTTTGGCTGAAATTGCGCATTGTCATTTCTTGCAGGTTAATCAAAGTTGAACGTGCTCACATATTTTTACCTCTATCACTTTGGTTGAGAGTTAGGGGTTTAATGTGGTGATATTTTGAGCATGCCTATGGATGGTTAATAGGGATATAAAGGTATTACTGAAATTATTAATACAATTAATTCCAGTTGCAAATATGAACATCTCAATGGATTATGTTTTTTTTTAAATATTATATATATATATATATATATATATATTGACAATGTGAATAAGTCATTTCAAGTCAAATTCACAACTGCTGTATGAAAGTCATGTGCTGTAACTATTAGGCTATTACCATGGAGGCATTAAAGTGTAAATTTAATCTGATGTTTATGTTGCATATTACTTAACTCTTTACCAAACAAATTTTAGGAAATATTTGTATTTGCTTTAAATTTAAAATATTTTCTGATTAAGTACAAATTTTTTTTATAAAATTAACATATAAGACAAAAAAAAAAAAAAAAAAAAAAAAACCAAATAATGACAATTAATATAATATCAATAAAACTATTATTATTTTAAATGAGAGGCAAAATACATATGAGTGATAAAAAAAAGATGGCAAATTGGCAACTATCATATCTATTTAGATAAGGTCATTGTACTCCATAAGAGACCTGAATCCTCCCATATAAGCAAAATATTCTATATCTTGGAATAAATGAAAGCAATAAAATATAAAAAAAAAAAAAAATAGAGTTAACATGGACACAAAGAGAGGTTACAAAGAAACTTGTACTTTGGTCTCCGTTCATATATCAGATGTCCTTGGCTTTCTTCTTCCTTAAAGGAAACATCCATGTTTCTATATATATTTATATATATATATATATATTATTGGATGAGATTTCTTGTTATAAGTTCCAAGAAGCCTTCTTCCTCTCTCTTTGACATTGATTGCATTCTTATCTTCTTCTTATCTTGTTATCTTCTCTTCTCTTACTCCCTTTATATTCTTTCCCTCATCTTTATTTTGTTTTTCATTGCTCTCATTAATTTGTATAACTAATTTGCTCTTGCTTCTCTGTTCACTCTTATTGGGTATGTTAACATATATTTGATATTCTTTGCTTTGATTTAATCTTTAAGCATTAAATGTTTCTCTGCTTGCTTGTTTGATTCCATTCTTCATATGTTTTTTATTTGCATCGAACTTAGGAAATCTAACAAATGTTATCCCTAAAAACACAAACAATTATATATATATATAGATGATATGTCATTTGTAAACATACAGTTAACTATGGCTTTTTACTGATACCTGTTGGATAATCATTTAACAGTTATTATTTATACAGATATTATACAGATATTATGCAAATCCAACAGCTACCATAGACATCTCTAGATTAAATTTAAGTACATATTTAGATAACGAGTTCTCTCTTTCTATATATATATATAAGATCAATCTATCTATAGCTTATAGAGTCTTGAGTTTGATGAAATGGTGTGATTCTAGCAAAATGTTTAAATTTCTATATCCGAACTTGTAGAATTAATCAAATGTCAAGTATAAATCATTTTTTTAAAAAATCTACTATACCCAATTAAAACCCGATTGTTATCATCATCATCATCATCATCATCATTATTATTATTATTATTATTTGCATTTATTTGCTCATGAAAGAATATAATTATTTCTATGCCCCTTTGAAACGAAATATTTACATGCATACATACATGAAAATAATCACTATAAATTAATGAAATCAATAAATTTATATTCCACATACGTACATTTCAATAAATATGGTTTTAGTAAATTAACAACTAACATTTCTCTACATCGGAAAAAAATTGTTTTTTAATGTTTATATATTTGTAGGGTGAACTACAATGGAGGAGTTGCATGATATCATGATAAATGAGTTTGATTCAAATGAAAATGGCACCATTTGGTTTGAAGAGTTCTTAAATTTAATTGCTTACAAAATGAAGGTAAAATGTGTTTATTTTTTATATACTTTAGTAAATTTACAGAAATCGTTTGTATACATATATATTTATCAAAATGAAAGTTATTTATTTATCCTATACAAAATTTATTGAATTATAATTCTCTGCCTTTTTTAAGTAGAAAAATAATTATCACTCATTGGGAAGTATTTAAGAGAAATGAGTTTATTCATGCATGATATTACAAAAAATAACAAATTTCTTATATACCTCGCCTCTCCCGACTATAAAAAATTTTAGGGTAAACAATCAAAATGATTCTCTACTTCTTTTTGTATGATTTCATTTGGGTTACTCAACTTTAAAAAGTTACATCCTTTAATTTTTGTTACAGATTGGTCACTCAAACATATGCCGTTAACAACGATCATATGTAGCATAGCATATGACAGTTCTGAGAAAAGATATGCCATGTAGTATGCCACGTATAATAATTATTAACGGCATATACCTCAAATGATTAAATTGTAACAAAACTATAGGTGGAGGATCAAATTGTAACTTTTTAAAACTATGGGACCGAAATTGAAACACATGAAAAAGTAGGAGACTATTTCGGTTATTTACCCAAAATTGGTAGAATATCCTAATTGGTCCCTTTATTTGTCACAATCTGCCCTTTTAGTCCTTTTACTTTAATTTGGCCCTGATTAGTCCCTCTACTGTCAATTTGAGGCAAATCAAGTCCAACAGCTAACCGACGTTAGGTTGTCCGTCTGAGTTTGCTGATGTGGCTTTATAATGGATTTGTAGAATACCCTAATTGGTCCTTTTATGTGACAACACCCATGCCCTTTATTTTTCAAATATGCCCTTTTCCCCTTTTTCCCCGATTAGTCTCTCCATTATAAAACCACGTTAGCAAACCCGACAGACAAACAAGTGTTAGACTTGATTTGCCTCAAATTGATAACAACAAATGAAAGAGTAAGGAGACTAATAAAAAAGGAAATTAGTTTACCCCCAAAATTTTATAAAAACAGTAAACCATGGTGTATCACAAAAATCAATATATGTTTCAGCAATTAGCCGCTATGTAAGTAATTTTCTATTTAAGACAATCTAATTTACAAAAATATCATTGTTTACATTAATATAGGGCATCTACCTAATTACCCATTCTCAGGGGATATATAATATGAAATTGATATTTATTTATTTATTTATATTTTCATGGTCATTTGTGAATTATATGATTGAGAAAATGCGACTATTTATTTATAAGTTTGATTAGAAGTAAATTTAACGGCTTTATAGGAGACTAATGATTTTGAGGAGGAACTCAAAGAAGCGTTCAATGTCTTTGACAAGGACCAAAATGGTTACATTTCACCTTCTGAGGTATTTATATATATATATACATATACGTACATTCCCAAAATATAACTTAAATTATTAAAATAATCATATATATATATATATATATATATATATATATATATATATAACCTATTCGTTACATATATTAAATTTTAACAGAGGTATTTATATTTTGAAAGATACTTCACTTATTTAAATGAACTCATTGGTCTACACATAAAAAATCTCAATTTTCAAAGGTAGGGAAAAACTTTTAAAAAGCATGTGTCTAATGTCAGGTTTTTACATTAAACAAATATTTCCAACAATACCTATTTCTTTGATTTATCATTTTTTTTTTAATTGAAATAATTGTGCAGTTGAGGAATGTAATGATGGATCTTGGTGAGAAACTAAGCAATGAAGAAGTGGAACAGATGATAAAAGAGGCAGATTTGGATGGTGATGGGCAAGTCAACTATGAAGAGTTTGTCAGCATGATGTTCACTGCTTATTTTTAACTACATTTTTGTTTTTTTTTTGAAATATCTATAAAATATATGCTAAACAAATCTCATTTAGCTTTTATAGTTTTCCATTTGTTTAATTATTATTATTATTATTATTATTACTACACTCAATGTTGTATATTTGCATATTGATTTTCAGTAATCATGTACATGTAGAAATGACAATGTAATAATAAACAGTTAAAAAATCAAAAACCTACGTTTTGAGCATAATGTTGCCATATTATATTCAACTTATAATGAAATAATAATTTTAAAAAAATCAACTCAGTTATTTCAGTTTTTCAATTAGAAGTTTTGCTTGCTTTTAACTTTGGGTTTTTGCCCGCATATTTCTGCACCAAAATTGATCTAATTAGTTTTAATTTTTTAATTTTTTTTCCCTAGAAAATATAAACATAAATCATAATCAATCATAATCAAGTTGATATTTTAATGAATATATATACACAACCCCCAAAAATTTATTTTCACATCATTTTTGTTATCATTCTTATCCTTAATAACTTAAGCTTAATCACATTCAGAGATTTCTAAAAATATGGAAGCAAACAGATTATTTACTGGAATACATAAGCAATTTTTGACTTTTCCAACTTAAAAAATACCCCTCCTGTTCTGTTCATATACAAATCAAGATTTCACACGTGTGTGTGTGTGTGTTTATATATATATGTATATATATTCCTACAGAACAAACATATTAATCCAAGTGCAGAAGTTTCAGGCTTGATAATTCTAAAATCTTAGCTAACCTATTTACAAATCTAAAATCAAGATTAGGTGATAAAAAGAATTATGTTCTTGAAGAAAACAACATACATAATTCATTCACAGAACAGATACACAGATACACAGATTCACAGATCGTGGAAAATTTACAATGACGGGGAACGCTTTGAAAACAATCTACAGCAGCACAATCCAGACAATCGATTATTGAGTTCCGCATAATTTGGAACACCAAATGATGGGCGCAATATGAGCAATATATATAGATAGAGTTTGCTCCAAACAATCATCTAAGAATTTACAGTTTTAAGCTGGAACAGCTGCGCGGAGTTTGCTGCCCTCTAATGGAGCAGCCAAGCTCCCATAGTATTCACACAGTACTTTCCATCCACCTGGGCACATGAAGCCATCGGGAGGATTCTCCCGGTTTTTTGCTAGATTTCGCATCTGCATTGGTACATCCATATGCAGATGATCAGGTGTATGGCAAACCAATTTCAGGTGCGCATGACTTGAGTCTTAAATGAAACAATTTCGAAGAAAAGAGTTCAGCAGCAAAGTTTGAGTCATACCTTGGTGCCAGAGATGAAAAGAAAGTCTTGCGCTCTAGACGGATCAAAGAAATCCATTTTCATTTGCTTTTTATCATAAGCAGCCACCTAAGCGCAGTCCGGAAATGAACAAATTAACATATGTTATCAGAGAATGAAAATTTGAAGAAAAGAATGTTTTAAAGATAGCAGTATCTACTTTCAGTCATATTTCATAGAGATTACAGACATTTCGCAAAATAAGTTATCTCAAAAAATAGGTTTCCAAGAATGATAATCTTCCATAAATCTAGCCAAAAAATCACAATCATGTCTAACAACATGGACTAACATTATTATAAGGCAAACAATGACACTAATGTTTTGGCATAGCCAAACACAGTCTTAAAGTAGCACAAAGCTCTCAAGTCATGTTGTCATGTTCACACATAAGGTGAGAAATAGTAGGTTTCCATAATGAAAATAAATAAGGTCAGCCAATACAATAGGAGAACTACCAATCTTCCATGATATCACAAGCAACCTTAAGGGGAAAAGGAGCCCCATATTTTGTTAGCAAAGCAAACAGAATATCCAAATGCCTCAAGCACTTTGGGAAAAATATACATAGAGCAAATAAAATTAGGAAAAATAGTTCTGGTTTTAAGAATCAGCTGATATTAAACTGGTTAATTAAGAGGCATTAATGAACTTATTCGCAGAATCTTCCTTCAGTCTCCTAGAAGATGAAGAATGCCTTAATATTGCCCAATAAGTGGAATTTGGCTTAACTTCCACTACATTAGTTAAAAATATCAACCAGAAAAGGTTAGCAAATTTTATACTAACAAAAATGGCATGAAAAGAAGTTTTCGCCCAATAAATCTTCTAAAATAATTGGCTTACCTTGAAAGGCAGGATATTAAGCTTCCCAAGTCCAGGGGCCATACTCAATACCTTCTTTCCATGGTCTGCATCATACAGATCTCTTTTCTCAATAGGGTGGCTCATACCAGCTGGATCCCTCCCAACTATGTAGAAGTTAGCACCAGCATTTATTCGAGATTTAGCATGCCACTGAACCTCGGTTGGGCCTGCGTAATGCATAGGAGAGGGGAATATTGCAACAACAGTTGTCTCAGGGTTGAGAACACCCTCCTCAAGAACCTGATGAAATAATGGAAAGTCCAAAATCATAATTGAAGATGACATGTTACAACAAGAAGTGAACAACTATGTGAGTATCAATTGCTTTCTAGATATTGTAGAGAAATTTGCAGCCATTTAAAAAACAGGTAAATGCTCATCTAATAAAGGCACAGGATGCATAAACAACAAGCTTAGTATTAAAGCGTTAAACTCATTCATTCAAGCTGTATTAGTCAACCAATAGCAGCTTATATCACAAGAGAAATTTACCTTCTCATGCTGCTTAATTCTCCATTTAAGAGGCACATCATCTGCTTTAGTGAAGCCACCCAATGGGTGAAGTAATAGGACAGGGTTCTTGTAGCCCATTTCCAACAGGTGCCTACGTGTGTCAGTCATAAGTAATGCATGCCCATTGTGTACAGGATTCCGAAGTTGAAAAGCAAATACTGCATCTGCATTGCGTCTTGAAAACTCTTCACGAAGTTGTGCAGGAGACAGACGATAGTGGTCCAAACCATCGTTATACTTTATTGGTTCAATGACCTCCAAATCTCCTCCAACGAGCCAATTCCCAGCATTGGTTATGGCCTCCTCAACATAGGGCAAGCCAGGTGCAGTTGTTCCCCATGTTCTTGCAATTCTTTCCTCTTTATTGTGCTTATAAATTTCAATGCTGATAGAAATGAAAATATTCAACGTCAGAGACCAACAATCAACTTATAGAAATAGCCTTTGAAGAACATATACATTTGTCAGACTAGATGTCTCAAGTTGCAGCATTTTAATTTTTAATAGGTAAAATATATAATGCAGGGAAACTAATATGACCAACACGATATATTAGATTAAATACTGTACTTGTCGGTGCTTCATAAATAGAATTGAATTGTTTCAAAGAAGTTAGATGCACAGTACAAATTTTCAAACCATGTGCAATTTGGCATATTTATTTATTAATGTCGCATAATGAGTGCAACCATGGCACAAAGATATGATTAGAAATGCGATGCTTCCTAGCATTAATCTTCAACCTTAATTCTAAAATGCAGGGCGGATGATTGTTCACATCAACATGCGATTTGTATCAGGCAACAAGTACGTATGCCAGGGCCCACCATCTGGGGTTTCTTGTTTGTTAATATTTTGTCCATGTGACAAGAAATAGAAAAGGCAAACAATCAAATACAAATACAAAGATACTCACAAATCATTTCAATGGTGCATACTACATTTTAGATGGTTAAGTATTCAAGCGATATATTATATCCCACCAGAGAAATCAGACAGAAATTCTAGGTGTGACAAGGTACACTCGATGCTATTCAACTAGCAAGGAAGGAAAAAAGAAAGATAGGACATCAATGAGGTAAAGGTTCAGCTTCTTTACACAAGACTGACCATTCTGAAGAACCAGCACAAGCACAACCCATGTTTTCTTACCTGTGAGTTCACAAAGTTCATTTTGCTTAGACAAGCTAGTTAGTGTCAGATAATGTCAACAAGGTAAAGAGTGGAAACAAGCTGAGAATTATAATCGTAAATTGACTTGTAATATTTCCAAATCCAATCACTTACATGGAAGGTATAATGTATAAAATTACAGTTTCTAAATCATTATCTTGGAGAAAAACCAGTTCCAAAATTCTAACTTCTAAGTTACCAGGAACAGTTAATACATGCCAACTCAGGTGTTCAACTATTATAATGGTGTATTTGCCCTGTAACTTGAGTACAATCAACATTTCACAATCTTGATCCCAAGGATAGTGATCAAGCGGCTAAGAGATCAATATATGAAAACAAAAAGGAATACCTTCACATGATCAACTATGCAAGCATCTAATAGCACATTGCTGTATCTGCAGAATATCTCAAGAATTAAGTGGCAATATAATCTATAGCTCCTATGCAGCAGTACCTCTTTCGTTTGATATGAAAATCAAAACTTCAAGTAAATCAGATCAGAACTGCATTCTTCACAAGATATAACTATAACTTTTGACACACTTGTACAGATACAGAGCCAAGATAAAGGAAAGATAAAGCTTTCTTTTTGTTTTTTTTCAAAATCAATTCATTTGTCAACTATAAGAACAATCAGTAGGTGGCCTTCCCAAATAAACATAAACTAAGGGCATCAAGATGGTACGATGAGCTTCTTATGGGCAAACAAATATTCCTTTTTCAAATCAATTAAAAAATAATGTATAACATAATAACTGGTGTAATACCTCTTAAAAGTACAGTTCCTTGAAATGGAAAATTGTATTAAGCTCACTTGCAAGATCATCTAAGAAACTAACCTACAATTTCAGGATGGCAGATTACGCATCAAGGGACCAAAGTAAACCCAGACGGCCACCACTACCAGACAAACACACAACAGGAATTCTTATTTCAAGAGTATCTATGTAATAACATAAACAATATCCTTAAAAAGAGGAATTATTCCTTTACAAAATGCCAAAGTCTGTAATGGAATCCACTAGACATCAAGTTATTTAAACTAACAATTTCCTTGTACGTCTAGTCTACCAGAAATGTCCGCGTCAAAACACTTTTTCTTGATATTTTCAACCAATGTCACTATCACCTTCTCATACTAAAATACGAATACCATTATCAGACCTGGACAAAAGAGCAAAAAGCCCAAACCAGAACAAGAAAACCAATTTCCCATTGGATGAAAAATACACAACCAACCCTGCCAATCATATAAAAATGAAACCGTACTATCACCAACAACCATAATAAAGAAAAACTAGTAATTTCATCTAATTCAGTATATAATTCAAAAATCATAAATATAACAAAACATTCACGGGAAAAATAACCCAGTTTATCATAGAATGAAAAATTATAGGATTTTGGCATACAATCATATCAAGATCAAACAGTACACAGTACTACCAAACAAAAACTCTAAACAGAACCCCAAAAATAAAGAGAAAAAACAAAAATAAAATACAATTAAATCCATTTGATTCAGTGTGAATTATCCAAAACTATAACTCATATCAAGAAAGTCAACGACCAAAAGAAAACGAGAAGAAACAAAAAGGGATAGAAATCTCATTACTCGCTCAAAATCGCGACAATCTTGTCACTAGCGTCAACAAGCGCAACACGGCGGCGGTCACCGATCTCGCGCTTCTGCGCGTCGTCGATGGCGAGCACGATCGGCACCGACATGTTAGCAACCGAGCCATCCTGGAGACGGATCGAGTTGAAATGAAGCGTTTGGAGGAACTCGCTCTCTCGCATGAACCCAGCGAGAGGACTGGCCCAGCCCTCGCTGAGGACATGCACCCACTCGAGATCGATCCTGGAGAGCTTAATCTTGGGGAACGCCATGGCGGCCCGCCGCAGGACATCCCTCGGCTCTCCTTCGGGAGCCACCAGATCAACCAGCCTCCCGCCGTCTGGCTCGATTAGGTTGTTCGAAATCCGGCAAATCGGGGAGCTTCGAGGACGTAAAAGGGTGAGGGTGGGGAAACGGAGGCGAGGTGGGGGGCAAGGAGTTGTGGATTTGGGGAGTGAGAGGGGGTGAATGGGAGCTTTGGATAGGAGGGAAGCCATGGAAGCCTTCGAGGAGGATGCGGAGGTGAGAGATGGAGAGAAATGGAGGAGGGGGTGGTGATGGTGGTGTATGGAGAAGAAAGAGAGGGAAGAGGGGTATTTTGGGAATTTAATGGTTTGGTTTCCTTTTTGGCGCTTAGAGGATGCATTTGGATGGAATTGTGGGATAGAGGTGCGAGTCAAATGGGACGAATTTGGTCATTTACAAATGTATATAAAGTAACACTTATGCTCTGTTTGCCATTATAAAATTTTTTTTTTCTTATATTATCACAAGACCTTATTTTTTATCAAAACAAGAGAAAATTTTTTCTATCTCCATCATGAAAAAAATTTTCATGTAAAATGTAACGAGTTATGTAAAAAAATAACATGAGAGAGCTAATTTTTTCATTTTAAAAGAGAAAATTTTGATTTTCTATCTAGAAAATAATACCAATCAAACTGCTGAAAAAAATTTTTTTCCATCAATTTTTCATTTGCCAATCAAACACAAAATAAAAAAAAAGCAGAAGAAAAAAATCAAAAAAAAAAAAATATACACAAGCGAAGAATAAAGTCAACATGTGCCTCAACAATATTAATCATATTGTACTCTCTTATAAAATAAGTGGCCTGAAATGGAGTTGTACAGTTTTATCTCATTTTTATTATTTTTAAGCGTGTATTTATTTCATTGAGTTTGATGGATTCTAATCCAATGATCATCTACATATGTTTGTAAATTTTTTTGTTTATGAGGGTTCGTAAATGACTAACCTTCTCCATATATATATATATATATATATTTGTTTATAAAGATATTTTTGATATTTTATTTGATACAATATATACATATAGAGGATATAATTGATTTTTTTAATATTTCCCAAATTTTATGTATTTTTTGAAGTATATCAAATCATATTAAAATTGTGAATGTTAAATTATATTTAAATAAACTTAACTTCAATGAGTTGTGTCTCTAAAATGTTTTTAAAATTTTAAAAATAGTACAAATAATATCGAAAGTTTTTTCCCCGATAAATTCAAACAAGAATTCAGGTAGCAAACTCTAATATAATCAACTCTAATTTTTTTTTTATAATACAAAAAATAAACCCTAAGCATTTAATGTCACCAATATTGGAAAACCATGATTGTCTTTTTATAATTTTCTTTTATCATTCTTAATTAAAAATACAAAAATTGCTGCCGGATTTTTGTTATATAAAAAAATGTATTTTCATTATTGATTTTGCATGTGTGTAATTAAGATATTGTTGAACATATACAAGCAAAAAGGGGTCAAATAACTCAATATTTAAGAATACTTATTATTTTATTGGTTCACTTAGAGTTAGTGCATATGGATGACAATTGTTTAAGAGATTCGCTTCATCACTAAATCCAAAGATGGGCCCTTTATTAATTACTACATTAATGATAGAAAGAAAAGACCAATGTCATAATTATTTTTCATAATAGTAACCATAATCTTCAATGGAGAATTAGGACTTAAAAGTAAAAAAACTGAAAGAAATGTTTGCCTTGTGTTTTTTTTTTTCACTAGAAAAATATTTATATATATATATATATATATATATATATATGTTTGTTAATTTAATTCAAATGCTATGCACTATACTTGGTTAATCATCAATTTACATTTTATAATTTATTATTGATAATAAACCAAAATAATATAGTCATAGCGGTAAGGATCGGCTTTTTTTTTTAATATTGTTTTTTTTTTAAATTAATTTCCAAAATACATTTTTTTTTAATTAATTACCAAACTGCGCACAAGTACTTGATTTTTTATTTATTTTCTTATTTAATTTATTTTAATATTATTTAAATTCTGAAATTTTATTTTTAAATTTTTATTTTTATATACAGATTTACATCTACAGCCCTATAAAAGTTTCTAATTCAAAATTATTCTTCAACTCTATTTACATTACATTTTTTCATTACACTTATTCTACAACTCCTAATAAAAATATTTCACTTTCATTTTAATGGTAATGAACAAAATTTACTGAAATCATATATCATATTCTAAATAGATGAAAATAGTTATATATATTGTAACAACATTACAACAATAGCCCTACTTAAGATATATTAAGACGGACTACTTGGACCAGGTATATAGGACAATTTCGACGACTGTGACCTTCATTTCAACATAAACCACAACGTTTCGGTTGTCCACCTTCCCTTATGTCCGTTTCATTACGAATTCTCGTGGATTTGGGGAGCCTTTTCAAAGGTCTTCGCATTTTAATATCAGGACAAAGACGTGGACCATTATACGGGTTTCAATATCCCTCATTTGACACAACTTGAAACTCTTTACGATACATATTAAAAATAGTCTCAAGCTTGTAAACATTCGACAAGTATTCTTGCCAATGTAAATGAATAGAAGCGCACACTGCAATAACATGGCGACAAAAAAAATGAAGTGTTTCAAGTTCACCACAGTCGCACCATCGTGCCCTCAGATCAATGCGGTAACTACTAGCGACACCACCATGATGAGGTAAAGCCATCTCATCTACCATGAAAGAATTTTCTTCATGATCGAATTGGCGAACATAAATGCTACCTGATAATTGTTGATTTTCCAGAATTGCTTTTGTTAGTGTTTCCGAAAATATCTGACCTGATGTAATTTGAGCCTGTGCTTGTACACCTTTTCTCACAAACAACTCAGCTAATCGAAAATAAGTGGATTTAACTAAAGCTGTTATTGGAAGATGCCTTATCCCTTTTAAAACTGAATTAACACATTCAGCAAGATTGGTAGTCATATGCCCATACCTTCGACCCTCATTATCAAAGGCTTGCGCCCACTTCTCTCGCGGTATATTATCCAGCCACATCGTCGCATGTACATCATATTCCCGTACCAAGCCGTACCAATAATTAAAATCACGAGTAGTTCTCGAATAACCTACATTAATTACCATACTACAATAATAAAGATATGTACCATCTATCTGCACCACTGGCTTGCAATATTTGAAGCCCTCTACACATGAGGGGAAACTCCAAAAAAAGTCTATGAAAGACACAACTATCACGTACCAGATAACTTCCATTGTATGCGGGTTGCGTCTCGAGATCAATTATTGTTCCAGGGACAAATTGTTGCAATGCCGACAATCATTTTGGCAATTCATTATATGACTCCTCCCAATTGCCAAATATTGCTTCAACTGCTTTTTGCTTGGCAATCCATACTTTTTTATATGTTGGAGTATAGCCATATCGATTTTTTATCTCTGCTATCAAAACAGATACGTTGATGGTAGGCTTCTCTTTGACCAAAGGTTGTATATGCCGAGAAATCATGTTAGAATCCAGCTTCTAATGATCTTGGGAAATCATGGCAGATGCGCACGTATGAGGGCCGTTGTACTTTGTAATTTGCCAAATATGCTTTTTCTTGCTAAATGATACACGAACCCTCCAACTGCATCTGTCACCGTATAACTTGCATATGCCTGAATACCGAGTCGGATCAGACTCGATCACCTTGTATTCTACTGACTTCTGCAAGCAATAATATTTAATAGCAGTGATGACATCATCTTTACTTTGAAATTGCATACCTACATACAATTCTCTAGCCGTCAATGCCCCTCTTTATATCTGAGTGTATAAGAAAAAATACTCCGGGAATTCTGGTGCGGGAATGACTTCTAAATCTAGCTCCATCATGTGCGCTGGAGGCTCAAATGGTGGCATTGCAGATATCTTCTAAATTGAAATCTTCTACAGGCAAATCTTCAGCACTTTCTTCACTATCCTCTGTATAGTTGTCACTATCATGGTCATCCCCACTAGAGTTCCCATATTCACCAACTTCATTTTCGTGAATATGATGAAAGGAAGTTGTTCTCATATCTTCATAACTGTGACTTGATTGTAGGTGTTGTTGAATATTGTTGCCTATGTTGATTTGTTGTTGAGAGAACCCACCAACAAAAGCAGCAGCATCTAGCTCAGCGCATAATTCAAGAACTTGAATATCAGGAAATTTTGTATGACAGTCGAATATCATCTGAACATCACGATCATTGCGCAGTTTAAATGATCGATAGGAAATCTTGCCATAACCTCAAGAAATACGTAACTTGTATTTGATACATCTCACTCTTTCACCATTTGCCGCTTCTAAGTTGTCTTCAATAATTCTCTTTTGAAATCTAAAGAGATATCATTTTTCACATAGAAACAAGATTGATTGTCGGAGGAATATACGACGCTATCTTCGCTTGTAGTAGTGGAACCATTATAATAAACTAGAACAAGTGATCTTTCGACCATTTTTAAGAAAAATGAATCTATTGTAGGAAAAGTAATATGAGGAGAGTAGATATGGTAACAATCATAAGATAATGGTAAGGTATATATAGGAGAAGATTTCAATTATTTCGATGGAAAAAATTCAAATTTCACCATCATTAATTATGACTGTTTCAGGTTTGACTGTCATTATTTCTGACTGTTACAGGTTTGACTGTCATAATTTCTGGCGGTTGCAGGTTTGACTGTCATAATTACTGACAGTTGCAGGTTTGACTGTCATTATTTCTGACGGTTGCAGGTTTAACCATCATAATTACTGACGGTTGCAGATTTAACTGTCATTATTTCTGAATGTTGCAGGTTTGATCGTCATAATTGAGGGTTTGACCGTTATTACCATTAAAATAAAAGCGTAATGTAAATAGAGTTGAAGAATACATTTGAATTAGAAAATTTTATAAGGGTGTAGATGTAAATCTTAATATAAAAATATAATTTTAAAAATATAATTTCAGAATTTAAATAATATTAAAATAATTTAAATAAGAAAATAAATAAAAAAAATACTATGTACAAGTATTGCTCACAGTATTTGTGCGTAGTTTGGTAAATAAATGAAAAGAAACGTATTTTAGTAATTAATTTAAAAAAAAACAATATTAAAAAAAAAAGCCCCTTTTCATGCTTTTACATCAAAACGTCTAACCCGGAAAATCCACAAATTCATGTATTTGTAGGGGCTTTTACATGTAAAATTTTCAATACCTAATTATCCAATTATTTTCAAGGTTGTAATACTAATATGATTAAAAATTAAGATAAGAACGGGAGTAGTTGAAGTTGATTACATCACGTTGGCTTCTTGTTTCACAACAATATCTAAACACAAGTGGAGTCCTCGTAAAATTGAACTATATTATATTTCACAATCATTTGCCTTCAAAGTCCTATTGGATTTAATTAATCATAAGCACTTGGACCAATATGTCCTTGGTGGTAGACCATTATTTTGGATGCATTAAATTATTTGCCCCTTTACAAAAAAGTGATTACATATTTAAATCACTTTCAATTGTGACCATGTTTCCATCCAAGTTCATTCATTAATTATTTGGTAGACAGTTTAGTTCTAACTTCTCTAACTTCTTAGCTAGATTGAATATTATTGCAAGACCAATGTACGGATTGACATCTCAATTTGATGTAGAGTTCTTGCAAAGTGTATATTTGTACCCTTCATAAAAGTCATATATGTATTGCGTATGTTTGGTATATGTCATCTTCATCTAACAGTGACTATTGTGTGAGAGTGTACAAAGGATAATATAATAATTATTTTATATATACAAGAATGCAAAGTAGCTGTTAAATGATAATCTAAAAGTCATTGTCCTACTATTAAATAAGAATCTAAAGGTCATTGTCCACATATCCCTAAATTTCAAAAAATTTCAAATTTAAGAACATGCATTGATGACCTTGCTCACCAATTATTAGTTTTGTGTCATGTATATACAAATATTGTTAATTTAAATAAAATTTATATTAACTTCAAATAATGGTAATCTAGATTTAGATTTAAATCTTCTATGATTTTATTATTAAAATCTAATGCTTACATTAACTAGTATTACGAGTAATTATATTTTTACATAATACGTTTCTAGAATAACTTTCTCGAATGACATGAATGGCAAATTGGCATTCAAGTCATTTTTTCTCTCTCCCAATCTTTTTTTTAGTTCAATTTTTATTCATCATCAAAACCGTAAATAATAATCTGAAAACCCTCCCTTAAACCCTAAATCGTAAGCTACAAATCCTCATAGGGGGTTTACAATTGTTTGATGTGTACTATTTATAATTTAAGGTTAGAATTTAGGTTTTAGTTTAAATAGTATTAGGGTTTAAATTTTTAAAATTTTGAATATATGGTTTTATAACAATTGAGTTTAAGATTTTAGGGTTGTTTAATTTTTCTTTTTATAGTTTTAAAGCTAGTGTTCATAAAGTTTGAATTTGAAGTTTTTGAAAGAAAAAATGACTTGGATGATGATGTGATGCCAACTTGGCATCCACATCATTCGGGAAATCTATTCGGTAAACTTAGTATATAAATATATTATTGCCCTTTTGATATTGATCTGTTCTAAAGTGGCATTAATTTTTTGATAAAAAGAATTTTATATAGAGTAAGATCCTCAATCTATCTTGAATGCCCATTTATTGATAGGAGAATAAGTGTTAGTTTTGTAAGAGGTTGTGGATTACTAATTTTTCATATCAAGGAAGTACAATAATAAAGGAACTAAAGAAAAGAACACAAAAGATTTGATAACACAACTTTCCTATTCATAATAAGATCCACAATCTTTCTATGAGTAGAAAAACCATGGAGCTCAACCGCAAACTCAATAAGCATTTGTGCTCTCACCTTGCATAAGCTTTGGACTTTGATCTCAAATTTTCCCCCATACGAACGCCCTACTCAAAGTACCTAGTACTAGTAGGTCAAGAGGCCTTTGGTAATGAAATACCCTTTTTCACTACTATTCTCTTCATATAATATGTATCGTACATGTTTACATGCAAAAGAGAAAGAAATTGTGATGAGAGACAGCATCTTCTTAAAGCTCAATGGAAATTAATTATTGGACATAGATGATACCAATGACAAACTGCATACCCCCATCCCTACTTGTTAATTGCAGTGATTGTAGCTTTCATCTATTTGTGAACTTCGTAGAAATCTATCCCTACTTGCCCTTGTGGATAGAGGCCAAGGTGCTCCAGGGATAGAACCAAAGGCAACGATTGTAGCATGTATCTCTTGGGCCAAGATCATCAGAGCCAAGAACACCGAAAATCCGATGGAGACATCTCCCTTTTTTCAAAGAAGCATTTTGAAAAGGTTAAGGTAATTGTGAATGACTACGTGGAAGTTGATCTTGATCTATGGCAATAAGCATATGAATATCTCAGTATGAGAATTTTCTAGACCTTCCATCATAGACCTTTTCCATAACCCCAAGCAAGTCAAACTCACATTATCTGATGCTTGGAAGGGACTTGGGTCCTTTTTCATCACCGACCTTCTAAATAGCTTCTATTTCATTCGTTATGAACCCCCATGGATACTGAATAGACTCTTTTGGAAGGCCCCTAGATCGTCGCTAGTAGGGTTTTCCAGCTCTCGGCTTGGCATGAAAACTTCTAACCCACCTTTTAGCAGCTCTCCTCTGTTGTGATCTAGATCCAACTTCAATAACTCCCTATGGAGTATTTATTGAGAAGGTGAGCTGTTCGAGACAATCATAGCATACTTTGGAAGATTGTTGAAGATGAATGATCATACATTAACTTTATCACAAGCTAAGTATGCAAGAGTGTGTGTGAAGCTCGATTTGTCTTAAACTCTAAAGCAAGAAATCTAGGTTGGCAATAGAGACAGCAAGATTCTGATGATGGTGGTGGTCTATGCAAAGTTATCTATCATTTGTTATAAGTGTAGTTGTATGGATCATGGTGAGGTAACTATCATTTCTTGGCCAACAATCAAAAGACTGGTCTTTCTAGCTTAATACCCTCTACACCGACTGAGCAAGAGAAGGCACCTTGATGCGATTGACTAGGAGTAGGAGGGTATTACAAACCACTTGGGGTATTACAAACCACTTGGGTCTACACCCATTAAAGACTCCAGAGGAGGCTGGGGATTCGGGCCATGGATGGTTGTTTGGCAATGACATAGTAAAAGTCGGGGCCATAGGCAATGGGCAAAATCCATGGTGTGACATGGGAATAATAGATTCGATCCAGACACGTGGCTCCCGGGTTAGGAAGACTTGAAGTTCGAGGGGGTTTATTAATAGGAAATTACCTTGAGATGGTGAAGACAAAACTAAGTTAGCCTGATAAGTGCTTAAATGTGTATATTTATTTATAGTATTTTGGTATTAAATTACATGCTTTTGTTAAGCCGACGCCCATTTTTGTGGTTAAATTAATTCTATTTGTGTTACAGGCCCTGAAAAAGCCAAAACGAGCTCAAGAACGTATTTTTGAAGAAACTGACACCAAATACGGCATTTTTGGAGCTTCATTACTGTAGAAGCACTGTAGTATATTACTGTAGCAGGGGTCACTGTAGCACCCCGAGACAATTTTCTGGAAAATTCCTATGAGCCTTGCGGGCAAGCATGCGTCCACAAGGCTGCCCGCATAACCCCTCGAATTTCTGGTTTTAAAGGGCGTTAGGGCTAAAGACAAGGGAGCTTTTGGTGAGGCTTTTGGGGGGAGGTCTCTTGAAGCTTGAAGGAGGCTCAAATCCGGGGAAGAAGAGACTTTTTCTCATCAATTGGAGAGTGGAGATCAAGAGGAGAGTAGAGATTTGGCAAGATTCATCTTCTACTTCGCCATTTAAGGCTTGAAGAAGAAGAAGGAAGCCACCCTCATTGCGGCGTAGGTGGAGGCTCGTGGCGACGATCCGGCTCATCTTTTCATCACCAACAATTGAGGAAGTATTTGTTATGGCTAGATTAGTTGTTTTCATGATGTGTTTTATGTTATTTGCTTGTATGAACAACTAAGTCCCAAGGTCACCGGACGCCGGTGAACCTTGGGACGAACAAGCTTGTATGGATGCTTTGATTTATATTTAATGCAAATTGTTTGGTTTGTGGTTCATGCTATGTGTGCTTGATTGCCTTGAATTACATGAGAACTCTGTAGTTCAATTCCTAAGTTGTACTTGGAGCGTGGGATACACCCTTGTATTAAACTCACATAGTTTGAAAGGGATACATGTACCTATAAGCCGAGGGATTCGGGTATTTGGTACCCTTCCAATCATTAGGTTCGAACCTAAATACTGAGTTTGACCCTAATTAGAGATTTCTCTAGTCGTAGTGCAATCATAGGGAGAATTGGTCAGAAGAGAATCTGTCCAATACCTGTATGGGATTAGGGGTTAATCACCGAGGGATTCGGGGTTAACCTATTTTAGGAGTCTCTTGGCCCAAACCGCAATTGCAATTTTAACCCTAGCATCTCTCTAGCTTCAGTAGTCCCAGGGGGATCCGCATCCGTGACCGTTTTCTCCCCTTTGTGATTCTCCACCTATTTCGCCTGTGGTTCGTCATTCAGTTAGATTTTCTAAAAATCAGTCTGTAGATTTTAGCACCCAACCTTGTGTTATTTGGTTAGACAATAAGTGAAGAGGAAGTAAGGGTAGATCTTTGGCCCTGAGGAATACGACCCCTGTGTCACACACAGGGTATTACTTGACGACCCCGTACACTTGCGGGACGTTCATCATAGCCTCAGAAGTTGGATCGAATGTCAAAGTACATTTGGAGATGGTTGGAAATTACCTTGAGATGCTCCTTCACCTTAGCGTGAAGGTGATGTCGTGAAATGTTTGTTGGCTAAAAAGACCCCAGCATGTAGGGAAGGAAGTTGGGGAAAAGGTAGAGGAAAGGCCCCTTGGATGATCTCATCCCTACCAAGAGACTGCCTCCTCTAGGGAATGGAACTATTACATGACCATCGACCTATTGGAGTGGAAGAGACTTTCCAAATTATACTAGTGGATCGAGTGATTTAAGCCTTTGGTCAACCTAAGGAAAAAGAGGTTTTGATGAACTCTGAAGATCAAGAGTCGCTTGAATCTGAAAAGTTACCTGACTTGAATAAGGATATGCTTTTGATGTAATATCATGATATCAAGTTGGATCCATTTCCTATAGGGACTCTAGTAAGGGTGACTCAAAGCCTAAGAGGAGCCTTTGAACGCTTTTCTTCTTTATCTTTCTTTGTTGTGTTTTCCCCAGTATTTTATAATTATGTTAACTAACAAAATTACTCCAAAATTCTCTGCTATATATATATATGCGCGCGAGCGCGCGCGCACACACACATATATATATATATTTAAATTTATTTCCTTAAAACATATTGTCAACATGAATAGGTACAAAAATTTATAATTAAAAGGTTTTTCTATAACTTATGTTAGAGTAAAAACTTTATTATTAATTTAAAAATATTTTAAGTTAACTATTTATAAATCAAAACTTAAAATAATATTATGGTATTTTATCAAAGAACTATAGTTTTAAATTATCATGTTTACACTATTGCACATCATTGAAATTATTGTTTTTGTAACAATATTTTTATACGTAAATAATTTGATAAAATACATTCTATAATAATAATTTGTATATGTATAAGTGATCACCAACAATATGATGGGCTAGTTGGTTAAACCGTGCTTCTAATAAAATTTTCTTAAAATTTAAAAAAAATTAAAGATGATTTTAAAAGTAGGATTTTCTAATTTGATAATATTTGGTTATAAAGGTTGCCATAGCAGTGTTGCCGATGCCTAGGCTTTTAGAATTCTCCCTAGAAACTTAGGGCATGTTTGGGGGGAGGTTTTTTAGGTTTTTGGAGGTAGGATTATGAAATAAACCATGTTTGGATGGAGGGTAAATGAAGGGTAGGGTATTTGGCGGTTAAGTGCAGGGTTGAAAACCCTCCATTTACCCCCATTTTTCAGCCCTCCACATTGGGGGGTTTTGGAGGGTTGAAAATTTTCTTTGACCAAAATACCCCTACTACATTTATATTTTTACAAACATGTCCTTTAGCATCTCCAAATTGGTTGGTTCAACCGGATTTAATATTTTTTCAAATTTTTTAAATTTTTAAAAATTTAAAAAAATATAAAAATTAAAAAATAATTAAAAAAAAAATAAGACAAACTAAAAAATACTAAATAAATTGGTTTGGTCCGATCGGCTCACCGGTTGAAACGGACGGTCAGGTCCGGCTTTTAAATCATTCAAATTAGCAAATGAAAATATTTAATTTACAGAAATAATATTATGTGTAAAATTAGCATAAAATACAATTTATAGCTTCAAGGGTATTTTCGTAATATTCATATATAACTTTACTTTCTATTACTTTCAACCCAAACACTACAAGATTTAATTACCTCCATTTATCTTACCTTCAATCCAAACAATGTATAACTTAAAACATTTTTCTACCTTACTTTATCTTACTTTACCTTAATTTACAAAACCTTCCTTCACCTCATCCAAACAAAGCCTTAGAGTTAGCCAGTGTCAACTTTTCGTTGATAAGTCCAGGACTGGCATTAATGCTTGGAACCACTTAACTATCTCCATGGCTAGTAAAGTGATCTTGATCGACAGTAGCATTTTGGCAAAAAAATATATATATATATATATTTTTGATAAACTATGGTTGACATTTTCAATTTTAAGTATGGGGTCCTTAAAGTATGGAACTACAAGATGATAATTGGGTTTTCTATACTCTCCTGGCCCTGAAACCTATTTATAGCTTGCTTGATATCTATTTTAACATACAAAGTGGGAAATTTTCATTTTTACATCACAAAGGGTCAGAATAAGGCTCAAGCATTATTTCTTAAAAGAAAATTATATTAAAAATTCAAAACTTCAGATTGAATTCAACATTTGATTCACAGGATGAAGATACATACTGAATTTTCAAATCTCATATTTACGGTAAATGTTTTTCAAAATACATCCAAACATGATTTGATATCTGTGATGCTCACAATCAAGAACACAAATCAATGGATGCTTCAATGTTTGATCTCTTGATAACTAAAATCTCAGCATGTCTTCAATTCAAGCACAAAATTTGGCACACAACCATACATAACACAAAGTAACTAAATTAACCACCATTTTGCAAACATTGCAATGCATCTGTACAGTGCTCTGTTTTTCTTGCATTTCAAACCTTCAGCAGTAAAACATCACTCTCTTCACATTCTCCTTGAGAGCCGGCAACGGCCGTACTTCCGTCTCATTGGCCCCGCAACTAGTCCTCAAACAACCATTTGATGAGCAACTGTCTTGAGTTTCAGGTTCAGCATAAAAACGAGCTCGAAAAGCGGCCAAGTGAGCATAATATGCCGGAGGGACTGCACATTGTACATACACCCGATGTTTCATTGATGTGTACCATAGATAACACTGAAGGAAACAATGGAAGGAAGGAAACATACCAATAGACACCGATCGAGTGCATCTAGCATATCTGCAAGAGACATGAGGATGAGACATTGTGACAAAAAATGGGATCAAACATGAATGAGCAAAAGAAACTGAAGATTTACGTATAACAAAGATTGTTCGTCAGAGTTTGTAGTCCGTCTGCTGTGAAATTGTTTTCATCCCATAAAACATGGTAATGTGCCGGCCGACTTGTTCCCTGTATCACAACAGAGCATCATTAACATTTTATAAATTTTATAATTGCTTCGCAAATGTAGTTAATTGAATGAAAAAAGAAAAAACAACTTGATTTTTTTTTTTTTTTTTTGGATGACCTGAATTCCAGCATGACTGCATAGATAAAAGTCGAATTCGGTTGGATGGCAAATCTTAGTGTCAACGACAGTGCCTAACAATAGTAGTACCATCAATGTGAGATGAGTTCTGAAGATCGAACTCAGGAAAATAATTCACTTATCAAGAAATTTACCAGGTAATATGTTCCCACTCTTGTCCATGCTAGCTCGATCCTTGTGGTTGTTTGCGAACAATCGTGTGTGATGTCGTTTTTGAACCACGACAAAAGTCACTGGAGGTTGGTAATTCGGTTCAAGTGAGGCACAAGCCTACATAAGTATTTAGTATTTCAATCAATCTTTCAGCTATTAGTTCTGAATTAACTGAAAATAAACCTTCTGATCACTAACTTTTCGAATTGCATCAAGCTCATACAGCAAGACTTGGTAGAATTGTCCTTCACTTACTCCATCCCTGCTTACAAGTTCAACCAATAATGTCGAACCAGCTCGAACGCATTCATACATGTGTATATATATGTACACCGAAAACAAACCATGCAGTTGTGTACATTACCTGTAAAATATAATCCTCAATGGCTTCTGTCCAGTAGCTCTCCGAAAGGAGATCAAGAGGTCCCTGAAATAATTAGAAATATATATATATTTATTCGGTAAAGAGTTGTCATAATCATTCTTTTGATTCACAAAACTTTAAGTCAAAAACACAGCTAAAATTGACGAATGCACTCGTTGTGGAATGCATTGTTAAACTTTACATGCAACTTTTATTTCATTCACAAAATCAAAGATATAAACAGCAGAAAAAAATCTAAATTTATCTGCTAAATACCTAATCATGCCCCCGCTCACTGTGCCACGAGCAGGATCATGCCATGTCTTATATAAGTCTTGTATGAGTTCTTGCCGGTGTGCTTGTGCGCAGACTAATCCAGCGTACTTTGTTATCTCAGGCCAATCTTGTGAAGCTACTACCTGCACCGGTACAACCATTTGTTACCATTTCGATCATGAAAGTATTCGAGTAAAGGTCGTATATTTTGATCAGATTATTCATACAGCAGCAATTGAAGGATTAGAATCTTCTCCACTCTCTGGATGGGTCACATCTGCTCCAAATATTATCGTCGGTATATCACTAACCAATGGTATTCTGCAACTGATTGCATCCATAAGAACAGTGTTCCTCCCTCCCATCTGCAGCACAATTTGCATTCCATTTTTATAGCAAAAAAGTCGAAAATTAGAAGCTTTCTATATGAATGTCTACCTTGACGTTGATTTTTAAGGAAACGTTCGCAAGGTACTGTTTGCTAATCTTGAACACATGCTTTGTGAGGCAGCATTGCGATATCAGGCCCAAATCGGTTTCGCATATTCTTTTGATATCACCTGAATAAAAAAAATACAAAAATCCTCACTTGTCTTGATTTGCAAATTTGTGAGAACATTAACAAGTTTAATCAGGTTGAAGGTGAGAAAAGGGTACCATACAAAGAGCCATTGTTGTCAGGCAAAATAGCAAGTAATAGCTCTAATTCTTTTCCTTTGAGTTTGGTTGCTGATGCATGATAAACATGCTTCAGAGCTTTCTCAACTTGATCAGGCCTCGCAGCATAAATTGGAATTGTTGGCTCAGAATTGAATTCCTACAAAGAAAGAGAAGGTATTAACTGCATGTTTAGAGAAATAGTAAGCCGAAAAATTTCATTTCGCTTTAAATTAAGGCACTACCATGCCTGATATCTGACACATTTGAGCCAGCTCATGACAAAATCCTCGCGCAACACTCTCTTGAACACTTCGGGAAAAGTTAATGCATGCCCATCGAGTCACCGCGCTTCCATTTATCATTTTCTACATAGAAACTCAAACCAAAAACTAGAATCAAGATATGGTTCATTTGTTGCATTTCACATTGATGTAGAGATGTCATGTTACCTTGTTCATCATGTTCCACTGGCCGACATGAGGCAAGCAATCCTTTTCCTTCCCAGTGTCGTGGTATTTCAGCTAAAACACATACAAAGTAAATTTTCCGACAAAGATGAACTGAATATAATGAGTTAAAGCACTACCCAAGGTGCAGGTAGAATACGAGCCTCGACAGATGCTAGTTTTTCACTGATCTTGATTCCAAATTCTTTGGCATATGGATCTCGATCATACGCATTATGGTGAAGTGTCTGCAAACATACATATATTCATATCAGATATGCAAACTGAAGAAAACTTGGCATTAGACCATGCAAGTTGAGGCACCTGCAGAATGTCATTCTCCCGATCCTTTGGTCTTTGGCATGTAACTCTCAATAGAGCAGTTATTTGCTTTTCATTTAATCTTTTTGTATACCGTTGTCCGCTTAAAATTTTGCATGCCTATAACAATAACAGTAAAAATTATGAATATGATTTTGGAATGTGATCATAGAAGCAAACCATTTACCTCCATTGGCAAATAATTAGCCTTCTTTTGATTACCGACTTGAAGGCAAGGAAGATGGGTGTGTTGGATGGTGAATCCATACATTTCTTGGAAATATTCGACTACTGATTTCATCGAGTGATCATCAACCGGAAACCTGAAAAATACACCAAGATAACATCTCTAAAATATTTCGATCGTGCTTAACAAGATGTAATTCAGTTGTGAAACAACTAAGATTTACATGAGTTCTCTAGTAGGTTGTGATGTCAATCCAGTTATTCTATATTTTCGTCGAATATTCCCTCTGTGAGTAACTTCAACTTTCACTCCTCGAAGTGCCTTTTTTATCTGACAAGTAAATAAACATTTAATTGCACAAACGATGTGAAAACAAATAACTAATCTGCAACAGATGTCCAAAACATGATGATACCTTCACATGATCAGAATCAGAAAATGGTCTCAAGAGCACATCTTTCCCCAAAAGTTGAGCAACAAACTCAATAACAGGCAACGGTTCGATGAATGCTGCTGACGACATATCTAAAGAACATAAAGCCGGAAATTTTACATTGAATAAATTCCATGTACAATAATCATACTTGGAAGGATTGAAATAGACGTACCGATATTAAGGGACAAACCCATTTGGGTTGGTCTTACACTCTGATAAAATCCACACCATGACTCTAAACCATCGCCCAACCGATGTGGGTTCTTAAAATCAGGTGAAAAGAATGATCTCCCAACAAGAGAGTACCTTCAATATTGTTGAATTTTATAAAACCAATTATTCATAGTAAGTTCAGAGAGAACAGATGAAATGATAGTTTATGAATGACAAAAATAGGAACCTTTTACTCGAAAGCTCTCTTAGAACAATGTCAAGAACTTGAAGAGTTTCCTGTGGAGCATCTGAGCACTTCCCGGCTAAAAACTGGCTCAAATGGTGCAAGTTTGCCTTTGCGACAAACTTTATCACCACTTTATACTCCCTCTCCCTTCTGTCTCAGATTTACAATCAAAATAACTGAGTGTCTACAATCCACATATATATACATGCATTTTTTGTTCTGTTTCTTTAAATCGATGCAGATAATGTAATTTGACAAATTACATGTAGCAGGGAAATGCAAGGAAAACAACTATATGAAAGGTGTACATATGAATTATGATTTTTTTTTTTTTTTTTTTTTTGCTTCTACATTATCATGGATGTGCAATAGATGCAGAAAATGTGTACTTTCAGTCATTAACTCCATTTCCAATTTACAATTGAAAGCTCAAAACAGCTCATTTTAATTCCCTTTTTTTATGGCCACATACAAAATTCTGAATAAATTGCCCAATTTAGTGATCAATCTCAGAATGCAGAACGTTAAGCAGAAGACGCAAAACAAAGAAACCATGAACAGATAATGGAAATGCATGAAAACAATGAAAGTGTAAAGAAATTAAATGCATACTTTGGACCAGTGATTGCATAATCCTCATCAAGAAGCTTGATTTTGAACTCCCTGCAAGAAAAAGGGAGTTCTCCAGCAGTGTACAAACTCTTCCTTCCATCATATGCTGGCAATCTCATCCCAAGATCAGACTCCCTGTACAACCTCACAAGCTCTGCCATGATACTCCTGTTTACACACTTTGCCACAACTTCTGGAGTGATTGACACCTGATAAGTGATACCCATAAAAAAAAAAAAAAGAACACATAAATAACAAGCATTGATGGAGAAAGAGAAAAAAGAGAGAGAGAATGTGAGAGTGTTGAAGTACATCATAGTGAATCAAATCCTTGTCAGGAAGCTGAGTCAAAAAATGGTTGGCTTTTACAATGCACTTAGTACCAGCTTGGCCAAAACCAGGCCTTGTGGGAAATCTCAGAGACTTTGTGGGAGAAGGCAAGTCCATGACTGTGTGATTCACAAGGTTGATTACATTTGGGATTTGATGTTCAATCTTTTCTGTTCTACTACTTCCCCTTCTTCTTCTTCTCCTCCCTCTATTCTTCTCTTTTGGATTTTGAACCTCAGATGTCATGGCAATGCCAACTTGCTTCATGTTGTTGTTGTTGTTTTTGTTTTTGACAACAAGAACTTGTTCTGAGCTCTCTTTCATATGTCTAATGGGCATTATGCTGCTGCAACATAGAAATGACAGCATCATATATATGCATGGAAAAAACAAGAAAGGAAACAAGAAAGAAAAGGAAGGGAAAAAGGAAAAGGAAGAGTGTTTAGCCAGAAACAAGCAAAGTGAAAACAATGCTAGTAGTTAGTACACAAAAGTGGAGCAGGAGGAGCAGGAAGACAGTGCAGTTTGGTGAGTGGTGGCTTTAATCAGCAGTGGAGAAGCAAAAGAAAAGGACCAAAGAAGAAGCATGCTCTTTTCCTCATCAAATTTTAAAGCGAAAGAGATGATGATGAAGAGAGTGTTGCTGCTGCTGCTGCTGCTGCTGCTTTTGTTTATGTTGATGATGAAAGTTGCTGACAGTGGGCTGAGAGAGAAATGCATATATATATATATATATATATATATATATATATCCGGAGGATATCACTACTACCACTGCTGCTTCTACTACTGGATCATTGAATTTACATTTAAATATAATAATAAACAGTATTATATATTATTGATTTATATAAAATGATAAAAAATAATATATAATATTTATATAAATAATAATTATTTGATTATGGAACAATTCTTAATTAATATTTTTAATAAATAATAATCTTAGTTACTTATCTTAATGATTTAAACTTTATATATCCATATATTAACAACTACAATATTACATTGCCAAAAGTCCCTCCTACATAGTACATGCATTTTATCAAATTTTCCATTTTCAATGGTATTATTCTACATAAATTTTCTTTTCGTTAGGGGCGCTTTTAATCTATTTTAAATAATTTTTTAACCAATATTTATCTCAATATTTTTATGTAACGAGTTCTATAAAACTTATCTTTACGAAAATTTGACATTTATATCAATATTCTCAATTCAACCACATTTATCTTTTAAGTATATATTAATTTTTATAAAATATCCAGCAGCTCAGACCAGTGTTAAACAATTATTTTACAAAGCTTTCCTTTCTCTATGAAATAAATTATATATATAAACCCATTATCTAGAAATGTCTCAAAATTTAAAATATAAAGACATTTATAATAACTATTGAATTCGCATCCAACAATTATAGTATTTTTACTTACATTAATAAATAGTATCGAACACTAACTATATATATATATATATATATAAAAGAAAAAAAGAAGAGGATAAGATATATTAAAATAAAATTAGAAAAAAAGAAAAAGGAGAAACAGTAGGAGAGAGGCATGCAATGCAAGTAAGGGGAAGTGCTTTTGTGGGCGGGCTAGTTGTTCCTTTTATCACGTGTGAAAGCTTCAAAAGCATCACACTTTTTTGGTAATGGGTCACCCTAAGATATCCCTCTCACCATACCACTTATTTATTTAGGCTTCAAGCTAGGTAGCACTCAAGTGTATTTTATAATATATATATATGTATATGATGTATGACAGGTTGCTAAGGGATAGGTTGGAAATATAGAACAGAATGAAAACAAAAAATAAAAAAATAAAAAAAATGATCCCACTTGAAGGTTATTGCTGTTTCAAGAGTGTATCATTAGTTGATAAACTAATATTTGTTTAAATAGGGAGAAGATATATATTTATAGGTAAAGAATTATGTAAATGTATTTATTTTTTTTATTTTAAATAATTATTATAACATTTAGACAGATAATCTTGAATGCATACATCACAGCCATAGCAATTTTAAATGAATAGAATGTTAGTCACTAAAAACTCTATAATCAGTTTTATCAAAAAAAAATAATTTAATTTTATCTTAAATTTAAATAAAATTTAAATGAACAATAATAATATTAAGGCTCGGAAATCAATGAAAAATAAATGTGAAAAGACAGAGAGAGAACAATTGGAAGGAAGCAGTGGGCATGGAAGCAGAGATCTCAATGAAAAATAAATTAAATAAACAAATAATAAAAATAATAAGTAATAAATAATAAAAATGAAGGAAGATGGAAGCCTTTACTTTAATCTTCTATCTTGCTTAAGTACTAGCTAGAGTACCAATCTTAACCAGGGACATATGTCACTTCAACAAACAAACCATGCTCATGATGTTACTGCTTACCATTTTTTTGTGATATAATTCAAGCGTAGATGGACATTATTGTACTTCAAAAAATGTTTATCTATATATGATATAGAGATTTATTTAGTCATGGACATTGTTGTACATTTCAAAAAACAAAAAAAATATTAGATAAGATAGAGATTTTATTTACTTCGCTTATTAAAATAAATTTATATGTAATTGAATTTAGTGTTAACTTAAGGCCTTGTTTGGATGGGGTGAAGTAGGGTTTTGTAAAGTAATATAAAATAAGGTAAAATAAATTAGAATGAGGTTTTAAGTTATACCTTGTTTGGATTGAAGGTAAGGTAAATAAAGATTATTAAACCTTGTAGTGTTTGGGAGGAAGGTAATAGAAGCTAAGGTTATATGTGAATATTACTAAAATGCCCTTGAAACTATAAATTGTATTTATGCTAATTTATACTTAAAAGACATGTTTGTAATAATATAAATTCAAAAAAGGTATTTTGGTCAAAGAAAATATTCAACATAATCTAATTTATGCTAAGTGACATGTTTGTAATAATATAAATTGAGCAGGGGTATTTTGGTCAAAGATTTTTTTTAACCCTCCAAAACCCCCCAATTTGGAGGGTTGAAAAATGGGGGTTTTGGAGGGTTTTCCAACCCTCCATTTAACCACCAAATACCCTACCCTCAAAAAACTATGGAGCCAAATATGGGTTACTTAGTAACCCTACCCCCAAAAACCCCCAAAAACTCTCATCCAAACAAGCTGAGTGTGCCTCATGGTTCCTTTCAAAGTTTTTTTTGTCCAAAAACATTCCTCCAATTTTAATCAATTTAATCATTGAGCTCATGAATAAATCCCTTTAATTCAGTGCTTTGTTTAGATATTATTATTGCATGATCCTTTTGATCTAATAAATTCATAATTTAACTATATTTTTAAAAAATTATTATTATTGATGCCACAGGAATATCCTATATTGTTTAAAGCACGGGACTCTCATGCAGAGATCGAGAGTTTGACTATCTCCCAATACATTATTGAGAGTTAATAATAAAAAATATGTGATTTGAGTGTTTTGTTAGCATTGTCAATATATATTTATATACATAATTACATTAAAAGAAATGAAAAAAAATCATCCTCTCTTATGCAAGAATAGCACAAAGAATTGTAGTAATAATTTTATATGATATTAATTACGGTCAATTACCTATTGATTTATTGGCACTTGATCCCATGCGTGGGATATTCATTTTATTACCCAAAAAAATAGGTTTGAACCTCAACTCATGTAGAATGAGAACATAAATGTGTTAAGGTATTAACTCCACATTTGTGTATGTGACTATGTTGTATTTTTTTCATTTTATAAAAATATATATATATATATATTTATAATAAATTTACTTGATTGATAAAATTCATCCTAATTTTAAAATTATATATATATATATATATATATATCTTATTTGTTATCATTGTAGATAGATTGGGGTACATGATGATAAATGGTCCATAAGATTGACCACCTAAAAATGTTGATTGTGAGATTGACTCTTTCCCTGGCTTCTATGAATCCAATAATTGACCCCACACAAACATTTCTCCATAGTCTTCAAATGGTCCTCATTACCATCTTCATTTCTAGCCTTTTGAGGCACATGAATTTGGTGATGGTGCCTAAAAGACATTTCCATGTGGAAATTTTAGTCAAATAATATATATATATATATATATATATATATTTGAAATTATTTGATAGGAATCTAAATGTAATTATTAAGCAACAATAAAACAAAAAAAAAAAAAAATTAAATGAAGAAATTTTTGAAATTTTGCTAATGATGTTTTAGACTATTGGCACTAAATCTGTTGTATTTCACCGCTGACACATGATTAGTTTATAATTATCCAAACAATATATTACTTCAAATTTTATAATAATTTATTAAATCATATTTTTTAAAGTTTTGTGTTAAATATTTGTTTCCTCCCCTCAATAGTTGAATCTACTAGATTTTAGAGAGATTAAGATTTTGGTTTGCTTATATATATATATATATATAATTTTAAAATCTAAGAAATTTTGATCAATGAAATTAGGCTAAATTAATCATTGTTTTGAGCTATTCATTTTAAATTATTGTTTAATATAATTTTAAGGTTGCTAATTAAAACCCCCTGTATTATATCTTTATGAGAAAAAAAAAAAGCCAAAAAAGAAATATAATATAGTTTCATTCCTTTTTCAAACTTATTATTTATCTCAAACTTATTTATATTTTATTTTATTTATTTCATTTCCTCACCAACAAAACACTTTTCTACTTTTGATAGGACAAAGACATTGGTACTGAGCTTTTCCATCTTGGGCCCTTTATTGGTTGGAACCTATATTTTATATAATATAATATAATATAATATAATATATATGTGGCCTTCTTTTCCCAATGTCTCTATAAGACCACTTTAAAGGTTGATTGGGTCCACTTGAAAGTACAAGTAGTAGTTTTAGGGGGATGCCCCTATCACTATCAATATTATTATTATTATTATTATTATTATTATTATTATTATTATTATTATTATTATATTATTATTATTATTATTATTATTATATGTGTGTGTGTGTGTGTATATATATATATATATTGGGGAATAATGTGATGTTGAAATGTATTCCTGATATCAAAGGATGGATATACATATATGGACAATTTTTTAAATAATAAAAAAAAAATTTTAATTGGTTCTTAAAAAATTATTATGAAACAATTTTTGTCATATGACTTAATAAAGGGTCAATGTTGCAATATAAATATTTTGAGCTAATTTTCAAAATTAATAAATTTAATTATTTACCAAAAAATAGGTTTTACATAATATGGAGAGAGGGAGAGAGAGAAGCATACAACTATGAAATTCTTTGAGGATGTTAAATATAATAAAAAGTTTAAGACAAAATTTGTAAATATTTCACTTTTAAACAAAAATAAGAATTGTCAATGGCTGGCAAATAATAATGAGCTAATGAATTGTTTTGTTTTGTTTCACATTTTTCATTTAACTTTTTAATCAAATCCGGGTAAATTTTTTAATAGGATATTAAACTATGGTCTATTTTTATTTTGAAATTCAAATTTCAATTTGAATCAAAATGTTCACTCAACTTCAATTTTGTTTCACCGAGTGATCATCAAAGATTCCGATTAATTTTTGATGATGTGGATGCTGAAAAGTTTTTGTCATCAGTTAATATAAAATTTTTATCTAAGCAAACAATGTATCATATATATGTTAACACAGAAAATTCGGTATTTTTTTTTTTTTTTTTTTTTTTGGTACCACCTCTTTTTTTCTATAAAAAGAATGAATCTTTTTACCAAATAATTTTTTTAGAAAAAATCCGAATCTACTGTGAGATTCTCATCTTTGGACCATTAGGGATGGGGTTAGTAAAAAGTATTATTTGAGAATATATAGAAATAATCTTAAATTTAATTTCTAATAAAATATAAAAACAAGCATTTCCATTTGAAACAAAATTAAATATAAATATGAACAAATCACATAATAAAATATTAAACTTTTAAATCGGAAGAGAAATGAGATACCGACTCTCTTTTGCAGAGGTAGTAAGTCATCGTTTCTCACCCGCTCTCATTTTTTTTTTTAATGTTTATATTTTATTATTTATTAATATCATCATAATAGGTGAGACCATCCATACATATTCCCAAAAGAAATAATAAAAAAAAAAAAAAAAATAACTTATGATTTTTTTTTTGTTAAGAAGAACGAAACCCCTAATGGACCCGCTAAACTAAGACAGAAGTGTTCGCATGTCTCGACTGCGGCATGTGGGACAGCGCACACATGGGTGCTGGTACCACCCACAGTTCGTGCTCACAATTCTCAGACATGTACCCTCACCCCGAAGATTCGAACTCTCACCACTTACGAAGCGTCCTCACGGGGGACCCAAATACCAATTGACCCAAAGACCGTTCACAAAATAACTTATGATTGAGAAGAAGAAGAAAAAAAAGAAGAACAGCAACCCCATGAGTTCATGATGGAAGTGACTCTGTTTTATTTTTAGGTCTCACATTGTTTTCATTGTCATCTAGACTTTGTGAATTGAGAGGATCTCTTGTAGCCCATGAAATAATGAAAGTTCAAAAGACCATCATCCCTTCCCATGATTCCATGCAATTCTTTTGAATTTGATCAAACTATTTAGATGCACATGCAATGCAACTTTTATCCAAATCCATGATGACTACATTGAACTACTTTTACTTTTCTACTTTGTACTTTTATTTTTATTTTATATTTTTTACAAATACACAACCATCACCTTTGTTTAAGAGAAATCACAGAGGTACACAAACTTAGAGCTAATCTCTCTACACTCTTATACCTTCAACTTACATGAGCATTAGGCTTCGATTTCGGGTTCTATTGGAAATGAACCTTCTACCTTTTTTTTTATTTTTATTTTTATTTTTATTTTTATTTTATTTTTACAAGTAGGTAACAAGCATCTCTTATTTAAAAAAGGTTAGTACTGTCCACAAGTGTAGAGTTAATCATTTTACACAGTTGGGTGTTGGAGTTAGATCTAGGGTTCTATCCGAAATGAACACTATTTTTTTTTATTTATATATTTTTTTTAGGAATAGGTAATAAGTGCCTCTCATTTAAGAGAATTAAGTATGCTATATATTTATACCTTCAACTTATGTGAGCGTTGAGGTTTGATCTCAGGTCTTATTTGAAATGAACACTTTACTTAATAGATTCGGTCCTAATAAACCAAGAGATATTGGTTACTTTAATTTTTCCCATGACCAAGTATAATTTTCTCTATAATTTTGTTTCAAAAAATATATTAATATCCTTTTATTTTCAGTGATCTTATTATTATCAAAAACACATATTTTATTGGGGCTGACTAATGAGGTGGACCTGACACGTGTGGGATTAAAATAATATCTTTCACTTAATTAATACTAATAAAAATTAAATATTTAAAGGTTTTAATTTTAATTTTAATTTTATAATAATAATAATAATAAGAGTATGTTGATATTTATATTTTAGAAAATTAATTATTAACTATATTTAGTTAAACAATTAATTTTTTTTCTTTTAAAAGTTATAGAATGTTGGCGGGGGAACAATAGTCAAGAGCATCGCTTATATACGTAATTTTTTTTATTTTATAAGCACTTGACATAAGTTTTTGGTTTGACCAATTTAATACCAAGAAAGGTGGCCGTTTACTGTTTGGGTTATAAAATAGGAAGTGCATGGAAATAATGAGTAAAGAAATGAGAATGTGAATGAAATGAAGGAAAGAGAGGGAAATAAAAACGCGGTTTGATCTGAATAATTTTAAAATTAAAAATGCTGAAAATGAGAGAAAATATTGAAAATTATTATTATACCCTTGACGCAAACTATTAGTATTGACATATAAATAGCGAAATATAATTAATGGTAAATAAACTATTTCGTTTATAAAACAATTTTGAATAGCATTATTTGCTTTAATTATTCACATAATTTGGTATGGTAAACAAATTTTCTTGGTGTACTTTTAAAATATTCAATATCATTTATTTTCATTTCTGATACTGGCGTGACAAACACATTAGTTTTTAAAATCCTAAAATGAGACAATTTATTTATTCTGTTAGTATACTATAATATTCTTTTAAAAAATCTAAATAACTGAAATAAATAAAATAATCATATACTTCACACTAAATCATAAACCACCTCCACATCAGCAGCCATACTCTTTTCCTTGCCAAGTGAAAGATTGAATGATCAAATATCAACACCTTACAACATTGGTTGAGACAACTGGTTTCTACAGCACCCAAAAAATATAAAAAATATAAAAAATTATTTAAAAAAAAAAAAAACACAACCAAATAAATATGTACACAAACCAGAAATACAACTTTCACATGTCACACCGCCTGCTCAAACAATCCAAATCAACAAACTTTCTCAGGACAAGATCAAATCATCAACACACTTCTATTGGTAATGAATGATATCTGGTTATTCTCAAGAAATAATACAGCGAAAATTTGATTGTTTCCTTCACTGAGAAATAAAAAAAGTCCGCACAACAAGCCTCAACAGATTAAATTCGAATTACAATTAAATAAGGCACGACGACCAGCTTTTGCTCCTACGAATATACTTTAAGGGCTTCATCAGGTACACCATCGGGCAACGCTAAGAACAATTGAAGCAACTGCACAAATTACTATTTCTCGGATGATGCTTCGAGTTAGGGACTAACTAAATTTCGGTAGCTCCATATGTATATATGTTAACTTCTAAGCTTAGCTGCATCGGTTTGTGAGTGGAAAGCAGATAGTTTATTGTAAATACATTGTGCGCTAGGTCGGTCAGCAGGATCACCCTCAGTGCATTGATAGAATAAGCTAACCAGAAGTTTCAACATCTCAAAATCACCATCTGCATACGCCCCTAGAGCTGATCTTGTTGTCTCTGGATCATTTGTTAAAACTAATGCCTCGAGCTCGTTTGGGAGTCTAGGACGCTGTTTCCTCTGTCGCACATGATAATGAATGAAGAAAGAAAGAAAATCATAAGGCCAATGACCAGCAATGTTTCAGTACGATATGTATTGTAAAAAGCTAGATATGGAATTTGAATCATCTGATGAGGATTAGAGCTGCAGTTTGAACGGAAACAGCAAAATAAAACCAGAAATTCTATGTTTATCAAAATGCAGAAGAGTTTGATTCTAAGTTTATGTATTTTGGCAGGAACAAATTCGTAGTTCTTAGACTAGGTTCTAAACAAGTCATGTTTCTGTCTACTATTTCTAACTAGGTTGATATAGTTAGTAATGTGTTGGATCTTTAAACCATTGCTAAATACATGGAGATAAACACAACGTAAGTGTCATATTTGAAGTTAAGGCCTCACATAAGCGAGGCCACTAGCTTGGATCATATAGCACGGACAGGTACAGACACAGAAAATAATCAGTGTTCAATGTATAACAAACACGTTACGTAACTCAATTCAAAGAAAAAATTTAAGCTTGCAGAATGAGAGGACCCATATTTATATGACCATATGCATGATTACAAACTTATCCATTATGGGACTATTTAATTACTGCAACACATCTACTTGATCCATGTTAGTCAGCCACATTACAAATAAACCAATTAACTTGCTGCTAATACCACGAAAGAGGTAAAGCAAACCAAACAACAAATCAAATAAGAAGAAAACAAGAAAATCATTATTGGATCTAGAAATAGAAATCCCCAAACTCATAAGAGAACAGAAAGATTTGGATTATCAACCACGAGGACAAAAAAAACCAGTTTAAACTACAGATTATAAAATGAATTTTTTTCCCCCAACAATATTGTTAAAAGATTAAAAGACACCCAAGCATGCAGTACAAACATTATTTACCTGCAAAAGATCATATAGTTCTGATTCGGTTTTTCCATCATAAGGGAATTTACAAGTAAGCAGCTCCAGCAAAAGACAGCCATATGACCAAATATCCACTTCCTGCAAAATCAAGCAGAAAATGCAAAATGTAATAATCTATGCATTTCAAACAAATCAATATCTCACACCTCTCAAAGTGACAAAAAACACATAAACCATCCAGAGTCAGAATAAGCACTTGCAAAGCACTGAACAAACCATAAACATGAAGAATATCAAATACAAAATTTTATTACTTCTATCAAGAAATTTTGAAAACAAAATTGAATAAACATGGAGTAAAATTGTGAACATAGATTTTGAAGGAGATAATAACATATACAAGCCACGCAGATTCAGGATCAAACTCAAAGAAAATATATAAATAAATATCAGTAAATGTTATGCCTTCTCATACGCAACTAAATAGAAGCACTAACTCAATATTACTGTAGTAACCACTTCAATTCATGGGTTTACATAAAGCCCACACATAAACGAAATTTCATGAAAACTGCACTATAGCATTTTAGATTGATCATAAATTAAGAAAATGTATTATAAATATTCCACATGGAAAATAAAACAGAATCACAGTGATTGAACAAAAAAATAGAGGCTAATAGAAAAATTAAAGCATGAACAAACTCAAAGGATGCTAAGAAATAGAATCATCCAGGGGACTGATAGTTGGCTTTACAGACTCTGAAAAGACCTTTATTTATGACAGTTCCAGTAACCGATGCTTATTATCAAGATCACAAGGAACTTTCCTAAACGAATTTTCATGAGTTTGAGATGCCAAAACCCACAAAGAAATAAAGAGGGGATGGTCATAGTGGGTTTTAAGAATGCAAATCTCGCGGACATTGAAATTAAGAAGGCTCAGTACTCTTAAATTCCTTAAAGACCAGTTATGTGATGTGGGAAAAGTCAGGTGCTTGCTTTTTATTATATATAGTCACCTGACGAGAATTTTAAAAAGAAAATCAATGCAGAGGATTTGACAAACAGCAGCATACAAATAAGTACAAGGACACTAGCTGGAAATCTGTCCATGCAAATAATAACAGCATAATTGCAGTTTGCCATTTTACATGAAAATGTTTCCGGCCATGGTGGAAAATTATATTTTATAATATATGATCTTGTTTATGCTTGTGAGCGCACAGAACAATGCAGCATGCTATGTGTTTCATGCACAGCGCACTGTTAACAAAAATTAAAAAACGCACAGAACATTTGGATATTCAATAACATATCTCTACAAATATCATGTCATCATTGGATATAACAAAATGAACCCAACCAAAAAATGTTTATCAAAAGAAATTGCTTACCAATCCATAGGGATTCCTTTGATGCATAGCTCTCACCACCTCAGGAGCCATCCATCGTGGAGTTCCAACACAAGCATCAGCTGGATGGATGCCAAGGTGTGCAATGCAACAATTGTGCAAAGAACAATGTAAAGGAATTGATCTATCAAAATCTGAGAGTTTGACAATTGGAGAGCCATCACTTCTTTGACATTCCAGATCAATTAAAATGTTTTCGCTTTTTATGTCTCGATGAATAATCTGCTTGGAGTGAACTTCGGCCAATGCATAGGCAACATCTCTGGCGATAGACAAAGCTATGTGAAGTGGAGCATACTTCTCACCTTCTTTTGATAATTTTTCAAGGTAACTCTGATTAGCATTAAAAGAGGGAAAAAAAAAGCCAAATATAAAAATGCCAAAACGATAGCAAGGAAAAAATAAGATAAAAAAGCACAGAAGAAGAAAATTACCTTCAGACAACCACCCTTCACATTTTCCATGACAATCATTGACTGCAACAACCTGCTTTCAGTGCCTTCCCACTTGGTAGAGAGTTGGTGTCCATAAATTTGAACTATGCATCTATTCTTTCTCAAAGCACCCAGCATTCGGACTTCCCCTAGGAAGGCGTACTCAAAATTTCTAATTTCTTCATCAGATAATTTAGACCCTTGTAAGTTCCGGACCTGCAAAAGGCATCCACTGCGCCATTAGTTATCACCAAGCTCAGATTACAAGATATGAGCAAACTATTCGAGAAGCTAATGCTGTAAAAATATCTGTTTTATGACATTATCAAAGAAAATGAACCGTTATTCTTAAAAAAGGAAGCGCTGTCCCAATTCTTAGAACAGGTGCGTTCAGAAAAAGTAATCATAGTGTATCCTCAGATCCAAATCCTAAGGTGCAAAGATTCAAAGTAAAACATAGTTTAAGCTTGGAAAGAAGATGTACCTTTACGGCAGCATCAAGATTTCCAAACTTGCAGTGAACTATAGAGCGAGGCGATGCTTTCTCCACTCCAGGATACAGTGAAGGGGAGGGGAAGGAACAACCTAATATTGAGGAATCTTGAGTCGTTAAGGGAACATGTACTCGACTAAGTGGGACATACCTGGAAAAGGTATGAGAAATGAGAAAGAAGATTCAGAATTTTGTTCACGTATAAGCATTAAATACAGGCTAGAGAAAACTAATTTAACACCTTGAAATAGAATCCGTAAACAAGATACATTAATACGGTTGAAGGAAAGACACTTATGCCAAGAAGACATCAATTACCCATGACAAATTACAGAAGCCATAAGTCTGAGAGAGTATATAGATAAGAATTTAATAGTCAAAAACAAGTGTTCAGTGCCCAACATTCCAAATTAATTGAAGTAACAATTTGAAAAGATATAAATAAAGATCTCGTAAGCCTTTGTTTAACATTACTTAATACACATATGTATTAAAAACCTACCCAACCAATTTAACCATCTGCATGTATGGATGCTAACATTAAAGATACTAAAGATTTTATGATCAAAGACATGGTCAGTGCTGCAAAGAAAATCAACATGCACACCTCCCCTAAAGACACCTCTCACCTTCAACAAAGAGGTTTGCACATACAAATACAGCAATCCGAAGTGCAAAAACAAATTAGCTCACCTGCAAAAGTACTCTGGGTCAGTTTCCTCTCGTATGTCAGTTGGATGGCAAGCATCAACAACCATCCGAACCCATGAATCAGCCTTCTTGACAAGAACAGCATTCCAAGCATGCGGCAAGAAATCTAAATAACCCCTCACAAGTTCACATGGAATTGGAGGATCCGCTCGATCACATAAATACTACAAATTTAAAATTTTAATCAAACATTAGTTACAAGAGTTTAAAAAACACATTTCATTTCGATGAAATCAGAAACAGACGAGAACAACCTTCATTAAGACAGCTCTGTGCCTGCAAACACCAAACCGCAAGGTACCTATTGGTACAACAGTAGAATTCCTTCTTTCCTTTATTAATCGAAGAGAATTTTCACATAGCTCAGCGAAAGTAAGATCTGCTGGAATACCATACATCTGCTTACATGTTTCCAAATTATCATATACATTTCCAGCAGAACATGTGCAGATGAATGGCCTCTCTTTTTTTGATCCAACAATAGCTTTACGAGTTCTGAGGACCAAATTGCTCTTGTCACTTCCACCAAAGCAATCAGATACAAAGAGTGCAAGAATAGATGCCCTCTGCAAATTGTCTAATGATTCATCATGTTCCACAGTTAAATTTGATCTGACCAAACTAGAGAGTAGTATCTGTGCAGTCAAAATAATTGCGTCTAACTCCTCGTCCTTCTCTCTAAATTAACAAAACATATATATGCTCATAAATTATAATTTTAGTTAAAAAAATAAAAAAAAAATCGCCAGCCATTAAAAGAAAACAAAATATATATAAATCACCAGCTCTAAAGAAAAATAAACCATACCTATCAAGAAGAATAACTTCCCGCGAATCTAGGCACAAGCTATGTTCATAATCATGCAAGGACATGAATGGGCGATCACGCCCTGCATCATAGAAGCCATCTGGAAGATGGTCATCTATGCTGCAGAATGACTCAGTGCTGTACTTGCAGGATAGATTTAGGTCATCAACTGGCCTTCGGAATTTGCTTGGTTTGGGATTATGAAGATCCCTGTCAGAATGCCTTTTTGATTTCAAAATGCATAAAGATGCTTCTGAGGAAGAACTTTCAGATGGCAAACTGTTTTCTTTAACTGAACAGGATAAATCTGTAACACTCTCAAAATCATAGTCCTTATTCAAGATTGAAGAATCAGAGGAAATGCATGAAAAGTCATCTTTGTAGCTTTTCTCATTCAGGCAAATCTTTCCGCAGCCAGCCAAGCTCTGTGAAACAATGGAAGTGCTACATACTGTGGGATCACATCCATCATCCTTGAGAACTATACTATCGAGCATATCTTGCTTTGAAAACCTTGATTTTGCATAAGTATCTGATTGCTTATCTTCATCAAGATGAGATTCCCTGCTTTCAACATCAGATAATTCAGAAGAGTTACATTCTTCTACCATTTTAATAGCCATATCATCATAGTGATCTTCTCCCTTCCATTTCCTGCTGTGATTTAAACGTTCTTGGCGAGCTCTTTGTTGTATGTAGTCACGGCGTTTCCAACCCTTTTTCATCCTTTGGGTAACACAACATCTGCTGCTTAGCATGGTCTCTGAGTATAATGATGAAGAGGTACCATGACAACCTAAATCAGTAAAACATTGGTGTAAATAACAATCATAGAGTACAGTCTACACTGAATCATAAGAATAGATAACATGGAAATCCTTGCAGTGATACCGTTACAGGAACGACTTCCATGAACTCGATGAAGAGCTGCTCCATGTCCATGATCTACCTCAATGGCAATGTGATTTTTAACAAACTCCTCCCCATTTCCTTCAAAATTGCAGCATATCCATGAAGGGATTGGACAACAACTGAGGAGCTTATTGTACTTAACACAACAAGTAGATAAAAATGTCAGACAAAAACACAAGGAAAATTCACATATATCAGATAATGAATAAAATAATGTGCCAACAAGATTGGCAGGGATCAACAGAACAAAGTTGGGCAAAGGGAAACCATATTTTCTGATATAGCCAATAAGTTGAAGCATGGAACAAGTTTGAAAAGACTAGCACAAAATTGTCAAAATATGAAGGCCACATTTAAAGAAAGCATCCAACAAGAAAGAAGATGTAGGCAACAAGTGGGTGTACATAAATCAATTCAACAATGCTACACATGACCACATAAGAGAATAAGGACGAAAATAACTACCTGCAACCAAAAGCTAAAAACATGAGGGAAATATAATAGATCTAGACAACTAGTAACAAAGCATGATTTCTCAATGTGAACATGCTAGTCCAACCAAAAAGCAAATAACCATACTCTTGCTTCAATAAAACATCCATGCATCAAAAAATAAGTCCACCAGCAGGTAAAAATGGTCAGAAAATTAACCAAACAATTACGCTATTCAAACATTGAATTGTCAAAAGACAATTAAGATATTAACCCCTTGTTTGGTTGGGAGATTTTAGAGAGGTAGGAAGGGGTGAGAGGAAGTCATGTTTGTCTGGTTGGGGGTGTAAGGAGGAGGAGGAGGGGTTTGGAGGGCTCCCTCCAACCCTCCAAACCCTTTATATCTCACCCTTCCAAATCGGAGTCTTTTAGAGGGGTGGGATTATTAAACAACTTTTATGGGAAAAAACTCATGTAAATAGACAATTACGCTCTTTATCTATTTGAAAAAAGACATCATATCTTTCATACAAAAACCTAACATGCAATTTAATAAAATCATCATTAATAACATGCAAAAAATATTAAAAATATGAAAAGGTAAAAAAAGTGTTATGTAGTTATTGGTTTATTGATAATAATAATATAAAAAATAAAAAAATATTGTAAAAAAATTACTTTTATATACAAGGGTAAATTGGTCAAATACACATTATACTCCTCCTCACTCCTCCTTCCAACCAAACAAAAAAAATTAATTACACCCCCTCCCCCCTCTTCACTCCCCTCACTCCCCCCCTTCCCCATCCCTCTTTGAACCAAACAAGCCCTTATAGAAGAAATAGTTGATATATGTCAGAAGATTCCAGAAGAAATAAGACAACTTTTGGTAAAGAGTAAAACCTGAAGATTCAGAAACTGAAGAGTATGCATTGAAGCGAGCTTAAGCGAAGTCAATGACGTAAGCCTGTTATTTGACAAGTCTAAACTTTCCAATCTCTGCAATGAAGAGATCCCAGAAGGAAGATCGACCAACTTATTGTTAGCAACTTTTAGTAACTTAAGGGCATGTAGCTCAGCAATATCATTAGGTAAACTCTTTAATTTATTGAAAGAAAGGTCAAGTTCCTCGAGGTTCGTCAGGTAGCCAATTTCAGGAGGAAGATATCTGCAAATGAAAAACAACAAAACATTTTGAGTTTCTCTTATAAAATCTGAAGCAATACTGTAATCAGAAAGGAAACATTTTGTAGGAATGTTAAAGAATAGCAGCTTTCCCCTAATCTTATGTATGATAGTAAATACTATTCCTTCATGTATTTCGTTGCTGCTTTTGCAAATTATGTATGAAGTCCAAGAACCTTTAAAGCCAAGTTTCTAGTCATTAACAAAATAAATAATCTGACCACATAACCATCTATAAAGACTAACTAAATGTGTGGAATCTATATTTAGTGACTTTATTCTTTTGCACAAAATAGGTGGTCATTGTACAGATTACAGAATATAGCTACAACCATTCCAAATGTGTTCCAACAATTATTCAAAGTTTTACATAAAGTTGGCCAGGCCTCACTTAAATTATTGTTAATCTTACACTTGGGTGTGTTTGATTACCTATAACTCGTTGTCTAGATTTTAAATCCTTAATTGAACTGAAATTTTGTGTCTGTTTAGAAGTATTTCACTATAGCATAGCATGTGGAAATCCCAATGACTTCTAAATAAGGTTTGAAATGCTGATTTTGACTAACATCAAAATGAGTGTAAGCCAAAATCCAAACATCATACATTAAACTGTGGCTAGATTACAAATGATTCTCTTTGTTCAGTTTATAATCATCAACCCTATCCATATTTTTCATTATGAATTTGTCATCTTCTCATCAGTAGCTTTCCATATTTTTTCATTATGAATTTGTCATCCTCTATTTAATTAAGTAGATTTAAAAAATCTCAAATTTTCTTTTAAATTGTAAATCTATCTTTGTATAATTTTTTTGAATTAAAAAGTGCAGGATTTTCACACACACACGGAGACATAGGCACACGCAAGCACACATACACTTAGGGCCTGTTTGTTTGGCTTCATTTGGGGGGGAAGTGGCGGAAGTGAAGACTTCCGCACCACTTCCGACCGTTTGTTTGGCTTCATTTGGGCCTGAAGTGGTTGACAAGACACTTCAGAATAACCCCCACTTCCCCATCCCACTTCGCCCAAAAAAGAGCCGAAGTGGGGACTTCACCCATCTCACTTCCATTTTGATTAAAATAATAATTAATCAATTTTTTAATGTAATTAAAAAAAAGGTTACATTCACTTATTTATTTCATTTTTATTTCATGTAATTTTTTAATAAAGTCATACTTTGAAATTATATATATATATATATATCATAATGAAGTTAAAATAATTAATAATAAAAATTTTAAACACAATAACAAATCTAAAACATAAAACAATTTAATAATCGCTTAAAAAAATAAATTAATTTATTAAATATTTAAAAATTATATTTAATAAATTAAAGGGGCGGACTAACCATTTATCGAATAATTACAAATTATTCACAAAATTACAAATTCAATAAACAAAATAGGATGAAATTGTCATCATATTAATATAATAAATAAATATACACTAATTGAATAATTAAAAATTTTAATCACAAATATTACAAAGGAGGTAACCATACCCTCTCCCGAACCGGTGATCATACACCCACTTCCGATTTCACTTCAACCAACCAAACACCTGGAAGTGGTTACCGACATGACACTTCTAGCAACAACCAAACACACGTAAGTCTACACTTCCAACCGAACTATACACTTTCACCGAAGTGGCCACTTCCAGGAACTCACCACTTCGAAAATCACTTCCGTACCAAACAACCCCTTAGTAAAATTTCACCTTTCATACAAGCCCCTCAAAATAAAAAATCTTACATATATATAGCCCTCCAATAGTCAAGGAAAGATTATTGGCTTAAAACATTAACTTAATTTATTAAAAGGACAAGTGATGCCACTCAATTAACTACCTAGCTTTCTACTTTTTAAGTATTTTTGTTAGGTGTATAAATACTCGTATATACATATAACTTAAAACATAAATTTCTTTTATAATTTTTTTTTAAATTGTGAAATTTGGGGTAAGTTCACCACCTCGAGTAAGGTCACTACATTCATAAACTTACATCTAACCAAGCACAAAATTTCCTAAACCTTTCAAACAAACATAAAATCTCTAAGTTCAGATTTACAATTTCTCCAACCAAACACAATTATGACAATATAAATTTTCAAATCCATGTAACTCTAATCACATGTAATATCATATTCAAATTATTTCCAATTGGCTCCAACCAAAAACACCACCTTATAGTAAATTGCTCAATGTTCAGAAATTTGATGTGTGCAACCAGATTCAACATGAGTCCTGCAGTCTAGATGTCAATTATATTACAGAAATTCGATACATTATTCTAATACACAAGGGCCACAATAAAATGCTTATGCTTCTCCAACAACAGCAAATGATTCAATATCATGCCTACAAAAATGGAGATAATTGCTATCTATGACTACTGAACCTGGGCTTGAAAAGTCCTATGCAAACTTAGTCATTGCATACATTACAAATTACAAATGTAACTAACAGTTCGTATTTCAATTTTTTATCATTACCATGGGCAACAACATCAGCTAATAAAGACGTTTACAATTATTCTCTCTTCGAAAAAGTAAACAGTAAGACTTTGGCCTTCACAAGGCTGAAGCTACCATCCTAAATTCTTAAGCCAAGAAGAATCACCATAGCACCAACTAATCAACATTCAACAATACCTGATCTATCAGTACCTACAATTTCTTTTACTATCATGAAATTCTCAAGAAAAGATCTCTGAACTTCTGGCCATCATTTTTCACAAGCAATTGGCACACAGGATGAAAATAAAGAACATCAAGCTGAAGGGAGGCTAAGACATATACCTAATGGAGAAATGACAAACTGAGAGCTTTGTGAGGCACTTGAGACTGGATATCTCACTCATGATGGAGAATCCCGAAGGCCTTGGCGGGGCCCTAAAAAGCTCAAGCTCCTTCAATGCCTTCATCTTCTTCAATGAAACCATTGAAATGCCCGGTTGAGATAACTTCAACTGCAACCTCTCAAGCTCAGCTAACTCCCCGATCTCCGGCGGCAACGCCTCCACCTTATTTGCAAAGAACTTCAACGTCTTCAGTTTCTCGAACAGCCCGAGCGCCCTGGGCATCAGGTGAAAGGTATTGTGAAACACATACAAGCCTTCAACCAAGCCATTAGGCGCCGTTGGTCTCTCGAAGAGGGAAACTTCCCAATTCTTCGAAGATACATCGATCACAGCGTCATCCCTGGATTTTTCACCGCCGTCACCGGATTCCTCTTCGACGTTGCCTCGCTGCTCCTCGGGGGCTATTTCCAGCGGCTCGGAGGCTTTCATGGATCGCTTGACGCCCAAGAATCATGCAAAGCTTGTGGACGAATCTCTGGGTGGACAAATATGATTCTTGAGCGTGATATCAAAAAATATATATATAATTCTTGAGCGAGAGAAATCGAGAATTTCTAGGGTTTTGGAGGGCTTAGGGTTAGGGTTTCGAGAGCGAGGGCGACGAGGCCAAGTGTTCCCCAATCGGAAAAAGAACACAAAGAACGAGTCCAACAAAGGAATTGCTCTCGAGTTTTTCGCTTATTTACTAAAACCCCCCTCCTTAGAAGTAATGTTTCATATACACCCCTGTCAATTTATTATTTCAGAATAGACCTTAACGTTAAGGATTTCTTCGTATATACCCAGTAAAATATATCTAATTCTGTATTTAAATTTAACATTAAAAATGCAATAAATATCTTTCCGAATCCCCCTCGGTTTCAAATTTAATTTAATTTTAGGAATGTATTGTTTTCATATAATATCCCTATTAAAGATTTTATTTTCGCAATTGTCCTCGTACCCACAAGCTATTCATCTACGTAATATAAAATTGTTAAAAAAATTCATTCATGTGTTTTACTTTTAATACTAAAAGTGTGACATATTTTTAAATTTTTAACCTAGTTATGAAAATCTGTATCTAGATGCTTTTGATAATATTAATATTTATTAATTTTTCGACGATGAATGGGTTGTATAATAAAAAGCAAAACTTGGATGATTTTTAGATATTTTTTTGAAAAACCTTTAAAATAAATAAAGTAATAAAATAGTGATGAAGTTAGTAATAAAAAATAATTTGTACATTTACATGTAAAAGCTTTCTGGTAATTGTTGGTAAATAAAAATATCGCGAGAGTTATTTTTTAAATAATTTTATAAAGTTTCAGGGATTTATATGCAAAAGTAGTAGTGTAATTATGTTGAAAAGTAGGGGCAAATGTGAAATTCAGTTGATGGTGGGTCCCTTGATCATTATGACGACTTTGACCAAAGGACTAAAAACTCAAGAGCTTGTTAAAGCTTCAAAGGCTGTTTGTTTTTCTTTTTTCCTTTTTTAAAGGCCTTTCTCTGTGAAATAGGTTTTTTTTTTTATTTCTGTTTTTGCAAAAATAAATTTTAGAATTGCTTTTAAAAATAAAACAGAAAGTATATTAGCATGAAAACAGAGAAATTTTATTTGTGATACTTAAAAGAATTAATATTTGTTTATATGTATTAATGGTTGGCTATTTTTAGATAATAAACTATAATATTTGTGTGTGTTTTTTTAACGATAGCGTTGTGAGGAATACAACTTCTTCAACAGAGGGCCCATCTAGACTCAGAAATTAGTACTTGATCCTAAAGATGGGTCTAGGTGATTGCAAAAACAAGTGGAGAAAAAAGTGATTATTTTATTCCTTGTTTTTATTTGTTTAGGAATTTTATAATTTTCATTTATTTGGTTGTATGTGCATTTTTGTGTCGAAGAAAAAACCTATTCTATTGAGTGTCTTATTAAGAGACCGTTTGTTTCACCAAAGTGGCCACTTCCAGCCCATTTTGATGTGTTTGTTTCACAGATTTGGACACAGAAATGATTATGTGAAAACTTCTGAGTTCGGCCACTTCGGTATCTGACTTTAGCTGGAAAAATCCCAAAGTCACGACTTCAGCCCACTTTGAATTATTTTTCAATGATAAATAAAATAATTGTTAACATGGTAATCAAATAATTAAATCACTACTCTCACTAATTAATAATTAAGCATAGTATATTTACCGATTTAATTTAATTTAATAGCATGATATTAAATTAATTATGTGGTGTGCAAAGTTTTTATTTAATAAATAAATTATTTATTACCATCGTAATAAAGTAATTAAATCATTTAATTAAATCATATGATCTAATTAAACAAGTGTAAAAAGCATGAAGGGGTAACTTTACTCCCTCACCGAAGTGATGAAGTGGGATTTTTCAGATACGTACTTCAACCATCCAAACACAGGAATTGGTCTCCGAAGTCCAGTTTTTAGCTTGAACCAAACACACTGAAATGGATAGTTCCAGCTGAACTGTTCACTTCCACCGAAGTGCCACTTCCAGACTTCCACCACTTCGGTAATTCACTTCCGAACCAAACAGCCCATGACCACCTCCCATGAGTTAAAGCCTTAAAGGAACCCCATGGCAAAAGGTTGTCCTACAAGCTGTGTGCTTCTCATGTATTTTTTTTTATTTTTTATTTTATTTTTTTTTTTGTAGGTAGTTGCATTTCACAACGCTTCTCTTATATCAAATATCTTACATATACTAGTTATTAATGAATTTATGCAACAAATTGACAATTAATATTATTATTCTACTGTTACTCTCACATGTTTTTTGGGATCGGGTATGTTAAATATTTTTCAATTCAAATTTTGTGCCAAATTCCCCATTTAGTTGTTTGTTGTGGGTCAGTCTACTGTAAGATAAAATTAAGTGTTTTAGTTGCAAGTATCTAATCCATACTTTTTCCTCACAGTAAGTATCTAACTGTGGGATCGAAAATACGCGCCCTAACGTCGTGTCGGTGAAAAAGGCACCAGGCGATATATCGAATCACAAATGTTATTTTATTTTATTTTATTTTATTTTATTTTATTTTGTGGACTCTTCCCTTCCTAATAAAGGCAAGCCTCTATTATTAATTACCCCAGATTAAAATCTCGGGAACCTCCGATTAAGGGCTTTGAGTACAAGTAAAGACAAAATATTGCAAACTATAAATTTTATTTCATATACGAACTGCCAATTTTGAATTTTATTCATCATTTTATTATTATTATTTTTTTATTATATATATATATATATATATATCTCAAAAATGGTAACGAAGCACGTGGCGCGGTGATGAGGCGCAAGCAACAATATATATATATCTCATTGCCGTCTTTTTATCATGCCTTAGCATCCGGGTATTAATGACATATACTGCGATTTGGTTGGTCTTGAGAGAAAGTAGTGATGATTTAGACATTGTTCCCAGGAAATACACCAGGTAAGCTTATAATGGGAGAGGAAATGGCATTCTTGAACTCATAACACCAATATCCTCAAACATCAAAATTTGGCGCAAGAAGAAATCACCATACCACTTTTCTGATTAAGATTCCACATGTATTATGTCCTCATTGAAGTGAAGATTTAAATCAGCACTGGAGATTACACTTCCAATCATTATCAATCGCATGCATTTATGCTTGTACGTGCTCAAGAGGGAAAGGTTGAGTTTATAAGAAACGGTTAGGATTTGATCATCAGGGAAGAATGTAAGTTTGAGCCAGTTGTTGATCTATATTAATAGAGACATATGAACGACTAAGATTTGATCATCACCAAAGTAGTATAATGTCAAGGCAGCTATTGATCTTCATCAATAGAGATACGTGATGGGCTGGGATTTGATCATCAACAAAATAGCATAAGTTCGAGGCAACTATTTGATCTTCATCAATAGAGACGTGTGAACGGCTGGATTTGATCATCACCAAAACAGCATAAGTTCGAGGCGGCTATTGATCTTCATCAATAGAGACGTGTGAACGGCTGGGATTTGATCATCACCAAAACAGCATAAGTTCGAGACAACTATTGATCTTCATCAACAGAGACGTGTGAACGGCTGGAATTTGATCATCACCAAAACAGCATAAGTTCGAGGCAGCTATTGATCTTCATTAATAGAGACGTGTGAACGGCTGGGATTTGATCATCACCAAAACACCATAAGTTCGAGGCAGCTATTGATCTTCATCAATAGAGACGTATGAACAACTGGGATTTGATCATCACCAAAACACCAAAACAGCATAAGTTCGAGGCAGCTATTGATCTTCATCAATAGAGACGTGTGAACGGTTGGGATTTGATCATCACCAAAACAGCATAAGTTCGAGGCAGCTATTGATCTTTAGAGACGTGTGAACGGCTGGGATTTGATCATCACCAAAACAACATAAGTTCGAGGCAGCTATTGATCTTCATCAATAGAGACGTGTGAACGGCTGGGATTTGATCATAACCAAAACAGCATAAGTTCGAGGCAGCTATTGATCTTCATTAATAGAGACGTGTGAACGGCGGGGATTTGATCATCACCAAAACAACATAAGTTCGAGGCAGCTATTGATCTTCATCAATTGAGACGTATGAACAACTGGGATTTGATTATCACCAAAACAGCATAAGTTCGAGGCATTTTGGCTAAATAAACGTCCTTGAAAAGACCTCAATTGTTTTAATGTCTGGGGAGGCGGCATTTCCAAGATTGCCTTGATCTTAGAAGGGTCTATTTCTATCCCGCGATGTCTCACGATAAAGCCTAGAAATTTCCCTGATAGGACTCCAAAAGCACATTTCATTGGGTTCATTTTCAATTTATATTTTCTGAGACGTATGAAAACAGTTCTCATATCTTCACAACCAAATCATCCAAGTAACATTCGACAACTTTATGAATCATATTATCAAATATTCTTGTCATAGCTCTTTGATATGTTGCCCCCGCATTCTTCAAGCCAAACGGCATTACTCTGTAGCAATATATGCCCATTGGTGTTCGGAAGGCGGTATGTTTTTCATCATCTGGGTGCGTCTTAATTTGATTATACCCTGAATATCCATCCATAAAAGAAAACATCTCGTACCCTGAGGTATTATCGATCATGATTTCCATAACTGGTAAAGGAAAATCATCTTTGGAACATGCTTTGTTTAAATCTCTGAAATCAACGAATATCCGTATCTGACCATTCTTTTTCTTTACAGGTACTATACTGGCAACCCAATCTGGGTATTTTTCTTCCCTGATAAAATTTGCTTCTATCAACTTTTTGTTTCTTCTATCACTTTCTCTTCTAAATCAAATTTCATCCTTCTTGGAGCTTGCTTGACTGGAGTAAAATTGGAATCAATATCCAATTTGTGAACAGCTATTTCATTGTCTAACTCTGGCATTTCATTATAATTCCAGGCAAAACAATCAACATATTCTTTTAAAAGAGCTTTAAAAGACTCTTTTTGTTCTTCTGTCAGTTGTGAACTTAAGAAAGTTGGCCTTGGATCTTCCTCACTTCCCAAGTTAATTTCAACCAATTCATCAGCTATTGCTTGACCCCCGTCTTCTAATTCAGATGGTGCATTTTTATCTTCACCTCTTCTTCTTCCTTAGATTCCATCATGTAACATGAATGGCTAGAAGATTCAGAGTAACCCACCCCTCGTTTGTCTGGATGAGTATGGTTCCATAATTGGTGAAAATTTTGATATGACTTTTTTGACCAGTTTATTTTGCCCACAAACTCTTCAACCATCTTCTTGAGTTTATTAGGGTACTGGCTTGGGAAATTTATAAGTTGAATCTCGTTATATTCTTCGTGTTCAATGTGTATACCATCATCATTTCGAATTTCATTGTTCTTAGCTTTGTAGAAGAGGATACCTCTTTCTTTTTTTTCGTCGAGCTGGCACATAAAATGTCTACAAATGCTCAACTGTATTAATATTTAAATCATTTTGGGATTTATACAAACCATCTGGAACTCTTGTGATATTCAAGGTGCTTTCTCGGGGAGACCCTTTGGTTTGACTTGTATCACTTTCTTCTTCTGAAGATTCAGTTTCACTGTCATAGTGAGGCAATGCTAGTTTCTTCTTTTTGGGTTCTAAAATAGCCTTAGATAGTTTTACAGAAGATCTCTCCATTTTGTTTGGCATTTTGCTTCCTTTTGAAATATTGAGATAATATTTGGCATCCTCATAATGTATCTCATGGACACCAAATGGCTGAATTTCACCATCAATTCTGTACTCTTCTCCATCCACCATATATTTCATGCACTGGTGAAGAGTAGAGTGTACCATCCGATTTTCATGGATCCATGGCCTACCCAACAAGGCTTTTGTAAGAAGTATCAGCATCAATCACATAGAATTTCACATCAGATAAGATTTTCCCAAATTTGATTGGGAGAGTGATAGAACCCAACGCTTTTTGACTATGCTGGTTAAAGCCTTGAATAATAATTTTTTCTGAAGATAAATGATATACTTCTAAAGCTAATCCTCGAAGAGTATTAAGGGTCATTAAATTTAAGGAAGACCCTGGATCTACTAGGATTCGATTGATCTTCATCCCATCATAAGACCCTGTCACATACAATGGTCTATTATGCTCTGCAGTTCCAAGCAATAAATCTTCATCAGTGAATGATATTGAAGGTGTATACGTCGTGTATAAAACTTCTGTCATATTAACCTCAGCAAAATAAGCTTGGTATTCCTCAGGGTTTTGTAAAGCGTGTATTAAAGATTCCCTGACTTCTGTCGACATCATCAGTACATCATACATGCTAAGCATAGCCGGGACTTTCTTTAAGTGTGCCAAGATATTATAATCTGGTTTTTTCAATGGTTTCTTTGGCAAGACATTTTCTTCTTCTATCATCTTCCCTTTATTTTTGTCATTAGAGCCAGAAGCCTGTCGTGATTGAAGTAGTTTACCGCGTTAAAGTTGCATTTGATGTACATGGCAAGATACTTCCTCATCTTCATTTGGAAAATTCAACTCATCATCAGAACCATCTAAACATGCTATGGCATAACATACACCTTTCACTTCAAAATCATCATCAGTCAACTGCAAATTTCCCATGAAAACTTGTTTTTGTAGCCACTTTTGAAAATTTCGGCAGTCTTCTAAAGGATGTCCCACAAGTCGGTGATATGGACAATATTCTAACCCTTTTTCCATAGCTCGATTAAAAAGCTCCCTTTTCCTGTCCTTCCTGATTTCAATGTCTAAAGGACTGGATTTATCTTTGGCATTTCTCACTAAAGCTATAGGCTTTACTGTTTCTGGGTCAACATTTTCGCCTATTGATTCTGGAGGATATATTCCAGATTCATCCCATTCATTATCGACAACATGCAATTGCATCAATCTATTAGCCGATTCCTCAGTCACCCTTTGAATAAATGAAGGAATATCTTCAGCAGGCATCACTTTTCTCAAAATTTTATACTTCAGAGCTTTTGGAGTATAATATGGTTATTTGGTCTTTTCAAGCGAGTGTGATTCCAAGAGCTTGCCATTTACCTTCTTCACTTTCTCTCTGAATGCCATCTTTTTCTTTTGCTTCTTACTAATGTAAGGTCGACCATGACGATTATATAATTCTTCTGGTTCAGAAAAACTGTCCTCATCGTCATCTTGGTCATATATAGAAAATTCGCTTCCAGAAATAGCCCTGCAAGTTTCCACTTGCATCATTTTATCATCTTTTTCAACTAATTCCTCAAGCAATTCATTAACCTCATCGGGAAAATAGTCTTTAAGAGTGATCAACACTCTTTCCTTCTGTTCATATTCTTCAAGAGATTCAATGTATTTTTCTATAATTGACTTCTTATGTTTTGATTGTTCACATTTTTGCTTTTTCTTCTTATTTTTCTTCTTGGTTTGATTTATCGGGAGCCCTTCAGGGGGTATCTGAGAACTTCTCCACTTGATCCCTGGAAGCTTAGCCAATTTCTTCAACATCTTCTGTGACTTTTTAGATATGAATATCTCCCACAATTTATCTGGAACCGAATGTGGTTTACCATCAAAAATCGATGGGAGCATTATTTTATTGCCTACTATTGTAACTTCTCCATGGGATGATCCCTCATAGTCTACAGTGGTCACATAGCGAATGTGTTCAGCAGGTTGTTCCACGAGAACATTCTTAGATAGTGTAATATTGACTTCTTGATATTGACGCTCAAGCCAATCTTTAAAAACATAACAATCTTCAATTGTATGCCCTAACACTCTCTGGTATGGGCAATAATTAGGATGATCTTTCTTATTCTGTTCTTCAGGTCTCTTGCATTCAGGCAATTGCAGACCTCCTTTCACAGCATCTTTAAAAATTTTTAGCACTTTATCTCTTCGAAAAGAATACTTTTTGTTTATTTTTTCTTTCAAGGATGGAATAAGCCTTAATTCATTTCCAGAAGCATCCAAGCTAAGTGGCTTAGTTTGTTCTGGCTTTTGTGACTCCATAGTGCTTTTCCCTTTATCAACATTGAAGGTTGTAGCAATGTACTTGACACCATCTGTCTTTTTAGGCTTATCATTTTTAGATGTTTGGAAGTTAGACAACACCCTTGGGCTCATTCTTTCCAATTTTTTGGCTTGAGAAATTAATTCTTTGAATGTAGTGATGCCAGACATGCTTAAGAAATGACCCATCCAGCTGTCAATATTTCCAAGCAAAAGACCCACTGCTTGTGGATGATCCAAAGGTTGTTCACATTTGATACTCAGGTTTCTCCACCTCATAATATAATCGACCACCTTCTCATCTTTGTTTTGGCGGGTAGCCGCAAGATCAGCTATTGTGATTTTATCACTCACACCTCCGAACCGCACTCGAAATGCATCCTTCAACAGCTACCAATTTTGAATTGATTCTGGTTGCAAGCTAGCGTACCACTCAAACGAAACTCCCGTGAGACTAGCAGAAAATTGTCTAAGGAGAAGTGATGGTTTTGCACTTGTGTCTCCACAAGCTGTTACAAAATGAGCCAAGTGTTGATCAGGGTTGCCAATTCCATTGAATTGTTTAAATTTAGGTACATTGTATCCCTTAGGATAAGGTACCAAATCATGATGGCTGGGATAAGGCTTATCACCATCAACTCTTATCTCACCATCTTTTGCATGTTTAAGCTCAGCAGCCACCATCTGTTGTATCTCTTCTCGAGTCAGTACAATTGATTGCTCTAGGGTTGGAATACTCGATGTGCCACCAAGTTCTTGAGCGGTTTCTTTTGGTTGAGGAATGGGAGTGTTTGACCTCTGCACCTGCTCAGGACGATTTGCCATCATGGCTTAAATCTGTTTTTGCATTTGGAATACTGTATCCATTAACATCATCATTTTTTCATTCATTTTTTTATATTCTATTTCTTGGGTTTCGATTTGTTGGAGTTTCTTTTTTATGTTGTTTTGGTCTAGAATAAAAACAGGTTCATCATCTTCATGTAGGGGATCTGGCTCTTTATGTGGGATATGGCTTGAACCTTCCCCTCCCGCCATGCTTTGAGAATCCATTGCTCGTCTACGGGATCTTGTGACTGGCCCTGGTTGCTCCTGTTCAGCTACCGGGTCTTCTCGAGCTTCCGTGATCATATGCACAGTATGTATTTCGACATCAAACATGTCTTCATCTTCTGTTTTCCTCTTTCGGTCAAACTTCGAACGAGAAGCTGAAGCTTGATCCCGTGAGATTTGCTTTGGAGAAGCAATCCGGTCAAAAACTGTTTTTCGTGCATTCAACACTAACTGCTTCTTTTTCTGATAAAACTCTCTCGGCTCCATTTTGGTGGACTACAATTTCTTTGATGCTGTGTATATCTTGTAAATATTTTTACCGAAGGAATTTTTATGAGATTTTGGCAGTCTGTCCCCTTTCTTTTCATATGTTTGCGAACGCAACTCCGCAGTTGTTGCGTTCTTCTTCACCATGTTAAGTGGTTCAAATGAGTTCTTAAAAGAGCCCATTTGATTATTCTTATGGTTTTGAAATGACACAAAATTTAATTTGTGACTTGGGGTTTTCACCTTCCTTGGTGTCAGCCTTGAAAACACAGTTTTTCTAGGCTCCACTTCTTTTGATTAAAAAATCCCACTTTCCCTACCCTTGACAGTAACAGTGAAAGTAGGTTCATCATCTTCATTGTTTGCAGAAACAATCCTTTTAGGACACGACAGCCTTTGAAAGACGGATGTTCTTGGTTTCTCATCAAAAATATTATTTTCAGAAGCAGGAATAATGACATTTGGGCGACGGCCCTTGGACGGAAAACGTGGAACCATTAAGTTTTCCTAAGATACTGAAGTCTTCCTCACAAACTCCACTAACTCAGAGATTGTGCTGAACCTAATCTCAGCTCCAGCAGCTCCAGTGTTGAACACGCAGTTGGGTAGTTGGACTTCCGCTCCTTCACCAAGAAAAATGGTGAGCTTTGGGCTTCTAAGTGCACTTGAATTCTTAAACGTCATTGTACCCTGCAACAAAATAATAACAATATTAATTTTCTTACATATGAGTTATATATGCTTTTTACTTGTACTTTGGCCACAAAGATGGGAGGAGGAATTAAAGTAGTCCCCACCGGGCATGCCAGAATTTGTAGGATCGAAAATACGCGTCCTAGCGTCGTGTCGGTGAAAAAGACACCAGGCGATATATCGAATCACAAATGTTATTTTATTTTATTTTATTTTATTTTATTTTGTGTACTCTTCCCTTCCTAATAAAGGCAAACCTCTATTATTAATTACCCCAGATTAAAATCTTGGGAACCTCCGATTAAGGGCTTTGAGTACAAGTAAAGACAAAATATTGCAAACTATAAATTTTATTTCATATACGAACTGCCAATTTTGAATTTTATTCATCATTTTATTATTATTATTTTTTATTATATATATATATATATATATATCTCAAAAATGGTAACGAAGCACGTGGCGCGGTGATGAGGCGCAAGCAACAATATATATATATCTCATTGCCGTCTTTTTATCATGCCTTAGCATCCGGGCATTAATGACATATACTGCGATTTGGTTGGTCTTGAGAGAAAGTAGTGATGATTTAGACATTGTTCCCAGGAAATACACCAGGTAAGCTTATAATGGGAGAGGAAATGGCATTCTTGAACTCATAACACCAATATCCTCAAACATCAAAATTTGGGGCAAGAAGAAATCACCATACCACTTTTCTGATTAAGATTCCACATGTATTATGTCCTCATTGAAGTGAAGATTTAAATCAGCACTGGAGATTACACTTCCAATCATTATCAATCGCATGCATTTATGCTTGTACGTGCTCAAGAGGGAAAGGTTGAGTTTATAAGAAACGGTCAGGATTTGATCATCAGGGAAGAATGTAAGTTTGAGCCAGTTGTTGATCTATATTAATAGAGACATATGAACGACTAAGATTTAATCATCACCAAAGTAGTATAATGTCAAGGCAGCTATTGATCTTCATCAATAGAGATACGTGATGGGCTGGGATTTGATCATCAACAAAATAGCATAAGTTCGAGGCAACTATTTGATCTTCATCAATAGAGACGTGTGAACGGTCGGATTTGATCATCACCAAAACAAAGATAAGTTCGAGGCGGCTATTGATCTTCATCAATAGAGACGTGTGAACGGCCGGGGATTTGATCATCACCAAAACAAAGATAAGTTCGAGACAACTATTGATCTTCATCAACAGAGACGTGTGAACGGCTGGAATTTGATCATCACCAAAACAGCATAAGTTCGAGGCAGCTATTGATCTTCATTAATAGAGACGTGTGAACGGCTGGGATTTGATCATCACCAAAACACCATAAGTTCGAGGCAGCTATTGATCTTCATCAATAGAGACGTATGAACAACTGGGATTTGATCATCACCAAAACACCAAAACAGCATAAGTTCGAGGCAGCTATTGATCTTTAGAGACGTGTGAACGGCTGGGATTTGATCATCACCAAAACAACATAAGTTCGAGGCAGCTATTGATCTTCATCAATAGAGACGTGTGAACGGCTGGGATTTGATCATCACCAAAACAGCATAAGTTCGAGGCAGCTATTGATCTTCATTAATAGAGACGTGTGAACGGCGGGGATTTGATCATCACCAAAACAACATAAGTTCGAGGCAGCTATTGATCTTCATCAATAGAGACATATGAACAACTGGGATTTGATTATCACCAAAATAGCATAAGTTCGAGGCATTTTGGCTAAATAAACAGCTTGGGCGGTTGAGTCAAGTAGAAAGTTGCACCAGGCAAGTGACTCATGTTCAATCTATTGGCTTTGGGTTAAAAGACCATATAATCCGACCATGGAGGGATATTCCACCCTCGCATGGCGTCGGTGACGGCGATGACGGCAACATGTGGTGACGAGCGACAGCGACGACTTTTCCTTATCTCTTTATATATATATATCGGCGACCATGGAGGGATATTCCACTTTCGCATGGTGCCGACGACGGCGGTGACGAGCGACCACAAGACCCCCCCTTTTTTTTTTTTTTTTTTATCTATATGTATGTATAGTGGAGAGAAGGAGATGAACCTTTTGCTTGCTATTTCTTTTCTTCCTCTTCTTCTTTTCTTTCTTCTTTGTTTTCTCTTGTTTATTTCTCCTTTCTGATTCCTCTCCTCTCCACTCTCTCTAATCTCCCCCTTTTCTTTCTTATGCCCTCATCCTCCTTTTATATTCCTTTTAATTAATTTTTTTTTTTTTTAAAATTAGTGAATCATACGGTTGATCAAGAGATAAAAAAAGAATTCTTATCCACATCTTTTGATTTAGTTATATATATATATATATATATTTTTTAATTATTATTATTATTTCTTTTACTTGTTATTTATTTATTGATTTTTTTTAATATCCGCCTCGTGATGCGCACTCAAGAATAATCTTGAGATGCCTCGAGATACTATTTTTTTATAAATAATCGCAGAAATTGAATATATATATATATATATTCTTTTATTGTTTAGATTGCCTCGAGATCTGTACTCTTGGCAAATCTAGGGATTTGAATAATTTTTAGGCCACCTCGAGATTTGTGCTATTGGCTGATCTTGTACTTAAATTATTTTAGATTGCCTTGAGATTTGTGCTCTTGGCTAATCTTGTAATTTAAATATTTTAGATTGCCTTGAGATCTGTGCTCTTGGCTAATCTTGCAATTTAAATATTTTAGATCGCCTCGAGATCCGTGCTCTTGGCTGATCTTGTAATTTAAATATTTTATATTGCCTCGAGATCCGTGCTCTTGGCTGATCTTGTAATTTAAATATTTTAGATTGCCTTGAGATCTGTGCTCTTGGGTGATCTAGGGATATATATTCAAATAATATCCATTTTATTTATTTTAATATTACATTCTAATTACATTAAAATTTGGACATATGTAATTAAAATAAACCTATTTTGATTAGAATATTAGATTTTTTTAAATAAACTTAATTTGATTTAAATCAGGATATCATAAAATTTTATATAAACACTAACCAATTCCACTATAGGACTTGTAGCCAATGTAAAATAAATTAGGGATTTTCTTTATAGTTTAAAACCTTGCTAATATATTAATCTAGACTTTCGCAATGGCATTTACAATATGAGTGTATTTACTAACATGAAGAACCTATATATTTAATTAGACTCGTAGCGGATGTTGAAAAAATAGGGTTTATTTACAATGTAAAATTAGACTAAAATATTAACCTAGATTTTAATTGTGTCATTTAGCTCTCAATATGAATGTTTGCACTAACATCAATAATGTACACCTCAATTAAAATTAGGGCGTCTTTAGTGTAGAATCATAGTAACATTATTTTTTTTTTACCTAACAATTCTATGTTTTTGTTTACTATTAATTTCATTGGACTTTCATTGCAATATGATTAATGTGTTACTACATGATTGTGTTACATTAATTAAATTAAATTAAATTCCTCTTAAATTGAGTATTTATTTTGTTTTACTTTGATGTGGAGCATAGAAAGGCTTCTTTGGATGAGTATATTATCAGGTGCCACCATGGGTGGATATTAATGAAGGTAGGATATATTACTTATATAAATGGTTCTATGGTAGAGTTTCCAATTGACCTTAATAAGAGTTCTTATTGGGATCTATTGAGAGACATCAAGAAGTTAGTGTATGCAATTGAGAAATCTTTCAATTTGTTTTTTATTGATGAGGAAAGAGAGGAGAGAGGGGAGAGGGGAGGGAATATTAAAGTATATTTATGATGACCAGCGAATTGTGTGCCTAAAGGCTGTTTGTTTCACCGAAGTGGGCACCGAAGTGGCCGAAGTGACTACTTCCAGCCCATTTCAGTGTGTTTGTTTCACTGATTTGAACACGGAAGTGATGATGTGACAACTTCTGAGTTCGGCCACTTCGGTGTCTGACTTCAGCTGGAAAATTCCCGAAGTCACCACTTCAGCCTTCCACTTCAGCCCACTTTGCAATATTTTTCAATGATAAATAGAATAATTATTACCATGGTAATAAAATAATTAAATAACTACTCTCACTAATTAATAATTAAGCATAATATATTAACCGATTTAATTTAATTTAATAACATGGTATTAAATTAATTATGTGATGTGCAAAGTTTTTAATTTAATAAATAAATTATTTATTACCATCGTAATAAAGTAATTAAATCATTTAATTAAATCATATGATTTAATTAAATAAATGTAAAAAATATGAAATTGCAACTTTATCTCTTCACCGAAGTGGTGATCATATCTCCACTTCAACGATTCAAACACAGGAAGTGGTATCTGAAGTCCAGTTTTCAGTTTGAACCAAACACACTGAAGTGGATAGCTCCAGCTGAACTGTTCACTTCCATCGAAGTGCCACTTCCAGACTTTCACCACTTCGACAATTCACTACCGAACCAAACGACCCCTAAGTGAGGGCGATAGCAGTGATAGTGGAAGTCACTCAGTCAGGATTTTGAGAAGTGACTGATGCTTTGGTCAATTGCAATTTAGAATCTGATGAAAGAGATGGAACAAGCTAGAGATAATGCCAGTAAATATGTCCAACTGAAGAAATTTATACAGGACAATGCTGATGGTAGTGATGACGAGGATGGAGAGGGAGGAGATAGGCTTGTTGATAGTGTTGAAAAGGATATTGGAAGGTTCATGGATATGCGAGTAACCATCTGAATTCATAAGCCCCAGGGAATTATATGGATACAAGTGGATCTATTAATGTCAATGATGCAAGAGCATAACTAAAGCAAGAAAATTTATGACCTCAGTGTTCCTTTGGTAGATATTTTTGTTCCCTATAATCTAAACTGTTTGCAAAAAGGTACCAAAGCATTTAATTTAATTAATTCTTGCTAATGTGGCATAAAACTTGCAATCATTTTATCTTTTTACCCTCATTTATATTACTAATACATGACACTTTTAAAAACCATTTATATCTATTTATATAGTATTTAAAATCATTTAAGTCATAATTGGATTTACACTTGAATGGTTCTTAATTAATATATATTTTAATAATGTAAATGAGGGCAAAAAGGATAAATTCATGTTAATTTTTATGCTATGTTAGCAAAAATTAATGTAATTAAGTGTTTTAACATCTTTTTGCAAACGGTTTACGTTAAAATACAAACCACATGCCTTCGTGTTAATTTTTATGTTATGTCAGCAAAAATTAATGTAGTCAAGAGTTTTAGTATTTTTTTGCAAACGGTTAACGTTAAAATACAAACCATAAGCCTCGAAGTGATAAAAAAAACAAACGAGATGGTAGGTTAGCAAAATTTTTCATATTAGTTATTATCAATTTTAGAAGTTTCAAATAAACCAATTACTGTTAATTCAAGGTAATGTTATTATAAAGATCTCTGAAAATATTAAATAAAAAAGATCAATTATTTCTCAACAAACATTCTTAAGGATGGACAAAAGAAAAGAAAAGAAATGCATATGGATAATTTTGGATGAAAATATTGTGTGAAAAACAAATTAAATAGGTTTTTTTTTTCCTATTGCGGACATAGGAAATCCATTAAACTATTTTAAATAATCCGCGTGGATTCCGAGCCTCTATAAATACTAACAAATTAGCTAGCAACGCGGGATAGAATTCAAATCAAAGCTCCTTTCTCGCTTGTTCGCTCTCTCGTTCTCTCGCCATTAGAGTTCTATCTGAAGCTCGGACAGAGAGAAACAAAGATGATTGATCTCAAGTAAGACGATCTCTCCTCCTCTTCTTTGATTTTGACTTCTCTACTTTGTTTTGGGAGGGCTTGTTTCTATGTTTTCAGTGTTTGGTTATGATCAGGTACGAGGATCAGGGCCAGCTTCAACTCGTAGATAGGGAAGAGGTCGATGATGAGGATGACTGCTTTGAAGCCATTGATAAGCGTAAGATACCTCTCAACTTTGGAAATCACTTCTCTCTTCTCATGGATTTGAGAAGAATTTCTCTACGTTTCTCTGTAAATTCGAAGAGATTATGATCTATTACCCCATTTTCATTGGATTCATTTAAATCCTTATCGATTTTATCGCTTTGAAGTGATCGCTCAAGGTATCAACGCCGGAGACGTCAAGAAGCTCCAGGACGCCGGGATCTACACCGTCAATGGCCTCATGATGCATACCAAGAAGGTGATCCCTAAAATTTCTCTTTCTTAATCCTCAATTCAACAAATTCCTTTCGTTTTCCCCAAATTTGCTCAAATCCCTCCCAGAGCTTGACGGGGATCAAGGGTTTATCCGAGGCCAAGGTTGATAAGATCTGTGAGGCCGCCGAGAAGCTCGTGGTCAGTGCCTTAGCTTTCTCTTCTTTCTCGAATACTCCTCGTCTCCATTTCCCGCCAAAACGATTTGAGCCGTTTTAATTTCAAAATCCTTTTCCCCCAGAACGTTGGTTACGTGACTGGTAGTGATCTCCTCATCAAGGTATGAGTTCTGAGCCGTCGGATGAAATCTCCTTCATCAAGACGGACGGACGGTTTAGATCGTCCGCATTTTTTATTTTGAAAATTTGAAACTGGGAATCGCGAAAGGAAACGGGAGGTAACCGTTATCTTCTTTATATTGTAGCGTAAGTCGGTTATCAAAATCACTACTGGGAGCCAGGCGCTGGACGAGCTTCTTGGCGGTTAGATCTCGATCTCATCTCAGCCGTTCGATCGGCATCTTAAATAACTGACGGTTACTATTGAATCACGCCTCACTTCAATCTCACCAGCATCTTTCGTTTCTTTTTTTCATATATATCCCTCTAACTTGCTTAATTATGCATATTATTATCGAATTAGATACTATTTTGGTTTGTTTTGCATATAAATCTTTATAGCTAGATTAATTGCACATACTGCCACTGCATGTTTCTCTTTGAATGTGTATGAAGGCGGGATAGAGACGCTGGCTATCACTGAAGCGTTTGGCGAATTCCGGTCAGTGATATTTCTATCCCTGTAAAACCCCATAATTATAATTTTGAATAAGTTTTTGGATGATTATATGCATTTATAAAGGGTTTATTGTAAAAGGATCCTTGAAATCCTGACCGTTTACTTCATCCTTCGCAGGTCAGGGAAGACCCAGCTGGCTCACACGCTTTGTGTCTCCACTCAGGTCGGTTTCTTTCTAGTGTGCCTTCGGTCCACGTTTATCTGCTAATCATATCTCTAATGCCCGAGATCGAACGGTTGTGATTAATTTGCAGCTGCCGACCCACATGCACGGCGGCAACGGGAAGGTCGCCTACATCGACACCGAGGGAACATTGTATCCTTTTTATCTGAACCCTCTTAATTTGAAGCGCTGAGATTTGTAAATGCGTACCTTGATGCAATCTCAGCCGTCCAGATCGGATCGTGCCCATTGCAGAGAGGTTCGGGATGGACGCGGGTGCCGTCCTTGACAATGTATGGTCGGAATCTCTCATCTTCTAATCTATGACTGGGATATGTGTTATTTATATATTTTTTTCCTATGCATTATTGTGATTATTATCTTATTGCGAAAAAAATAATAGATTATATACGCGAGGGCCTACACATACGAGCACCAATACAACCTGCTGCTTGGCCTTGCTGCAAAGATGTCCGAAGAGCCCTTCCGGCTCTTGGTAAGTGAATAAACTAGAAGCTCCGGTTATGCTTGTGTTTTTGAATTTTTCAAGAACTCGTAGCCTGTGGGATTTAAAAATTATAATTTTTTTTTGTTTTGGGTGTTCTCAAAAGTAGACTATAGTGCATGACTATACGTTATGTTTTTTTTTTTATTTTTAATTTAAATTACTAAAATGGCAGATCGTGGACTCGGTGATCGCGCTGTTTCGTGTGGACTTCACGGGTAGAGGGGAGCTTGCGGAACGCCAGGTACCACTTGCTCTTTTTCAAGTTTCCAACTTTCGAAGATTCCATTCTCATTGTAGCATTTGAAAGGCTTAGATCTACTCTTGACTCTCTTGTAGCAAAAGCTGGCTCAGATGTTATCGCGGCTGATCAAGATCGCTGAGGAATTCAATGTCGCTGTCTACATGACTAACCAGGGTACTAAAACATCATTTCAAAGTTTTTAAGGGGGTTTTCGCATGAAAAATTAGAACGACCTTTCTTTTCTTATTTTGCACAAATGCCCAACATGTCTTTTAAACACAACAAGTATATATATATATGTGACTAAAATTTTTTCCAACGGTGTTTGGAAAGGGTTTTCACTTTTACACATAAACATGGCAAAACTTTACAATTGCATTCATATGATGCTATAGAGGGGTAATATATATCTAAAATTTCTAAAGGGTGTAGTTGCCTTTGTAATGTTTTTGCGTTATATTAAAGCTTTTCCTCCCTGGCACGGCTAAGTTAGGCATATGTATATATTGGTTTTCATTGGTTAGTATTTTTTTCTCATACAAGCGCGCAAAAGTTTGTAGTTGTATATATACCATCCAAATCTTGGGTGCTGCTATATATATAGCTGTGGTCTATAATGTTAAAAATTCATGCAGTGATTGCGGATCCGGGCGGCGGAGTTTTCATATCGGATCCAAAGAAACCCGCAGGCGGCCACGTGCTGGCGCACGCGTCAACCATTCGGCTCATGCTACGAAAGGGAAAGGGCGAGCAACGCGTGTGCAAGATCTTTGACGCTCCCAACCTCCCCGAGGCCGAAGCTATATCCTTTTTCACTCATCATCTTTTATCTACAAAAAACCCCCTTGAAAATCTTTATTTTCAAAATTCTATCCAGATGTAATATTCAAAAGCTTATCCTTAATTATTGAATCTCACATCTTCCAGATAACTCCAGGAGGCATCGCCGACGCCAAGGACTGATGATGATGATCTATATACGTATGTCCTTTTGCTTTATTTCAGTAATTTCATGCATATATAGCGAGTACCAATGCTAAATAGTTTCTCGTCTCTATTACAAATAAAGATAATTGCTTTGGTTCTTGGTTACAGCTAGCTCCAACAAAACATTTTGTAGGATTAGAAAGAAAACACAGTGACATTGCAACTTATATATTGTCTGATAAATAAATACATAAAAAAACAACCGAAGATATGAGACAAGCAAGGGTAGAATTGGGAATAAAATGCTAGTAGTGAGAGGACCAATCAGCTGCACTTCCAACTCTGGGCATGGGGGAATCTTTCTTAGCTTGGGCATCAACTTTGAAGTTGGCACCACATACTTGCCCTTGGCTGTCAACCCTGGGCACTGGCTTCACCAGGTTCAGTGGGTGCTCAAAGCTTTGCAGTCCCCCAGAAGTAGTGAAGAAGCACCCTGCATTCATTTCTTAGTTAGTTACCAAATCATATATAGGAGCAACCTTTCACAATTTACAAATATATATACTACTTTTAATTTACATATATATATAAATTTAGATCAAGTTAATATAGGCAGAGGAACACATAATTGGAGAAGAGGATTTATTTGTAAAACGCTTCAATTATTGGTTATATAGCCTTAGTATCCACAAAGATTTACCCAACATAGACTTTCTTGATATAGACAAATACTAAATATATTTCGATAACTTGCTTATACTTCTATATAAATAGAGACTTGTGTTATATTATCCCTCACTGTTTGTCTTGTATATAAATACGTAGATAATGATTGGGGTGGGGGGTGAGCTGCATATCTATTCAAAATTTCAAATAAGGAAGTTAGAGAAAATTTATGCATATGTTAATTTATTGTTGTAAAGGTGAATCTATATATATATATATATATATTTATGAGTGTGTGTGCGCGCGCTAATAATCCAAATCTAATGCCAAATTAGAAATTTAATTAGGGATGCAATACCTTTGGGAAATGGAGCAAAAGATTTCCCACAGCCTCTTCTGACAATCTCCACATCATTAGAGAGCACAAGGCAACCTTGAGAATCAGCTCCCCAAAAGAAGGGCACACTCCCATCCGCATCCTGAAAGTAAGAACCCAAAATTTTAATTTTTTGCCTTGCCAGCATTATAGGGTATACTCTTAGGCATAATAAATATACAAACAATTATGACCATAAAATTTTAGAAGTTCGTCCTTACTCACTTCCAATTAGTTTTGTAAAATTTTTTTTTTCTTTCTTTATAAATATAGATAATTAAAAAAAAAATGAAATATAGAGCAAACTCTATATATATTTTGTCTTTCGTGTTTGATGGAAATAAAATATCAATTCTTTTAAAATAAGAAAATTGATTAAAAAATAAGTGGAGGGAGAAAAAGGTGTTAGAATTAGGGTTAGACAAGTTGATTTTGTGGGAGGTGCAGTAAAAGAGGGTGTCAGATGCCCATCCAATGACCCTCGAGTGATGCGGATAGATTTAGAAGTTCACGCATGTCCCTAGAAAACTTGTCCCTTAAGGTAACAGTACTCACCGCTGCAATGAAGGTAGAGTGGGAAGAGGCATCATATAAAATGAAAGCAAACTTGCCATGAAGGTCCCTCATAACTTGAGCAGCAGGATAAGGCCCTCTGTCTCTCAATGTTCTGTATGCTTCTATCACAATGATTACCTCATTTGCACTCTTGTTCAATCCATACTGTTGTTTCAATGTAGGTATGTTTTCAATGTGCCCCTCAAACACACAGAATATTCCATCAATAACACCAAATAATCTGCAACATTGAATTTACCACTGTAAATATTAACCAAAACTTCAAAGGGAGGCTTGTTTAAAAAAAAAACACAAAAAAAGAGCAAAAGAAATATATAAATAAAATAAATAATAGGATAAACATAAAGTGTAGCTGATGGTATGTTTTGATACTGTTTGGTTTGCGGTAATGATATATTACTATTGAGGTAGAGAATATTGTATTTTTAAAAATATTATGGTAATCAATAATTATTATATATGGTTGAAAATTTATATTACTGGTAATTTTTTATTATCATGTTTATTTAAATGAGTATAGTAATAAATAAGTAGTAAATTTAAATTTAAAATAAAATAAATGACTTATGTGAAAAGTAATTATTTATAATATAAAAAATTATTTTTTTGAGATGGATGATATTCGGAGAATAAATCAGAAGACGAGATGGCATGTGCTTTGGTTCAAATTAAAAACACTCGAAACCGGAATGCAATAGAGAAGATAAGATTAAAAATTCTGCAAATTTTTATAATTATTTTTATAAAAGAGCACATGTGCCAGCAAATACTTCTAGATTATCATCTATTTAGTAATTTATCATGCCCATTTGTTTTGTTAGTAATAGAATTATTAAGTTAATCGGTAATAATCTAAAGTTAGTAATATGTAATTACCATAAACATTACTACTTCCATCGATTTAAAATATGAAAATATTTTCAGATCACTACCTAAAATGATCGTAATAATGTGTTTACATTATTGTGAATCAAATGATCGTTTGATGTTTATATACGAGGTCAAGGTTTAATTCTTTTCTATGTATATTGAAGGGAAATTATAAAATCTTAGATCGGAAAAAAACATTGAAGGTTAGTATAAAGTTTTAACAAAATCGTGTAATTTCTTGGTGGCCTAAAGCAAATGAGTAACATAAAAAAAATGAGCACAAACTTCTAAATATAATAAACTATATAGGAAAATGCCTTACTCTGTCCCCATGCCCAAAATAAATATATTAATATTATTATTTTCATAATTTTAAATTTATACTCAAAACATGTGATTCAATGTAAAATCTAGCAATTATTTGTAAATATATTTTACAATATGTGATTATCTACAATAGTGGCTATATATATATATATATATATATATATATAGCATTTCCGTCTATTTTGCAATGCAAGAATGTATACGTAATTTTAAATTTTTCGTAGGGGTATACATGTAAAAAAATGCAAATAGAAATCCATATTTCATGGTTTTTGTTTTGTGAAATATATATATTGAAAATGAAAGTTGTAGAGGGTTCTTCAAGTGATTAAAAACTTGACAGGGGTATAAATGCAGAGAAAACTCATAAATATATACATTAAAAAAAATGGTACCTTGGAAGCAGTGGGTTCTGCTTCTCCGCGGTGTACGCAATGGCCCCATCTTTACCAAGACTCACCACCACGGTCCCTTCCCTTTCCGCCGCGAACTCCTTGGGTAACGGCACCGCGCCCGTGCCTCCATCCTCCCCGGGGCTCCTCAGCCCCTCCGGGCTCGTCGCTACCGTCCGATCAAACACCGCCAACATCTCCGCCGTCTACCCGATCTCCTCTTTGATCTCCTCCTATTCTCACGCCCTTCTTTTTTCTATTTCCACTCCTTCCCTCATCTCGATCATGTCGATATATATAGATATATAAACTTTAAGACTGGAAGGTTGGTTTGGTCAGTGGATGGCGTCGTGGCAACAAATTTACCACAACACCCTCATACTTCTTTTTTATTACATGTCTGAATCCATTGGTTTCACGTTATACTTGAGGAATAACAATAGCCGAGGACATGGTTTTGTTCATATTAGAAATTTTATTCAGTCCCCGAAATGAGACCTGAAAGCCGACCTTTCGTTGTACCAGCGAGATGCATTGCCCTGCAAGAGTCGGTTTTTTGGTTACTTTGTAAGGGCTTCGATTAAGAAAGTGCTGAAGGGTAGTTTGGTAATTAAGGGAATGGAAAAAGAAGATTGGTCCTTATCCGTTATTTAAGTATTAGTAAACGGTGACGTGGTGTCTACGAGGAAAGAGATTCCTTTTTTTTGCGATTTAAAAATAATAATAATATATATATATATATATATATATATATATATATATATATATATGACAATCTAAGATGAGAATTAGATTATTATCAATCAAAACAAAAACGAAGTAACGAGATGCCTGATGCCCCTTCAATTCTCTGAATTATTAAAATAGAAAATCTGTCAACTTTTATCACATCTCTGAAACATTTTTTATTTTTCAATTTTATATATATTTAAATTAAATTAAATTAATAAAATTACTCCTATGTTTTTACCCATGCCTCCTTCTTGATTGTGTCAATTCAATTGACTTCGGTATTATTTATCCATGGTAATGATATTTTTTGCATTCTATTAAAATATCAAAAATATAAAATAAAAAAAATTCAAAAAATAAAGATTATAAATAAAATAAAAATAACAAAAATCATATGATCCAAATTGAAAATAGGATTAGGAATCGAATTCTCTATTGAACTTAATGTATTTAAAAAATCTATGCAATTTTAAAAATTGACATGTCCACACTTGTTTATATATATAATTCCAAAAGATTTTAATAAGTTTTCTAGCTTTGTTAGGTACAAATGAACGTATCAAAGATACATTCAATAGTGAGTTAATAGGAAATACCAAAAAAAACAAAAAAAAAAAAAGGAAAAAATGTGTCATCTAAATTCTACATATACAAAAAATATTTTAGAATTAAATTCCTTGCGTACGACGGTTGAATAAAAAGTGGTGTAAATGGTCATTATTCCTTCATTTAGTACAAGCTAATTATTATTCCAAGCAAAGTTAAAGCTATTGTACCTTTGGATTTTGATTAATACTAATTAAATTAATGTTTTCTTTTTTTTCAAATCAAGATATATTAATCCAATTAGTAATCAAGAGTAATAAATAAATAACTAAATTTGACGTCATTAATTCCATTAATTAACATTTGAAAGGAAAATAATATTTTTATTATAAGATATCATAACTTATTTCATAGGCAAAGAGAGGGTTAAGAATGGTCAAAGCCAACCCTTCTCTAATATTATTTGAATGAAGTTTTTGTTTTTAATTAAATTAAAAAAAAATGAAGAATTAACTCTGAAACCTTTCGAAATACTCCGAAATTTCATTTTTTAAGCTGACATGAGGTATATTTAAAAAAATTGATAACTTAAAAAAGAGAATACTCTCACATTTTTAATTAATTATAGGTGAATTATATTATTATATATCATTTTTTCTCTTTTTTTTAATCAAATAAATATTTATCAAATAATATTTCCTTTTTGTTCCCTTCAATTACCCATTAGAATTTAATTATTCAAGGAAAGAGTCAACCTGACTAGTTACAAAAAAAAAAAGTCAGAAATGCCTTCAATATTTGAATATTTAATTTTTATAAATAAATTTATATTTCATTCTCGTCACACAATTGCATACTTTTCCAAGGGTGTCTATGAAACTATCCCAAAAAAACAAATTAAATGCAAAGAGAACCTTCTATGTTGAATGGCCGCCCAAAGTTTTCAAAGATGAGAACTTTGAAAACGTGTTAAGGGTTTTGTTTGCAAATACTGAATAAAAGCAGGTACCAATCGGTAATTTCAGACCTCCACCCATCTTCAGATGGCTCATCGACCGTCCATTTCCAAACCAACGGTGGAGATCGACACTGACCTCCAACTCAAAAAAGACAAGGGTGTTTCCGTCATTCTCAATGCACAGATGGCCACTCGCATCAGACCAACCAAAGAAAAGAATCGCCTTAGTAGCGAAGCAAAGTTTCCAATTCTCCATGTTGCCCCTAAAAGTTCATAATATTTACAAGAATAACTTTTTATTTGATTATTAAGCCGTAAAATCTCGATTTCTCGGTCTCTGAGATCCATTGTTTTGTTTTCTTCTCTTCTCCTTCGTCTTCGCCTTCGCCTTCGCGAGATTCTAGGGTTAGGGTTTGGGTTTTTGGGAGGGAGATGGGCCAGCAGACGTTGATCTACAGCTTCGTGGCGCGGGGGACGGTGATCCTTGCGGAGTTCACGGAATTCACCGGGAATTTCACCACTATCGCCGCGCAATGCCTGCAGAAGCTGCCGGCGAGCAGCAACAAATTCACCTACAACTGCGATGGCCACACCTTCAATTACCTTGTCGAGGATGGATTCAGTGAGCCTCTGATGTTTTTTTCGCTTTAATTGAGCTGTTGATATGTTTATTTGGGATGTTGTGTGCCTGATCTATGTTTAACTCCGGTTTTTGATGTTATGATTTGGGATTTCCGCGGTTTGGATGTGTTCGTTTTATTTTTTTGTTATTTCTAACTTGTAATTAATTTTTGGGTGTTTCTTTTCCTGATTTGATTTCATTAATGTTTTGGATCTTGTTTCGTTTGGGATGTTTGCTGGTCGTGAATGAATGCGTTATAGATTCTAGATCTGGTATCTTGTTTGCGGAGTTGTGATTTATTATTTTCCTTTTTGGTGTTTTGTAGATCTGAACATTTGTTATACATTTTGAGAATGAGAATGTTCAGATGTCTCTGGACCAAAGAAATTTTTGAGAAACTGGAAGCTTTAGATGCCATTTTTGGAAGCTCTTAATAGAACTAGGAGTTGAAGCCTTGCAATTTTACTTATTTGCTTGCAAAACTCTCATAACGCAACGGTAAGCGTGCTGGTCCTCTGCAATTACGAGAAGGTTAAATATTTGAACGGTGAAGTGAAGCACTTTATGGCTGCTTCACTGATAATAAACCAAATTTCGTGGCTTTGTGTTGGGAACATGAATCACACCGTTGTCTCGTGACTTGGTTTCTGCTGCTGTTTTGTTTGCCTCCACTACAAACACTACCATTCTGTTCAAATTGCTTTTTTTCGTTTTTTTTGGGTGAATATAGGTGCTCTAGTGTTGTAGATGGCTGGAAATGCAACGTGCTAATGGCTATTTTGGATTTGTGGTTTGTCCTGGTTACTACTGCCATATCTGTCAATATACCCTCATAACTAATACCATCAACCATGGCATACCGGAATTAAGTACTATTGGGCTTTAATGCCCTTAAACATCTTTTATAACTTGAATAATCTGATAGCTTGCGTCGTTACGTTCATTGTTAGTGTATAAAATGCAAGTTCAAGTTTCAACTGAACACCAATTCCTTTACTGTGTCATCACTATCAGTAAAAGTTACCATCATCTTCAACGGCTCTCCATTATTGACAAATACAGCCGCCAGTCACACATTCTCCTAACATCTTTTCATGTTTTTAAATGTGGAGAAGACTGCTACCAGTCACACATTCTCCTAACATCTTTTCATGTTTTTAAATGTGGAGAAGACTGCTAAATTTCACATACTTGGTCTCATTTTGCCACATCCTCCTGACTAGGAAGAACATTACACTTATACTTCCTTCGACGAGCCTTTGTTTGTTCCTCATCATCATAGCAAGGCCTTTTTTATTTTCTTTTGTCTTGGAATGCAATTATGGCCTTCAAATAGTATGTATGTTATTTTGTAATTTTGAAAGGCAATTTTACAACCCTCTCAGTTTTGTATCAACTTCCGCATATTATATTTAAAAGTGCTTTATTTTCCACTTTATTGTATGAACTGCTGTTTAGTTGGTCGTTTCTTTGTTCCGTATGTGCGCATGCACACACATACATACTGTATCTCATGCTGAAGTGTTTAACTGGCTGATGTCTCTTGAAGATTGTCTAGTTGTCACCTTTAAATATTAAATCAATGTGTGTCCTTCACCTCTTTCGTGTGTATCTCTCATCTCTTGTCTAGCTTGATAGTTGCTAAACCTTGTTCATTGGTTTGAGATATAGATATTCATATTAATGGTTGTTTTAGTTATCTTCAAGAGCATAGTCTATCATGATCTCTCTTATTCTCTTATCTGTTAGCTTTGTTAATTTTCTAATCAGTCCAATATTGTTACTTGCGCATTTTATGATCAAATCTGAATATCATTTTTCCATTGAAAATTCGTTAGCATGCAAAACTGCATTCTACTTCATGTTTACAGACACGGTTGATGACATCAATCGTCTTCAATTGGGAATTGGTGGTCATTGTGTTTCATCTTTTTCTTTATCCTCAATTTCTTTCTTGTTAAATGTCATTGGCATAGCTTTGATAAAAAGCTATTCCGTGTCAATGGAATGTGCTGGTACAGCTTATCTGCTTATAGAGAAGTCTTCTCATTTCCTGCTATAGTTGATACTTAGAAGAGTATATTTATAGGGTAGTAGATATTATCAAATGGTGTGCTACTCCTTGCTAAGTGAACTGTCCAGATCACCTTAGCTGTGTTATACCTAGGCTAGCCAGCTTATTTCCTATAATAGTTATTACTTAGGCAGTAGATATATTCTAAATGTATAGTTCTTCCTTGATAAAAATGTGGGTGTTCATATCTTTAACTTAAGAAAATGGCACTTCAAATTAGTTGAACACTAAATGCAATTATGCAAGGATTCTCTCTAGGTTATTGCTAAATTCAATTTCCTCGGTGCAATTTATCATATTTGCTCATTTAAGCATGTGAAGATCTAGACAAGAGTGGAAAATTCTGTATTTTGAATGCCAAAATTCTATATGAGAAGTGAATGGAGGAACATGAATCATTTAAGATATGTAAGATTTAAAAGGTTGAAATTTGTATTTATTATTTTGCTCATTCTTGGATGACAATTGTATTTTTGTCTCGCTTTTTGTAATGCTAGTGGATATAACAAGAACACAACTCCTTTATGTTACCATGGGATGACATGGGCATGGTAGTGCATGCCTGCTAGCTTGACAAACAGTTTTAGGAGATCTTTTTTATTTTTTTTCTATTATTTATGTTTTCTCTTGATGTTCTCAACTATGAAAAATGACTCATCAATTATTTCGCGAGTGAGTTGTAGTTCAATTGTTGATTAGGAATCAATTACTTTACTATTGATTTTATCTGATAATTTAAAGATTTTGATGGTTTAGCATTCAGAGAACATCTATGCTATGATGTAATTGTTCTACTTTAAAGAATTATTCTAGTTTGGGAGGCCTTGATGTGTAATTGTTCCTTTCCAATGTTTGGGATGTGTGAATTGCAAGTGGTGGTTATGTGGTTTCTACTTGATGCATTTGGTAAAAGCATGCAACTCTTGTTTATGAATATAACAGCTTGGATTATATGCAGTTTGTTCGTGACTGTTTGATGATGGAAAGGACACTAATAGGAGTTATATCACTGAATTTGAAGGTCAATTGACTCTGTTTAAATTTGCAGAAAATATGCGACAATATCTGTCTTTAATCTAAAATAGCAGTAGTGAAGTAGGTGTTTTGGATCATTTCCTAATTATGGAGTGGGTATATCTGTCCTTTTCGATAATAATTCATTGACTTTGGAAAATATATATTAAAATAAAGTACTGTATGAAGGCCTAAGTTTCTGTTTACAGTTTTGAGTCCCTTTGCCTGGTTTGTTTTGACAGAAGGCAAGCTGGATTAGAATGCCATTTTGTATGCTCTCATCTGTAAATAAATCTCTTGTTGCTAGCTTTTTGTATGGATTCATTTTATGCTTGTAAAATTGGCATCAATCTTGTTACTAAAAATATCGTGACTGGGTTGTACAGCATACTGTGTTGTTGCTGTTGAGTCAGCTGGCAGGCAAATCCCGATTGCATTCTTGGAAAGGGTCAAGGAGGATTTCACCAAGAAATATGCTGGTGGAAAAGCTGCAACTGCTACGGCCAACAGTCTTAACCGAGAATTTGGGTTTTTTCCTTGATTCTTACTTGTGCAAAAAGTATCTTATCGCCACCTGTTTTTTTTATTACAAATTATGGGTTTGCTCTCATATTGCAGGCCAAAACTGAAGGAGCAGATGCAATACTGTGTGGACCATCCTGAGGAGATTAGCAAGCTCTCAAAGGTGAAAGCTCAGGTTTCAGAAGTAAAAGGAGTCATGATGGAAAACATAGAGAAGGTGTGGTTTGCTGACTCTCCTTTGCTGTTCAGATTCTCACTGAAATGGCATATATGGATTAGTATAAAATTTTATTTGGGATACTGAGTTATCATTTAATCTTATCTAGTGGTTTTGTTCCAACTCCATCTGGTTTTCAGGTTTTAGATCGTGGGGAGAAAATCGAGCTTCTTGTTGACAAGACAGAGAACCTTCGCTCTCAGGTTTATACTTATGACTATTGGATTGTGAATACCACTTCTTCACTCCATTTTATGGTGCTAATCGAACAACACAACCATTTTAATTCTGTGATACAGGCTCAAGATTTCCGGCAGCAAGGCACACAGATGAGGAGGAAGATGTGGTTCCAGAACATGAAGATAAAACTGATTGTGTTGGGTATCATCATCGCTCTCATCCTCATCATAATCTTGTCGGTCTGTCATGGCTTCAAATGTTGAGGGTGTTCGAAGGCCACCTTATATATAGATTAAAGCTCTTAAACCTTGCCATGCTGCTCCCTTCTGGGTTCAATATAATAGTGATAATCCCCCCTTACTACATAAATATCTTGGTGTCTTCCTTTTTTGGATTGCGTGTCATTTCTCTTCCTAGTCTGTATGATGAACTGGATGTGCTGTATAGTCTATACATTCAATGCCTTTCTTGCGATACAAATTAGCAGACGGTCGGTGAATATGTTCATTGATTTCATTCCAGGCTTCTCTCACGCTTTAATTCTCAAAAGCCCTAGTCCAGTGTTTAAATTGGATATGTATGTGTTACTGTTTGTATGGGTGGAACTTGCTTTTTCATACGAAAGGCAAAACCTACTTGGATGTCTTGCACCTTATTCCCAATTAGATGACTTAATTTTCTCTTGTCCAATGTGACAATTGCTCATGGAATGTCATATGACCAAAATATTATATTGGCAGTGTGCCTCATTTTATATGTAACATTTGGGCATGTATCTTGCACTCCAACAGCAGGTTATTGTGGATTTAGAGAACTACACAAATATGCTTTGCAGACACATTCGCGCGCGCGCGCACTCAGAGTCTAAAGGCATAATCTCAGCATGCAATCTGATCTCTGAATGGAGATATCTCTTCAAAGACTGGAAGTCTTTTGATGGAATCAACTGGGGACCATTCTTCCACCAGGTGCTCATTTCTCTTCATTATCTCGTCATCTGTCGTGCATGGTATCATGTTAAATATAGAGAACAAAGTTTGTGATTCTATCTCATCCATCAACTCCTCCGTTCTTTTCAGGGTCCGGCTATCATCTGAATGTGGTAGTCTCTCATTGAGGATGTCCTGCAGCACACTCCGGGCCTCGTCTAACCTTGCCTGCTTCATGAGGCAGAGAGCAAGGTTGCAAGCCTTGTTAGCATCGGGATCGATCATTTGTGCTTTCCGGTACACTGCCTCTGCCGCACCATAGTTGGTTTGTTGCATGTATGCCCAACCAAGGTTTCCCTGGGATCAATAAGTCAGATAACTCACTTATCTGCTATCAAGGTATGAAATGCCTGTCTTTAGAATCGTTCAGAGTGCTTTTATTTCATATACACACAGCATGCGTGCATCTCATCTCTTGCAATTGACTAGTAAAAATGTTGAAGTTTACCAGAAGGCGAGATATCTCTTGCTGGATGGTAACTTGGAATTTCTTTCCATGCGAGCGCGCCGTCTTTGTAGTCTTTCCATTGAAAGCCTCTCCCAGGTATATCTTCCGTAGCTTTCGCTTTAACAACTCTATTTGTTCCGGTATTTTTCCACATTTCTGAGCATCAACACAAACAGTAACATGATGAATATTAGGCAACCTGTTTGTGCTAGTGTTTCCAATACTAAACCACACCAATAATACCATTAGCTTATTGCCGAAATTGAGAATTTTGAAATGAAGGCAGCTTGAATACATCTTGCACGAAGGCAATGAAATATAATCAACGGATTCTTAGACTTGTTTTGGACCAAAACTTTTGAATCCACCACCTGGAAACCATTTACTTATTTCAGATTAAAGATCCATGCTTGACTTCTATCCTACATGACAATGTGTGTATTTTGTATCATTAGTATTGAGATGGACTTTTAGATAAATACATATTGCAGCAAGGCAATGAAATATTATGTACATATTCTTAGACTTGTTCTGGACCAAAACTTCTGAATCCGCCTTGGCACCATTAACATTATTTCAGTTACAAAGACTCATGCTTGACTTGTATCCCAGATGACAATGTATGTATTTTTGTATCATTAGTATTGAGATATGTACTTTTAGATAAATACATCTTGCAATTAATGCAATGCAATATTATCAAGAAATTCTTTAGACTGTAAATAAATCCCATTACCTTATTTCAGATTAAAGATTCATCATGACTTCTGATCCTAGATGAACATGTTTTGTATTGTTATTATTGGTATTTAGATGTGTATATAAAAATAAATTATATAAAATTACCTTGTAGAGGTCAATGAGAATGTTATCAAGGGGTTCTTGTGCTTGTTTAGAACAAAGATGGCGGAAGGACTTGATGGCTTCCACTGCTTCCTCTGCTCTATCTTGTTGTTTCATGACCACAGCCATGTCCTTCAGTGCACTGTCCACTCTATCCCCTGCATTTATGGCCTTCCAAAACCATACTATGGATCCTTCTGGGTCCTTCTCCACCAACTGTTTTTCAATTCATTTTCATTTATTTATTTATTTCAAACTGTTACAATATATCTAATTAGGAGAATATGTATGTGCAAAACATGAATATATATATATATATCACCATTCCTCATAGGCAATTCACTAAATAATTTTTTATATTTTACCTTGCATGTTTTTTAATTATATAAATAATTGTTATTTACTTATTTTTTTCCCCAAATGAAACTCTCTCTCTCTCTCTCTCTCTCTCTCTCTCTCTATATATATATATATATATATATATATATATATAAACAGAGATGTAGACATGGATATACGTTTCTGTCATAATAGTCAAACAACAAGATAGTTGATTTCTAGATCCTTGATCTTTCTTTCAATATATGTATGGTTGAAGCGAAATAATTAAATATGTGTGTGTGGCTGGTTGTACACATTATCAAAATAATAATAATATACAAATAAATATGATTTTTTTAGAAAAAAACTGCACAAGCAAATTTCTTCAAATTGTTAACATATTCACAAATATGTATATAAGAAAAGACTTTTATATAAATATGACCTCCTCATGCTATCAAAAGGAAGATAAAACAAAAAGAGGAGAGAGATACGGAAAGAAAAGATTGGGTGGATCTCGGTGAAATTATCATATTATTTTATCTTTTGAAATCCAGGAAGAAGGGGGACGTTGGATGCTAATCTAATGGTGCAAGGGATATACATAGATTCACGTATGTCTTTAGTAGATGCTAATCTAATTTCTTTGATACTATTCATAGATCCGTGATATGATTAATATCTTTTTTTCAAAAATAAAAAAAAAAACCAGTGAAAATAAATATATGTCATTGAGTCAAACTATCAAATATGTGCCCCGTGAGATATAATGTACAATTATTTAGGATCAATTTGTATAAGTTGTCATGTTGTGTAAATTCATCAATTTGATAGATTACACTGGTTTAGCCAAAAATTATTTATATGTAAACCTTGATTCTTTTGATAAACATAATGAAAAACAGATATTTTTATTTTTATTTTTTTCTCAACTCATAAGATTTCACGCCTTATTCACATTAAAAAAAAAATTATAAAACAAACTTTCAATTAATCGTCTATATATATATACTTCACCCAAACATATGAGCTTTTAGTAATTGGATATAGTAATTTGAGAAAGTCCTTTTTTTTTATAAAGATGGTATTTTTTAATAATAACTAGCAAGAAATTAAAATTTTCATATAAATGCGCTACTTAACTTTTCACCATATTAAAATTTTTTTTTTAATTTATTCCCAAAAAAGGGGGGTTTGCAATAAAAAAAGGCTCTTATAAAAGACTAAAAAACAAAAAATAACTTCCCAAGTAGAAGTAATGACAAAAGGATTGTAAACTTTTATCCTCTCTTAAATCAATCAATTATTCAATATATATATTAAAAAGAAAATTAACTCACAATTAGTTACTCATCTTAAAAAACAAAATTCCCTAAAATAGTTACTCAAAAACCAACAACTTAAACAAGCAAGCAAACAGTTCCATGCATTTAAAAAAAATGAAGAAAATCAAGAAAAAAAAAAAAGAAGAGAAAAAGGAAGTACCTGAAGATGCTTAGCCCTAACATACGGTGTATCCCCTGCTGGAATCTTATGAATCACATGGAATAACAACTCCCCTCCTTCCATCCTCTTAATAATTAAAGTTAAAAACAAAAACAAGATGGCTGCTCCGGAGAAGGAGGAGTTGAATTATATATAAATATATATGATGGAGTGGTTGTATAGGGACGGGTTTGAGGCCAAGTTCGGAAATGGACCCGGTTCGAAGCAGGATGATGAATGAGTTGGGCTGCTGTGCTAACAGACAAAAACGGCTTCAGATTTCACATTGTTTCCTTTTCTATGTAGCATTACACTTAAAACTGTGACGTGGCGTTATGAAACCTCCGTCGGACTGCTTTCGGTGCTACCACACAACTACCGTCTTTTACACCCACATGTACGTATTTGTATACAGGTCTAAGAACCTCTCGTCATGGTTCCGGGCACTACGGTAGTTGAAAATTTCACTGAAAGTTACTAGTTATAATATTATACTAGTTACTGTAGTATGATTACGGTCACGTATATGGTCACATATATGGGTGCACATTTGCCCACATACATCTCTGTCAAATCTATGTGAGGTGTTGGACTGCATATGAGTTCGCACACTTTTTTAATGATGTTGTGTAGCCAACTCATTTGATGTATGCTGATGTACACATACCTATATAACTCTCGGGTTGGGGTTATACGTCCCCTTATGCTGGTGTATATGCAAATGCGAAAAAAAAAGCTTTTGATGTGGAATGGAATAATGAATAACAAACCAACTAATGGAAGCAATCAATGGAAGACACTAATTTCAGCATGGAAAACCTTTCAAATTGAGGAAAAAACTACATGTTTTTTTAGAACTATTTGAAATATTTCTACTATGTCAACTATGGAGTAACAAAAGTTTTTCTCTAAGTAAGTAGAGGGATACAAGCATAATAATTAAAATGAGTTGTCAATAAAAGAGGCTTTCAACATCACATGTACATCATCATTACACAAGGATGGATAATAGTGACTTCAAGAAGGTATTAGTAAGAGATAGAATCGGTGGATAGGGTGATTTTTTTGCAAGGATACACTACCCAAATTGTTGGCAAAATCTGGCATTGAATACTGTCCGATCATCTTGCATTCACAAACCCCAACCTCTTTCTCTTATTCTTCTTGGGTTTTTCTTTTTTAATTCAGTCTAGAGTACTCTTCTCACCCTCATACGAATGAAAGTTTTCCTCGTTCAACCTCTCTAATGAAATTCTTTTTTTGCACTTCGATTAGTTGGCATAAATTTTTTGTATAATTAGATAAGATGGCCCCACTTTTATTCATTTGTTGGGGCCCTAAATATGGCAGCAGCCCAACAAGTCTCCCCCTCTACTAAAGGTGCAAGATGGGCCGGCCCGGCACGGCCCACCTTTCATGGGGGGTCGGCCCAGCCCGAAGCACGAAACAGGCCATCTGGGCTGGGCCGGGCCGGGCCGGCCCATATTTTTTAAAAATATTATAAAATTTATTAAAAATACTTTAAAAATACTAAAAATTAAGAAAATATTTTTTTAAAAAAATCTAAATATAGTAAATTTACATGAATACAATTATACAAAGAAAGATAATTTTTTCAAATTTAACATAATATTATAAGATTACATAGAAAAAATAAAGATAAACTAAAAATAAATTACAAATAGATAAAGAAAAAATTTTGACATTTATTTAAAAACTATGACAACAATTTAGAAAATTACAAGCTTCGAACTTCATTTGATTAATCAATTTCTTCATCAACACGGGTTGAAGTTGAACGCTCGGATGGTGTAAGGCCCTCTCCAGTATCACTACCTTCTTCATGCATTTGGTATTCTTGTAGCCTATCTTCTGCTTCTAGCCAATTCTTCAGACATATGCACATTTGCACTGTTGCTTGGTTCATGCGGCTCTTCTTATCATCGAGTACCCATTTTCCTGCACTAAAACAAGACCCTGACGCTACTGTAGACATCGGTGGAGTTAGTAGATCACGTGCCATGGCGGCTAGCACAGGTTAGTTATGTTCTTGTTGTTTCCACCACGAGCAAATATTAAAGTTATTAATTTCTTCGGTAGTAAGAAAATCATTAAAATTATTATTTAAAAAAAGATTTAATTCATGTAAAGATCTAGTATTAGAAGAAGAAGAAGAGGCACTTGTAGATTTTCTTCTAATCATATTTATAAGATCGGCCGGAGATTTAGTTTTGGAAAGTGAAGAAGATTTTTCAAAATCTCCGGAAAAAGTAAAAGCTCGTTGATTTCCATATGTATGGTTATATTCATTATACATATCATGAAGCAAACAACGATATTCATCTTTGAAAATTGAATGATCAAGTCCCATGTTTTCAACATAAGAATCAATCATACAAAAAGTACCATCAATTTTAAAACGAGGATCAAGAAACATAGATAAAACGGGAAGAGGGTCAATTTTTGCAAAATATTTTTTAAATTTTAATTCCATAGGAGCAACAATGGGAGCAAAATTAGGATCACATCTATATTTTGCAAAAATTTCACTAATATAATATAAATGAGAAATAGTCATAAAAGTAGTAGGATAATAAATACCGGAAAAAAAATTAGTTGCGGAATTGAAAATTTCCAAAAACTCCTTTATCATATAACTAACTTCCCAATCATAATTAGTTATTCCAAGGTCGGGAAAAAACTCACGGCAATACATTGTAAGAACATCTTTGTAATCATAAGCACAATCCAATATATTATAAGTTGAATTCCACTTATGAGGAACATCGGAAATAAATTTTTCATATTTTTTCCCCATTTGCCTACAATATCTTTTGAATTCATGCCTTCGTGAAGAAGAGTTTTTTGCATATAAAATAGCTTCTCTAACTCTACGAATATGAAGATCAATAATTTTCAAACCATCTCTAACACATAAATTTAATATATGGCATATACAACGAACATGAAAAACGTTTCCGGAAAACATAGGATCTAAATGCATTTTTAACATATCAACGGCACAATTATTTGCCAAAGCATTGTCAAGAGAGATTGAAAATACAAATTTTCAATTTTGTACTCATTAATAGTACGCATGATGTAACCGGAAATATTACTTGCGGTATGTTGATATTCTAATTCAATAAAACTCAAAATACGTTTTTGCAAAGTCCAATTATTATCAATATAATGAGCGGTAACAAAAAAATAATCGGAATTATTTTGAGAAGACCAAATATTGGAAGTAAGAGAAATTTTAAATAAACCTTTAGAAATTTCGGAAATTAAGTTTTGTTTATATTCTTCATAAATAATAAGACAATATTTTCTCATAGTAGTCCTTGAAACGGTTTTAAAATTCGGATTAAAACCTTTAACTTGCATTTTTATAAAAGCAAGATTTTCAACAAGATAAAAAGGTTGTTAATTTTGAACAATAAATTTTGCAATCCATTTTCTTGCATTTTCATTAGAAAAAACAAAAGTTCCAATACTTGAATTTGTAAAACTAATTTGTGTTTGGGAAGGATCATTTTGACTAGTAGCATGTTTATTGGCGTGCCTTTCAAATGACCCGTTCCACCCGAAGTTTGACAAGAAAAATCTTTTTTGCATTTTTTACAAACGGCACGATCCCCTTTGTTTGGAAATTCAACAATATCATAAAATTCTCATACCCCCGAAGTTCTTTTTTTTCTGTTTGTTTGAGGCCTGCTACTAGATGGTCCCATATTAGGGGGTTTAGTAGCAGGCTCAAGTTGTTAATCATCGAAATTTTCGGAATTGTTTTCATTAAAAAAATGGTGTGTCGAAAGGAAAATTAGGAGAGCCGGCCATTATAAAAAATAAAAAAAAAAGGTTTAGGGTTACCTCAACCTTGATGATGTAAATTTAATTCGTGGTTTTTCTTGAGAATTCCGAATTGATTAATTGACGAAAAGGTGAGGGAATTGCCGGAGTAATGAAATGCTTGAGCCGAATTTGACAAACTTCAAATCTTGAACTTGAAGAGATTGAGAATTAAGAGAGCTTGGAGTCTTCAATGCTTGAGAGATTAGAACAAGAATGAGTAATTTTGTGTAGAGAAATATGTACATGTTTGTGGGTATTTATAGGTTTTTTTAATTTTTCCAATTCCCAAAATACCCTTGTAAACTAGCCGTTTATTGTTGTTGAAAAGGGTAAAAAGATAATTATATTTTAAAGTCTAGAATACCCTTGTAAACTAGCCGTTTATTGATGTTGAAAAGGGTAAAAAAGTAATTATATTTTAAAGTTTAAAATACCCTTAAAAACTAGCCGTTTTATAGTTGTTAAAGAGTCTAAAAATGTCATTTTCTAATGTTTAAATTAATTGGGTAAAAACATAAAGAAAAAATCCTGCCGGGCAGTGCCGGGCCTGCCCGCAACGGCTAGTTGTTGCGGGTCGTGCCGGGCTGGCCCGCGTGCTCGGGCCAACACAGCCCATGGCGAGCCGCGGGCCGCCATGGCTTGGCCTGGCACGACCCAAGGATGTGGGCCGTGCCAGCCTGGCCCGGCACTGTAGCTGGCCGGGCTTGGGCTGGCACGGCCCAAATCGTGCTGGGCCGTGCCGAGCTCGGGCCGGCACGGCCCAGCTTGCACCTCTACCCTCTACCTCATTTTTTTGGGAGAGAGAAAGGGGGAGGCGAAGGATTAGGGTTCAACTAACCTTGCTCTTTCCTAACATGTTTCAAGCTTCTCCTTGGATAATGGCTTGGTAGATAAATCTGACCCATTCCCATTGGTGTGTATCTTCTTCAAGTACAACTCTTTGGTTTCCACATCTTGAATCCAATGAATCTAAATTGACATGTTTAAACTTTGAATGAATGTTGAATTCTTGGGAAAAGGGACGGCACTCTTACTATTGCAATGGTCTATTCACTTATCCTGTTGCATGCCTAATTTTTCAAGAAACATCTTCGTCCACAAAGCCTCATTGTGACCCTCAGTGTATGCAATATATTCAACTTTTGTGGTAGATACTACAATGCACTTCTACAACTTTGACTGTCAAGAAATAGCTCTTCCTGTAAAAGTTATCACAAACTCTAAAACTGACTTTCTAGAGTCCATATTGCCTGCCATGTCTGAATCTATATATCCATGCATCCAAATGGGTTCATCTCTGCCAAATCACAAATATACTCGAGAAGTACCACTCAAATTCCTTAGTATCCACTTCACTGTAGCCCAATGTTTTTTCCCCGGGATTTAAGAGAAATCAGCTTACAACTAATTTTAGAAATTTTTAGAAATGTGATTTGATGGCATATGTTAACATGTAACTTTTAGAAAGTTTTTTGAGATAATTATAAAATAAAATAAATAAAAATTAAATAACAAATCATCTTCATGATAAAAGTTAGTATTATAACATACATGAATTAAACAAGCGTAAAAGAGTCATCCTAACTAACAATACATGTTTCACACTCCTACCAAACAAGTAATATCCAAATCCAACAAAATAAACGACAACAAGAGCAAACCCATCCAAGTTTTTTTAATAATGAGGTATACAAATTTTAAGAACAATATGCTAGCTAAGGTATTATAAAACTTAATTTAAATCAACACAAATTTAATCTACACCTCAACATGAAAGAAACACCAAATACAGAATATTATAGGTGTAATAGAGTAAGCACCACAAAATGATGAATAGCACAAGAAGAAACAAAAGGAAATTTTCATTGATGAATGCATATTTCTACATTCATTGGTGATTGGACTTCAAAAAATGACTTATGAACTGCGCTTGTGAGAGTTGATTGAATCATAATTGCAAACCTAAGTACTGATTCTATTTGCAGTCAATGTGATTCATAGGAGCTCATCAGCAAAAAACAAGCTAGCTTCTTTGAAGAAGTAGAAGTTCATCATACCATTACATTAAACTCTTTAAATACCATTTTTGACTTCGAGTAAAGAAAATATTTGTAAATATACATTCTTTATTATATAAAAAAATAGATCAATAAAAAATGAAGGTCCCATGAGGCCCAAGTTTATGTATCTTTACTATCAGGGGTCGTTTGGTTCGCGGTAATGTTAAAACATTATCAGGAATCTCACAATAATATGTTCATGTTACCAAGTTTGGTACTGTAGCAGTGGTAATGTTAATGGTAATGTGAGATTACCAATAGTGAAATATTATTATATAAAGTGGTAATTTGATTACCATCAAAATAAGTGTCCATCCAGATTACCAGGTTGGTGGTAATCTGTAATATATTTTTTTTCCCAATTATACACCCACTCATTTAATCTAATTCCTTAGGCTGGGGCATGGCGGGGAGGATATTCTCCGGCCCCGGCCATGCCCCGACCAATGAAAAAAATTCCCGACCCCAGCCCCTATGTGGCGGGAAATCGGGTTCCCTATCGGGGCCGAGGCTCATTGGCATCCCTATCTAATGCTTTCTTTATGTAATTTAATGATATGTTGTTCTTTATGAAATTAATTATATAGCTATTAGCATCCAAACTAACAGACGTTGAAATTAGATTAAATTTGCTCAAAATTTTAAATACAAAGGTATCTAAAAAAAATATGAAATAAATAATTTTTGATATTATAATTTAATTATTTATTTATCTAAATAATTTAAATTAAAATTTTCAAAATATTATATATAGGGGTATTTGGGTAAATTTGACATATTATTGAGGTGATTACCGTGACAAACCAAACATGGTAATGAAAGATTACCAGTAATTTAAGTTATCAACCAAACATGCTAATCCCATATTACCACAACATTCTCGGGCTTATTACTATAGTAATCTCATTATCGTGGGAATATATCATTACTGTGAATTAGACAACCTCTTAGTTTGATAGTATTATTACCGCTATTGCTTCACTAACAATATTTTGGATGTATTTAAATAATGAATCTTCAACATTGTAAATTTAAAATTTGAGTTTCTCTGGCACTCCGCTTAAGAATTTAGCACAAAACTTTTAATTTTGGTCAAAGTTTTATTTATTTATTTATTTTTTTTGCAATTTATTGTGGGCTCAATGTGAGTCAATTTTGCTTGAGTTCAATTCAAATTGTTCATTGAAAACTTTGTTTTGAACTCAGCCATTTTTTTTAACAAATAAATAAAAATTCATTAGTACAAAAGCATATAGTTGACATTGTTTGACAAGATGATGGGGCAATTAGGATCACATGGTAATTGATGACAAAACTTAGTGGCATGACATTGGAGAAAAATCAACTTAAAAGGAGATATTATAGGGAAGAAGTTATCTTAAGACAGAGCTATTAAAAGCAAGGTTGATTTAACTTGAAGAGCAAAGTAAGGGATGAAGACTATAGAAGACACTGGCTATATTTGGTTAGTAAATTAACTCTGAGTGCAATAAGATTAAGAGTCTAATTTGGTAAATGGCTAAATGAAAAAAGAAGCTATGAAGGGTAAGAGCAAGCAAGTAAGATTTAAGGAGCATGTGAAGGCAAAGGTAAATGAAGAAAAAATCTATGATTAACTTAGATTTGGAGAAAAACTGAATATGGATGAGTTATTTAGAGACATGACTGTACATTGTAAAGATTGAAGACATGTTTGGAGACCAAACTTAGATGAATAGAAGATAAAATGTGAAAAATTGTGAATAACTAAACTTGTGTGAATTGAAGATCAAATTTAGTTACTAGAAGATTGAGAAGACCAAACTTAAATGACATGGAGACTAAGTTTGGTTAAAAATTTGAAGATCTTTTGATGTGAAGAAGACACGTCATGTGGGGTGCATCCCTTGAGAGGGTACTACTGATATGATCGTGAGTAAGTAGGCTAGTCGCCGGTAGGTCGTGATTGGAAGGATTCAACTGTATTTGACTCAAACTTGAAACAACCAAGAGAGATGGAGACATCTTGAGGTCCCATTGGAATAACAATCATAACTTAGTTAATGTCAGCAGAAGAGTCATGTTGCAAGCTTAGTTACAATTGGAGATGCACTGGCTAAGTTTAGAAGGAGTCCAAGTTAGTAGCTACGGAAATTTTAAAAGAGAAAGGTGCTATTTTTTGGCACTTGGAGAAGTTTATTTAAAACCATGCTCTGAAGATTTAGGATGAGCCATTAGAGAGAGCCAAGCGTGTGAGTGAGAGAGTGAGCATTGGGCAATCCAGAGAGGTTGCTTATATACTTTTGTGAGGATGAGCGGCAATATTATACTTATGTTTATTCTCCTATTTTAATAGCTTTTATCCCCGAATTTGATCTTGTCCTTAGATTTAGGTTGTTGGTAAAGTATACCACTTCATATGTCTCCTTTTAGTTTATGGTGTGTTTGAGTATATGCTTGCATGAGATTTTAATTGATTTTTAGCCCTTAAACTCCCAACAAAACTTAATTAGAATAGAAAAAGAATGATTTAGAAGAAGAAAAAAACTAAAAATAAGCCACCATAAGGAGTTAAAAATATGTTATTTCTATGAGAGGTCCAATCATGCAGTGTAACATTAAAAAATGTGCTTGGAGTGATTTGTTCTTCTTGTTGAAAAAATGAAGTGATGTGTGCACCAATAAAGTAACAATTCTGACTTCATATATGAGAGCAATTTGCATGTTATATAGTCCATTCATTCTTAAAGCTCACAGATACTGATGTCCCATGAAAATCTTATGGTCTTTTCTTCACCAAAGTCAGCATATTGATCACAATTGTTTAGGAACAGGGACAAGTTATGTTTTGATTTCTAAGTTATGCTTGGGTTAAGCATAAAGAGTTTAAGAGCGATGAATCATCATCTGCTCGTCACAATTATGTACTTTATTCGGGAATATAGACAAACAAACTTTATGGCACAATTTTTTTTCCGTGACCACAAAGTCACATTAATAGAGTTGCATAAATAAAAAAAATGCTTGATGATGTATCAAGACATATTCTTTGAGCAATAAATTTGAGTTCCATGCGAAGACCTCTATTGTTAGTGGATTTCTCATATAAGATGTTTATTTTCTTATCAAGGGCCCAAGGGGTCGAGTTCAAACTTTAGCTCATACAAGATGTGGATATAGATGAGTTGAGATATTAATTTTTTATCTATGTATATCTCTTAAATAATTTGTTCATGCTCATCACAAAAAAATAAAATAAAATAAAATAAAATAAAATAAATTAAGCTCAATGAGAGTGTGATTTAATTTTCAGAGAAAATCAACTAAAGAGAATCATAACAAGCACTAGATTAGTAGTCAAATACAATATTTTGTTTTTTATTGTATTAAATAAAAATTTCCTTTTGCAACTCCTGCATTTCGGTAATCTTGGGTTTGAGTTTGAGCTACTGATTAAAAAATTTACTTAATCACATAATACATAATCAACAAAGAATGTTTGTTCCAGAGGTGAAATGGCCAATATTGGTATAGAAAACAATAAAGCGCGAGGGTCCCATATCGGAAGTTGGGAGGCCGATTTCTTCCTCGCGCATGATGCATGGTAAATAATATAAATAGTAAGCATATATTTTATTAAAATTACAAGAGGTGAAAAGTAGTAGAATGTACATGATTAATAAAATTAAAATTTTACATATATTGCAGCTAGTATAAATATAAGATTTAATGTGATCCACATCTCATTGGTATGCAATTATGAATCAAACTAAGTCTATTGGCATAGGGTTCTCTTTGTATGACATTCGTGTCATGCAAACGAGACGAATACGAATCTTAGCTTAAATTGATAGTACAAATGTATTGAGGGATTAGCTCCACGGTTGTCTTCGTAAAATAAAAATAATTTTAACTTGGTATAAAAAATTAGAGAGGTTGCTTTGAAATATTTCTATTTTATTTCGTGAAAGATTGTACGATAAAACAAAAAATTGTATTAGTTGCCATTGAGCAATATGTGTGCAGTAAAACAAGTGACTCCCATGCAAAAAGTCAAGAGTTCAACTCCTTAAGCACTTTCAGAGATAGTAGATGAGTGTCTGCTTTGCTTTGTTCATATTATAAAAAAAACAAAAACTATATATATGTATATACAATTCTCTTTCTGTAAAATTAGTAAAAACCAATGATTTAACCTGTACCAATTTTTTTTTCCAATAATAATAATAATAATAATAATAATAATAAAATGACTCAGTTGAAACACTCCACAGCAGCACTTTGTTTTTGGTAAAAAACAAACACACGGCATTTTGCAGTGGGCCCCCACAAGCCCACCGAAATGCAACAAATGCCTTCGTTTCGCTTTTAAAAAGACGCCTCCTCCTCCTCCTCCGCCTCCGTCTTCGACTACGATCGAAGCTTCGAGGTGGATCGATCTCTGATCATGACGATCCCTAGGAATGCTCTTCTTCGCCTCCTTGCTCTCATCTCCATCGTCATGGCATCCCTTCTCAATCCGTCCCATTCATCCTCCCTCCGCCTTCCAAGCGATCGGAGAGCAGCCCCGAACGACGTACAGTTCTTGGATCCCACTCGCGTCACCCAGCTCTCTTGGATTCCTAGGTATCTCTGCTTTCGTTGTTGTTTTCGTTTTTGGTTTGATTTCATTGATGGGAGGATTTGAGGGGGTTTTTGCAGGGCGTTCTTGTTCAAGGGGTTTCTTAGCAATGAGGAATGTGATCACTTGATGGCACTGGTGAGAGAAATCAATCTCTTCTGAATCTTGGTTGGGGGGTGATTGGGACGTTTGGGGGGGCTTGATTTTTACCTTCTGTGTGTTGAGAAATAGGCGAAGGACAAGCTGGAGAAGTCGATGGTTGCGGACAATGACTCCGGGAAGAGCATCATGAGTGATGTCCGCACGAGCTCTGGCATGTTCCTTGAGAAACGCCAGGTGGTTTCTGTTTCACTGTATGTATTTATTTTTCTTTTATCTATGTCTTTATTTATTGTGTGTTTGTTTGAGATGGAGTTCTTGAGGAAGTAGACACTAGGTCATGTTAAAAGTATAGTTTTGGTTTTGAATATATGTCGTTCTTTAAGTATATATATATATATATATATATGTGGAATTTGCTACAGAGGGAAATTATAGCTAAAATCAGTTGACATACGTCAATGATTTATTTGGGCTTCGTCATGGTTATGATTTTAAATTGGGCATTTTGTGTGTGTGCGTGTGTTCTAAAGGAGGAATCGATGTGATTCTGATTACTGTGGAGTGTTTGTGTGAAGCGGTAGGAAATTGTTTATTTATTTATTTTGATAATTTGGTTTGTGTGATTGTGGGATGATTAACTTCACTTTTACTATTACCAGCATGGTCCATGTTAAATGGTGAGATTTAGTATAGAGTGACAGTACGGATGTTGGGGGGTGGGTAGTTGGGCAGGTTTCTGGACAGCAGATCGGTAATGACTTTGAAATTCATTGTGTTTGTGCTATGTGGGACGTTTGCAGGTAGGCGGATGACAATTTGTACAGCCAAAGGGTCATGCGTCTTGGTATTTGTATAATTCAGTTAATGTAGAATGTGTGGAAGAGCAACCATCCTTTTAAAAGGTGGTACGTGATTGTTAATGGAAAGATGCTTTTTAGTGGTTTGGAAAAAAAAGGAGAGTTGTTTTACCTTGTGAGGACATGGAAGTTGTAATTGATGTAGGAACCAAACATCAATAGCACTATGATCAGCATGATATTATAGATCAAAACAGCTTCCAGATTGTTTAGTTAACCAGGGAATGATTTACTGAGAGATCATTATTTGATGCTCTTTGTAGCATTTTCTAATGACTAAGGAGGGTTGTTTGATCTTGTGAGGACTTGGAGGTTGTCATTGACGTAAGAACTAAACATCGATAGCACAATGATCAGCATGATAGTGTTCATCAAAACAGCTTCCAGATTGGTTAGTTAACTTACCTAACACCCATAGCACTATGATCAGCATGATAGTGTACATCAGAACAGCTTTCAGTTTGGTTAGTTAACCAGGGAATGATTTATTGGGAGATCATTATTTGATGCTCTTTGTAACCTTTTCTAATGACTAAAAGAGTTCCTTCTTTTTTTTGTGGGAGAAGATTAGGATCTAAGGGTTTTGGAATAAGTTGTAACTACCATCAGGACTCATACGAACAAACAAGGGAAATAGTTGAAGAGTCCATTTGCACTCAAAGAGTAAGGCTTCAAATCAACTTAACTTTCTTTTGCATCTATTAAGATGCATATAAGTATGATAAATTATCTTTGTCAAAGTGATCTATTTATATAAATCACGTTAAATCTCCAGTTAGCAAGTCAGGAGGCAGGAGACTTTTTTTCAATCCATCTAGTAAAAGTTCATTTGAAAAGAAATTTTCTGTTTGACCATCACCACTACTACATAAAAGGACTGGACATTGCATCTTTGTTTGATTATTGAATTTAATAAATCCTTTTTTTACAACAGTTTTCTAGAACAATGGATTTCTAGACTCAGAAGATGATCTTAAACAGAAGAGAATTGTTTGTCAGATGGTTATCATGCTAGTTTTCTCCCTTACTCTTCAATCTGTTTTAGGGTATTCGTTGCGCTGGTTCATAAAACCACCATTTGTTCACTTTGTAAACGATTTTGTTACACTTGATCAGATTATTTCAACTCATCCTTTCTGTAAAAGTGGCTATTTTTAGATTTTGCATGAGTTTCTTGGTTTTGATGATAACTAGGCGTTTGGGATTTCTTACTTATGAGTCTAATAGTTATTAACTTATAACTAGCGGTTTAATTCTCGCTTAGGGTTGCATTGAACTGAGGTAAGATGCAACAAGAAATAATCACATTTGAACTTCCTTTGTTTTGATTTATTAGATCTCAAAAGAATTGTTTTGGAACATTCTGGTTTATGCTTGTCGAATTAAGAACTAACAATTTTCTGCCTCTACATCTTTTAATGTAGGAAAGATGAAGTGTACTGAAACATTTCTCTTTTGCATAAATCTGATGTGCACACGCCAGACATTTGTCTAAACCTTCTCAAAACCATTTCGAGAAATTGAACAGTGGGCTATCTCGATAAAAGCGATGATCTTTCCATGATGTGAAAACTTTTAAATTCCCAAGCTCCACTTATACGCATCTGATCATGATTACTAATAAAACTTTGTTATTTCAACTTATATTTCTTTGTGGAATTCTTTTGTATTAGGCTGAGCTGTTAATAATAAGCAAGCACTTGCAGAATTTCTTGTTACAGGAATTGAGCATTCACTTGGATGTTCAGCATTAGCAGGCTGCAAAATTTATCACAAAGCCAATAAACAACTTTTGTTATATTTGTTTGGCAAACTAGTCACCCAGATGACCGGATAATCTCAATGCGTAAATATGTTTTTCTGTTGGAGATACACATGTGCTATCTTACTATTTGTCTGTTATTTGCTTGATGCATTGCTTTTCAAATATTTATTTTGATATTCTGATGGCATTCACCTAGAGTGAAGATTTGTTTTGTCAAAATATTAATTTTCTCTTTTGCTCATGCCATTTTGTTGTTATGGATGAACAGTATGATTCACTCTCTGGAATGTGATCTAATCTGCATTCCCTATTGAAAAACCTGAAATGTTTTGGGGCTTTTCCATATTGACCATTGAAATTAAAAAAACTGGCAACTTCAAGGACAGTGAACTCTCTAGACTAAAAATATCAGCCTGTGAGTCTGATAACATTTACTCAGAATGTTTGAATTTGCATAATACAATTCTGCTGATTATATCTTTAGGTTTTTTTCCTTCAAAGACTAGGAAGATGGACTTGTGGTGCTATAATAGGTTATCCTAGTTGCATTTTATATCATTCACGTATTTTGTTTTTGCTCCACCCTACCAAATATCTTTCTCTTTCCAGTCTCAAAATCCTAGTATTAAATTCTCACTGCCCCGATAAGCTAATATGTGCTTCATTTGTACAGAGACCAAATCAGCATATTTTGATGACAATTAAACTCATGATCGTTTTCTTTGGTTGAAGGATGAAATTGTTTCAAGAATTGAAAGTCGGATTGCTGCTTGGACCTTCCTTCCAGAAGGTAACCTTTTTGGCTTGACTTCATATTATCTTCATTCATCTTTCCTTTTCTTCTTTTCTTATAATAACTTCTATTCATCAGAAAATGGAGAATCTATCCAGATACTACACTATGAAAACGGAGAAAAGTATGAGCCACATTTTGATTATTTTCACGACAAAGCCAATCAAGAACTCGGAGGTCACCGAATCGCCACAGTTTTGATGTATCTATCCAATGTTTCAAAGGGTGGGGAGACCATATTTCCAAATTCAGAGGTAAGAATCACAAAGTTAACCTTCGCAAATAGCATCTTCTTGTACCAACATCTGCAACAATTGCAGGGAAAACTTTCTCAACCAAAAGATGAAACTTGGTCTGACTGTGCAAAAAATGGCTATGCAGGTATCTTCACTCCATTGTACCCAACATCATAACCTAATGGTTCTTGTTCCGCTTGTTAGTGTTTTTTTCTCAAATTACTAATTAGTTGCACAATACTTCCCCACAAATATTTTAGTTTATCCAAATCACTTTATACTGCATTTTACTTGAAAGAGTCCCAACTCTTGATTTCTGTTATAACCCATGCCAGTAGCAATGGAGTCGACCTTATCTTCTTGTGTGTGTATTTATCTACAAGTGTTTATTCCTCTTTGCGAACGTTTTGGTGATCTGTTATCATAAACCCTATCAATTGATATGCACCTGCAGTGAAACCCGGAAAGGGCGACGCATTACTGTTTTTCAGCCTCCACCCTGATGCAACCACAGATGCGAGCAGTTTGCATGGAAGCTGCCCTGTCATAGAAGGTGAAAAGTGGTCAGCAACAAAATGGATCCATGTGAGATCCTTTGACAGAATTGAGAGGTCAAGTGACAAATGCGCCGATGATAATGAGCTCTGTGCACTCTGGGCATCCGCCGGAGAGTGTGAAAAGAATCCTAATTACATGGTTGGCTCAAAGGATACAATTGGATATTGCCGGAAGAGCTGCAGGGCCTGCTCATCTTAAGATAAAAGAGTACATAACATCTTAGGAATCGTATCAATCGTAAATCTCTTGAAAACCTTGGTCTAGTATTCGTTGGTTCACTGATCCAGTGTGAAATAGGTATCCATAAATGAAATGAAATGAAATGAAATGGGTGTTGTATTGTGATGTAATTTATGTCTAGTTTAGAGAAACATCAACAGCATCAAAATAAAGCAGGCCATGCATATCAAGAACATGCAATGTATGTTCCTTAGATTTTATTAGTTGCCAATTGCGGGCTATATAGGTAAATGGTGATGTAGATCACAAAACTATATTTAGTTATCACTTTAGGTATTAAATTTCACTTTGTATCAAAATAGTCATTCAATTTCAATTTGGTTTCAATTTGGTTTCAATGAGAAGTCACAATAGAATTGTGTGAAAATTACCATGTGAACATTGATTTTACAGTCCGTATAGGCATTATATCATCATATTAAATGTCACATAAACCAAAGACATTTACACTCCGTATAGACATTTACATTTGTGGATACACTCATAAAAGCTCGTATTTGTATTTTTGTCTATATCTTTGAAATTTATAGGGTTGTAAATATAAGTAAAATGTTTCTTGGGCATTTAACTAGAAGGTCTTTTAAGGGTTTGCTTGGGATGAGGTTTTCAAAGATAAGGTAAAGTAGTCAACGACTTTTGTGTCAATTGGTACTTGGATCTCTCATGAGGAGGCGCGTACATGCCCCTCTCTTTGTTTAGCTAACCCAGTAAAGATTTCGCTCATTTTGACAAAAAAAAATATATATGGTAAAGTAAAATTTGTAGGAGAACTATGTTTGGGGGAGAGAGGGTTTAAGAGATTAAGTAGAGGTTTCAAAACCGCAATTTAATTATCTTTTTCAGCCATTTTATTTACATTCCCTTACTGTACCTTACCTTAATAAAACCTCCATATACTCTCATCCAAGCAAAGTCTAAATTAGTATGTGTGGTAAGTGTTATCTAGATGCACAAATATTTGAATTTAAAACCACTTGTTTAATCAAACTAAACTGCAGTCATTTTGATTAATCCTAGAGATGGCAATAGGGCGAGGAGGGGCCAAGGCTGTCTTGCTCTGCCCCCACCTCGCCAACCAAATGCCTTGCCCTACGCTTCATCTCACCATGTTTTGTTTTTTTAATCTTCTCAATACCATAACTGTCTCACGGATGTTTGCACTTATCCCACCCGCTTTTAATGGTGTTGCTTAAAAAAAAATAAAAATTTTCACTATTTTATTTTATTTACATTGATAATTACAAAATATGTAATATTACATTAAGTAAAAAATTGGTACAATTTATATAACAACAATTTTTATTTATAAATTAAAAAATTTTAAAATTATATGTATATATTAATATATAGGGGCATATATGCAAATATTTTAACAAGCAAGCTAAAACCCAAACTGCCCCGTTAAGGGTGGATCGGATCTGAAACCACAAGTTGGATCAGTTTTTGTTATTCCTAATTAACCCCGCTTTTGTCAAATTAAATTTTAATAAAATAAAAAGTGAAAATTGCCAAAAAAACCCCATAAGTTTGCAATATGGTAAAAAACACCCCGTTAATTTCTCAATACCTAAAAACCCCTTCCTTTTAAAATCAATGTTTTCTAACTCCCAAAAGTTTTCAACGGACGTTAACGGAGTTATGTTTGAATTTTATGGACGAAATTACTCTTTTTTGCATGGGAAGTCGTTACACTGGAACTTTTGAAAAGTGGGGCAATTTCCTTTAGGGTGATCCCAAGACACGTCCGTATACACCTTTCTTCTTGACCGCGCTTCATCGGCTTTTCCATTTCCGAAGTTGTCTCTGCGTGGACATCATCCGTAACTTCAGTTCTCAAAACTCTGAATCACTCGTGGCAAGCATTCGACACTTTCATCAGTTTGCAGTTCAAAGTATTGAAGAAGTTGTGTTTTAAGTAAGGGTTTTATTTGAACCACTCTATTACACAGAGATATTCGTCGGTTTTGTTTTGTGGTTCTATTTTTATCGAAAGACACTGAAGTATGCGGGGGAATTTCTCAACTGGGGGTTTTCTAGTCTGCAGGCAGATTTGTTGACCAGCGGGTTGGTTTGTCTTAGATTTTTGACTGTGTCCACGATCATCGCAAAAGTTTTAGGTTGTTTTTATTTGTGTAATGTTTACAACGTGCGTTTCCCATTTCATTTCATATAGTTGTTGTTTGTAAAATGAGGTTTCCGTGTAAGAAATGGGTTATTGTTTAAGACCTTAGGTCTCTGTTTAACTATTCATATCTCTGTTTAATAATTGAGCTTTCCGCTTAACAACTTATATCTCTATTTAACAGTTGATGTCTCCGCTTAACAAATGTTGTTATTGTTGCAGTCTTGTGATTATGGCGGTAAACCTAGTCAACAGCAGATACTACTTGACACCGGTGGTGGGGACCTTGGCCGAATTGAAAGTCCACATGATCTCTCGACATTGGGAGATCATCCAAAAGACACCGTTTACGGCATTCATTGAGGTGGAAGCTGTATTCCAAGAGGGGGCCGTTCTGGATTCGCTTCTGCAGAGGTACGATGGTCGCACCAATAAATTCAGGATCGAGGCGAGCCTGCTGAACTTCAGGCCTGAGGATGTGGCTCTGATTTTGGGTCTGCGTTGCCACGGAGACGCGGTCCTTTTTAAGAAGAAAAAAACACAGTCAGCATTTGAGGGAAGGTATTTATCAAAAAGCTACGAGAGACATCGAAAGTCCATCAAAGCCACTCTTCAGCGGTTTGTTTGACAGAGGGGAGAGGAGGAAGATTTTGTGAAACTGTTGATGGTGTACCTCATGGGGACAGTCCTCTTCCCGACTACCTCATGCTCGGTGCCCAATTGAATCGTTGATTATGTCGACGATCTACTAGGCGCGGGGCGTTACGCATGGGCGCAGGCGACACACAAATGGCTTATGGAGGACATCCCACAAGCTGCAGCTCGAGTGCAAGCCAGATGCGGGGAGGGGGGGAAGGTAAACACGGGGTACATTAAGGGTTGCTCTATCGCGATGTGCATCTGGTTTTACGAGCTAAACAGAACCGGAAAAAAAGTCCGTTTCGGCAAGACCCCAAGGGTGCTGTGCTACGGTGAAAGTACTTACCGGAAGCATGCGACGATAGAAACCAGGTTGTCAGCTCTCAAAGGAAAAGAGATAATAAATCATGAACAATGTGTGTAGAATGAGTAGTTAATATTTAATTATAGTCTTTCCCATTTAATAAATGAGTAGCTGTGTTTAACTTTAGGTGTCGGCGTTTAATATTTTTATTCTTCGTTTAAATATGTGCTATACCGTTTACGTGACCATGTCAAATGTTTAAAGACGCCTGTGTTTGATTAAATTGGATGATTTGTCTGAGATTGTTTTGTTTACGTATGTTAGTTTCCTGAGCTGGTCCCTGCGAATGCTGAGGAGGAGATATTTGTTCGGGCCAGCCAGCGGAGGGATGCTATTGCGCTGGAACCACTTGTACGAAGGCAAGAGGAGAGGGCGGCCTCTTCCGTGCGTGCTCGATGACGCCGTTCCCCCACTTCCAGCCCAACACGCAATCCTCGGTGTCGGGTAAGCCCTCCTCTACCCCGCCCGACGGCAACACCCCACGCTCCGGCCGCGATAACGACAGTTCCCCCGATCGCCACAGCCACCTCGACCGCGGCAGCCCCCTCCACAGCAGTAGGTGACGAAATCACTTCCGCATTTTTGCAGGCATGTCAGGTGATGATGAACACTTTCCCCCAGCTGGTCGCTCGGGTTGAGGCATTGGAGGCACCGTTTCAATCAACTGCACCGTCTGGCCAAATAAAAGAAGTGTCCTGGACGGAGGAGGCGTCGGAATTGGGTGACGACATCTTTATCGGGATGGCCATTCCAAGACGGCCACGTTTGAAAAGGCTTGCGAAAATGGTGAAAACAATAAAGCCTCTCTGTTCACCACCGGCCGACGATGAAATAATGGCAGCACCATTGGCGGCTGATGTTGTTGTTGTGTCCGTCGCCGATGTTGACGTGCCCGCCGAGGTGGAGAAGATCGTCGACGTCGTTACCACTGCTGCGTTTGAGGATGCCTCCGAAATCCCCGTCCCGGTGGAGCCGGCGGCCGACGGTGGTGCATTGAGGGTGGTGGCCACAATCTCTGAAGAAGAAGAACCAGCCGAGGATGTGTCTCCTCTTGATGATGTTGCTTTGGCCGCGGTTGAGAACACCGTTGTCTCTATTGTGGAGGAAGTCCTGCACACGGAGGAACGAGCGGCCGACAGTGCCGCATCCAATGCAGGCGCGATCCCGCAACAGTAAAAAGCATCTAAGGATGAACCCAACAAAGCTGTTGTCGAGGGGCAAGGGAATGTCACCGAAAGCAAAACGAAAGCTATGATTCTTGCCAACCAGCAATATGAAGAGGTTCGGCAAGACTTCGTTCCGAAGAAAGAAAAATACGTTGGTAAATCGCGCCTCGGCGTATTCGAGCAGGAGTTGATCAAGATCTTCCTCAACTTCCCTATGGACACGTAAGTGTGTTAGTTTTTATGTTTTTGTTTACATACAGATGTTCCCATTTACGTATTTTCTTTTTCGTTTAAGTATATAGGTTACCGTTTACGATCGTGCTTTACCATTTAACTTTCAGCGTTACTGTTTAACTTTATACATTACTGTTTAAGTGTATATGGTTACCGCTTAAGATTTAGTGTTCTGTTTTAATTACACATGTTGCCGTTTAACCGCAGGGCAGTCGTATGGAGGAATAACTATGTCAGCACTACACGGGCCAACCTATTCTTACTACTTGACGGGAAGGAGATGGTGACAGATGATGTGATGGACGCCTTCGTGTGCATAATACAAAAGTCACTGACCAGAGTACCATATCCCTACAAGAAGCACGCCTCCATCACAAGACCGCTGGTATTGTTTATGTCAAAATAGGAAGACGCACATAAGACGACTTTAGCTATGATCGGAGATGCCACCAAAGTCGTTCATAACGTTGACATTGCCATCCTTCCCATAATCATAAATGGCCACTTCCATGTCGTGGTGCTCGACAATAACACTAAGAGTACAGGCATTACACTTCATGCCAAAGTGAAGAGTACGACAAAGATATTTTTGTAGCTATAATACTACAGTAGCTATAAAGAACATCATTTATAGCTCCTTATAATTTGATTAAAATTTTTAGTTTCACAGATTATTAATTCGTAGCAAGTAGACAGTATTTATTTTGATATTTTAATATTGTGGCACTAACTAACCTTTAAGCTACTATTTTTTAGCCACAGTAATTTAGCATAGCAACATACTTTATTTAACCACAAATATACTTCGCTTGTAGCAATAATGATTTTAAAGTTTAGATAGTAGCCATGAAAATATTTTTGTGGCTACTATTTATTTACAGCTACATACATTATATACATATAGCTAATAATTATTTCAAAATTTAATTTGTCATGAATACAATTTGTGTAGCTATAGTTGATAATATATATCCCATAGCTAAATATATACATGTTAATGAGTTACAAAGAAAAAACAACTGTGGCAAAAACATAAACACAACTTATAACTTAAATTGTGATAATAAAAATCAATTATTACATTAAATCCTTTTAGTAAAAAAAATTCAATACCCACTTTATAGCAAAAGTTTTGAAATAATAAATCTAAAATTCTATATGTAATAAATAGGATGCATGAAAAAGATATTTAAAATAGATTAAAATATAAAAAAAACTTGTAATGAAAGAAATAACTTTAATAAAATATAGATTACGCAATAGAAATTAATATGATTACTACTAATTATATGGTGAGATTCTCATTATACTCGTATTATTCATGCATTCCATCATCTTGAAAAATCTAAAATATATTTTTAGTTTTTAGAGGAAAAACAAATCAACAATTGACTCTTTATTAAAAAAAAAAATCAAACATTCATTTTGTAGAATCCTTTTAAATAACATTCTTATGAAATAAAATTTGGACATAGCTCACCATTCGTAAATTAAAAATACATGAAAATAGCTAGCAAAAAAAATACAAATAATAAATAAATAATAAAAAAACTACTAAAAGGTAAATAATAATTATTTCTATTTTAATCTCTTCAGAAGCTCCATCAAGAAGACAGTTCAAGTCTTTCGTCCTTTTTATCTACAAAAATAGGGAAAAAATTAACAAATGAAAGAAGAAAGTAAATATTTTAATTAATTAAAAATATAAAAGATAAAAAGTAATTCATACCTTTAGTTGACAAGGTTGCTATAATTTACTCATAGTAATAAATCTTCATCATCAGTATTAGGATCAGATTCTATATCTCCTTCTACTAAAGATTCGTCAATAAGATTAACATCACCTGTAAAGGCCTTCACATTATTTCTCCCCAAATTTAACAAATTGTCATCCTCTTCAACTGAAATTGAAAATTCATGATAACTACATGATACATTTTGTTGAAAAGCTTCCTCATCAGTATGCATTGTATCAACACTTCCCAAACCTTTCGATGGTAAATCAAAAAAATTCTCAGACTGACTTTTTAAAACAATAACCCAATTAGGATTGCTACCATCTTTAACATAAAAAACTTGTTCTGCTTGAGATGCAAGGACAAATGGCTCATCAATAACTAACTTCCTTGAAGTATTGATACTAACAAAATCATGCTTAGCAATCTTGACTCTCTTTCCAATTTTATCAACATCCCACCAATCACATTTAAACAGAACAATTCTTTTCCCTCCTAAGTATTGAAGTTCTACTATTTCAGTGAGGACACCAAAATAGTCTACACTCTTAGAACCCATCACTCCTTTTACCAAAACACCATTATTTTGGTTTATTCTTTTCTTTTCAAGTTCCTTTGTGTGAAATCTAAAACCATTTATGACATATCCCATAAATTGTTGAACACTAGAAAGTGGACCTCGAGCCAATGATAATAATTCATCACTTATATAAGCACTTCCTTCTCGATGCAATTGTATAGCCTATGAAATTCACATGCCAACAAAAAATAAAGTTAGTTTTTCTTAAAAATAATATGAAATTTAATATACAAAATATTAAAATTAATGATAAACAAAACATACTCTATGATGAAACCAATCAGAGAAATCAGTCTCATGCACACTTTGCTCATATTCACTGTAAAATAAAAAATTATATAAATAAGAAATAATAACAATATATAAGGATCAACATACACACACTCACACACAGATATGTATGTATATAAACACAAATAAAAAAACTGTTTCATACCATAAAAATGGTTGAACTTCTTCACAATTTTTCAATATGTAGAGTTGGGCTTGCTTTCGTTCATATTCATCTAGACATTTAGCTTTGCCTTTCGATGAAGGAAAACCCGTTTGTGCAAACACAGATAACCCATCTAAATTAATATCACCTCCATCAGAATTTCTTGAAACTTGGTTGAATTTGAACTCAATACCATGTAAATATCTTGAGCAAAAGATAAGACTTTCCTCAACAATATACCCTTCTGCAATGGAGCCTTCTGGTCGACTTTTGTTACGAACATAACATTTTAATTTACGAAGAAACCTATAACACATAACTTTTCATTAATTGTTCAACCAATATTAATACATTAAAAGATTAAAAATAATAATAATGATATAAATAATTTTAGGTATTACCTTTCAATTGGATACATCCATCGGTATTGTACAGGACCTCCAAGCTTAGCTTCAGTTGTAAGATGAATGCCAAGTGCACCATAATATCAAAAAATGAAGGTGGAAAAATTTTCTCCAACTTACATAATATAATTGGAATTTGAAAAATAAGATGGTCCAACAGATCCGTTGTTAACACTTTAGAACATAACTCTCTAAAGTATATACCCAGCTCAACAATAGCATCATACACATTAGCGGGAACAATTCCGCGAATAGCCAAAGGAAAAAGTTGTTGTAAAAGAATGTGACAATCATGACTCTTAAGCCCAAACATTTTGCGTTCTTTCAAACTCACACATCGAGATATGTTTGAAGAAAACCGATTTGGAACTTTTATAAATTTTAAAAACATGCATACTTTATCTTTCTCTTCATTAGACAAATTAAAACATGCAGCTGGATAATACCATTTCCCATTTTTTTCAAATCGATGGAGATCTTTTCTAATACCCATTTCTTTCAAATCACGGCGTGCATTCAAACCATCTTTTGTTTTCCCCTCTTTATCCAATATGGTACCAAAAATATTTTCACAAATATTTTTTTCAATATGCATAACATCAAGATTATGTCGTAACAAAACATTTTCCCAATAAGGCAACTCAAAAAATATACTTTTCTTTTTCCAATTCAGATGATCCTTATTTTTACCAATTTTTGGTTTTATAACATTTTTGCCAAATACAACAGGTTGAAGCTTATGCAATTGATTTATGATATCTTCACTAGACAATAAATGTGAGCCACAACCTTTTTCAACAGTTCCATCAAAAGCATGCTTATTAGAACGCCACTTATGATTTGGAGGCAAAAATCGACGAGCATGCATGTAACAAAATTTACGATAATATTTAAGACGGAAAGATGGAGTATCTTTATTACATGAAGGACAAGCTAACGTACCTTTTGTGCTCCACCCTGACAAGTACGCATATGCCGGAAAGTCACTGATAATCCATAAAATTGCAGCACGCTCGGAAGTTCTCTTTCTTTGAAGCATCATAGGTATCGGCTCCATTATACCACAAATCTTTCAATTCATCTATTAAAGGTTGTAAATAAACATCAATATCATTTCCAGGGGCCTTCGGTCCAGGTATCAACAAAGTTAACATGCAATATGGTTTCTTCATACACATCCACGGAGGTAGATTATATACTGTAACAATCACAGGCCATGTGCTATATGAGACACTCATGTTACCAAAAGGGTTCATTCCATCGGTTGATAATCCAAGTCTCACATTTCGAGGCTCTCTTGCAAATCCCATGTTTGATTCATCAAAAGATTTCCATGCCAAAGAATCTGCAGGATGTCTCAGAATACCATTCATTAGGACGTTGGTCATGATGCCATCTCATATCGGAAGCTGTCTTTGATGACATAAATAACCTTTGTAATCTTGGTTTTATAGGAAAATAGCGTAGGACTTTCTTTGCAATAATTTTGTCACCCTTACTAATGTCATCTGATTTCCATCTGGACTCCCCACACATCAAACATTGATCAAGCTTTGCATTCTCCTTCCAAAATAACATGCAATCATTTGTGCAAGTATCTATTTTCTCATAATCAAGACCCAAATCCTTAATTATTTTTCTTGCTTCATAAAATGATTTGGGTAGAGGTTCACCACTAGGGAGTGCTTCTTTAAATAGTTGCATTAAGCTAGTTATCGTTTTATCACTAATGCCATATAGACACTTGATTTGAAATAGTTTAACAATAAAAGATAACTTTGTAAAATTCTCACAATTGGGATATAGCTTTTGTTGGGCATCTTCTAATAGCTTAAAAAATTTAGAAGCCTCCTTTCCAAGGTTTGGAATTTTATAAGGTTCATCCGAGCATTCACCATGTTCAAAAGTATTGTAATCATCATGCTTTTGGTGAGTAGAATCTTGCATTATGGTATCCATGACTTTTGGTCCAGCTGCATTGTAAATCATGCCACACATATCATCAAATTTATCAACTTGCACTTTATGATCAATTTTTCCTTCTATGATGACCTCTCCATGATACAACCAACGAGTGTAACTTTTAACTATTCCATCCACCATTAAATGTTCTTCAACCTCATCTCTAGTTTTGAGCAAAGCATTATTGCACTTAACACAAGGACAAGGAATTACACCATCTAGTTTTGTATGGTTGAATGCAAATTCAAGAAAATTATGCACTCCTTTTTTGTATTCATCACTCAATCTATACGCTGTCATCCATTTTTTATCCATCGTATAATCTGTTTCATATTGAAAAATATATATATATATATGTGAATTTAAAATACAAGATGAACATTAAACAATAGAAACCAAATCATATGCATTTGTCAACATTTAACTTATGCCAATATTATATCTCCACAACATTTGTCAACATATTATATTAGATATCGAATGACTAGGAATATAGTTCATCTATCATAAGACACTACAAATTATCACTCTTGTGAGAAAAAAAAAACATTACAAGTATTTAAAAACAAACACTCACTCCCCATCCTGAGAGATACGAAAAAATATTAACTATATCTTTGACACTTACAAGAAACTCATAAAAATTATTGTCACCTTTTTTTTTAACTATTTAACTCTTATATACACTAACTAAGACAAGAAATCATTTACTTATAGGTTAATAACACCATATTATATTTGGTAATCAATCTCCTTCCTTGGCAGCACCTAGATATATATGGTAATCTTCTCTACATCCTTTATTATTCATTGTGATGTTTCCAACCTTTGAATTAAAAATAATTAATGAGACATGGGAAGGATTTACCATGATCCTCCTAACTTTCAATTCAAGCGCACTCTCATGTGACATGAAGTCATTGAGATTGCATTCATATGATTTATGCGTGCATAGTTTCTTGTATATCTAAATTTATATATCTAAATAAATTTATATATTACAAATAACATATAAGAGTATTTACATAAAAATAATAGATGCCAATATTCTAAGATCAAATAAGTCCTCGATTTATTTTATTTCTCTATATTAATTGTTCTTTCCTTTCATTAATAGTTGATCACTGAGAAAAAATTAATAAATTCTACGAGTAATAACATGGTGACATATACCAACATAAACAAGATGAAGGATTTTAAAAAAAACCTGGAGGAGTGTTGGTTGGTGAAAAATGAATAACACTACAATGGCGCTACTTGATATTGAAATATTTCTCTTGCCTGAAAACAATAAAGATATGAATAAAAAATCCAATTGTAAACTCATAAAAAAAAACTCTACAAAAAATATATAAACATTAACACTAAACTAACATTGAAGGCTCATAATAACATTATAAAATCATTACATCTAAATCTTAAACGTTCATGAATCTACATATAGGATGCACACCTAATTTAATCTAAACAAAGAGAAATTTAAGGAAATCAAGAAGTGATAAATACATTGCTTTCATGCATCTTAAATCATGGATGCACCTAATTTAATCAAATACATAAATACATCCAACATCTATAATCAAAAACATATCTTTCAAATCATAAACTAAAAAAACAACAAAAAAAGAGATCTAACTACTTTAATCTATTCAAAGTTTTTCTTAGAGATATAAAAAAATAAATTGAAAAAAAAAGAATGAAGAGGAATCAAGAAGTAGAGAAAAGGACAAACCTGAAACCAAAATTTTTGGCGATGGGAAGAAGAACAAGATGGAGAAACGGCTAACAGTGGGAGATGAGAAATCAAGGGGATACCAACGCCCATAGGCAATAACAAGCAAGGGTTTTTGATGATGGGGCTTTTTTTTTTAATCTACCCCTCTTGATACATTAGCCTCTTCCTTTGCTTGATTTGTTTATTTTAGCCCTTTTCTTTTTATTTAATTATTTAACTCTTTTTACTTAAAATTTCTTTTCTTAAATTTTTTTTTTCAACTCACCATATCCACATGTCATTAGTTAAATTCGTCTTATAAAAAGCAAAGTATTTGAAAAATAAAAAAAATAACCATAAAAGAATGCAAGCCTATTGCCAATATTATAATGGTTCACTCATTATTCCAATGAAAATAAGTTGGCTTTATTAGGAAAGTATATTTTTGTATGAAAAAAGTACTTTAAAAATTTAAATGAAAGTTATATATAAAGGAAATTTATTTATTTTTAATTCAATAAGAAATTCAAACTAGATGCTTCCGATCTAGAATGTAACAAATATTTTAAAAATTTGAAGTGCACAACTTCATAAGCTACTGGAAAACCCCTCCCTTCCCTAATGAAATAAAGAGATTTTAGGAGACTAATTGCGTTGATTTTCAAAAAATTTGAAAGCTATATGAGACAATATACATATTGGTTGTGAAAGCTCATAGTTTTTCAATTGGTATATAGCAGTAAGAATTTGTAGTGAATAATTATTTTTCATCGACAATGTAGGGAATTATATGATCTAAAATGAAACATCAATAAAGCAAGAAACTATTAAAATTGCATGGCAGATTATAAGTTTTGTAAAGAGTAAAAGATAGTAATATGTGCTAGTTTTTGTGAATGCCTATTAAACTCAATATAAACAGGTTTAGACAGGCACATCTAGTGGAAATGTCACTAGTGATTGGTTCATATATGGTTTGGGTTAACCCTTCTAAGTACCCTCTAGCTAAATTCACAAATTTTACTTTAACTTGTAAACTTTTAAAATTATTAATTGATAAATAATTAAACTAAATTTTATTTAACTTAACATATGTTATAAATAAATTGATAATTGTGGAAAATTATACAATGTAATAAAGTCAAAATATATAGTTAATTTTGTAGAATTTACAATTTTTTATTTTAACAGATTAAATAGGTATAAATAAGGAATAATTATTTCTATAGATTTACAAACTAGTATATGTAATATGTTAATATGGTTTTGTACTAACTTTAATAGATTAAGAGCAAAAAGTTTAGTAAAATGAATCAAGTTTTGGTTTTTGTTTTCAAGATTGAACCATCCAATGGTTTAATAATGTGATGGTTTTGGATTTTAATACTTATATTAAATTACAAGTTGATTTCAATTGTCTCAAATTCTGTTATAAAAGTATAAAAAAATGACTCAAAGTTTAATTCTTTACGTGATTTATTATAAATTAAATAATGGGGACTAGATAATTATATTTATGCAATAATATAATATAATATAATATAATATAATATATACATTACATTATATTAACTTCGGTTAGGCTACTATATAGATAATATTATAAAGGTTTGTTAGTGTAACGGTATTTAATCTAGTACAATCATAATCATAGATCTCTTTTATAAAAAATGAAAATGAAAAAGGAAAGATCATGATATCATAATAGATGGTGAGAAATTTCTTATAAAAAAATCTTAAATATTAAGGCATGTGGAAATTTTGAAGCCATAAATATCTAATTACCAAATGAAGCAATTGCAATAACAGTTATTTGATTGATTCCAAAAAAAAACTGACCGAAATGTTACACTAATATATATATATATATAAAATTCCCTGTAAAATAAGTTATTTTTAATTTGGGGTTAACATGAAAAATTTTATATATATTAAAAGATGGACCCAAAATTATTTGACCATGAAATTTATTCAAAAAGGCCAAAATTAATTTTGAAAATTGTAGGAGAAATAAATATTGTTTGTTGATGCCTTGAATTTCTTTAAAGGAAAGAAACATAATTTTTATTCTCACCATCTATTTTTGGACGGAAAATGACTAAATTCATTTTTAATTTGAATTAAAATAATAATTCTAATTCCCACCTTGTGCTTGGAGGGAAAATAAAAATTTCAATTCCCTCCTCAATTTTAAGATAGTAGTGGCTATTATTTTTGTCTTTTTTATTAAACCCAAATTCATGTTTTCATTTATCATTTTGTTCAACTATTAAAATCAAAGCCCTACTCATATGGTTGAAGATTTTGTCAGGTATGTCTTTTTCAATTAATCTTGTTTGTACATATTGAGATAAGGGATTGAAGCCATATAGTTTTTAATCATATTAAAATATATAAATACTCCTAAGATTGCAACTACATTGCTTAACTTCTATAGAATTTTCAAGTTCATCTTCTTTTCTTTTTTCTTTTTTTTTCTTTCTCAAATTTTTGTCAACATAATCAAATTAGTAGTTATAAAAAATCAAATATCAACCTATATTCTCCCTCAACACCAAACAATATATGCTCCTTAAATCATGTTATATGCCATCTCTCTTTCAACCTCATATTCACATGTTTCTTAATAGATTTTTTGTTTTGTTTTGATTTATTATAAATTCATCATGAATTATATTTTATGATATATTTGTTTATATTATGATAGGTCAACTTTATCAAATTGCTACCTATACGATATCAAATTTATCAACTTATATTATCCCTCAACAATAAATCACACCCATAACATGTTTCCCTCTCTCTTTCCCCTCCAATATTCACATAATTTCTTCATATATATTTTTTTGTTGTTTGTCTAGATTAATTATTACTTTGTAATTTTTTTTTATTTCATGACATATTGTATGCAACTACATATATGCAATTTTTTTCTGTATAGTTTGTTTTTCTTTACATTGTATGCAACTATTTTTTCAAAAAACCCATTATCAATTTTATTAAATTACTTCTTTTTGCACTTTATGCAATTGATCAATCAACATTAAACTACATGTACCCACTTATCCTTTATATGTTATATCTATCTCTCTCCCCTATATTCATACAATTTTCTCATAGATTTTTTGGTTGTGGGACTACATTACTTATAAGTTTATGATGCATTTTATTTCATGACATTTTTATATTTCGCTTTAGATTGTATGCGATTATTGTTTGAATATTTCACTTCAAATTTTATTTGCACAACAACCAAATCATTATAGACATTCAATTGATTTTTTTAATTTTTTCATATTATTTTATGTCAAGCAGTAGGAGAATGGCTAGGCATGGAGGATTTAGAAAACGAAAAGAAAAAGATCACAACATTGGAGAAGATTTTCCAAAAAAAATTGATCTGGCACTCCATCATCAACCATCTGACATCTGTAAACCTACAAACATCACAAGTGGATCAAATAGTCATCATATTCTTCAACAGCCAAGAGAAGGTTCTAACTCTATTGGTAAAGAACAATTCACAATTGTCTTAAATTTTAAATTTAAGTTATGAATTCATCTTCCATATTTATTTTATTAAATATCACTATCTCATAATGCAATTTTATTTTATTTATTGTAATAGGAATGGTGGACACCTCAATAAGAAAAGTAATTAGATGCCACTACGGAGGTCATTTTACATTTTCACAAGGCCGAAAATATGTGAATGAAAAAGTGAAGGTGACCGATTTTGATATTGATTTTCTAGCATATTTTGATATGTTGGATTTTTTGAAGGAGGAATGTGAATTTGACATTTTGAGAGGTGACAAGTTCTATTATCTAAATCCATCAAGCGCTTTTGAGGATTCTAATGCCCTAGTACTAATTAAAGATGACAGAGATATCCAAAACATGCTTGATAACTATGCAAGTTTTAGTTCGAAACCTATTGTGATATATACTCTGTTGAAAGATTATAACGTTGTGCCTAGCACTTCTTCTGAAGAAAATTTCAGACATAGTGATGTGGATGTGATAAACAATGGAATCGAAGAGCATGAACCAAGTCCAATAAATATTTCAGGTATATAGTGTTTTTATTCCATACATTTTATTTTAATGATTTTGATTTTTTGTTTATTGATTTAATATATTTTTATTTCTTGTTAATAGCTTCAAAAGTTATTAAAAGAAAAACAAGAGGGCCTACACGTTGCTTGAGACTCATTGGCTTAGAGAATGGACAAAAATTGCAAGTAGAATTTGATGATGACCATCAAGCTGTTGGTGATGACTCAACAGATTTTATTTGGTTTTTAGGACAAACAGTTCGGAATAGATCATGTTGTCCTTTACAAGTCAAACAATGGAAAGATATTCAAAATGACTCCATTGAGCATATGTGGCTCATTATATTAGTAAGTTGCCCAATAACTAATTCTTTCTCTAATTAATGTAATTGTCTTCTTTATTTAAGAATTATATAATTATATTAACTCTTATTTTTTAATTTTATTTTCCTTAATGGTCTCTTTGTAGGAAAAGTTCAATTTTGAAATTCCAAATGGAAGAAAAGAAGCTATTTTTGGTCATATGAATGCTTTATATCGAGATTATAGGCACAAATTGAAGAAGCAATATTTTGATTCGAAAACAACTTATCAAAATTGTCTAAAAAATAAGCCTAAGCATGTTCCTGTGAACGATTGGAAGTATTTGGTTAATCTTTGGAGTGATGCAGCATTTCAGGTTAGTGTAATTAATCTAATTACTTAATTTGTTATTGTTATATAAGTATATTGCTTTTATTAATTGGAATTTTTTTTATTTTTTTACAGGAAGGAAGTATGAAAAATAAGAAAAATAGGGAGAAGCGTTCAATGCCTCCATACACAGGAACCAAAAGTTATGCACGACTAAGACACCAAATGGTATGAACATTGATAATACTATAATTTGTTTATTTAGTTGATAGTAAATAAAGTTATTGGAGTTTTTCTTAGCATTAATAGAATTTTGTTTTAGTATGTTGTGTTATTTCTTTATCATAAAATCTCTTTTATAGAAAAAAGAAAAAGGAAAGGAACCTTCTCTTGTTGAGGTTTGGATTGAATCTCGAAAAAGAAAGAGAGACAAAGAAATTGATCTTTCTTCACAAGAAGTCATTGTGAGTATTATTTTTTGTACTAATTTTCTACCTGTATGTTTTTTCATATATAATAATATAGAATAACTAGTTAATTCTTGTCTGATAATAATTATAGGTACAATTTGATCAATTGAAGAAACAACAAGAAGAAAGGCAAATTTCATTGGATGATGAGCAAATTTTTCAAGAAGTACTTGGACCTGAAAAAAATGGTTATGTAAGAGCATATGGCCCATGTAAAAATATAACAGAATATTTTGGGGTTATACTATCAAAAATTGAACTTATGAAACGAGTAGAAGCAACCAAAAAAGAAGCAAGCGAGCAAGTTGAAATGGTTAAAAGGGAAGCAAATGCAAGAGTAGAGACAATGGAAAAGCAAATGGATGAAAAAATAGCAAAGATGAATAGAGATTGGGAAGAAAAATTTAAAATGTTATTTCATCTCCATGCTCCACAAACGCAAGAGTAGACATCTAATTTTTATAACTGTAGTTTTTATAAATGTTATTAAGATTAGTGATGAAAACTTCTTTTGTAATAATTATTGTGTACTATTTCCACAATATATTGCTTTAATTAATTAGTTTCATTTTTGTTTTGGCTATATTTTTGTTCAATTATTTTTATTTCATTATTTGCACTTAATAGCTATTAATTCATTAACAATTATTTATGTTTAAAATTAAAAAAATAAATTTTACTATAAAAATATTCAATGTGTAGCAAACAATTTTGATATTTAGATATGAATTTATCTTGTCTGCAGCTAAAAAATATAAGTTAATTGCTATGATATGTTTATTTTGAAGCAAAATATTTTTGCTACAAAGTGTATTATTATAGACACTCATTTTACCATATAGTTACAAAGCCATTTTAACTGAAGCAATTAATTGAATACTTTTGTTTCGAACCTATTATTTCATAGCGAAATATTTTAATGTATAGTTATAACTGATTTGTTTCGATGCTAAAGAATATCTTATTAGCCACACTATAATAATTATAGCAAATTAAAATTTAAGTTAGCTACAAACAAATAAAATTTATAGCGGAACATAAAACTATTTGTAATAATAGTTTTACTGTGGCAAGTACACTAAATTTTTGGCCACATAGTTTTTATGTTGCAACTAACATCAATTTTGCTATATATATCAATATAATGTAGCTAAAACAATTCATTATTTGCTACCACGTAATAATTACGTGGTAAAATATTTTAAACTTGTAGGCATGAAAAATAAAACCGGTAGCAAAATATATTACCTCTTAGCTACAAAAGTCATAAGATATGTGGCTAACATTTAGCTATGGCATTTCTTGCTACGAGATTTATTGTCAAAACTAAAGTGTTTAGCTACATGATTTTGTACTTTTTTCCATAATTTTTTCTAAAGCTATAAATACATAATGGTGGTAAGTTTTTTGTTATTATAACCTCGAGTTGTACACATCGACAGCGGGAACCATTCGACACCTGTCTCGAAATAGAGTACGGAGAGACGGTGACCAAAGACTACCCGCTTGTTCACGACAATGCAACACCGCGACAAAAAAAGAAAGTGTCGACTGCGTCGTGTATGTCATGGAGTTTATAGAGCAATTACTCCAGGGCGAGAAGCTACACATAACGCGTACAGAAGTCTCTTATCTGAGATTGAAGTACACTGCCCTCATACTTAAGGAAGGGCGCGCGACCGGCATCCAACAAAAAGGGATGCCTCTACCTTCGTTGAAGTAGAATTCTTTATCTTTATCACTGGCGTTCTTTAACAAATGTAAAGCAGTTTTGTCTTTATTGTTGAAATTCAATTCATTCTTTGCCATTGACATGGCAGACATGTCAATGTAAATTTACTATTGCTCGTTATTCTTTCAAATTCAATTCATTCTTTCAAAATATTGTCTTACAGTTAAATAATATGGATCACCGTGTATACGGTTTCGTTATAAAATTAAGTACATTTGCTTAAACGACGCTGTCGCTATTTAAACATTCATTTACGTTTGAATGATAAGGTTTCCCGTTTAACATCTGGCGTTTCTCTATTTAACTGCCAGACGTACCCGTTTAACTATCATTTTGTCTGCCCAACATACAGTGACCATATCCAATGTTACTAGTCTCTATTTAACTTTCGCTGTCTCTGTTTAAATATCAATGCTTGACAATAAGCCAGATTTTCTCACTCGAACGAAGTTGCATAACATTAACCAAGCTTTAACTGAAACCACATAACTTCTAACCAGAGTTAAAGAAAAAATACGTCTCAATTTGCTAATTTTTATTTTATATTCAACTCAGTGTTCTCGACTGAAGTTGCAGACTTTCCAATGTAAATATACTATCTTCTGTTCACCGTCTGCATGTCTTTATACTTCGCATTCTTTGCTAGACTTGCAATTGTAACGAGGGTTTCATTATAAAATTAAGTATATCTGCTTAAACGACGCTGTCGCTATTGAAACATTTATTTACGCTTGAATGATAAGGTTTTCCGTTTAACATCCGCCGTTTCTGTTTAAAAACTGTCATCTCTATTTAACTATTAGACGTACCCGTTTAAATATCATTTTGTCTGCCCAGCATACAGTGACCATATCCAATGTTACTAGTCTCTATTTAACTTTCGCTGTCTCTGTTTAAATATTAACGCTTTGACTATGTTGACTATACATATTCTCTATGTGGTAGACATTGTCTCCATTTATCTCTGTCTAAATGACGATGTCTGTGTTGAAATATTGAGTTAAACTATATAAATAATGTTCTCTGCTTACTTTTCAGAGTCTCCATTTAACATTAAGTGTGTCTGGTTAAGATATTGTGTCTCTACTTAAAATCACTGAGTTGCAACCGAAATACGTAAATTTTCAAATGAAGATAACAAGGCTGTATTTAACAGACATCATTAAGAAAATAACACAAAACAAGGGTTCTTAATTTTCAAAATGAAAACAAGGGGGAGTAAAACTATTAGTCATCTATTTTTGCCCCCTTCATAGCTTGGAGCAGCTTCTCGACGTGGGCCATTCGTTTTTTAATTCCTTCTAGTTTTGCAGTAGAAAATACTTCCTTCGCAGTTAGCTCGTGGAGGAAGTCTTCGAAGAACCACTCTAACTCGTCGTTGCTGGAGTAATGTGGAGGGGAGGAAGGCCCTGCTAGAGTACGGGCGACAGTAGCAGCGGCGGCGGGCGACACAGCGGGGACGGAGAAGCTTTGTCCTTCCCACTGGACGGGGGACATAGCTGCTTTAACGCGAACTCAGCAGCAAGGTTTTGGGCCTGCTTGGAACTTTTCGTAGGCTCAACACTGGAGAAGGAGGTACCACCGACCGATACCATCGTCAGAAAGACGGGGTTGTGGTCGGGGCCTTCCCTGGTGGTGGAGTACTCGGGCGAGGGCAGTCGCTTCTTCTGGCAGAGCTCATTGAGGAGAGACTTATGCATTATCTTCGTTCTAGATATGTATGGATGTTTAACTCCGTCTCATCGTCTTGTTTAAATAGAAATCTCAATCGTTGGCGTTTGAATTCAATTGCCATCGGTTATCGATGAGGGCAGTAACAGTTATCGATAAGGTGACATCTGACGTTTCGAATTCAAATATCAAATTAACGTGAGTAAGTAGTAATACATTTCCACGGAGGGAGTACTCCACTTAAGTTTTCTTCTCGCCATTAATTTAAATTCAATTTATTCTTTCCCAATGACATAGCCACAACATGATTACGTACCTGTGTTAGTCCAACGGCTGTATTCTTGTGTAACTGACTTAAATTGTTTAAATGTTAACTGTGTTACTTAAATATCAGGTACGCTGTTTAAAATCACGCTTCTCAGCGTAACAAACCACGTCTCCATTTAACCTCAGTTGTGACACCCGTAGATAATACCCGTTTACGTTTAACATTCGGTGACCCCATTCAAGTTACGAAGAACGAGAATTAAATTGCTAAGTCATCTATTTAAATATAAAAAGTAAACACGCAAAACTTATTTGTGCCCTTCACGAATTATTCACCTACAACGCCTACTCGAACACAATTTCATCACAAGATTCCGAATGCCTGCCAACACTTCAGTTCAAACGAAATCGTGAAATTTTTAATCAGAAGAACTACTTCTTACGCGATAACTTCAAATACAATGAGAACTCCGTTTGTAAACAGTCCTCACATGTGAATAAGGTGAAATATGAATGAATCCCAAAATGAAGTTGTCTATGTTTAAATTACGGACACCCGCAACGGACGTCGTCATCTGAAAGTAAAGTATACTGCCTGCATACTGTTGTTCGTGTAACGGCTATATTTTTTAATACTTCTCATTCCTTGCAGCAATGTTCGATTGTAATCGTTTAAGTTTCAGTTATCCTATGTAAAATAAAGTGCTACCTTTTTAAATATTTGCGTCACCGTTTAGAAAATATGATTTCCGTTTGATTTACGGTGTCTCTGTTTAAATATGTGTGTTACCCGTTAAGCACAATATTTACCGTTTAACATCGGGACCCTCCGTTTAAATATATACGTCCCTGTTTAAATAGCAAACATTTACACTGAAACAAATGTCTTTCCCTTCATAAATTATTCCTTCACAATGCTGTTAGGTGGTGACGGTTTCATTGCAGGATCTTCGATTGTGCCCGGACGCGTGGCAACGGCTGCAATGTAACTCGCGGACCTCAAATGCTTGGGGCTCGATCCTCCTTCTTCCAGGACGCCCAGGTTGCCTTCTCGTCACAGGCTGCCACAAACGCAGATCGCAATTTTCGTTCGTAGGCCGCTCATTGTCGGGTATGGGGAATATGGCTTCCTTATACGCTAGCTTGTAAGTGTTAACAGTGAAGTAGCCGCTTATAAAACGATGGACGTTGGTATCCGTCTGCATTATTGCAGCGCAAGCGTGTTTGCACGGGATACCAAAAACTTGCCATCTGCGACACGAGCAAATTCGAGTGGTAAGATCTACAAAGTTGCTGCACTAGTCAATCACTTCATAACGATCATCGACACAGCGACCAACATGAAGACTTCGGTTGTCCTCAACAAGCACCTCAACCTTCGAATGTATGTCCAGGCATAAGTAGGTCTCCCATTTGTTCGCTTGCTCATGGCTAGTGCATAACATGCGCATCAACTTGAACTTGCACAACGAAGATCATAAATTTCAAAGAAATTAAAGTGAAGATATTGATACTTAAACAGAAAGTCATAGTTTTAAACAGTATTATAAAAAACTAAACGGTAATCCAGAAAGTTAAACGCAGACAATGATATTGAAACACTTATGGGGTATTTCAAATACCGATAATGTTTGTTAAATTATAAAGCAAAAGTTTGAGCGGTATATGTGATCAACAGTCGAATACCTTATCGCGTCGACCATTTTCGTCACCGGAAAATGACGAGCTTCTTTGATCTACGCATTGAACGACTCCACGACATTCGAATACATCTCCCCCCAGCGTTCGCCTTTGAACAGATAATTCGACCAATGTGCCATGTCCGACTTATGAATCAACCACTGATAGGCTTCTGGTGATGCGGCCTGCAGTTCATTGACGGTGTCATCGAATTCTTTAGTCGTCAATGCCCACGCAATACGAAAGTATATAGACCAGCACTCCTCCCTCAATGCCTTCCCAAGTCTGACATTGGCTTTCATAAAATTGGCCTCCAAATATCGAAGGTAGTACGCATGTGGGGATAAAGGGAAGACTCTAGCAATAGCGTTGACAAGGCCCTTTGGCCTGTCCGACACGAATGCAATTATCTCTTCGTAATCTCCGTCGTCGTATAAAACATCACCTAACTTGGAAATGAACCATGTCCAATTGGTGTCGGTCTCGTTGTCGACAATAGCGAAAGCGACGTGGAAGAAGCCATTGTTCCCATCTTTTCCTGTGGCACCCAACAGAGTACCTCGGTACTTTCCCAGAAGGTGCGTACCATCGAGAAACAGCAGCGGCCTGCACGCACGCTTAAACCACTCACCGTCTCTATCCACAAACGCAATGTTGCTGGGGTTCGTCTCAACCACTTTATCGACGTACCAAAGCAACAAGTCGTAGCTGGAGACATCGCTGCCGTCGAGGGTCACCCGGGCATGTTCTTTCCCAACCAAGCCTGCTTGTATGGAATGTGGACACCATGCTCCCGCAACATGTCCTTCTGAATGTCGATGGCCTTGTATAAGGGCCAGTCCTTGAGCTTCTAGATCACTCGTGCGTTTACCCATTTTTTGGACGCTTTCGAGTGTGACGCCGAGCCAATTCCACTGCCACAAGTGTGTGACGGGTCCGTCGTCTTGATTCTGAATTTATTTCTGTTATATTCCTTTGATGCGCGAATGGGCCATTAACAACCACTGGTGCATTCCACATTGACCAGGTGTTTTTCGTTCTTTACAAATTTGAAGTCAAAATTCCGTTTGGTAGCAAAATTTTGAAGTGCGGCTTTGAAATGTTCAACGCCTTGAAAACGTTGTCCGACATCCAACGACAGCATTTCAGATTATTCTGACGAGGAAGGTATGCATGCAAGACCGTTAGGATTGCCATGAGGTTGAACAGAAGCACTCCCAGATTCTGAATTCCTGCCAACACTTTAGTTCAAACGAAAATGATCAGGATTTAAGCATAAACTCCATTTTGTTAAACGGTAACTACAAATTGTGAATGTTAAAAGCGATATTTAAACAGAGACTTTATAATGTAAACGGTAGATAAAATGTTTAAACAGTAACGTGAGAACTTGCACGGTGAAATCCAATATTAAACAGTAACTTGTCTAACTTAAACTGAGAAGGGAATTACTAACCAATACCTAACATATACAACTACATAACTGTCTGGGACTAGCACATTACCATGAGAAGATCTCGTTTTCAGTAGGATGTGATGACGCGCCATCCGTCTCGACAACAAGATCAACTACACCGTCTTTTAAGATGGAGAAAACATGACACATGCGCTGGAAGTCGACCTCATTTTCTATCGGGTAAACCGTATTATGTCCATCGGGTGTGATAAACTTCACCCTCACACGGGAAGTATCGAGAATCCATCTCTGACATATCTCAGCTAACACTGACTCCCAAGTAGTCAGCGTCGTGAACATGAGCGCTTGTCCCTCTTTGTTGTATCTAGCAATAGCACAAAAACTCTCCATAATATCGGCGAATGGGCAGACCTCAGATGCAAAAGAGAAGAAGAAGAAGAAGAAGATGTAATTCGTCTTCTAAACTTTCTTTCACAAAACGCCAGCATGAAGGGGAAAAAAACCCATAATTGTGTGCATTAAAGGCGGACATGACGTGATGTGATTGGGCGGGTTTTTTTCCCACCATTTCCAAGGGCAAAGATGGAATTTCATACCAAGGACACATTTAAAGTGACTGGTAGGGGGTAGAAGTAAACTATAACGGAGGAGCTGTCCGGGTGTGCAAAAGTTGGAGGTGGTTTTTAGGTAGTTTTGAAATTCGCGAAGGGTGAACAGTAATTTTTCCAAATAAAAATTAATATTAGTAAGAACAGACTGTGAAGCAATTATAAAATTTTTTGAGAATAAAAATAGTAGAAGAATAAACCAAAGGAGATGGTTAGCATTTAAAGATTAAATATTAAATGGTAACTATAAAGTATTATTTGAACATATAAAAGGTAAAGAAAATGAGCTAGCAGATAGACTATCTAGATTTATTTTCCAAGAACAAGTCTTGGAAAAACCCACCGTAAAACTAATAGTTTAATGTTCTTGCAGATGGAAAAAGCAAATCCAATTCATCCATATACAAAGCTTCCAATATACCCAGCCGGTTCCTCCTTCTCTTTTAATCTTCCCTTAACTTTAATATTAGATTCTCTGGAAAGAAACCTCATTGACAACATCTGGGCAAACAACAGAAACCCCTCTTTTCCCAAAGTACTTACACAGTTGTGTGACTACCTCCATACTAAAAACCTGAAAATCCAGCTAAATGATCCAAACCTCAGACCAAATTCCTTGGATGCATTCCTAGAGTTATAACAGACAAATCAAATACTCTCCGGTGAGGTAAGGGATATTCAACAAAAATTAGAAAAAATGAGAAAAGAAATGGAGAAGGTAAAAGAAGAAAACGAAATGATGAAAAAAGAATGGGCAAAAGAATATGGGGAAAAAGAAAAAACTTATGAAAAATTTCCAGAAAAACTAACCCCTGTAAAAAGTGTGATAATGGGGATAGTTTTTTCAAAAAAAGAAAAAGAAATGAAAAGAATAATAACTGCTTTGGAAGACCTAGCTGTATCAGATATTGTTCAAGATAATATAAGCTTCTGCCTTACTAAATTTGAAGGGCTGACACATAAAGAATCTTAAGCTTGTATTTGCAAGGAAGGGTTTTCTTTCTTACAGGCTACTATCAACTTGGACAATTGGAAGGAATACAAAAAGAATGATGTGACAATTACACCAAGTATATTATATGAATTTGGACTCCTAAGGAAAATACTGATTACAGACCAAAGCCAAATCAAATACATACGAGATCTACCATGGAAACTTACCCACATGGTCAAAAAACTAATGGAGTTCCATGAAAAATATTATGTCGTCCTTGAACTTGCAAGTGTTCCTTCTTCTTTCCGAGGATACCCTGCTCTTGTCCAACAATACATAATGTCACGCCCCGACCCGCAGGTCCCGGTCCATGACACTACCGCCACGACAACCCAGGAGAGGTCAGACACCTGCCCCAACCCTAGATCGCCGTAAGGCTAACCTGTTATCTGTACAATACCGATATCACAACAATAATATTCTAAATCTGAAGGTATTCAACCACAACCCTGTACAAGATCAACACACTCATACCAGTTATATGTCCCTGGAAATCGCAAGATCCACGATCATGAACACAATCATAGTCTTCCCCAAACACGGGATGTAAAGTTCATACAACCTAAGATTCTGACTGAACTAATCAAGATTAATCAAGACCAAAAAGGAAATACGAAAACATAGGTACTAATGGATCCATCTTATGCATGATAATAATGTTTATGAATCATACGCTACTCAAAGGTAAATGCAGGAATAGCTTTGCCAAGCACTATCACGTCTCACGCCCTGCTGCCGTGCTAACACCTGTAATGAAGAGAAGATGAATGTGTGAGTAACTAAGTTACTCAGTGAGGGGCTGGACATGGTGCTATGACTCATACAAGTGTAACAAAATGATATGCCGAAAATAAATGTATATCTTCAATAATCAACAATTTACAAAATACTTTAAATACACATTTCAATATAAGGAGCTTTCCAACTTTCACAAAGAAAGACATTAATTAAACTCTGAAAATCATTTATAAAGAGATTCAAGTATGAAAATTCAAGTTAAAGATACTCTCTTCGAAATGCTCAACTTTTCATGGTTTCATAACGTAATCAATGTCGTAAATTTCGTATCATGAAATCCAAGTTAAGAATACTCATTAAAAGATCAAACCCATCGAATCAAGGAGTTATAGTGCAACACATGCGGAAATCCTCTATCGATAGTATCATCAACGGCCTATGAAAACTCTCCATCACTAACCATGGCCGTGGCTAGGTCAGGAGCCACCAAGATGCGCGTATCCTGGCGTTGGCAGTTGGGAATCCCGTGTGGTGACTCCGGGAACCCAACACAGCACCTTCAGGTTCTCTACGCGCCTCCTGCAAGGGCTAGTCAGCCTAGAACTCCACGCCACCCCAACTAGGTCGGTCCGTGGAGACTCGCTTCTGCAGAAGACGGGGATCCCCCCAATGTCACCATCGAAACATTTGGGATATCCATCCCACCCGTAGGCTCATCATGAACACATCACGATAATAATATGAACACATCAATATAATATCATAAATCTCTTCGAGATATCACAAATTCTCATAGATACAACTTTCAGTTCGAAAATGAATTCTTGAGTAAACATCGGCAATGATATTGGATTCATCAAGAAAATCATCATAAAAGTATTCTTTGAAAACACATTTCAAATACTACATCATTGCAAAGAATAACCTTTCAAATAGAGTTTCATCACCAAGAAATCCATTTTGATTCTCTTAGGCCCTTTCTTGGGTCCTTATGTCAAGAACATTAACCCCTTTAATATTACTTTGAAAATATGCATTTTAAGACATAGGGAATTCATCCATTAAGAATAATAAAAGATCATTGATCATAATCGAAAAAGTAAATCAAATCATGAACCATAAATATAAATGATCAACAACCTTAATCAAAAGTACATCGGATCATAAATCAAGAAGTATAAATGATCAATGTTTTCAATCAAGAAATAAACTGAAACATAAATCATCATTATTCAAAGTTTCATGAAAAAATCTCAAGAAACCTTTGAAACATGAAATTCACCATTCAAGAATGTATATAAGTAGGTATTCAAACAAGCATGATCATAGCTCATGAATTAATCAATTTCCCACTCACAAACTTGGCGAGATCGAACTTATTGGATCATTCGAGTACTTGATCTTTACCCTTGCCTTTAGATTCACCTCCTTGAAGCCATTAACTATCCAAGAAAAACAAGAATCAATCACATAACCCAAACAATAAACAAAAGAGGGAAGGATGATCTAAAATAGGTTTCATGGCTTCTAGGGTTTACTAGACATTCTAGATTCAAGAATTAATAATAATGGTATCCTCAAATCCTCAAGATCACAATAAAACAAAGAAAATCCTAATTGGGTTCGGATTTAAAAGAATCAAGGGTTTAGAGATGAAGGATCTCCTTCATTCTTCACCAAAACATGAGATCAAGACTCCTAAACCATCCAAACATTAGATCTATGGCTTAAATCCAATTAAACATTAAATCCATACTATATCCACTCTAATTCTTCATGGATCTATAGAGAATTGAATAAAAGCACAAGAAATTGAAAAAAAAAAAGAAAACCCACCTTAAATCTTGCTAGAACTAGAGGAGAATCATCACCAATGGAGGAGAGGAGGGAGATCAACACTTTTTTTCTTTCTTGGAGCTCAAGAATGGAGATCTAATAGAGGAGAGAATGAGGATTCAAGATGGGGAGAAAAAGAGAGGGAAATGGGGTCTTATGAAGACCCTTTGAGTTTCAAATCGGTATATATAGGCCCCAAAGCACGGGAGGCCGCGATGCCTCAACCTGGAAGCCATGCGGCCTCCCATGCGCCCGCATGGTCTTCTGGCCAGTGGTCCTTGCGGGCACACCAAGGTCCCTTCCTTGCTTACACCTTTTAAAAAATTTTTTCCCCATCTTTTAACCTCTCAAAAAGGCCTTAACTAAGATCCCAACAAAAATAAAACTCGACGAAAACTTAAACACACAACTTCTACACAAGAAACAAAGCATAAGAGAAGTAAAGAGAGTCGAATTTCCACACATAAAGATAGATCTCTATATGTATGGCAGGACTAGATTATTCAAATGGGAGAAAGAAATAATGTCACATGACATCCAGCTAGATATTGGAGAAAGGATGAGAAGATGGAGAGCCTACTCTATGGGAGCTGCACCGAAAAAATTTATAGGATGTTATCTTGCAGGTGAAGAAAGGATTCTAAAAATTTACTCCCAGTGTAGCAACCGACAGTACAAATCTCCGATGCAAGGGGTAATAATCACTGATCCAGAATTAACGGAACATCTAAAGATAACCCAAGCAGTCTGGCTAGAACGAACTTTCGGAGATAATCGCACAGAAGAAGACTTCTATGATTTCAGGGGATTGGACGCCGACGCCGACGCCTTTGACGACATAGGAGAAGAGAATCTAATGAATGTCATGGAAGGATAGGATACCATAAGATGATAAAATTTCCGTCTTTAGTCACTACTCTTTGTATAAAGAGAAAAACTGTAGAGAAAAATTATCATTCCAAAAATATCCTTAGAAAGTAAGGGCATTATTGTAATCTACCTAGACTAAGTTTTCTATATAAGAGTCTGTAAGATGAGAAATATGTATGAAGTGTGAGAAAGTTTGGTGAGAGTAAAATCCTGAGTGAGCTTTGAGTGAGAGTCTAAAGAGAGTTTGAGTGTGTAATCTTCTGAATATTTTATATAAGTGAGTTTATTTAAGAAAATAGTTTTGTCTGTAGTAATGATAGCTTAAGCCTTCTTCTCGAAAGGGAAAAGGGAAAGCCTAGTGGGAAGATCCTTATGGGAAAGAGGAAGAAAAGGGTTGCTCTAAATCAAGTAGGCTGCTTAACAGATTGACCGGATTGAATACTTATAGGAATTGAAAGAGCTACTTGAGGCATATCTACCAGAGACTAAAATACCGGCGAAGAGGCGCAAGTGAATGCTGCAAGGGGAAAAAGTAGCGTAGGTATGATGTCTCTTGATATATATGCCTTAGTAGATTTATGTCTCTATTTCTGGTAAGTCCTGGATCAAGAAGTTGCAGACCGAAAGATCTAAGAGCTGGATATTCAAGGAAAGAACGGTAAAGATAAGGATCTAACCCCTAATGCCTTCCTGAGTACTGAGTAAGGAAATTTTAATCATGATATCTCTTGCAGTAGATAAAGGTTAGAATTAGTTTCTTTTATTTTTCTCGTAAATTTAATCTCAGTAATTTTAGTTGTTAATTTAATTCTAGCATTTATAACTTCTGCAATTAATAAGTTTATATTTATTATGAGTATGTTAGTATCTGTAGTAATTAATTCCCTTGGGTTAGGCTATGGAGAAGGCCCATGGAATATATATTATACAATATTTTAATTATGCAGCAATATTTAGTATCTGTAGTAATTAATTCCCTTGGGTTAGGCTACGGCAAAAAACCCATGGAATATATATATTTTAATTTCAGCAAATTTAATTTCAGCAATTTTAAATTTTCTTAGTATCTAGCTTATGGAGCAAATATACGAATATGTTAGGAATATATATATTAATAAATATTATGAATACTATTATACCCATAATATTTGTTTATTACCACAATTAGAATTATTATATAATATACTATCTGAAATAAGAAATATTTATGATGATTATGGCCCTTATATTAGTACATAACCACTTAGATATAATTTATAGAATCCTAGGCTCCCCTTCTAAGGTATTTCATTGACTTTGGATCATTTAGCTGGATTTTCAGGTTTTTAGTATGGAGGTAGTCACACAACTGTGTAAGTACTTTGGGAAAAGAGGGGTTTCTGTTGTTTGCCCAAATGTTGTCAATGAGGTTTCTTTCCTGAGAATCTAATATTAAAGTTAAGGGAAGATTAAAAGAGAAGGGGGAACTGGCTGGGTATATTGGAAGTTTTGTATATGGATGAACTGGATTTGCTTTTTCCATCTGCAAGAACATTAAACTATTAGTTTTACGGTGATTTTTCCAAGACTTGTTCTAGGAAAATAAATCTAGATAGTCTATCTGCTAGCTCATTTTCTTTACCTTTTATATGTTCAAATAATACTTTATAGTTACCATTCAATATTCGATCTTTAAATGCTAACGATCTCCTTTGGCTTATTCTTCTACTATTTTTATTCTCAAAAAAATTTTATAATTGCTTCATAGTATGTTCTTACTAATATTTCTTTTTTATCTATTAGGAATAATCTAAAACTATCTAGCACGTATTCTACTGCCAATATCTCTTGGTCTATACTACTACTCACATTTTCTTCTCTATGTTTTCCACTACTATATCTACAAATTACCTCTTCATTTTTAGAAGCATACTTGGTTTTGCCTTAAGTATAGCTCTCCATCCTAATTCACACCCATCTGTTTCAACTATTAAATAATCACTATCCAATGGTAATTTTAGTTTTGGTAGATTTTTTACTTCTTCTTTTATCATATATATTTGCTTTTAGTCTTCTATATTAAAATTTTTAACTCCTGTTAATGACGTTTTACTGTAAAGAGGTCCTATTAATTTTCTTAAACTTTTTATTAAAGGTCTTGCATAATTTAGTAATCCTAAAAATTGTTTGAATTCTTTTACACCGGATATATGAGTCATGAATTACTCTGTTTATATAGAAAAAAAATAAATATTTATATATATAATAGTAAATTGGATTTTATTGTTATCCGGATTAAAAGTATAAAATAAAATAAATAAATAAATAAATTTAAATTTGCAGCTATAAAGATAAGATTTTTTATCCGGATACTTGCAACTATAAAATAACAAAAAAAATTTGAATTTTATATAAAAGTGGTTATGATAAGGTTAAATAAAAAATGGTGGCATGATATAGAACACGTGGGTAATTGCATGAAAAGAGAATGCCAGGGGCTCCACTTTTCAAAAAAAAAAGCATGCACGTGATGAGTGGGCGATCTGATGCTTATCTCTCTCCCTCCATTATCCCTCTCTTTCAAGATCTGAGCATCGTCTTCGGCCGGGAGTGGGAACATTTCCAGAAAAAAAAAATATAGTAAAACTCTGCCGTCGAGTGCGCCCTCCTCCTCCGGCTGCAGTCTAATACCTAACTACTTTTTCAGCACCCCTACTAGCCCCATGCACTATGTCCTGCCAGTCCATTTCTGTCTTCTTCTCCGCCATCCTCCGAGACCGACGTTGAGACCTACGTTTCCGGTGTCGGATCCCTTGAGTTTGAGTTCTCTAGAAGATCAATGATCTTCGCTAACGAGTGCTTCCTCAACGGTCAAATCCGGTTTATATATGTGGCTTGCATCTCATCTTCAATGCCTCAAGGCTGATTTGGATCCGGATCGGAAACGGGTCAAAGGTCCGATTCCTTCCTCCGCCTCCGCATCGTCATCGAGGCCCAGTCAGAATTTGAAGCGTTGGATCTCTGGATCTCCTATACCGCAGCAAGAGCAAAGGGAGAGGGAACAGCATGGAGAAAGACAAGTGTGGGCTCTCGATCTCATTCTCGCCATCGAAAGAGAGATCAAAGCTCACGAGAGATACTACACGGCTAACAGAGCCCAAGCGGAGGAGATGCGGCGACGAATGTTTCTCCCGTACCGTCATGACCTACTCAGTTGCCTCGAGATCATCTTTCATGGTTACGGCGCCGTCAGTAGCTCCACCAAAACCCTAAATTTTGTTTCATCCCACCTTGATGAATATTTTCTTTGCATCGCCTTCGCCATTAGCTTTGCGAATTCATGAACGTCTTTTGCCAGTCCTGTGCCAAGCTTGACGGAGCTGAAGTTGCTCAACTCGGAGATCGGTTGGGCGGCAACATCGGCGTCAACGACAGACGGCATCGTTTATACGTCTTCTCAGTTTCAAACCTTGCGCCATTGATCCCTCATCGGAAGCTACCATGGTGGCCAATTCTCACCACTGTAAGCCCAAGACGTTCGGCGGTCGTGAAGGTTTTGCTCAGAGTTTTGCTCTATATAACACTCATTGGAGTGGGAAATTTTCTCAAACTCATTTTGAAGTCATAGACACTCTCAGGAGTTATGAAAAATTTTTAAAGAGTCAGAAAATTTCTGATGCTCACTCTGAGGTCATAGACATTCATTAGAGTGGGAAATTTCCTCAAACTCATAGACATTCTCAGGAGTGATGAAAAAATTTTAAAGAGTCAGAAAGTTTCTAATGCTCACTTTGAGGCCATAGACACTCATTGGAGTAGGAAATTTTCTCAAACTCATTTTGAAGTCATGGACACTCTCAAGAGTGATGGAGAAATTCTAAAGAGTCAGAAAGTTTCTAATGTTAACTTTGAGGTCATAGACACTCATTGGAGTGGGAAATTTTCTCAAACTCATTTTGAAGTCATAGACACTCTCAGTTGTGATGAAAAATTTTTAAAGAGTCAGAAAATTTCGGATGCTCACTTTGAGGTCATAGACACTTATTGGAGTGGGAAATTTTCTCAAACTCATTTTGAAGTCAGAGACACTCTCAGAAGTGATGGAAAATTTTAAAGAGTGGGAAATTTTCTCAAACTCACTTTGAGGCCATAGGCACTCATTGGAGTAGGAAATTTTCTCAAACTCATTTTGAAGTCATGGACACTCTCAAGAGTGATGGAGAAATTCTAAAGAGTCAGAAAGTTTCTAATGTTCACTTTGAGGTCATAGACACTCATTGGAGTGCGAAATTTTCTCAAACTCATTTTGAAGTCATAGACACTCTCAGTTGTGATGAAAAATTTTTAAAGAGTCAGAAAATTTCGGATGCTCACTTTGACGTCATAGACACTCATTGGAGTGGGAAATTTTCTCAAACTCATTTTGAAGTCAGAGACACTCTCAGAAGTGATCTAAAATTTTAAAGAGTCAGAAAGTTTCTAATGCTCACTTTGAGGTCATAGACACTCATTAGAGTGGGAAATTTTCTCAAACTCATTTTGAAGTCATAGACACTCTCATGAGTGATGGAGAAATTTTAAAGAGTCAGAAAGTTTCTAATGCTCGCTTTGAGGTCATAAACACTCATTAGAGTGGGAAATTTTCTCAAACTCATTTTGAAGTCATAGACACTCTCAGGAGTGATGGAGAAATTTTAAACAGTTAGAAAATTTCTAATCCTTACTTTGAGGTCATAGACATTCATTAGAGTGGGAAATTTTTTCAAACTCATTTTGAAGTCATAGACACTCTCAGGAGTGATGAAAAATTTTTAAAGACTTAGAAAATTTCTGATGCTTACTCTAAGGTCATAGACACTCATTGGAGTGTGAAATTTCCTCAAACTCATAGACACTCTCAGAAGTGATGGAAAATTTTTAAAGAGTTAGGAAATTTCTAATACTCACTGGAGTGGAAAATATTCTTAAACTCACTCTGAAGCCATGAAATCTCATTGGGATTAGAAAACAAAAATTTTAAAACCTGGTTTGAAGGCTTGGCACTCGTAGGGTTATAAATGAAAAATCAAGTCAAAAAAAAAAAAACTCAAAGGCAAAGCTAAAGTCAAGATTCAAGAAATGAAAAGAGTCAAGACTTGAAAATCAATATAAATCGACAAATGAACTCAGCAGTCTCAAGACATCAGAAGCTGAAGACTCGAAGAGTTTCAGAAGTCAAGACTCTAAGGAAGTTTCACAAGCACGAGAGCCGAAGCTTTTGAAAAGTCAAAATTATGCAAAATCAAGTTTGTGATTCATCAACATAGAGAATCAACAACTTGAAATGCAAACTCCAAAGTTAAAGCCATTTCAAAAAAAAAATCAAAGTCAAAGCAGACAAGTCAAGATTCGAGATATGAAAGAGTCAAGATTTGGAAATCTATACAAATCGGCAAATGAACTCAATAGTCTCAAGACATTAGAAGTCAAAGACTCAAAGAGTTTCACAAGTCAAGACTTGAAGGAAGTTTAACAAGCACACGAGTTGAAGCTTTTGAAAAGTCCAAATCATGTAAAATCAAGTTTGTGATTCATCAACATAGAGAATCCACAATTTGAGATTCAAATCAAATCCAAAGATGCAAAGTCAAATCCAAGATGCAAACTCTAAAGTTAAAGTCATTTCAAAAAAATCCAAGTCAAAGCAGCCAAGTCAAGATTCGAGATATGAAAGAGTCAAGACTTGGAAATCTATACAAATCGGCAAATGAACTCAATAGTCTCAAGACATTAGAAGTCAAAGACTCAAAGAGTTTCACAAGTCAAGACTTGAAGGAAGTTTCATAAGCACGAAAGCCGAAACTTCTGAAGAGTCAAGATATGTAAAATCAAGTTAGTGGTTCGTCAACATAGAAAATCAACAACTTGAAATTCAAATCAAATCCAAAATGCAAAGTCAAATTCAAGATGCAAACTCTAAAGTTAAAGTCATTCTAAAAAAAATCAAAGTAAAAGCAGCCAAGTCAAGATTCGAGATATGAAAGAGTCAAGGATTGAAAATTTATACAAACGACAAATGAACTCAATAGTCTCAAGACATCAAAAGTCAAGACTTGAAGGAAGTTTCATAAGCACGAAAGCCGAAGCTTCTGAAGAGTCAAGATATGTAAAATCAAGTTAGTGGTTCGTCAACCCAAAGAATCCACAACTTGAAATCCAAAACAAATCCAAGATGCAAACTCAAGTGTCTAAGATACATGTTTCAAATGAATGAACAAATGAGCTGAACAGCACCAAGACATCAAAAGTCAATGGATTGAATGGTCTCACAAGTTAAAGAAGAAAAAGAAACTAAAGACTTCACAAGCATGACATGCCGAAGTTTTCTAGGATCAAAATTGAAGTAGATCAAACCCATCGTTCTCAAAAGTCGTAATTTGATATTTGGGTGATACTCATTATGTAAGTCCGAGAAATGTGAAGAAGACCGAAGTCAATAAAGTCAAAAGAAATACCTAAGCATAATTTTCGGCGAAAAAGTCTGCCGCGTCAAAGTCAAAGCGTAAACTTAGATTATGCTAAGTTGGATGAAGATTAGGAAAGTGGGATAAAAAAAAAATAGTTCTCTTATCCTTTGTTCTAAGTCAAAATCATGTGTTCATGTAATGTTGTTGAAGTTAATAAAAAATTTGATTTCACTCATCTGTTACGTCATTTTTCATTCACACTTGTTTTTTAATCGGAGGTTCCTGCGACAATGTCCAGGGTAATTAACATTAGGGGCTTGCCTCTAGTGGAATTCGGAAACCCACAATCCCTTGAAGTAAAAAAATAATCAAAATTTGATTTGTAAGCCATTGTTTTGGCCGGTTAATCATATTAAAAGTCCGTTGAGACAAAAGGCTTCACATACTCCACCATTTTTTTTACATAATTTAATTATTTAAATAATACCTTTAATATATTTTGAAACAATATGATAAATACCCATCATTAATTTAAAATAATATTTTATATTTAATTATTTAATTGTCATTAATATTTTATTTACCAGATATAATATTCCCTCAATCCAATTATATTAAAAGCATGGACCCTGCATGAAACAGAAGAAAACTCTAATAATAATAATAATAATAATAATAAATGGGTACCAAAACCAAAAATTGTCCATGAAGCAGCATTGTCATCGGTGATGGTGGTCGTTGTGGTGGTGGTGAAGAAGAAGAAGAAGGGCATCATTTATGGCTTCTCGAACCCTAGTTCTCCAGGTCATGGCCGCCATGCTTCAATTCCGTCCCTTCTCCGCTTCCCTCTCCCCCTCCCCGCGCTTCCCCGGCTGGACCACCGACTCCATCCTCTCCGTCCTCGCCGCTGTCCCCTCCTTCTTCTTCCTCTCCGCCCGTTCCATAGGCCGCCAAGCCACAACTCGCCACCGCTCCCCACTCAAACCTCGGCCCCTCCGCCTCCACACCCGCGCCGCCCACCGCGACCCCTCCAAGATCCGTCTCGGCGTCTCTCAAGCCCTAGCCTTCTACTCCTGGGTCGAATCCCACTGCGGATTCATCCACAACGAGAGCACTTGCCGCGCGATGTGCCGAATCCTTGCCAAGTCCAACCACCTCCGGATTCTATGGCGGTTCCTCAGATCCAACGAAACCCTAGTCACCACCGCCACCATCACCTCCATCATCAAGGTTCTCGGCGATGAGGGTTTGGCCAAGGAGGCCTTGGCCGCATTCTATCGGATGAAACAGCTGCATTGCAAGCCCGACGTCATCGCCTTCAACACCGTCATCTCGGCGCTCTGCCGGATTGGCGATTTCAAGAACGCAAGGTCTCTTCTCGAGCAAATGGAGCTGCCGGGAGCTCGGTGCCCGCCGGATACCTACACTTACACGATCCTCATTGGGTTCTACTGCCGGAGGAGCATGGAGACCGGTTGCCGGAAAGCGATCAGGAGGCGGATTTGGGAGGCTAATCACATGTTCCGGCGAATGCTCTTCAAGGGTTTTGTTCCAGATGTTGTGACTTACAACTGTTTGATCAATGGCCTCTGTAAGAGTTACCGTATCGAGAGAGCTCTCGAGGTGTTCGATGAAATGCTGCAGAGAGGTTGTGTGCCAAATAGGGTTACTTACAACTCTTTCATTAGGTATTACAGTGTCGTGAATGAGGTCGATAAGGGTGTCGAGATGATGAGGGCGATGGTGGCGCGGAAGCATGGAGTGCCCACGTCGAGCTCTTACACACCGATAATTCATGCTCTCTGCGAGGCCGGAAGGGTCAAGGAAGCAAGGGATTTTCTGGTTGAGATGGTTCATTGTGGGTCGGTTCCGAGGGAGTACACTTATAAGCTGGTTTGTGATGCTTTGAGTAGATTGGGTGAGGATGGTTTCGGACCTGATTTGAGTAGACGAATAGAGGATGGGATCGATGCGAGGTTTAGATCGGTGATGCGGGTAAAGCATGTAATGCAACGGCCGAAATAGATCGGTTTGCGTGGCTGTGTGATGTAATGCCGAGTCGAGCTGTTACACTTGGATAACTCTTGCTCTTTGTGAGGCAGGGAAAGTTATGAAAGTGAGGAACTCTGTGGTGGAGATGGTGCGAGCACTTGTATCACACATGAATAGAAAGTTTTGAAGCTGATATGTGTGGAAGAATAGAGGATAGTATTGATCCAAGGTTTAGTCCAGTGATGCTGGTGAGGCCTGTCTTTGAATGGCCAAAAGAAGTAAATTGCGGACAGCTGATGATTAGGTGAGGTCGAAGATGAGTTCAGCTTTGTAGCAATGAGGTGGAGAGAAAGGGAACCAAGAAATAGCACTTCGGTTTTACAGGTGAAAACTACTATCAGTCTCATTTCGTTTCATTAATCTAGTTGCTTCTTACTTCCTAGAGAAAGTATACTGAATCTTTCATGTTTTTGCTTGACTGCCACTTAAAGTTCACCTAATGCTTTATTTCTTTTTATCAGGTAGTGCTTAATCTTGGACATGCTTGTGTTATTGCCGATGGTGTAATTGAAAAACAATCGGTGCTCACGAGAGATGCACAATGTCATTTGCAATTAGTGTTCTTGCTTTCTTGTGGCAAGTTTAATAGAAAATTGCTTTCCATGTAATCCTAGAAGTTCTTTGTTGTTATCACCATGCCACATTCAGTATCTGTTATTGTTATCCCTTGATGTTAAATTGTTATTGTCAAAATGATGACGAGCAAGAGAGGACATAATGCGACGGAATATAGTGTCATATGACTTGTAGATTTCTTATGGTAGTTGATCAGATTATAAATGGGACAAGGGAGATAAGATTTTGAACTGTTTAACTCCATTGCTTGGCCTCTTTTGCCATTTCCTTATTGCTTTAAGCTCTGCCAGTTACAATCCTGACCAAATCATGATGCCATTGGTGTGCAATGAATGTAAGTTCAAACCAGGGAAATTATACAACTTGTCATAATTTGCTAATTGGCAAGACCAAGTATGATATTATAATTGTCAAACTCAATGAAATCCAATTTGAGAAGGCAGCTGGTCTTTGTGATAATCGATATTGACTTACTTAAGATCACTTGTATAAGTGAGCTATGTCTTTCTCTAATTTGGTCAAATTGAACCTTGTTTGCTATTAGATACAAATAATGTACTTTTAAACTTTTTTCATTTGATTGGATTGAAATCCGATTTAACCACGTCTCTTCTTAAATAAAAACCAAACCATATTTACCTCTTTCATTTTTTGCTTTACTTGGCTTGTGTCCTGGAAGTTCCTGAGCTTTGCTTTGAGTTACTTATTTACAGAGGAGCTATTGCATACCTTTTTAAGAAGATAAACAACACTTAAGTTCAATTAGCAAATCATGCATTTGTTGGTTCATTGCATCTGAATCACTTTGAACTCCTCCATGTGTCCAGGATGGCTTGTAGCTTCTGATGAAAATATCTTTTTCTGTGGAGCATGAATCAGCATCTGGAAAGATAATGCATATAATTTGTTCATCTCATATGCAGTAATTCTGATAGTTTTTTTGTGCAGAAGGGTACAAGTTGTGGAGATGGCCATGTACAATAAGCTGATTATTTTTGACAAATATTGATGACCCACATTCAAGCTCATGCTATATCTTTCTGAAAACTATTAAAGTATCAGTAAGGAGGCTTACAACTTGTTTGAATTTGTTTAAATTTTTCTACAAGTGCTTATTTTATTGCAATCAAGTTGTTTTGCAGAACTTCTAATTTTCTAATTTGTTTTTAAGACTGAAATTGTTATGAGTTTCATTTAGGTGCCGTTTGATTGAATGTAATTTTAAATGCAGTGAATTTCTAATTACAATGTAACTGTAAGTACCCGGATTTTAAAATTCAGTGAAGTCAAATCTAATGTTTGGTTAGATGTATCTGAAAATACTGTATTATAAAATTTAATATTATTTTAATAATTTTAAGTGCATATTAATTATTTTAACTATTAAATTTAAATTTATTAGTAAATTTATTAAAATTTTATTATATTTTAAAATTTTGCATTTAATTATTAACCCCAAAAAAATGCATTTCCAAAATTTTCAACTAATTTTAACAAGTTATTTAATATTTTTAATTATTAAATTAATTAGTAAAATTTATAAGTTTTTTACTATTTATAAATGTTTAATAATATTTGTTTTTCTTAAGTTGGTCATTTGTGAGAACAAAAAGATAAGGGATTTTGTTTTACAGCCAATTTGGCCGTAATACCAAATCACTTATTGGATGTAATTTGAGTTACATGAGTTTTTAAAATTCTGTGAAACAAACATTTGATTTTCAAAAACCCAGTAACTCAAGTTATATGTAATTCCAAAACCCTCCAAACAAACACTACATTAGTGCAAGAATTCAAAATTTCATGCAATAAGACTAGTAAATTCTCTCGTCTGAGTTTCATTAATGATGACGATTTAATAATAATTAATTGAGATGTTATGGATACAAGCTAACACAGTTTAAGAAGTGAAAACAAGCTCACAATTTTTTTCAAATCCAGTGTTGCATTAATCATGTACCAGTTTTTCATAACAACGACAACAATAATGCAACCCTAAACACAGAAATTAAAACTATTTTGTAAAAATTTATGATAAACTTTAAAGAGCAAAACAGCTAGGTTTTTTTTGTGTCAAAGAATCAAAGAGCTGTAACAATGATGAACAAAATGGCAATTAAACAAGTTCTGATATTGCTGCAAAAATCCATAAAGATTGAGCTGAATATTCAAGAAGAAAATGATTTAAAAGAACCGGGCGATAAATTTTTCTTGAAACAATTTGAAGTCAGGCGAATAGTCTTTCCCAGTACAAAATGTATAAACAAAGGCATTGCATCATCCATCCCAAACTTATTATTTAACAGATGCAAGCAAGTTATAGAATGTAGGATCATGAAAAGCTACTACCATGGCATGGTGCCATAAAACTTTCAGTAATCCTTTTTGCCGAAGTTATCACACCAGAGCTGGGAAGGAATAGGACGAACCGGGTAATGAGGCCGTTGCTGAAAGGCGAAAAATTAATGAAAAGTATATGGTCAGCCTCTTGAATTACGGATTGAATTACTTCGTAAATTTAAAATTCAATAACATATAAAGACCGTAGATGTACGAGCAGAATCTTACACTTAGGATGCAAACATTACTAGTGAAAAGCAAACTAAACAATTTGAAGCCTGACAAATAAGACACACCAGGGAGGCAAGGAATGGACAAAACTAGATGCAAATCTAAACAGAAAGATACTTAAAATTAATGATAAATATGAGATATATATTCAGATTATACCATTGTCTAGTTAATCATAAATATAAAGGTTTTATTTACTAAATTCCTATCAATGTGTTAACCAATAATCAGGATTTCCAAAACATTCGGCAATTTGTTAGAAAGTACAGCTTGACAGGTAAATAGATTCCCAATGTTTGCATTGTAGTCAGCATAAAGATGGAATATGCATATGTTCTGTGAGTTACTAATGAATCCTAAACCAACAGGTTCTAATTCACAACATGCTTCCAGCAAAGCCACTGAGGAGATCATGCAAAAAGTTTATTTTCAAGCTAAAGGAATCAAAATTAAAACAAATATGTCATCAGAAGAAAAAGTATCATGGTTTTAGGTATTCTTTCTAAAAATTTAAGCCCACATATTCTGTGAAACACAAAATAGAAAAACAGTACAAGTGACCAACTTTGATTTTATGAAGGGAAGTGAAGAGGTACTGGACAGTTCAGGAGACAATAAGGCATATTCAATAGCACTAGTCATGCATAACTACATGGGATCTTCCAGGACCTACTTAAGGCTCCAGCCTCAAATGCACAATTATCATAAGCTGAAAGAATTGGGTTGTCCCGACTGTATCACTGTTACCAGAGTCTCAAGTCAACGATTGCAACCAAAATAAATGGCATATGATTTCCCTTATTGAAACTATTCATAAAAAATCGAAAAAAGGTATATCCTTTTTTATTTGCAACTATTACTCCTTTGTCTAAACTATTTCTAATAAAAAGGAATTAACAATGTCATCCTCCAACACATGAACTTTGGTCATAAAATTGGTAAACAGATCTGGTCATTGTCATGCATTACAAGGCTTTTTCCTAACAATAAAATGGTACCAGCAGTAAAGACGTCATGGGAAGTACAAGACATTGGTACACTAGGAAAATAAATATTACTGTAGTCACAGTTCTTTAAAGACCAATTGAATCCTACAAGGGTAATTATTGATGAAGAATCAAGAAGTGAACAATTCTCCTTGTTTAGAGTCTTAAGATTCTTTCCTGTTAAAGTGGAACTCATGGATTTTTTCTTGGTTAGCCGACATTAGTTCTACAATCTGGGAGAAATAATCATTTTCCCATATCCAACTTGGCAAATTAACAAGATTCAACTTTCCAAAGTTTCACATCAGACAGAAAAATGCGTCACTTTCATGCATGAGACCTTAGAAATGAATCCAAGCGAGTCTTTCAAATAGAAGTAATGGTCATAGGGCTGTAAAGTTATTGAACCGTTAGAAGATAATTTCCTTATGTGGACCTGATTTTACAGCAAACTAGTTGAGATCAAGCCCTAAATAAGGTTCCAATACATAATGTTGACCTTTGACATGTTTCCGAATTTGTTTGGAGCTCGGCAAATTTACACTCATTTCCAGATAATTTCTAAAATAAAATTCTTTTCTCCAAATTAGTACAGAGGTTATGCAACAAGTTTTTCACTAATAAAACGTAAGCCATGGGTTTGTTCAAGTTCAACTATTAGTTAAACACCAATTATAGAGTTATTTCAATTGATTTGGGCCCTACAGCTCAATAAGAGCTAAATTTGTAACTCATAATCTCATGCACAACAAAATGGTTATATAACCACTCTAGTTGAGGTCTATATGGAACCAACCCATGCTTGAATTGGGATTCAGGTAATTAGATACAGGGGGCATTTTTCCTGATGAAACAGGGAAAGTCAAGAACTGGATTGGCCTCAGCCACTTCAGTTATTTGTTTGTGAGAAAATGGGGAAAGTCTCAGTTCCCTTATTTTATATTATGATGACTATGAACCAAAACTCTTCAAAATTGGGGAAAAATAACCATACTTTATAAATTTTGATTTTACAAGCATGTCACTCACACGAAGCCTACACCATTAATGAGCTTACAGTCCAACTTTCCCTCATTTGACAGAAATGGGATTCGACCCTAATTTCCCGCTTCCTTTACTCCAATTAAAACAAACATAATAAACCAAGATTAAGTTTGTTTACTTATTGCAAATGAAGCACAAATATACTAATCACTCAAGCTCTGCCCTTTAAACCTAGCTGTATGAAATATTCAAGCAACAGTTAGCAAATGAATAAAAGCTCATATATTAGTAAACCTTTTGCATCCTATTCTTTTTTTTTTTTTGTGAGAATAGAGAAAAGGTAAGAGAAAGATCACAGGTACATTGGATCACATGAAGGCATATGAAAATTTGCACTTATGTACTCCAAAATCAAATTATTTTTTGGATAAATAAGAACACTCAATGAAGGGTAACAACTAATACTTCTTGATATAAAAAAGAAGGGGTCAAACAAACTATAGCTAGTAGCCATTAGTATCTGTAGAAGCTAAAAGCTCCACTCAACAAGCAGATGGGATGATGCAAAACTAGGAAGCAGCCGCATGAAATGCGAATGAATCTACAAGAAACCGAAATACATATGCACTCAAAACATGGAAAATTTAAAAGCTGAAATCAGTGAGCAATGGAGCTCTGTATAACTTACAAAGTACAAAAAAAACATAAAAAATCTTAACAACAGTAGCAGATCCTAAATATTCACATCACTCAAGCCTAGAAAAAAAAATCTAAATACATGAACTTCAAGGTTTGGGCAATCGTTAAAACCAGTGATTATAAACTGAAATAACTTTGACCTCAGGATGATTAAGTTGCCCTAACCCGGATTCACAATTCTCATTCACTTGAAAGAATTCAGCATAGAAGATTACTATGGAAAAATAACACAGCCACTGCTCGAACATCCCCAATCCCCATTCTCTCTCACTAGAAGCCGATAAATGCCTCAGTTTCTCTTCCATAAAGATGATAGATTCCAACAAACCAATGTATCAAAAACAAAACTACAACCATTGACCTAAAAAATCAACCAGAATCGTGCATAACAAGATCGGATCAAAAGGAAACGATAAGCAAATACAAATATGAGTGAAATCAGGGGGGACAGACCTCAAGCTCCGCGGATTTTTTGGCGATGGGGATGCAAATGAGAAAGATACCGAACATGGCGATGGCGGTGTTGCGCTTCCAGTGCTTGGGGCGGCAGTAGGGTCCTCCGGTCATGCTCCATACTTTGGCCCTGAAATCCTCTCCATGGTGCGCGTGATCTCCTCCTCCGCCACCCATGGCTGCAAGCTCTCTCTCTCTCTCTCTCTCTCGCTCTCGCTCTCTCTGAAACTGAGATCAAATGCGAAGCCTTTTGAAGGAAGAGAGAGATGGGCCGATTGGGGGTGGGCCGGCTGGGGAAAGGCCCAAAATCCACTAATTTTGCAATGAATTGGGGAAAGATTTATAATTGTTTGAATTTTGATTTTGAGATAATTGGGAGAAAATTAGAAGAAGGGTTGAAAAGCAAATGATTGCCCTTAGAATTTGAGGTTTGATAATTTTGATAAATAAGATAAAAATATTTATTTAGAGTCATCAATTATGTGGACTTATTCTTTGGTTTCTCCATGCAAATTGTCACTCGCGGCGGGGAATGGACAGTGCATCGCCGGCATGATCCCATGAAGAGTAGTTAGCTCTCCATACTTAGATATTTTTCTAAGTATCATGAATAATCCTTTATATATATGAGTTTCTATAATTCTCTCCATGAGCCTAGAATTGAATAAAATAATCGATGATATGATGGAAGAGTAGATATTTTTAGTGGAAGTGTGTGGAGTCTTCTAAATGATAAATAAGGACCGTCAGATCAAGTCGATCTCCACCATCTATTGAGGAGGTTGCATAGTATAAATACCTAAGTCTCAAAGTAAGCCCTTGTAAGAGTTCAAGTCTTCAATAAAATATGAATTTTTCAAACCTCCAAGTCCCCTAGATAAGATTTCCCCATAAGTCTCTTGAATTTCCTAAGTCCTTTAGCTCTTTGATAAGCAAACAAAGGCAAGGGAAGGAGATAGACTGAGCTTGATCTATGGGAAGCGATCAAGTGCCGCATACGACATCAGTGAGAAATCCGAGTATGTGACAAAATGCACTTAGAAATATGATATGTTTGATAATTATTTTATTTGAAGTGCCCCTTGCTCCCCATTCGTTTCCCCCAAGGTGTGTGAACCCAATAATGTCTTAATGTTGACGCCGCTATTGTTGAAGTTTTTCAATATTTGAACATGCCATTAACTCCCTTTTTAGTGTATAGTGTAACATGTGCAGTCATTTTATAAATGCTTGAATCAAAATAATGGGTGTTAATTGGAATTAAGGAGTTTTTGAAGAATATTTTATGATGAGAGGTTCCCTATTAGACACATCTTCTGCTCTCAGGCATCAGGAACTCATAAGATTCATCAATGAGGATCTATGTAAGAATGTATACCATCAATGTATAACAAACTAAGTGGTGATAGCCAAAAATATGTGGATAGTACTATAAACTATCAACACCTTATTCAAGTTCCCACTGGTTGCAAATATTCGCCAATACCAACTGCACTGAGTTTTAGATTTGTGATGATATGTGTTGGCCTTAGCCCATTTGGTGGGCTACCAACATGTAATAAAGATTGGGCTCTAAGGCCCAAGTTAAAACAAAAAGAAAAAAAAAACTATGTCAACCAAGAAGGGTGAGAATTGAGAAGAGTGAGTTCATTCATCAGTGAGAAACCAAAAGAGTAAGGGAAAAAATAAGCTGAGCTAGGGAAAGATGATCGGACGGTGATATGGTGCCAGATCTCACTTAAATTCTGGGTGAAGAATCCTTGCAAGAAATTTCTCCTATTGATTAGGTTTGATCTTTTTTTTTTATCCCTACTTGGTATTTGCTATCCATCTATGATGATGATGAAGATGCTTGTGAATGTGATTATCATTGGGCATGTATATCTCTAGTTTAACCTAGAGAAGACATTGTAATCTTTTAATGACATAGTGAAAAAGTTTTCAAGTGGCTTTAAAGAGTCCCATGGTTTTTCGATCGATTTAAAGGGTTTTTCACTTAAAAAAATTGTGTTCTTTCATCATTACTTTGCATTTAATGTGTTTTAGAGGTCATTAGTCCATTCTAAATCATAAATAAAGGTTAATCATCGTGCTTTGAAGGGTTGTAATTGGTCTGGGAAGGTCATAACCCCTCATAAAGACCGCACAAGGTCGGCAAAAGGTTGTGCAGGCAGCGTGCGCCTGCACAAATGCCACACAGACGTGGCAGAAAACCGTGCGAGCAGTTTTCGCCTGCATATGCTACAATAATTTACTACATTAATTGCTATAATTACTGTGCTACATTGTTTTTGTTACAGCATTCATCGAGAAATTTCACCAAATCTTGTGTAGGGAATCCCCAACAGTATGGTTGTCACAATCCCATTGCTGTTGTTTCATCTTTGTGAAAGAAATGAAGAAAGTAGCAAAAATATTGAAAAAAAAAAAAGCTCAAAAGATGAACATAGCAGTAAAATGCTAAGAAATGAAGATTTCCTCCAAAATAATCATTCAGGGACTTTTATAGTATTTGCATGCTTTTATTGCATGTATTTTATGGGATGAGCTTGGAAGGACCTAGCCATCAATTTAAAACTTTAGAAGGATGCGTAAGTTATTTTCCCAAAATATATTTAATTTCAACAGACTAATTGAGATTGAGAAGAGAGTATAATTTGTTACAGTGATTATAATGGAACTTTCTGGATGTATCACATTATATAATGCAAGAGTTTCATCATATATATCTCAATAATTTGTATGTGATTTTCTACTTCACTATTGTTATTGTATGAAATAATTTTCCATGATATTATAATCATCACAACTCCCAGGACAATAGTTATTGAAAGAATTGTAGCTTCTAGAAGTAAGAGTGCAAGAATCATCACTCTATATTTATGGTTATATTGCTTTTATTGGCCTTCATTTACAGTAAATCCTAGACTTATATTTATAATTCTCAAAAGGGTAAAAGCATTTCTTATTAGTGAATAACTGAGCTTCAAATATTCAATTATGATACATTAAGCTCCACATTCTTCCCAACAGTAATTCACATGTGATATATACATATATATCTCTGTTTTGCAGAAACAATGCATTGATTGATCCATTTATTTTTGCTAATAGAACAGTAGAAGGATAAATTTTTCATTTCACGGTATCACTGTAACTGAGGTTAATTTGAGTTCTTAATCTGTCTATCAAATAACAAATAAAAAAGCAAATAAGTAAATAAATAAATTCCAAGAAACAGAGGGATTCACTATTTTACAGATTGCCCAATGGCTTTATATGTGTTCATAACAATGATGCACAGAGCCAAATATTTCAAATTCTCCAAAGAAACCTATAAACAAAACATTTCAAACTCAAAAACATTTCACTCCAAACACTAACATTTCATCTCTTTAACATCATTCATTATTTTTCACTTCTGTTTTGGCCTGCTATTTCATTGGATTGACAACCACTAATTATCACCGAACTTGAACTCGCAATCTGTTTTTATGGTTTCCAAGCTGCAGGCGGTGGTGGTGGAGTTGGAAACATAGGTGGAACTGCCGAAAAAATTGTATTCTTATCAATGCCAGTGTTCCCACCAGACAAAGCAACCAAGGCAGCAACTAAGCCAGCATTTCCAGCGAGCGTAGGCTCGGTATAATTGTAGTTAGTACGAACATCGTGAAAACCGTCATGTTTGTCAGGGCCGGCAACCATTGCGCCAGTAAGAGTGTTAGGATTCGGCCTCTTTGTGTCTCTAAATTTCCATCCTCCTTTGCAGTTGTATCTAATTCCATTCTTAGGAATTGATGCACCTCTATGATGAACATGTTTCGGATAATGTGTACCGTAGCCGACTACATAGCTCATCTTTTGCGGATTATTGCCTAGAATGTAGTCAATCTGCAAAAAAGAGTAGGGAATTCGGTTTATTTGTTGTTGAAGTGTAAGCAGATTGCAGATTCGATTTAGTATATTTCTAATTAAGATCATGCATTGTAATCAATTTGCCAAAATCAGATTTAATCATGCTTATAAGTGGATCACATATTAGATTAGCATGCTTCCAAAATAAGATGCAGAGATAGTGAACATAGTTTTGGTGAATTAATTACAAGTATTGGCAATATAATCCATCTACCATAGAAATTAAAGCTCAGCTATTGGTATTTAAAACTATATGCAGTGAAGATGCAGATAGGTGAATATGTTTCGAAGAATATAAGTTACAAGTACATGCAATTCAATCAATCTGTGATAAGAAATCGAAGTTCAGATATTAGTATTCAGTATTCTATTTGTGGGAGTATAAGAAAATCGCATATATGATGCAGAGATATTGGGCATAATGTTAATCAATGTTAAGTTTGAAAGTAATGAACCTGCCAAAAGAAATGATGGTTCGGTTATCAGTATTCGAGTATATTGTTTGTTATTGGAGTATAAGAGGATTGCAGATTTGATGCAAGACAGTGAGCATATTTTTAATGAATGAAAGTTAGAAGGACATGAAATGTTAAGTACTAATCAATGCATGATCTGCAAACAATACCTGGGTCTTGGCGAAATTCCGCAAGACATCAGTTGAATAGAAGTTGGGGCCGCAGTACCAGCCAGGTGTGTCGGCGGCATCAAGATAATCACTGAATACAGAAGCAAGAAAGGCGGCATTGACAACATACTGAAGTGGTTGAGGTCTTCCATGGTTCAATTGGATCAGACCTCCTGCAGGATTAAGAAAATTTTAGTAACTGGAAATCTAATAAATGCAGAGATTTAAGACAGGAATGTTGTCCTGACCCTTCGTTCGGTTGAATGATTTGAAAATAGGTAAGTATGAGCACATAACGTTGCTGGTCTGATTGTGAAATGTCCTTAGTATTTCTTCGTAAGGATATCCTGGACTCAAGAACAGTCTCAATCTGCTGAGAAGAACCTGACTTGGTGCAGCAGAAAACACAAGTATGAGTTACGCATTAACTCAGGCACGAATATACACCAAGAAATGCAAAAGCAAAGAATCTGAAATGCTTTGAGGTGATCAAATTGTAACATAGATAGTATCAGTTAAGCACCCAATTCATGCTCTGAAGATAATTGTTCATAGAATTGACTCATCTTTTTAAAGTACATCTAGTTACACTCAAGCATCTGACAGTGGTTTATGGACGAAATGCAGACTGAGAAATGAAAAGTAGATGAATTTACAATGCTTTCAAAAAATTAAACTGACAAATAGTATTATACTATTATAAGTCGTGCACCTTATTCATGCTGTGGTATAATTATTTCAACAATTGACTCTACTTATTGCAGTATGGTCTAGTTAAGCTCTCTGCTTAATTCATTCTGTCACTCATGGCAACATCACACAAGTAATTTGAAACGCTATAAGGAAACCAAAACTGCAACACAGACAATATGAACAATGAGAAGAATCACTAAACTTACTTCAGCTAGTTACAGTCTATATTTCCCAGCAGTAACTGTGATTCATGGCAGAAATTCTCACTATGAAGAGAAAAACCAAAGAACTAGAAATGCTTGGGAGGAAATCAATACTAATCTATGGCAATATTACTCAGTTCATGCTCTAATTCTATTATTTACACAATTGGCTCAAATCTTTGTGGTAAAGTTTATTTAAGCTCTATAGTTTCCCGGATTCATCTCAGTAAAACACATTGTCACACAATGAGATGTAAAATCAAAGAATTTTCTATGCTTTCAAGAAATCAAAACTACACTTACTTGAGAACCAGTGAGCTTGTTGTCCCAGCTGAAAACACCATAATCAGGGCCGCCCCAGAAGGCACCAGCATGCTTAGCAATGCCAGGGGTAGTGGCCAACTGAAGGTAGGAGGTGTTCCCAGTGGCATAATACAACCAAGCACCACCCCATACAAACTCATCCCAGTAACTACTGGAGTTGTAGAAAAGGGAAGGATCAGAGCCTCCAGGGCTGTACCGGCCCCTCTGTTCCCTGCCATACTTGAAGAGTGTCCTGGCACCATGGACAAGCTTCTCAGAATAGGTCTTGCTGTCCTTGAAGACAATGGAAGCAGCTGCCAGAGCTGCTGCCATCTCTCCGGCAAGGTCTGAGCAACTATGGCATTCATAGACTGGTCTAGGATAGTCTATGTCCTCTGGTCTCACCCAGCAGTAATGATCATTTGGGGCTGGACCTTTTGAAGTGTCTCCTTGCCCAACCTGGTCATTTAAACAAATATTTGCTCATGAGAGAATTATTAATAATTGAAAATATAAATATTGATGCAAACAACAAATGTCTAGCAGCAATACATAAAATGGTTGCACAGGCATGAAAATGTATCAGTTACTTTTGCGATAAACAATGCAGGACAAGTGCATATAAAGTAAGGGTCTGATATAAAAGTTTAGTTTGGTATGTCCTTCATATATGAGATAACCAGCTAATATATTTAACACCTTACCTTACATTAAAATTAAGAGAAGTCACATGCGATGAGTATATAAACACATTATTGATTAAAATCAAATGAATGCAAGTCAGAGATGAAATGAGTACATAATGACCGGGTGTTGTGTAATTGTAGAAAAATAAAACAACAGCCCGTAAATGGATCAAGTACATAAAGGATAATGTTGTAGGAGACATGATCATGAAAAAATAGATGCTATAAAAGAGCAAGCTCATATCATATCAAGACTTCATATAGAAATCTAGCCTAAAATTACTAAAGATATCAACAGGGCGAGTTAGATAGCAGAAAAACGAGATAATTATGTCGATTATGAATATATAAAAAACTTTTCTTGAAGAACAGAATGCTCATTGTATCATAATATAAAAAAGGACAAGCCTAATAAATTAGAGTTGTGTAAACATCACAGAATCAAGCAAAGAGATAAAAAAAGATAGAATGTTTCTGAGCTCAATTTCACTTAATTTCACTTGAAGTTTTAAGAAGAATAAAAAGAATTCATGAAACTCTAGCCTCTAGAAGCACCATCATCAACAATAAACACTCAAAAACAACATTGCTAGAAAAAAGACTAGTAGACAATATATTTTAAGTAAATGCGCCATTCTACCATAATATTCATCTTAATCTTTATACTTTCAAAATGCTAAATCCAGCTCTATGTTTGAATGAAATTGTTCATTATTATGGAGTCAACATAACTACATACATTTCCTTAATACACATGCTCTTCTATGTGAAATCAGCTGCCTTTTTTTGTGACTTAATATTTGATATTGTGGTAAATGTGCAGGCTTCCAATCACATCAGCAGTCATATATACATGAAATGCAGCATGTGGTAAGTACCTTAAGACATCGATAGAGAGATGGCAATGAACAATTTCACCTATACACACAATTTATAAAACAAACATTGCCGTAAAAAAGAACAGGGAAAAATGAGATCTTGATCCAAATCCTCAAAAATTTTATTCACATTTTCATCTTGCTCCAATGGACAGTTCATCAATCAGGTTTAATTTCAAAACATATATAAAAAAAAAGGGATAAAAAAAGACAAGCAGAAGATGAAAAAGATAAAGAATCAAACCTGAGCTGCGATTCGATCAATCGTATCAGCAGAGGAATTGAAGGTTTTGAGGAGGTAATCAGTGCCCCATTTGATGATCTCTTTGACGTGCTGGAGCTCGCCGGCGGCTTCATACTTAGCACTGTACTCAATGACGCTCCAGCTGAGCACTGTCATGGCGAAGGACATGGGGAAGTTGAACTTGATGGCATCGCCAGCGTCGTAGTACCCTCCGACGAGGTTCTTCTTGACAGAGTCGTCTGACAGGCCATCTCTCATGCCGGAGTTGCCTCTCCAACTCACATTGTTGTGCTTTGGCAGTGGACCAGCTGAGGAAGACATTCACTCAATCAATATATATCTATATATACATATCAAAATTATATTTAATTATTATATATATTTTTCTAAAACACAATAAATATTGTCAAATAACAAAGATGTACACAAATACATCAATTACATTGATTTAAGATCACTTGTTATACAACTTTAGTGGAAAAAAATGCATCACCTCCTACCTGAGACTCATCCAAACTCTATAAACAGTATTTGGGGTCAAAATTAATTCATTTAAACCACATTAATTAATAAAAAGAACAGTTTGCAAATATGGACTAAATATATAATAAATTTAGGCGTTTTCATCTTATTCACTTATTTATTTTATTAAATTTAATTTAAATAATATATTTGAATTTCACCTAATATAATATCAGAGCTTGAATTGTATTTAAAAGCATTATCAGACATTCACAATAACATCAATGAAAGGCAGAATAAATTCAAAAGCATCACTCAACCTTCAAAACATCAATGCAATGGAGAGAAGAGATTCAACAAAACCTCAAACAAATTAACAATGGAAAAAGCAGAGAAGACATTCAAAAGCATCATAGAACAATAAAAAAAAAACAGAGAAGACATTCAAGAACATCTTAGAACAAAACATTCAATGAAAAAACAGAGAAAAAGCATCTTATAACAACATTGAAAAACAGAAGAGATATTCAAGAACATTAATTCTAAGAACATCAATGAAAAACAGAGAAGACATTTCAAGAGCATCTTAGAACAAAACATACAATGAAAAAAACAGAGGAGACATTCAAGAACATTAATTCTAAGAACATCAATGAAAAACAGAGCCAGAAAATTTATGAAGAAAATTTTCAAATACTTACAGCGTTGAGCATTGAAGAACATGAGAGCCTTATGAAGAGCACGAGTATAATCATCAGGAGGAGGAGGAGGAGGATGCCGATGAGGAATAGCTTTGATAATAAGCATGATAAAGCCGACAAGAACTCCGACAGCGGCGATAGAGCCGATAGTCCAGAGGAAGAGTTTCCGGCTAACAACAATGCATCCAAGATCAACATACCGTTTCTGTTTCTTTCCGGCATCACCGGGACCGGCAAGAAGCCAGCTCTGCTGTGTCTCATCCAGTTGCCTTGACAGAGCTGCTCTGTCTAGATCTTGTAAGTTCCGGCTTCGGTCATCGTCTGTCGCCGACTCCGCATTCGATATCTCCAGTGTTCCTCCCCATGGATCTCTTCCAAACATCTTCTTCTTCTTCTTCTTCTTCTTCTTCTTCTTCTTCTTCTTCTTCTTATCTAATTCACCACTAAATAGATCTTGTACTTCTTTCTTTCTCTCCAATGAAGACTGGTACTATTTCATTGTAACAAGCACTTCAATCAAAGCTGCTTGTTGTTGTTGTTGTTGGAATGGAGGAATGAGAGGAGTGAAGAAGGAGGTGGTGAGGTGTGGGGGATTTGGAGTGTAGTGGTGGTTGGGGGGTATCTTTATTTCATTTATTTATTTATTTTTTTATGTATATATAGTGCAATGTGATGATCTTCTGCTTTGTTTCTGCTGCATTGTCCATCTGTTTTTGTACATGAATGTAAAGGTTTGGTGGGAAGGTGGAGCTGATGTTCCACACAGCACTTCATTGTGAATTAACTTGTGAGCTTTGTGAACTTTCTGTAATTTTATAAATATTTATTTCTTTACATAAATATTTTTTTTTTATAAAACTTTACAAATATGTATAAAAGTCATGTACAAGTGAAGTTAATACACTCTTAATTTTAATTTTGTGTGAGAATAGATTCAAACTCATTTTTTTTATCAGGCACAAACACCCATACACATATTACATATTCCTATAAATTAAAAAATATTTTATAATCAAATTATTTTTTTGAAATAAATATTATATATAAGAGTAAATGTCATGAAATAAGGATATTTAAATGACAGGGTGGAGAAAGCTGGATATGGAGGTAGACAAAAAGAGAGGCTGAAAAACACTTCCATGTGATAGAAAAGAATGGAACAACCATCCTTATCTCTGCTTTATATATATATATATATAAGTGCAACTTATATTTCTTGATTTTTTTTTATATGCATGAGAATGATTATTTGATTTATATATATACACAAGTATGGATATATGTATTCCCCTGTTATCATTGGGAATATAGAAATGGAAACAAAAACTATTAAAAATGGATGAAAGGAGGGAATAAGCTGGAACAAAGGAGTGGAGCTGGTTGTTGTCCTATCTCTATTTATATTTTAAAATAAATAAAAATTAAGAAAATATTTTAATAGATATTGGGAATAAGCACGGTGTCGGTAGACTTGTGTCGGTGGTGGGTTTGTGTGCTATTTTTTCTTTTGCATTCAGGTCCCTTCTGTTTTATTAATTTATTTATTTTCTTAAGATGGGTCTTAAAAAGGGTCATAGTCAGTGGAGTTTAAGCCCTACACATTACCCTTGGAAAATATTTATTTTATAAAATAATATATGTTTACAAATTTTAAACGTTGGATTGCTTTTAAAAGCGCTAAAAGAAATTTTAAACTTTCAATTTACAGAAGAGTTACATACTCTAAACTAAGTGACATTCATTTCGGTGTGAGTGAGAGAAATGGGGAAGTGGAGTGATTTCTTTAATTTTTGATATTCTTTTCTTCTGAAATAGGAAAGAGGTTACTTTTTCCACTTCAGACTGAAATGGGTTTTAGTTAAAATTTATTTCAATATTTTTTATACTGAAGTGGGGAAAGTGAGTCCCCTATAAAAACTCACTTCTCCTATCTTTAAAAACCTTTCAGAAGTGATACCACTTACACCATGAACATTGGAAGTGAGAAAATTAGCATGTCATGAAAATGACACTTTTTGTAAAATGAACATAGAAAAGTAGCACTTTCCTCATCACTTATTGATTTTCCCTTCTTATTTGCTTAAATGACTTAAATCTCTGTCACTTTAACCTAATTTTATTGGTTTAAAATACACATATCCTAATAATAAGCTATCATCAAGAATTAAATATGTTTTAATTTTCAACTAACATATATATAGATATTATTTCCTCTTGAATTTTTATTTTTACAATTATTTATTTTTCTTGGTTAATAGATGTTGAATTGAATGGGACACATGAAAAGGGAAAGATTACCCAAGTAATAGACCAAACTTAGATTCTTAAAAAGAGGAGAAAAGAACATAGCATCAACCACACAACTCTTAATCAAAGTGGACCCAAAAAGCTAACCATTCTTGTGCTTTTCTATTTCCTTCACTGCCACTCAATGCCTTGAGAAATTTAAAGATGCTTGTTTCTGAATTTCTGCTTTTTTTTATTGGTGTCATTAATGTATCATTAGGTTTAAGATTTGGATGTTTAGTGATTGAATCAGCTTCTCTTTTTTATTTAATTTATTTATTATTTTATTGGTAGATATTTAATGCATTTCTTAATTTGTAACCAATGTGTTGAATTTTCCTAGCAAGGATTGATTTTCATATTTTTGTAGGTTTTTTTAAATGTAAATAATTAATATCTCATATTTATCCTCTTAATACCAAAATTTTGCAGAGATTTTTCTATTTATTATTTTATTGGTAACCAATAAGTTGAATTTTCCTACAAGGATTAATGTTCATATTTTATAGGGTTTTTTTTAATGTAAATAATTAATATATCATATTTATGCCAAAATTTTGCAAAGATTTTTTTATTCATCATTTTAATTATTGGTAGAGATTTAATTCAATTCTTAATTTGTAACCAATGTGTTGAATTATCCCACAAGAATTTAATGTTCACATTTTATAGGGTTTTTTTTTAAATGCAAACAATTAATATCTCATATTTATCCTGTTAATGCCAAAATTTTACAGAGATTTTTTCTATAAGATATAAGGGAAAAATTATTAAAAACTCTCTGTATATTTCATTCTGGTTATAAAGTCCTTTTCAAAATTTTCAATTATTATTTTAAATTTAATGAAAATAAAAAATGTAATAAAAATAATTGATGTTTTTGAAGATTTGGTAGATATAAAACACTTTTTTGGGGAATTGAAAATTATTAGAGTGACTTGCTATTGTTTCCTTCAAATACAAATAACTAAAAATATAGAGGAAAAAATTCAAAGAAAAAACAAATCTATAATGGCACATGATAACTAATGCAGTTTAAATTGTCCACATATGTACCGAGACATCAATAGATTCAATGGCTTTAAACAACTAAGAAAGTGAATATTTTCACTCTAAATACAAAAAGGCTTTAAATAAATATCTGAATAATTATTTCAGTAAAATATTGATATTAATTTATAGATTTCAATCTCTCATCAATTATGTTTAATATAATTCCCACAATAATTTCTATACTTTATCAAACTTATTTTTACAGTCCCTTTACATTGGTAAAATTTAGTCTTTTTATTATTTTAATTGAGTCATATTAGTACTCTTAAACACTAAAATTAAACTCTAAACTCTAAATACGACAAATATTTTAATTATTATTTTATAATTATAGTTATAATTTTAATTGATTTAAAAAAAAAAAACAAGTATATCAAAAATAATAGTAAAAAAACAAAACCACTCTATTCAAGTGGTTAGTGACACGAACTTAACATGTAAAGTGGTGAGGGTTTAAATCTACGTTGGAAGATTTAACTCACATGTGATATTATACTTTTTATTTATGTATGTCTGAATGAGGATCTCTTCTAGGCAAAAACTCGTGTGGGTATAACAAGTGCGTTTGATGCAATAACCCATTAGCATTAAAAATACAAACAGATGCTTGTTATCTTGTACAAAAAGAATTGTTAAGAAATGACTTTTAATCAACTTTACATTTTTACCCTTTATATATATAGAAATGCAGATAAACCACATGGCAACCTTTCTATTGTCCGAGTGGTTTTTCAACAACCACAACAAATAATTTCTAACAATATTTTGGATATAGAAAGATCATATTAAAAAAAGTTCATAATCACTAGGGATGCCAATGAGGAGGGATTCACTATGAGATACAATCCCCGACCCCGAACCCAAATACGGGGAATTTTTTTCTGTCCCCATTCCCGTGAGGATTTTTCAGATTCGGAGATTCTTCAGCCTCGATTATTAAATTAAAATTTTAATTTATTTTCTCTCCAACATATTCTATAATCAATTAAAGTAAAATATTGTCAAATTAACAAGGACACGATGGCCAGAAAATTGTTCATAACTTTGTACGCACCCAAATTTAATTACACTTGACAAAGTTCAAGTAACATGATCCAATATGCAGTTCTCGAACTTCTTCCTCATCATATATATTGATTTATCAACCAATTATTGGTGTAAACAAACTCCTGCTTAAAATGCTTGTAAACATTTAAATAACCACTTGCAACTATAATATGAAGGCAAGCAAATACAATTACAAATTTGTAGACCCAGACATAACTGCACAATCAACTTTCTTTCACTACAATATTTAGGTTGATTTAGGAGATCAACAGAAGAACACTATACCCATTCTCATTACCAATTTTGTCATGGTACCAAACAACACCATTATTCCACATGTTACCAATCAAATAAGCATTCATCATCCGCACAGAACACAACTAAGATGAGTATATTAAGTAATCATCCAAATTCCAATTTTAAACCAATATGCTCCGAAATCAACACACCCATTTCTATCAATACAACCAGAAAAATCACATAAGTAAATCACAAAAACCCTTAAAAGATTCATGTCCTAAGATGAAACCATAAAGGGCAAGTGCTTCAATAAACATGAGAATCAAAATCATGCCAACAAACAACTTTGGCTGCTAATCATTAGCCCTGCATGAGCATCAACAGAAAGCCATGAATAAAAAAGGTTCATATTAATAGACATTATATTAAAATAAACATCTTCTATATTAAAGTAAATTAAAAGGGCTCATATTATCATATATGACCATATAGTATAATTTAAAATGTACCTTTATTTATTCCAACTCTTTTTCACTTTCAAAATCTTCATTAATAGTGCCATACCATCTTTTTTGGAACACTCACCTATAAAACAAAATAATATTCATTTAATACAAAATAAATAAAAGTTATAATTACTTGCAAGTAAATTTTATTACTTTCAATATCTTTCAACAACCAATTTTGAGTGCACATCATTGTCTCCAAAGTATTCGCATGAAGCCTAGTACGATGAGGACTCACCAATCTACCACCAGTACTAAAAGCAGATTTTGAAGCCACTGTAGAAATCAGAATTTACAATATGTCTTTAGCAATCATTTGTAAATATCAGATAACAGAATCCACAACTTTTCCACCAAGCTAAGATGTCAAGATCCTGAGTTCTTGGAAATACTTTTTCCTCCAAATAATGATCTAACTTTGACTTCAATATATTTTTATTTGAATCACTCACATAAGAATCAAAATGATCAAGGAAGTTTGAACTAATAATATCATTCTCCTTTGGCCCATTACATGAAGTTTGCTGGGTGGTTGTGCTAATTTGTGTAGAACTTTCATATTCATATAACAAGTCATAACAATAACTTGTAATCCTTTGAATTTCATAATCGGCCAAGTGTCCATAAAGATGAGGAATAAAATATTCCATTAATTTCAACTTATATCTTGGATCAAGCATGGTAGCTACTCCCATGATTTCATGAACCGTTTCCCAATATTTATCAAACTTTATTGACATATTTATGGTCATATTTCTAATAGTTTCAATAGGAGATTTAACCCAAGTGCTCAAAGAAACTTTAATCTCATACATTAATGGAAAGAAAACATTGGATGTGGGATACTTTCTCCCCGAAAATGCATTTGAAGCGGTACAAAACACATGCAACTTTTTACAAATCTCCTCGGCTAACATCCAATCTTCTTCATTTGGTGTAGAAATTAAATGTGGGTTCGCTTGTTGCAAACGATAAAAAAATATTTTTATATTCCAAAACAACACTAACCATCAAATATGTAGAATTCCATCAATTTTTGTAATCAAGCATCAATTGTTTGGAATAATTTAAATTTGCACATTTTCCTTAAAAGTTTGTAGCCTTTTTGGTGTGGCCGTCCAAAAAACAACACTATCTCTAACCCTCTCTATTCCATCACGCATAATTTTTAAACCATCTTGAACAATTAAATTCAAAATATGTGCACGACAACGCATATGAATCAATTTTCCATGCAATAAGAGATGATTAGGATTGAGCTTAGACAGTAGGATGTCAACCATAGCATCATTAGTAGTGCAATTATCAGCTGTCAAAGTGGACAACTTTCTTTCTATGTTTCAATCAAATATGCATTTCAACACTTCCTTAGAGAGAACGACCGATGTATGTGGACAAGATACATAAAGAAACCTAACAAGTTAAGAAAAATTACACAATTATAAGAAACATAATGTCATAAAAGCTTATTTGTATAATTCTAATCATACAAAATAAATTTAATAAAACAAACCATTAAACATACCTCAAAACCAAACTTTGCAAATTCTAATTGTTCTCAATAAGATGTCCCGTGATAGCCATGGATCCTTTCTTTTGATTTGAAGTCGTCCATATATCTATAGTTATTGCAACTCTACTTAAATTCCTCTTCAAAAAGGTCTATTATCTTGGATTTTTCATTAGCATATATCTTCATGATATCATTTCTAATTGTATTCCGAAAAGGAATTTTGAACAATGGTTAAAAGTTAGCTGAATATTTTTTGAACCATACTGTTCAACCATTGAAATTGGGTATTCATGCATTATTATCATACTAGGAAGATCCTTTCTTAAAGATTCTTAGTCAAATGTGTAATTGCTTACAAACATTTTCTCATCTGACTTCCATTATTGTTCCACTAATGTTTTTGTTTTATGTTGTTAAAAGGCCTCATCTAGCAAACTTTTTGATGATCATGCAAATGTCTTGTTCCATTCTTGGTTCCTACTCCAAGTAATTTCTTATAATAATTGTATTCTGCTTTATCGGATTCACCAATTTTGATATATTTAAAATATTGACAAACAATTGATTTCAATCTCTTCTCACCAACTTATGATGCTTCTTCACTAACTTGAGTAGGAGAGTCTATAGGTGACTCATTTGATGACTCCATAGGAGAATCAAGTGGAGTTAATAAGCCACAAATTCCTATAGCTGATTGACCACTGCCAACAGAAGTAGAAGAATTACCACTTTCAGACGCCATCACTTCTCTATAAAAAATAGATGCGTATATGTTAATTAATAAGAAAATTAATAAGCAACCAAAAAGGATAAAATATACTAATCATTATGAAGAAAATTAAAAGCATTCAAAGTTAATTATATTCACAAAGATGGCTAGTTCCTCCATAAAAATAGACAGTTATGTTCGCAAAGAATATTGGTGTACATGAAATCAACCGAAACTAGAGATTGTCCAAATCGATGTTGAATCCAAACAATTCTAACAAAATACTATAAATAAGCCTATAAATCCCCAAAAACAAATTAGCACCTTTTCATAGGATAACAAATGAAACAACCTAGAAATCTTCAACAAAACAAGCTTTAATTGTTTTAACATAAATCATCAAATAAAAAACCAAAAAATAACTACAAACCAAGAATCATATATATTAACCCTAATTCTACATCACCAAGATCGATTGAACTACCAAATCAATCATCCAAGTTTTTCAACATCTACAAAGCCCAAGATCCAATAACAAGTAGAACAAAAAGATATCAAAGCAAAGAAAGAGTTTGATGTCAACGGCCTTTGGGTCAATTGGCATTTGGGTCCCCCGTGAGGACGCTTCGCAAGTGGCGAGAGTTCGAATCCTCGGGGTGAGGGTGCATGTCTGAGAATTGTGAGCACGAACTGTGGGTGGTACCAGCGCCCATGTGTTCGCGGCCCCACAGGCCGCAGTCGAGGCTTGCGCACGCCCCTGTCTTAGTTTAGCGGGCCAATTAGGGGTTTCGTTCTTCTTGACAAAAAAAAAAAAAAGAAAGAGTTTGATCTCTACCTTGATACACCTCCATGAAGACAAGAGAGAGAGAGAGAGAGGAGATGGTGATGAGATTCAGTCTTTCATAACGTTTTTTTTACAAAAGAGTAAAGAAGAACATTGTGAACAAATGGATTTAGGTTAACAGGGAACAAACATGTTACTCCATGGATGTTAATCAATTAAAAAAAATGAAAAAGAAAATCTAGAATTATTCATTTTTCACATTTTTTTTTACCTTTTTCTAAAAGTTTTACAAATAAATCCAAAGATTTTAAACCTTTTCTTTTTTATTTTTTTATATGCATATAAAAAATCTTTTTGCTTAATCATATCATCAGTTTATAATTATATTTGCACTTATTATTTCAAATGAGAAAAAAATATCCCTATTATGAGTGTTATGGTGAATATATCATGTCCATCGTGTTATTGTTTTTACATGCATTCCATGCTAGCTACTAACTTTAATGCTATTTTTATCAAAACTTCAGAAATATTCTATTATATAGTTTGATGGTTGCAAAACTCAAAACTAATTTGAATACATTTATAACAATAAATGTTTAATTTGTAAATTTAGAAAGTTTTTTTAATTATTTTTTAAAATATTTTTATAATAAGTACTAAATTCTAATTTTAAAAAAATAAAAAATCTGAGATATATTAAAGATAAACAAAATAAGTAAATGACTATTATTTTAGTACTGTTTATTATTCTGAGTTGGCGCTTAGTTATTTAAGTTTCTATTTATTATTTGGGATTCCTGTTGACTATTTTGAGTTGGCCCTTAGTTATTTAAGTTTTTGTTTATTATTTAGAATTCCTGTTTATTATTTTGAGTTGGAGCTTAGTTATTTAAGTTTCTGTTTATTATTTGGAATTTATGTTTATTATTTTGAGTTGGCGCTTAGCTATTTACGTTTCTGTTTATTATTTGGGATTCCTGCCTAGTATTTTGAGTTGGCACTTAGTTATTCATATTTATGTTATTATTTGGCGGTCCTGCTTATCGTTTCTACTTCTTAATTATAGTAAGACCATATTTTTAATGTTTTTTGTATTTTGTTGGAGAAAAAAGAAGTCCTTGAATTTTTTTTTAAATGAAGCCATCTTTGACAAGAAGAAAATTAATAGTCAATATTAATAAAAGTACTACATTTTGTTTTTAATTTTACGTTTTGTATTAGTGAATAACACTATTTTTGTCTTTTGCTTTTAGGTCATTATGCTTTTGTCAATATGCTTAGACTTACGAGTTTATTTTGAGTATAAAAAATTAGCTTAGGAAGAAGGTTCAAATGTTCTTATGCTTTGCTCTTATTTTGATTACGGATAAAATGTTTATTATTTCAATATAGACAACTGAAACTTTTGTTGTTGTTGCTTTTATAAATAACTAGTATGGATAAAATACATGACTCGAATACACCACAACTCACCGTCAACATTTTAATCTCTAACTCTTTATTTAGTGATTTAATAAATTATTTAAAAATTTTAAAAAAATTTAAAAAATGCTTTATAGTTAATATAAGTTTAGGATTTTATTTAATTTTTATACTAATTTTCATTTAATTATTAATCATTTGCTAATTAAATAATTAAATGGGTTTTTATTCTACTTTTATTTAGATATTTCCAACATAATTAATATATATATATATATATATATATATATATATATATATATATATATATATATATATATAATATTTAAATTTAATATTTAATATTTAATTTTCCCCCAACCCCAACCCTTGAAAAAAACCCTTGAAAAAAATCCGCGACCGTAGCCCTTGAAAAAAAAAACCCGACCCCCAACCCCGACCGTGACGGGTGGGGAATAGGATTTCCCGTCAGGCCACATCCCACAATAGCACAACTTAATTTGTTTACTTTAAATTAATATTTAAGGAAAAATAAAATAAAATTCAGATTTATTTATTATTTTTTTGGAGAGGGGGGATTCAATTTCAAAGAAGAGTATTTTAGATTCTCACAATTTAAACAATTAAATATTTTTCTCCATCCCAGTGCTAAAACCTTAACCATCGCTAATTATTTAAAAACCGAAGGAGTATTATTTAAAAAAAGAAAAAGCCTTAATACGAAACCAATGCAAACAACTACTGAAATTCAACTTTGAACCTGAATCAATTACAACATTAAAAAGACAAAAAAGGAAAACTCATTAGATGTTTCTGTGAGAGGATCAAACCTGATGATATTTAGAACCTTCATGGAAAAACTTAGGGGCCGTTTGGGTCCCGGATTGGGAATGGAAAGGAGTGAGGGAGTAATGGAAATAAAGGGAGTGGAGGAGGATTGGGAATGAAAGATGCGTTTGGTTGATATAAGGTATGAGAGGGTAGTTCTTTGGGAATGGGGAAAAGTAAAAGAAAAAAATAAAGTAACTTGACTTTTATACCCTTGAAACGAGTAAATAATATTTTATATAAAATAAAATGTTAAGTTAAATAACGACTATTTTTAATTATAAAATATTTTGAATATCATTATTTTTAATTTTATAATTAAATATTTGAATTAAATATTTTCACTTTTAATTATTATTTATTATTAAAAATATCTATTTAATTATTATTTGATTTATATTATTATTTTAATTATTATTTATTATTATTTGAATAAAATTATTATTTTAATTGTCAGTTGTTATTATTTTACTTTAATTATTATTTATTATTAAAATTATCGATTTAATTATTATTTGATTTATATTATTATTTGAATAAAATTATTATTTTAATTGTCAGTTGTTATTATTTTACTTTAATTATTATTTATTATTAAAATTATCGATTTAATTATTATTTGATTTATATTATTATTTTAATTATTAATTATTATTATTTGAATAAAATTATTATTTTAATTGTTAGTTATTATTATTTTATTTTAATTATTATTTATTATTAAAATTATCTATTTAATTATTATTTGAGTTATATTATTATTTGAATAAAATTATTATTTTAATTGTTAGTTGTTATTATTTTACTTTAATTATTATTTATTATTAAAATTATCGATTTAATTATTATTTTAATAAAAAAATTATTATTTTAATTGTTAGTTGTTATTATTTTATTTTAATTATTATTTATTATTAAAATTATCGATTTAATTATTATTTGATTTATATTATGATTTTAATTATTAATATTTGAATAAAATTGTTATTTTAATTGTTAGTTATTATTATCTATTTAATTATTATTTAGTATTAAAATTATATATTTAATTATTATGTTAATTAATTATAGTTTACTTATTAAATAAAGGACAAATTTGTAATGCACCCTCAAGGAGTGGAGGAGGAATGAGCAATCCACTCCCCACTCAATCCCCCCTCATCCCCCTCCCAAACCTCTCTCACTCTCATTGATGAGTGTCCAAACAAAGGAGTGGAGTGGGAGAGTACAAACAAACACCCCCTTAATGATATTCTTCCATGCTGACATTCATTCTGTGAAACATCTTCGAACATCCATCAATGGCGGCTCTGCTGAGAAGAAAGTAGGGAATAACAATACATCCAATTCTTTGAAAACATCATGAAGTTTCCGTCGATGATTCAGACACAAATCAGCGCAAGAAATGAAGAACAAGAGGCTATTTTTCAGATCATTAATCTCTGATTAATCAACTCATTTTGTATAGATGCTATGCACCCTCATCGATGATGCTTGTTTCTGTTAGGAATTTATGCTATTTTGATTTCTTCTTCTTTTGTGCCCATACGGGACCGTACACTGCCAAATTTGTCCTCCCGAACCGCCGATCGGCAATCTGCATTTTTTTTTCATTCATAAAGACGTAGGAAGTCAATTGCAAAATAGTTGAGTGATTTCTTTTTTTCACAAAACAATCTGTTTCAAAAATATAACAATAAAAAATTTGATGTTCTTAGTTAACTACAAAAGTGATAAAGAAAAGGGCGAGTGACGGCGCCAAGAAGTTCTCTTGTGGAATGTTTTTATCAATGTACATTGTAGGGACATTCTATTGGAAAACACGCACCAGAAACGCACTGACGTTGGAATGTAAAACAATGAAAATTAATTGGATCAACTTGGTAAGGTGGTATTCGAAAGCAAATCGAAGATGAAATCATCAAGTGAAAACCTAAAAATTTAAATCCAAGCTAAACATTCATCAAAAGAAAAATGGGAAAATCAACAAGACAAGGTAATGGGATTTATATTGAGGAGCAACAATAACAATCCATTGCTCTTAAATGAATTAAAATAGCCGATCAATTCTACAGTACACAACTAGTCAATAAATTCATCCTGTTGGAATTCTACAAGATAAGAAGCAAACTAAACAAAAAAAACCTCCCACATTCATTATTACAACTCGAATTATCATAGTTGCTTTCATCAATTATCTTTTCATTTCTTAGTCCATATGAATTTAGAAATATCATTCCAAACTATTTCACAAAGTAAATTTTGAACAAGTGACCTGTTCAAATCTCCAAGGTCACTCACCCTATTCAAGATTTAGGGGTTAATCCAAATCTATATATGGTAGTTAAGATTGTTACTCGCCATATGCCACATGGTTCTTAAGGAAGGAAAGGTAAAAATAATAAAGAACTATTATATGAATCATTATAGTTCAACACAACTTCCACCTTTGCAGATATTCTTCATACATACAGATTTGCATGTTTATGTTAAACCATTATGTGCAACAAAATTCGAAACTAATAAAATCCTAAGGCAGTACAATATAATTAATACATAATAATTCTATCAAAGCAAAAAAATATCAAAGAGTATTATATATTTAGACCAGTATTTGATGACGGAACATACATTAATATATATACTTATTGAAGAGTCTAAATTTGAGAAGACCTTGGATCATTCTTAAAACTTGGATATCTATTGTTGACAGAAGCATTAGTCCTACTAGTGTTGGCATTTAATACTAGAGTTATTTACCTAATTAGAGTTCTTATTTTCATAAAGGTTCTATGCTTTTTCTATTAGAAGTTAAAGCAAGGTTGTTCCCTCTTTTCTAGGTTTCTACGGTTTCCTTTGCAATCATGTATAAGTATCAATAAATCAATGCAAAGGATGAATGTTCTTGATTGAGAATTGAATTTTATCTTTCTTTGGTCGACACCATTGAAACCTATGGAGATTTTCTTTGTCCTTTATTTGAATTTCAATTACTTGTTTCCCATTGTTTGCAGAAATCTACAAGAATGGTTGAATAGAACTTGAAAGACTCATTGAAAGGTAACAATATTTCTGTGTTAAGAGGACTGATGCTTGCTTCTTCTAACAGCAAGTTTTCACTTATCGAAATTCTATTCACTAAAATCATACATCCAACCAATCTAGGTTCTGCCCAATTGTTTTTTTTTAATCTTCATTAGTGTTTCCCCAATAAAATTAAGAGTATATGTATAGTAATTAATGTTTAATAACAAAGAAACATAAAGATTGATTTGCATGAGTTTAAGAGAGTAGAACCTTTACGAGATGGCCATAAGATTCCAATAAACTGGTCTTTAGAGGGTACTCCACAAGCTAGCAAGTAGCAACGAGATAATTAGTTCAACCGTACTAATTACAAGTAGAATAAACATTTACAATTTCAAGGTCCGCGAAACTCACAATGAAGCTATCTTCTCCAATAACAGGTGAATTCCCAAGTTGTGCCATCAGTACAGCATAATCAACTGCAGTGTAGGGAGGAGTAACACTCACATAATCGAATGGTTTGTCCATACCTGATAGACAACAGTTGTTTAGATCTATGAAAAACATTATCCACAAATATGAGCACAGATTAAAAGAAGATCAAAAAAATCTCGAGATTTTAAATATACTTTTCAAAGAAGAAATTATTGGGGCCATGCAGCAGGGAGGGGATCAAGAAATGTGTGATAAAAGAGAAAAGAGCAACCATGGAGCATTTCGTATCTACTTAAAAATTCTAGATGAGCCGAGCTATGCGTTAGTCTTTTGATCATACTTGACCTGGTCATTTCAACTATTGGCCATGTGCACAAATGATAATTTGGAATCTATATTTGCACAATGCCCAAATTCCTGTTACTATCAATTAAAGAGAGAAAGACAAGATTTGTTACAAACAAGAACAAACACTAAGAGCTCTCTAATTAAAAAACATGAGAGACATAAATCAACAATGAAAATTAAGTTCCCAGTAGTAGTAAAAAGACAGCCTGGAACTTGTTAAACATTCAGAAGAAAAAGTTCAAAGAGAGAAAGAAGAAAACAAAATAAAACCAATGGCAATCTGAAGGCATATAGAAAAGTTCCATGTGAGTTAGAAAGCAATTTTTCTACTACTTAACCTAGATTCAAAGCTAATAAGGATCCCCACACAGGGCACATGGTTTTTCCTTCTGTAAGCATATAATGAATAGTTTCAATAAGATATTTCAAATTTCCAAAATAATTAAAAAAAAAGAGAAATTATCAAAAGTGATTAAAAACAAGAGAAATTATCAAAAGCTAACGATTTTATCCTTCTCTACAATGTCTTAAGAACATAGAATACTAAGGCTCCACCTCTCCCACGACAACACTTTAAATAAGAATCATGACAAAATCCATCAAGACACTTGGGTGTTAAATTATGCTGGCAGATTGGTTCATTAAAATTCTTGAAAATGTAAAATAAACCAAAATCATATAAGCTCCAATTGAGAAGCATAAATACCTTTAGATTCTTCAGCTTGTTTCAAAAAGCTTTCAACACGCATTGTATGAATGACTGAATTATCCACAAATCCAGTGCACTCTAAGTTTGGTCTCAATACTTCAGAAACAACCCAAGGATCCATCTCAACAAAGTGTGCCTGGAACAGAGAAATTACAGGCTAAGAATTATATCAACAGATAAAGAAGCTCAATTATAAGTTTAATGTGATAAAATTAGACAGAAAAAATCTGCCTAAAGGATCACTTCAGAATTTTGATACCAGGAAAACATTTGAAATTGCATGACACAATTTATGTCATATTATTATGTGTTTTTCCATCGGTTACTGAGGAAATAAATTGCATTAGCACAACCTTAACTAATAAAAATCTAAGCTTTCAATCAGAATTTCAAGACATACACAAATAAATAGAACCTCAATTATAAGGGTATAACAATCATCTTAGAATGAAAATTTAATTGCAATAGCGCAATATGGATCTCTATCCCAGTAACATTATGATGTTATGGGGCATGTGACCAAATATAAAAGGGGAAAGGCTTGGACATCAGAACATGACATGGAACACGAAACCTTCATTTCGATTCTCAAAGTCTGCCAGCATTCCTTCTCAGGCAAATTGTAAATACGACTTTGATGCAAAAATTGTTGAAGACTTTAACTGTGTAATATGCCTAAACAGTGGAAAAAACAGACTAAACAAATATCATCACGACAAGACATAAATCTATGCTTGGTTCATTTTAAAACTTTTAACAAATTTAAATTATCTAAAACTTATATGCTTAACAAATTATAAAATAGAAGAAAAAATATTCATTCAGGGCTTGTACATGTATATATACTTCAAAAAATCATCCAGCTACCCAAGCTACTTTTCTAGAATACATGGTAGTTGGTATTTTTTTGATGTGTGAGTCAAGCAGAGTCCTTCAGCTATAATTCTCACCGAGGCAAAAATGAAACAGTAGTCATGATGGAGCAATTTGAAAGGCCACCACATGCAAAAGAAACAATATTTAACATGCAAAGTATATGTTAAGTACAAATCTAAAATAACTATAATAGATGATAATAAAGTACACAATGGTGTGTAGGATATTTTCAAGATCTTCCAATCATAAGTTCAAACATTTAAATAGATTGTGACATTGATAAAGAGTTGCCAGCTTATGATAGCAAATATATTTAGTCAAACTAACAAATAGATTAAGTTGTCGCATGCAGTTATTACCAATGTCCGGAACAACTCATACTACTTGTATATGCGAGGAGTATATCTCATCAATTAATACATTGTAACAGAACTGCATGGTATCCAATTCAATCAATCATCAGGATATGGGATATATAGAGGTTTGAGTTAAATTTGAAATAAAACATGATAACAACAAAACTTTAACCAAAGAAAATTAAAACTTAACATAATGGGAAGTACATTTGAATGTGAGAAACACCTCTGAACATCCTCTGCTGACTGCTTCAATTCCAACAGATCCAGTGCCACTATATAAATCTAACCAGCGTCCACCAGGCCTTAACGATGCTGGACAACCACCAGCCACCTGAGAAAAACAATTAAGCAATTACCACAAAATGCCAAAATTAATCACTTAAAAGTTATGAATGAACAATTCCATCTAATCATGACAAATTTAGCTATTCTTAATAGTGGCACAAAATTCTTAGACATAATCAAAACACCGTGTGCAGATAATATCATTACCTGCAGAATACCAAAGGCCGCTCCCTTTACTACTTCCATCATTGGGCGAACATCCATGCCCTTTGGTGAGAGTAATTTTCTCCTACGAGCTGTTCCACCTATGACCTGAACTTCAGATGAACTTGAATTTAAGCAACAGAAGTGATGGTCATGACACAAACAGGCTTAAATAAACCAGATGTTAAAAATATGCAAAAATAATTACATACAGAGAACATGTACTAGAACATTTTATCTCCTCTAGCTACATATTTTCTGAACTAATGAAGGTAAAAATTCCAATCAAACTTCATCATTCTATTGAAGAAAAATGAAGGGGAAAAAAATCAAAAGTAAAAGTTTTAAATTCGTCTGTACAATCAAATTAGCCAATACCATCACGCAAATTGTATAATCAAATCAAACCAGTCAATGAACTCGTGATAAACAGTTTTATTTTCTTATCATGATGAAAAGGAAAGGTACAGCTTCTCACTCACAGAGCAGAAAACAAAAAAAGAAATCAAGCAAAGAAACACAACCTGAAGCAATCTATGTGTAGTTCTGGGAGGATCTGAGGTTTCAGCAGACTGAGGTGGCGCTCGCCTTCCTTTCCCTGCATTCTCCGCCTCCATCCTCCTCCTTCTAGTCTGCAAAAAGTTCACTTTCTCCAGCAAAACAAAAAGATCAAACAGAAAAACACAAACGAGGAGGAATCAAATCCATACCCTTTGAGGATAAGAAGGCTCAGGGAGGAAGTCTGATGGATCAAGACCGTAGTTTTCAAGGATCTCCCTCTTCCGCTCCTCCCCCTTGAAGGCATGGATACGGGAATGCAGGTGCTTACTGCTGGAAATGGAGAGGAAAGAGGAATGAGGAGGAGAAGAGGAGGGATGGAGGAAGAGAAGGGAAGCATCAGTGGGGTAGAGGCACAGAGAGGAGAGAGATGAAGTAGAGTGAGAAGAAGAGCAGAGAGGCGGAGCATATGGAAGCGCCATTGATGGGCCAACAAGGTTTCAGGATATGCCTGCAAAGTTAACAGAAAGAAGATTTTTAAGTGTATATATATATATATATATATATAATAGTAAATTACCAAAATTTTATTAAAAACACTCTGCTAAAATATAATAATTGTATGTGTGCGTACGTAGTTATAGATATAGCCGCCTTTTTGGCTAATGGATGCCGGAGTATTTTGTTTACAGTGTTTGTTTAAGAAAAACAAAAATCAAATCTTAAAACCCATCGAAAATGAAGAAATTTATTAAGCTTACTTTGAGTTTGTGCATGTTACCTGACACTAGTTTATCTCAAGATTATCTCATTTTGTGAAAAAAATTATAAATATTTAATTTAAATATAAAAACTTACCCAAAAAAATTAACTTCTAATTCCCAAAGAAGTCCTTCTCAAGTTTTGTTATTTCCAAAACATTTCTATAAATTTCAGTATTCCCAAAAAAATCTTTCTTTTTCTGATAACATTCTTTTTTAGTACGTTTGCTGCAAGTATGATTTATTTTAGGGTGAAATGATAAAAATACCCTCAACTTGATACACTGTTTTTTAACCAAAAATTCATACTATTAAAATGAGAATGTAAAATACTAAACATTAAAAAAAATATTAAATTAAAAAAAAATAATATACTAATTAAGAATCTATGTGTTTATGTGTAAACATGTAATAGAAAAAGAGAAATATACTTAAGAAACGGGAAATTAGATTTCATAAGAATGGTAAAAATTAGAATTTTAGACAAAATAAATTGATGGAGTAAAATGTAGAAATTAAAAAAAATTAGGGATTATTTAGGATATTCCAATGTAGTAACTGATTGAGTAGTTTAAAAACTTTCAGGATTTAAAAAATAATTTTAGCAAAAAATAGACATAAAACTTATATAGTCACATACTAAACATTAAATATGTAGAAATGCCCATATAAAAAAGTATGAGGACATTTTTTCTATTTCTATTAATTACTCTATGATAAAAGATATTGTTAATTGGATTCATATACAACCCCAAATTTGCAGTGGTATATATATAAAAGATAATGCTCGTTTTTCCTGGGTATAAATGCAGAAAATACCGTTTGCAAAAACATGTTACTGGGGAGGGGGTTAATTTGATTTAAAAAGTAGAAGTTTAAAAAATTATGAATTTTTTTATTAATAAATAGGGAACAAATACTTTTTATACACAATAATGGCCAAAAACACCTTTTAAGTTTGCGAAATGGCCAAAAACACCCCGTTAATTTTCAAATCCCTAAAAACCCGTTCCTTTTAAACACAATGATTTTCAAACCCCCAAAGAATGAAACGGTGGTTAACGGAGTTATTTTTCAATTTCACGGATGGAATTGTCCTTATCTTGCATGGGAAGTTATGGTGCAATCATTTCACCGGTTATAGAGGAAGTGGAGGGTTTTTTGTAGGGCAATCCCAAGAGAGCCGTATTCGCTTTTCTTCTTTACTTAACTTTCTTCAGCTTTTCCCCTTCCGAAGCTCTCTCTGCTTCAACATCCTCTGTAACTTCAATCCACCTGAATCACTCGTGCGCAAGTATCCGGCACTTTCATCAGTTTGCAACTCAAGGTATTGCAGAAGTTGTGTTTTAAGTAAGGCTTTTATTTGAACTACTCTGTTACACAGAGATATTCGTCAGTTTTGTTTTGTGTGGTTCTGTTTTTATCGGAAGACACTGAAGTATGCGGGGGGATTTCTCAGATGGGGTTTTTCTAGTATGCAGGCAGATTTCTCGGTCAGGGTTTTGGTTTAGGGTTTAGGGTTTTCGGCTGTGCCCACGATCATTGAAAGAGTTTTCGATTGTTTTTGTTTGTGTAATGCTTACAATGTGCATTTCCCCTTCTATTTGATATGGTTGCAGTTTGTAAAATGAGGTTTCCGTGTAAGAAATGAGTTGTTGTTTAAAACCTTTTGTCTCCGTTTAACGGTGCATATCTCTGTTTAAGAATTGAGCTTTCCGTGTAAAACCTTTTGTCTCTGTGTAACAGTTGAGGTATCTGTTTAACAAGTGTTGTCATTGTTGCAGTCAATGGGAGATGCTACTTGACACCGATGGTGGAGACCTTGGCCGAATTGAAAGTCCACATGACCTCTCGACATTGGGAGATCATCCCAAGGACACCGTTTGCGGCATTCACTGAGGTGGAAGCTGTATTCAAAGAGATGGCCCTTCTTGATTCGCTTCTGCAGAGGTACGATGGCCGCACCAATAAATTCAGGATTGGGGCGAGCCTGCTGAGCTTCAGACCTTAGGATGTGGCTCTCGTTCTGGGTCTGCGCTGCGACGGAGACGCGGTCCTGTTTAAGAAGAAGAAAACACCGTCAGCTTTTGAAGGGAGATATTTATCGAAAAGCTACGAGAGATACAGAGACGCCATGAGGAGCACTCTTCAGTGTCTTGTTGGATAGAGGGGGGAAAAGGAGGATTTTGTGAAACTCTTGATGGCATACCTCATGGGGACAATCCTCTTCCCGAATACCTTATGCTCGGTGCCCACTTGGATCGTTGATTATGTCGACGATCTACCTGGTATGGGGCGGTACGCATGGGCGCATGCGACACACAAATGGCTTATGGAGGACGTTCCACAAGCTGCCGCTCGAGTGCAAGCCAGATGCGAGGGGGGAAGGTAAACACTGGGTACATTAAGGGTTGCTCGATCGCGCTGTGCATCTGGTTTTACGAGGTGACCAGAACCTGCAAGAAAGTCCGTTTCGGCAAGACCCCAATGATACTATGCTACTGTGAAAGTACTTACCGGAAGCATGCGACGATAGAAACCAGTTGGTCATCTCTCGAAGGAAAAGAGGTAATAAATCAGGAACAGTGTGTTTAAAAAGAGCAGTTAATGTTTAATTATAGTCTTCACCATTTAAGAACTGTAGTTTGTGTTTAACGCTTGGTGACTTCGTTTAACCTTGTTATACGCCGTTCAAATGTGTGCCATATCGTTTACGTATATATGTCAAATGTTTAAATACGTTTGTTTTGGATTAAATTAAATGATTTGACTGAGATTGTTTTCTTTATATATGTTAGTTTCCTGAGCTGGTCCCGGCGAATGCTGAGGAGGAGACCTTTGTTCGTGCCAACTGGCGGCGAAATGCTGTTGCGCGGGAACCACTTGCACGACAGCAAGAGGAGAGGCCAGTCCCTTCCGTCCGTTCTCCATGACGTCGTTCCCCCACTTCCAGCCCAACACACAACCCTCGGCTTCGGATAGGCCCTCACCTACCCCGCCCAATGGCAACACCCGCCCCGGCCGCGACAATGACAGTCCCCCCGACCGCGGCAGCCCCACCGATGGCATTAGGCGACGATGTCACTACAGCTTTTTTGCAGGCGTGCCAGGTGATGATGAACGCTTTCCCCCAGCTTGTAGCTCGGGTTAAGGCATTGAAGCCATGGTTTCAATCGGCTGCACCGTCGGGACAAATACATGAAGTGTCAAGGACGGAGGAGGCGTCGGAATTTGGCGACGACGACTTCGTCGGGAAGGCCATTCCAAGACGGCCACGTTTGAAGAGGCTTACACAAAAGGCGAAGGCAATAATGCCGCCTCTGTGTCCACCACAGGCTGACGATGAAACAATAGCAGCACCACCTGCGGCTAATGCTGTTATTCAGACCGTTGCAGTTGATGACGTGACCGTCGCGGTGGAGGAGATCGTCGATGCCGTTGGCAATGCCGCGTCTGAGGAAGCCTTCGAAATCCCCGTCCCGGTGGAGCCGGCGGGCGATAATGGCGCATCGAGGGTGGTGGCCACTATCCCTGAAGAAGAAGAACCATCCGAGAGTGTGCCTCCCCTTGATGAGGTTGCCTTCGCCGCGGTTGGCAAGACCGTTGCCTCTATTGTGAAGGAACTCCTGCCCACGGAGGAACGGCCGGCCGACAGTGCCGCATCCAGTATAGGCGCGATCCCGCAACAGCAAGAAGCATCTAAGGATGATCCCAATAAAGCTTTTGACGGGGGGCAAGAGAATGTCACCGAGAACAAAACGAAAGCGGTGACCCTTGCCAACCAGTAATATCAATAAGTTCGGAAAGACTTCGTTCTAGCGAAGAAAAAATACGCTAGTCAATCGCGCCTCGACGTATTCGAGAATGAGTTGATCAAGATCTTCCTCAACTTCCCCATGGACGAGTAAGTATGATAATGTAGATGTTAGTGTTTATATATAGATCATCCCATTTACGTTGTTGCGTTTCCGTATAAATATAGCAGTTACCATTTAAAATAGTGATTTACCATTTAACTTACGAAGTTACTGTTTAACAATATACATTATCATTTACGTATGTGTTGTTCCCACTTAACGTCTACGTGTTAGTAGTCAATCACATCTGTTGCCGTTTAACTGCAGTTCCGTCGTCTGGAATAATGATTATGTCAGCACCACCCGGGCCAACCTATTTGTATTGATCATGTGCATCGTACAAAACTCACTTACCAGAATACCATATCCTCATAAGAAGCGCGCCTTCATCACTCGACCACTGACATTGTTTATGTCAAAGGTTTAAGACGCACATGAGACGACTTTAGCTATGATCGGAGATGCCACCAAAGTCGTCAATGACGTTGACATCACCATCCTTCCCATAATCTTGAATGGCAACTTCCACGTCGTGGTGCTCGACAATAACAAAAAAGAGTACAGGCATTACACTTTATGCTAAAGTGAAGAGTACGATAAAGACGCGGTTGCAATGGTAAGTTCTCTGCGATATAGATTTCGATTGTCACAGTGCCATAGATACTTGCTATTCTAAACTCGAGTTGTAAACTTCGACAGCAGAAACTATTCGACAACTGTCTCGAAATGGAGTACGGCACGACGGTGACCAGACAGTACCCGCTTGTTCACGATGACGAAACACCGCAATAAAAAAAGGGCAGTGTCGACTGCGCCGCCTACGTGATGCGGTTTATCGAGCAATTACTCCATGCTGAAAAGCTACGGATACCGCACACGGACGTCCCCTATCTGAGATTAAAGTATGCTGCCCACATACTCAAGGAATGACGCGCATCCGGCATCAAGCAACGAGGGATGCCTCCAGCTGTGGGGAAGTAAGATTCTTAAACACCGGCATTATTTATCAAATGTAAAACAGTTTTGTGGATATTGTTTTCAATTCAATTGATTCAATTCATTCTTTGCCAGCGACATTGCAGAAATGTCAATGTAAATTTAGTATTATTCGTTATTGTTTCAGATTCAATCATTTTTTGCTTAACATTCCATGGTACCGTTTGAGGGTTATCGTTGCTTTATAAAATGAAGTATATCTGTAAAAAAGACGCTGTCACTATTAAAACATTGTGTTACACTTTAACAATACGGATCTCCGTGCAATATTCACCGTTCCCGTTTAACACCAGGGGTATCTGGTTGATCACATAGTCTCCGTTTAGATATTAATAGTGGACGTTTAACTCTCTATATCCCAGTTTAACATATGGCGGCTGTTGTTAAATGTAAGATACCCTATTCTACTTTCGTTGTCTATTGTTAAAGGTAATTGACCCTATTCTACATAACTTTTTAAATGTCTTCATCAACTGCGCTATGGATCCGTAAGCATGAAATTTTTATGTTAAAGTATGTCACCCATTACGTGTTGTTGTCTCCGTTTAAAATATAGAATTATCAGGTTAAAAAGGGCATTCTCTGTTTATCTTTTGTCGTTACAGGTTTAATATTATTGTTCCCTTTTACTATTGTTTACTTGCGATTGTTGCCATTTAAATCCGATCATGTCATGTGTAGGAATGGGTTGGCATTTGCTTAAGATATATGGCTTGCCATTTAAGGTTCAGCGTGTCAGTTTAACATGTGTCTTCCACGTTTAACATTTATCAAAGAGTGACAACGAACTTAAAATTTCTGAATGAGAGAACGTCCCATAATTAAGCAAAGTTCTATTACAATGTAGTGACCATAATACACATCAGGGTTATTATTTGATAACTGAAAACATTAATAAACAGGACAGAAACTGTCATTCCGTCATTTTATACATTTTGGCGTACCGGAGCAGCCTCTCCACATCCCTCTTATGGGATACCACTCGATCGAGTTTTGCGGAGAAAGATGCTGCTTTTTCCGCCATATCCCCGACCAAATCTTCCAGAAACCACTCCCGGGGATAGGTCATCGGCCTTGCAATGAAGACCTGACCGATTTAGAGAAATATTTCTAAACACGCATAGATAAACCGTACGATATGTAGTGTCTCCAGTTGCGACACCATCGGCAGCAGCGGGAGACGTACCCCTCGTCCTAAGGTGCGAAGGACAGAGCTCATAGAACGCCACCAGGGCAGCAATGTTCTGGGCTGCCTCCTCGGTTTTCTCGGGTCTACGGCTGGAATAAGTGGTCCCATCCACTGTGACCGTGGCCACGAAAGCGGGGGTGTCGTGGGGGCCTTCCCTGGCGGTGGAGTACATTGGTGTGGAACAGTGCGTCTTCTGGCAGTACGCGCTGAAAATTGGCACATACATTTTGTTGGGTTTGCGTATGATATCTGGGTGCGTCTCTTGTTTCCGATTTTTTTTTAAATACAAATCTATTTATCGGAAGTTTGAACTCTTTCTCAAGTCTGGCGCCAATAAATTTGAAGTTTGAATTCGAAAACCAAATTTAATTGTATTAGATAGCACTAAATTGCACTGACAGGTTAATCAATGCACACTTTCCCAATGCTAACTTACTAGACTCCGTTGAATGCATGTATTATTCAAAATGTTTTGCCTCAGTTTAACTTCGTGTGTCACCCGTTAACATTAAGAATTTCCATTTAACTATCGAATCCTTCGTTTAACTATTTGAGGACAGGTAACAAATTTCGTGTTGCTATGTTTACGTATCAGTCATTGACAATCAAATAAGTTAGTTTAATTTATTATGTTACATTTAACATATCAGCTGTGCATTAATGGTAATCGTCTCTGGTTAACAGTCGGTGTATACGTTGAAATATAAACACCTGTCAAAATGATGTAGTCTCCGTTTAAACAACGGTGTTTCTGTTTAAGGATATTTGGTGCAGTTTATGTTTAGGAGTCCCCGTGTAATTTTACGAGTCTCCGTTTAATATTTCATTTCACGTGACAATATTTGCTAAACAAATATCCATAAATTAAGCTTCTCGCCACAGAAATTACATAAATTTTAAATAGTTGTGGCACTGATTTTATTTTTCAGAATTAATGGTGAAAGTAATTGATATTGTTTTTGATGCAAACGGTTAGTAATAAAGTTTAGCAATTAGTGATATGTGTTTAAATATAGATGACTCTGTTTAAATATCAATGACTCTGTTTGAATTTAGACGACTCAATTTAATTTTAGACGCCTCAATTTAGATGACTCAATTTACAAAACAACAGCAAATCGAACATAATCTTTCACTCCGCCCTCTTCTTGTCCTTCAAATCATGGAGCAGCTTTTGTACACGTGCCTTTCGATCTTTCAATCCTTCAAGTTTTGCGTTTAGTGCATGGACCAGGTGTTTGAAAACCCACTCCAACTTTTCGCAGAGGCAGCATCAGAGAAAGGGGTCCCGTCGACCGTCGCCGTGGCCAGAAAGATGGGGTTGTTGTCGGGGCCTTCCCGGAGAGTGGCGTACTCCGGCAAGTGCCGCCGTGTCTTCTGGCAAAATTCGGTTAGACGTGCCTTAAACATTGTTGTGGGATGTGGATAATATCTGCGTGTGTATCTTGTTCCAGCTTAATGTTTACATAGAACCATAACTCTTTGTATAAAAATCCACGTACCTTTGACCTTGATTTGCAGTGCCAGTGAAACAAATGCAATATAGTAAATGGCATTGGTTTTCGGTGAAATAAATGGAATATAGTAAATGGCATCGATTACGTTCACGCTTTTTTTATTCGAGTAACAACATTAAATTCCAGTAATTAATAATAAATTCACATTGTATGGTTGCACTGATTACGTTATATTGTAATTAGTTTAAATTCAATTCTATTTATGCCTGCGACGTTTCAGAATTTTCCAATGTAAATTTTCTAGTTTCCATTCTATTTTGTAAACATCAATGACGGTTTTTAATCTATAACGCTCATTGTGCGAAACTCCTCGTCACCGTTTAAATATAACCGTCATCACTTGCCACTACGCGTTATCGTTTTAACAATCGGTCCCCGCGTTTAACTATCAAAGAGCGAGAACGAGCGGTCTCTCAGTTTAACAATACGTGTCTCAGTTTATTACCATGCGTCTCCCTTTAACATTTACTGTGTACGTTAGTATTGTCTTGTTTACATATCGATGACTCTGTGTAAATACGATTTTCACTGTTATAAACAGTCGCGCTTTTTAATGTCGTCACCCCTTTACAGACGTCCATGTTTATAATTTAGTGCCGATGTTCAAATATACACGTCTCTGTTTAAAGATCAAAACATTACAGCGTAACAAATTTCTTTCCCTTCAAAAATTTTTCGTTCAAACAAAGTTCTATTACAACCAGTGTAGACATACTAAATTATACATCTACAAACTGAAAACAACATTATTTATCAAAAATTGCCACATCCACCTTCATTTCGTCTTCAGGCCCTCGAGCAGCTTCTCCACATTGGCCTTGCGGGTTCTTATTCCGTCGAGTTTTACGGAGAGGACTACTTCCTTCTTAGTAAGCTCGACGTGCATGTCTTCTAGAAACCACTCAAACTCTTCGCTGATGGAGTGCTTGCGGGCGAGTGAAGGCGATGCATCTCAAGGCGCTGCTGTGGAAGGCCCTACAATGAAGGCTTTAACTATTTAGAAAATTATTAAATTTTTTAAACATGCACATAGAAATCTTACGGTATGACTTACCTCCATATGATCGATCGTCGGCAGCAGCGGAAGGCGTATTCATCCTCCCAGGGTATGGAGGACAGAGATCATTATACGCCACCTCGGCCGCAGAGTTCTGGGCGTTCTTCGCTGTTTTCGCAGGGTAAGGACTGTAATAAGTGGTCCCATCCACCGCCACCGTGCCCACGAAGGCGGGGATGTGGTCGGGGCCCTCTGTTTTCGTAGGGTAAGGACTGTAATGAGTACTCTGGCGACGTCCGGCGTGTTCTCTGGTAGAGCTCGTTAAGAAGGGACTTGTACATATTTCTTTGTCTGTGTATAATATGTGGATGTGCCTCTGGTTTCCGTTTATTGTTTAAATAGAAATCTAGGGGTGGCATGTTCGCCTAACTTTCTCCGCGCATTGACGCTTACGTGTAGAAATTGAATTCAAATTTAATTGTACTAAATAGTAATGAATTCTCATTCGCACATAATGGTCACTCTAATTACGTTTTCTAGTCATTAATTTAGAGTCAATTCATTCTTCGCCAATGCCATGGCAGATTTTTCAATGAATATTCACTAGAGTTCTACGAGGTTCCGTATTATTATGTAGTCGACTTTCTTTGCTTAATGTTACACTGTACTGTGCAAATATCAATCATTCTGTGTAACATTGTAACCACTATGTGTACCATACAACGTCTCTGTTTAACATTTCACCCAAGATGTGTAAAACTCACCACCATATCTGTTTAACTATAACGGGCATCCCTTAAGTTTTTGCGTCACTGTTTAACATTCGTTTCTGATTAACATTAGGTTATTTGATTAAATATTCAACGCAGACAACAAAATTCGTTTATTCTCTGTTTAAATATCAGGGCTTCATAACTAAATAAATTTGTGATCTTTAAAGATTATCCTTTTACGAAACCTACTCGGCGACAGTTTCATTGCAAGTTCTACGATTGTGACCGGACGCGTGGCAACGGCTGCAATGTAACTCGCGGACATCAAACGCTTGCGACTCGATTATCCTTCGTCTAGGACGCCCAAGTTGCCTTCTCGTCACAAGCGGCCGCAAACGCAGATCGCGATTGTTGTCCGTGGGCCTCTCATTGTCGGGTATGGGAAATATAGCTTCCTTATACGCCAGCTTGTAAGTGTCGACGGTGAAGTGATTGCTAATAAAACGATGAACATTGGTGTCCATCTGCATTATCGCAGCGCAAGCGTGTTTGCACGGGATACCATAAACTTCTCATCTGCGACATGAGCAAGTTCTACTAGCAAGGTCTACAGAGCTACTACACTGGTCAATCACTTCGTAACGATCAGCGACACAGCGACCAATGTGAAGACTTCGGCTATCCTTAACAAGCGTCTCAACCTTTGAATGTATGTTCGGGCATAGGTAAGTCTCCCATTTGTTCGCTTGCTTACGGTGAGTGCATAACATGCGCATCAACTTGAACCTGCACAACGAATATCAGAAATCTTAAAGAAATTTACGCGAATATATGAATATTTAAACACAACCACATCGGCGTAAACAGAAGAATAATAAACTAAAGATCGAAGAAGATAAACATAGACAATGGTATTTAAACCGAGATAATGATATTTACATACGTTAGCTTACACAGGATTCTACCAGACTAAACGGTGACAGAGAATGTTAAACACAGACGACGATATCAAAATGTAGACAGTTCATTTTAAACACAGATAACGATAATTAAATGGTAAAGGGAAATCTTAAGCGTTACATGTATTTAACATTCGAATACCTTATAGCGTCGACCATTTTCGCCACCGGTAGGTGTCGAGCTTCTTTGATCCACGCATTGAACGACTCAGCGACATTTGAGTACATCTCGCCCCAGTGTTCACCTTTGAACAGATAATTCGGCAAGTGTGACACGTCCGACTTGTGAATCAACAACTGATAGGCTTCGGGTGATGTGGCCCGCAGTTCATTGACGGTGTTGTCGAATTCTTTAGCCATCGATGCCCACGCGATACGAAAGCATATGTACCAGCACTCCTCCTTAAATGCCTTCCCAAGTCTGACATTGGCTTTAATAAAATTGGTCTCCAAGTGCCGAAGGCAGTATGTGTGTGGGGATGAAGGGAAAACTCTTGCAATAGCGTTCACAAGGCCCTTTGACCTGTCTGACACGAATATAATTGTCTCTTGATAGTCTCCTTCATCGTATAAAGCATCACCTAACTTGGAAATGAACCATGTCCAATTGGCGTCGGTCTCGTTGTCGACAATAGCGAAGGCGACGTGGAAGAAGCCATTGTTTCCATCCTTGCCTGTAGCACCCAAGAGAGTACCCCGATACTTTCCAAGGAGGTGGGTACCATCGAGAAACAGCAGCGGCCTGCGTGCCCTCTTGAACCCCAAAATGCACGCGCTGAAACAGAAGAATGCACGTTTAAAACGCTCACCGTCTCTTTCCACAAATACGATGCTGCCGGGTTTTGTCTAAGCCACCTTATCGACGTACCAAAGCAGCAGATCGTAGCTGGAGATGTCGCTGCCGTCGAGGATCACCCGGGCATGTCCTTTTCCCAGCCAAGCCTGCTTGTATGGAATGTGGACACCATGCTCCCGCAATATGTCCTTCTGAATGTCGATGGCCTTGTAAAAGGGTTGGACCTTGAGCTTCTGAATCACTCTTGCGCTGACCCATTTTTTTACGCTTTTGGGTGTGACGCCGAGCCAATTCCAACACCGCAAGTGTGCGACGGGTCCATTGTCTTGATTCTGAAAGTATTTCTATTATATTCCTTTGATGCGTGAACGTACCATTGACATCCACCAGCCGCCATTCCACAGTGACCCGGTGTTTTTCGTTCTTCGCGAATTTGAAGTTAAAATTCCGACTGATAGCAAAATTGCGAAACGTTTCTCGGAAATGTTTAACGCCATCAAAACACTGTTCGACGTCCAACGACAACACTTCATGTTGATCTGACGAGGAAGGTAGGCATGCGAGACCATCCAGGTCACCATGTGGTGGGACAGAAGCACTCCCAGATTCTGAATTCCTGCTAACATTTCAGTTCAAACGAAAACGATCAAGATTTAAGCATAAACTCCACAGTTTTAAACGATAACTTTAATAGTTAAACATTAACATACATAGTTAAACAGAGACGAAATAATGTAAACGGTAGATAACATGGTTAAATAGAAATATAATAAATTAACCGGAGACTCGAATTTTAAACGGAGAATTCATTCTTTCATACAAATAATGGAATTATTAAACAATAACTGACATACAACTGCATAATTGTTTGAGAGCAACGCATTACCATGACGATAACTCATTTTCAGTAGGCTGCGATTGCACGTCATCCGTCTCGACAACGAAATCGACTACACCGCCTTTGAGGATGGAGAATATATGACACATGCGTTGAAAGTCGACCTCGTTCTCTATCGGGCAAATCGTATTATGTCCATCGGGTGTGATGAACTTCACCCTCACCGAGAAACATCGAGACCCCATCGCTCACATATCTCAGCTAACACTGACTCCCATTCAGTCAGCGCGGTGAACCTCAGCACTCGTCCCTCCCCGTTGTATCTGGCAATGGCACAAGAACTGTCCATAATTTCGGGAGACCGGAAGAATTCAAATCGAAAAAACCAAATGAGCCAAAAGGAAAAGGAGAAGAAGAACAAGAACAAAAATATGTAATTCGTCTTCTAAACTTTTTATGAGAACAAGAAACCATCTGGGGGAAAAAACTCACAAATGTATGCATAAATGTCAAACATGACATGATGTGATCAGGCGGGGTTTTTTCCCACCATTTGCAGGGGCAAAAATGGATTTTCATAATACGGACCCATTTTATGTGACAGACGGGGACAGAAGGGAACTAAACTACAACAGAAGGGTTGTCCGAGGTGTACAAAAGTAGAAGGGGGTTTTTGGCTAGTTTTAAAATTCCCGAATGGTGAATAGTAATTTTCCCATATTTTAATATCTTTGTCTTTTGAGGTTCGAAATTTTTTTTTAAATCTCCGTTAATAGGTTAAAATATGGTTCAATCTTCTATTAAATAATACTATATAATTATCTATATGCATATTTTTATTTGGCAAAAAAAAATGGAAATTGCCAAAAAAAACCCATAAGTTTGCGATATGGCCAAAAACACCCCGTTAATTTCTCAATACCTAAAAACCCCTCCTTTTAAAATCAATTTTTTCCAACCCCCCAAAATTTGCAATGGACGTTAACGGAGTTATGTTTGAATTTTATGGACGAAATTACCCTTCCTTGCATGGGAAGTCGTTACACTAGAAGTTTTGAAAGGTGGGGCAGTTTCCTTTAGAGTGATCCCAAGACACGTCCGTATACGCCTTTCTTCTCGAACGCGCCTCATCGGTTTTTCCATTTCCGAAGTTGTCTCTGCGTGGACATCATCCGAAACTTCAGTTCTCAAAACACTGAATCACTCGTCACAAGCATTCGGCACTTTTATCAGTTTGCAGTTCAAGGTATTGAAGAAGTTGTGTTATAAGTAAGGGTTTTATTTGAACCACTCTCTTACACAGATATATTCGTCGGTTTTGTTTCGTAGTTCTGTTTTTATCGGAAGACACTGAAGTATGCGGGGGAATTTCTCGGCTGGGGTTTTTCTAGTCTACAGGCAGATTTGTCGGCTAGGGTTTGATTTGTCTTACATTTTCTGCTGTGTCCACGATCATCGAAAGAGTTTTAGGTTGTTTTTATTTATGTAATGTTTACAACGTGCGTTTCCCTTTTCATTTCATACGGTTGCAGTTTGTAAAATGGGTTTTCCATATAAGAAATGGGTTCTTGTTTAAACCCTTTGGTCTCTGTTTAACGGTTCATATCTCTGTTTAATAATTGAGCTTTCCGCTTAACATCTTATATCTCTATTTAACAATTGATGTCTCCGCTTAACACCGGCAGATGCTACTTGACACCGGTGGTGGGGACATTGGCCGAATTGAAAGTCCACATGACCTCTCGACATTGGGAGATCATCCAAAGGACACCGTTCGAAGCATTCACTGAGGTGGAAGCTGTATTCCAGGAGAGGGTCGTTCTTCAGGCCTAAGGATGTGGCTCTGATTCTATGTCTGCGTTGCGACGGAGACGCGGTCCAGTTTAAGAAGAAGAAAACACAGTCAGCATTCGAGGGAAGGTATTTATCAAAAAGCTACGAGAGACACCGAGAGTCCATCAAGGCCAATCTCCAGCGGCTTGTGGGACAGAGGGGGGAAGAGGAAGATTTCGCGAAACTCTTGATGGTGTACCTCATGGGGAGAGTCCTCTTCCCGACTACCTCATCCTTGGTACCCAATTGGATCGTCGATTATGTCGACGATCTACCAGGCATGAGGCGTTACGCATGGGCGCAGGCGACGCACAAATGGCTTATGGAGGACGTCCCACAAGCTGCAACTCGAGTGCAAGCTAGATGCGCGGGGGGGGAAGGTAAACACGGGGTATATTAAGGGTTGCTCCATCGCGCTGTGCATCTAGTTTTACGAGCTGACCGGAACCGAAAAAAAAGTCCGTTTCGGCAAGACCCCAAGGGTGCTGTACTATGGTGAAAGTACTTACCGGAAGCATGCGACGATAGAAACCAGTTGGGCAGCTCTCGAAGGAAAAGAGGTACTAAATCATGAACAATGTGTGTAGAATGAGTAGTTAATGTTTAATTATAGTCGTTCCCATTTAACAACTGTGTAGTTGTGTTTAACTTTAGGTGTCTGCGTTTAATATTGTTAGCCTCCGTTTAACTATGTGCTATACCGTTTACGTGAACATGTCAAATGATTAAATACGCGTGTTTTTTATTCAATTGAATGATTTGACTGAGATTGTTTTGTTTACGTATGTTAGTTTCCGGAGCTTGTCCTGACGAATGCTGAGGCAGAGATATTTGTTCGGGCCAGCCGGCGGCTGGATGTTATTGCGCCGGAACCACTTGCCCGACGCCGTTGCCCCACTTCCAGCCCAACACGCAATCCTCGGCGTCGGGTAAGCCCTCCACTACCCCGCCCGACGACAACACCCCACGCTCCGGCCGCGACAACGTCAGTTCCCCCGATCGCCACAACCCCCCGTCCGCGACAGCACCCTAAACTGCAGTAGGCAACGAAATCACTTCCGCGTTTTTACAGGCGTGTCAGGTGATGATGAACGCTTTCCCCCAGCTTGTCGCTCGGGTTGAGGCATTTGAGGCACGGTTTCAATCAACTGCACCGCCTGGCCAAATAATGGAAGGGTCCGGGGCGGAGGAGGCGTCGGAATTGGGTGACGAGGACTTTATTGGGATGGCCATTCCAAGACGGCAACCTTTGAAGAGGCTTGCGAAAAAGGCGAAAGCAATAAAACCTCTCTCTTCACCACCTACTGACGATGAAATAATGGCAGCACTATCGGCGGCTGATGCTGTTGTTGTGTCCGTTGCCGACGTTGACGTGCCCGCCGAGGTGGAGAAGATCGTCGACGCCGTTGCCACCGCAGCGCTTGAGGATGCCTCCGAAATCCCTGTCCCGGATTAGCCGGCGGCCGACAGTGGAGCATCGAGGGTGGTGGCCACAATCCGTGAAGAAGATGAACCAGCCGAGGGTGTGTCTCCCCTTGAAGATGTTACGTCGGCCGCGGTTGAGAAGACCGTTGCCTCTATTGTGAAGGAAATCCTGCACACGGAGGAACGGGCAGCCGACAGTACCGCATCCAATGAAGGCGCGATCCCGCAACAGCAAAAAGAATCTAAGGATGAACCCAAAGCTGTTGACGAGGGGCAAGGGAATGTCACCGAAAACAAAACGAAAGCTATGATCCTTACTAACCAGCAATATGAAGAAGTTCGGAAGGACTTCGTTCCGAAGAAGAAAAAATACGCTAGTCAATCGCCTCGGCATATTCGAGCAGGAGTTGATCAAGATCTTCCTCAACTTCCCCATGGACACGTAAGTGTGTTATTTTTTATGTTTTTGTTTACATACAGATGTTCCCATTTACGTTTTGGCTTTTGTGTTTAAGAGTATATAATTACAGTTTACGATCGTGCTTTATCATTTAACTTTCCGCATTACTGTTTAACTATACACATTACCGTTTAAGATTATACGGTTACTGCGTAAGATTTAGTGTTCCGTTTTAATTACACCTGTTGTCGTTCAACCGCAGGGCCGTCGTATGAAGGAATGATTATATCAGCACAACACGGGCCAACCTATTCGTACTACTCGACGGGAAGGAGATGGTGACGGATGATGTGATGGACGCCTTCGTGTGCATAATACAAAAGTCACTGACCAGAGTACCATAGCCCTACAAGAAGCGCGCCTCCATCACAAGACCACTGACATTGTTTATGTCAAAGCAGGAAGACGCACACGAGACGACTTTAGCTATGATCGGAGATGCCACCAAAGTCGTTCATCACGTTGACATTGCCATCCTTCCCATAATCATGAATGGCCACTTTCATGTCATGGTTCTCGACAATAACAAGCAAGAGTATAGGCATTACATCTCATGCCAAAGTGAAGAGTACGATAAAGACGCAGTTGCAATGGTAAGTTCTTTGCGAACTGAATGTATCGATCCATAGAGTTTCAAAGATGGTTATTATTCTAACCTCAAGTTGTACACCTCGACAGCGGGAACTATTTGACACCTGTCTCAAAATGGAGTATGGAGAGATGGTGACCAAACATTACCCGCTTGTTCACGACAATGAAACACCGCGACAAAAAAAGAAAGTGTCAACTGCGCCGTGTATGTCATGGAGTTTATAGAGCAATTACTCCAGGGCGAGAAACTACACATAACGCGTACAGAACTATCTTATCTGATATTGAAGTATACTACCCTTATACTTAAGGAAGGGCGCGCGGCCGGCATCCAACAAAAAGGGATGCCCCCACCTTCGGTGAAGTAGAATTCTTTATCTTGATCACGGTCATTCTTTAACAAATGTAAAGCAGTTTTGTCTTTGTTGTTTAAATTCAATTCATTATTTGCCATCGACATGGCAGACATGTCAATGTAAATTTAGTATTGGTCACTATTCTTTCAAATGCAATTCATTCTTTCAAAATATTGTCTTACAGTTTCCTTTCACGGTTTCGTTATAAAATTAAGTACATATGCTTAGACGACGATGCCGCTATTGAAACATACATTTACGCTTGAATTATAAGGTTCTCCGTTTAACCTCGAGAGTTACCGTTTAAGGCCAGCCGTCTCTGTTTAAGTACTACTCGTACCCGTTTAACTGTCGCTTTTCCTGGCCAACATACGGTGACCATATCCAATTCTACTAGTCTCTATTTAACTTTCGTTGTCTCTGTTTAACTATGAACGCTTGAACACAAGCCAGACTTTCTTCATCGAGCGAAGTTGAAGGACCAAGCTTCAACAAAACCACCTAACGCCTAACAAGAGTTAAAGGCGAAATACGTGCGGATGTTTGCTAGTTTTTGTTTTGTATTCAACTCGATATTCTCGTCTGAGGTGCCAGACTTTCTAATGTAAATATACCATCTTCTGTTCATCGTCTATATGGCTTTATACTTCGCATTCTTGGCTTGAGTTGCAATTGTAACCAGGGTTTCGTTACAAAATTAAGTACATATGCTTAGACGACGATGCCGCTATTGAAACATACATTCACGTTTGAATTATAAGGTTCCCCGTTTAAGCTCGGGAGTTACCGTTTAAGGCCAGCCGTCTCTGTTTAAGTACTAGTCGTACCCGTTTAACTGTCGATTTTCCTGGCCAACATACTATGACCATAATTGTAACGAGGGTTTCGTTATAAAATTAAGTACATCCATTTACGTTTCAGAGTCTTCGTTTAACATTAGGCGTGTTTGGTTAAAATATTGTGTCTCTACTTAAAATTATGAAATATGGTTGCAGTTAACAGACATCATTAAGAAAATAACAACTTTGCATTTAGCAGAGAATTTCTACTTCCGAAAAAAACACAAAACAGCAGTTATTGTTTTTCAAAACGAAAACTAAGGGAGGGTAAAACTATTATTCGTCCCTTTTTGCCACCTTCATATCTTGGAGCAGCTTCGCGACGTGGGCCCTTCTCTTCTTGATACCTTCCCGTTTTGCAGCAGCAAACACTTCCTTCTCATCTAGCTCGTGGAAGAAGTCTTCGAAGAACCACTCCAATTCGTCGTTGCTGGAGTGGTGTGGATGGGGATGAAGGCCCTGCTGGAGTACAGGCGGCAGCAGCGGCAGCGGTGTGTGGCGCGGCGGGAGCATCAGGGGACAAATCGAGGGACGAAGCATCTCTTTCCTCCCCACTGGACGGGGGGCACAGCTGCTTTAACGCGCTCTCGGCAGCAAGGTTTTGGGCCTTCTTAGAAGTTGTCGCAGGCTCAATACTCGAGAAGGAGGTACCGCCGACCGACACCATCGTGTGAAAGACGGGGCTGTGGTCAAGGCCTTCCCTGACGGTGGAGTACTCGGGCGAGGGCAAACGCCTCTTCTGGCAGAGCTCATTGAGGAGAGACTTATACATTATCTTAGGCTTGGATATATCTGGATGTTTAAATCCGTCTCAGTGTCTTGTTTAAATAGAAATCTCAGTGGTTGCCGTTTGAATTCAATTGCCAGCGGTCATCGATGCGGCTTTACAGTAATCAAATTCCGCAATGAATTAATGAGATCAATTACCATCGGTTATCGATGACGGCGGTAATAGTTATCGATGAGGTGACATCTGACGTTTCGAATTCCAAAATCAAATTAACGTGAGTAACTAGTAATACAGTTCAACGAAGGGAGTACTCCACATAAGTTTTCTCCCCGCCATTAAGTCAAATTCAAATTATTCTTTCCCAATGACATGGCTACAGCATGATTACGTACATGTGTTAGTCCAACGGCTGTACTCTTGTATAACTGAGATAAATTAGTTAAATGTCAACTGTATTGCTTAAATATCACGAACTATATTTAACATCACGCGTCTCTGCCTAACGAAGCGCGTATCCATTTAACCTCAGTTGTCTCACCCGTATATAATACCCGTTTACGTTTAACATTCGGTGACCCCATCCAAGTTACAAAGAACGAGAATTAAAATGCTAAGTCGCCTATTTAAATAAAAAAAGTAAACAAGCAAAACTTATTTGTTCCATTTAAGAATTATTCTTACGCGATTTCATTACAAGATTCCGAATGGCTGCCAACATTTCAGTTCAAACGAAACCGTGCGCTTTTTAATCGGGAGAACTACTTCTTACGCGATAACTTTAAAAGAAATGAGAACTCCGTTTGTAAACAGTATGCACATGTAATAAAATAAGTCTTCTGCTAATTAAATAGTAATTAATATACCGAACTAGCTAGATAATGAAGCTCTTCATGTTTATAAACAGGGGTCACTTCCAATACCTATGAAGCACTGTCCGGATAAAGGACTATGTTTCCATTTTCACATTCCGCGAATAAGGTGAAATATGAATGAATCCCAAAATGAAGTGGTCTATGTTCAAATAATCGTTTAAGTTTCAGTTATCCTATGAAAAATAAAGTACTATCTTTTTAAATATTTGCGTCACCGTTTAAAAAATGCTTGTTATCTCAGTGGCAAGATCTACAGGGTTGCTGCACTGTTCAATCACTTCGTAACGATCATCGACACAGCGACCAACGTGAAGACTTCTGTTGTCCTCAACAAGCACCTCAACCTTCGAATGTATGTCCGGGCATAAGTAGGTCTCCCATTTGTTCGCTTGCTCACGGTGAGTGCATAACATGCACATCAACTTGAACCTCCATAACGAAGATCATAAATTTTGAAGAAATTGAAGTGAATATATTGATACTTAAACAAAAATCCAAATCGTTAAACGGTATTGTCAAAAATTAAACGTTACTCCCGAAAGTTACACAAAGACAATTATATTAAAACACTTATGTGGTATTTTAAATATAGACAATGTGTGTTAAATGATAAAACAAAATTTTAAGCGGTATAAACGAAAAAAAGTCGACTACCTTATCGCGTCGACCATTTTCGTCACCGGCAAATAACGAGCTTCTTTGATCCAAGTATTGAACGACTCCGCGACATTTGAATACATCTCCCCTCAGCGTTCGCCTTTGAACAGATAATTCGACCAATGTGCCATGTCCGACTTATGAATCAACCACTGATAGGCTTCGGGTGATGCGGCCTGCAGTTCATTGACGGTGTCATCGAATTCTTTAGCCGTCGATGCCCACGCAATGCGAAAGTATATAGACAAGCATTCCTCCCTCAATGCCTTCCCAAGTCTGACATTGGCTTTCATAAAATTGGCCTCCAAGTGTCGAAAGCAGTACGTATGTGGGGATGAAGGGAAAACTCTAACAATCGCGTTAACAAGGCCCTTTGACCTGTCCGACACGAATGTAATTATCTCCTCGTAATCGCCCTCGTCGTATAAAGCATCACCTAACTTGGAAATGAACCATGTCCAGTTGGCGTCATTCTCGGTTTCGACAATAGCGAAGGCGACGTGGAAGAAGCCATTGTTCCCATCTTTACCTGTGGCACCCAAAAGAGTACCTTGGTACTTTCCCAGGAGGTGGGTACCATCGAGAAACAGCAGCGGCCTGCATGTCCACTTGAATCCCAAAATGTACGCGCTGAAAAAGAAGAACGCACGCTTAAACCGATCACCGTCTTTATCCACAAACACAATGCTGCCGGGGTTCATCTCAACCACCTTATCGACGTACCAAAGCAACAAGTCGTAGCTGGAGACATCGCTGCCGTCGAGGGTCACCCGGGCATGTTCTTTTCCCAACCAAGCCTGCTTGTATGGAATGTGGACACCATGCTCCCGCAACATATCCTTCTGAATGTCGATGGCCTTGTACAAGGGTCGGTCCTTAAGCTTGTGGATCACTTGTGCGTTTACCCATTTTTTGGACGCTTTCGGGTGTGACGCCGAGCCAATTCCACCGCTGCAAGTGTGTGACGGGTCCATTGTCTTGGTTCTGAATGTATTTCTGTTATATTCCTTTGATGCTTGCACGCGCCATTCACAACCACTGGCAGCGCATTCCACAGTGACTCGGTGTTTTTCGTTCTTTACAAATTTGAAGTCAAAGTTCCGTTTGATGGCAAAATTTCGAAGTGCGTCTCTGAAATGTTCAACGCCTTCAAAACGTTGTCCGACGTCCAACAACAGCATTTCAGATTGTTCTGACGAGGAAGATACGCATGCAAGACCGTCAGGGTCGCTATGAGTTGGAACAGTAGCGCTCCCAGATTCCGAATTTCTGCCAACACTTCAGTTCAAACGAAAACGATCAGGATTTAAGCATAAACTTCATTTTGTTAAACGGTAAATATAAAATTGTAAACTTTACAAGCGACAGTTAAACAGAGACTCCATAATGTAAACGGTATAGTAAATAGTTAAACAGTAACGTGAGAACTTACATGGTGAACCCCAAAATTAAACGGTAACGTCTTTAACTTAAATAAAGAAGAGAATTGCTAACCAATACCTAACATATACAATTACATAACTGTCTAGGACTACCACATTACCACGAGAGGATCTCGTTTTCAGTAGGATGTGATGACGCCCCATCCGTCTCGACAACAAGATCAACTACACCGCCTTTTAAGATGGAGAAAACATGATACATGCGCTGGAAGTCGACCTCGTTCTCTATCGGGCAAACCGTATTATGTCCATCGGGTGTGACAAACTTCACCCTCACACGGGAAGTATCGAGACCCCATCTTTGACATATCTCAGCTTACACAACCTCCCAAGTAGTCAGCGCCGTGAACATGAGCACTCGTCCCTCCCCGTTGTATTTAGCAATAGCACAAAAACTCTCCATAATACCGGAGAACGGGCAGACCTCAGATGCGAAAGATAAGAAGAATAAGAAGAAGATGTAATTGGCATTCTAAACTCTCTTTCACAAAAAGCCAACATGAAGGGGGAAAACCCACAATTGTGTGCATTAAGAGCGGACATGACATGATGTGATCGGGGTTTTTTTTCCACCATTTCCAAGCGCAAATATGAAATTTCATGCGAATGACACATTTAAAGTGACGGGCAGGGGGTATGCATGCGAATGACACATTTAAAGTGACGGGCAGAGGGTAGGCGGGAAGTAAATTATAACGGAGGGGCTGTCCGGGGTGTGCAAAAGTTGGAGGGGGTTTTTAGGAAGTTTGGAAATTCGTGAGGGGGAACAGTAATTTTTCCAAAAAAAAAAAAACTAAAATAAATTTAAGAAGTTTTATAATGTTTTTAGAAAATTTTCAAATAAAATGGCCCCAAAAAGAGACGGGATCCCGCGCGGGAGCGCAGCATCAGCGATCCCGCGTTCCGTGCTCTTCGTCGGAAGGGCGAAAACTAGGGTTTCTGAAATCAATCCATTTGGGATCTCAGAAGACAATCATGGCAGAAGAGCTTCTCGGCGTCTCCAAATTCAAGCTGCAGCTCCTCGCCCTCGTCTCCGAAACTCGAGATCTCAGAGTAAAACCCTACATCTCTCTCGCTCTCCTTCCTTTCCTTGCTATTTTCCCTTATCCTGTTCGTCTCCAACAGGATAGAGAGCGTTGTGCTAGAGAACAGCTCTTGCATTCCGCTCAGGTGCCCTCTCTTGCTCTCTCTATCCATTCCTGTTGATTTCTTCTTTGGGTTCTGGATTTTGATCATGGTTGGCTGGTGTTCGTTTGAATTTTTAGAGAGAAAAGCAAATTGAAGCTGAGTGCGCTAAGAAAGTGAAAGGATTGCAAATGGAGGTAGCTTCACGAGATGAAGAGATTCTGAAGCTTGAATCCGAGGTTAGACCTTTATCTTTTTTCAGGACAAAACAATTTGGGTTTATATTATCTTTAATTTCCATTCCAACACTGCATAAAATTTTTTGTTCGATTTTCCTCTAAATCTTCTATTTTGAATACATTTTTTTATTATTATTTTTATATTTTAAAGTCCATGAATTTTTAGGCTTTTAAATTGATTGATATGATTTAAATCTCTTGTTCTTGTTGGAGCAATATTCAAACCCTATTGACATGATTAAATGAAACAATTAATGGCTAGAAATTAACTCCAAGCATGGGCAAAGGCGTGCAATGCATTGCTCTAAAACTGATTTCGTCCTTACCTGCGAGGTTGACAGAGTCCCTTTTGTGGTTAAGATGCAATAAAACTAACTGAAGTGTTCCTTGCTTAGTGCATTTTGGCTAAGAGATTAGCTCAAGTGTCATTCAAATAGAAAGCAGGAAAAGGAAGACGGATGAATAATGGTTGCTGATTTTCATTCTTTTAGAGTGGGTGTTAAGGATTTCATAGTTGTTGATGATTAGAAGAGAAAATTGGCGATATATTTATAGACCCAGATTTAAAGTATGATCCAACTGCTAGAAAATTAGCCATTAGGATGATATGAGAAAATAAAAAGAAATAAAAATAAATAAAGGAGTTTTTGATTGTATTACCTCTCTACAAGTTTAGAATGAAAAATGATATCTACTTTCATACCCTGCAAATCTGCCTTTTCCTTTTTCTTATATACTTTTGTGGTCAACTTTATTGTTGATAGCATCAGACTAATAGAAAATTACATAAATGGGCTTACTAATATATCCATCTAATTTTTTTTACATTTGTTTTGGACTTTAATTATTTAGGGGTTTCTCTTATACTCGTGTATATACATATAATTTTATGGAATTGAGTTTTTGAGTGAATTGTCTTTATATTTTTATGATTTTTACAAACATACCACAAACATTTGTAAACATTTTTCAAAAAAAAAACTTATGGTAATAAAATTACATGAATTTTACAAATATACCCATGAAAACTCCACATTGATTTTTACAAACATATCTATAAAAATTTATAACATGATTTTTACAAACCGTGTCAATATATAAAAAACAATAATCATTTTCTTTGTGAATATATAACACCTCCTAAAATATATAATGAACAAGTCCACCATGAGGTTTTTCAAAACAAAAAAAAAATGTTCCTATCAAGTTCATTAAGACAAATTACATCAACATTTCAACAATTTTGTAAAAAAAAAATAATGCACAAGTTTTCAAGATAAAATACACAACTAAATATCTAAATAAGAGTCATGCTGTAATAACTGAAAACGCTAGCAACCACAAACTCTAGCCTTAACCTCATTATTAAGTTGCAAAATTATAGAAGCATTTGTACTTAGAACTTAAAAATAAGTGAAATTTCTTTTATGTTTGTTAACATAACTATCGAAAGGCCCAAATTAGGTATAAAACACGGTCCCCAAAGTTCCAAACAAAATGAACACATAAAGATCTAGATTTTAGTAAGGCTTTTCCTATGTAGAAATGAAATGAGACACTTGACCTTAAATAATTGCACAAACATCAAATTCAAGATCAGAGCATACTAAATGTTATCACTGGGAAAGTCTCGATCTAGGCTTATGGATCAAATTTGATAGGTTGTGATGTTGAGTATTGTAATGAGAATAATCTATTCATATTATAGTAATGTTTGTGTTGAAGAATCTTAGAAAGCAAAACACTAAAACCCGACGTAGCCATATGAATGCCTACAATAGATGTGGACAAATCAATTATCTACTTTCTAAACCAAAATAAGACAGTACATTTGTTTAATTCAGTGCTGAGGTTTATAACTTCTACTTATTAAAGAAAGGTATGTGAGAGTAGTTCAACATGTTGATCTCTGCATATAATGGAATTCGGGCATATAAGTTGTCTTTTCACCATAGAAAAAGTTGCATAGTAAATATAATGATTAGACAAGTTCAATATGAGCATTAAGGAAAGGAATGTTGATACGCTCCTTGTGTACCCGCAAGTGCACGGGTCGTATAAGTAGTACAATGTACCTGAAGGGTCGAGTAGTCGAATCCACAAGGACTGGTGTATCTCCTAATACTCTCTCGCTGTTTAATATCTAGTCAATTAAAAGTGGGATTAAAGGGACTAAGGCCTAGACAGGAAAGAGAAGGAAAGAGAAGAATCACATGGAAAATTGATCCTGGGTTGCTCAACTAGGGGGTAGGGCCCCGGGTTAGTCCCTTGGTGCCAGTCAACTTAGATTCTTGCAGGATTTATCCGGAGTGTTTCAAGATCCCTATGTTCTAGAGTCTTGTTGTGCTATGTGGAAGATACATATAGTAGGATTGGGAGTATGAGCCGATTCCTAACTTTTTATATCAATCATCAAGATATACGAGCTAAGTAAAAATCAAGCAACTCAAAGCATTCAACCCACTCAACAACCAACAATTAGGCAAACAACCAAAGTTTTAACAGAGAGAAATAGAGACTTCCATAAATGTTGCAATAAATGAATCCAAGTTTAACCAACACACAAGCTCCCAACCCGGGGCACCCAAAAAGGGTTAGCCCCTCATAGGTTCAGTCAACAAGAAGATAATTGAGGACACAAATATAATAGAAATCAAAGACTCTCTATTTGCTTGCATCCTTGTTGAAATCTGAGGGTTTGGTGTCGCTAGGATTGCCCCCTCCAATTAGCCTACAATTCGCGCTTCAATCCTCTCCTGATGATGATGATTGCTGTACAAACTTCATCCCTTAGCCTTTAGCCGCCTCTCTCTGCCAAAAGTCCCAAACCTTAACTTTCAGTGTTTTTTAACAAGTTCTCGATGTGAGCACGGCCTAGATGTGAGCACGGCCGTGCTTAGGCCGTGCAGTTTGCGGCAATTGGAAATTCGTGATTTTCGTCAGGTAGTGAATTGCACGGGGTGGAACACGCCCGTGCTTTGACCGTGTTGCCATCTGCACGACCGTGCTCTGAGGACTGAGACTGTGCTTCTAATTCTTGAACTCTTCTGTAATGTGCACAGCTTGGGAGCACAGCCGTGCTTACCTTGATGAACTTCTTTTTAGGCCCTTTCGCTATAAATCTTCTTCGAAAATGCTTGTTATTGCTGTGGGACCTAAATAATTGCACAAAAAACTGAAAATACCTCAAATAGCACTGAACTAGGAAAATAATGATATGAGAACAAAGAAATAGCGGGTATAAAATGAGAAAATTGTATATGTAAAATGCACCCATCAAATGTTTAAGTTATTTCCAAACTTAAGCATATAAGTCATCCTGTGAATTTAATTGTTTACAAGCATGCATGTGATATGATAATCAAAACAAAATCATGAACATAAAGAGAAATTGGTCAAGATGATAGACAAAATAGAAGGCTATCATTTCAATTTTCGAGTAAGAAGCATAAGACAAATTGTTCAAAACAAGAAAAAGCACAATCACATTATTTCAAGTACCTGTAAACATTGGCAAACTTGGTGTGCATGGTAGAAAAAGTCACCCAACATGACCCCAAAACTCTAATTCAAGAGGGAAGAAAGAAAACTTATATAAGCACGTGAACTTTTTTCCCTATTTCCGATGTGGGACTATTCTAAAGAGTAGAAACCAAGTTGACTCGGTTTAGGTTTGGTTGTAACAAATGAACTAGGTCTAGCCCAACCATAGTAATGGGCCGAGATTGCCCCAATTCTAACACATTTTAGCCTCTTAGTTACAAATTATTGGACGAAGACTATAGAAAAGGAGGATTCAAACATAACTAAGAAAGACAATCATACACAATTACATGCAAAGTCTTATTAAAACTGGGTCAACTAGAGCTAGGGTAGACCTAGTATCTAAGATACAATGAAGCCTAAATGTCTTTGATCTTCTAGTGTTGGGAATAGTCCCACATCGGAATTGGGAAAAATTATCATACACTCATATATCCTTTCTCCTTTGTCCTCTTGAGTTAGTGTTTTAGGCTTGCTTTGGGCTGGTTTTCCATCACCCATGTGCCCGCGTGTTTTTCTTATGCATTACCTTGCACAGGGGGTGATTTTTGCTTGGTTTGGTTTGAGTATAATTTTGGGCTAGGTCTTGTTTTGATGTAGTTCTTGCATTGGGCCGGGACCTAGTGCAACCCCAACAATTCTTAGTTCCAATTCTATAAAAACAATATGTTTTATTACAATCTTTTTCATTCTTCTAAAACAATATCTTTTCTGACAACCTTCTTCATTCTTCTAAACTGCATTGGGCATGGATGCAATTTAATACATTGGGGGCCTGTTTCCATGTAGCCATTTTTTATTAAATTGCATTTTTGATTAATATGCATTGGGTATTTGGATTCTTAACATCTGTATCAATGTCTTAGTAACACTGTTTTTGGTTACTCATAAATCCTGATTTCATTATATAAATGCATGCAAGACTTTTGTAGAAGCGTATTCTAGCTTATTCTTAAAAGTTTCCACCTTACAACTTTAACAGTTAGTTATCTTGAAGCTTTCGTATTTAAAAAGCTCACAAGATGGAATATATACCCATTTTTCTGAATGGGCGTATAGAAAGATTTGTGTTTATGCATTATTATCTTGCATTGATTTTATATAAATTGAAGGACTATAACTAGAGTTCTGTTTGCTTACTCTTTATAGGTGAAATGCCTCAAGAGTGAGAGCGCATTGCTAGGAAAACGGGAAATAGAGCTAAAGGAGATGATAAATGATTTGCTTCAATCAAGAGACACCTTTTTAAATGTCTATCAGGTCAATTTATTTCTTACTTTTAATTTATTCTATATGATTTTTTTTTCATGCTAGAAAGGTGGGTTGACTTTAATGTGCGAGTTAACAAGGTGAATGGTTACTTGTTCTTATTGTCTCTTTCATATAGAGACATACTTAAGTATATAAAGCTTATGATTGACATAATGTAACTTATGTTTTAAGACCAGTATTGAATATTGATTTAGTGGTCGAGTTTACCATGCTTTGAAGCTAGAAGTTAGAGACCTTTTACTTTAAGGATAAATTGTTCAAGGAGGAAAGATTTTTTTCCATTATATGACTTGTTTATAAACTTGGGATGAAGTGGTATCACTCAAGGCCTAATATTATGTATGCGATACTTATTATCAATGAAGTACAATTTTACTATCGATGTTCCTTTGTTATGTCTTACAACTCCTATCATGATTGTATAAACATTGATCCTTCCAAGGCGTTGATTGGCAATGACTTCAAATGCGTCAAGGCCATGCAAGCCTAACCTTCATATGTTATTGAACTTGTTCATCACTTGAAGAAGCTCCTTTACTGTCTTCTTGTGCAGCTTTCGAGCAAACATATTATCCTGCAGCTATTAATTCCCTCTGTCTTTTACATTGATTTGTGGGTCTTTCCTTTTTCAAAACTTTCTCCATAAATCCGTGGAGCTGTTATTCATCTTTTCACTAAATTTTTATACCCAATCTACTGCTTCACCTATTTTTTAGTGGGAGAAATCTTGTCATGTCCCCATTTATGAGGGTGCAACACCTTTATCTTCTTTGTTCTTTAGTTTCTCCTTGTAAGCTCTTCTTCTTCTTCATCTTCTCTCTCTTTCAGCACAAACCTGTTGATTATGTGAAGATATTTCTTTTTCTTTTTCCCTGATTTCTGGTCTTGAAAATCGTTCTCTTTTGAAATGTTTTGCATAACATTTTTTTATTTGTTTTTTCAAGATTTTGGGCTGTTTTAGTTATTGTTGTTATTATTATTATTATTATTATTATTATTTTAACACCGAACAATTATTTTTTTCTTGGGTCTTAGAGTGTATGGCTTTCCAAATGCCAAAGTAGAGGTTAAAATACAACAATTAATGGGAATGGGATTCTTTGGTTTAGCTTATCCTAGTGTTATTAACAGTGCAAAAAGTGTTTGCTTAGGTGCCAGGCGAGGCGAGGCTAGCTATAGCTTCTCATAACCCTCTAGGTGAGATGCCATTAAAGAAATGCTACCTAGGCGAGCGCCTCCACCTAGGCACAAGGCAAAAAAGCCAAGAAAAGTGTTTCCGCTGTTAGTTCTCTTTTTTTTTTTTTACATTTTTTTTAAATGCTTTTTGGGAAGCTATATTATAGTATAATAAAGGCTTTTTAGGAAATATAAACAATTATTCTTGGAAAATGTAAATATTAAGAAGAGAGGTTTTTTTATTTTTTCAAAACAAATTAAGGCAACTTTTGGAATATGGAGATTTTTTAGGAAAGAATAAACAAAAACATAAATAAAAGAAAGATAGAAATTAAAAAAAAAAGAAACTTCATAAGAAAACTAGAGAAAAATTCAAGAGATTTCATGTGAAATATAAGGAAGTTTAATTGGGAAAGAGTTTTATTTTGGGAAGAAGTGCCGAAGATGAATTGGTTTTTTGAAGGAGATAGCTTGAATGGGGTGAAGTTGCTAGAGCATGTAGGATTGGACTGCCACATATATTCACTATATTAAGAGTGGGATCAATCGACAATAGTTCAAGCTTTAGTTCTAGAGCTGTAATTATGGAACAATTTAGTTCATATGAATCGGATGTAGAAATCGAGTATTACTAATCTAGTGATAAGGGAATGAGGAAAATAGCCTAATAGAGTTAGATGATGATTAGACTAGAATTAAGATCCTAAATTGGGTCTTGCAAACTAAATTGGAAGTTTAAATTGTCTTTTGCGGTTTTGTGTTTATGTTTTTATTTTGGATCTTCGATATTTTAGTAGATGATTATTATATTAATTTAAGTTCAATTTTATACAATCTCAATGTTGTTTTCTATATTTTTCTACTTTTATTTTTTAAATAGAGTTTATGTCGCCCAGGCGAGCGTCTGCTACCTCAGGCGATTTACACTCTCATGTCCTTAAGGACCTTTAGTGCTTTTAATTACACTAGTTTATCCATTGAAAAGCTTGCCATTGTTGTTTGATTTTTCTTGGGATGGCTGAAAGTTTTTAAAAATTTAAGGGTTGTATGGTGTTTGTTTTGGTTTTGAGGAATATAACGGAAAGGAAAGGAAAGGAAAAGAAATGAAGGATTGCTTGATAAACGTTCTTTAGTATAGGAAGGGAAAGGAAAGGAAAGGAAGGATTGCTTGATAAACATTCTTTACTAAAGGAAGGGAAAGGAAAGGAAATGAACGGATATATAATAATATGATTTACCACTAGGAATCTTGCTATTAAATAAAAATGTCACTCATTCCTATTCAAGTGCATCCACCTTAAATATCGCAAAAGACATTCATGCCTTAAGTAGGTAAGTATTCTAAATGTCAGCGTTATATAGGGTTCCAACAAAATGGAAAACAGATGAGAAAAGACAGAACACTTTCGTTGGTGATAGCTGTTGAGGATCGGGCAATCTGAGCAATGACAAGAAAAGAAAGCGCACACACACACACATACACCCACAAGAAGACACAAGAAATTTACGTGGTTCGGTCTTGAAGACCTACGTCCACGGCCGCATTAATATCAATTTATTTCACTCACATCATCTTAGGGTTTTAATTTTACAACTATAGGCCTTTATATAGGGAAAAAACAACAAGATATCTTTAGGATATTTAAGATCTACGTCCACGGCTGCACTAATATCAATTTATTTTACTCACATCATCTTAGGGTTTTAATTTTACAATTACATAGCTATTTATAGGGAAAAAAATAACAGGATATCTTTAGGATATTTAAGACCTACGTCCACGGCCGCACTAATATCAATTTATTTTACTCACATCATTTTAGGGTTTTAATTTTACAATTACATAGCTATTTATAGGGAAACAAAATGATAGGATATCTTTAGGATATTTAAGACCTACATCCACGGCCGCACTAATATTAATTTATTTCACTCACATCATCTTAGGGTTTTAATTTTACAATTACAGAGCTATTTATAGGGAAACAAATAACATGATATCTTTAGGATATTTATAGGGAACATGATATCTTTAGGATATTTATAGGAAAAGATAATTTGGGATATTTATGGGAATAAATCCTAATCAAAATTCCCATAAAGGCTTTGGATCTGAAAAGATAAACACTAATCAAGACTCCACATACCCAACAATCTCCCACTTGTAGGCTAATTACATCAACTGTACTCCACACACCTGTAAACTCAAAATCTGTAATGCTAAACTGCTACTAGTGTGGCGCCTTCTCATTAATCAACTCTGAAGGCTAGTTGAAGCTTTGTAAAGCTTCAACTTTTTTGTAATAACCACCTTGGTCAGCATATCTGCAGGATTATTTGAATCAAATATCTTCATCAAGGACAAGACACCACTACTAATCAATTCTCTGATAAAATGATATCTCAGCTGAATATGTTTTGTCCTAGCATGAAACACGGGATTTTTCGCAAGATGAATAAGACTTTGACTATTACTATAATAAACATTGTCAACTTGTTTCTTCTCTAACTTTTCAGGAAAGCTTTTCAACCATATCATTTATTTTCCGGCTTCTGAGACGGCCATGTACTCTGCTTTTGTGGTTGAAAAAACAACGCTCTTTTGAAGTCGAGACATCCAACTCACAGCGTACCACCCACTGTGAAATTATACCCTGTAGTGCCTTTTCTTGTATCCAAACAACCATGCAAGTCTGCATAGAAATTCCTCCCAAAATAACATATTGTATTCTGTAACACAAGGTAACTTTGGAAGTATCTTTTAAATAGCATAATAGCCACTTAACTGCTTTCTAACGCTTTCTTTCGAGATTGGACATGAATCTGCTAACAACTCCCATTGTATGAGCAATATTTGGCTGCATGCATACCATTGCATACATATTACTACCAACTGCAGATGCATATGAAACTTTAGTCATATATTTTTTGTCTTCATTTGTTTGAGATGACTGTTTCTTCGTGAGATTGAAGTGACTTTTCAAAAGTGTACTTCTGATCTTAGCATCATGAAGACTGAACTTTTCTAACACCCTATTAATATACTTTTCTTGGGATAATTTAAGTGTACTTTCAAATCTATCTCTGTTGATGCTCATACCAAGGATTTGTTTTGAAACACCCAAGTCTTTTATCTCAAGCACTTCGGATATTTGCCTTTTTAATTTGTTGATTTCAATCATGCCGGTTCTTGCAATTAACATGTCATCAACGTACAACAGTAATATGATGTAGGATGAATTAAATTTCTTCAAGTAGCAACAATGATCTAATGCACATCTTTTGTACCCCTTCTTCTCATAAAACTGTCAAATTTCAAGTACCATTGTCTTGGAGCTTGCTTCAAGCCATATAAGCTTTTCTTCAACTTGTAGATCAAGTTTTCTTTCCCAAATACCTGAGAACCCTCTGGTTGTGCTATGTAAATTTCTTCCTCAAGATCACCATGCAAGAAAGCAATCTTAACATCTAGTGGCTCTAGATGTAAGTTTTCTACAGCCACAATATTTAGCACAAGTTTAATAGTAGTCATCTTGACCACAGCAGAGAAAATCTCATTGTAGTCAATGCCTCTTTTTTGCTGAAACCCCTTGATCACTAGTCCTGCCTTGTAACTTTTTCTTCCATCAAGCTTTTCTCTGATCTTGTACACCCACTTGTTCTGCAAAATTTTCTTCTCTGCTAGTAACTCAGTCAATGACCAAGTTTTATTCTTTTCAAGAGAACTCTTCTCTTTTTTCACGGCCAACTCCCATTGAGCTGAATCATTCATCTGCATTGTCTCGGAATAACATTGAGGTTCACCATCCTTAGTCAAAAGCAAATAGTTTGCTGAAGGAGAATATCTCTGTGGATGTCATAAAACTCTACTAGATCTTCTGACTTCTGTTTCTGGAGGAATTAAAACCGCATATTCTTCATTTGTGCTCTTTGAACTCCCACTATTTCCTGCAAGATTAGCTTCTTGAATATCTTCCAACATGGCTTTAAGCTATTATTAACAAAGTAATGTGAACTGTGCTAACTTCCATACATCTTCTTGTGATCATAATTATGATAGTTTAGGCTTAATGAAGTTATGATGTTATACTAATCTTTCTTATTTAAAAACTATGTGCATGCCTTTGTTGGATATTTGGAGGAAATAATCTGTCCAAACTTATGAGCTGGATGCAGGAATCTACCAGTGAAATGAGGCTTTCAATTGAAAAAAGAGACAAAATACTTGCTGTTCTCTCAGAAAAGATTCAGGCACATATGCTTGTGCTTGATTCAATAAGGGAGGAAGCTGCTTCTGTCAAACTTGTCGTAGACAACATTAAGCATCTTGTTACTGAAAAAGAGCAAGTAGGCATGTCTTCAATATCTCTACGACTATGCTTACATCTATAGCCATGTTAAAGATAACAAATTCATTTGTGTGTTTGGTCTTTTCTCCGGCCTATTACATAGTATAATTTTAACATTGCTCCTACCTTTCCTCATATGCAGCTAGTTTATTGAAGTTGAAGATGGAAAAGGTCTCAGAATTTGAGAAGGATTTTGTTGGTGAGTATGGTATATCTATCATTCTCATTTTAAATGTCTTGGAGGTGTAATGCGTGATTCATCCTATGTTAATTGCAGGATGTAGTTGGAAATTGAAAATATCCATATACTTATTTCTCCTTGCTGATCTTTGTGCATAATAGTCAAGCTAAATTATAGACTTTATTAAATTATTTAGCAAATGTTCTTCACTGAGAGTCTTGTGGATTTTATCTTTGTTAGTGGCTAATTCTCATTTAGTGGCATCATAACTTAGGTTGCGATTCTCTCAAGTCAATAGACATACTTGGAAAGGTATCTAGCTAGTACTTCTTATGTATGTATATAACATTACATAAATGATCTCTTATTTGAATTTAAAGAGGTACATCTAGATGACCAGTATTTTCTTTTGACCTGGTACATATGATATATGAGTTGGCAGGCATATTTAATGTAAAAAAATGTGGGTAGTTACCAATCCTGTTTCCTTGAAATTTATACCTTGAAGAAGTTTGAGATATTTAAACTGCACCATTTGTAGTAAACTAGATTTTGGCTTGGCCTCAGCTTAAATAAGTTTAAAATGTAAAGTTTGCTTCAATGGTTATGGTATGGAAGAGTTTATTTAGTTAAGAATTCTTCCTTTTTCCAATAGAAGAGAGAATTGATGTCACATTAGATGATTCTTACAAAATAAATTGAAGCTTCATTTGATCAAAATTAACATAGAAACCACACTTTGCTGAACTGATTGATATAATTGTATTTTTGCATGAGTCTCTTGAACAGCCATTCATATTTCTGTGCATGAAATTTGAATGGATAACTTATTTTTGTGCTTTTTTGCAAAATTAGGCCTCTAGGGCCTTGCTTGTTGCTTTCCAATATCCAAAAGAACTTTTCAATCATCAGATCCTTGGGCAGCATGAATTGCATATTTGGCATTTTTAAAGAAAGGTTTTAAGAAAACTCAGTTAAAAATGAGTTGGAGAATGGGTAAAAGCTCAAAATTATAGCTTTTTAACAGTAGCTCTTTAGTCTTTTCAAAAGCTTTTATTTTTGAAAGAGCTGCTTTAAAAACGAGTCTAATATGCTCTTAATATTTTATTTGTTATCTAATTTGTTTGTTGTATGTAATTTTTGACAAATGCTACCTTGATTGTGTCCTTGTTTCTTACTGTATTAACAAATGCACCATTTTGGAAGAGAGGCTCGTGTTCCAAATATGTATGTCTCCCAAACTTACTATGGCCATTTATTTTACCTCGTTGGTCCGAGTCAGAATATTAGAGGGTGGCATGGGGCAGAATAACAAAGGTCATTTGTTTTGGCTTGGTTTCCTGAGTTAGAATATTAGAAGCCTTTATTGTTTCACCGATAGCTTGACGCAAAACTATAGTCTCAATTTCTAGAAGTTCATGTCAACATGGTCCATGTTGACCCCCTATTGACTAGTGATTAGTACATAGCTCATTTGGAGACTAGATAATTAAAATCAAAATCGCTTTGGTACCGAAGTTTAGAAATATCAATATGTTCAAAGACTAGATCTCAATAATCACAAGAATAACAATGCAAGCTTTTCCTATCTAAAACTAAATAATTTAACATAAATTGTACGCCAAAAGTCCAAGTTCTCATTTAAGCAAAAATAGTGCAACCTGATATAGAAACATAAAGTTGTATGATCCCACTTTCCAAAGAAACTAAGTCAATTATTTTCAAAATCAAATATAAATGGGTACACAATAAATAAATAAATAAACGGTTGAAGTTTTATAATAAATTAACGTATTAATATATATAGATTTACTTACATAAAAAATCTTTAAGCTCTAGAATTCTAACCTGAACACTAAAATCAAGCTCCTGGAAAGCGAAGTTATTAAAAGAAAAAAGTGTATCAAGGCGTTTAGGGGTTAAATCACTAAGGCGTATTGAGGTGCGTGGATGCAAGGCAAAGGTGTGCATCTTTTTGAAGCATGATACAAAAACTTTAAATTATTTAAAATGTCATAAAATTCATAATGTGTACTAAAATTTCATAAAACAAGGAAATTCAAATTTAACTTCCAATTTGGATAAGACATACATTCAGCGAAATAGTATACTATCAACGTAGAAAGAAATTCACAGCTTTGTTGCTACTTAGAAATATTATTATTCTAGGAAATCCTAATTGCGATCAAGTTTAATAGCTTTATCTTTTTTTTTTCCATTACTATACTCCCACTTATTCTCATATTCATCCTATTTCTCCTTATCATCATCTTCTCTTTTTTCAAATTCAAACTGCTTATTTATAAGTCTAGGAGGATTGACAAGCTTTTTTTTCCCATTTATCAGAAGACTTCTTTGCACTTTACGTGGCCTAACACTAGGATTGGATATTAATATCACATCTTATCCTTTAGTTAACCGAGTTTAATAGACTGGCTGCCTGACTCCGTTAGCCTTGGCAACCGCATCCTATGTCAAACCATCATTCCCAAATGCCAATTTAATTTCTTCGTTGAATTATCTATCAATACTATCCATCAACCATTCATTACTATCATCTATATCTCTTAAAGAAATTGGATTAACAGGGCCTTGTGCATCAAATATATGCTTCAATACCTGATCATATTTCACAAACACCAAGTCATTCAAGTAGTTTTGGGCTCGTCTATTTGTCTTTTTGCTATGCACTCACAGAAGAAATGTAAATTAATTACTTAACATATATGATTCAACAACTCAACAAGAAAAAAACAAAAAAAAGAAAAATCAAATTTTTTAGGCTCAAAGCATCTGACATGCTTAAATTGCTAAATAAAATTAGTTATAGGCTCTAATATGAGCTCCAATTATGCTTACACCTAATGCACTACACTTGAGTCTAGGTACTTTTATAGCAAACTTTTTCAATTCAGGAGTTAGTGTCATTATCAATATAATGCCACTTAAATAAAATGTATGAGTTTTATTAATGTGGTTGTAATAATGTTATTTTTATTTGACAAAAAAAACTGGACAAATTTATTTATTTAATTCTTAACAACCACCTGGAGATATTGAATTCCAGGTATTCTTTTTGCCTTTTCATACAAATGAAGTTGGTCATCACTTTTGCCTTGCTTCTCATTCAGTACCAACTTTAGCAAAACTTTATAAAAGCTTTGATCTTGTTGTCATAATAGCATTCAGGATTTGATTAAAAGAACCGGGACTCAAATAATAACCTACGTCATTCAAAGGTCGACGGAGTTGATTTTTCCAGCTTCTATTAAAGATGTTGAACATTTCATCATCTTTCTTCTCGCTATTATCGAAAGACTTTGTTATGGTTTATGTAGCTCTATCTATGGTCTTCTAAATATAGCTATCATTGACAATATGGGAAGATTTAGATAATTGATTAGTCATCATTGATTGATTTGTATAGTTTGTCATTGATTGATTTACTTATCATTGATTGATTTGTATTGTTGTTTCTAATTTATATTATTTCTAAAATTAGGTATGTAAATTGGAAATGTATAGTCGTATAAAAAAATTGCGTTGTATCTTCTGTTTAAAGGAGTTTTTGAGAAACTAGAAACAATCTTTATTTCTATATTGTTTTAGTTTTCATGGTATCAGAGCTAGGTTAATTAGCCATAATATTTTTTTTTCTCCATTTTTCTTTGTTATAATGGTGGAATCGGTTATGTCTGGGGCAACGAAGACTGGTGACACCTGTTCTACTATATCTTTTGGAGTAAGCATAGGGATTAAATCATATTCACAACTTCCAATAAATCATATTCAACTACACTTTTTATTAAATCTATGAAGGATTAAATCATATTTAACTAATTCTACATTTTAAAATACATGTTTTCACTTTTCCAACGGTGAAAACTGTTGAGGATCGGGAAATATGAAATTATAACAAGAAGAGAAAGCACACACACACAAGAAGTCACAAGAATTTTACATGGTTCGGTTTTGAAGACCTACGTCCACGGTCGCACTAATATCAATTTATTTCACTCATAACTTAGGGTTTTACAATCACAAGGTTATTTATAGAGAAAAACGATATCTTTAGGATATTTATAGGGAACATGATATCTTTAGGATATATATAACAAAAGATAATTGGGATATTTATGGGAAAATAAATCCTAATCAAAATCAAAATTCTCATATAGGCTTTGGATCTGAAAAGATAAACATTAATCAAGATTCCACATAGCCAACGATCTCCCACTTGTAGGCTGATTACATCAACTGCACTCCAGACATCTGTAAACTCAAAATTTGTAATGCTCAACTTCTACTAGTGCGTCGCCTTCTCATCAATCAACTCTGAAGGCCAGTTGAAGCTTTGCAAAGCTTCAACTTTTCTGTATTAATCACTTTGGGCAACATATCTGCAGGATTATTTGAATCAAGGATATTCATTAAAGACAAGACACCACTACTAATGAATTCTCTGCTTTAATGATACCTCAGGTGAATATGTTTTGTCCTAGCATGAAACACGAGATTTTTCACAAGATGAATAGAACTTTGACTATCACTATAAAGAACCCTGTCAACTTGTTTCTTGTCCAACTTCTCAAGAAAGCTCTTCAACTAAATCATTTCTTTTCCGGCTTCTGAGACGGCCATGTACTCTGGTTCTGTGGTTGAAAGAGTAACGCTTTTTTGAAGTCAAGACATCTAACTCATAGCAGTATCACCCACTGTGAAAATATACCCTATAGTGTTTTTTCTTGTATCCAAACAATTACTCAAGTTTGCATCGAAAATTTTCCCATTCTGTAACACAAGTCAACTTTGGAAGTAACTTTTAAGTAGCGTAATAACCACTTAACTGCTTCTCAATGCTCATACAAAGGATTTGTTTTGAAACACCCAAGTCTTTCATCTCAAACAATTCAGGCATCTGCTTTTTTAATTTGTTGATTTCAATCATGTCAGCTCCTGTAATTAACATGTCATCAACGTACAACAGTAATATAATGTAAGATGAATCAAATTCTTTAAGTAGCAACAATGTTCCAATGCATATCTCTTGTACCCACTTTTTTTCATAAAATTGTCAAATTTCAAGTACCACTATCTTGGAGCTTGCTTCAAGCTATGTAAGCTTTTTTTTAATTTGTAGATCAAGTTTTTTTTCCCAAATACTTGAAAATCTTCTGGTTGTGCCATATAGATGTTTTCCTAAGATCACTATGTAAGACAGCAGTCTTAACATCTAGTTGCTTTAGATTTAAGTCTTCTACACCCACAATAGTTGGCACAAGTTTGATAGTAGTCATCTTGACTGTGAGAAAAAAAATCTCATTGTAGTCAATGCCTCTTTTCTGCAGAAACCCCTTCACCACTAGTCTTGCCTTGTACCTTTTGATGCCATTAAGTTCTTCTTTGATCCTGTACAACCACTTGTTTTGCAAAACTTTTTCTCCGTTGGCAACTTAGTCAATAACCAAGTCTTATTCTTTTGACGAGAACTCATCTCTTCTTTCATGGCCAACTTTCACTGAACTAAATCATCTATCTACATCGTCTCGGGATAACATTAAGGCTCACCATCTTCAGTCAAAAGCAAATAGTTTGCTCAAGGAGAATATCTCTGTAGAGGTCACGCAACTCTGCTAGATCTTTTGATTTCTGTGTTTGGAGGAATTGAAAGCACAATTTCTTTATTTGTGCTCTCAGAACTCTCATTATTTCCTGGAAGATCAGGTTTTTGAATATCTTCCGACATAACATTTTTTTTTCATTTGTTTTCCCTGTAGCCTTAGATTCCGTTGCAAGCCTATCTTTGTACATCATATTCTCATTGAAAGTGATATCTCTGCTTCTGATGATTTTCTGCACAACTCAATCCAAAAGCGGTAGCCTATGTCACATGACTCATAACTAAGGAAAACACACTTCATTTTCTTTGGATTAAGGTTGTCTTTGTTAGAATCTGTAATAAGAATGTAGAAAACACATTCAAATACTTTCAAGTGTGAAAGAGACACTTCTTTGCCGTGCCACTCCTCCTCCGAAATTTTGAACCCCAAAGGAACTGAGGGTCTTTGATTAATGAGATAAGCTGCTGCACTTACTGAATTTGCTCGGAATATCTTCGGTAACCCTGCATGAAGTGACATACTCTTTGCCCTCTCATTCAAGTTTCTATTCATTCTTTTAGCAACACCATTCTGTTGTGGTGTTTCAGGAATAGTTTTCAGCATTTTTATTCAATTTTCAGCACAATAATCTATAAATTCAACACTACTGTACTCACAACCATTATCAGGTTTCAAACACTTGATTTTCAATACTGTTTCATTTTCAGCTGCATCTTTGCACATTTTAAAGGTAGCAAAAACATCAGACTTATGTTTTAAGAAGTAACTCTATATCTTCCTAGTGAAATAATCAATGAAGGTAACATAATAGCGCGATCCTCCCATCGAGGCGACTGATGTTGGTCCATATACATCTGTATGAATTAGCTGCAACTTCTCAACCTTGGGCGTTTTCCCTAATTTTGCAAAAGTAATCCTTTTTTACTTCCCGAGCACACACGGTTCACAAAAAACTACTTCTACACTCTTCAAATCTGGAATCTTCCCATTTGAAACTAGCATCTTCATAGGCTTCTCACTCATGTGACCAAGTCTTTGGTGCCACAGAATTGAAGGATCACCTCCATTAGTAACTATATAAGCTTCATCTGACGGAATTCAACCATGTATGGAGTCCTTTTCTTCCAACCATGAGCAATGACTAGATTTTCTTTGACTATTTTCCACATGCCGTTTCCAAACATGACACGTATCCTAGATTATCTAACTGTCCCACAGAGATCAACATTTTTTTGAGACTGGGGATATATCTCACATCTTTCACCGTCCAAATAGTACCCAAGGAGGTTTTCAGATTTACGTCTCCCATACTTGCAATCTCCAGACTTTCATTATCAGCAATGCGTACTTTACCAAAATTTCCACTTCTGAAATTCAGCATCATATTTTTACAAAGAGAAACATGGAATGAAGCACCGGAATCCATGATCTAGGATTCAATCGGACATTCAACACAACAAACCAATGCATCGTCTAACTCTTTTGTTGCTGCATCAACGGACTAATCTTCTTTCTTTCTGGGAATTGAGGGAGTTGTACATTCATTTCTAAAGTGGCATGTTATATCCTTATGATTTTTGGACTGGTCCTTTTTTTCGACATCGATTTTCCAGACACTGGTTCTACCTTTTTTCAAGTTTTTTGCTTATGCTATCTGTATTTAGCAAGGAACCTGATGACTCCCCTGAAGTTCTCCTCCGAATCCGAATATGCTCTCCAAGGATCAACTAATAAGTCCCTTCGAAGGTCAACTTAGGAGTTTTGGATGAACTACTAACGACTGTGACTGCCCCTGACCAACTCTCAGGCAACGAGGATAATAGCAGCAAAGCTTGCACTTCATCTTCAAATTTAATATCTACCGAGACCAATGTAGTCAAAATAGACTTAAATTCATTCACATGATTCGTGACATATGCACTTTCTTTCATCCTTGTATTGACTAATTGGCGGATTAAGAATATCTTGTTCGAAGCAGATGCCTTTTCGTACATATTTGACAATGTCTTTAGTAAACTGTGAGTAGTCGTTTTCCTAATAACACATTGTATGCGATGTTTTTAGCCAACCTCAATCGGATCATGCCAAGAGCTTGGCGATGTAATAATTTCCAGTCTTTCTTGCTCATCAGATCTGGCTTCTGCCCTGACAGAGGTTCATATAGCTTTTTCTGATACAGATAATCTTCGATCTGCATCTTTTAAAATCCGAAGTCGATGCCGTCGAACTTGTCGATCTTGACTTTTCCTTCATCGGCCATTGCTCCCATTCGCCTCACAACCTAGCTCTAATACCACTTATTGAGGATCGGACAATCTAAGCAATGACAAGAAAAGAAAGCACACACACACAAGAAGACTCAAGAATTTCACGTGGTTCGGTCTTGAAGACCTACGTCCATGGCCGCACTAATGTCAATTTATTTCACTCGTAGCATCTTAAGGTTTTACAATTGTGGGGCTATTTATAAGGAAAAATAACAAGATATTTTTAGAATATTTATAGGAAAAGATAATTGGGATATTTATGGGAAAATAAATCCTAATCAAAATCAAAATTCTCATATTGGCTTTGAACCTGAAAAGATAAACTCTAATTAAGCCTCCTCACCCAACAGAAAACCACATTTCCAATATTATTTGGAGTATGCTTTTTGTTCTCAATGAATCAATCAATGGAATGAAATGTGAAGTATATCTATAAATCTGAAACTGAGTAGAATTTGTTTTGTGTTTTTAAAGACAATGTAGTTTTAAATAAGGGTAATCTTGGAAAGTTAATAATTTTTTTTATAAAATTTAGATTATCAACTAACTTTTTAATCCATGTCAATTAGTTAAAATGGACAAGTTAAAAGGACTGGAGAGAGTCTTTGGAGTGAGTGCAATCTATTAAGCTAGTAGTCGACGGCAAAGCCAAACTTGGCTATCTCACCGGCTAGACAAAGAAGATAGAACGAATAGAGCGGACATGGCGGACTTGGAAGTTGGAAAATTCCCTTGTTACAACTTGGTTTATCAATTCTATGATTGCTTTAATGGGAAAAACATGTTTGTTTCTTTTGATCGCAAAGGATGTGTGGGATGCAGTCCGGGAGACATACTCAGATTTTGAAAATTCTTCGCAGATTTTCAAGTTAAGGACAAGATTATGGTAGACGAAGCAAGGAGATCATGAGGTTACTGAGTTTTACAATGAGATGGCGGCGTTGTAGTTGGAGCTTGATCTATGCTATGAAGATAATTGGGCATGTACCATAGATGGTGTTTGTTATTTGAAAAGAATGGAAATGGCTGTATTTGAATTTTTGGCAGGATTGGGTAAGAGCCTTGATGAAGTTAGAGGCTGGATCTTTGGTAAAACCCTTTTACCATCAAGTCAGGAAGTGTTTGCGGAGGTGTGATTAGAAAGTTGGCGTAGGATGATGCTAGGTGGGAAAAACTCACATGCTCGAGAAGTTTCAACCTTAATATAAGCAAAAATAATCATAGTAATTCTCCATTCCCAACACAAGCTAATAAGAAAAGCGAAAAAGTATGGTGTGATCATTGCCACAAACCACGCCACACTAAGGAGACCTGTTGGAATTTACACGGGAAACCTCCAAATTGGAAGCCACGAACTCCCATTGATCCCAATCGTGATCTGAAGGCTATTTACTCAACCATAAAAGAAAATAAAAGCCTTGAAACTACCCTTGGGACACTTTCATTCAGTAAGGAACAGTTAGAAAAACTGTATAGACTTTTTCAATCCGCACGGTTCTCATCCTCTTTTTGTTCCTTATCCCAAAAGGGTAATTACCTTCAATTTACTGCCTTTATTTGTCAATTATTCCTCTATGTTCATGGATAATAGATTTAGGTGCCACTGATCATATGACGGGTTCTAAATTATTTTCTTCTTATATCCTTTGTGCTGGCAATCAAAAAATTAAGATTGCTGATGGTTCTCTCTCGGTGACTGCTAGGAAAGCTTCAATTGTCATCTCTAACACTTTTATCCTTCACAATGTCCTTCATGTTCCAAATCTTTCCTGTAACCTGTTATGTGTCAGTAAAATAACGTGTGATTTAAAGTGTTGTGCTACATTTCTCCCTAATTGCTGCGAATATCAGGAACTGGATATGAGAATGATGATTGGTAGTGCTAGAGAGTGTGGAGGTCTCTATTACTTTGATGATGGAAATTCTTTGTGTTAGCAACCACAATCCTCAAATCTTGGTGCATGCTTTAGTTCTATTGATGATGAAATAATGTTACAACATTGTAGGTTAGGCCATCCTAGTTTTGAATATTTGAAGCATCTTTTTCCAAACTTGTTTTGTAATAAAAGTTTATCATCATTATAGGATGCCACTTGTGAATTAGCAGAACATCATCTTGCATCTTTTTCCACTCAACCATATGAACCATCTAAGCCTTTTTCTCTTATTCACAGTGATGTCTGGGTCCTTCCAGGACATTTATTATATAACATTTATTGATGATCATACTCGCCTTAGTTGAGTCTATCTCCTCAATGCCAAGAGTTTGATCCAACACCAGAATATGAAATTTAGGTATAACCTTTGAGTCCATAGAGTTTGAGTCTATCCATTCAACCAGTGCATTCTGACCATCTAGAACTTCTTATTGCTCTTAGGAAAGGAACGGCGTCATGTACACATCATCCTCTTTCGAATTATGTGTCTTATGACAACATGTCATCATCATACTGTACTTTTGCGTCACAATTGGCAAGGGTGGATGTTCCTTAGTCTATACAGAATGCGCTAAAGGTACCTGAACGGAAGACGGCTGTTCATGAAGAAATGGAGGCTCTGGAGAAAACTGGTATATGGGAGATGGCTTAGTTTCTTGAAGGGAAATTGATTGTTGGTTGTAAGTGGGTTCTCACTTTGAAATTTGAATTCGATGGATTCTTGGAACGCTGTAAAGCAAAGGCTGGTTTTAAAGCGATTTACGCAGATTTATGAGTTCACTATTAGGAGACGTTTGCTCCTGTTGCCAAACTAAATACTATTTGGGTATTATTCTCTATGGTTGTGAATCTAGAATGGTCGTTGTTCTAGTTGGACGTTAAAAATGTGTTTCTCAAGGGAGAACTAGTAGAGGAAGCCTATATGGATGCGCTACCTGGATTTGAAGAGAAGTCTAGAGGGAAAGTTTGTAAATTGAAGAAATCAAACGATGGACTAAAGCAAACTCCTCGTTCTTGGTTCAACATATTTGCTAGGTTTGTCAAGAAAGAAAGGTGTAATCAAGGACAATTTGATCATATAACATTTGTTAAACACATGCTTGGTGGAAAGATGATTGTCCTGATTGTGTACGTGGATGATATAATACCTACTGGCAGTGTTGGTGATGAGATCAATAGGTTGAGAAAACATTTAGATTCAGAATTTGAAATTAAGGGCTTAGGGCCTGTATGCCATTTCCTGTGTATGGAGATTGCAACATCAAAGATGGGAATTTCTGTGTCATAAAGAAAGTATGTTCTTGACTTGCTTAAAGAGACACAAATGCTTGGTTGTAGACCAAGTGATAGACCTATGGATCCTAATCAAAAGTTGGGAGAAGTTTCTAATGGAGTTCCCATTGATAAAGGTCGGTATTAATGTCTTGTAGGAAAACTCATTTATTTGTCTCATACAAGACCTGATATTGCCTTTGTTATTAGTGTTGTGAGCCAATGCATGCACTCATCTTATGTGTGGAACATTTGGAGGATGTATATAAGATTCTCACATATCTAAAAGGTACTCCTGGAAGGAGGTTGTTTTTTAAGAAGAGTGATCAGGGGAGTGTAGAAGTCTTCATTGATTCTTAGGCAGGCTTAGTTTCAGATAGAAGATCAACCTCTGGATATTGTGAAGTCATATGGGGAAATCTAGTTACTTGGCGATGTAAGTGTTGTTCTTAGGATCTGTACTGAGGTCGACTATAAGGCCATGACAAATGGATTTTCAAGGTATTATGGATTAAAAGAGTTTTTGAGGAACTGAGATTAGATGTTGAATCACCTATGAGAATGTTTTGTGGTAACAAATTAATTATAAGCATTGCGAACAACTCCAGTTCAACATGATCATACGAAGCATATTGAGATTTATAGGAATTTCATTAGAGAAAAGTTGGAGAATGGAGTTATTTGTATGTTGTTCGTTACTTCTGAATAACAAATAGCTGATGTTCTTGCCCAAGGTCATTTCAGACCAAAGTTTGAATCATTGATGGACAAGTTGTGCATGATCAATATATATTCAACAACTTAAGCATTGGGGTAGAAATTATGGAGAGATCTAGATAATTGATTAGCTATCATTGATTGATTGATCTGTATAGTTGTCATTGATTGATTTACATATTATTGATTGATTTGTACAGTTGTTTTTAATTTGTATTACTTCTAAAATTTGGTAGTTAAATTAGGAATGTATAGTCCTATATAAAGAAGCCTTGTAACTTGTGTTTGATGGAATTTTTGAGAAACTCGAAACAATCTTTATCTCAATTTTGTTTTCAGTTTTCACATATATAAGCACATGAACACAAGCTCCATTACCCAAAGTAGGGCTATGTTTGCGAGTAAAGAGACGTTTTCTGGGTGGTAGTATATGAACCTAGGTCCGGCCCAGCTTTTGCCTTGGGCTTGGGCTGGCCCAAATATCAAGAATTTTATCTAGCAAATCATCTAGCTAGGTTGGAGCCTAACAGTCATGATACAATATCCGTCTTACCAATTAAACTTTGAAGTTGCCTTCATTTTATTTCTTCTGGTTTAGTCAACATTCCTTACATGTTAATATGATTTATTTGCTCTTCCAACTAGACAAAATCCATTTCCTAGAGAACAAGCTTAGTGAGTACAAGCAAGAGCTTCGTAGAAGGGAGATTACCATCCTCGAGCTTAAAGAGCACCTTGCTGCTGAGAAAATTAGAAGTAATTTTCATTCACGAGTAGAAGAAATATCCGGCCTTGTTATTTTACTAATCATTATTACTTGACAGAGCGTACTTTGGGCCTTCAGTTGATTCTGTCTTCCTTTACTAGTATTACCTCCAGAGAACTCTACTGGTGAAAGAAGAACTTATCCAAAGGCTAACTTCAGAGAAGCAGGTCTATAAAACTAAATGGTCTTGTATTTCTTGTTTGACGGTATTATTCTGATATCAAAAAGGACTTCACTTCAGGCATTGCATCTCGAGCTGCAGAACTTGCAAATTATTCTGCAAAGGATTCAATGCAGTTTCCTAAAAATGAGTGTGGAGGTTGGGTATTTATATAAGATAATTAATGGCCTCCGCAGCAACCATTCAGATTGTCGATGTTAATATTTACGCTGAGACTCAGCCCATAATGGGAAGGGTTTGTTTTGTCTGTGCTTTTCTTTAATTCTTAAATATAATTGTTTTTCTTCGTTGATCTGTTAGGATCAGAAAGCAGGCTCTTCAGCAATAGAGAATCCAGAAGCATGCGAAATGATTGCTATGAAAAAGAATGAAAGGTAGCCATTAAAAGAATGAAAGCAGGCTCTTCGTTGTTCTGTTCATGTTTTTGTTGAATGGCATTTGTCTATTTGTGTATCAGCTCTGAGAATATCATCCTTGAGATTACCGAAGCAAATGATAATGGGAGTGGCTCTACAGAACATTCAGGTCGATCCATGTTAAGTTTTGGTTTTAGGCTAATAAAATTGACTTTGCCTAGCTTTACTTCAACTGTTTTATGGATGGTTCAAAAAAAAAAAAGCAGTGCTCATCAGAACATCATGATTTTAATGTCTCTATGTACCAAGGGACAAGGACATGATTTAGAATTTTAGATATCTTAATGCACTGTAAGTGTCCTTTCTCCACCTAAGTGCACTAGATTGGTAACTTCTCAGTGGGAGAATATGATGACCTTTGACACAATCTTGCCATTGCTCATTGGACGATAACTTGTAGAGCATCTATTTAATTCTACTTTTTCTAGATTACTAATGGTAAAATTCACTTTAAGATTGCTCCACTGATATATAAGCCTTGGGACAGATTTTTGTAACAAATTCCAGTGCTGACACCTGTGGTTTTGACTACTAACAAACATTTACCAGTTACAAAACCTTGTACAAGCATTCACAGTTTACACTACAATTTCCGGATTAACTGAATCCCAAATTTAAGTTTTGCCACTAAACAAGTTATGCTGGAACTGATTCTTTGTAATTGTTTATATTATTACTTAGAAACGTAGACAAGCTATAGCTTATCATTAATGATTAAGATTTGGACATGTTTGTTACTAAATTAACTTGCCACTTATTCAATGAATCATTCTCCAGCCGATTACAGCCTTCTAGAATTTATCCAAACACTTGATAGACCCTTTTTGGACTTCAATTAGCCTTGCACATTCTCTACTGACTATCTTTCTATTTCAAATACGACAGACCATCCGGAACAAAAGGTAGAAAATGAGTTATCTAGTGAGAAAAATTTCGTCAACTCTTGCCTCAATAAGGTAAGTAATGTTGGTATATTGTTGCGACATTCTTTTTCTTGTGGCATAAACTGAGAGTGCATATCTAATGCTTGCAGCCTTCTGTTTATCCGTCACCACAAAAGGCATGCTCTGATAATCCATCGACAGCCAATGCAGGTTAATCATTTAAACCCAGCATTATAGTGCTTTAATGGACTCGATACTTTTTAAAGTCTATGACAATCGACCTTGTTTAAGTGCTTTGCTTATAGAACTTACCGGTTCCCCATTTTGATTCAGATAATTCATCATCTGGTTTCGGAGAATCAGAAGGTCACATACCTCCTTGTTGATTGTTGATGATTCTTTCTTTTGGAGTTGCATTCAGAGTGTTTTCAGCTTAAATTTCAGTTTGTCAGGTATGATTTTTCTCAGATGGTAAACTTAAAAGAGCACATTGATCAAATATGCAGCTCTAATAAGCATTGTGTATAGAGTTCACCAATTTTTACTTCTTGATTAATAGGCATGACCATGAAATTTGTCCTTGTTTTTAACTTCTTTTGTCTCTAATAACAAGTTCTATTATTAATTTCATCTTGCCGGCCTCCTTTGTTTCTCCAAATTTTAATGCATGCATGGATTCAGGGTAGATGGAAGAGGAGAAAAGCCACCGCATGATATGTTTATATATATGTTTTGATTATTCCTAATCTGTTTGAAATATTAATATAATACATTTGAACTTTGAAGTGGTAAAAGGAATGGTTTTGTTTCTTTGTCCTTGAAATGATGTAATTTATTATTGGAATGATATCTAATATCACTCTTATTTTCCATATAAATTTCCAAACATTTTTAATTACTATCATATTTTTAAATATATTCGTATAAATATTTTATATCATTAGAGAGGCAGCTTTGAAATTATCAACACCGGAAAGATAGTGAAATTATTTGCTACTTTTTTGACTTTGCAAGTATTACCAACCATTAGTTAATTGTTCATTGAGAGTGGTGAGTAATTTCACAGTTTGCAGGGGTGAAAGCGAATTTTACATTTTTATGTGAAAATTTATACGTAAATTTTCAAATAAAATTTTTATGATTCCTTTTATTTTGGCGTTTGGTGATAAATTTCATTTTTGTCATTGTACTTTTTTTTTCCCATTGACCTAGCCCTACTTTATCACACATGCTTGTACAATAACAAATGTTAGGAATTATAATTACCAAAAAACAAATCAAGAATAATCAATTTGGTATTGGACTAGTCTCATTAATCATCTTGCCAAGTCAAAATGTCATTGCCATATATTTATATGTGTGTACATGGAATAAACCAAGTTCATATCTATTTATTGTTACATAGTAAGAACAAATAGAGCAAACTGAAATAACGCTAAAAACAAAAACAATTTATCCATTAAACATATGGAATTCATTTAATTAGACCTAGTAAAAAAACCATAATAGTTTTTGACATGAGAAAGTAACTGATATGGTTAACATTAATTTGTACCAACCATCACATTGTTATCAATATAAGTTAGGAATATAAAACTTTTGCAACTAGGTCTGATCGCTCCTCCTTTTCATTATAATTTTTTCCTATTAATTTCTCAGACAAATTATTATTCGGAATAAGTTTGGAAGCAAAGATAGAAATTTTAAACAATGCTCCAAATATTAACATATGATTAAGCATTGCAAGCCTAGAAGGCAAGCATGTGTCTCTCTGACCATAATAACAAACAAATTTTATACAAGTTTCAAACCCCACAAACAAACATAACAAGATAAAGCACATCAAACTAACCATCAACAATATTGTTTATAGCCGGCTAAATCCACAATGTTTGCATGTATCAACTGTATAAATACAACCCTATTTAGAAGAAGGCTAATAGAGGTAAAATGGGGAAGGAGATGTATTATAATAGTATTTTAGGGTTAGGGTTCATAGTTTTGATGTGTTGCAGTGGAATCGGGAATGCACAAGAGGCCACGGTAACCTCAACCTACCATGAGTACAATGCGCAAGCGAATAATTGGGATCTTCTAGCCGCGAGCACTTTTTGTGCTACATGGGATGCTGACCAACCTTTTGAGTGGCGCTATTAGTATTGGTGGACTGCATTTTGTGGTCCAAGTGGACCTACTGGTGCTGATGCTTGTGGCAGATGTCTTGAGGTTAGCATAATGTTATTTGTACATGATAGATTTATTATATAAAAATTTTTTATGCAATTATAATTTTTTTCCGGTGTTATGATTTTGAGTTATTTTTGAATTGCGAAAATGTGACATTTATGGAAAACTATTATATTAATGTTTTCATTAGAAACTTTATTTTAGTTGATTTATTTTTCTTCATTTAGAATAGGTGAGCCTTTAGGCAATTTCACCAAGGGGACTGTCTAAGAGCTATACCGTTGTGAGATCTTAGTTGCTTCTACTTTATTTTATCATTTTATTTATGCAATTTATTATTTGTTGATAATCTATTTTTCTCTTTTTTTTTTTGTTAGTTGCCACTCTTAGTGGAATACTATTTAATATGTGTAGTTTTCTGTAGTTTTGTTGTTGTGTTTCCGTTTGTACTTACTTTCTAGTTTTTGTTGAATAAATGTAATTTATTCATTTTTTTTTTAAAAAATGTGGGGGGAATCTTGAAAAAAGTGCTTTAGTACATGATGATGAAGGATATATTTTCTAAATTTTGTTTTGAATATTTAGTGTTATTAAAAATAACAACAATAAAACTTCGATAAACAAATATTCAATAAATTAATAATCTCTATTAAATAATATTTTTTATAGCCCTGACTCATGTCAATGAGATAAATTAATAATTTCATTGAATGCTTAAGATAATAATTTGTTTTTAGTAAGAGGCCAGCAAAAATATAAATCAATATTCTTCAAATATCTACAAAAATACCATACAAAATTTATAATATTGAAGTTTTTATACATTAAATCTATTTTATTTATTTTTTTTTCAAAAAACAAATATGCATCCAATGTTATTTATTTCTTTTTTATCTATGAACTTAAAAAAGTGTGTGGGATAATCTGGAAAGAAAAGGTGCTTCACTACATGATGATGGGGGATGTATTTTCTAAATGTTATTTTGAATATTTAGTGTTATTAAAAATAACATTAAGTTTCAGAAACTAATGTTCTAAAACGTTATTAATTTTTTAATACTGTTTTAGCATTTTTCTAAGAAATCTACATTGATTTTTCTTTTTTCTTTTTGGATGCTAGTAATTATGTTGTTTTTTGGTTTAAGTGGTTTTCAATATATATATTAAAGGGTTTTGATGCTGAAAATTCTTTTGGTTTGATGGACACCTTATATATATATATATATATATATATATATATTGAGGTTTTTACTTGCCTCTTTAACTTGAAAAATGCTGAAACTATTTTCTAAAGTTATAAAACATTACTCGCTGTCTTTCTTTTTAATGTTACTATACTTTTTTTTTTCTAGAATAATTTTGATGATTTGATTTAGTTTAACATGATTCTTTTACCATGTATTTTAAATAAATTCTTTTTTATTATTTATCTTTAGATATTATATACAAAATAAAAAATATTTGCTATTTTTAATGAAGAAACGTTATGATTTGTAGTATTGTTTATTAGATTCCATGGTTAATTTATCAAAATAAATTACCTATTTAATAGTTGATGAGATATATTAAAAAATATACAACTAAAGAGGTGAAATTAACATTTTAGCTCAAATTAAAATACCAAGTCATCTTAGGGGAGCCATGTGAAAAATAAAATTAGAGAAGGTGAGAAAAACAGCTATTTTTATTATTAAATCAAATGACAAACATTACAATTAATGACTTTTTGCTAATTCTTGTTTTTTTTTTTTCTGAAAATTTCATTTTTCTTTTCTTTAAAGGTGACAAATACTGCAACAGGAGCCGTACGAACGGTGAGGATTGTAGATCAATGTGCCAATGGAGGGCTAGATTTAGATCATCCAGTGTTCTCTGAACTTGACACTGATGGCATGGGTGCTTTTAAAGGGTCAATGGAGGTTCATTACAAGTTTGTGGGGTGCTGAAAACCATTTATTATTGTTTTATTATTAGCATTTGGATTAAGTTTAAAAAATTGGAGATTATCTTAATATATATGTTTGATTCTAAGAATAATAATGTGTCACTGCTATTTAATGTTTGAGAATGAATAGAAATTGTTGCTTGAGAGAATTTTATTTATTTATTTATTTATTCACAAAAGCAACATACGATGTCAAGGGACAGGCAAGTTGCGGAGTTGTATTAGTTATGGTGGCTTAATAATCTAGTGGGAACTTGAAACCCCTATATCATGCAACCTCAGAAAGGAAGGATACAACACCCTCCTGATGCGTACTGCAGGCACATTGATCGTTCAAGTAGTATAAAAATTTCGTTCCCATGAGTATTATGTTGTTACTTACTAATTTCTTGCAATTAGAGTTTATCTAGACAAATCCAAGAATAAATAAGGATGAATAAACTAAATGTAATTAAAACCAAAACTATTAAATTATGACTAGTGGCAAGGAGGGAAAGCTTCAAAGCTCAAGGATTTTAAGGATTAGGGTTTCACTACAATAATAAACAAAAGATCATGCAATGACTTCTTCCCTTTATTATGCTTAATCGTTCGAAGGTGATTTATATTATAGTACTCTTTATTTTCTTTCACAATATAATAAGGTATTCAAATTAGAACAACGCCTACTTTCGTGGTAATTAAATCCAATTAGATCTTTCAAGTTTTGTGATGATCATTACTCTTATTGAAATCTTAATATATGACTTCAAGCTTAATCCTAGGGCTTCAAATACTGCTGTTCACCTTTCAATTCTTCCGTTAGTGTCTAAAATCATGCAAATATGGTATTTATCACATTCACAAACATTAAGTATCAAATGATCAAATCAGTCAAAATTTAAAAATTAAAATAGAGAAGAAAGTCAATACAAAAGTCTCAGTCCATTAAGGTTGAAACCTTGGTTGCAGTACTATTGCAGTAATGTAGCAAGTGCTACTCACAATCCTTTAGTTTTTATCCCATCATTCTCATTTGATCCTCAAAATAATATATGTGTAACTTTGATTTAATTTTTGAAAAGGAATAAAATTGTTGGTTGAGAATTTTGCTATTCATTGTTTTCTAAAATAGTATGTGAGGTGATTGGAATCAATGAAAATGTGAACCATACTGAGCTAATAAATTTCAATGTGAACCCCTGCCGTGTGACATATTAAAAATATTAAATACTTTTAAATAATAGCCATATAATTTGCCATATGAAGTGATTTCAATGACTAAACTTTTACTTCAACATTTCTTTTTTAAACACCAAATTTTATGTGTTTATTAATTTGACACATAATAAATTATTAAATTAAAAATTTTCAAATGTTATATATATATATATCATATTTAACTGTTTTAGGGTTATTTAACATTCCATTGGAATTGGTTCCAATGATATATAGAGGATTGTGTAGCTTAAAACAAGTGGTAAGCATATAATATGATTAAGCTCATAATTATTATTAAAATGTTCTCAAAATTGTAGTAATGGTAATGCAACAAAGTAAGAATATAATAGCATACATTAACATAAACACTTCATCAAATACAATATACGACGTAATAATATAAAATATAAATAAAATAAATTAACCCTCTAATATTCATCAATTACTTCACAAGCTCTAACAAGATGTTAAAGTAATAAGGATGAGATAAACAAACTGGATAGATAAAATTTCCAAGACAACAGAGAATGGCCAAAAATGTATTGTTCACACGAGTGTTGGTAATCAAGCACCGTTCAGTAATAATCCGACGGTTGGTAATCATGCACCGTTCACATGACTGTTACAAAAAATAATTGACCTTCATATATATTTTTATATATACACTTTTTTCAAATTAATTTTTGAAAAAATAAACAAACTAACCAAGGTAGTCTATTTAAGAAGGCTTTCAAACATGATCACAAAACTTCTAGATGCTTGTCAAATGGATAAACTAAAAAGTTATATATATATATCCAAAATAAACTAACTAACCATTCAAGTTAACACAATAAGATAAAAATAGTATGAGTTTAATAATAACTACGAATAAAAAAACACTAGCTAGTAACAATACTTTGATATTATGCATGCACCTCAAGGATCATGCAAGTACGTGAATTACTAAAATGATAAATATCTTCGGCTTGAGTTGTTTGTCTACTAACTAGTGTTAATTTGCAAGCTATTTGGGCAATATAGATACAACAACATGAAGCCAAAATGCAAATGCAGTTAGTGCCCCATGCAATGTATTAATTGCTTCCCTTGCAACTTGCACTAATATATATATATATATATATATATATATATATATATATATAATTAAGCTGTTGTTATTTATTTCCTTAATGAAGAATAAGTGAAATTTCCAACTGGAAATTTATCCATAAATATGAGAAGATAAAGCCAAATGGTAATTTAGTTGGCATTATTTTTTTCTGTATATTTATTTATTTTTATATTTTCTCCTTTAAATTTCTAGGAGTTTTTGAAGTAATAATAATTTAGCTAGTATAAGAGTTCTGCTTTGAAGTATTATGTTGGAGCTTTTTTATTCAGTTTCTCTCCATAATACTTCACCTCTCATGAAGCTATACATCTTGCACTACAAATATTCAAAAGCTCTTATTAGTTAAAGGCTAATTAGCTACCCATATATAAATATAAGAAGATGAAGCCAAATGACAATATAATCAACATCCCATGCACTGTGACACTTGTCATGCAGCTAACTTGAAATTTAAATTGAGCATCCTCTCATGGAGTTCTTCATTAAAGTATATATATATATGCACACATACACACACATGTTAATCATCCATAAATATAAGAAGATGAAGACAAATGGCAATGGAGTCAACATCCCATGCAGTGTGATACTAAGCCAACTTGCACTATAAATAGAGCCTCTTCTACTACTAGAGTTCTTCATCAAAAGTGTAGGCATATATATATATATATATATATATAAAGAGAGAAAGAGAGGAAGAGAGAGAGATGGGAAAGGTTTCCTATAGTGTTTGTACAGTGTTGTTGTTCTTCTTGGTTTGCAATAATAATAATAATAATAAGAATAATAAGGTGATTGTTGTGAATGCACAAAGTGCTGTTGTGAGGGCAACATATAACTATTACTATCCAGAGAAGAACAAGTGGGATTTGAGGGCTGTGAGTGCATACTGTGCCACTTGGGATGCTGACAAACCACTTGAATGGAGGATGAGATATGGTTGGACTGCCTTTTGTGGACCTGTTGGTCCAATTGGTCAAGCTTCTTGTGGTTTGTGTTTACAGGTCAGTGATCAGTGAGTTATCTCACTCATCATTAATTTTGTTTTGATTATCATGTTTTAGTAATTAAGAACTTGAGTAGTGATTAATTAGTTTGTGATTTATGTAATTAATACAACATAATTTTATTCATATAACAATTATTGTATTTATTTTGTGTGTTACTTTGGGTTAATTTGGATTATAATTATGATTAGAATAGAATTAAGTGTGGAGGAACTAATTAAATGATTTTTTATTATTGAACGATAGATCGTGTCCAAATATATATAATTGTAGTTAATTCAAATTTATGCGAAGTAATTCATATTTTTTTTATCGGACAAACAATTGATACAAAATAAACTGAACAAAACAAAAGATGTATTTTGAATAATTCTTTAACTATTTATTTGAGTAATTTGAATCTAAACATATATGAGATGGTTATCTAAGATAAATACTATATTCAAATAAAAAAAATCAAATATATTAACTACATATTTAGATTGGTATTATATTTTTTTTATTTTGTATATTATTAGAGTTTTAGTTATCTACTGATTCTTATAAAAATTCATTAAAATTAAAGATTTTTTTCCCTTATTTTAATATACTTTTCTTGCTTCTATTTTCTTTTCTTTTTTTCAAAAAGGTGACAGACACTGCAACCGGAGCTTCAACAATAGCAAGGATTGTGGATCAATGCTCTAATGGAGGCTTGGATTTGGACCAGGGAGTCTTTGCCAAAATTGACACTGATTTAAGTGGCCTTTTTAATGGTCACCTCACTGTCCAATACCAGTTTATCAACTGTTAAACTTATATATATATATATATATGAAGCTAGTGTGAAAAGATCCTGAATTTTTTTTGTGAATAGCATGGTTTAACATAACTACACTTAATTCAATGATACCTAAAACAACTTTAATTATGAACTAATTAAACTAATTAATTTAACGCATATTATTGTTCTCCTTAATAAATTGAGTCTAACTAATTTATTTAGGTAAACATAAATACATTTCATTTATATGCTAATTAGAAGTTGCCCAAGCACAAGGGATCATACACATAGGTATTTATTCTACTATTGGTTGACAAAGTTGATAAATATGAAGAATTTGTTTATAGAAATCAAAGTATAAAGTAGAGACAAAGGGAACAAGAGAATAAAAATTAGGGTTTTTACTATTGCAAAAGAAGAAAACATAAAAATAAGTACAAAATAGAGAATATATAAAAACAGACTAAAACAAAGAAACTCAAAAAGACTATAATACCTTTATAATATTAGGCAATTAATAAATAAACCTAATATGCTAACAAAAGTAATATAAAACACCATCATGTTCCTAGTTGAAGAGGAAGCGAATGTTCCTACTTTATAATATACGTGCAAGATTTTTATTCCTAATGCAATATAAGTTTTATTTTCATCTTGCATTATTGTTGTTTTTGTAAAAAATAGTAGAAAATAACTTAGATATATGTTTATTTTGAGGGAGATGCATATAATCAAACTGTGGGAATGAGTGAAATAACAATTCTTACAAGTGAAAAAAAAAGTAACATATATTCTTTATAATTTTTTATTTAAATCATATTGATATGTATTTTTCCTCTCATTTATTTAAAACTATAGTGATGAGAGGTTTTGCACTATATATATATATAAATTAATTATACAATACACTTTTAATGTCAACACAAAGATGGGGAGCAAAGCATTAATTCAAGAAAGATTTGGAATGGACATCACACATGCAAGTTGACTACATGTTAAGAGTAGTGAGCCCCTCTCACTGTCTCATGTCAACCATACACCTCCTTCTCACTAAAATTCCATGTTTCCATGCTGGTCCTCCTCCAAACCCTAACCCTAATTCTTCATTGCAAGCCACTTTTCAACTTGTCTTGCTACTTACTTAATTATATACAGTCATATGTATTTATTTAATGCATTTATACCACAAGGGATCTTGTACAAAGATTTAAGATTATATACATTTTTTTATTATTATGTGGGTTATATTTAAGAAGGCCCACATATGATCAATGAAATGGCTACAATTGGTTTGCAAGTATGATAACATAATGAATGTGTGATGCCCATCTTTGTCTCACTACAACAAGTGAGGAAAGACCTTATTAATGTTTGAAGGCTTGTGGGGTGGTGGGCTTGTCATTTAATTAATGAGTTTGTATGATATGTTGGATTAATTTAAATAATGTATATATATATATATATATATATAATGGAGATAAAAGATCTTGCTCTTATTAATTATAATTAAAATATTTGAAATATTTTTTTCATATAAAATATGGATGACGTGCCTTAAATGTGGGTTTTCATGCATAATATAATAAATGGTCCTTTTGTAATTAAATCATATATAGAAGCACTTGCTTTGCATAACTTGGGGAATAGGGGGAACCTTGCTGCTTCAACATCAGCATACATACCTAGTGGCAAATATTTTATGCATTCTGTGTTTGTCTTGATGAAAAATTATTAATTTTAAAAAGTCTTTAAAATAATAAATAATAATTATAACTAACAATCTTTTAAGTTATTGGTACCAAATTACTTATATAGGGTGTTCATTTTAGAGAGAATCTTAGATGTAGCCTTAAAAACACAAATAAGGTGAAACATAGTTGTTTGTTGAGCACCCTTGACACTTGTCACATTTCATCAATTAATAATAATAATAATTATCATTATTATTATGAAAATTATGCAATGACACTTCAAGCACAAGGTTTTTTAAAAAATGTAGTTCAATTTGGTTGAATGAAAGATACTTCCACTGTACTACAAATAAATGGTAAAATGAATTGCTTCAAGGCCAAATAATTGATGACAATGCTAAATAGAAAATTGGCATGAGATATAATTTTCATTTATACGTTATATATAATTATAAATATTTTTATATGAATTACTTGACATTTAAATGATATAGGCTTTTTTATAAACATGTAGTATTGCTTTTTTACTCTTTAAGGGACTGTTTGGTTGACAGTAAGTGAAATTACAATGTAAGCGAATTTACTGTATTTAATCTACATCATTGTTGTTTCGTTTGCTATAATGAATTAGTTTGATGTAAAACAAAAATCATACTTACCATATAAGTAAGATGGTGAGATTATCTCAATATATGTTAATATTACTTCTAATTATTTAATACTATTGATAATAATTAATTAATATTTATTTATTTAAAGTATTTTAATAATAAAAATATTTTTTTTAATATTAAATATTTTAAATTTAATATTTATTTAAATTTATTACTTAAAAATATGTTAATTTTAAAAATGGTTTACTTTATTAAATATTTTTATAATTATATCTAAGATAAGGTAGTGAGTGGATGCCACTTACTTTACTACATTTCAACTTACAACAAATTTTGATTTAAGTTAAAATATTGTAAAAGTGGATGAGATGTAGATCCACTTACACATAAGTGGAGTTTTTACATCAAATCAAACAATTAATTATATGTAAAACCATTTACATACAGCTACTTACAACTACTTACAACTTACCAAACAGGCCCTAGATGAAATTCTATGTTGAAAATGGCTTTAACAAGAACGAAGATTTTATTGAAAAGAGTATCAATTAACTTTTCTGAGAAATAGACGTGAGATATATCTCATCTCATTTGCAAAGAGCATCCAAAGAGCATCTAAACTAAGATTAGAAGCGAAAGTTGATTTATGAAAATTTTAAGCATGGAGTAGTAAGGAAAACTTGGTTATTGATGAGTGCATGAAATACGTATTTTGCATATTATAAACTCATACATTAAGCTTGTTTTCTAGTATGAATTTCTCTATTTTTGTGCTCGATTGAGTATTTTATATATAGTGTAGAACTACTATAATAATATCATAGTAATACTACAGTAGTACAAAAGCATTGCAAAAATTTAGTCTAAATGGAGCACAAGTATGCTCAGGCTATGCTTATGACTGTTTTTTTGGTCAATAAATGCACGGGTCAAGCACAAATCAAATATGGCCATGCATACTTGCGATTTAAAACTTGAGAGCTAGGTTTTATTTGAGGATTTTTTTGGTGAGATCTTCATTGAAGGGTAGGGTTTCAATCGAACCATAAATCTTGCAACTATTTGTATTTGATTTCTTTTTAATTATTTGGTTTGGAGTTTTCTTAAGAATCTCCTATGTTGCTTCATATTGTAATTGCTAGTGTGAAAGTCTCAATTACATATCAAATTAGCATAATTAGGATTGAAAAATTGATCATGTTAGGTCATACATAAGAAGTAGTGTGTGAGTGCACGTCTCGAGATAGAGTACATGACGTCAAACTATTCAGATTATGGTTAAATGCAATAGGGAGATTTACTGAGTATTTTAATGCAATGATGAGGCAATCGTTATTGTCGTATAGGATAAGTGTTTGATCGCTTAGACCAAAGAAGTCAAACTATCTTAAAAATCTCCATGGTCGAAGAATGCTTAATTAATAGTCAATATAGGAAATCATTTGCATAGACATTTTAAGAGAATTGTACCCAATGTACTATTTTATTTCTTGGATTTTACCCTTGATTTGCCATCCAGTCTTCTTGTTCTATTAATTAAGTTTTAGCAACATCATTGCTTTATCTGTTAGATATATAGTTGAATAATAATTAGACTAGGAGTATCGGTTTTTGTAGATAAGAGAAAAATAAAATTTTAAAAACAATTTTTGAATAATAAAACTAAATATCCCAACAAAGTATATATGTTAACATAAAGGGAAAATTATTTATTAGTCCATGGAAGTTCCAAAACATATCGACCAGTCCCTTTGACATTTGAATTTTACTGTCAGATCTTCTTTTTTTAGTTTACTTCCCTTTTAGTCCATCTAGACAACTCTGTTAGTATCATTTTTACATAATACCAACTTTACCCTTACTATTGGTGAAAAAAGACCTGCCCTATCTTGTCAGAATTTGAAAAAAATGTACAGCTAATAAGGAAAAATGTAGGCTTTTTGGCAGCTTTTCACTTAGCAATCATGCTTTTTATGTAATATAAATGAGATACTCTCTTCTTCTTCATCTGCAAGAATTCCCTTGGTTCCATTCTATCTTGCATCAACAGAGAATAAGTTTGTCTTTTACTCGTGGGCTAGTTGCTACCAAAAGCCAGCTGCATTTGTTGCCATTTTAAAGGTGTGGTGAAAGAAGGTTTATTTTTTGTGAGAGATGGAGTCTCGAAATTTTTAGCGTTAGGGTGAGATTTAATTTGTCAAGCCAGATGTACACCGAACGGCTTGCT